>CM075674.1:28742500-31242500 GCA_037962975.1 Clitoria ternatea
ATGTTACAATTATCATTACTATTCTTATTTCTATTATTATTACCATTATTATTGATATTCTTCTTATTATTATTATTATTAACTATTATTAATGTTATTGATATTATTATTGTTTTAATTATGAGTAATGGAATAAGAAACATATTACTTACTCTTAAAACGAAGCATTATTTTAGCCAAGATATAATCGATATATTTTCTAGAATAATAATAAAAAATTGATGAGACCCAAGGACTTGAGAATAAATATTATGAGACTGGAAACACATAAGATACCCAAGGATCAAATGATAAAAATAATACATTTCACATCATGAAAATATTTTTGAGGGAGTAAAACTAGAGCATACACCTGGTACGCTGGAGGACATTCACGTTCGATCTCTGAGGAGAATCTTGGGAGTACGACCGGAACGGAAACCCAATGGCATCAGAGTCGCGCCTGAAGCCGGGTGAGACGATGCAATTCTAGTGTACTTTGACTAAACGACAGAATGTATCTATGATCGTGGAGAACCAAGTCCCAAGAATATATATATATAAATGATGAGAACCAATGAGTTCATTCGTACCTTATGATGAAATAATGAATGGGAGCTTGGTGGACTCTGATCGCTCTAGAATGGAAACGTTGTGCCCAAAAGGCAACTTGAGCAGGATGAATTCCAAAGAATGAGATAATGGTGATGGAGGATTGATTTATTGGGCCCACATGCATCATGAGACTTAACTAAAGATAAATCATAATAAACCAAACTCATGCATTCCATGACAACATGCTTGATTGTTATATTTATAAATATGTTAATTGTATGATTTATGTGATATTATCTGTTGACTGGATATGTCCGTACCGGATAACTTCCAGGGTCTTGGGTTATACTCACCCTTACTGTTAAATATTAACAGAGGAAATAGGAAACCAAGAACCAGAGTATGACGAACAGCAATACATTGAACCAACTGGAAGCCCTCATTAAATGAAGAATATATATAGTGGAATATTTATTAGTGAATAATAAGACCATGGATGATTGTATAATTATTTAAGGGTGCTTGCGTGCCCCATTCTGTTAAGAGTATAATTACTTACAGTTTGTGAATGGCTATGTGATTTATCTACTATTTGATTCCACTGATCTACCATTATTTTATTTTATTTTTTAAAATATTTCATTTTTCTGAAAACTGTTAACACGCTTAGTTAAATAGGATAATCCTATAGAAGGGTTTATCTTATCTAACTGAGGGTGTTACACTGTCCATCCATTCATAGAGGAGATCATGATCGCACCAACCCCTCAAAACTAGAAGCCCTATCTCCCCCCGTAATGGAAAAGTACGATGGAAGACGAGACCTGGAAGAACATCTTACGATGTTCACTACAACCAGGTTGATTACGGGCGCGTCTAACGCTCTGCTCTACAAGACGTGCTCGATCACATTAACAAAGTCCATGTTACGATGGTTCTCCCACATTCCTTCAGGGAGTATAGTGAATTTTTTAGAGTTGATAGAGAAACTCCTAAGCTAGTTCGCCACCAGTCGTGTGGTACAACAAGCCTCATACAGTTTGGTGAACCTGAGACAACTTCGTGATAAAACTCTTAAACAATATGTAGCTTGCTTTAATGAATAAGACATCTAGATACGTGACCTTAGTTTGGAGGTCGCTCTATACAAGATACAGACTGGTTTGTGCCCGGGTAAGTTCTCTGACTCTTTGGCTAAGAAATCACCTATAGACATAGATAATTTCAGGCAAAGAGTCACGCAGTACATTAACATGGAAGAGCATGAAGCCGAGAGGGTAGGGCAGGTTGAGCAGAGCGCAACCCGAGTGGAGCCACAGAGAAGAAGCCCCGGGCCAAACAAGGAGAAACAGGTGGAAACCTACTTGACTCCTAAGTATAACAACTTCACCCCTCTAAATAGAAGAAGAGACCGAATCATGCACGAAGTCTACAATACCGGCTTACTCAAGTTACCACTGCTCAGGGAGGGTCCTAAAGGGACGGACTGAAAAAATTTTACGAGTTCCATTGCGCCCCTGGACATGGGATGGAAGATCGCCCTTCAAAAACCATATTGAACATCTGATTCGCCAAGGGCACTTGGGAAGGTATGTAGACCACAGGAATGAAGCACCACGAGAAGTTGGTCGAAAGAGGGGGAGAGAGTTCCCAAACCAAGTAAGCTACAAACACGAGATTGGCCATGACAGGAACGTGAGCATTCCCGATCGCGTAGGCCAGATGACGAAAGAGACAATGGAAAGATGATTATCCACATAATCTCTGGTGGATTTCCAAGAAGCCGAACAAGTACCCGACGAGTGACGGGGCAGATAAATGCCTTACAAGGCTACCCGGGTACAAAGGTCATTGCTTTCGATAGCTCTAACTTTTCCAAGAGAGGTCTGAACAAAGAAGAGCCAATGGTAGTTACCATAAAGATAACTGAGTGCATCATAAAGAGAGTACTAGTGGACCAGGGAAGCTCGACGGATATCCTACACTGGAAAGCATACCAAAAACTCTAATTGCCACCCAATTGGCTCAAAAGGTACTATGATACATTACTTAGTTTCACAGGGGATTTTGTGCAGGTACTAGGCTACATTGAATTGAAGACCATCTTTGGAGCAGGAGCAGACAACACACTCTGGGATGCCCATCTTTAAACGCCTTGAGAGCGATCATGTCCACCCTAAACTTGACCATAAAGTTCCCACTCGGTGATGGACGAACCGGAGTAGTACACGCAGACCCAAAGATTGCGTAGGAATGTTACTACGAAAGCCTATGACCTAAAGAGACTTTCATGGTAGAGGAGGATGTGGAGACAAGATTCAACCCCCAGGATGATAGGAAATACGATTGAACCCAGCCAGTGAAATCTCTAAAGCTAGTTTAAGTCAGCTTGAACCTGAGCCAATGCACTCAGATCAGCATGATACTGGATCCGACCATAGAAGAGCCCTTGGTCAGCCTGCTGAAGGCCAACAAGGATCTCTTTACATGGAGCCCTGCTGACATGCCTGGCATTGATCCAAATATCATATGCCACTTATTTAATGTGGAACCAGATGTCAAGTCTGTGTAACATCCCTGATCTTTTAGTAAAATTCTGAGTATCAAAAAATATTAATGAATGTTTTAGAGATTTATTTGATGTTTTTATGAATTATTATTAAAATAAATGAAATTATAAATAATTAAATGTTATGAAAATAAATAAAATTATTTGATTGATTAATTACAAACAGGTTAAATGAGGTGGAATTAGAAAAAGGTAAAAGTTTAATTAAAACCTTTAATGAAAATATAAAATAAATAGGGAAAAGACAGTTTTTCCCCTGAGCTTTAAATAATAAAGATCTCCTTTCTTCTCCCTCATTATCCACGTGAGCCTTCTTCTCCTTCTGTTTCTTCTTCTTCATTTTCTCCTCACACTGCCGAGCTACATGCTCTGAGGGAAGGCTTCTTCTGTGTCAAAACTTCGAACGAACCCTATTTCCATGACCTTGGTTTCGAGGTGAGTCCAATGTACCGTTTAGATTAGGTTATCTCATCTCTTTCGTTTTCTCTTTTGGACCGAATGGTCATGCATGGCGGGGTAAGGTTCTGTTTTCCACTCCTCTAGTGTGTGTGAGCTCAAAAATGGTCTTTAGAGCAGAGGGTGGTATGACGTTAATGAGTTTTGCATTTCGACCCCCGTAGGTAGCAAAACGAACATTGGAGGACTGAGTGACGAAGCTGGTGTTGGATTCGGAGGTGAAACTGTGAACCCAGCGCTTAGAGGACGTAATCGGCATCAAGAGCAGATCGTCGAAGCTTGGAATCGAGGTAAGGGGAGTGTTCGGGTTGTAATTAATTAGAATAGGTACATATTCTGGGTCTGAGTCGCTGAACCGATTATGGACACGGTAAGAAATATTGGATGATAGTTGCATGTGTATGTATGTATGAATGTGAATTGTGTATGGTTTATGATGAGATTTAGTTGTGTTAATAAAAGTTGTGACCGTATGTTGATGAGTTAGCAAGTCGGCTATTCTGTGTAGTAAACATATGTAAACTTCTGATATTTGTGTGTTTGATTAATAATACTTTAATTATATTAAGTTGTATATTATAAATGAGATACCCTGTATACTGTTGAGGGCGGGGAGTGATCATCGGTGCGTTGCACGGTCAAGGAGTGGCTCCTGACAAGCTTACAGTAAAGGAATTGAATGTTTATGCTATATAATTGATTATGTGTGATGGCATTATATTGACGGGCTTGACAAGTAGGTCGCCCATTTGATGAGTATGTGTTGTTGTTGATGGCCACTTGTTATATATGATGAATGTGAATGATATATGTATGATTATATGGTGTGGGACGGCCGACAGTATGTATAGCCCCTCGTTTCCGGCTCCCGTGGTTTTTGTGCCCAGTTGAGCTACCCAGTGGTTGAGGTGGAGAGTCAAGCAGGACTCGGTGAACCAAGCAGAGTTCACGGGGTGTTAAGTAGGACCCCCAGCTGAAGGCCGATCCTTTAGTATCCGGATACCAGGCGTCGATTTTATACGAGAGTCAGTGGTGATGATTGATGAAACTATTGGCATTGTATGATGATGTGTATGTACTTGACTATATTTGTCGAGCGTGATTGGCTATATTTGCCGAGTGTGAATTGTTATATTTGCCGAGTGTGAATTATTATACTTGCCGAGTGTGAATTGTTATATTTGCTGAGTGTGAATTGTTATACTTGCCAAGTGTGAATTGTTATATTTGCCGAGTGTGAATTGTTATATTTATCGAGTGTGATTGGCTATATTTGCCGAGTGTAATTTGCTATATTTGCTGAGTGTGATTTACAATATGATGATAAAGCAATCGGACGGAGTTTATATACATGTAATTTGTTAATTTTCGTTCTAGATTAATTATAATGCCAAACACTCACCCTTGCTGTGGTTTTCAATTTAGTAACCAGTGACAGGGAAGAGGTAGGAGCCCTGGAGGTGCGCCAAACAGAGGATTGATGCAAAGGAACCGAGTGATTATGAAATGAATGATGTGTGTAATATATAATGAGTTTTCCGTATATGTGATGCTACAACATGTTGTGTGTTGAACTAAATTCGAATCGGTATGTTGATTAATGTGGATATAAATTTATGATGCTAATGTGGTCGGTGTTGAATTTTTATGAATATGATATGTATATATATATTGGCACGGAGCCAATAATAGATGTAGGTTATAAATTGTATGGGCAGGTTAGTAAATAATTGTTTGCTGTAGCATAGTTGATTACCGGGCGAATCTCTCCTGAGCGGATCCAGTCTTGTCCGAGCGAGGGCCGGAGGAATTTGATCCTGTGCCTATTTCGCTCAGGCGAGTATCCCTCGCCCCTTTCCGAGTGGTTTTGAATATTTTCCAAGTGAGGAATGCCCGGGAGATCCACTTCCGAGTGAAGTAAGATTAGAATGTTTCCGAGTGAGGATGCCCGAGAGAACTCTTTTTGAGTGAATGTTAGAATGTTCTCGAGAAGCATGCCCGAGAGGACCATTTCCGAGTAAAAGACTTGTTAATTTTCCTTGTAGGTCTGTCCCGTAGTTCGCTCAGGTTTAAAGTGTAGAATTCACCCAAGTGAGTCGGAACTCGCCTAAGCGACCTTCACGGGTTTTGTTTAAGTGAATCGGGGTCTCGCTCAGGCGAATGACCCCTGTCTTCATTTTCTTCTTCCGCTGACTGTAATTTATTTCATTTTTATTAATTGATTTATTCACTATTATCTATTATTTTAAGTATGTTTAAGAAAAATAAATATTATTTTATATTAGGACCTAATTAATTTTCATTAAACGCGAAAAATTTATGGTGAAAAATGATTAAACGGATGTAAATAAATGTGATCCGGTATTGATACCGGTATCCGATCTGCAAGACATATTTTAACGTCTTTGTCAATTCGCCAAACGTGCAACCAGTGTCATCGGTATACATCCGGACTCTAATTCTGTATCAGGCGCTCTCCCTATACCGGTTGTCCAGGATAACATCATGACACTGGATAACACAGACGTCACTATGCAGAAGACAAAAGGCATTGCTACAGGAACCGATCAATAATTCCCTGCACTACGAGCTAAAATCTGCTCACGGGAATGGTCAATTTGTCCCTTAATTCTAGCCTATACTCCCTACGCTCAATATAAAATGGCCACTTGACCCAATCATACTGGTAAGTGTGTAATAAAATAATAATTTAAAGTGTTATTGGAGGTTAGTGGTTCCCCACTAACGGATCCTCGAATATCGAGCCAATCAGGTATATGAACTCTCTTCACCAATAAAGGGAGGGATCTTTTTGACTCTATCAACTTACAATTACTCTCTGAAAACATTCCTTACTTGGAATATCACCACTGACTTGAGCATCAGAGAATCTTTGCAGGTGACACCACCTTTCGCCCACGTCAACGCGTAAGGATGGTGTGAAGGATCTCCAAGACGTCCAATCCGCTCTCATCATACATATACATCGGATACGTAAACCGGATACTCATATAACCGGTCTTCAGAGACGTAATCATCTTACTATTTATGACTGACCCGACACCGGATCTCTCAACCCCAGTTCTGGACAGATCAAAATGTAATATTGACGCGGGTCGTCACAGTCTGTGACTTAGAAACCCAGGAAATTAGGACCAGATAGGCGAGCAATAATCAATGAGGAGACTGGTAAACTAGTGGCAGCAAATTTCATTCATGAAGTAAAATAACCGACCTGGTTGTCTGATGTCATTATGGTCAAGAAGGCGAGTGATAAATGAAAGATGTGTTTAGACTTCACAGATTTAAACAAGGTATATCTTAAAGATCCTTACCCTAATTGATCGGTTGGTAGATGGCACTTCAGGTTACTTGGGTTAACACTAGATACGGATGGACCCGAGGGATGAAGAGAAGACAACCTTAATAACAGGAAAGGCAAATTTCAGTTACAAGTCATGTCATTCGGTATGGCAGTAACTCACCAATGGTTAGTGGACAAAATTTTTACCAAACAAATTAGCAGAAATATGAAAGTCTACGTAGATGATATGATGGTGAAGACCAAGGAGATAAAAAACCACACTGTAGATTTAGAAGAAATATTAACCGAATTTTGGAAACATAATATGTGTCTCAATCTTGAGAAGTGTTCTTTCGAGGTCCAAGGAGGAAAGTTTTTGGGATACATGCTGACGCACAGGGGGATAGAGGCCAACCCTGACTAGTGCCAAGCCATATTGGAGATGAGAAGCCCCTAGAGCATTAAGGAAGTCCAACGCCTCACGGGGAGAATCACTGCCTTGGCCTGCTTCCTTTCCAAGTTTATTGAGAAGTTGGTCCTTTTTACAAGGTGTTAAAAAAGACCGATGCATTCGCCTGGACCAAGGAGTGCGAGAAGGCCTTTCTAAACTTGAAGGCCTACTTGGCATCACCGCCCATCTTAACCAAACCTAGCCCGAGGGCAGAGCTCATATTATATCTGGCAGCTGGAGAATACGTTGTTGGCTCTGCCCTTGTTCAAGAGGAAGGCCCCATTTAATGCCCGGTGTACTTTACTTGCAAAACCCTACAGGGGGGCCAAGACGCGGTACTAGAGAGTGGAGAAGTTCACATATAACCTTGGTAGTCGCGCGGAGGTTGCAACTTTATTTTCATAGTCACCAGGTCGTGGTTATACTGACCAACCACTCAACAAAATACTCCAAAAGCCAGAACTGGCTGGAAGAATGATGGCTTGGGCAGTTGAGCTCTCGGAGTACGGAATCCGCTATGAACCAAGGGGTCCTATTAAGGCACAAGTCCTAGTAGATTTCTTGGTGGACTTTGGAGACAATCGAGAAGTGTATGACGCCAAACATGATCTATGGACCCTCTTAGTGGATGGGTCCTCTAATGTTAAAAAGAGTGGAGCTGAGATTATAATGAAATCCTCCATGGGCTGGTAATTAAAGAGTCGCTGAGGTTTTTTTATTTAAAACCAACAATAACCAAGTAGAATATGAAACGTTGATCGTAGGTTTACGGACGACACTTGACCTGGGTTCCAAGTGCGGACAGGTAAAGACTGACTCTCAGCTGGTGGCAAAGTAGGTAAATTAGTCATACCAGGCAAAGGATCCCACCTTGGCCAAGTATCTCATCTGTGTGAAGCAGATGGCCGAAGAATTTAATCTTTTCAAAATAGTTTACGTCCCTAAAACATAAAATGAGAGGGCAAATCTACTCTCAAAATTGGCTAGCACCATGAAGGAAGGCAATCTAAAAACAATTATACAAGTTACCTTAGAAGAGCCTACCATAAAGGAGTCGGAGCAAATATGTAAAGTTACTATTGCTATAGAAGAAATGATATGGATGACCTCGATCATAGACTTCCTAATCAAAGGAAATCTCCCTTCAGACCCTTAGAGGCAAATAAACTACTGGCACACGTGACCAATTACACTATTATGAATGGATAACTCTACAAAAAAAGGGTTCACATTGCCCTTCCTAAAGTGCCTTAACTCAAAGCAGGAAGAGTATATGATACGGGAACTCCATTCAGGAGTTTGTCCCCTAGCAGCCAAGGTAATCAGGGCAGGGTATTTTTGGTCAACATTATGCGTAAACTGCTCCGAATTTATCAAGAAGTGTGATCCATGTCAGAGAAATGTCAACCAAATCCACAGTCATCCAGAGCCATTACATGGGATCCTCTCGCCCTGGCCTTTCAACACTTGAGGCATGGATATCCTCGGACCTTCCTTCCCGGGAAAGGTCAAGTAAAATAACTTCTGGTCGCGATACATTTCTTCGCAAAATGGATCAAGACGGAGCCTTTTGCCACCATCAGTGTAACCAAAGTCTAGAATTTTACATAGAGGAATATAATATGCAGGCATGGACTCCCCCACACTATCATCTCCCATAATGGGCGATAGTTAAACAAACATTTTGTTGAATTCTGTGAAAATTTGGGCATTAAAAAAGGTTTGTATTAGTTGAACACCCGCAAATGAATGCCCAAGCCAAAGCAGTAAACAAGGTAATACTCCAAGAATTCAAGCATAGGTTGGGACAAGCAAAAGGGAGATAGGGGGAAGAACTACCAGGAGCCTTGTGGGCCTATCACACAACTCCACACTCAGTGACACATAAAACCCCGTTCCGACTCACTTATGATGCAAATGCCATGATCCCAATCTAGCTTAGAGGGCCTTCTCCCCAAAGAATGGCTTATGATGAAGATAATGGTGATAAAGGAATGATCTGGTGTGCATACCGGTCCTAAAGGCAAGTGACACCAGTTAGAATAAAAATAAATACCAAGTTAAATCAAATCTACCACTAGACGAGGAACACAAAAATCGATGTAATCAAAAAGATGAGTTGACAAGCCTAAATAATTACATAGGACGAAGTGCACCAAAGTCAATGCATAAACCAAAATTCAGTACAAAGTAGTGATAATGACCTTGGTCAGTAAAGCTTCCACAGTCAGTCAGATGCAAGTGGGCAACTTGCAACTACAAAGGCTGCAGCCACTGAACACTACCAGGAGCAGTCAAATCACCACTTGCACTTAGGGAAAATCTATAAATACAACTCATTCATTAAGTTACAAAAAAGAACAACGTTTTAATAGCTTAATATTCTCGTAATCTCTTTTTTTCTGTAATAATAATATTGACTTAAGCATCGGAGTCCCTTTTGTAGGTACACCTCCGATGTGTTCCCCTAAACCGCGGTTGGAATCAACTAAAAACAGTATCCTATCATGAAGAACACAAAGTCCCCACTAGACCTATGTGCATAATACCATACTCCCACTAAGACAATGTAAAAGTGAGAAAGATAGTAAAACACATTTGACACCGGTTAGGGAAAGGTAACTTCGTACCCCGTACACCGGTCAGGTCAAGGAAGAAGAGAAGACTTAGATCTCAGCTTGGGAGAACAGGACATAGCCTTCGTAAAAATCCAAGTCTCCAAGCACATATCTGCCAAGAAATAGAATTCTATGCTTAAACCTCAACCTTTTCGACCAAAGAACTTAGTCCTGTGAGTTGCCGACAACAACCGTCGACCAAGAGAATAAGGGAAATTTGAAGCTAATTGGGAGGGCTCGTATCAGATAAAAGAAATCATAGGAAAAGACGCATACCAGTTAGAAAGCTGGAAGACAGAAGCATCCCTCGAACATGGAATGCTACGCATTTGAAGATGTATTTTAGTTGATGTAACCAAGGGGCACTCTTTTTCCTACCTATGAGGTTTTTCCCACTGGATTTTTCTCCCAAAAGGTTTTAACGAGGCTCACACTTAAACATTCAATGAAAGTTTTCTATTCTACAGACATGTCTTACCATCCAAGATCACGCTAAGTTAAGAAAACCCGAGCGGGATACGCTCGCTCAGGGGAAACGATTTATGTCAAGAAAACTTGAACGAGATACGCTTGCTCGAGGGAAACAATTTGTGTCAAGAAAACCCAGGCGAGATACGCTTACTCGAGGGATACAAAATTCATTTTCTCAAGATTACACTAAGTTACAAAAAACTGAGTGAGATGCGCCCACCCGGGAGAAACGAAAGTCATATTCTCTAGAATTACGCTGTTACAAAAACTCGAGTAAGATACATTCGCTCGGGGAAAGTAGTGTTATTCTTCACGGAACCTTAAGCTATAAGTTTAGATTATGTTAGACACGAGTAAGAAACGCTTACTAGGAGACGATAGTATTATCCCCAGGACTCAAAGGTGCAGAAAGAAGACAGGAAACATAAAACAAACGCAATAAGAAAGTAAACAGTCTCTTCATTACTCGAAATTACAATACAAAGTTTAAGATAAGGATTTTTCAGCTCCAGCAAAGGAAACATGGGGCGACCATCAAGATAATGAAGGAAGGCAGTCCCGGGAAAATCTAAACCCACTTGGATCTTGAAAAAGCAACCTTTGAAATTTTTGTAAGATTGGTCGAAGGCTAGTATCAGGTGACGAGTAGAGATGTCGCTCAGAGAAACCCACCCAACAAACACCCCCGCTTTAGGAATCTTCGTATTGAAAAAGTAAAAGAAGAGAAGGTGCGACCAAAGTGCCCACACAGGACTTCAAAAGCTTTTACGAAGGCCTACCCATTTGGGTGGAGCTGAGTAAGATCAATGTTCAAAGTATTTAAAACGCTAATTTTGAAGTCAGTGAAGGGAAAGGACAAGTAAAGACGGGAGAAAAAAGTTTCATAAATGAAAGTGAAATCTAATTCGCTAGGGTCGGTGTGAGAATGACAAACCCGATCAAAGGGAGAATAATACACGCACTCCATGTTAGGTGCTAAGACAGAATGGTTAAACGTTCCCTCTTGCCACAACTTAGCAACAGACTCCTCACTTTAAAGGGACGAAGGCATGGACAAGACCTCATCCTTCACTCAGGTGTATGAAACCCCAGTGGAAGCAGCCATATAATTCAAAAAGGGAAGAGGCAAATAGAGAAGAAAAGGGATAAGGACACTAACCTGTTAAATGAACAGGAAGGAGGAAGACAAAAAGCTAGAAGTTTTTGAAGGAAGACAAGCCTAAAGACACCCTTACGAAAAATCAACGGAAGAACCACGAGAAAGCAGAAACATGAGTGAAAGAAAAAAGAAACGAGGAAAAAAGGACAACTTTATAGGGACAATGACAACCTTTCAGTTCAGTAGATCCAACAGTTAGAGATGGTAAAACTGGCCAGGCCCGCCAGGTTGGCCCGCCAAGCCCATCAAAATAGGCGGGGTAGACAAGATTTTTTAGCCTGCGTCCCACCACAACCTAGCCCGCCTGGCCCATCAAATTGGTGGGCAAAAACCTTGGTGGGGCGGGCCGGCCCGACAGACCCCGCTCCAAAAGAAAAAACAATATAAATATTACTAATTAAATAATTAATACTTTATTTTATTAAAATATATACCTTTATTTTCTAAATTTTTTTAAAAAATGCATCTCTTACTTCTTGTACATTTCTTTTAATAATATATTATTTATTTTTAAAAAAAAATTATCTTAATTTGACATTTTTTTAAAAAAAAATTATAATTTTAACTTTGGCGGGCGGCCCACCTTTAGGTGGGACAGACCCTAACTTTTGGCCCGTTTATGTTAGCGAGGCGGGTCAGCCCCGCCCGCTTTTTGGCGGGCTTTGACAGGGTGGGCCAGGGCCCAGCGGGCCCAGCGGGCCAGCTCATTTTTCTATCCTTAGCAACAGTAAGGGGTTCACAAGTCACAATCAAAGGTCATGATCCCCCAAGCGGTACAAGCATCAAAAATGGGAAATTCCCATTAATGACGCAACGCACCATATCCCCAAAATGCTCATTTAATAGTCTAGCTTAGGGATACAGAAACATCGCAATCATTAAGGTTGTGCGAAGGTGGCTTTTACGAGGAAGTGAAATGGTGGTTACCAACCCTCATGCACGTGGCGCATAAAGACTAGTGGAGACTCATCCGAGCGCCCTGCTTAAGCATGACAACTCTGTCAGACCCCACTCAGAAGAGTTTCTCGACTCGAATTTTAGCCTCTCCACTTAAAGGAGCTACTAGGCTCAAATTTTTAGTCTATCCACTCCGATTTTTAGTCACTCGGCTTGACCTCACACTTGACGCTCGTGACCAGGGACTCCTATTCCCCTAGATCCGAGGGGGTCCTACGAGTACCCCCTCACCCCTTTATTTTAGCGTCCACATGCCCCCATGACCTGGCTAGAGGCGGTTGACATTATCTAACAGGCTGGAGCCTAGATCCACCCACCCCTCCCACTAAGTTCATTGTATAAGTACGGCTCATAGACCCTCATTGTAAATCAAGTGACACATTAATGCTAATAAATTCTGATCTCTAGAGAACATTCCTCTAAGTTCTTTGCGCATCCTAACTTAGTGTGAACAATTATTAATATATCTTATTTTTAACCTTCTTAAAGTATTGTCAATGCTTCTGGTGCACTTGATGTTTTTTTTATTGCTAACTATTACATGGTACTGTCTTTTTATTTCCTAGGTACCACTAATATCCTTTAACTTATATTTTTTTTAAGAAAATACGATAGTTTTTAAAATTTTTAACGACACCTACTTAAATTAAGATCCTAACTCTATCCTAGGTTATAAAATAAAATAAATTTTTAAAAACTTACATCTAGAATACTCTTCCTCATTTTATAAAAAGAAATATAATTAGCTAAAGAAACAGAAGTTAAAAATTATTCAAAATTCTATTAACATAAAAACCTTTTCAAAATAATTCCAACTTTATCCTTTATATCACAAAAATACCTTCATTCATTAAAACAATATATCCTTGAATGTTTTAAAAAAAACAATATCCATTTTCTATTATTACTTACAATTCATTTTAAAGTAATTTTTTTAAAATTTTATCTCTAAAAGGAATTCAAATAACAAATATATCAAAAAAATTTAGTTAAATTAATAATACAAATTGACATTATGAGAAGAATATCAAATTTAATTTTCATTAAACATATTATTAAAAACAATAAATTTTAAATATAACTAAACTCTAAACCTTAAACCCTATTTCATCTTCGGTTATCTAAAAAAAACCGTTTATATTTCATCTTCTCTAATCTCTAAATAAAAAACAGTTAATATTTCATGCTTTCTGATCTCTGGTAGAGATAAAAGTTTTATTTTTATTTTATTTTTTAATCAATATCCTCTTCATCGATTTATCTTTTTCCCCAAATTGTCGCATAAAATAAACCCCACCGACTGAGAGAAGAGGTGTATAAAACGCTGTGCCGTGTACCATGGTATTGATATTGATATCATTATTAATGTTAAGTGCAAACCCACTTTGTCCAATTGGAATCTAAGTGGTAACTCATCCTACCCACATCTTAAGCCACAGAAGTCTTCAATTGCCACCTTAATCAAAGGTCACTTTGCTGTCCACACGACAAACTGTTTCAAAAGCACAGTTAGGTTGGAACACCCCACCACCTTAAAATTCACACTCATTGTCATGCTCCACTGTCACACACGCTCATAACACTACTGCATTTATTTAAACACTCTGAGATCTCGTCCCTCTTCTTGCTTTTCTTCTTCTTCTTCTTCTTCTTATTATTATTATTATTTATTTAATTAATTATTTTATATATATATATAAAAATTTTCTTTTTGTGAGACCAAGTTGGGATTTTGATTTCCTTTTCTTGCACCCAATTGGATTTTGATCCGAACCCGGTAAGTTTTTTCGTCATTCTATCTTCAATGTTGGATCTGGAACGTTTTGCGTTGTGGGTGTGTTTGATTTGGTTGCTTTAGTGTTGCTTCTGATGTATTGAATGCACCTTAGACTTTGTGTTTTGATTCGTTGTTATTAATGAGTGGTAGTACCCGTTTCAATGCTAATGGTTTTTTTTTGGGGGTCAGATCTGCTAGTTCAGTTTAATTAAGTGGTTAATGTTTTTGTAATTAAGATAGTAGATGTATTGGTGTTTGATTTAAATCCATCTAGGTTCCAGAATCATACATTTGTAAACGGAATCTTTTAATTATCAGTGTAGATCATGTTTCTTTCAGCGTGGTGGATTCGGATCCATAAATTTAATTGGTGTCTTCACTTTTATATTTTACATGTCTGGTTTTTATTACTTCTCCTGAAAACTAGGAGTGAATCTTGTGGATTGAGTTTTAATCTATTGTTGGACTAAATTGTAATAGCTTCAGTGGTACTCTAGAAGTGTACATGCTTGATCATCAGTTGAATTAGTCAATACATTTAAATCCTTAGGTCCTGATTTCCTTGTGATTTGGTAGTTCTAATTGACCAATTGATTACTGTTATTTTTCTATTTGTTTTTGAACATATTGAGTGCTGTGATAAAGCTTTCTTACTGGTTGGTTACACCGACTATATCTCTCATTGAACTTTGTCCCACCGGGAAATAAAGAAGTTTTAAGTAACTAAACATGGATCTTTTTTTATAAAGAAGTTCGAATATGTTTCTATATCTAGATCTGTTTTTCTTATCTTAGTTTAAATGTTATCTTGATGAAAAATTATAATAACGGTCTTAATTTTACGTTTTTGTAATATATACACGAATCGTTTCCGCATTATGGCCCCTTATTTTTTTTAATCCATCGCACATCAATAACTCGACCCCTACCGACTATAGGTAGTTTTAGACAAGTTTCCTTTGAGGTGGATACCTGAATGCCAAATATAACTCGTAATAATCTATCTTCAAGGGAATATGAGGATTCTTTTGCCATTTGAGGCGTTAATTTATACCCACTAAAATATCGCCCGTTTCTACCTAAGATCCCGGGATCACAATTCTATTAGCATTTAAGGTTTCATAGTCTTTATTCCTTTAAGCACTTCGATTCAATGAAAAATCAAAACAATGACAACAAAATAATGATTTATGCATCTCTTTTGCTGACTGCTCTTTCCTCTTTGTTGGCAGGTTAATCATTAAGTCCGTGTGCTGTGAGAAAGCTGTATTGTGAAGCATTGTTTCTAATTTGAGGACATTGAATGTCTGGTGAAACAGGATCTTTTTAGTCTGCAACTTAACAGTGAAAGTTGCAATTTGGGTTGTATTACTTTCAACTAACAATGTCGAGGGGGAGATCTGATGGATCACAAAAGAAGCGTTTAGTTGCTTCCATTTGTGTTGTGGCAATTTTTATTGGTTTTCTGTATGTGTATGGTGGATCCATCTTTGGCTCTCAAAATAAGGGTTCTTCTGCTATCGAATATGGCAGCCGATCATTGAAAATACTTGGCTCATCGTATTTGGGTGCAGAGGATGACACTAATGGCAAGAAAGATGAATCTTCATCAAGTTTCACCCAGGGAGATGGGGAGGATATTGTTCCTAAGAGTTTCCCTGTAAGTTGCCTTATAAGCTTAGACATAAGCTCATTCATATTTCTCCATGTTTCATCCTTGTCATCCAACCTTTCATTTTTTGCTTTTACTATTACTATTTGGTTTAATCAGTCCTTGTAATAACACTACTAACAATGAGTACACTACTAACAATGAATTCTCTTAGTTTCTTATGTACTGTTTGATTATAATTCTGGTTGGCAAACTCACAAGTTCAAGTGTAGGAGTTTAATAATTTTTTCGGTAAATAATGCATGTGAATTGTGTAAGATGCTTAAAATGTATCATGAATGGAAAAGTAAAAGTTGAAGCAATAAGTTACAAGGGTCTTGCTTGCATAATGAAAATAAAATCCTAGTTTCATAGATAAGTAAGTGGAAACAGTTAAGTTCATGAACACCATGCTTTTGGTTCATCAGCAATCTCATGGTATCTACAATGTTTATTCTTTTGAAGGTTTGTGATGATCGTCATATGGAATTGATTCCCTGCTTAGATAGACACCTTATCTATCAAATGAGGATGAAGCTGGATCTGTCTGTGATGGAGCACTATGAGAGACATTGTCCTCCAGCAGAAAGACGGTACAATTGCTTGATTCCTCCGCCATCAGGATACAAGGTGAAGATTTTCTGAGTAGATGTGATCTTCAACATATCCTCTGGTACAGATATATTGTTAACTCTAATATTTGTTGTTTCTTTGATGTTGCAGGTCCCTATTAAGTGGCCTCAAAGCAGAGATGAGGTGTGGAAAGCAAATATCCCCCATACTCACCTTGCACATGAGAAGTCTGACCAGAATTGGATGGTTGTAAAAGGTGAAAAGATAGTGTTTCCTGGCGGCGGGACCCATTTTCATTATGGAGCTGATAAGTACATCGCGTCAATTGCTAATGTAAGTTTGTATGAGTTTATTGGTTTTTCCTTATGAAATCATATTATTTTTGAATTGGGAGTTCTATAGGATTTTGTGTATTTATGCAAACCTACTACTAGTACTAGTAGTGAAAATTTTACAGTTTTCCATCTTCATTTGATTTCCTAAAAGTAGACAAAAATATATATCATTTTAATAAATTACTGAAACTTAAGACATTAAGTATAATTGGTTAATTTAATGTGATATTAAAATAATTTATTTTTGGTAAATAAGCCTTGTATTTTATGTCCACTTTATTGAGTTCATGCTTGGATCCACATTTTCTACCAGTAAACATGCATCCATTTTAACACTACAAAGAGTAACGTACACATTTCAAGTGTGATTTTGAGGAAATATGATGAGAATCTTGAAACACTTATTTCTTTCCCATTTGTTAATTTTGTCACAATTAATTATTTTTGATATTTTGTATCCCACACATATGTGGCGAGTCTTTGCATCTAACTCTGTAATATGTTTTTATTTACAAATGTATAGATATTGTAAAACATTCATATCTCCAGCCTTCACTTCTAGAGAAATTGATCCTTTAAATTGTATCAAGTGATCAAGAGTTTGAATATTGCTACCCCCTTCTTAATAATCATAAGTTGAGTTTAATCACAAGGTAAAAGTAGCCCATGCATTGTACTTACTTTTAAGCCAAAAGCCTTTCGTATGACGGATTGTATTAGAGCAATAAAACTGTGTCTGGTGGTCCACCAGACAATATTGGTACTTGAAAGATATGATACATTCATATTCTTTAAATACCTTGTTTGACAGTGCTTTTTTTTTATATATATATTTTTTATTTAGGTTTGCTTGCATTTCATTGATATATCGTTATTTTAACCCTCCACTTTGCATTGCCAGATGCTTAACTTTTCAAACAATAATCTAAACAATGAAGGAAGATTGCGGACAGTGCTTGATGTTGGTTGTGGTGTGGCAAGTTTTGGCGCATATCTTCTTTCATCCGATATCATTGCGATGTCCTTAGCACCAAATGATGTGCATCAAAATCAAATTCAATTTGCCCTAGAAAGAGGAATTCCTGCATATCTTGGTGTCTTGGGAACTAAGAGACTCCCTTACCCAAGCAGATCTTTTGAACTTGCTCATTGTTCTCGTTGCCGAATTGATTGGCTTCAAAGAGATGGAATACTGCTTCTGGAACTAGACCGGTTGCTTAGGCCAGGAGGTTATTTTGCCTACTCATCTCCGGAAGCATATGCTCAGGATGAAGAAGATCTAAGGATATGGAGAGAAATGAGTGACCTTGTGGGGCGTATGTGTTGGAGAGTGGCTGCTAAAAAGAATCAAACTGTCATCTGGCAGAAACCCCTGACAAATGATTGTTATATGGAAAGAGAGCCTGGTACTCGCCCTCCCCTTTGCCAGTCTGATGATGACCCGGATGCAGTTTGGGGAGTAAATATGGAAGCTTGCATAACACCTTACAGTGATCGTGAGTACTCTTTTCTGAGCATTATTTGGTGGTTTTTGGCATTTCAATATGAGCTGCTTCTTTGTCAATAGAGGAATATTAGTTTAACTGAACTGTTTTTAGCCAGGGAGTGACAGTGCTCTTAGTTCCTTTCTCTCTGGAAATATAGGAAAACTTGTTTTAATATAGACTTGTGTGTTGTGCATCATGAGTGCAATTGCATTTCGCATTCACCTATCTTGTTTTATATCATCGACAAATGACCAGCCCTCTTCTCAATATCTATTAATTAATTTTATTGTACATCCATCATTTTCTATTTTATGCTTTTGGAGGGATGCAAAGGTGAACCTTTTTCTTCCTTTGAGTTGCTAGTCACAAGTTCCAGCTGTAGGAGCGGTCCATCTGCTCATACAAGCAAGGTTGAATACAATATGGCATACCCTCCCTTGATCCTACAATGGTGGGAGCCTCATGTTCCCCTATGATCTTGACTAGATGATATGTATTTGCTTTGAGTGCATCTGTATCCAAACTCCTAATATGCTAAAATCATGTCTTAATTCTTTTTTGTTTAATTATTAAAGAAGAGAATAATCTAAAGAGCCATGTATGAAACTTACCCACTGAAACTTTTGTTGGTTTTATCAGATGACAACAGAGTCAAAGGTAGTGGATTAGCTCCATGGCCTGCAAGATTGACTAGTCCTCCTCCTAGATTAGCCGACTTTGGCTGTTCAAATGATATGTTTGAAAAGGATACGGTAATTGGAAACTATAATTGATCCTCTAGTTATTACTTCTGTTAATTTTTTTTCCCATGAGCATAGAAATTTTGTATAATAATATTTATATACCAACTGTTGGCTTAAATTTTGTCATGTGGTGCAGGAACTATGGCAAGAGAGAGTTGAGAAGTATTGGAATCTCTTGAGTCCAAAAGTCACATCAAACACGTTGAGGAATATTATGGATATGAAAGCAAACCTGGGTTCATTTGCAGCTGCTCTTAGAGACAAGGATGTTTGGGTGATGAATGTTGTACCTCAGGATGGCCTAAACACACTTAAGGTTATATATGACAGAGGCCTCATAGGCACTACTCATGACTGGTATGAAGCTACATTATTTGGATTATAAATCTATTGCTTCTTCGATACATTTCCATACATTTAACACATTTTCTTTCTATTAGTTTCTGATCTGAATCATCTGATTTGATTTTGACTTCTGATAAAGATTTATTTTCCAACAAGGCTTTTTCCTACAATATCTTCATTGTGTTACTTGTTTTATATATTTACTCCTTATCAACACTTACACAGATTTTATCTCAATGATAATTTAATCAAATATGAAACAGTATTTTTGTTTTAATTGTAAAACAGATAGTATTTTGTGAAGCATTATTTACATCCAATCCAGATTGTTGATTAATGTCTATGATTTTGTATGAAAAGTAAATTTTAGAATTAAATATTAACTTGTTAGTATTTTACATCAGTATTCAGTGAATAATGCTGCCTCCTTTTGAAGGATTAAATGGTAGTATATAGACTAGAGACTAAATTATTATGTAGAGAACCATGGTAACTCACCCATCTAGTTGAGATAATGCAGTAACATGAATAAAGTTCTTGATATTTCTTGTTTATTCCAGATTCAGTTGCTATATTTTGTTACCATTTCCCACATGGATGATGTGAATGACGGATTTCATGTGATCATCTTAAACAGGTGTGAAGCATTTTCAACATACCCTCGGACTTACGATTTACTTCATGCATGGACTGTCTTCTCTGACATAGAGAAGAAAGATTGCAGCCCAGAGGATTTATTGATCGAGATGGATCGCATGATTAGGCCTACTGGTTTTGTGATCATCCGGGATAAACAACCAGTGATTGATTTCGTAAAGAAGTATCTAACTGCTTTGCACTGGGAAGCAGTTGCAGATTCTAGTTCTGAGTCTGATGATGAAGTTGTTCTTATCATCCAGAAGAAATTGTGGCTGACTAGTGGAAGCTTAAGGGACACAGAATAGTGCAACCATTGCAATTTCATTTTCTTATCATCATATATTATTATCTGCTGCTACAAGGGTTAAAAGCATGTCCCTAGTGGTGGAAGCAGTAGACAACTTCATTTTGTAACATTATATAATGTTTTCTTTTCATTCGATTCTCATTTTTGAGATCATGATTCATGTGATTAAGGCATAGGCACCACGGTTTTATAGGCTATTCAAAAGTTTTGCCTTCATTGGGGGATTATGTAAGCTACGTAACTAATAATCAAGACATAGCAGACTTGATAAAATAGAAACAATTTGACACCTTTTAAGTTATGTAATATATATACATGTCTTTTCTGCTCTTGATTTTGTTTGTTTTTCTGCTTCACTGTGGTTGTCAAGTTTTGAATAGCCAAAAGCCAAGAAGGTGTGAGTGCATATCCATGATAACCCCTCGAGATTTGAGATTCGTGTATGGTTGGTAACGTGGTTACGATTTTAGAAATAGATATTTTCAAACTAAAGTTTACCATAACTTGTCTTATGAAATCATGTGTATCTTTCTGTATATTTAAATTTTATAATCTGAGTGTGAGTGTGATATAAATATGAGTGTTAATTTTGTCCGAATCTGTTTTTCTTTTTTCATTTTCTTTAAAAGAGGAGATTAACTAAGGAAAAGAAGTATTAAGTATAAAATGTGTATGGTTAAATATAAAATGATATAAAAGATATATTTTTAAATAAATAAGTGATTTAAAAAAAAAATTCATGTTTGTTTCAAGTAGCTTTTTTTAAAAAATCTTACAAGTTATTAAAATAATTTTTTTATCAAACAAAATTATTTTACCTAATAATTTTTTAAGCTATTAAAATAAATTACAAACTAATTTAAATATTTATTCATGATTTTCTCAAATATATATATATATTTGAGAAAAATAGTAAAAGAACATACGTATGAATTACATTGTTTAATCTCAGTACGTAGACTTTAAAAAGACCTAAAAAAGAATAGGAGGACTATTCTTAATGATAAATAAATAAATAAATATTTAAATATGTATAAAATAAAATTTGACTTTAATTTTGATTTAACGTAAAGATTTTTATGCTGTTGGTTAGCTAGAAGTAATCTTGTATATAATTTTTAAAATGATTATTATCTTTGATTACACAAAAATTCATGGTTGGATGAAAATATTAAAAGCCTTTGTACCAATTTAAAAAATGTGGTGACATTACGTGAAAGATTCATTTCTTGCGTACCCAACATTATAATTTTTTTTTGACCCTGGACGTAGTCGTAGGAGTTCTTGAGAAATTGAGATTGTATTTGTGGTTGTTGAAAGTGTCCTATCGTCTGTCTCATAATATTTCATATGATTTAAATATTGGTTATGTCACTTCAAGTATTGTAAATTAATTTTAAAATGTAACCATATTAACAGTCCCCTCTAATAAAATTTGTCGGATTAGATAAATAGGAATTTTTTATTTCAAACAAAAGAACAACTTTTGACCCATAACAAAAAATATTGAAATGGGACCTTTAACAATGACAAAAGGACCATTGTTTGCCGTTTGGAGAATAAGAATATGGTCGGAATAATGTAATGGTAGGCCTGGAGGAAATATGTCCAAAAGCAAGCCAGTGGACAGTTTGGAGTATCAGGTGGCAAGGAGGTGACGAGGTAAATACACTACATTCTTTTCGGTGGGTACTCTGTGTAATGCATTTTTTATGTTTATGTCAAGGGAATATCATTACAAGCACCAACATAAATCAAGATTTGAAATTTCTTACTATAATTATCATTCTAAGTTATCAAAACGAGCAAGGTAATTAGTATATAAATTTACTTGATATCACGTGGGATTTTTTTTAGGTGACATTATGATAAATATGTTTTTCATTTATATAAATATAGTTGATTTTAACTATTTTTTCTGTCTCACAAATACTCTCGTGTGTCAAGATATGACAAATGAGATTTTTAGTAGATTTTCTTTTTATATACACAGCTTTAAACTTGATATTTTTCTAAAATAATAGCAAACTGCTTACCGCATGAACTAACTATCAATGGTTAGTTAATTTTAGCTTTGACCCTCATAAAAAAAAAGTTCTTTTAAATACTTAGAAATTTTAAATTTTTGAAGAATAGTTCTTAGGATCATAAACATGTGAAATATCTGAACATATAATGTTAGCATTAAGTAAAAATAAGGAGATTAATTTTTATAAGTAAAATTATAAGGAGTAAATCCAAAGAAAATAACTATATTTTCATAATTATAGGGTTAAAATATATTTAAGTAAAAAAATTGAAAGATTAGGAATTGAGAAATTGCATCTTTAATGGGTAGAGTTGTCTAATTTAGGAAAATAACTTCAAGAATTTTAATATTTAATCTCTCTCCTCTTTTTTTTTTTTTTTATCACCAACGGGGTTTACTAGTAAAAAAAGCCTAACCATTATCACAAATCAACTTGAGAATGGAGAAACTCATAAATTCTTCTTTAAAAAATTATCTAAAAAATAAGCAACGGTATCTAACAAAATTATAACTAATATGAATGGTCTAAGCTAACAAATTGATCGAGATTGCCTTCTCTATACACATAATTTATAGAGAAAAACCAATCATGCTGGATAAGCTTATTGATATTTCTAATCAAAGTAAAACAGGACCCATACTTGACAAAATTCACATTGACCTTAAAATCTAACAAGAGTCCTTTAAATTAATAGACACTCGACATGTTTGGTTATTTTTTAAACTTTATAATAGAAAATTTGCTAAAAAGGTGTAAAGTTTTGGTTGTGTGAATTAATTCAAGTATGTTTATGATGACTTAAAGAGTCACATGATTTTTTAAAAAACTCACATGACTTATATATTCATATCTCGATCATCTATGATAAGTTCAAATTTGATGTTCTCACTCTCATCTAAAAGAACCTTTCTCAAAAAATACATTATATATGTATATATAAACCTTTCATTACCTTTATTTCAAATCACAAATCTTCTGGTCTCTAGCACTTATCCCTTCTTATTTACCTTTATTTCATAGGATAAAAAAAAAATTCTCTATCACTAGGTTGATCTTAGTAAATTTAAAGTATATCAATGTGATTATGTGATTATAAAATATGTTTACAATCCGAACAAATGAAAATTACTATAAATATAATCTTTGTTTGCATAATAGTTTATGATTGGATGATTGTGTATGACTTTTTTACATTGACAATATATTAATTAAATTTATACTACTAACTTCTTATATATATCTTATTTGGGATTAAGTTGACTAAAATCATTATGAATAGTAAAAAAATTCAACTAAATTTTATCGTAATTCATTCTTGTGAGTCAAACTCCAAACAGTAAGATAAAACAAGTTCTACATATTGATATGGGAAGTAATACTACTAGTTAATTACAATTTCATCCATAAATGTTTGCAATATTTTTTTATTGGTATTGTCACATTTTTTATCACATGAGAATATACTCTCATTTGTATTTTTATAAGAGTAGTATTTCTTTTGAGCTTTATAAGCCGTTTCTTTTAATCAACTACATAATTTTTTTTAGATAATCCTACGTTAGACTTAGTCATAGTTAATACTTGCATTGTCACTTAAGGTACAACTCATTGGCACATCTCAAAAAGAAGGAAATCACTCTAAATTTCATTGACACAAAACTTCAAATTGTTGATATCTTCACTAAACCCTTAGTTGAACAAATTCTTTTAAACAAATTCAATATGTATGCAATGAGTCCAGAATGATTCAGGAACAAAATCTACTTCATTTTGAACATGACCCTTTCAAGAGAATTGTCTTTTCAACAATTTGATGAATTAGAAGCACGATATTAACTTGTTTTTGTGTAGTCTAAAATTGATCATATGTATTTGTTTTTGAAGTAGAAGAAAATAAGTTTTTCATTTCTTTTATGTTTAATAAAAACTTTGTTTCAAGCAATCTTTTCATGTTTCTTTTTTATAAAATGAACATCGTATTGCTGAAACTAAAAGATGACCTAGTGTGAAACCCATATGCTTTGCTTTTTTAGAAAATTAGTTATTTGAGTTGTTGTGCATGAAATTTGTTGATTATTTTATATAGTTATGCTTGTTCGATATGTATGAACATGGTGTTTATTTGAATTTTTAATGCATAGAATACAAAAAGACATATGTAGTTCTTAGTATAAGAAAACTCTATTTTCTATCTCCTTCAACGATCAATTTTAGGTAGCTATGCATTACTAAAGGGCTATAGGATATGAAAAGCTATCAAAGATAAATTTTCCTCTTCTAGATGTCATCTTGGAAAAAGAAAAAGTCATTTCCTTTTATTCTATTTTTCTTAACCTTTCCAAGCTATAGTGAAAGTAAAAATGGCTTCATATTTTCCTATCTCGTTTGAGAGTAGTTTAGACTGAGTCATCCAAAGAAAAGCATGTCTTGAACATCAAACCTTTAAACACCTTTCCCCTTCACCTATTAGAATACCATTTTCCTCATCCTCTTCATCCTTTGAGTCTTCAAAATTTGAACCAGAAACCCCTAACCCTAATCATCTTTCTTTAATTATCATTCCTTCCATAATGAGAACCAAGTTTGTTAGGCGTAAGAGAAAACTTCCCTAACCCAAACCAAAGACTGATTATGAGAAAACCATATATGAGAGACCCTCTCCTCCAAACCTTTCTTCTCAACCATCTCCTAAACCTATTTCTCAACCATTATTTTAGGCTTTTCCTTTAAACGTAAAACCAGCCTAAGAAAAGTTAAGAGCGATATAAGACTATTGAAGTGAATAGATACTTCAACAATGATGAAGTAGTTAAGAGATACACCAAGAGATGGAGTGGAAAACCAATTTATGAAAAAATGATTCTTCAAAGAAGTCTATAAGCATAAGTGGAATATGTTTCCTTTTCTGAAAGATATGGACTTGGAAAAATTCTTAAGATGGGGGAAAGAATTTACCCATATATGGAAAGAGCCTTCACGGTTTCCCTAGTCATTTCTAAAAAGGAATGCACCATGTATGGCTACTTGAGAGGCATGGAGTTTGCCTTTTCCCCAATCTATATGGTTGAAGCTTTGGAAATTCTAACTTCCATAAACCAGATTATGGAAAAAGATTGGTTTATTGATGCTAGAACTTATAGAGAAGAAGTTTATGTTGATTTGTTTAAGAATGGTGAAAAAAGTATAAGGCCTTTAAGCCCGTTTGTAGGTTGTTTCATAAGATGTGTGCATCATTTTTGTGGCGAGGAATGGAGCCTTTGAAAAAGTGAATAACCTAGATGTGTTATTGATATGACACATGCTGAAAAAGAATAAGATTGACCTAGCAACAATCACCATAAAAAATATCATCTATTTTGTGAATTCCATAAAGAATCATAGAGCAGTCCCTCATGGAATGGTGACTCAGATTAATAAAGTATGTTGAAATCAACATGGAGAATGCATACTTTTATGACTTGATGTCAACTGTTTTGATAAGGTAAGTGTGTAGTAGATGTGTCTAGTAGTGCACTACATGCTTGGAGAAGAGCACAAGACCAATGTTGCTCATGATGTTTCTATTATTTTTTTAAAGAAAGAAACCTTTAGAAAATAGGAAGAAAAAGTAGAAGAACATTGTGACTATCAAGAAGAAACAAAAGATTGCTTTTGGAGCAAGGAAGATGATTACTAAAAGTCAAATTAATGGAAGTTCTCTCATGAGAACCAACATTGTTAGCTCTAAAGAGTTGGATCAAATCATTGACTTAGTTATTGATGAACATATAACAACCTCTGAAGTTGGAACCTCTTAACCTTAAGAAACATAAATACCAATGAAGATTTTAGAGAAGGAAGCCTAAAATCTAGAAATTCTTGTTGAGAAGAAAATCGTTGAAATTCTGGTACAATTTTGTAAGGAAGTTAGTTCTATTCCTAGTAATAGATCTTTGGATGTTTCTGTTACTAATGTTGTTATGCTTGTTGATGAGCCTGCTTTGGGACCTACTTATGAACCTGTTGATTCTGTTAGGGAATCCCACAGGGCCAGGCAGCGGAAACACAAAGGATTTCCAATAGAATTGCAAAACAGGTGTTTTAAAGCATTACATACTATAATTAAAAATTTTGTATTTTAGTGTTTACCTCTTGTAGAAGTGAAGCAAGTTCTTTACTCGAAGCAATCGTAACTTCATCCTTAAGAGTCTACACGAGCACTCCCACCAGAAACCATATCTCTGAACGCTAGCATGGAAATTCAGAGGGTAATCCTAATTTGAGTCGTTGCCTATGAGCATCTCATGCTCTATATATAGGCTTAGGTCTTAACTTGATGAGCTCTCAATAAACATTGAGTTCCCGACTCATTCTAAATGACTTAGGCCTACTAAAATAAAACTATCCTCTGGTGGGTTTACTCTATGCGTGTAACCCTATAGGTAAAATATTCAGTTATATTAATAATAAACTATTTATTATTAATATAAAATAAGAGCGACATATAGTAATACATCATTATATCTGAATATTATTTATCATCGACATGACCTATAAGTGAAAATTATTATATATATTTATTCTTTTTGTTACGATATCTAATTGGGCCCAAGAATTGGTCGTCATCATCCTTGTATGGTCCAATTCATTAGCAGAGTAGACTTTACAGAATAAATATCTAATATATATTCTTCCCAACATGGTCATGTATTTTGTTAGTCTTACTCCATCAAGTGGCCTATAGATATCACTCCTGTCATATAGGAGAGACAAATCTCATTTACATCACTCACATCCCTCTACATAATTTGTTTGTTGCCTAGTCACAATCTTTATGATCATCTTATTACAGATGATGTTTGATTGTATTAAAACAACAAACTCCTTCTATAGAAATCATAGTGACTTCAGGTCAAAGGATTATATACCATTATCACATTGAGAATCGTTTATGACACTCATGTAATGATCCATGCAACGTTCTCATGGTGGGTCTATCCAACACAATATTACTCTTAATATGTACCCTGTAAAGACTTGATATCATCTATATCCTTAATCTAAGATCAAATCATGAGTACATTTACACACTAGTCTTAATGTATTTACATGTCCCCGTGTAAATACTTGATTAGGGACATTTTAAGAATAATTCTCATATGACCTATTATTCCAGGGATAAATAGTTTTAAAACAATCTTAAAATTAAAAATACTTATTTTAATTGATACATTAATAGCTCGTAATGCATACACTAACAAATTCTTAGTTTGGTCTTCTATTGTTGAGCTAGTTCTAAACGAAGTTCTAAAAGTTATTGTTGTTGTGTGTAAGGATCACACAAGCCTTTCTGATAACCTAGCTGCCATGAGGGATATATGTTGTCAATGAGGAAGAAAATCCTACTAAGATAGAGGCCTTACAAGTTATGGATGATCTCATTATAGCCTCAAGATAAAGGAAGACTAAGGAATTTCCAATGAAGGATGGTGAAAAGGAAGTTGAAAATCGAGAAACTTCAACACTAAAAATATCATGAGTTTCTTACTTAACCTTTAAAAAATGAAGATCCTTTGCCTCATTTTATCGACCATCGTACCTTAATATATATCCTCTACATATCTGATGAGTTTGGATCTCTTAGTTTGAGGTTCCAAAAAGTTACAAAAGTGTTGGAAGTTCAAGGTCAAAGGAACCTATTCCTTTAATAGTAGAATCTGAATCTAAATTTGTAACTCTACTTCAGAAAATGGAAAAGCTCAATAAATATTAGAGACCATTAATACAAAAAGTACCCTTGTTGCAAAAAAGCTTTCATAAGTTTCTTATTCATTATATTAAGTTATAACAGTGGTTGGCTATAGGAATTGCACCAAAGGTTGCTCCTAGTTCTAGACTTATGGCCTTCATGCACGTGCCACCTAGGGATTTAGAAAAGAACCAATAACCTAGTTTTAAGCAGTCATCTCCCACCCTTGATCCTAAACTCTAAATAGCTTTTGATCTTGCCTCCCTTAATCTTAAAGTTTTTTTGCTAATGTTAAAAGGGGGACAAAAGAAATAAAGAAAATAGGAAATTTAAGAATAGAAAGTTTAAATTGGGAAGTTTTGATTCCTACTGTTTGTTTTTGTTGTTGTTGATTAAGTTGAATGTAATACTCATGAATGACTTGTATAATTTGATAAATCCATTGCTTGTAATATTTTCAATGAATTCGAATTTTGCTTTCTAAATGTCTTAATTGTTGAGTTCTTATTTCTGGATAACATGTTCATGCATAACATAAACTCAAAAGGACACTTTATTTCTCCAAGGTTCATTCATGTTATTATCTTTTGTCCAGAATAAGGAACTTCAACTATTTTATAATAGTTTTTTCATCATAAAAAAGTAGGAGATTGTTAAGTCTAATTCTCTAGAACCTTATAATAAAATTTTTTAATGATACTTCACTCCTAAAAATAATTCAAGCTCTTTAATTTTAAAGTAATCTAACAAGTTCATTTAAGTGTGAAACACTAGTAAAGAAACTAAATGCAGAACTGTGAATTATCCTTAAATGAATTTGGAATACTTCTTTAGATGAAACCAGAGTTCTTCTTACACAAGAAAGATCGCATACTAGAATAAAAAGAGACAACAAACAATTAAGAAGAACAAGCCTGAAATCTTATTTCTAGAAGAGCAACATTGTAACCTAACAATAGGATTCTATGACAAAGTTCTCAAATCATCATAGAACTTCAACAACATGCCAAGGAAGATTTCAAAAGGAGTATTCTAGAAGATCAAGTCAAAATTAAAGACCTCCATTTATGAAAGAATTAAAGACTTAGGTCAAAAGACATAATTCCTTGGAGAACCACCAAGACCAAAGAATCAGTAGATGACTAAGCCTGAAAACATCAACCTAAGAGTTAGATGATAAATATTTGACATCAGTTAAGTTAAATCTTTTCAAAAACTTTGTTTCTGTATCTTAATAAAATAAGAACCCTTGAAGGAGTTCAAACTTCAAAAACTAAGCTACGTACGCAAGTTTTGCATAACTCAAGCTTAAATCAAGTTAATAAAAGGATCTTAATAAATCAAACAAGAAGAAATCAAGGACTACTCAAAATTTGGGGAAATCTCAAGTTTAAGGTTTCAATTTCTGAACCGTCTAGAACCAAGTTAAGATTTCTATTTATGAGCCCTCCATAACCATATTAAGGCTTTCTTACTCAAGATCCAAGCTAGTCCTACCTTTTGACTAAGAGAAAGAACAAGCTTCCAATAATTATTTTTCTACATCATTTTAATTATATAAGGGTTGAACAACTATCAAGAAATCATAAAAGCAAGAATGTTAAAGAGAATCATTTCTTTGAGCAAGCTAAAGCAAAAAAACTTATACTATTTTTCTCACACTACAAAATAGAGCTTCTTCATTGTATTCATCTAAGTTTGCATCTAAGGAACTTGTTATTTGCTCTCTTTGTAAAAGCCTAACTCTTATAAGTTAAAGGTGTTAACTTAGTAAGATTAGAGCTTTTGTTTTTAATCATACTCTATTTTTTAGAAAAACTATAAAGTCTCAAAAACCTACATAAAATCATTATATGCCTAGAGGTGTTTGCTTACTTGCTAAGCCGGTGGATTAGCTTGTAGGGGGTGTGCAAATTGTAGGAGCAGGGTTATGTTTTGAGCCTAGAGAGGATTTAAGGAAATAAAACTCGTGTAAGAGCCTGAAGAGGTTTGACAAGAAATAATACTTCTATTCAAGATTGAATAGTAAAAGAAATCTTTCTAGGGTAGGTTCTGGACATAGCCTCAAGTCTAGGTGAGAGATGAATCGATATAAATCTTTGTTTATGAATTTCTTTATCCTTTTCTCTCTTACTTTACTTTTGTAAAATTTTAGTTAAATTTGTATATAGTTAGATTAAGGTTGTGAAAACGTTTTTGAAGTCAAAAACCTTGTGAAAACTAAGAGGACTTTCACTAACATGTTTTTCCTAAAAAGTGGACTTTATTTTGAAACACGCAAACCCTAGTTTTCAAAATCTAATTCTGAACAATTGGATCCATTTAGAAAAAAATGTACTTATTTTTAGAACACTTCAAATGACTTATATTTATTCTAACCATACTGTTAATCTTATTTAAGTCTCAAAAGACTTAAAATAGCAATGTTGTATATTTTGTAGTGAAAGTCAAAATTTATGAGTGTCTCAAATTCAACCCTCCTTCTTGTGACTCTTTGATCCACTTCACCTAAGGTAATTAATATATTATAATAATTAAAATAATAAATAGTGAATAATTTTTAGAGAAATACTAACAAGTTTTCTGTGGATATTAGTTAAGGAATAAAAAAATATGAAATTTTTATTCTAAATTATTATACATGTAGTGATAACAATTTGGGTTGGCCCGCGGGCAAGTCTGTTTGGCCCGTCAAAAATAGGCGAGTCGGGTCAAGGATTTGAGTTTGTTTTCCCAAATAAGCTCAACCTGTTTTAGCTCGTCAAAAAACGCCGGCCCGGCCTAGACCGTCGCGCCAACATTAAAATATTAAAAAATAAATTTATATTAAAATATAATTTATATATATTAAAAAGGTTATGTTTTCCTATTTCCTAATTTATATATGTTATTATAAATTTAATAATATAATATTATAAAATATAAATAAGAAAGTTTTGTTTCCATTTAGTGCAAATATAATTTATTTGAACTTTTAATGAAATAAATTAGGTTAATTATAAAAAACTAGTTTTAAAAAAGGTGAAATTAGTTTTTATATCTAAAGTTTATTTTTTTAAAAAAAGAAGACTTAAAAATATTATAGATTTAAAATAAAAAATAGCATGTATAATTTAAAAGGAAAAAATTGGGTTAGCTCGTTGGCCCGTGGACCACATAGAATATGAGTCGGGCCAATGTTTTTGGCCCATTTTCCTGTTTTGGCCTAGCCTGCACCGGCCTGTATTTTGATGGGTTTATACGGGCCTTGACCTGTTTTGCCACCCTTATATACATGAGGCCAATTTACCTATTATGGAGGAATACACCAAAATGCACATCCAAATCTTTGAAATTGGAAATAAAGCACTTGTAAATCAGTATTCGATATTAGCAACATAATTTTTTTGGGGAAATGGATTTCAATCCAAACGATGCCCTTATTTGCCCTCATCTATTGTGTCTACTTTCTTATGGTGCTAAATATTTTGCACCATCACATGCCAATGATGATTGTATTTCACATTGTGATAAGCATTAACCAACACCTCGAATAATAAATGCACATAAAAAGCAAATGATCCACTATTTCATCCTCTAGTGCACAAACCTACATAAATTTTGGTCTTGCATTTGTTAGGACCCCAACAAGTGCACCGATTTCGTTGTAGTTTCAAATTATTTATGTAATGATTGTCGGTCCATAAGGACTTGTCAGATATATGACAATTGGTTAAATCATCACCAATTTATTACAAAAAAATATATATAGAAATTGTCGTAAAAACAGGAAAAGAGTTGTTTTGGGTTTTTGATAATTCAAAAAGATGAAAATTAAATTAATTGAAATAAGCTAAGAAAAGTGTTGGGATCAAACTTCTCTTTTCCATTTTATGTTCTTATAATTATTAGGTTTAATTATGCAATCAACCAAGACATTGAATCTCTAATTCACCGAACTTGATCCCTCGAGCATGGATTCTAAGCCTATCTTTAGATGATGATCCCTCTAACGAATAAAGATAGAATCGACATTATAAATGAATACCAATGGTTATTATTCTTGACCTTATCCCTAGGAATCAAAGATACTAGGTAATTTGACTTAAAGTTCACCTGAAAATCACAAGCACATATATAAACTATTCTCTCAATAGAATATGCGTTAAGAAGAATTGAATCAGTAACTCAAATCAATTTCATAAAAGAACCAAAAATAATTACAAAGCCATAACCTACTAGGATTGTTCAATCCCAACAAAGAGATGTCAACCATACATAATTATACTAAGCTAAACTTACAAAATAATACAGAATCAAGAAATTATAGAAGATCCACAGAGGTTGTCAAGCTCCAAGAGTTGAAAATGATGGATTTTAGCCTTCCCTACCTCTCCTTTGGTTCTACATGTCGTGGATTCTAATTATGGGCCTTTTATATGGCCTCTAAAATAAGTGGAAGATGTGTTGTTCATGCATGACTTGCCTAGGTGAATTGCCTAAAATTTCCCTAATTCGCCTAGACGAGCTCTTGGCTAGGCGAATGGCCACTAAAATAGTATCTTCTCATGCTTTTTATTCCTTTTTAAGCCTCTAATACCTACAAAGTTAATATAAAACAAAAAATAAGGCCAAAATATACATACTTGCTTGATAGTTACAAAACAAGGAGAAAATCTCTAGTTAACAGGTGTTTTATATAAAAAAATAAAAGAATATTACATGTAAAATAACTTAAAATATACCTTTATCAACATCACAATCCATCACTTCCTTAATTCAGTTATCACTAGTATCCTCTTTAAAAAAATGTTTTCAATATTTTAATTTTCTTGGCCATAATTTTGTTCCATGTTAGTCCAAAAAACATCTATCTAGCATAAAATTAGAGTTAACCAAATACTTATATAGTTCTCTAATTGAAAACCCCACTTTACCTCTCCTTTTCCATTACTTTGATCCTCCATTAACAATTCATCAAGCTCCTTAACCAACTCTTTTTCTCATTCAAATAACACTTTCTTCCATTCCTACTACCACTCCACACATTTGTCTTTCATAGAACACAACTTAGTCACCTTAACTTTCTTAATCTACTATCATTGAGTATAGCCTTTGGAAGTTATCTCACATGGCTAGTATCCCTCCAATCCTTTTTCAAAACTAGTTTCTTTCTGTTGTATACTACATCATAGCCTTCCACCATCCCTCTCTCCTTTTTTCCCTTATATCCAAGTTATAAATATCCCTCAACCAATTTGACAATGTAGAATTATACCATTCATTTACTATCCCCTCAGCACCATACATGGATGTTAGCGCCTTCAACCACAAGCTCTCGATACCCTCCTAAATATTCACCTTTTTCAGCTAGTAAAGTTAAATTAAAGTAACAAATATTCTTAAAACTTAACCTCTTCCTAACTTTTTTAGGTTTGCAAGTCATGTCCTTCAATACCCAACATATTTTGTTTTCTAACTCACTAACCACCCTCTCACCCCTTACCCCTTAATATTGCAAACACAATGTAAAATAAAAACAATACCTCCAAGGATCTTAAAGAAGGAAATGAAATATATTGGCAACAAGCACATTACTGATTTGATCACTATAACCTAAGCTTCCAAAGATAAATATTTGTTCTTCTAATTTGATAATTTTTGCTTTAGTCATCACAACATTGGATTCTATATTTTCTTTCTTTACACCAAGTCTCTAATTGGTATATCAATATACTTGGAAAAAACAAATCTTTGATGTACTCTTTAGAATATTTTGTCTGCATATTAATTCCAATAACTGAACTATTTACATGTGTTTTTTTTCAATAATCTAATTTCATAAACTATTTAGTTAAACAAGTTTGTTTAAAAACTAATTTCTAGTTTAGGGTAGTTTTTAACAGGATATCTCTTAATTTTTAGGCATCAAATGATTTTGATTATCTTAAATTGTCATAAACTGTAAAAAGAAAAAGGTTGACACTAGATTCTTATGCATTATGGGTTCTGTCTGTAAAAAACGCCATAAGATTAACATGGTCAATGATACATAAATTTTTAAATAACTGACGGTTCAGAGTTAGACTTAGAATGAGGGTTGAACGAGTCTTCTACTTTTTTGTGAAAAAAATGAACCTAAAATTACATAGGTAATCAAACTTGATAGAACAGATTTGAGAGAAGCAATAGAAGGAGGAGAGAAAACACCAAGAATTTATATTGGTTCACTTCCAACACAGAAGCAGTCTCTTATAAACTTGAAGGATTTCCATTATTGTAATATCTCCTTTACAATAACAAAACCAGACTAATACCACAAGTATTCTTGACTTCATCCACTATTGGCTTGAACCCAAGTATTCTTTTAACAAGCCACTTCTGGCTCAACAACCCAAGTATTATTTCAAAAGCCTTTTTTGGCCACAACTATTTCCTAATAAAACTAAGGCTGGTGACTGACCAGACTTTTCACACTAACAAATTAGTAAGAGTGAAGAATAAAAGTGTCTATCAAAACTCAGTGTATGAAGGATTACATGAATATGAACAAATACACTAAGTTAAGAGAAGACAAAAAGACCAAGGTCTGCTGGTGTAGAGTAACAAAGAAGGCATTTATCTTTAGAAGCAAGAAAAGATTAAGAGAATTTTTTTATCACAGAGAATAAGAGTTCTTGATAGTCTTCTTCTCTTCTAGGGTGAATCTCTTTATATATATATATATATATATATATATATATATATATATATATATATATATATATATAGGTCACTTGAGATGATCATTGTTGATCTTGAAATGAGATATGAACGTTGGAAATCTTTTAAAAGTATTTTGCTTTGAGCGAAGATACCAGACCTTTGATAAACTGAAGAGATGTCCAAAAGTCTGGTAACAAGGATCTTTAGCACTTGCATGAATAAGGTGTTCCTTGATACCTTCAGAGAATAAAATTTATCTCTGGCTTTCTTTCTTTAAGCAATCACGCATAAACCAAAACTGAAATTCATCTGATTTGTTCTGACACATGCACTGATTTGGCTTCAGCTTTTCTGGAATGTGCAAAATAGTTATGTTGAGTTTCTTAAAAACTACATTGGTTGCTCAGTTGGATTGTCTCTTATCCTTTTTTATGATAAGTACATTCTCTTTGATAAGGGCATGACTTCCAATGCATCATTAAAAGGTTTTTATAATGTTACGATTTGTACTTTTGGAGTAACGTTCATGTTACAAATTCTAGATGCTAAAAAACCTGAGGTCTAATTCTAATGATTTCTATGACTGAGCGATCTTGAATCAGACTTTTGATTAAAGTCTAAATTTTAACTTTTGATGGATTGGACTTTTGTTCTTATGGACTCTCCCTTTGTCTTACAACCTGTGCACTTAATTATATAGTTCCTGAACCACTTAGTTGGACATGCTATATCACACATAAGTAGACTTCATTCAATTTAAAATACATTGCTGTGTGTTATTAATAAATCTTGAGGTCTGGTTATAATGACATATGCTGAGGTCTGTTCCAAATGATAACATCTTTTTCAACCAGACTTGCCCTCAACAATAACAATTTTGTGTGTCAATATAGATAATACTTATATCTTAATAGGTCGATATTCAAATCATCCCCTAAAATACGCCCCTCATTATTACCACTAGACCATTCAACTCCAATCAAAGCTTATCTATCATCCTCTTTCGGTCATTGTTGTTCTTTCCCATTCTTGTTTATTTTATGCCTATGAAAGGCTCTTCAATCATGCTATTTTTGTATTTTAATATAAGAATCTTTCAACTAACTATGGTAATTAAGAATAGTTCACTAATTTAGTTAATATCTTTTAATTTATCATAAAATTGTAGTAGTTTTCAAAAAGTATCTATAAAATTATTGGGAGCCACCATCTAATTCTCTTTCAAGTTATTTAATGTTTATTTCATTAAAGACATAAGAAGATAAGAGAGGTAATGTTGGTCAACCAACTTTCCTAATTATCTCTAGAGAGAGAAATCATATATCATTAATATACTACATTTATTTTTTATTAAGGGTATTTTGGTAACAAAAATTAATTAATGGTTTAGAAATTTTGATGAGACTTTTATATTAAAGACAAAATAAATAGATCAAGAGAGTCTTATATAAAGGGATAAAGGTAGTACCAATTTGATATATTTTCCCAAATTTATTTTTATCCTACACACATGATGAATTGTTTCTTTTATCAATATTTCTATCAGAATTTTGGTGTAGTCTAGATTAAGTTTATTCTTTATGCTATGATGAACATTTAGGAAATTTCCTACCGCCACCGCTGGTATTCTCCAAAATCCATAAGTATGTGTGCAGTGGTACCCCTTGACGTTGAATTCATGTGTATCTTACTATTGCTACATCTCATGGTGACTATTGTTAGATAGTATTAAACCACCTCAAAGAAATCTTTAAGTTCCCTTAACATTTTTTGGAAAATTTTCATCCCTTATTGGTTCCAAAAGAACTAAATCCTTTCCCATCAGAATCATCTTGATCGTCCAAATGCCTTTATTAATGAAAATCCCATATAGGTCATGTAACAGCAGTCTTTCAATAAATTCTCCTTTTCTTATTGTTCTTTAAATTTCAAACCAATCCTACCATCCTCTTTGTTCTCCTCCCTTGTCGTATCCTTATTCCCAAGTTGTATTATATAAATTATCATGGGAGACTGTCTCCTTTTTGAATCGATCAAGCCACCTCCCTTTGCTACCCATGTTTTTGAATTCTCTATGTGAGGCCTTCCTTTGTGGTCAACTACATCTATAATATTTCTCACTCCATGTACTAGTTATATGATCCAAACCATATAACATTAGCTTTTTCACTAGATCCAAAACCATATCGTTAGTCATATCCACATCTCTTTTTAGGCATGTATATGTCTCAGGCTTTCCTCCAACATTTGAATTCCTCTTATAAGTCATTCTCCACACAATCATTATAACATTCCTAAAATTAAATTTTGGTAATTTAAATTGACTAAATAATTAAATTGAATGAGTTAAATTATCCCCAGGTAGTTGAGTTAATTTTTAAGATTTACCGGGGTAAGATTCAGGTAACCGTTAATTACTCGGTTGGTTTAAAAATTCACTTGACGGAGGAATTATTGAAATGCCCTTTAACTTAACAATTCAAATGCCTTGCCAATTTCCATTTCATTCACGCGGGCCCACGAGATTGGAAATCAAAAAATTGGCTTCAATTTCAATTGCCTTTCACGCAGATGGTACAGGAAAGGGAAAAAAAGAAATTTCACATTCTCTATCTCTCTCTCTCGAGAATTGCATGCCACAACAAGGGCTTTTGATTTTATTCTACTGCTTCTTCTTCCAGCGCACGCACCCCTCTTCCTCATCATCATCATCCTTCTGAATTTCATCAAATTAGGGCAAGGTTTATACTTCTTCTTCTCCCTCCTCCTCTTGGCAGCCATGGGAACTTAGAGAAAAAGCTTAGAATTCCATCAATTTAAGGTAAACCCATAAACCCCATTTTTAGTTTTGGGAAATTCTTGGAACCCATTTCCTAATTCTTGTGTTCCTTTAAATTAAGGCATTTTGAAGCTTGGTTGGTGTTGTGGGAAGCTTAGAAGACGTTGGGGTTTTAAGTTTTCGTCATTGTTAGTAAGTAATTCGATACCCATTGGTCGATTTGATTCCGCTTTGTGAGATTGGGTATTAATTGAATTAAATGTAATTTAAGAAATATTTAGAAGCATTTTAGAGCTTTGGGTTTGATCAAAAGCGAGTATCGGGGTCAGATGTGTTGTCGGTAAGTTAATACTTATCGAAATAATTATGACTTTGTGGCTTTTAACTTAAACTACAATTTTAATGGCAATTGTGGTGTCAAAATGTATTATTATTATTTTTAGGAAGTTGTTTGATTGAGAAATTGTGATTGGAGAGTGACCAATTAGCGTTGGATAGCTCGGGGAGCTTCTGGAATCGGTTATTCTAGGTAAGGGGAGCTATTACATTTTAAATGCATAGTTTATGGACAGGTTAGAGGTATATTGATATATTAGGAATTTTGTGTTTGAGAAACATGATGAATTAATTGTTTAAAGTGTGAAATGTTAGTGGTATACCCCGTTTTATGTGATATCTGAGAGATATTATTTGTTGTGAGGGTTTCTGTCCATAATGATATTATTGATTTGCATGAGACGCGGTGAAATGGATGAATTGATATTGGTATATTACATGAGATGTGATTAATTGATTGAATTGATTTTCTATGCATGAGATGCAATGGAATATATATTGAATTATGATTTTTCATGTGATGCAAGTGAATGAATGAGTTAATACCATTTTATAGCATGAGATGCTTGTGTGGATGATTAAATGGATAATGATGTAAAGCATGGGATGCTTATTATTAATATATGCATATGAAATATGATTTCTATGTTGATTATGGTTTTGAGGATTTCATAAAAGACCTTGAGTGGGACTCAAGGCAAGCATATTGAGTGAGACTTAAGGTTAGCTCGCAACACTCCTATTGTCGCTGAGAGTGATTGTGTTACGTGAGAGGGCAAATAGTTTGGTACCAAGAAAATAACCGAATCAGCTGATAGCTGAATATATGGCTGAGAGCCTTGTGTTGCAACACTAAATTATTGATATGTAATCAGATCCAAATGAATGAATATGTTATTGAGAATAATGAATTGTATAGCCTATGTGTATGATATTGAGAATATCTAATGAATGGGAAATATGTTGAGTGGCAGGAATAATATTGATTGTGTGCGATATTATGATATGTGTGTAAGAAGTGGATAGTTGATTTGATTTAATAACTGTCATTTAACATACTTGCTCACTCCTATTATGTGGCTATATTTTCAATGGATTTGGGCCGTAATGGTGATTGGTGAGATATGACCATAGCTGTGAGGAAGACATTGCACATATTGTATATGTTATAAATAGTATTTTGGTGGTAGCCTTGGCTGGCTCTTGTAAATGTTCATTTTGATATATGTGTATATAACTGTGCAGTGGATCTAGGTAGTTGACGACTTCAACTGGAGGCCTAGATTGATTTTGGTTATGTATATGATGATACGATGATGATATAGATATTGATGATAATGTTTGGTTGTGGTGACCAAGGATGGTCCATATATATATATATGATGCTTGATATGTTCAAGAATTGCCTTTATGAGATTGATGAATAAAATGAATGTGATGGGCAAGAATTGTTGATATAGATGATGAGTTATGATTGAATTAGAATATGCATTAGAATGTGAATTGATGATGAACACATGAAAAATAAAGGTTTTACATAAGTTTTATGCATAATTGAGGAAGTGATAGGGTCGTATTGAGTTTTAGGAGGTTTGGATGCCATGGGATGGTTCCAATAGCCCCAATGCATGATTTAGAAATTGTAGAAACTAGAATGTGTCAAATCCATGGAGAATTGACCCTTGAGTTGCTCATTTTTGCCTTAAAATGGGTTAAACGTACTTTTGCGCATAAGTCCTTCGTTTTTAAGTATTTTGAGTACAACGAGTGACTACACTTCATAAATGGTGTATATTAGGTGGTGTTAAAGTTTTGTGGTGATTGGATATCGTATGAGGAAGTTAGGGTAGTCGGAAGTTAGGTTTTTCAGTTTTTTATGGCTTTTTCTACAATATGCTGTAGTTTTGTTGATAGTAATCGATTACCACAGCTGGCTGAGTAGACCTAAGAGCAAAATTTTCAGGAAAATGTATTTGCTCTCAGGTGTAATCAATTACCAAGGTGTGTAATCGATTACCAGAGACCCAAAATCCACCCTAATGCATTGCTATGCTTGTAATCGATTACAGTGAGGCTGTAATCAATTACCAAGTAGTCTAATGCATGTGTTTTAAAGCTTTTGAGCTCTGAAATCCACCAAGCTTGTACCTAATGCACATTTATGATTGGCATTAACATTATGTGATCCCAAAACCCTACTTTGAAGTCAAAATCAATTGCAAAAAGAATTTACTTGGGTTTTTAGGCATTTAAAAGGTTATTAAAATAGAAAAAATCAATCTAATACTATTCCGCTCTTATTCCCTTTGCATTTCTTTCATAAATCTACTACCCATTTCTATCACCCTCAATGCCAACTTTCCATAGTCTCCTCCTCCCTCTTCCCTTCTCTTTCTCACTAGTTAATAAAAATTTATATCGCACCTCAATGATTTCTAAGGCATAGTTTTCAATAAAATTTATTTTCAATTTTATTGAACAATTCCATTAGGATACTAATTAACATAAGCTTAATTTTTATATAACATTAAAGGCAAATAATTACTTTAAGAAACTAATGTTTTGATCCGCAAGTTGCATGTGAATTAGTTTTTAGTTTTTAGTTTTTAGTATTTATATTTATATTTAATATTATAAAGGAAATTAATAGAAGGTATTTGTATAAAAGACTAATTATATTTAATTTTTAAAAAAATATATTAACTTAAGCACTAAATTTGTATAAATTAACTTATCTCGATAAATGTATAACATTGATATTCAAAATAACAAAATTTTTAATTCATTATATGTACCTTCATGCATGGTATAAATTATAATTTATTTATTTGTATTCATTTATATTAAAATTATTACATGAATAGAAGACATACTTATATATTCTTATATGTTAAAGATTAAAGATAGTATATTTCTTTTAAAAAACGTAAACAATGTTAATTCTTAAATACTGCATGTATATGTTTTATTTTTCATATTTAATATTCACCTAAAATTAAAATAATATTTTTTCTATTTTATTGAAAATTAATATGTCCTTAATTTTTATTTGCTACAAAATTTAAAAATAATTTTAAAAATAAAAACATAGAAAAGATCAGAAGTATGTATAAATAATTTTAAAATTGGACTATTGAAATTGAAATATAAATTTTTTTAAAATAAAATCATATAAATTAAAGTTAATAAGAAAATATTAGATTAATTAACTAAAGTAAATTAAATAAATTTTAAATATAAAATTAGAGAAAATGTCATTCATATATTAGCAGAAGAACTTTATTAATAACTTTCATTTTTTTGTGTTTTATTAACAATTAATATGATATTAATGATTTTTGCTATAAAATTAAAAACTTTTGACCATAAATAGTTTTAAAATTAAATTTTGAGAGGTGAGATGAGCCTGATACGAGTACCAGTATCTAAAGGTATATATGGGTAGTTAGACAATCACATCGGGTATCATCGTGACTCCCCAAGTGTTAAGTCCCACATAACCCCTGATAATCAGCATCACATAATAAGTAAATATCAGACAGAGGTTGAGGGATTCACTGGAGGTATATCGATCTATACCTGCCATGGTGTTAGGAATGTATGCGCTTATGTCAGTTTCCCCTGCATTCTTATGAAAAGGAACTAACACACGTCACATAGGACACAATTATCACCTAATTCTATAAATAACACTCATTTATCACCCTTAAGCTACGTTCACCAACTCATCGCTTGAACTTGATCTTAAGTATCCAATACTAACTTGAACATTGAGTGTTGTTGTAGGTGACATCCTATTTCACTCCAAAATGCGAGATATCAGTTGTTAGATGAAGTTACACAAGGCCTCAAGATCCCCAATATCCATATTGGAAGTCTGTCCCTTATATCAAACAAAACAAAAGAATATATATTAACTAAAAATTGAAAAACTACAAACATTTTCAAATTTAAAAGATTGAAAATATGAATAGTCAAGAGACATGTTTTTAAAATAAATAAGAAGTTAATAATAAAAATTTAAATGGGTTAATTAAATTTTAAAAAATTATAAAGGTGAGATAATCAGAGAAAATGTCATTGACATGTTAGTAGAAAAATTTTAGTAAGATTAATAGATAGATGAATTTTGTTAACTTCAATCCAAAAAGAAAACGGAATTTAAACCTTTAATATATAAATTTTTAAAAATAAATACAATTTTAAGATTAAGAATATAAAATTTACAATAAACATAATATTGTTAATAACTTTTATTATTTTTAGTAGTTAAAAAGTAAACATTAACGGTAAGTTTAACGAAAGCCTTAATAAATACTTCCGCAGTTAACATAAAATAAACGATTTGCCTTAACAGGACTAACAATTTAGAGTAACTGCCACATATATTTAAACAACCACTATTAACAATTTTGAGTATATTTTTAAGAACTTTATTACTGAAGGACAATATGCTTTTTTTCTCCCTGACGTGTAGTTTTCTTCCTAGTTAATTATTGAGTTTGTTTGTTTAAACTTATTTTAAGATATAAATATTTTTTATTTTAAATTTTTATGTGTTTATTTTAAGTTTTAAAAATAAACAGAAATAAAAAATAAATAAATTTCTACTTATTTTAAAAAATGACTTTGATATGCTTATTAACAAAAATACTTATAAAAAATATTTTTTTAAAAAATACTTAAAAATAAACTTAAACATTACTAAATATATGTTTATCTCATATCATGTAACTAGATATAATAAATTAAGTTTTTAGTTGAGTGTTTTTAATATCAAACCACTTAAAATATGAGACAATATTTAAATGATACCAAGGTGCTTCCCATCCTATAGAGTGACTGATTATTTTTAAAGGATGATATTTTGTTTGTGATTATAACATAGAAAAGAAAAGATGTAAGTATATTAAATGCAATGTAAATAAATTTTAAGATTTTTAATGATTCTGTGTAGATTATTTTTTTATATTTTTCAAATATTCTTATCAATTAGATTTTTTATATTAAGATCAATAAGATACGCAAGATCCTAAATATTAACAATAATTCTTTAAATATAAAAAAAATTCATAAATTCTTTAAATATAAAAAAATTCATAAATTTAATGTTATTAATTAGATTAGCTACATCGTCCAGATTAATGCTCCAATTTTTATTAATGGTAAAAAGATTGTAAAAAGGACAGTTTAGAATGGTAAAAAGACAAACTAATGCAATAAATAATCTAATCTAAAATTGAAAAAAAAATCAGAATCCCCAGTGTACGTGTAGGAAAACAGTGAGAAATTATATTAGGGGATAGCAAAAAGGATAGAAAATGAAGTGGTTTCCAAATTCCAACTCTTATGTTCGAAACACGATTGTAAAATTGGACTCATTTGATTGATTAGATTAAGAATCGGTCATGAAACAAATAAAAAAATAGGGAGAATAAGGAATCAGTTAAAATCGATAAAATTGGTATAAAAAATGGGGATTAAACTAGTCAGATTTAAAAAATTATTTTTTATTTTTTGTTATTTTGTAAAAAATTATTATAAAATATGTTTGAATAAATAATAATACTCATAGAATATTTACATGTTAATTTTATTTATTATAAATTTTATCTTATAAAATATATAATATAATCTTTAGTTAACTTAATTTTTATATAATTTATTATTAACATGTTATAAATATATTATATTAAAAATATATTTTATTATCGTCGATTCTACTCTATTTAAATTAATAAACTGTGAATTAGTTTTCACCATGAATTTAATATTTTAAACATTAGTTAAAAAAAAAATTTATGTTCATTTAGTAATCAGTTCAAAAAACAAAGTTATGAAAATTTAAAAATTTAATAGTTAACATTAATCAATCTTTCCATATAATTAAAACTCTATAAAATCAACAAATTATTTTCGTTAATCAAATATCAATTTAGGTCCAACAACTTCATAGTTCCAACAGTAGGGGCGATTATCATCAATTGTTGGGACATCATTAGAATTTCCTTCCCAAAAATTCGAACTTTATTAATAAAATAAAATAGAAAAAAAAAGTGATTTCTAACTTTAAACATGAAAAATTTATATTAAAAAGAAAAAAGAAAAGAAAAGAAAAAGAGACAGTAAACGAGGGAATGAATGGGGGCATGGAAATGATGATCACAAAGTGGTCCTCTCTCTCTCCACCTTCTTTCTTTCTTCACACCGATAATCTCGCTTATTGATTTTCTCTCTCTACATTTTCTTTCTCTCTCTACCACTCACTCCTTTCACTCTCACATGCCACACAACCTTCTGATTCCTCTCAATTTTGAGGTTTTTGGTTTTTGTTTTGTCTTCTAATGTCCTTTTTACTTGTGCAAGTGTTGCTTGATTCGTTTTGATTTCGATTTCGATGACGGGTATCTTCAATTTGAATTTTTGCTTTTTGGGTCTGTGTTTGGTTGGTTAGTAGAAGTGAAGTGAAAGTCAAATTTTTTTTGTTGGTGATGGTGATGGGGGGTCACTGTGGTTGTTCAAGATTGGAATTTGACCTTGTTTTTGTTTACCCATTTAATGGATTTGACTTGTGTTGTGTGCAATTGAGTGTGCTTGATCAGCTTGTGGGGATCGCTGCTTGGACAGGAGAAATTTTTTTGCTTTAAATGCCACGGTTTCTGTGTTGTTTTACGGCATTTGGGAAATCTGAAAGTTTTCTTCTGTGGTTAAACTGTTCTTAACTAAATTGAGTATGATTAATTCGTTTTCAGTAGTTTTCAATCATTACAAGTTTGATCAAGAGTTTTTTTAAGTCTAAATTTTCTGCTAAATGAAGACCTTAGCTAAAGGGTTTGCATTTTGTGAACTTTTATGACTGATTGTCCCACTTTTGAAATTTAATGTTAATTGGATTCTTAATACTGCATTTGCTCACTTGCTCTGACAATTTGATCTTGTTATTGGATTATAGTTATTTATCATCATCCTGTTCCTTTGTGTTGTGTTCTAACACCAAAAGCTCTTAGAATTTTTTTTTGTTTATATGCATCTGTTACTGTTAGTACCCTCTTGTTTGACTCTGATTTAATTATTGTACAGAATTTTTACATTCTTTTTGTTCAAGTTTTGCTTCTGGTCAGATAATAATGTGGTTGGCAGCTTAAGTTTGATGATTTGCTTCCATTTATTTTCATGTTTGGACAGAAGTAAGAGTTAATGCGCCTTGGGTTTGCGTTGTGAACAATGGCTTCTTGGTTTTGATTGCTGGCAGTCTGGCAGAATGAGATTCTTGGTTGAGGAAACTTCTAGTCTTTAGTGGTTGGTGAAATAGAGTACATAACACAACAGGCTTAAGAGGTCTACATAATGGATAAGTGCTGGTTTAATAAGTTCAAGCCAAAGGACAAAACACAGTCTTCAAAGAACAAGGAAACTACAGGCATTGCAAAGGAAGGGTCAAAACCCCCAACACATGAAGAAGCACCTTCAAATGTGACCAAACAGAAGGTTGCAGCTGCAAAGCAGTACATAGAAAACCATTACAAGAAACAGATGAAGGACCTGCAGGAGAGAAAGGAGCGGTATGTTTATTTTACCATATTTTGGGTCACAATATAGTACATCTGAAGTTACTGATGAGCTTTGTACCATGTAAAATAGTTGTTTTAACATACTTATAGTCATCTTTAAGGAATATAAAGGGTAGATTTCGTTACTGTCCTTGCTTTGTGTTGTACTGGCCAAAGAAGGCACAAATTAGTATTCCTTGATATAATTTTGTATGATATATTTGACATATTGTTCTGTATATTCTCTGATATGCTGCTATAGATTATGTGCTAGTAACTTCAGCAGATTGAAATTGTTGTAAGTTCTTAAATAAAGCTGAATGCATTATTCTTGCAGTCGTAATATGCTCGAAAAAAAGTTGGCTGATGCTGAAGTCTCTCAGGAAGAGCAGAACAACCTGCTTAAGTATTTTGAGAAAAAGGAAAGGGAATACATGCGCCTGCAGAGGCATAAGATGGGGGCTGATGATTTTGAGCCCTTGACTATGATAGGGAAGGGTGCATTTGGAGAGGTATAGTTTATCCTTGTTTTCATTATTGTAGAAGTGTAAAACTATGTTTCTGATCCCAAATGTTACTTTCACCTTAATCATTTTTATCTAACCTGCAGACTCACAGTTCTTGGATAATGATAACATTACTATTGTAAAAGGGATTAAATGATATGTGCGTGTGTTTTTGTGGAATGGAAACGTTGATCAAAACGAAGTATCTAACTTTAACTGTATTATTTTAATTGAGATTCGTATCATTTCTGCATTATTTTTTCTTGGCTGATTATGAGTAGCCCAAAGTTTTTAAATTTTATTCAGAGTAATAGCAACTACTTTTTCTTTTGGAGACTGATACGTATTCTACGAGTTATGATGCTTCCCGGGGAAAATGTGGAGTTGTAGGCTGGAGATATTACTTAGGTCATGCCGGCTAGGGAGAAGTAGCACCTCAAAAATTGTTTGTGGCAGTGAATGCTTAGATTTTCAAATTGGTAGTAGCAGTGAAATTTCACCATTAAGAATCACAAAATTTGCAGTCTGGATAAAACGCGGTACATGTTTCTTGTGAGTGTCCTTAGCCCAACTGTCTATTATGATAACAAATTTATGAATTATTTCATCTGTGAAGAAACCTCAGGTCCTTGTTAGCTGGTCTGATTGGGGCTAGTGTATTGATTTTATGAAGTGTAAACTCTTTGGGTTCTAGTAGCGATTTTTTTTATTCTCTTGCTGCAAGCCTGCAATGACGCAGGTCATCCGGGACTATGATATTTTTTGAGTCCATATAAAAGTTGTCAGATGATTTGTGACTTCACAATATCTTTTCCCATATGTATAGGTTAGAATCTGCAGAGAGAAGGCAACTGGTCATGTATATGCTATGAAGAAGCTTAAGAAATCAGAGATGCTTCGCAGAGGCCAGGTAATAAAATCACCAGAACTTAGTCGCATTGTTAATATTAATATTGTCTTGTTATACTCATTTGTTACTTTTGATCCTTGTTTAGGTTGAACATGTAAAAGCGGAGAGAAACCTGCTTGCAGAAGTTGACAGCAATTGCATTGTCAAGCTTTACTATTCCTTTCAAGATGAAGAGTATTTATATCTCATAATGGAGTATCTACCTGGTGGTGATATGATGACATTGCTCATGCGGAAGGATATACTGACGGAGGATGAGGCCAGATTCTATGTTGGGGAGACTATCCTAGCTATAGAGTCGATTCATAAACATAATTATATTCACCGGTAAGCTCAAACTGCAAATAGTAGCATTGCATCATAGTGAAAATCTTATTGTACTAAATTACTAATCTTACGGTAGTCTTGTTTTCTTGCATGTAAAAAAATGAGATTTTATTTTTTATATGCATTCCAGAGATATCAAGCCTGACAACTTGCTGCTAGATAGAAATGGTCATATGAAATTATCAGACTTTGGATTGTGTAAGCCACTAGACTGCAGTAATCTTCAGGAAAAGGACTTCTCCATTGTAAACAGCAGAAGTGGAGCCCTTCAGAGTGATGGGCGTCCTGTGGCTCCTAAAAGAAGTCAACAGGAGCAACTGCAGAATTGGCAGAAAAATAGGCGAATGCTTGTAAGTCACTCAATTGTCAATATGCATAAACAGCCATGAGTGTTTTGTTCCTTGTGAACTTTCTGGTTAAGTTAGTCTTATTTCTTACCCTATTAACTGACAAACAATGCGTATTATATATTGTTAGGTGTTAGATGATTTGTTCTTAATAGATATTGCAATTTGTGTATGTATGTGGTGACCACTTGTTCTGGCTTCTGTTTTGGCAAGGTTGTTTATCTATTTTATTTTGTTTTAGTTTTTCCAATGCTCATATGACAACTCAAGAATCAAGACTGAGGCATTTGAAGTTTTTTCTCTACTTTGCAATACTGCAGGCCTATTCTACAGTTGGAACACCTGACTATATTGCTCCTGAAGTTCTTCTGAAGAAAGGATATGGCATGGAATGTGATTGGTATTATCTAATGTGTTTCTATACTTATCCTTCTTAAAAATCCGTTGAAGTTCCCTTGTTTCTTGTAAACTCATCCTTTTAGTATATTCTGATCAGTGTTAATGCTTCCAGGTGGTCTTTGGGAGCAATAATGTATGAAATGCTAGTCGGGTACCCACCCTTTTATTCAGATGAACCAATGTTGACTTGTAGAAAGGTAAAGTCTGGATCAAATGTTGATGAAGTAGGAATAATATTGTATGGGTTGAGGTTTAACATGCGTAGGACTTTGAGTTAATGTTCATCGAATTCTGGTGGGCTGATGTGCTTAGAGAAAGCCTGTATTGTTAAATTATAAGTGAAGGCTAAGTTGAAATTATCAACATTATTTACAATATTTTGCCTGAAGATTATTGGCTTTCTCTGATGGAAGTGTTTTCCCAATTTACTAGTGTTGAGAGTTGCATCCATCTATTCCTATGATATGATCTACTTTTTCCCCTTCTTATAGTAGCATGTCATTCACAATATTTTTGGGCCATTGTCCTATTTACCAATATTGATATTCTGTAGGAATAGATGGCATGTCTTAGTTATTGATTCTTTATAATATATCCATCTTGATTCCCTGTATGTGTTTCTATCTTTTTTTTCTCGTCATGAATTATGATCAAATTGTATTTTATACCTTCAAATTTGCAGATAGTAAATTGGAGAACTCATTTAAAATTTCCAGAAGAAGCTAAACTATCGGCAGAGGCAAAGGATCTTATTTGTAGACTCCTTTGTAATGTGGACCAGAGACTTGGAACCAAAGGGGCTGATGAAATAAAGGTGTTGTGGTGTGTTCTTTTCTGAATTCTGTAATTTACTTATGGTTACTGTTGAATATTAACAAGAAAACTGGTAGTATGGTTATTTCCAGGCTCACCCATGGTTCAAAGGTATTGAATGGGACAAGTTGTACCAAATGAAAGCTGCTTTTATTCCTGAGGTCAATGATGAATTAGATACTCAAAATTTTGAGAAGTTTGAAGAGGTATATTTTATATGTTTATTTTCAAGGATATTGAAGAGGCTTTTGGCTGTTGTGCTGACCACTATCATACTACTTGATTTACTAATGATGCATAGGTGGACAACCAAACCCAACCTTCCTCAAAATCTGGCCCATGGAGAAAGGTTAGTTCTTGTTATTGAAATTTTGTATATTGGTGGTGTATTCTAGTTGCTGTAATTGTGGGTGTTGTTAATTCAATTGGCATGATTTTTACTCTCTTGGGTCATCTTTTACCCATTTCTTCTTTGAAACTTAACTGATATGTTGTGAGATTGTTGGGGTGTTCTGTATCAAAAGTAAACCTGCATTCAGATGCTCCTATGCAATTCTTTTTTTTTTTTTTTTGTAAATGGACAATGCTATATTTTTGTTGTTATACTGCCATTTGGTTAATTAGTTGTCTTTGGATAACTTCTCTTGATGTTCTTATATAGCATGCTGTCAATCGAACACTTTAGTATGCAGATGAATTGCTTTACTTTAGATGACACTGGAATCTTACCCAAGTTTTGGTAACAGTAATTCTGGATTTGGAATTCATGGATCATCAATGTTGGTGAAGAATATGTACTTGTTCAAGTCTGGGTTTTTATTTTGACTTGTTATTTTCTGCAGATGCTGTCATCTAAGGATGTTAACTTTGTTGGCTACACATATAAAAACTACGAAATTGTGAATGATGATCAACTACCTGGAATTGGTTTGTACATTTTCAATTTTATGTATATATATTTGTTTCTGTCTTTAATCTCATTTTTGTCATTTTCATTCCACAATAAGAATGTTCCTCTTCAATATTGCTTCTAATACTCTTAGAATCCTTTGCCCCAGTGACATTTGTGGAACAAATTGAAATTTTTAGGTTCTATTAATTTTATTCACTTCAACCATGTCTGATTGAGCTTCATGTGGAACATGAAGTTTTTATCGCTAGAGGATGGAAAATCTTATTGAGTGATAATTGGATGAAGTGATGAACTTACACACACACTCTTCTCAGCTATAACTTATTTTGAATGTTCCAGGTTGTGCATATACTTTGCTACTTTGTGAAAGTATCTACCGTGATAAATAATCTACTGGTGTCCACTTTATTAATTTTTTTATCAACAGTTGTCAGCTTATTTAAACCCGTTTTATTAAGGCCTTAAATGCAACATGTCTTAAGAAAAAATGGTGTACCTTACTAAAGAAAGAAAAGTATGTTAGTTCTTCCCTTTGTGAATTTCTTGTTTACATTCATTGCAGTTGTGTTGGATGTTGATGCATCAATTGACTATTATTTCACTAAACACTGATTTTTCTGAAGATCATGCTACTGAACCTTTCCGTTTACTGTAGTTTATGCATTTGTCCCCGAGTTTGTTGTTTTTTTCCTAATTTATTCATCATTACATTGATCGTCACAAATAATTTGGCTATGTGCTACCTTACCAGCTGAATTGAAGAAGAAGGGCACAAAAACTAAGCGGCCATCTATTAAGACCCTATTTGGTAAGCATGTGCTCATTATTTTGTCTTTAACCTATATATCATGAGATTTTCTTTATATGTTTCTATCTTCCCTCTTCTCTGTTTCTGTCTTGTTTCTCTGCACTAATGTTTGTCTTCCCACTTCTTTGTTTCTATCTTCCCTGTTTCTGCCTAGGTGAATATGTTTTAGCTTAAGATTTAAGCTTAAGACTTGTAAAGTTATGGCTTTCCTATCAATAATTTCGTATATGCTATAATTTATGAATTTATGAATATGTTGTAGCATTTTTTGTGTAATTATGTATATATGTTAGATTAAAGATCCATATGAAAAAATTTAAAATAGTGGTCATCCCACTATCTGCTATACCGCCATAGCAGTTTTGGAGCCAGCTGCTCCACACCGCTATCTGAGATTGATAACTTTACTTTTACCACGTATAATTATAAGCGTTATTGATTAATGATGATAAAGTATAACTGAAAAAGATTTGTGTTCAGGATGTTTCAAGTAATAGAACAGAAAATTACAGTAAAACAATAAAAAAATGTTTGATCAAAGATAAAAACTATTAAAATTGGAAATCCATCTTGCTTAGTACACTTCAAGAGCCAAGGTGAAGATATCTTAATTCTACTCTTACATATAGAGACAACACATCTAGTTAACATTGAGGCACAAAAGGTTGAAAATTTTAGCTGCATTGTGGTTAATAAGTTGGACCAATTACATGGTACAGATGATGAATCGGCTACGGCTGCGAATCAACATGGGCCTGGCCAAGGGAGCTTCTTTAAAGTCTTACCAACTCAACAAGAAGTTCCTGAGAAGAGTGAATCACAATGATCTCAACTAATAATATTTACTGGACTTTTAGATGACTATCGAGGTACGAGCAAATGCTGGTTTGCATACTGATTGTTTTAGTCTTTCCCACATTCTTTTGTTAGTTTGGCGTGGATAGTTATGATGGGAGCGAAGGCTCTGAAACTCTCTGGGTTTTGATAGAGCTGGGTTTTGGGTGTGTAGAAAGATATTTCAAGGTATATATTCTTTACATTTTTGGTTGGTGGTGTATTCTTTCGTTCACCATTTATCAAATTGCAATGTGTTGAGTATTCAAGTTATTTCTTGTAATTAAGTTACTGCTTATGTGCTGACACAAATTCTCACGTTCTTTTACTATCATTTAGAGATTCATTAGTTTGTATGGTAACATTTTCTTTCTTATCTCTTTTCAAAAGTTCTAGTTTCTACAAATTTAATCCTTTTCCTCATTCTTTTCCTCTATTTCATGCCACATTTTCTTATTTTTGGTGTTTTTTTGGACTTTGAAAACATTGATTCCTTATTTACTGTAGTCTTGAACATTTAGTTATTCCATATATGTGGATATTAACAGGGACTCATTATCTTGATAAATTAAGTAAACAATTACTTAATCCAATTCCATTAAAAAATTGTCATGACATCTTATCCATGCATAATATCATGAAAAATGGATGCATAATTACATATTAGGTTAGGAAAACGTTTTTAATCTCAGGCAGATGTTTGTTTATTAGTTTTTTGATAGAAGGGTTACTGAGAGGATTCAAACTCACCAACCCTTCCTCTTCATTCTCCTTGTTTGTATAACTTTCCAAATTGAGTTTACATAATTTATATGCAATTTTCAATATAAATTGTGAGTAAAAAAAATCACTTCAGGTTTCAACGTCTGCTGTAACAGAGGAACAAACAGGCTACATAGTGGGGATAAACTTCAATAGACCCTGTTATAAAAATAAAAATACCAATTCACTAGGCCCATGTCAAAACCACCATGGACAACCAATGCAGGTTTGATTACAATATTTGTTTCTTAACCATGGTAAACTAAGGCTGTGTTTGGGAGTTAGTACTTTGTAGGGTGAGGGAAGGGAAGGATTAAAGAGGTGAGGAAAGTGAAGGGGAGATCATTCCCTCTCTTGTTTGGAAGTTAAAACCTTCAAAAATTCCTGAGTTTTGGGCAAACTTGTAAAAATGAAGAAATGAGGGTTTTGGAGAGTTTTGAAAAATTCCCAAACTCCTTCCCTCAATTCTTTAAAACTCAAAGTTTGCAAAACTTAACGTCTTCCTTTCTCCTCCCTTTCCACTCTAAATCTAATTCCAAAACAAAGCTTAAAGGAATATATCATGAACTTTATGATGAAGTGGCTAACAGAGTCCATCTTAGCATTTACACTTAATATTTTTTTAAAAGAAAAACAATTACTTAAAAATTACACCAGCCCTAATTTCCTCTTCATCTTTATCTTTTGTCTTCCCATTCACCTTCACTATTGCCCCTTGTCTTCCCGAGTCGATACCCCTAAACTCATCATTACTATTCTTTTTCTCTTCCCCACACATACCTATCCAAACCTTTTTCCAAAGCTCCTTTCTTCACCGTCTCAAAAGCATCATCGATCATCGTCTTGAGTCTCCCTTTGTTGTATCTCCTTATCTTGATGAACCGTCGTGGAACGGCACCATTGTAATGACTAACTCTGCTTCCTTTACTGCTCATTACGAAGCTGCTATGAAACACCACCTTCACCCATCTCCCCCAACCACCACCATCTGCACCCTGTACATGTTCTACACTCTACTGCACTCCCTTGTTTCAATCCAAAATCCAAAATTATAAAAATCAATTATAAACCAAAAAACCACTGAATGTGTTCATTACATTTACAAGGAAAAATCCTTCAGAAATCCTCGAAATTCTTGGCATAAGTTTTCTCTCCTTTCAAATTGAAAAAACCAATGCTTACGTAATACTTAGGTTTTTCTTTTGTGATTTTTTAGTATTCTGTTGCATCATCTCGTGAGTTTAGTTTATTTAGTTTAATTTGTTATTTCAAATTATTGTGGTGATTTTTTTGGGTTTGAACCTTGAAGCACTGCTACAAAGGCTTGTCCATTGTGTTGAGGGGTGGATCATGGGGTGGGGGAAGGCGTTAGAGGAGTTGGGAGTGTGGGCTTGACAGTGAGTTGGAAAAGAGGAATGTGGGCGGTGGTTTTTAGTTGAGGTTAGGTTGGGGAGGAAAGGAAGATGATAGTGGTGGATAGTAGCAGTGTTATTAAAACCGGACCGGTGATCGAACCGGTCTTGTTACTGGGTCAATGGGTTAATGGTCGAACCAGTTGACTCATTGGTTGAACCGGTTGACTTGGTTTATTTTTAAAAAAATACTATCTATATATTTTAAAGTTTCAAGTATTTTATACTCCAAAATAAAAATACCTAATGAAAGTAATTACCAAATTCCTGATTATAGGATAAGACATGATTATAGGATAAGACATACATTAGCTGGAATAACTAACATCCTTGTAGAAACCAATGCTGATTATAAAAACCAATGCTGGCACATCAAAGATTTCACAGCAAAAGATAAAATAGAAACCAATTTGAATCTCAACTACTTTTATGAATGCAGAAAACTAATGAACACAATACATTAGAAAATGCAAAAAAAAAAAGCTATTGGATCCAAATTAACATAAATATAGATACATGAATATAGTCATTCAATTGAATAAATAGTATAAACTCACAAGTTGCAGTCCGACGATGGCGTTATTTGCCGCTGGAGAAAGAAGAAAAGTTGAATCCCTAATTGCTTTTTTGAAACGAGTTGATAATAAAAGAAATAGAAAAGAAACATGAAAAGAAAGAAAGTTAAAGTCTCTGCTGCAGCACGTGAAATGAAATGGCCTTTTTCAATTTTTTAATGCAATGTTGATTTCAATTGCGCAGGACACGCGTCATTTTTATTATGCTAAATAAATAAAAAAAATAATTTATTGGACCGGTTTAACCACCGGGTTACCGGTTTTTTATAAAACCGGCCGGTTCAACCCGGGTTACGCCGGGTCAAATACATTTCCGGTCTGATTGATGGTTCAGTCCGGTTGGGCCACCTGTTACCGGTCCGACCGGTCCAAACCGGCCGGTCCGAACCGGTTTTTTTAACACTAGATAATAGTGTTTAGCTGTAATTCTTTAATTATTATTTTAATCAATTTAATATAAAATCCAACATGGCAACTAAGTCAATTTAATTGATTTATTAAAGCTATGTGGTCAAGCTTACTTATATGTAGAGATCAAAAACATATATTTGAAATAGTTTAAAGACTAAAACTTATAAAAAATTAAATCCGGAACTAAAATCAAATTCTAGTACAGTTAAGAAACCAAAATTTGATTAAGCCTTTTGGAGACGTTTGGTATAAGAATTGTTTTTAGTTTTCTAGGAAACTTAATTTAAGGATTTAACGTGTTTAGTTCACAAGTTTTTAAGAAAAATAGAAAATTATTTTTGAAAAAGTTGGAAAAATAGAAGAGATTTACAAAATATTAAAAGAAAACTTATAAAAAACTAAAAACTAAAAACTAGGTTTTTTGTTTAAAAAAAACAAAAGTTTTTAAATAAGTTTTTCAAAAAAATTGAAAAATGAAAAAGTTTTTAAATTTTTTTTCTAGTAATTTCAGGAAATAAAAATTTTAGAAAACAAGCATAAAACTTTTTCTAGAAAACTAGAATAATTTTCTGTAACTAAAAGTTTTTCTTGTTTGATACGTTGGTATGTTCTTTTCAAAAGTTTTTAAAATTATATCTTACAAAGTTTCCTAACAAAATTTTCTCAAGGAGTGATGAGAAACTTAGAGCACATTTAGTTAGAAAAACACTTTTCCAATTTTCCTTTTCTAGTTTTTAAGTTCTCTAAATTTTTGTAAAAGTATGGAAAATTTTAAAAATGTGTTTAGTTAATATACTAATTTTCAAATTTGGAATATTGAAAAACGTATTTAAATACAACCAAATTTCTATTTTTTATTTTACATTATTTCATTCAAACTAATTAAAAATTACTCTATTTATATTATTTATGGCCCATATATAAATATATGTTATTTGATGAAGAGGTTGTTGTTTTGGTCACTTCAGTCATATGAAAGGAATGAAAGGGAGCTATTGTTTTAATGACCTAATGAGTGAAAGGGAGAAACGTAACAAAGAAAAGTGAAAGGTGAAAGGCACAGAAGACTCTGTATTACAAGAAAATTGATTTAGAAAATTGGGTTCTACTTACAACATACAAATTTGGAATGCTAGCTTTGATAGTTTTTCAAATAATGAGTATTTTTTAGAATAACTAGTTTTCTATTTTCCAATTATTTTTCTTTAAAAAATGGATCATCAAACATGTTTTTTTATTTTTCCGCATATTCCATGAATAATTAAGGTGAAAGGCACCCTTAGTTTTCTATGTGGGGAATTTAAAGAATATTCTCAAAAAACTTTTAAATATATTCAAACACATTGTAACTTTCTTTCCTAATAATTATGATTCATAAGAAATAAGAAACAAGATTGGTAAGAAACATGGTTACAGAAAAATAAAAACTTTCTAGAAATGACACGTGCTCATGGGGAAGTTTGGTTGTATCCTAGGTGCAATTTATCCAAAAGAAAAAACAGTGTCGAGAATCCTGTTACAGGGATGTATGCCAAATTTGCTCTTCTATTTGAATGTTATCATAATTTAAATTGGGATATCTTAAAGTTAAAACCGAAAGTCAATACAGCAATCTTTTGGTAAAGTGAACAACAAACAAATGGTGGATTTAGCACAAAAGCTTAACATTTACGCCCTCTACTTTGGTAAACAACTTATCCTTCACGCCTGTTATTCATGCTTAAGTATGAAGTTATTAAGAAGCCAGTCAGTTTAATATTATAGTAATAGATAGGAAGAGCATAAATTGCAATTAAACAGATAATAATCACTAAAATTCTAAGTCAATTTAGGATGAGACGATAGTTTAGTTCAACGAATTAGATTTAAAACTAATCCAGAAATTCATGCATTGATCACCTAAATATCCGGCAATGTATTTCTAGTGAAGAATGTAATGGTATGTAGCTATGTAGCTTTGCGTCTCTTGTGTTGGATAAGGTTTAAATTTTTTAAAAATAGAAGTCTTTTATTAAAAAAAAGTTTTTTATTAAAAAATAGAAAATTTTTATAAAAAAATTAACGTTATGTGGGTCTGGTACTATTGGTTGAGTAAAGTGTGTGAATTTTGTGATGATCTCGTCTACATCCCTAGAATTTACCTCAGGGTCTAATGAAATCAGAATAAATTATTCCCATTAGGTACGTCCCCGGCAATAAACACTAAGAATCTAAGAGATACAAACCACTCAAAACCCTTTTATTTTACTCTAGTAATCGATTACAGAATGTAACCGATTATTGTAATCGAGTACCCGAGAACAACCTGTGTAGGATTTCAGGATTTGCTGTCTCGTAATCAATTATGTAATTACCAGCAGACTAAAATGTAGAATTCTATAGAATTTGGCTTCCAAGTTAATTTCCGCATAATCTAACTTGCCTATTTTAACTTTGAATACTATAAAATTTTATGGACATTATCCAGGACTCATTTCGGACCTATAAGCGCAGTCTGTGCTAAAAACATTTTTTCGGATCGTGAAGTTATGCATAAAATGAAATTTGATTCCATTTCTACTAACTTCAACACTAAAACCACATTAATTGCCACTCAATTGGCAAACTCTTTATACATACAGCTCCTAAACATGACAAGGGTTTTACTAGTGCCTTCCGGGACTCTAGATCCCACTAAAACTTAAAATCACCCTATCAGATGGCTTAATTAGCCATTTCCCCTCTAAAATAAACTTTCCATTTTCAACTACTACCTACCTGTACCACCACAACCATCAATGCAAACTTTAATGCCTATACATTCATCAAACTCTCACTCAAGTTTATCACACTTATAAGCAATATGCAAATTGTAAACATTATCCAATTTTCAATTCCATCATTATCATCACTTCTAATATCACTATTAATATTCACATATAATTGGCTCAATGTCATTCATTCACAAGATACACATATATATAATTTCTATACTACCACAATCACCTACCAATAATCACACAATCATCATTCAAATGGCTCTGTGTCATTTCACAGTTCCTAGTCATCAACTACTCTACTTATCATCAACAACATCAAATTGACCATTTCAAATGTACTCATGCATAATCATTGACCAGGTAATCCAAAAGATGCCTCTAACGTCTATCACATATATTCGCATATATCAAGGTAATCATATTCATCAACCATATGACAACATATATCACAAACACAAGTTACACATATGTTTACACCAACCAACATCATAACATTAAATCCTCAAAACATAAACATATATATACAAATATACATTTGAATTTAACTTTTCTTGGCACTGCTTCACCAGCTCATCTAGTACTAATCTCCACGACATCAACAGTGTCCTTGTCTCTAGTCACTAAAACAATAGTAAGGGTGAGTAACTGGCAATATAAATCAATGCAAATAATTCAGAATCTATAAGGAAAAGCATAACATTGCTAAGGTTCATTCAATTACACATTTCAATTAATTCATCCTCATTGAACTTTAATATAATTCACAATCATCAATTTCATTAGTTTGATAATTATCAAAGCAAATTCTCAATATCACATTCTATCCATCAGATCTCATAACCAATCTAAACAATTACACAACTGACTACTAAATTGGATCGGCCGCCAGTTGAGGGTCCTACCCGACCACCCGTGAACCCTAGTTGGTCCACCAAGCCCTACTTGGCTCCTCACCTCACAACTAGGTCTTACCTAACCTTTGGGTAGCTCAACTGGGCCACACTCAACCATGGGAGCCAAAAACGAGGGATAAAATATATCGATCGACCATCCACACAACACAATATACACATATGGCATATCTATCACAACATCAACTCAAATAAATTCTCAATAATTCATCCTAACACTATGATTATCAACCTGGGATCTCAACTAGCCACTCAGGTATATTCTTTCTCTGCTATCTCATTTCACAACATCTCTTAATTTCTTAAATCATTAACAACTTATTATTTTGTTTCATCATCTCACATCAACATGTCATTCATTATGATAATAAAATTCCCATGAATTCAACATATAATTTTCCATCTACATCATAATCATCATCAAACAGACACATTTATATAATCAACCTTCACCTAATCAATTCTTTTTAAACATATGCATAAAAGATTCATTCACTACATACATCATAAATACATTGCATACATTATCATTATCTTATATCCATGCATGCATGCATACATACATACATATATATATATATATACATACATACATATATATATATATATTCCTATTATTCTACCATTTTTCCCATTTGTCAAAGTCGGCTTGCAATATTATTTTCATTAATTCATACCCTAAGTACACCCTCTACCTTGTTTCCAAGCATTCGAGATTTCTTCCGAGCTTTCAAGCTTTCCTTCACAACGCCAAGCGCTTCATATATCTAAAATCAAGGGTTTACAAAGTGGGTTCAGTGTTTCAATTCCCTAAACCATAATTCGATCCACCGAAACAACTTTAAATTTATTTCAAAGGTTCCCAGAGTTTACCTTTTTCACTTTTGACCTCTGTTTCCAAGTTCGGCTTCGCCTAACGACCCCTCGATGCTTGGTTTAGATGCTAGCAACATCAAAACAAAAACCCATTCATCGTTTATCAACACCTATTATATCAAGTTCCATTTTCGAGCTTTAAAGTGAAAGAAATCATGAAAACCGAAAACCTCATAAAATGCCCATTTTCGGTTTTGAGAGGGAGCCAATGGAAATGGAAATTGAGACCACTAATTGACTCACCTCGGCTCCACAGCTCCAAAAATACGTTCAATTTTAATTTTTAGCAAGAAATCGATGGCCAATCCCCATCTATAGACACGTATGTGGCCATGGACGGGAGAATGAAGAAGAAGTCATGCGTGAAAATGGTGGAAGAAAGGAATTGAAAATCATTTTTTATGCATAAGGGCATAATTGTCATTTTCCTTTCTTTTCTTTTACATTTTTCTTCTTTTTCTAATTTCATTTCTCTTTTTTATATTTCTTTTAGATAAATATATTTCGATTTTATCCCATAGTAATTAATATCTACCACCACAACTTATTTCAATTTTGATTTAATAATTAAGCACCCTAAATTTTATTATTCTAATTTTATCACCAATTAAAATTTATCAATTAATTTAATTTAATTCTCAATAATAATCAAATAATTTATTTATTAATTTTATACAATACAAATAATTAATTTTAATAACAAGGATGTTAGAAGTTTGTTAAGTTTGTTGTAAACCCTATGAGCCGTGTTTGATTTCTATTGAAACCAAAAAATGTTGGGTTAAATATGTTTTAACTTCCCATAAAATTATTAATTTTTAGTTTTTGACCCTACCAGTTTTTTGCCACTTTTTTTGTCTCTATTAAATTTTAGTATTTCAAAAAAATAGTTATTTTCATTAGATGGTCACTATTAACAACTAGTTTATCCTAAGGGTGCATATAAGAAGTTTTTGAGTGATATTTAAGATAAATAGACGATACATCAGACAATGATGTGAGAATATTGGGCAAATTATAATTAACAAGAAAAAGATAAAGGATTAAAGTAATAATTGAATTAAAAAAATGACTTTCTGAGACATTTTATATTAATGAAGATGAAAATGCAAAAAAAATAAAATTAACAAGGGATGAAAATATAACTGAAATTTTGTAGGAACTAAATTGAAATTTACTAATTCTATAAAAATAAAAAAAAGTATTTAACCAAAAAAATGTTTACCTTATCTTGAAAGTCCTTTGGTATTATTATATAAAATTGAAATTTAAAGAACCAAAAATATAACTTAACTTTAATTGATATTATTATATAAGTTGCATAATCATTTAAAAATAAATTTGTGCTTACTATCATAGTTAAAGATTCATATAGTTTGTGCTATTTTTATTTTTTAAAAGAAAAAAGATCTATTATATATTTAAAAAAACGATCTAACAACTTAAAGACATGAAAAGTGATTGCAGTATAACAAAATATATATATATATATATATATATATATATATATATATATATATATAATTGGTTCTTTTAACTTATTCAATCAAAAAATTAAAAAATATTTTATTAAAATTATATTGGAAATCATGGAAACAATGTTAACGTTAATTTTCATTGATTTTTTATTTCTTATCTTTTGTAAATTATATATATATATATATATATATATATATATATATAAATCGATAATAATTACATATTTTTGGAAGGTAATCGGTCATTAGTTACATTAAAATAATGATTTACCCCACCTTTAAAATGTCCATTACTTGCGCGTCAAATTGTAAGACGACGTGAGATAACTAAAGATACCCATAAAATGAGAAGGAATTATTATAATCATGTAATAAAAATTTACAATAAATATAGATGATATAATATAATATAATATGAATAAGCATGCGGTTAAAACAACATAAATTTTAACAACCTAAATAAATTATATTTTAAAAATGTACATATGAATTTCTGAGAATGTAATTTTCGTTAATTTTTGGCTTCTGTTTTTTTTCCCTGGATGTACCAAATGAGAACTAGCTAGTAAAACACGACATTAAATCAGAACTTTATGACAAAAAATGAGAAAGTGTCAACAAGGTAATATTCTGAAAGTAATAATCTGAGTATAAGAAAGTGAGCCATATATGCATATAATATTGATGATAATGGATCATTGCTTGTTGGTGCAGCAGTGGCGACCATTCTTTAGCACAAGAGCCCAAGAGATTCAAAAAGTGGTAGACATACACACTAGGGGGAATTCTCAAGAGATTATGCATCGAGATTGACTTAAGGGGAAAATTGGTTCCTCACATCACAATCTTGGTTGTGGTAGATATGGCCACAAAAAAGAGTCATGCATAGAATCTCAAGAGTTTTCCAGATTGCTGTTACCTGAACCTCACCATTCCAACCCTAGACCACTGTGGATTTCTGCTTACTTTAGCCAGTGAAGACCGCAGAGGTAACAGAAGACCTTTCAAAATGATTGCTGCATGGCTTGGGCATAAGGGTTTCCCTATTCTCAAGTCATTAATTCGTGGCATATTAGTAGAGAGTGGAATGAAGATGTTAATGCTTTTAGCAACTGCATGAAGGATTGTAACATCTCAGTTTTTGGTAATATTTTATGTCTAAAAATGATACTTCTTAGTAGGCTTCTATTGGATCCAATTTGTCTCGGGAAAATTGGCCCCTACCACCCTCGTGCCATGACTAGGAAGGTTTTTATTAGAGTTTTCTTCATTTAAAAACCATGACAGAACGAGGATTATTTTAGCGCTTTTGGTATCGAACCGCTGTCAAATAGGAAGCCATGTTTTCCAACATTGATCTGCCGACAAATCTATGGGCCTATCTTAGCAGTTTAGATTTCAACCGCTGATAAATGTAAAGAATCTACGTTTTCCAAATTTTATGGGAGGCGGTAACGATTTTGTTAGCGATTTAATCGGAACCGCTGACAAAAGAAATATGCACGTATTTTAACGATTTCAATATTGAACCGTTGACAAATGTATGGCGCTATGTTAGTAATTCTGTTTACGAATCGTGGACAAATCCATAAGCTTATATTAGCGGTTGAGAGTTTGAGCCGTTGAGAAAACTACAAGCCTATATTAGCAGTTCATGTTTCGAACCGCGGGCAAATGTATGCTGGCGCTCCGTATAACGTTGAGAATATGGCGGCCATGTTACCTGGCTTTACTTAGCGCTTTCGTTGTTATACCGTGGTAGGGAAGTTAATTTCGGCCGGGAAGCGCTAAGAGAGGATTTTCTTAGCAGTTTAATCTGAAATGTTGAGAAAGGGCACCTAGACCTAACAAATGTATGAGGTTGGGCAATTTTTTTAATAAAATGTTATGAAGTTATATGTAATCCACTTAGTGTTTTACAATAATTTAGGATCCGTTTTATGATTATAATTATTTTAGGGTTTATTTTAATTCTATTAATATTAAAGGAATTAGTTACTTAGAGTTTGTATTAAATAATGAATTATTGTATATAACTTGTTATTTTTAAAATATTATATGAAATAGTAATTTATTTACCGACTTAATTATTTAAAGTGAGTTAGAAATTTTTTTAATAAAATGTTACGAAATAGTATGTAACTCATATTATTTTATGAATTTAGAGTCCATTTTAGAATTATAATTATTTTAGGGTTTATTTTAATTTAATTAATATTAAATGAATTAGTTACTTAGAGTTTGTATTATGGGATGAATTATTTTATATAATTTATTGATTTTTAATATATTATATGATACATACCACTCTTTTAGGTAACATGCATATTTAACAACTTCAAAAACCAACTTCAATATTCCAACGTTTCCCCTTTCACAATTACAAATGCCAATGGCAGAAAAGAACTATTGCTATCTTAGGTGGTGGTGATCAAAAGTATCCCCTGTCATCTACTTGGATCACAGGTTAAAAGTTGAAAGCCCCACAACAAGGCTTGAATGTTTAAAACACACGATGAAATTTATGAAATATTCGATTAACCTTGTTTCCTACAACAATGGATTAGTTTGCAAATCGTACAGCAACCTGTTTCATACAGTTCAACCAACGAGTTAAAAAAACATATGACTCATCCCAATCTCTAAACACTTTAACAATCACTTTTTGGACATGAAGTTTGTGGACATAGACCATCAATGGGAACCATCTTCACAAAGCCTTTGACTAAGACCAGATTTGCTTTCATTAAGTATAATTTAAATTTAAGAAATATTACTTGAATATGTTTGTTTAGAATGTTAAGTTACTTAAAAAGTCTAAATGCATGTAAGGTATGGGTCTGATGTTGTCTGCTTAGTTACTTGATTTGTCTAAACTGATTATTTTTCCATTTTATACAAAGAGGAAAAAGGTTAAATCTTTGGGATTTGTGTTAACTAAAAATGTTTCATGTCTTATTGTTTTTTATTTTAAAACGTATACTACGTGGCAACAATTAATACCTTTTTGTATAACTGCCACCTAAAACATTTTTCTCTCTCCTTACTAGTGGATAGCAGTTGCCTTTTTAAATATGTGGCTTTTCATTTCATTTCCCATCTTGCAAAACCCCTTCAAGTCTTTATTCTTCCAAAAAATATCCTTCTAAGCCCTTTCATTTCCTAAAACCCTAAACCTTTCATCTCTCTCTTTGAGTATCTTTCATAGCACCCAATCTTTTTGTTGGATACATTGTGGAGTCTTCCTTCTTCCACCTAGAACAACATAACCTTGATGGAAGATATATCACTGCTGAGTTATAAGGTATTGGATGGATATGCTTCTGTGTAGATAGGGAGCCTTACTCTTCTTCTCTAGTATTGAACATCTAGAAGAACATTTTAGTGGATAAGTCCAAGTTCATTATTTTGGGGAAACTTAAAGAGAAGAATATTGAAATTTCTGAGGACGTCATTGATACTATTACTGGATGTCCCTCTGTTGGTAATATGTACCCTGATGACTTTGAGTATGAAGTGGTCTCCTCTTTGGACATCAACAAGTTGTTGTATGGTACTACTCACCCAGCCAAGTCAGTCTCTGGGAACCTCCTTCCCAAGGTTAAAATGTTTCACCTTGTCATAAGGCAAGTATTTTGCCCCAGGAAAAATGCTAAAGATACGGTTACCAAGCTTGACAGGTTTTGCATGTATCGTATGCTCATGAAAGAGAAATTTAGTATGCCAAATGTCATCATGACATACCTTATTTCGTCAGTAGAGAAGAAGTAGAATAAAATCCCCTAGTTAGTTGTTTTAATGAAAATGTTTGCACTTGAGAATATGTAGACCCAAACTGTAAATAATTTGATTCAATCTTTATCTTTGGTGAGCAAGCTTCCAACCTTTTCACCCCTACTGGATCAGACCTTGGAAAGGTCCATTACTACTCCAGCTCAGAAGAAAAGGTCTGCCCCTGTAGACATAAAAAAGAGGAAGTCTGTATTGGAAATATACACTAAGAGCCTATATAGGACGCATCATTTTGAATAAGGCATTTTTTGTTAAATAGTTTAACAACCTTTATTTTTCATTGGAGTAATAGGTCATATAAGAGTTATTCCTAAAATAACCCTAGTCAAGTATTTACGTGGGGACATATAAATACATTAAGATTAGTATGTGGGTGTACTGATGATCTGATCTCACAGGTCATGGATATAGATGATATCAAGTCTTCACACAGGTACACATTAAGAGTAATGATGTACTGGACAGACCCACCATGAGAATGTTGCATGGATCGTTACATGAATGTCATAAACGATTCTCAATGTGATAATGGTATATGTAGTCTTTTGACCTGAAGTTACTACAATTCCTACATAAGGAGTTTGTTGTTTTAAAACAATCAAACGTCTTTTGTAACAAGAGGACTATAAAGGTTGTGATTAGGCAATGAACAAATTATGTAGAGGGATGTGAGTGATGTAGATGAGATTTGTCTCTTCTATGTGATAGAGTGATATCTAGGCCACTTGATGGAGTGAGACTAAGGAAATGCGTGGCCATGCTAGAAAGAATAAATATTAGATATTTATTTGGATAAAGTCTACTCTGGTATCAACTAAAATAAATTGGGTCGTACAAGGATGACCCAACCATGCCTTGGCCCAATTGGGATATCGTGACAAAAGGAACAAACATATAAAATAGTTATCACTTATAGGTTATGTTGATATTAAATAATATTTGGACATAATGATGTATTGCTAGATGCTGCTCTTATTTTATATTAATAATAAAATAGTTTATTATTAATATGACCGAATATTTTACCTATAGGGTCATACACATAGAGTAAGCCCATCAGAAAATAGCTTTTATTTTAGTTGGACTAAAATAAAGCTATTGGGTCTAACTCATTTAGAATGAGTAAGGAGCCCACTCTTTAGAGAGAGCAAATTAGGTCAAACCTAAGCCTATAAATAGAGCATAAGATACTCATAGGCGGCTACCCAAAAAGAGACACAAAATACGCAAAAGTTACAAAAGTGACACGCTGTCAAACTAGCATTTGGAAGGTGTAGCGTTTCTGGTGGGAGTACTCGTGTGGACTCCTAAAGGACGAGGCTACGACTGCTTTGATAATCTTCAAGAGGTAATCCTAAAACGCAATATTTTTTTATGTTTGTCTTATGCTTTAAAACACGACGCTTTGCAAATCTTATGGGAATCCTTGTATTTTTGCTGCTCATGCACTAGGGATTCCCTAACAGTGGTATCAGAGCCTAGTTGCAAAACCGTGTTTTGGGTAAATGTTTGTTTAAAGAACATGTAAAAAAATTTCTTTTATGAAAAGAATTCTAAAGGTTGAATATTTTATTGCATCTTTTATGAGATATTATGCAAAGGTTGTACTTTTTTATGAGATATGTTGCAAAGGTTGCACCTTTTGAAACCTAGTATCAATTTATTTGTTTTGTATATATTGATTAATTTTCTCAACATTTTAATTAAAGAACATGTTTTTAGGATGTGTTTTATTATATGAACATGTTGTATGTTGCAATGGTGATTGTTTTATATGTGTTCTAATTATAAGGCATGTTAATTTTATGTTTGTTTAATTAAATTGAAATCAAGGGTTGTATGAAATATATGTGTATATGCTTTCTTTTTCTAATATGAATTGTTCATGCGAGATTGTATTTAGAAAGTTTAAGAGTTAAACCCTAACCGTAATGAAAACTAGGATTCGAAAGTTAAAACCTAGCCACCATGGTATTTTATTTATTTGTAAATGTTACAAATAAAATATTTAATTTTAATATTATATTTTCGATTTGTAAAAGCTGCAAGTCAAATTTTAAATGTTTGTTAAATTTAAAGTTTGTAAGAGTTATAAATTTAAATAATTTATTCTTATTAATTTTAATAGGATTTGCATTGTATATGATCTTTTTAAAATTAATGTGATTTATAGGAGTTACAAATTGATTTATATTTATTAAATTTAATATGATTTATAATTGTTACAAATAGAAGCTAAGATCTTTATTATTTAATAATTTTAAAATCAAATATTTAATCCTTAATAAAATTGATAGGGTTTGCAAAAATTGCAAATTAAAGATAAGATCTTTATCAAATTTAATAGGATTCAAAATAAAATATCTTGAACTCTAGAGATAAGGTTTAAAATTTAAAACTTTGATCGTTCCTAAAAATAAGATGATTCTTAATACTCAAGAGATAAGGTTTAAAAGTTAAACCTTGACTATTCTTATTTTATGATAGTTGTTGGGGTCAAAAGATAAGGTTTAAAAGTTAAACCTTAGCCGTCCCAAAATTTATGATTCAAGAGTTGAAACTTAAAATTAAGATTGCAAATTGTTTGAAATCATGTCCAAATATTTTAAGTTGTTAATGGTCAGTGGGACGTTCTAGCTAGGAAAGAGTTGGTACTTAAGCGGTCACACCAGACCCACCTCTCTTTCTTGGGAACTAACCTGATTACAATACTAAATTTTGGGTTGGAACACCGCTCGGCACCCTGTAAAGGGTAGCCTCCCCTTGACCCTGTCCATTGAACGGTCAACAGAACCACCAAACTTCTTTGCGTAGCTTTCCTTTAATACCCTGCATGTTTAATTATGTGTTTTAAAATTTATTTTATTTTAAATACAATTAATCACTTTATTAATTGATTAATTAACATGTCCAAAGGTGAATGGTTATGGTCTTAGATTTTTTTATTTAATTTTAAATACAACCTGTGTACTGTGCATTTCTTTATTCTTGAATTTCTTCTCTCAACCCTTCGCTCGTATGTAAAACGAGTTTCTTTATTACATTGCAATCTAGAAGAAGCCAACAAGGTGGAGACCTAGAAGAAACCTAGTGTGGTGACTCTTGATGGATATGACCTTGAAAGGAACAAAGGAGCGGTGACTCTAAGAGGATGGTGGTTTCAAGAAGTAAGACTTCACGAAGTCAAGACACCATAGTTTCTTTAGGTTTATTTTATTTTATTTTTGAGGAAGACCATAACCATCTCACAATTTTTATTGCATGTTAACCATCTCACAATTTTGATTGCATGTTTTGGGGTTTTATTTTGTGTTAAAGCGTTTAATGAAAGTCGGTAATGAACAATAAGAAAATTGAAATCCCTCAAGCCCGACAATCATACCTTCCAATAAGTAATAACGTCTAACTTGATATAGATAAAGTGCAGGTCACATCATAGTTAGGTGCCTTTATTTATATTTAGTAGGACATGATTGGATAATTGGATTATCCAAGTATAACTTATTGAGTTTTATTCAAATATATATTTTTCAATTGGATTGGAATAGCCTAAAGGTATGATAGTCTAAAACACGTTCCAATAAGCAACATTCATCAGTGCTAGTTTCAATAAAGTGTAGGTTATGCCAAAGCAGTGTGTTTTTATTGATATTAGTAAAGGATGATGGATAATTTGATTATCCAACCATTTGTTATTGGACTTATCTAGGTAACTTTAATCAGATTGAAGAACCTAGAAGCGTTAATATTAAGTTTAAACGTCTTCTAATAAGTAACATTCATCGAGACTAATGTCAATAATAGTGGGCCTGCCAAAGCAGGGTGCTATCACTTATATTAGTAAGGCGCGATGGGATAATTGTAATATTCAAATTGTTTTTATTGGGCCTTAACTTAACTAAGTTTTTTAATTGGATTGAAAATAACTTAAAAGCGTAAGGATTGAGCTTAAATTCATAAGATGAATAAGGGTAAAGAGTCACCCACTTAATCATCCAAGAGTTGCATGAGATGCAATTGGAAACGTATTTCCTACCTAAATAACCAAGGGTTGGGCGATCAACCAAAGCTAACTCAACACTAGTCCAAATATAAATCTTGGCCCACTAGAAAAATCTTCCAACGGAATTTTTTTCTGATTCAGTGAGGGTATTTGTTTTGAATCAAAATAGTGGGAGACAACATATTTATTTAATGACCAAAATTTAAATGTTTTAAATAGAAGTGATAGATTTGCATGTAATTTGTTTTAGAATAACCATGACAAACCAAATATTATTTTTGTTGTAATCTGTCCTTTGGAAGGACACCCTGTCTGGAAAAATGCCTAGATAGGTATCGAGACTTGAGAATTATCTTCAATAAAGAAGAAGCGGCAATGTGTCATGTTTGACCTATTTCAATATCATCTATCGTTGGGTATTGAATACCCTATGAAGTCTACATAAACTCTGAGTTGTAAAAGGCAATATGAATATATGGAGATATACGATATGATCGTATACAGACTCTACTAAGGCCGAGTTGTTTTGGAAGTCTAAAAGGTGATCAAGAAAAGAAATTTTTTCCAGTTTTGGCCAAATAAGACATTGAAAAAATTTGTCTAAAGAACTTGAAGGATTTCAAAAGAAAGGGAAGTAAGACTTCCACTACAAGTCATGCTATAGAAGTCAAGTTATTTTACTTCACTAACATTAGTATCAGATACTAGTAGCAGATCTCACGTTTTGAAAGATCAAGGAAGTAGATCACTTGCTAAGGATGGATAAATTTGTGTAAAATTGAGCAAAAGTTACTACAATAAAGATAAGATCTTCACTTATTGGGCTAGTTAGTGAACTAGACATTGTGCATATTGTTTCTTGTAGGAGAAGAAAGGTTTTCTTTTATAAAATAACTTTATTTCTTTAAAAGGATATTGATGCACAATTGAGTAATGGATTCCATATCCTAAATCTCAAAACACCTATCTATAACATAATTGTCAAAGTAGGTTAAAATAAGTGATTTTGAACCTTACTTACATAGTATTGTCTCCTAAGGCAAATGAATGAGAAATATATTTCTAAATACCATTAATGTGGTTATCTAGACTCTTTTGATTTTGGAATCAATTGAGACATATAAATCTTATTTATTAGAGAGATAGTTGAGACCTCATTCATTGAAAAATGAAAGATGAGTAATCTATTATCTAATACATTATGATGTAATGAGCCTATTGGAACAATAACTAGATATGTTTTTCAATACTTCGACATACTAATTGAAAAGTCAATGAGTATAGATTTATGTAACATAAGTTAGAAAGTCTTTGAAAAGTTCAAAGAATTCATAATGAAGTGAAAAACCAAATTAACAAAAACAATTAAAGCTCTTGATTAGATCAAGATAACAAATAATTTGAGCTACAAGTTTGATAACTATCTAATAGAGTGAGAGATTACCTTTTAACTTATTCCTCATGGAATCCATAATAGCATCTCTACGGGGAAAATTCAAACCTTGTTGGACACAGTTTGATTATTGATTATTATCAAACATCTCTAACTTCTTCAACGTTCCCTTATTAACAAAATTCCCATACTCAACCATGTTCGATCTTAAACTTTCTTAAAGAAACCATATATGATATGGACTAGGAAGAAACCTAGTATGTCTTTACTAATAATTTGGAACTATGATACTTTTATAGAGCATTCAACTTTGACAAGGTCATATCCAAATTAGATAAATGTCTTCTATGAGATACCTAAAGAAAGCTAAGGATAGTAGAACTTGAAGAAATTCAAGTATCACAAAGCATTCAAAACTCAATGATGGACTTGGAGCATAAATCACAAAGTGTTGTGACATCCTTAGCTCCGGTAGCATAAGACTTGTGTAAGATCAAATAGGATATGTCACCAAATATGAAAGATATGGATATCTTATAAATCAAGAAGGAGACATATTGCTAAATGATCAAGCTTCTTATGAAGAGGCCAATGCAAGTTTAGATTCTAAGACATGGCATAAGACCATAGGATTTGAAATGGGTTCCATGTATATTAACAAGGTATGAACCTTAGTTGACACACCTAAAGGGTAAAACCTATAGGATGCAAGTGGGTTTTCAAAAGGAAAACTAAACATAGATGGTAATAAAAGCACCTTTAAAAGCAATATTGACAAAATTCAATTAGCTTAAAAACCATTTAGATCCCATTTGTTGTAGCAGTATACCATCATTATGAGATATGGTAGATAGATGTCAAGATAGAAATCATCTTGAGGATGTGTATATGACACAACCTTGAAGGCCTTTTATGCCTGAAACATCTAGGAAGGTATGTGAACTGTAAATATTTCATTTATAGACTAAAGCAAGCTTTTAGAAGCTAGAATCTTCATTAAAGAATGAAGATAAATCTTGTCACTATAAAAGGGTTAGTAATTGCACAATTATAGTTCTAGTATTGCATGTAGAAGAATGCTTCTTCTAGAACTAATATTCTCATTCTATAATCAAGAATATCCTTAAACACTTAAGAAGGACTAAGGATTTGATCTTGATAAATGAAAGATGGGCTCGTTGTAAAGGTTACATCGATGCCAATCTTCTGATTAATTTGAAAGACTTAAGATTGCAATTAAAATATATGTGTTATCAAGATGGTTGCGATGTATGCTTGAAAGGTTCAAAGCAAAAAACAGTCGTTGGTTCTACTAACAAATTTAAGTATTTTGCTATGATAAATTACTAAAGAAGTCAATTTACATTTAATCATTCCAAATGTTTTGTACCCTATGAGTTTCCACTATGGTGACAATGGAACCATAGAACAATATAAGAAAGTGGATTAATCCAAGCATATACTTAAATAGTTCCATCTTTAGAAGATGTGAAAATATGCAATGTGGATACCAACAAAATTGTTGAGAACCCACTAGTAAAACCGCTTGCGTAGCAAAAGCATGAGGGCACTGTAGACTTCATTAGGCATTAACCTTATCGACTCTAAGTGCAAGTGGGAGATTGTCGGAAATGTGCACTAAGAGCCTATATAGGACGCATCATTTTGAATAAGGCATTTTTTGTTAAATAGTTTAACAACCTTTATTTATCATTGGAGTAATAGGTCATATAAGAGTTATTCCTAAAATATCCCTAGTCAAGTATTTACGTGGGGACATGTAAATACATTAAGACTAGTGTGTGAGTATACTGATGATCTGATCTCACAGGTCATGGATATAGATGATATCAAGTCTTCACACGGGTACACATTAAGAGTAATGATGTACTGGACAGACCCACCATGAGAATGTTGCATGGATCGTTACATGAATATCATAAACGATTCTCAATGTGATAATGGTATATGTAGTCCTTCAACCTAAAGTCACTATAATTCCTACATAAGGAGTTTGTTGTTTTAATACAGTCAAACGTCTTCTGTAACAAGAGGACTATAAAGGTTGTGATTAGGTAATGAACAAATTATACAGAGGGATGTGAGTGATGTAGATGGGATTTGTCTCTCCTATGTGACAGAAGTGATATCTAGGCCACTTGATGGAGTGAGACTAAGGAAATGCATGACCATGCTAGAAAGAATAAATATTGGATATTTATTGGGATAAAGTCTACTCTGGTATCAAATAAAATAAATTAGGTCGTACAAGGATGGCGTGATCATGCCTTGGGCCCAATTGAGATATCATGACAAAAGGAACAAACATATAAAATAGTTATCACTTATAGGTTATGTTGATATTAAATAATATTCAGACATAATGATGTATTGCTAGATGCCACTCTTATTTTATATTAATAATAAAATAGTTTATTAATAATATGATTGAATATTTTACCTATAGGGTCATACACATAGAGTAAGCCCATCAGAAAATAGCTTTTATTTTAGTTAGACTAAAATAAAGTAATTGGGCCTAACTCATTTAGAATGAGTAAGGAGCCCACTCTTTAGAAAGAGCAAATTAGGTCAAACCTAAGCCTATAAAAAGAGCATAAGACGCTCATAGGCGGCTACCCAAAAAGAGACACAAAATACGTAAAAGTTGCAAAAGCTACACACTGTCAAACTAGCATTTGGAAGGTGTAGCGTTTCTGGTGGGAGTACTCGTGTGGACTCCTAAAGGACGAGGCTACGACTGCTTCAATAATCTTCAACAGGTAATCCTAAAATGCAAGATTGTTTTGTGTTTGTCTTATGCTTTGAAACACGACGTTTTACAAATCCTATAGGAATCCTTGTATTTCTGCTGCTCATGCACTAGGGATTCCCTAACAGTCTGAGTCTAAGTTAGTTAAGCCAGCCCCCAAAAGGAAAAGTGGTAGAGTTAAGTTACCTGCCATGAAGACTAGAAAGTTGATTTTGGATTATTCTAATGAGTCTAAAAGTTCAGACTCATCTCTGGATGTCCAACCAGAATCTGTTGCTCCTTCTCCTTATTCACTTATTCGAAAGTTTATGCCTGAAGGCATAAAGGATACTAAAAAATCATTAGATTCAGATGATGGAATCTATCTCAGCCAGCTAAGGCGCAAGGTTGTGGCTCAACAGAAGCAAGCTTCTCAAGCTTCTCCTCAACAGCAGCAGCACAAATTATCCACTCTCACCTCTGAAGCGTGTAAGCAGTTTATCAGTGTCTTTACTACTTTAAATCCATTTATTTTAGTTCAAGGATAGACTGGAAGTATGTGGCAAATAAAGTACTAGGAGCTAAGGACTGCCTATTTGAATGATATGAGAGCCAATAAGGAAGAGTTGATGAAGTGTGTTGGCTGTCCATGTTATATGCAATATATTAAATTTATTTCAGGTCACCTCAAAAGCTTTCCTAAGTATGACATTCTGAAATGGAACCATATAGATTGGATCAACCGGTTCTATAAGGTTGTAAGAGAGTTTCAAAGTGATCAGGCTAACTTCAGGACCAAGGTTGCAAGAAAGAGAAAAAGGATTAAAACCGAGTCTAAAGAAGGCAAATTCTAATGTTGTGAGCAACCCATCCCAACCAGAGTTCACCTCATCACCCCAACTTGACCAGATCACACCTAAAGCTCAACTTGAACCTGCCCTTTCAACTGCAGTCTCAACACCTTCTTCTCTCAGGTATCTTAGAATTTTCTCATCAAGACCTTACACTAAACCACTTAAACGTTACCCCTTTCAACTTTATATGCTTGGTGTACCTCTCCTTAAAAACTTCAAACCCACCCTTGATGAAGATGACTTAGGATATTTTTATTCTTTAAACATTGTCATTGTCAAAGCCCCTGGTTTTGACAAAAGAAAAGTTCATATCCTTCTTTTTGCTCCTCGCTTTGTTCCCCTAATGACCTATGACCAGCTCATGCAATACCCACACCTTCTTTCAGAATCACACATAGCAATGTACTTTGCTCTCAAAGCATAAAAGACGTGTGTTCAGATGGATATGCGGCATGGGAAACAACATCATAAGTTTCATAGAGTGATTACTCCTAGGAAGAAAATTCTAATTGCTCCAGACCATTTGCATCCAAGAGCTACAAGGATTCAGCTAAGCAGAATGAAGCAACCGTTGGTAGTGTAAATACTACTAAGTTTATTGTTGTTGGCAGTTTTTAATATTGTTGAGTATGTTGCTGTTGGTAGTGTAAATACTGCTAAGTTTATTGTTGGTAGTATAAATAATATTGAGTCTGTTGTTGTTGGCAGTGTAAATACTGTTGACCCTGTTGCTGTTTGCAATGTAAATACTGCTAAGTTTGTTGTTACTAGCAGTATAAGTACTATTGAGTTTGTTGTTATTGGCAGTGTAAATACTGCTAAGTCTATTGTTGGCAGTTAAATACTGTTGAGTCTATTACTATTAGTAGTGTAAATACTGTTGAGTCTATTGTTGTTTATAGTGTAAATATTACTAAGTTTGTTGTTGTTGGTAGTGTAAATATTGTTAAGTCTATTGTTGCCAATGTAAATACTGGTAAGTTTTTGTTGTTGTTGGCAGTATAAATACTATTGTGTCCATTGTTATTTACATTGTAAATATTATTATGTCTGTTGTTGTTGGCAATGTAAATACTGTTAAATCTGTTGTTGTTGGTAGTATAAATAATGTTGAGTCTGTTGCTGCTGGCAGTGTAAATACTGTTGAGTCTGTTGCTGTTTGCAGTGTAAATACTGCTAAGTCTATTGTTTTTGGTAGTGTAAATATTACTAAGTCTATTGTTATTAATAATATAAATACGGTTGAGTCTATTACCGATGACAATGTAAATACTGTTGAGTCTGTTATTGTTTGTAGTGTAAATACTACTAAGTCTGTTGTTATTGATAGCATAAGTACTACTGAGTATGTTGCTGGTGGCAGTGTAAATACTGCTAAGTCTGTTGTTGTTGGTAGTATAAATACTGTTGCGTTGGTTGTTGTTGGCAGTGTAAATAATGTTGAGTTAGTTGTTGTTTGTAGTGTAAATATTGCTAAGTCTATTATTGTTGAGAGTATAAATATTGTTAAGTCTACTATTGTTGGTAGTGTACATACTGTTAAGTCTATTGTTATTTGTAGTATAAATACAACTAAGTCTTTTATTGTTGGCAGAATAAGGGTCCGTTTGGTTTCCAGTTGGGGAAACGGAGTTGGGGAAACGAAGTTGGGGAAATGGAGAAATTTAAGGGTTGATATTGATCCTTCACGCCGTTCGAGATAGTCAAAACTCCGTTTGACCGTAGGATTTATTTTTGGGGTTGGTCAAACCGAGGTTTGACCAACCAAACCAAATAACCAAACAGGCCCTAAATATTGTTGAGTCTTTTGTTATTTGTATGTTGATAGTTGTTCCGCAAGTATATGGTTTATCGAAGTAATAAATAAGATTGTTCCCACGAGGATTGTGCCCAACTACTAGTTTTAGTAGTAATTTAATTATCTAGAAAAATCTGATGACAATAAAAAATTGTAGTTAATTAAATAACAACAAAAACATGACAGGAATTTTAATTCCTTTTGGGTTTCAAGATCTATGAGGGACTCTTGGGAGTTAAGGGGTTCTTATGCAACGTACCTATCAAAATTCAATCCTTTCTCAATTACAATGTTCTGATTCTAAAGGGTATTTTTAGTTACCCATAAGCAAGATTACAATGCAAATCATATCTATGAACATATACAACATCTAAAACAATCCCTAAACAAAAGAAAAGAAAGATTCAAGAAACCTGAGAAGAGTTCTCACTCTAAATCACTAGAAGTCTCGATCCTCCGATGTTGTTGATCCAATAATCCTTATATTTTCTCTTGTAAAATCCCTCTCAACATCTCTCTTTTTCGTTCTCCTTTTTCTCTGTGCAAAGGTGTCTTCTAGAGTGCCCCCAAAACTGCCCAATATGCATCCTAAAAATCAGGAAACTGGGCTACATGGGGACAACCACGGCTAGTGGTGGTAGTGGTTCAGGGTCTAATGCTCAAAAATATCAAAACATGATGTTCTCCAAACACCTGATGACAACCACAACCAATGGTTAGCTCTGACTCTCAAATAAATTGGCCATAGTGCCAACCACAGCCAGTGGTGGGAGACCACGACCAATGGTGGTCACTGCCTAATGAATCCTTGCAAAAATAGTGCCAACTACGGCTAGTGGTTTGTTCTAACTTTGCCAGGTCAAATTGCTAAGGTTCCCAGATGTGACATCCCGGCGCTGTTGAGGGCGGGGAGTGATCGCCGGTGCATTGGCACGGACAAGGAGCGGCTCCTGGCAGGCTTACAGCGGGGGATGTGATATCCCGGTCACTGTTGAGGGCGGGGAGTGATCGCCGGTGCATAGGCACGGACAAGGAGCGGCTCCTGGCAGGCTTCCAGTGGGAGGGACACATGAACGAACTGAATACATACCAGAATGAGAGGGATCCAAAGACTGTATAGGTATGGGACTATACAGTCGAGGATAGCTTAAAGAAATGAATTCGTACTACCTATATCAACAAATGCATTAGCCTTTTCGGTAGCCTATCACATAAGAACTCCAAAGTTAAGCGTGCTTAACTTGGAGTAATTCTGGGATGGGTGACCTCCTGGGAAGTTCTCAGGAAATGTGCGAGTGAGGACAAAAGCACATTGGAAAGGTCTCGTGTTGGTCTGTGGGGCGAGTCGTTCATTCTTGAAAAGCGGCCGGGGCGTTACAGTGGTATCAGAGCCTAGCCTCTCCTAGTACGGTATGGTTCGGGGACGAACCAGGCGGAAGCTGGTGGGCGTGTGACATCCCGGCGCTGTTGAGGGCGGGGAGTGATCGCCGGTGCATAGGCACGGACAAGGAGCGGCTCCTGGCAGGCTTCCAGTGGGAGGGACACATGAACGAACTGAATACATACCAGAATGAGAGGGATCCAAAGACTGTATAGGTATGAGACTATACAGTCGAGGATAGCTTAAAGAAATGAATTCGTACTACCTATATCAATAAATGCATTAGCCTTTTCGGTAGCCTATCACATAAGAACTCCAAAGTTAAGCGTGCTTAACTTGGAGTAATTCTGGGATGGGTGACCTCCTGGGAAGTTCTCAGGAAATGTGCGAGTGAGGACAAAAGCACATTGGAAAGGTCTCGTGTTGGTCTGTGGGGCGAGTCGTTCATTCCTGAAAAGCGGCCGGGGCGTTACACCAGAAGCTTCTACTTGTATCCAAGTTACCATTTCTCATCAAAATAAACCTGAAACATCAATAACCCTGCAAAAATAGAGACACCCGAGTAATATATGCAGAATGGAATTGAAAATCAAGGGAATCGGGAGGAAACAAAGACAAAATTGACTCAAAACTACATCTAAAACACTCAAAACAAGCCAGCATACACACTTATCAAATAACCCAAACTAAAACATTTCTTGTCCTCAAGCAATCACTATATTCATACAAACGAACAACGAAGAACAACAAACCCAAACAAGCTTTAGGAATCTTGTGTTTATTTATTTATTTTTGTATTTTTTAAATGATTGCATAGACTACCAGAATAAGACCCAACCAAACAATCAAATCATGCTCACTAAGATTGGACTACGGGTACTTGTTGTCACTTCTTACTCAGTGTATGTGCCTGTGTTTCAATCTACTCATATCACAACATCCTAGATGTAACATCCCAAATTTTAAAAATAGAGAATAAATAGAGGAAATAAATATCAAATAATTGGATATGAACCAATTAATGTCCCGAAATATTAAAAATAATTTAATTGAGATTTTCAGAGATTGTGACGAATTATTGAGATCGAATAAGCAGAAAACTGACCGGGATAAAATATGGGTGTCGGACTAAGTACCTCTGATTGAGATACCATTGGTCAGGGCTGTAGATAATATTATTGGGAATCCGAATATGTATTCGGGATAATTTTTAGAATATGTATTGAGCCCGAACTGAGAGCCTGTTTATTTAAAAAAGGAAGAGTTTAATGAAAGGTTAAATATTTAAAAATAAAAACCTCACTCTTTTTACTCTCATTCTCGTAACCCTCTCTTTTCTCTTATGCAAACACACTGCTTCTCTTCTATCATCCTCTTCATCTTTTTTCCCTCACTAACCCTAAGCCAAGATGCTACCCTCCTTTCTACCTCTCATTTTCGTTCCATGAAGACTTAGAGAAGGCTTGGACCTTGAAGTTCTTCTCTCTTCTTCTCCTTAATTTCGTGTGGTCCTCTTCTCTTTTGAGAATTCCTCCATTACTTCACTTGAGGTAAGATTTTAACCATTTTTCAAGAATAGGAACCTTTAGTTATGTGTCCTTAAGGTTAAGAGGGCATTAAATATATGTGGATTGTTAGGAGAAGCTTTAAATGTGGAAACCCTAAGGTGGGTGTCATAAATACAAGCTTAAAATGGTATTAATGGGATAGATGCATTTATTATTGGAAGGAGATGAGAATGTATGATTATTTTTAAATGTTGTTGGGTTTGGTGAAACTCTAACCTTATAAATTGGAGGAAATATGATGTATGGGTAGATGGGCATTAATTAATGGTGAGAATGTCATTAATGTTAGAGTATAATCATAAATGATGATTGGAGATGGTGGTTGGAAACCATAAATGAAAACCCCCTTAGAATGAGTTGAATGTAAAGTTGGTGAATGGGGTACCCTAATTAATTAAGTTGTTATGTTGATGAAAATGAATGGTGATTTAAGGGAAAGAATTCCCGAAGCCTAATAAGGTAAATGGATAAAACCTATAAATAGCTTCTACATGATGAGAATCAAGTGTACATATGTATGTATATGTATATTAAAATAGAGTTTGAATGAATAATTGATGTGGTCCTATAATTGATTGGTGTATGGCTTGATAATACTTATGAGGCGGGAACATCAAACCAGGAAGTTTACTTCTCTTGAGGTAGGAGAGGGGTGTATTTTCTAAATGTATGAGAACATGTATGATGATAATGTATATGATGATGTAATGTGGCATGTTTATTTGAATGAGTGTGGTATCATATGGTTGTGATGTGAAATTGAACTTGGAGCTTAAATGATTGATGGTGGATTGAAGCCTTAATAAGGCTATGAGTGGTATAATATGTGACGAAATATTATAGAATCCATGTTTGGCTTGATGAATGCTTGAAATCTGTGACTATAGGGATTCTTGAATATTATGAATGAAATAAATATATATGTGCTGACTATGGGGGATTAATGTTGTAATTAAGTATGAGTGTACCCTGGATGAGAAGGTGAGATAGCCCATATGAGGTTGAAGCATGCATGAGCATTGTTACATACATAGCATGGCATGCATATCATGATGATGATTGATAAGTGGTTGCGATCACTTGATGTTGGAATATAAAGGGTTTACGAGTTCCTGTGATTATTGGACCGGTGGTTGCGATCACCTGGTATTTGAAATGAAAGGCCTTGCGGGACCATTGAGATTGAATACCCATGGTTGCGATCATGAGGCAGGAGTACCCCTTGCGAGGCGGGAAACCATTATGAATTATTGAACGTGGTTGCGATCACGAGAAAGCACCTTGCGAGGCTGCTAGAGGGAGTACCCCTTGTGAGGCGGGAAACCCATGAACATGAATGAATGATTATGGTGGTTGCGATCACCCGTTGGTATGAAATCGGATCCGTGCATATACATCTTAAACACTAGCATGTGTATTAGCCATAGGGGCATGGCATAGAGTGATATCCTGTTGAGGAGATTGTGTGAGGAGTAGATGGAACTCCCTTTTTAATACTAACTGTGATCGGGTTAATGGTTGATGTGTTCTCATGAATCTAATGGATATATGTGTTCAGTGAAATTGATGAGTGTTTGATTTGGGGTTGATTAAATTTTTCTCGAGGAGGAATGTTTATATTGCATTTATATATATATATATATATATATATATATATATATATATATTATCACAATTGTAGATTTTTCATCATTGAGAAAGTATACTCACTCTCCATGTGGTATATCTTTTTAGCTCCAGTGTTGTAGGGCTTGCCTATGGAGCTCTTGTGTGGAGAAGTGGTGTGAAGGAAGCCTATTTTGGGTAAAGAATGTCTTGGCCGGCTAATGTTTGAATTTTATAGCTTGATTTAGACCTTGTAATGTAATGGATGTAATTATTATTTTGTATAGCCATGAATTGGTATAGATACTTGCATGGATGATGAATATGTATTGGTGATTTTGGAAGGTCATGTAAGAAAATGAGATCCTAGAGTTTATGGCTCATTTTCATTAGTGACTTTAGTCTTGATTGGATTTCGAAAATGAAGTATGATTATGGTTAAAACTTATGAATGATTGATAGTCTAGATGAAATATTGCATATTATAGATCATACTGAGTAGTAAGTTAGATTGGAATGTAATTCATGAATTGGGAGATAAATCTATGGGTAAGATTGATTGGAACAAGTTTTAAACGCTAAATGGGATGAATGAGATATGATGAATTTAAGTGAAATAGTTTAAATTGAGTTTTGGCATGATATGTTGTTGAATTCCCACGTTGCTGCATTTTTTCTGATAATCTCGCTCAAGCGAGATGGGTTCTCGCTCAAGCAAGAATCCCCCTGCATGATATTTGGTTTCTGGTCAATTCTCGCTTAGGCAAGAGTGGGTCTCGCTCAAGCGAGACGGCCCTGGCATCAGGGGTTGGCCACTGGAAGAATTTCGCTTAGGCGAGAAGGGTCTCGCCCGAGCGAGAATGGGGTATTTTAGCTACTGGCTGAATTTTGCCTGAGCGAATGGCCTTGATGGAGGTACTCGCTCAAGCGAGTGAGCGATGGGTGGATTCTGGAAGAATTTCGCCCGAGCTCCCTTGCCTCGCCTAAGCGAATCTTGAGGATCTCGCTCAAGCGAGATGGGGCTCGCTCCAGCGAGTTGGCCCCTGATTCTCCCTTATTCATTTCGCTCAGCGTGTGTTGCTGCTCGCTCAAGCGTCCCACTTGGTCTCACTCAAGCGAGTGTGAACCTCGCTCGAGCGAGGTGTGTAACATCCCTGTTTTTAGAAACAATTTTATCCTTGTAAATTTCAATTATGGAGGGTTTGTAAGCAAGAATAAATCAATATATACCTTGTTAATGGTCTGAAGTACCTCAAAAATATCATTATTGCACTTGATAATGGAATTTATATGGAATATTAGTGAAATGATGCAAAAACCGAGTGAAAAGGGCTCTGTTCCGAGTGAAAAATGAAGAATTCCGAGTGAAGGTTTAGAAAATCCGACTGAAGGATGGAATTCCGAGTCAGTGTCATGTTTTCCGAGTGAAACATGACTGAGGAGACTACCACCAAGAGGAATCCTGACAAGAAATGCAATTCTGAGTGAAGAATGTTCAAGAGAACACCTTCTAAGTGAAAAACCGAGTGAAAACACCCTAGAAGAGCTCGGTTCTGAGTTGAATGTTTTCTTTTCTGAAGGAGATTACTCCAATTGAAGTATTCCGAGTGAAAGAATGAAAGAAAGCTTCAATTAGGAAGGTTTCCGAATGGATTTGCTTAGGAAACCGAGTGGAAATGATGGAGGGAGCCAAAACCGAGTGAGATACACTGCATTGGACCAAAACCGAGTGAAAGAAGTCTGTGTAAGTCTTGGTCCGAGTGGTAATGGCTTAAATAAAAGTTTATTGAAGAAATTTGGCCTAAACCGAGTGAATAAAGTGAGAAAGACTCGGTTACCGAGTGAAGATTCATTATGAAGGGAGGACTCGGTCTGAAAACAAGTGATGAGTCAGTTTTGGATGAATTCCGAGCTAGGTATTCATCAAAACCGACCTCCTCTTCACACACCGTTCCACAGACGGTGTTAATTCACTTTGCACTCCGCCCTCACACATCCAACACCACCTCACATATAAAAACCGAGTACAATTTAGACTCGGAAGTAGGAATTCCAGTCGGAATTCACTGCTAAAAGTGTTTACCGAGTATAATTTCACTCGGTATTCACTGACAGAAATGCGTTTTGACTTCTATTTTGTCTTCTCATGAATATTAAATTCAATCGTGCGCATTAAGGATGGTGGACGACCAGGAATGGACTCTGACTCAGCCTATATAGTTGTTTAATCTCCACTGACTTTTCTGACTCAGCATACCACTTAGAAGTGGGCAGTGACTCAGCAACCACTCGGAAATGGACACTGAGTCAGCATACCACTCAGAAATGGGCTGTGACTCAGCAGCCCACTCGGAAAAGTTGTCTCCCACCTGTCTTCCCACTCACTTCCTCTCTATTTAAGCAAACTCAAGCTCCTCAGCCCTCACACCACACACACACGAACCAAACTTCATCACTCTTCTTCCCAAGCTCTTCCCTTCTCCTTTTCCCTCTGTTTCACTCGGATTTGAGGCAGGACAGTGAAGGGAACCTCTTTCTTCTTCTCCAGGAGCTTCATTCAAGGTAAGGGGGTATATTCTTGGGTGCCTTATGGGAAAACCGAGTGAGGATAGGTCCAGTATGTGTGAAATGCTTGAAATTATTGTATGTATATGCATGTATATATATATATATGTCTTTTACCGAGTGAATTATGATATGACTTGTATTCATTGCACTAAAATTATTAAGAAAGCATGGGTACCGTGTGAATTCCAGTGAAATAAATATGATAACAACTTATTTTACTCGGTTTTATGATAATCCGACCGGTTTTACTTATATATATACTCGGATTTGCTTACTTATACTCGGATATTAGCCTTTCATTTGATTTCACTCGGACAACATAGTATTTCACTCGGTAAACACTCTAATTCTCTCGGACAACATCTCCCAGGTTATATTTCACTCGGTATTTGCCTTAATTTCACTCAGAAAACATATTTACCTCTACTCAGAGCCCCTTTTTAGAAAATTCACTCGGAAAAACATTAAATTTAACTCGGACAGTAGCTTCTAACTTCATTTCACTCGGCAAAACCATTATTACACTCAGTAAATTGTTATTTTCACTAAAGGAAGTCCTTTCAACTTGATGCAACTCGGTGAAGACCCTTCCAAACCTGATTTCACTCGGAATCAGGATTATCTTACTCGGTTTTCACTTTATCCGCATGATTCTTATTTAGACAGAGCCCTTTTAATTGATATAACTCGGTTAACTCATAATTCCACTCGAAAAATACCTTATTTCACTCAGAAATCATTTTTTATTCTTACTCAGGAGAACCCATTCAGTGATTTTACTTGGTTAATGATTCATTTCACTCAGCAAAGATGTTATTTTACTCGGAGAATTCCTTTTAATTCAATTTCACTCAGAATAACTTGTATCAACCTGATTCCACTCGGAATCAGGAACCATTTCACTCGGATTCATAGCCACCTCATGCGTAAAATTCATTTTTACTCTCGGAACAGGTTTATTTATCTCGGATGGTTCAATTTCACTCGGCATTCAACTCATTCCACTCGGAAAACTCAATTTTTCACTCAATATTAAACCTTTCTTTTGGAAATCAATATTTCTACTCGGATTTAACTCATTTCTACTCGGATTTAAGCTGTCCCAGTCGAAAAACAGTTTTTCCAGTGTCATTTCACTCGGATTTTGAACCAGATCGCTTGGAGAACCCCTCTCTGTATGATTCCACTCGGAATCATACATATTTCACTCGGATTTACCTATGTTTCACTCGAAAAACTCTATTTTTAGTGTTTTTCACTTGAAATCTCAATTGGAAACCTATTTTTAATACTTATTTAAGTTATTGGTAAGCTATAAATGATATTCTTATTCCTTTATTATCATTATTTCTTGTCAAACTTAATATTGTTATCCTTATTATTATTTTTATCATCATGATACTTTGTTAAACATCTAAATTATGTATAAATACATAAAGTATACATTATTTTACTCTTTATGAAAGAATAGGTATATAATAGATATATTTCTAAAATAATAACGAATATCTTACGAGGTTTAAATGATTGAGGAAATTCAAAGAACTTGAGAATGATATGATGAAACTGGAAACACATAAGATACCCAGTAATCAATTGATAAGATAAATGCATTCCGCATCATGAAAATATTTTTGAAGAAGAAAAACCTCTAGAGCATACACTTGGTACAGTGGAGGACACTCACGTTCGATCTCCATGAAGAATCTTGGGAGTACAACTGGAACGGCAACCCAATGGCATCAGAGTCGCGCCTGATAGCCCGGTGAGACGATGCAATTCTAGTGTACTTTGACTAAATGACGGAGTGTAACTATGATCGTAGGGATCCAAGTTCCAAAAATATTTAAATTTATGATGAGAACCAATGAGTTCATTTTGTACCACATGGAACTTGGGCGGACCCTGATCGCTCTAGATGATTGGAATGGTGATATTCCAAAGAATGAGAAGAAGATGAAACGATTTATCGGGCCCACATGCATCATGAGACTTAATCAAAGAAAATTCATAATAAATCCGCACTCATGCATTCATTTGTTATAATTATGAATATATTATATGTATGATTTATTTCATGATTGTTATAATTGTGAACATGACGAATATGTGATGATAACATGCTTGATTGTTACAAACATGCTAAATGTATGATATATGTGACATTGTATGTTAACTGGATTATGTTCGCACCGGAGGAACCAATCAAGGTCTTGGGTTATACTCACCCTTACTGTTGAACATTTTTCAGAGGAATTAGAAACTCAAGAACCCGAGTGTGAAGATCAGCAGTACGCTGAACCCAGTGAGAATAATCACTAGGAATAGAACGTTTATAATCAGACACCGGATGACTGTATAATATTTAAGGGTGCCTGCGTGCCCCATTCTATTAAGAGTACATTTATTTACAGTTTGTGAATGACTATGTGATATATACAATATTACTTCCGCTGATCTACCACGTATTAATTTATTTTTTAAAAAAAAATAAAATATATTCACTTTTTCTGAAAACTGTTAGCACTCTCAGTTAAATGAGATGAACCTACAGAAGGATTTGTCTTATCTAACCGAGGGTGTTACAAGGTGACCTCTGAAACTTGTTTTCCTCTTTTCGCTCAGCTTATTTCATGTCTCGCCCAGGCGTCCTATTAGGACTCGCTCAAGCGAGTGTGGTCCTCGCTTGAGCGAGGAACGTCCTGACTCTCCAAATTGCTTTGTTTAAATTATTTTCCTTTTCTTTAAAAAAATCATGGTTTTGCATCATTTTACAAACACCTTGGGCACAATTTGTATTTATTATTTTTACAAGATGACTGATCTCTTCGAACTCAATCACATATCATTAATTTAAATAAATTTTTTACTGTTTTCAATTGAGGATCTCTCATTCACAGATTCTCTTACTTACCTTCTCATATCTCCATATATGAGATAGGTCTTTCATAGATCCAGGGTATTGACCGACAGCTTCACCACTTATGTTCTCTATAAATAAATAATACTAAAATCGTGAAAAATTTACCCCTATTTTCGGGGTGTCACACTAGACACTACCATAAGCTTGGCAATTGACCATAGTCTCCACAGTTATTAAGAAAACATGCATTGGTCTAAAGGTCTTTCAAATGGTTGTAACGTGGCCAGGGGATTCACAACATGGGAATGGAAAACAAGAAAAGGGAAATACAAAGGGCTTAATTCTTTGAGAAGAGCAATATCAAAAGGCAAACCTCAATCAATTAACTCTTATACATTCAAAAGTTGTAAGGAGTATGACTCATTTATTTTCATCATTCATTTTATTCATCATTTCCCTTTTTTGTATTTTGAAATCAACTCCTTGTTTTACCCTTAGTAATACCTTTTTTCTTTCTCTTATTTGAATCATCGACCCCAAACTATCATGATTTTTGTTTCTCAAATATTTTTCAAACCTTATTTAGTTTGCCTTACTTTTTGCCTCTTCTACATATAAGTCAGAAACTATCATATCTTAAGGCTTTGAAAGAATGAATATATCATTTCATGGCTCAAAAAAGGGGCAACTAGTGGATCATGCATTTTACAAATTCTGAGGCTTAAAGAAACAAAACCTAATGTGCCTTTTTCATCCCAAGCATGCATTCACAAACCGTTTTGAAATGGTCAAGAACCAAGTTCTAGATTGCTTAAAGATGTGTGAATCACTCAAAAAAGGAAACACGGGCAATTAAATTATTATTTTTAAATGAACACCCTTTTTGGCTCAAAAGCTCACAATGGTAATTAGCCTAATCAGGGAAAACATAGCATCATGAAGATGGATTATTTTGGCAAAATTAGCAATCATGTTTATTTTTATTTTTATTTATTTATTTTATTTTTTACTTTTTTTATCAAGATTCCAACAAGTTATGTTCAAGATCTAGCCGGTCTAAATCATTTGTCATACAAAAACAGTAATTGCAATCAGACAATCAATGTTATCCTATGATACACAAACAAAACACAACTCAATCATGTAAATGAACAAGAACAGAAACAAAAACAAAGCATAAACAAGAACAACGACAAAGTAAAGTTAAGCTTTTGTGTACCCACCACCCTAAACTAGTGACGGACGTTGTCCTCAATGTCTAGGACAGAGTGAAATAGGACACAAAAAGCGTAACTGGTACCTATCATGAAGAAGGAGAGGGAAAATGATCTTGTTGGGTATGCCAATCATACATGACATCAACCCGGTCAGAAATATGATCAAGTCAAGGCCCCTGACGGAGTTACTCAGCAGACATTTGCTAAAGTAAAGTATACATCTAATGCATGGAAAATGGTTGTTCCTCACGTGTGTGAGATGGCTTACCCTACTCTGAAGGCCCAGTCAGTAAGGGCATCTCGGTGGAAAGTGGAGTATGGTCATCTGTATCTGCATAAACAAAAGATGTCTTGCCTTCCAAACTAGTGAAAGTAGGATCTGACAAGGGGTGAGGAACAAGTATTCAGATATAACCAAATAGTGCACATCATGTTCCTTAACAGTCACCCTCATATGAATCAATTCAGACATGTCAACCCTCTTGGGCTGATGAATGAGAGTATCTTAGTCCAAATCTATGCCCACATATCTTGCAATAGGGTTAATGTAGCTAACAATAACAATCTTACTGTAGTTGGCATTGCCAACTCGAGAGAATTGGCTGCATAACCACTGGGTAAAATCTATGTGAGTACCATAGAGCATAGAATGGAGAAAAAATACCTCAGCTTGACACATAGTACCTGGACTATCATATTGCCTAAAAATGGATTAGGCCATGAAACGATGTAGGTAATGGAAAACAGGGTGATGGATAGTGGAAGCTTTGGAAGTGGAAGCATCATAATGTCCTTTATGGGAGATCAAAGCCCAAAATACCTTAAATTGAACTCCTTTGGGCTGCTAGCAACACCCCTTGGAGGAAAATTGTAAATAGTAGCCACTTCATCTAAATTCAACCTAAAATTGGTATTATTTAGTCTGAAAAAAAGTTCCCAGCCAGGTCCAGTTTGACACCTATTAACCTCCACTGAACTCAGAAATTCTATAAATATACGCGTATATGTGGGTTCAAATAAATTAATGAAAGAATCTCACCCCACATTTTGACACATGCATAAAGTATCCTAAAAATACCTAGTTTCATTAAGGTTTCTCTGTAGAAAAATCTAGAGGGAATAATTTCCCTATTCAATAACGACTCCAACCTCATTTGTTGCCCTTCCGATGGGCACTCAATATCATCTAGGCTAGAGTAATTAGAAGACTTACCTTTAGCCTTCCTTTTCTTTGAGGAAATCTTTTGTGCCTTTGACGCCATGGTAGTTGATGCAAAATTTGGAAATGGATTATTACAGCCATAAAAATAGGGTTAAAATATATTTAATCCAAAAACTCCAAACTTACACAACAACAAGAGATAACACATATATGGTGTCACACATTCATGGTATCTATGAGATGGGATTATACCTATAGGAACAAATAGATACAATGAAATATGAACTAGACCAAATGTACACTCAAACTATGCAAAAATTCATGTACTAATTCTCTTAGGCATTTAAGCAAACACTTGGTGTGCACCAAAGAAATGAACTCCAAATGCCATATTCTTATCAATAAGATTATCCCATTATGTCCAACATCTCAACCAAGTATCCAAGTGCAAGAAAGAAACATCAAACATGGTTCTAATCACAATCAATAATCACTAAATGCAAAAGAAACATAAGTGGGATTCATAACAAAGGATGGACATCAAGCATAGTTCAAAAAGGATTTAACCATACCCACTTGGTTTCTAAACATTCCTAAGCATCACAAAACATTTAAGGAGACATCAAATGAACCGATTTTAACAATGTCACACAAAATCCCTATTTTTTAAGAAACCTCAAAAACCAAAGAAACCCAAAATGATGAGAAAGTGATTAAATGCTTACTTGATTTGAAGAAGAAAATTGATGCTGCAAGTAGTAAGATGATGATGATGTGAAAGGATTTGGAGAGGAAATTGAGTTTCTCAATTAGTTGGGACACTTTGCTTTGTGTTTTCAAAAGAGAAGAGTGAAAAAAACCACTAAAAGCATGCATAGAAGGGGCATATAGGCGTGTAGCATTTTAAAAATTTAGATTCTCACCATGTTGGGCTGAACCACGGCCAGTGGTTATAACCACGACCCATGGTTGGTTCTGTTTTAGGTCATAAAAACTGCACGTAATTTCTAAGGAACCCTCCGTGGTTGCTTCTGTTTTGTGCCAAATTTTCACGTAATTAAGAGGGGAGTTACTGGACCTAACCACGGCTAGTGGTTGGCACTATTTTGTGCCCAGAAAAATAACTTAGTGCTTGGGAAAAATTTGAGTCCAATTATTGCCAGTGGTGGATAACCACAACCAGTGGTTGGCACTATTTTGCACCCAGAAAACACTTAGACATTTCATAAAAATTATTGGGACAAACCGTAGCCTATGGTGGCAATCCACAGCCTATGGTTGGCACTGTTTTGCGTGACAATTCAAGTGCAAAACACCAAGTATGGCACACATTCATTTAAGTAACATCAAGACATGCATCATGGCAATCAAAAGTATGCCCTACTCCACAACTTAACAAACATCAAGCTCTTGTTTATTTGTTTTCTCTTTTATTTGATTTTTTATTTTTAATTTTTAAAACATGCACTAAAAGCATGAAGATAAAAATAATCATGGGGTTACCTCTCTACCGGTGCTAAGTTTAACGTCTTCAGTTGGACGTTTTGCACTGTTTAGAGTCAAGAATTCGATACATCAAGCAAGTCCAATGCACTTACTTGTTATATTGGTTCACATGTCAAGTAGCGCTTAAGTCTTTGTCCATTTACTTTAAATGGACCAGACTTCTCGCTCTATAACTCGACAGCTCCAAAGGGAAAGACCTTTGTTACCTTAAATGGCCCTGACCGTTGGGACCTCATCTTACCAGGGAAAAGCCTCAAACAGGAGTTAAAAGTAGAACCATATCACCTAGATTGAATGTCCTCCAGAGGATGTAACGATCATGCCATCGTTTAGTTTTTTCTTTGTAAAGTCAGACATTTTTGTAGGCATCCAAACAGAGCTCTTCAAGCTCGTTTAACTCCAATAACCTGCATTCACCTGTAACCTTATGATCAAGATTAAGCATCTTAACAGCCCAAAAAGATTTATATTCAAGCTCTACAGGTAAATGGCAAGGCTTCCCATACACTAGCTTAAAAGGTGTGGTTCCAATGAGAGTCTTATATACGGTTCGATACGCCCATAAGGAATTGTCTAATTTAATAGACCAATCCTTACGTGACGTATTAACCACTTTTTGGAGAAAGCTTTTTTATCTCCCGATTGGATACCTCAACTTGTCCACTAGTTGAGCGTGATAAAGTGTAGCAACCTTATGCCTTACTCCATATTTTTTTAGGAGGGTCTGAAAAGCTTTCTCAATAAAATAAGACCCTTCATCACTTATAATGCATTTTAGGACCCCAAAATGCGGAAATATTATCTTTTTGAAAAGCTTAATAACATTCCTAGCATTAGAATAGGGTAAAGCAATGGCTTCAACCCATTTTGACACATAGTCAACTAGTACTAATATAAATTAATTTCCAAAAGAAGAGGCAAAATGTCCCATAAAATCGACACCCCAAACATCAAACAAATCAACCTCTAAAATACTATTCAGTGGCATTTCATGCCTCTTACTGATGTTACCTGCTATTTGGCATGAATCACAAGTTAGGACATACTTACGCACATCCTTGAAAAGGTATGGCTAGTATAACCCAGCTTGCAATACTTTCAAGGCTGTTATGGAGGTGCTTATGTGGCCTTCATAGGAAAGAGAGTGGCAATGGTCCAGGATGGTATGGACTTCATATTTTGGAACATACCTTCTAATCAAGCCATCTACACATTGTTTAAAGAGGAGGGGTTCATCCCAATAATAGTGTCTGACATCTGTATAAAACTTTTTCTTTTGCTAAAAACCAAGATTAGGAGGTAAAATACCACATGCAAGATAATTTACAAAATCAACATACCAAGGAACAAGTTGGGTACTAAGACTCAACAGTTGTTTATCTGGAAAAGATTCATTGATGGGAACATCACCCATCATTACTTTTTTATATGACAACCTAGATAGGTGGTCAGCAACCAGATTCTCAGTACCCTTCTTATCCATAATGTCTAAATCAAATTTCTGCAATATTAGAACCCACCTAATTAGCCTAGGCTTTGCTTTCTTTTGTGCAACAGATACTTAATGGTAGAGTGGTCAGTGAAAACAGTAACATATGAACCTACCAAATAAGATCTAAATTTATCAAAAGTAAAGATAATGGCTAACAGTTCCTTCTCAGTTATGGCATAATTTACCTAGGCGTCATCCAATGTTCGGTTGGCATAATAGATAACATGGAGCTTCTTATCCTTCTACTGCCAAAGCATAGCCCACACTGTAACATCCTGCTTTTAATAATAGCTCTATTTTGTAAATTTTGAGGTATAGAAGATCTGTTAGTGTTAATCAATGAATAAAAACACTCTATGGATGGTTTGTAATACTCTAAAATTTCATTTTTTGAGTATAATTATAGAAATTACATAAACCTTTAATGATAAGACCCAATTTCCGAGTGAAAATGCTTTAGAAAGAACTGTCCGAGAGAGAAAGAGACTCTGTTTCGAGTGAAAACTGCAAATTCTGAGTTACCAAGAGGAATTTCGAATGGAAAATGGAAATACCGAGTGCAAATTGTGTTTTCCGAGTGGAACATGGTCAAGAGGACTTATTCCGAGTGAAATTCTGTCTCAGAGACTCACTGCTGAGTCAAACATGTCAGGAAGACTCAATTCCGAGTCAAGTTCTTCAAAGGACTCATTTCAAAGTCAATTATTCCTGAGTGACTCGTTTTTGAGTCAAACATCCCAGAGAGACTCATTCCTGAGTCAAGCATCTTCCAAAGACTCGTTTCCGAGTCAATTAGGATCAGAAGTTGCAATCCTGAATGAAGGAATTCCGATTGACAACATATATATCTTGGGTCGGTTTAGGATCAATTATACCGAGTGGCAACTTATGTACCTTGAGACGTTTTTAGGAGAATCTGTCAAGTATGAAAACTGAGTGAATGATGAGCAATAAGGATTACCTTGCCAAATGCTTTCTTTTTCCGAATGAAATTTCTCTGATTGTAGTATTTCAAGTGAAGAGACTCAGTCAGGGATATATCCGAGTTCAATCCGAGTGAGTTTGTCCAAGTCAGGACCTCCCTAGTGAGGAAGGGGATAGTATTCCGAGTAGAATGTATATAAGTATAAGTGTTTTATGTTGATTTGATGCTTCTTACCGACTGGAATGTGTTGTTGAATTATGTAAGACGTGTTAATGGATGAAATAGTATTAAGTTAATGATTCCGAGTGAGGCTGTAGTGTTTGGCCTTCTTTTCCGAGTGAAGAACACTTAAATGGATTCTGAGAGAAATTCCTTTAGATGAATAAATACTGTGTAGGCTTTGATGGGAGAATTTCCCGAGTGATCATGGGCCTAAATATTACCAAGTGAAAGATATGGGTAAACCCGAGTGGGGAATGATTTGCATATGCCCGAGTGGAAACCCGAGTGAATCTCTTCCGAGGGAAGATTTGTTGTAATGGGTTAGATTGGAATAAATTTTAAGTATGTGATACAAGTATAATCCGAGTGATGAATGTGAAGTACATTCCCGATTGAATATATTCTAAGAGTATGAGTTATAAATGTATTCCGAGTGAATAAAGATAATGTGTATTCTGAGGGTCTAAGTATGGAATGAGTCTGAGTGGGACTTAACTTAATGGTTTTCCCTAAGTGGTTAAGTAATTCATAAGTCCGAGTGACTTACCTGGTGAATTAATACCGAGTAGAGTACGGTTGTGGGGACTCCTCCTGAGAAATGAATGGCTAAGGTATTCTCCGAGTAAGAATAGGCATGAATGCCAAGTGTGAGGCCGAATGAGTGTTGGTCGGTCTTGGTATTAGTTACCGAGTAAGACACTGCTCAGAAGAAGAGTTGATTATGAATGGTGTACCTAGTGATGAACTTGTAGAATACTCCCGAGTGAAATAAGGTTAGGATATGCCGAGTGGCATTTGATTGGGAGATATTCCGAGTGAGGGTTTATGGAATCCGAGTGGGGTAACCCTCAGTTGCCGAGTGGATTGTATAAGTAATTCTTGAGGTTAGAAAATAAGAGGCTAAGTTATGGGACGTATGAGATGGGATCGAGTGATTGGAATCCCCTTATACTGAGTGGACTTGGGAATGAATCCCGAGTGGGCTAAGTCATTACCGAGTGAATGGAACACCAGATTCTGAGTGATGAGAATTACCGAGTGTCACTCGCCTCAGCGAATGAGGTATCCGCTCCAGCGAGTGTGTGTTGCTGGAAGGCTTTTTGGTTGGCTTCGCTTAAGCGAGTCGGTGTTCGCTTGAGCGAGATGACTCAGATTTCTTTTTCTTCACATTTTTCAGTCGGCCTATATGCTGACTGGGAGGAATTCCAGTCGGTTTAGAGGCTCACCGAGTGGAATTCCAGTCGGTTTTCAGTGCCAGGAGTAACTTTTGACTCCTTTCTTGTCTCTTATGCATAGTTTAATGCATTTAGCCCCATTAATCCTCTCTAGTGAGTAGGACGGCCAGAAGTGGACCATTATAAGCCACTTTCTTATTTTTAATTCTCCATTATCTCCACTATCAAAGCACTAACAGTACTAAACATCCACTCACGAAGATAATGTTCCCCACTTGTCTTGCATTATTAACTCTGCCCCTTGCTAGAGCAGAATGCATTAGAACAAAGTTAGTGAAATATCTTTCCTTCAATTTCCCTCCTTCATCAAAACATCTTCGAGCTGGAACTAGGACAACAAGGAGGACTTCTTTTCAGTCAGCCATAGATCATCAAACCAAGTAAGAGGGGACAGGGTTGTGAATATTTGTGAAATGGGTAGAGTTGTATGCTGTTCTAGGATTTCAGTTTTAATTTCGTATATTGTTGCTTAATTTTGAAACTGAAAACGTATGAATTTGTCTCTGACTTCTTCATGAAAGTTGTATATATTTTTGTTATCTAAATTTTGAGACTTGAATCAATTAATTTGAATATTTATAGCAAAAGTTATAGCCAAAATACTACAGCATATTCGAGTGGAATATTTGTTCTATGATATGTGTATATATTGATATTCTGGGAATTGTACAAGCATAATCAGCCTTTGATGTCTTCACGAAAGTTGTAGGTATTTATGTTATGGATCTATATAAAGTAGTTTCAAGTCAAAATGATTTTTGTAGCTTGAGTTATGCCTGAAATACTGAAGTATGTACAAGCTGTAAATCTGTTAACTATGAAATCCGAATCTTATTTTCAAAACTGGGAATTTTGTGGTGTGAATTAGTGGTTGGTGTCTTAATAAAAGTTGTAGATAATTATATTAAGAGTAATTTAGGACTGGTTTCATATCAAAACTAATTTTGTAACTCCAGAAACGTTGAAAATACTAATATATGTATGTTTTGAAAGCTCATCTGGAGGCAATGTTGTATTTTGTGGATAAATGGTATTTCTACTTAGAATTTGAATTTATGACCTTCATGAAAGTTGTATATATTTGTGTTAAGAATAATTTAGAACTGGTTTCATGCCAAAATTGCTTTTGTAGCTCCAGAAACGTTAAAAATACTAATCTGTGTACGTTTTAAAAATCCTCTTTGAGGCAGTTTTGTATTCTGTGAATAAGTGATGGTTCTGTTTAGAATTTTAATTTATGGTCTTCATGAAAGTTGTAGATATTTATGTTATTGAGCTATAGAAAGTGGAATCACATAAAAAGGATTTGATTTGCTCATGTTATGACTGTTTTACTAACGTATGTCGCTGTTTGGAAATGCTGAAATTTACTTATAATGGTTATTATGGATAAAAAAGATATTTTCTCTATGGGTAATAATTTATTATTGAATTCTTGAGTAATTATGAATTATTATGAATGTTGTTGAGTATCATACAGTTTTGTATATTGTGGTGGTGAATAATTATGAATAACGGAATTAATTTATACGTACATGAATGCCTTGTGGTTATTGACATATGTGGTTGAAACAGTAAATCCATGATTTTATGAATTATTATGTGTATTGTGTCCCTTGAGGACTTGTATTTTCCAAGAGGTTTTGGAAATGTGGATATCATGGTATGTTAAATGGTAATAAGAATTAAAGGCATTCATGCATCATAAGCATTTGGACGTACGATGGAATTTAGGGGTTCCATGATTGCCTACCTTGGTGGGGGGTTACTTTATAACGAGTTAAGCCCTATTTTGTTGTGCGCCATGGAGTGTAGGGATTCATGGTTTATGCAAAACCCTACTTATGATAATTGTGTACTTCGGTACTTAAGCGCCATGGAGTGTAGGGATTCATGGTTTATGCAAAGCCCTACTTATGATAATTGTGTACTTCGGTACTTAAGCGCCATGAAGTGTAGGAATTCATGGTATATGCTAAAGCCCTATTTGTGTCTCTAAGAGACTATTACTGTAGTATTCCCACCAAACCAAATGGATCCAGCATGACATCATTTGACTAATTAAAGACTTATTAAATATAAATGAACTCGTCTGGCATATCCATCATATCATTATGAGTTGTTGATTGTGTCTGTGCAATTTTATCTATTTTATACTTATTCTATATTCTGTCTCACTCTTACATCAATTTTTACAGTGAATGCCACACAGAATGAAGAGTGATGCCATGATTGATGCCTATTTGAATTATTACTTGGACTTTCATTTTATAGGTTGTAATAAATATAACATATTATGTACCGTTATCTTCTAAATCGCTTCCGCTACTTAAATATTTCTTGAATTTAATTATTCATGACTAGTATGCATGATAATATTCCGCAATTATCAACTGTTACGTGAATTCTGAATTTAATTTATGAATTTTAAAATGATCTTTTAAAAACGTGAAAAATTTATTCGGAAAATTACACGGGGCGTTACACACACTGCGTGATCACTCGCGTCACACATCAACTCGAATGGGAGTTCCTGATTGGGGGGTTGCACAATAGAAGCGGAGATCAAAGCCTGCTTAATCCTGTAAAAAGCCTCTAAACAAGATGAGTCAAAATTAAAAGGCACATGCTTACACAAAAGGTTCGTAAGAGGCTTTGTGATCTTGGAGAAATCTTTAATGAATTGCCGATAGAACCCAACATGTCCAAGAAAACTCTGGATACCTTTCACATTAATAGGTGGGGGTAATTTTTCAATCATCTCCACCTTGGCCTTATCGACCTCTATGCCTCTCTTAGAAACTAAGTGTCCAAGAACTATGCCTTCCCTCACCATAAAATGACATTTCTCCTAGTTTAAGACCAAATTGGTCTCTTTACAACGCTGCAAGACTTGGCACAAATTTGTTAAGCAATTATCAAAATCCAAACCATGCACTGAAAAATTATCCATAAAAACTTCTATCATATTTTCAATAAGATCAGAAAAAATGGTCTGCATACACCTTTGAAAATTCATAGGTGCATTGCATAAGCCAAAAGACATACGCCTATATGCATATGTCCCATAAGGGCAAGTGAAGGTAGTATTTTCTTGATCAGATGGATGGATGGGAATTTGATGAAAGCCTCTCTAGCATCTAATCAATAAAAGGGAAAGGAAAATGATTTTTTTCGTGGCGCTATTTACCTTCCTATCGTCAATGCACATGTGCCAACCAGAAATAATCCTAATAGAGATTAACTCATGTTTATCATTTTCTACCACAGTCATCCCTCCCCTTTTAGGCACCACATGAACCGAACTCACTCATTTGCTACTAGCAATAGGGTATATGACTCCAGCATCAAGCAATTTTAAAATTTCTTTTTTAACCACTTCTTTCATTTTTGGATTTAATCTTCTAAGTGGTTTTATAATGGGCCTACTCTTATCCTCCACTGTTATCCTGTGCATGCAAAAAGAAAGACTAATCCCTTTAATGTCATCCATAGTATAACCTATTACTTTTCTATACAACCTAAATTATTTCAAAAGCTTTTGAGTTTCACATGGATTCAAATCAGCATTAACTATCACAGGATAAGTGGAATTAAGACCAAGAAACTCATACCTCAATGAAGTCGATAAAGGCTTTAATTCCACTTTGGGGCTCACCACTTTGTCACTCATGACTTTAGTATCATGTTTTAGTGGGGCATCTCCTTCAGAGCAATTTGATGCTCCTGCAGGCTCAATCAAAAAAATAGATTCAAGTGGGTCATTAGGAAGAGTTTCTTCCTTCACCACTTGGTCAACAAAATCCACACTACAACAAACATCATCACTAAAAGGTTTTTTTAAAGCATCCTTCAAGCTAAAACCAACCTTTTAGTCTCCAACAATCAAAGACAATTTATCATTCTTAACATCTATTACAGCGCCCACAGTTGCCAAAAATGCCTGCCTAAGATAATAAGGATCATGAAATCCTCATCCATTTCCAACACAACAAAATCGGCAGGTATAAAAAATTTTCCTACCTTGATAGGAACATCCTCTAAAATACCTACAGGATATTTAATAGACCTATTAGCTAGCTGTAAAGACATCCTAGTAGGCTTCAGCTCACTCAATCCTAATTTTTCAGAAACAGACAATGACATTAAGTTAACACTAGCTCCTAGATCACACAATGTTCTATCTATAGCCATGTCACCAATCATACAAGGGATAAAGAAACTACCTGGATCCTGAAGCTTGGGTGGTAGCTTTCTTTGGATCAGTGCACTGCACTCCTCAATAAGTACTATTGTATCATCTTCCTCCAGCTTTTTCTTGTTGTACAAAATATCCCTAGAAACTCTGCGCAGGTAGGCATTTGCTACAAAGCATCTGTGAAGGGAATATTGATATACAATTTTTTAAAACCCTCAAGAAACTTACTAAATTATTTGTCCAACTTGGCCTTGGCCCAGCACTAAGGAAATGGAATGAGAGGTTGATATGGCTTAGCTTCCTTCTTCTTCTTAAAAGGTTTTTTTTCCTTAATCATCAGATGAGATGGAGACTCGTCCAGTTTCTTTTCCTCCTTAGCTTCCGATTTAGTCATGCCAACCAGACCATCATACTAAGTACCACTCCTAAGAGTGATAGCCATGGTGTGATTGGATGGTCCCACCTCAAATTTTCTAAGAAATGTTCTTGGTATTCTTGTTGAAGAAGAAGCCAGTTGGGCAATCTGATTCTCCAACATTTTGTTATGGGTGGAAAAAGAGTCCACCTTTGAAGCTAAGTTATTGATGGCATCGGAGAACTCGTTGTTCTACTTCAATCAAGTAGCTATAAACGTCTCCATTAGGGACTCTATTTTTGATTTTTGAGGAATGAAAAGTCCTTGTGGTTGTCTGTAGTTACTCTAGTTGCCTTGGAATGGAGGTGGTTTATTTTGGAAACCTAGTGGACCTGGTGTTGGTCTGACATTACTCCCATAATTTCCACCATACTTTCCAATAGCATCCACCTGATAACCTGAGATATTATGACCTGAAACACCACACAACTTACAGACAATGTTAGTAGTGCCTGCTCCTAACTTATCAAATTTAACAGACAATGCTTCTACTTTAGCAGTAAGTAAGGAGATAGCATCTAAAGGGTACTTACCTAAGGTTTTTGTCGACAAACTCCGTTATGAGGACCACTGGTAGGTGTTTTGGGAAACTTTCTCAATGAGGTTGTAACCTTTCTCCATGTTCTTACTCATGAAGGCACCACCACCTACGACGTCTAAGGTTACCTTCTGACTCGGAGTGAGCCATTATAAAAAAATGTGCATAGTCAACCAGTGTTCAATTCCGTGGTGTGGGCATTCCTGGAGTATTTCCTTATACCTCTCCCACACGTCATACAAGGTTTCATCATCTTTCTGAGTGAAAGTGATGATCTGCTTCCTCAACTGGTCTGTTTTGCTCCATGGGTAGTACTTATTGAGGAAGGCATGTGATAGCTGCTCCCAAGTTAAAATCGACCCCACAACCACACTCTGGCTTTGTCCCTCAAGGAGAACGAAAAAAACCTTAACCTGATCATGTCACTTAACACTCCATTTACCTTGAGTGTGTCACAATACTCAAGGAAAATCTACAAATGGAGGTTTGGATCTTCTAAAGGCAGTCCACCAAACTGATTTTCCTAAACCATCGAGAACAAAGATGGTTTTAGTTCAAAGTTGTTTGCTTCAATGGTAGGTCGTGTGATGCTAGGCCTTCTACCCATTGCATTAGGTGTCGTAAAATCATGAAGTGTTTTGTTGTTGGGATTGTCCATTCGTTCTTCGGTAGTTGAACTTGAAGCTTGTTGCTTGCTTTGCTCTAGTTGGTTCTGAAGCATTCTGATTTTTCTAAGAGTACTTTCGATTTCAGGGTCAAAGATATGTTCAAAGTTGTGACTCCTTTACATAAAAGGACCTGCACAATCCACAAAAATATAAACACCAAAGTGTAACTTTGCAGAAAATAAAAAAACCAAAAAAATAATGCAGAAAAATTAAAAAGGTCTAGTCTAATCAATCACTGCTTAGCCAATATTGGGGGAAACACAATCCTTGGTATCGACGCCAAAAACTTAATAGTCATTCCGCAAGTATAAGATTTATGGAAGTAATAAATAAGATCGTCCCCACGAGGATTGTGCCCAATTACTAGTTTTAGCCGCAATTCAATTATTTAGAAAAATCCGTCGACGATGAAAAATTGCAGTAAATTAAATAACAACGAAACATGATAGGAATTTTAATTCTTTTGGGTTTTAAGATCTGTGAAGGACTCTTGGGAGTTAAGGGGTTCTTATGCAACGTATCTATCCAAATTCGATTCTTTCTCAATTACAACGTTCTGATTCTAAGGGGTATTTTCCTAGATTAATTAGTAATCTCCTCTCGGAACCTTACTAACGTACTCGATTACCAAAGAACATCGTTCAATTTGCTATTCGAGTTCATTAAGCATAATGAAAATCCATTAGTTCCTCAAACGATTTTACCTACTTTTGTAACCTAAAATCACAGCTTCAATTTCATGCTTTCTAACGATCGCTAATCTCTCAACTATCCGATACGTTTAAGATCATTTAAGCTCATTTCTGAATCATTAAAAGCAATAAGAACTCATGAAAATGAATAGAAAATAGAATGCCATAATCAAGAAAGTCAGGAATCTAGGTTCGATACATCACACAATTACTCCCTAATCCCAAGATTACAATTTAGTTACCCATAAACAAGATTACAATGCAAATCATATCTATGAACATACATAACATCTAAAACAATCCCTAAACAAAAGAAAAGAAAGATTCAAGAAACTTGAGAAGAGTTCTCACTCTAAATCCCTAGAAGTCTTGATCCTTCGATGTTGTTGATCCAATAATCCTTGTGTTTTCTCTTGCAAAATCCCTATCAAAATCTCTCTTTTTCATTCTTATTTTTCTCTATGCAAAGGTGTCTTCTGGAGTGCCCCAAAAACTGCCCAATATGCATCCTAAAAATCAGGAAACTGGGCTTTGTGGGGACAACCACGACCAGTGGTTGTAAACCATTGGCAGTGGTTCGGGGTCTGATGCTCAAAAATACCAAAACATGATGTTCTCCAAACACCTAATGACAACCACGGCCAGTGGTGGGGAACCACAGCCAGTGGTTGGCTCTGACTCTCAATTAAATTGGCCACAGTGCCAACCTCAGCCAGTGGTGGGAGACCACAACCAGTGGTGGTCACTGCCTGATGAGTCTTTTCAAAAACAGTGCCAACCACGGCCAGTGGTTGCAATCACTGGCAGTGGTTTGTTCTAACTTTGCCAGATCACATTGCCAAGGTTCCTAGAAGCTAACCATTGGCCTTGGTTTGTTCCAACTTTGCCGGATCACATTGCTAAGGTTCCCAGAAGCATCTACTAGCATCCAAGTTTCCATTTCTCATCAAAATAAACCTGAAACATCAATAACCCTGCAAAAATAGAGACACCCGAGTAATATATACAAAATGTAATTAAAAGTAAGGGAATTAGGAGGAAACAAAAACAAAATTGACTCAAAATTATACCTAAAAACACCCAAAACCAAGCCAACATGCACACTTATCATATGTAAATATGGCTAAGTCTTTTGTTGTTGGCAGTGTAAATATTGCTAAGTCTATTGTGGTTGGCAGTATAAATACTGCTAAGTTTGTTTTTGTTGGTAGTATATATAATGGTGAGTCTGTTGTTGTTGTAGTGTAAATACTGCTAAGTCTGTGATTGTTTCTGTTTTTGAGTTTGTCGTTTCTGACTCTATGAGTTTGTTGCTGTCGTTTTTGTAATTAAGTCTGTTCTGTTTTTTTTTCTAAGAGTCTCTCTCTATTCTATTGAGCGTGTTACTATTTCTATCTCCATTGTGTTACTATTTCTATTTTAAAGTTTGTTTGGCTAAACTTAATTATTAAAAGCAGAAAAAAATTCAGTAAATTAAATAATATTATGTTTAAAAATAAATAAAATAAGGTGGAACGTCACACTTATGTAAGGAAATTATAGAATTTTAATTTATTTTCTCTTGATTAAATCTTGAATCGATGTTTAACTAAGTTAAATCTATTATCAAATCATTGTATATATCACTTAGTAGTCTGAACAATTAAACTAATAATCTAATTGATTAAATTAATAATTCAACTAGTTAATATAATTGATTAAACCAATAGTAGTCTGAACTGCTAAATCGAATGAGTTAATTTAATTATGTTGACTAAACTATATATTTTGTAAAAATTACACACATCAAGCTAATGATTCAATGATGATGGTTAATAATGCTGATATAATAATGACTTAATAAGAAATACATTTATTTTAAAAGTAAATAAATGAACAATTTTTTAGTATGTATTTCAGGACATATTTTAAATGATACAAAATAAAAAATATTAAGAATTATTATAGATCAGCGTTAAAATCAGTAAATATTTATCATAATTTTCAACAAAAAATTTTCGCTTTTATATTATTTAAAATGTGTTTTATGATACATGTTAAAAAAAATCAACATAAATAAAAAAACATGTAAGCGTATGTTTATTTAAATACTTATTTTTTTAATTTCTGGACAAAATTCTTAGTGATATGTTTGAGTAATTTTTAAAAAATAAATTATAATTTATTAGATTGTCTTTTAAAAAGAAAATGATTACAATTAAAATCTATTTCTTTTTAGATTTTGATTATTAAAAATATTTATTTCTACTATATATTTATTATCTTTCTTATTTTACCTTTTATGTCTTATTAATTTCACAATTTTTATAAATTTTAAAATTAAAAATATTTTTTTAACACAATCTAAACAAAAACAAATTATTTAAATAGTTACGTAATAAAACCAAGTACACACCAAATTAAAAAAAAAAAAACTGCAGAAGTTGGGATAGTCTATTTTCTTCCCCCTTTAACTTGAACCTCACTCACATCATTCACCCTTTTCTGTCTATTTTCTCTTTTCTTTCTCATCCAACTCTTTTCTTTTCCCTCATATTTTGGTCCAAAAATTCACATGTTACGTCCTCAAAGACAGATCCGAAATCGGATGCTAAATCCATTACCCTTATAACATCGCACCCATTAGATTTCTCTTTCTTATTCTCTCAACAATTTTTCTCACTATTGTAATCTCCCATTTTTGTCCCATCCTTTCCGGTATTTTTTTTCCCCAAAAAAAGAGGAAAAGGGAGTTCCTTGAATGACCCTGAAATCGCGATTGTGCTTGGATTCAACGGGAAATCGGTGTTTTGTAGATTCTACTTCTTGATCTTATTTTAATTGATCAACAAAAATATTCTTTTTTCGTATCTCTATTTTTTGTTTATTTTTGAGGTGTTGGGATTAGCATATACTGAATTTTTGAGTTATTAGATACTCTTTTGAATCTTTGAGCTGATGGTAAATCTCTTTGGATCTGAGATTGTGCTGTAAATAAGTATAAATCGTTGATGGGGCTTTCGGAATAGGCCAATTTTTCTTTTATGTGGGTAGCAGAGTGTTTTGTTTTTTGTAATTTAAAGAGAATCGAGAGATTGAGTTTGTAATCATGGACCATGTTATTGGTGGAAAGTTCAAGCTTGGCAGGAAGATTGGGAGTGGTTCGTTTGGAGAGCTTTACTTGGGTATGCACCTTATAATATAGTACTTTCTGTGGTAGCTTTAGTAGCGTTTTTCTTACTTATAATTTGGACTTCACACCCCTTTTGATCTTTTGGTGCTTTTGATTGTTTCAGGTGTTAATGTACAAAGTGGAGAAGAAGTTGCTGTGAAGCTGGTGAGTGCAATCTTCGAGTTCTACTGGGTGTTTAGGAATGTTAAATGTTTGATATTTTATTTTATTTTATGATATTTTGTGTTATTTTTAGTCCATAGATGGATTTTAATGTCGTGGAAGTGAAGTGAACTGTATGTCATTATTTTTTGGAAACATTGGGATTGTCATATGGGTACTTAGTTGGATAAGCTTTTATTTACTGATTTCTTGACCTTCAGCTGGAGCCTAGGGAAACATTTGTTGATATTATGCATGCTTCTTGTGCCTTGTGTTACTGTGAAGTTACCTTTAGAAACGGTTTTTTAGGAATAGGATAACTGTTAGCTTGAAAATGTTGATGATGAAAAACTTAGAAGGAGATTAGCAGATTCCTTTTCGACATCTTTCAGTAGTCAGTAAAAATCCTAAATAGAGATATACTAATAAATTGGAAGGTCGTGTGCTTTTAGTGGGCATGACCAGAGACTATTTGAAGACTTATATACATTGTACCTCTTGACCTAAAATTATATTTAGTAGGCTTGAACTGTGATCAGAGACTATTTCAAAGTTGGGGTGCCTCCTTTGAATCTTTAATGCTAGTCTTGGCTTTGTACTTTGTGACTTTTACTTCTGCTCATTTATTTTCGGCAGAGCATCATATAGATTTTGGATCTGTAATTGTATTTCAATCGGTCCATGTTTTGTGAGTTTGTTATGTAGCTGTTTCAAAATTAAGTTTTGCCATTGTTTCCCCACATTGTCTTCCTTTGCTTATCAGGAATCTGTGAAGACAAAGCATCCCCAGCTTCACTATGAGTCAAAATTGTATATGCTTCTTCAAGGGGGAAGTAAGTTTTTTGTTCTTTTTCATTTTCTTCCAAATTTATACATCTTCAACTTCTTTTCTTCTATGTAAGAGTTGCATTTGCTTACTTTACTGTCATGAAGTGAAATTAGTAGTCAATGAGCTTGACTGTCTGAATAGTGTGTTCATTCTTCTTTTTCTTTTACTTTTTTGAAGCTGGTATACCCCATCTAAAATGGTTTGGAGTCGAGGGTGACTACAATGTCATGGTTATTGACCTTCTTGGACCAAGTCTTGAAGACTTGTTTAACTATTGCAATAGGAAATTCACTCTGAAAACGGTTCTGATGCTTGCAGATCAGCTAGTAAGTATGACTTTTATAATACTTCAAGGAAACTAAGCTTGTACAGACAGCTGCTGAATTTTACTCTTTTATACAACTCTGTTCACCTAGTTAAACAGAGTAGAGTACATGCATTCCCGGGGATTTCTGCATCGTGATATAAAGCCTGACAACTTTTTAATGGGTTTAGGCCGTAAGGCAAATCAGGTATCTTGTATATCCTTCTTTTATTTGAATTCAGCCTTATCCGGTTACATGTTTATGCATGATGTCTCACTTGTATTCGGAACTAGTTTCAGTTTTGATTAAAGATTATGGTTATAATCCAAGGTTTATATTCATGCAGTGTATATTGTTGTGTGTTTTGTAAATTCTTAATTAGCGGTAGTGTGTAGTAGCCATATGATTGGTAGTAATGTATTGTTTGGTAGTCGGAATCGCAGACAAGGGGACCTTGACCAGCAAGCACGTGTAAACTGTAGAGCACTTTGATGGGGAAAACAAAAAAATATCCACTATGAGAGAGTCCGAAACTGAAAGAGAGAGTGAGGGACCACAAGAGATATTATTAGATAAATGCCAAAATCCAAATAGCTGGGGAGAAGAGGGCCAGGGGAGGGAAGACGAAATCAGAAAAAACAGAGTAAAAGGGAGGGAAAGATGCTCGATTGTGTGATGCTTCATAGGAATAGCTGTAATTAAAAATTTATTCTGGGGTTATTAGGGAGAACCCGAATCGGCAGTTTCCCACTCTTTCTGTGAAAAAAAGTGCGTAAAGAAAAATCCCCATTTTTTCTGATTTAGGTCATGCAAACCTTGGTAGTCAAAATCGCGATTCTAATCGTAAAAATTGCGATTTTACAATTTTTCATAGCTTCAACGATTCGAGTCGCAGAAAAAATCGTATTTGCTGTAGAATCGTTTCAGAATCACGATTTTAAGGCAAAAATCGTTAGAAATCCCGATTTTTCGATCAAATGTGATTTTTTGGGACCCATTTTTTAAACCCTACCCGGTTTTTGGAACCGGGTCAAACCTTACCGCGCACGAAAGGAGGCAGTAGGCGCCATTGTTCGTCCTTCTTGGCCATGCGCAGGGCCTCATCGTCGCCGAACAGCCACCTCCATCACCGAACAGCCGCCCCCGTCACGTAACAGCCACCGCCGTTGCCACGAAGCCCTGTTGCTCGCGTTCCCAGCCTTTGTTGCTCTCGTTTCGGCCTCTGTATTCGAAGCTCTGTTTTCCAGAAGCTCATGGATGGTAGAAGATCGCTTTTCAGTTTTTCAAAAGAAAAAAAAGAAAGAGGGTAGAAGAAGAGAATGGATGGTAGAAGATGGGAGAAGATGGCTTTTTAGTTTTTTAAAAGAAAAAAAAGAAAGAGGGTAGAAGAAGAGAGAGAAATAATAGAAGATGGACTTTTCAGTTTTTTTTAAAAAAAGAAATAGGTAGAAGAAGAAAGAACAGCTAAAAAATGGATTTTTTAGTTTTTCAATAAGGTGGGCGGAATAATAACTCATTTTATTGGAATAGGTAAAAGGAGTTAATGGGCATTCAAATTTCAAACTCATAAAAGGGGTGTGGTTCTAAAGTTCTCATAAAAACAAACTCTATTTAATATTTATTTAAGTTTAAATTAAAACTTTAGTGTTTTATATACTAAAATTTTTATTTATATATAAGAATATAAGAATTTATATGTATATATAGGAATTTTTAAAATCTTACAATATGATTTACGATTCTACGATTTACGATTTTTTGGGACCCTCTACGATTCAATCTAGAATCCCGATTTTAACTACCTTGATGCAAACCAACCCAAAATTTTTATGTCTTACAAATCCTATGAATCGGAATCTGTTTCACGATTCTTCCGATTCAGAGTTGCATCATCAGATACCGGGTGCAATTCATGCACAAAACAAGTTGCTCATGCATCACAAAACAATTTTGATTTATGTTATGGACTTAAGCTTATTTTAAAGTATATTAATGAAACATGAGCTTATACATATGTTTATGCAAATGAATTATGACTTTTATAATGACTTTTAATATTGATCATGTATCTTACGATTCATTTTGAGATTCGATTCACCATTTGGAAAATAGGTCTTCTGATACATGATTCGAATCCCAATTCAACTACCTTAGAACTTGAATGCTGGAAAAGTGTAAATAAGCTTACCTATATCATGCCCAATGCCTGTGTAACATGACTTTTATGTTGAGATTGTTTAATTAATCATACTCATTTCAATTTTTATCAAAAAGTTGAAAAATTATTCAAAAGGAACAAAAAAGTGAGGAAGTTAAGGAATCTTTCTAAATGAAAGAATAAAACGTAAAATAAACATGGAGAAAGAAAGCATCACTGTAACAAAGCTTCCCAATCCCTTATCAAATTTGATAGAGAAACTGCATAAAGAGTCCATGAGCTTCGGCCAAATAGATGCTAACTACTTAAATATTCCTAAGATAGTTTAGGGAGTATCTGATTAGTTTAACCCCCAATATCTAATACAAGAGTTGTTCCCCTCCCTCATGAGAGCGAAGACTTAAAAGGTAGTGTCACACTCGTGGATACCAACCAATTATACTTGCACAAAGCATTATTGTGTTCATATATTTCTATTTTACTGCAAATATCATTCACTTGGTTTAGTTTTTTGAGGATATCTTATCCTCTAGTATTTGAATCTCTTTTTTGTCATAATAAATTATTTGTCTAGATTGAAATATTAAAAAAATACTTGGCTCCTGCTGCAAGAGGAGTGAAACCCTAAATATTTTTGTTTTCTTACATCTAATCTAACTCATCTGTTTGTATTTTTTAAATAATTTAATTACATTTATATAATTCAAAATTGTATTCCCGCCCTGGTATTGCCTAGGAACCAGAATACTCACTCTCCCAGTCAACTAACGACAAGACTATAATAAGTCATTTTCAAAATTCAGATTTAATTATGATGGTTGCTAATGGAATTCAGACCCAAACAATGTCTCATAAACTCGGACTTCTGTTAGAAGTAACAGAAAAAATTGGTCCATTTGCATTGTATATTTGAGTTTGCTTACTGCTAGTAGGTGTCATGTATTGAAAAAGTTCTGTTGGTTTTTGCTTAATGTTGTTTAATACAAATAGCTGAAATCCTAAATTGAAATTTATTTCTGATTATTTTATTATATGTTGCAGGTATACATAATTGATTATGGCCTTGCAAAAAAGTATCGAGATCTTCAAACACATAAGCATATACCATACAGGTAACTTAACTATTTTTTATTTTGTTGGGCAGGCTGTGGAGCTTGTTTTCATTTAATTCCCTACGCTTGTGGTCCCAGTCCACATTATCTTTCCTTTGTTACTTTTGGAAGTTTACAAAGTTTGTTTTTTGTGGTTCCCCGAGTATGTTGTTTTCACTCTTGCATCTGTTAATTATCGAAAGTTTGCACTTGCAGCTTTTAACTGTCTCTCAGCTCATTTAAATTAAAATAAAATGGTACTTGATATTTGATTTTCTGATTTATTGCACTGTAAAACCTTCTCTTCCATGAATAATGATAGCTGTGGTACCGGGGCTGGGATAAACAGGTTTTCTGTGGGTTAAGCTGGTGGGTGCATCTTGAGTTTTACTAGTTTTGAACCAAAATCAAAATCCAAAATACTATTCCAAAACTAGACCCTGCTCCTGCTGCTAGACTGACTATGCATGAAAACCTTATCCATCTCTGCTAAATCCACGTGTCATTTTTTGAACCTGTACCTTTTAATTTTAAAAAATAGTTATTGTCCTACTCATTTCCTCACACTTTCTTTTGTGAATGGTCACTCCTTTGTTTTCTTTTTTAGGGAAAACAAAAACCTCACTGGAACTGCTCGGTATGCAAGTGTTAATACTCATCTGGGAGTTGGTGAGTGAGGCTATTGTTAGCAGCTTTTGGTCAATAAGATGTTCTTAAAATGTTAATTCAGAAATGATGTTAATTTAATATATATTGCTCTAATAATTATTTCAGAACAAAGCAGAAGAGATGATCTTGAATCACTTGGTTATGTGCTCATGTACTTTTTGAGAGGAAGGTTGATCGAAATGCTGAGATTCTTATTTATGCAGCAATATTTATCATTGTATTTTAACAAGGTTTGGCTATTGTGTTCCAGTCTCCCATGGCAAGGCTTGAAGGCTGGCACTAAAAAACAAAAATATGACAAAATTAGTGAAAAGAAGATGCTTACTCCAATAGAGGTATTATTCCTTTCAACCAAGCAGTTTTTATGTCATGTTTTGCACAATTAGGATTTAGGAGGATTACTGGTTTTTTGTTGATTTAATTTCCAGTAGAATTTGTTCACTACAAGTATTTTCGTGCAACATTTATATATTTATCTTTAACCAAGTACAATTTATTGTGAAATGAGTTAATTCATTTTCCAATTTTATCTATTGCAAATAATTTATCGTAAGAGTCTCTAAGGCAGGTCTTATGCAAGTCATATCCATTGGAATTTACTTCATACTTCCACTACTGCCGATCATTGCGGTTTGAAGATAAGCCTGATTATTCTTATCTTAAGAGACTCTTTCGGGACTTGTTCATCCGAGAAGGTTAACTTTGCATGTATAAGCCTCAATTTTCCTAGTGTATGTACAGTGAATATTCTTTTAAAGCTTTGAAAATCTTGATTTCACAGGGTACCAGTTTGACTATGTATTTGATTGGACTGTATTGAAGTACCCACAAATTGGATCCAGTTCTAGAGCTCGGGTGAGTGCTTTTTAATAATTGTGATCATCTGTTGACAGACAAGAAGTGTGGTTTCATTGCATTTCTAGCAAAAGATAAGGTTCTTTTTTTACTTATATTTTTTGTTATATTTTCAACAGCCAAGTGGGAAACCAGTCATAAACCCAGGACCATCTGGAGAGAGAATAGAAAAGCCTTCAGGTTTCTTCCTTCTACAGAAAGATTTGAAATCTGTTTTTTTTCCTGTAGCAATTACTGCTGTGCAGATAAATAGTTTGTATGCTTTATTTATTCATTATCCTTGAAGTTCAGTTTATTATTCTCTTATGTCTACGTGCTTTATTCTCATTACCTATTTTGAAATTGATATTTTTTTCACTTGCTTAAAGATTTTCTGTCTGTACATTATGCATTACAAAATAGTGTTATTATTTGAGTTCTGCAAATTGTATGGAAAAGGCTTTCATAGGCTAAGGATTTTTGTTATGCCTATATTTTAGGGGGACCAGCTATTCGGGATAGATTCTCAGGTGCTGTTGAGGCATTTGCAAGGAGGAATGGATCTGGGTTTGGCCTGCATGGTGATCATTCTAGGCATAGGGCTTCAGATGATGTGCCATCTTCCAAAAACGTGGTTAGTATGTATCTCATTGTTGATTCCTTTGTGTGAGAATTGATTACCTTCAAACTCCACTATAGCACCGAGGTGGGGCTATAGGGAGCCATGCCCCCCAACCTTTTTTTCCAATAAAATTTCTATACTAAAGAAGCTAATAGAAGATACAACAAATCCACTTACAAAAGTTAAGATAGAGTTTTACATATTTTCTGAAATTTTATGATTGTGTTGTTGATGAGCGGAAACAAGAAAATTAAACATTTATCTATTCTTCTACGTGTTGATAAAATTTGACTTTATCAATTTCTACAACTACTGAAAGTTCCTTTTCTATTATGAACATCATGAAAACTAAGCTTTGAAACAAGCTGAAAGATGATTTTTCAGAGTATTACTTTGTATATACTACGATGAATATTCTTTCTCTATATGGATTCTACGACATTTAGGAATGTATAATTCTTTTGTAATAGTATTTTTTTCTTAAAACAATCTTATCATATGATTTTAATTACTTTGAATTTATCTAAATTATTTCTCTTATATTTTATCTTATTATTAATATCTTATTTTTCACAACAACTTTATTTATTTAGTAATAAATTTCATATTTAACCCACTCTTCATTATCAAAATATGTTCATATTTGGCTCCTCTTAACTTCAAGTCCTGCCTTCGTCTCGCAATCCATATTTCTCTTTGCTTTCTTATTACCTAACAACAATTATCCTTTGCAGCAAGCTGATTCTCAGAGACCTCGTAGCTCTTCTCGTAATGGCAGTTCTTCAAAGAAAGCTGTCTTGTCAGGCAGCCAGCCAAGCTCTTCTGGGGAGCCTAGTGAAAGCCGTTCCAGTCGACTGATCTCAAGCAGTGGCCGTCTTTCTACAACTCAGAGGATTCAACCAGGTTGCGAGCCCAAAACATCTTTCTCTCGTGCTTCAGCGACAAGGGGTGGTCGAGATGACACACTCAGGAGTTTTGAACTCCTCTCCATTGGTACAGGAAAGAGGAAATGAGTGGTCAAGCAGATTACTTGTGTCAAGGGTCTTGCAGCTTACCTTGATGCTTCCCTTTGAGATGACCACACATGTTGATTACCCTGTATATTTCCATCCAATATTGGGTCCATTCAAGGCTAAAAGCTCATTGAAATTTCTTAATGACAATATGGCAGACTCTTCTTATACCTCTTCAGATGTTCTCCATGATTATTTCACAGCATGGACCCATTCATGAAGAGATACCGCGTTACTTGATGAATTTGTTAATATATGGCACTTGTAATAATAAATACATTCTCTGTTTTCTGTTGGAGAAAATGGAAATGAAACTGCAAAATGCTTTTGCAAGGTTTGCACCCTTTCTGTGCATATTTACTGTTTCTATGTTTCTAGTGTACGTTAACAACCGGAATGGAGTTGTTGGCTCCAATCATGGACAAGTGAAAAGTAAATACATTAGTCCCTACCAATGTGGTATTAGCATGGTTGTCAAACTCTAGAGTCAACTCGTAGACTCTTACGAGTCTACGTTTCTACCTAGGCAAAACGAGTTAAAACGCTGGAAACTCGGACCCTCTCTGACTCGGGTAGACTCTTGCAGACTCGGGTAGACTCTTGCAAACTCTAGAGTTTTGAGCGAGTCCACCGAGTTTGAAAAATTGAAAACCCTAATTCCCAAATTAATGAAACGCAGCGTTTTGGCCCCTGTTTCTTTAGGTTTCACACGCAGCTTCTTCATTTTCCATTACTTCGTGCGACAGCCACTGCCCTCCACACCATTCAACTTCGTGTTGGCCCCCGACACTACACGACCCACCACCGCTCTCCAACTCCGACACCGACGCGACCTTTCTTCTTCTTCTTCTTCGTGATTTTGTGACGCCAACTACGACCCACTACCCGCGAGGCTGCGACTGCACCTACGTGACCCCACCACCTGCACTAAACCTGCGTCACACCCACCACCTGCGACGACTACGCGTCACTTTCCCATACCGCCGCGACGAAAACCCAACAGTAAGAGGTATATTTTTTGTTTTTTCCTTTCTTCTTCATTCTGATTCAAGGCCAACATTTGTTTCTTCTCATCCTCCTCTTGTTCCTCTCTATTCAGCATGTCTGAGAGTGAGAAAGATGGTGGCTCAAAGGCCAGCAACAATACTGTTCAAGCTCCTCTAGCAGCAACACTATTTGTTATGACAATTGAATGGTTGGATTTTTAGTTTTTAACTATTTTATGATGGTATATCTTGTTTGGATGCATGTCTTATATTAGTTTTATATAATTTTTAGTATGAGGTAAACTCTTACGAGTTTACGAGTCGAGTTAGCGAGTCGAGTCTACCTAGCCAAAACGAGTCTAGGTAGACTCTCGAGTCTGACAACCTTGGGTATTAGGTCTCTTAGACTTTAAAAATTCAATTGTGATCCATCACTTATTCTTTTCATGAAATTATTAGGTTCTAACATTAAACTTTCATCAATTTGTATTTATGACATGTTTTGTGACAAGTGTTCCCCCAAATAGATGCAAGTGGAAACTAAAGGGTTTTTTGTGGTGGTTACTTCAAGCCATTGGAAATTTATTGATTAGATGTATTATCTTTTCATTATTATCTTCATTCTTTCCTTCAAATCACTTTTTACTCTCACTTTTTTCACTCCCAAATACCTTCCTTCATCCATCGCAACCGTCATTGTTATTGCCATCACAACTACCTTATTTGGGTATTCTTGTTATTCTTTCTAAAGTATTGAAAATTTGATATATTTCTGTTCTTTTTAGGATATTATAATTAGTTTCAACTTTATTTCCAAGGTGATGTTGATATTGTAATTAGTTTGAACTCTATTTTCATTTATTCTTGTGAATTGTGATTTTCTTTTTAGGTTTAAGCATGGAAAAATGAAGATTTTTAGTTAAAAATTATTGTTGGATGTCTTAGCTCTTAAGTTGTTATAATTGGTTAGAGTTGAGTATTTGATATAGATTATATTTTTTTGAGCTTGGAAATAGCTTTGGACAGTCACTTGTTTTTGGATTTTGATTTATAGTGAAGAGGAAACTAAGAAGAAGATTGGTCGTGTTTTCTATGACAGATTGATGAAGATAGCTCTAAAAGAAAAGCTCATTGTCACTCCAATTTGATTTGCACTTATGTGATAGCTGGTGGCTGACACTGAAGATGTGGTCATTGAAAGTGAGAGGACAGTGAAGGTTTGTAGTGATGGAATGGTGGTGAGTTTTGTGTTTCTTGCTTCTTCCAAATTTATTACATTGTGATTTTATTTTATTTTTTCTATTAAAGACAATGAGGCACTTGTTCTGAATTGTTATTAGAAAGATACTATTCCTACAACTAAATATTACTTAAGCTTGGAGTAATGCAAATAAATTATGACTTAGTGGAAGGTTTTAGGATGGTTGTGGTAGGAGTTACTATGGCAGTGAGGGATGGACCATCATGTGTATGGGGGCTTATGCCCCCACTTATTGGTTTACTCTCATAATTAATTTGATGATAATGTATTACTTAAATTCTATTTTTTTGTTTTACCCTAACAAATTATCAATTTTTTATATAAAATAAGATGCACTAATTTGCGCTTACTACTTAAGTTGAATTTTTGAAGTACGAGGATCTAATAACACGACAATAACAAAGTGAGGAACCAATCAATGTATTTACTCGATAAGTGAAAGAAAAAAGATTGAGTGCATTCGGTAAAACTTGTGAAATTTAATATTATGGCAAATTATACACATACCCCACTCTAAGGATTTTCCTCATAAGGCTCTGACTTTCGGTATGGTGGCCACATGTCTCTTCGTGTACTTCGCTCATCACCTCGTTAGTCTGATTCTCCTTGAGACACTTCAAGCATGAAGTAGAGATGCTTCACCAGAATAACATGGTGTCGACCATGGCGTAGTTTGGGAGATCCTTCTTCAACTTCTTTTCCAAAGGGTCAATGGACAACCACCCATTCACTAGATACCGAAAAATTGGAGCAAGCCAAGAGTCCTCATTAAAAGTGTGAAACATGTTGATTTAGAGTGAAACTTCTATACTTGGTTCAACCAAAGTGCTCTTAATCATTATGGTGGTGGATCCATCCTTTTTGGTGTTCGTTAATTTTGATAGGATACTGGCCCTAGTATTCTCCTCCCTTAGAACACGTTCAAACGTAAACTTGTCAAGCATCTCCTTTAACTCATTCACCATAGCTAGATAATGCTGCAACAACAGCTCTTTAGAATGGTATTCTCTTGAAGCTTGTGAGATGACAAGTTGTGAATCACTACATAACGCAACTTCGTTGGCATTGACATCCATTGTGATTCTCAATCCAGGTGGGCAAGCTTTATATTCTGCTTGATTATTTGAAGTTTTAAAATTAAATCTCAATGAGATTTCGATATGTACAACTTCATCACGCTCAACCACTATATAGATACCACAACCTTTACTATTGGAAAATTCGTCCATAAATATTGTCTGGTTGGATGATCTATTCTCTGAAATCTCTCTTGTTATTTCAACCATGAAATCTGCAAGCATTTACACTTTGATAACGGTTTTGGGGTTCATAGAAAATGTCAAACTCTGGTAATTCTATCATCCATTTGATCATTCTTCCTACTAGATTTGGTTTGTGTAATACCGTCTTTAGAAGGAGGTCTGTCCTTATCACTATAAGGTGAGCATGGAAATAAATCTCTAGGATGCCCAAATAACTGTTAAGACAACCTTGTTGATTTTCTCATAACACAGCTCTGCCCTTGCAAGGTTTCCCTTTAAAGTTTCTTTTACTAGAACGACTCAGGCTTGATCTGAGACGGACAGGAACAAAAATATTCTCTTGCTAGGGGTCAGGCTTTACTAATATCAAAGGTTTATCTAGCATATCTTTCAAGTTTTGAAAAGTTTCTTCTGTTACTCTCCTCATTCATACTTATTCTTCTTTAAAATCTTATATAATTGCAATGACCGATGTGCCATCTTGGGCATGAATTAGGATAAAGCAGTAATATTACCATTAAGGGACCGCACCTTTTTCAGGTTCTTTAGGCTTCGTAACTCCTTGGCAATCTTGCATTTATTAGGGTTCACCTCAATGCCTCCTTAGGTCAACATGAACCTAGGAATCTTCCGCCTAGTACTACGAATGTGCTCTTGAAGGGATTAAGCCTCATGTCATACATCTTCTACCTTTTAAAGATCTTCCTGAGATCGTCGATATAATCTCCTCCATACAACGCCTTTGCAATGATGTTGTCCATATACACCTCCACTAACTTAATGTGCATCCCCTCAAAGACCTTATTAATCATGTGTTGGTATATAGCTCTAGTATTCTTTAAGTCAAAAGGCATGACAGTGTGGCAAAACACACTTTTATCATTGATGAAAATAGCTTTCTCTTTATCTTCTTCCAACATTAAAATTTGGTTATACACGGAATAAACATCCATGAATGAAAGAAACTAGTAACCAAAAGAATCATCAATCATATGATCAACTCTAGGAAATGGATATGGATCTTTTAGACAACATTGGTTCAAGCTTACATAATTTGTACACATCCTCCTCTTCCCATTGGCCTTTTTGGACATAATGACATTTGAGACCTAAAAGGAATATTTGATTTGATGAATGAAACCCACTTTTAAAAGCTTCTATATCTGTTCGCATAATGTTTTTTGTTTTTCTGGGTTGAAACACCTTTTCTTTTGGGTGATGGGCCTTGCCTCAGGGTACACTACATGCTTATGACAACAAAAGTTAGGATCAATTCATGTTATATCAGTCATAGTCCAAGCAAACAACTATCTATTGTGAATGTTGTGTTGAAACAGGTTTTGATGATGGCAAACAAAGCATTAAATGATAATAATTTTAATGATGTCAAACAAGATGTATTGATGTCAAATAATTTTTAAATGGATGAACCAACATCCTGGAGTGAGCAATATATCAAGAAAGTTAAAGTCTTTGGTAAAGCCTAACTCTAAAAGGTTGATGGTAGCAAGAAGAATCAAGTTTATCTAGAATGAACAAATTGAAGGGTTTAGAAGTCTTTAATCTTAACCGAAACATGAAGTCTTTAAAGAGGACTTGAAGACTTCCTTTAGATTTATGTAAGAGTTAGGTAATAATTTAAGTAAGCATACTAAGTCACCTAACTCAAATTAATTAATTTTGCGATTTAAAGAGATCACTTAAAAAAGATTGATTGATGAACTAAACATCAAAACTGAAAACATACTAAATGGTCTGAACCAACCAGGAGGAATGGTTCAAACCATAAGTAATGGTTTGAACTAATCAAGTGGAATGGTTCAAACCACTTGTCGCGACCTGGATCGCGACGGCGCGGCCGACCCTCCTGAAATAAAGCGAGTTTCGAAATCCTTTCGAAAAGAAAATAGGGAGTCGCCACCAACGTTTTTATCCATAGGAAAAACATTGGGAAAAAACTAAATTCAGTAAAGTGCTGGTTTTAAAAAAATGAGATTCAAGTTCAGGAGTCGGTTACGAGTAGGGAAGGTATTAGCACCCTATATCGCCTGTCAGAAACAGTACCAAGATTGAAAATGCGCAACATAAATAACCTTACAAAAGATGTTATATTTCTCCCCTTTTATTGTTGTACTTTGTGTAAAAACAGAAGGAACAAACTGAGCAGACATGGAGTGTAGGTCAACAGGACGTCGCGTCCAAATTAACCTTGGCTTTGGTATAAAACAGGAAAAGGGAAGGATACTAACAAGACGTCGCATCTAAATTAGTCACCCTTTAATCAAAATACGGGGTTAGAAACGGGAAGGGGATAAACGGGACGTCTTGTCCCAAGTATCCCGTTCCTTGTGGTGATGGCCTACCAGAAATAGGGGAAAATCAACAAGACGTCACGTCTAAATTGATTTTTCATGGAAGTAGATAAAAATGAAGTGCCCGATAGGATTTAAAGTCCTGCTCCTACGTATTCTTGAGTTACCAAGAAATTAGGGTTACGTAGTTCTTTAGATGTTTTTTAGGAAATGGATGAACAATTTTTTTTTCTTTTTAAGTAAAACTTAAAAGTAAAGGACAAAAAAAAGAAGACAGAAAAGGGGGGGTAGCAGAAGCTACAAAAGAGAAACAGTGAGTTCGGAAAAGAGAGGGAAAAATGAGCGAAAACCGAGTGAGAGAAGAAAAACCGAGTGGGAGAAGAAAAACCGAGTGAGGAAAAGGAAAAACCGAGTGAGAAAAAGGAAAACCGAGTTAGGAAAAGGAAAACCGAGTGAGGAAAAGGAAAACCGAGTGAGGAAAAAGGAAAACCGAGTGAGGAAAAGGAAAACCGAGTTAGGAAAAGGAAAACCAAGTGAGGGAAAAGGAAAACCGAGTTAGGAAAAGGAAACCCGAGTGAGGACGAGAGAGACCGAGTGATGGAAGGAAATGTACCAGAATGTTCTCCTTTCTGAGAGGATGAGTGTGGATGAGAGTGCTGGGACGGTGTTGTGAGGATTTGAGAGGTATTGTGTGGGGAAGTTGGACGGTGTGGTGAAGGGAAGGACGGTGTTGGGGTTTAGAGGAGAAAGACGGTGTTGGGTAGAGAGGTGAAGGACGGTGTTGTGAAGGGATGAGGTGCTGGACGATATGGTGTGAAGAGGGGGACGGTGTTGGAGGTTTAAGAGCAGACTGGTATGGAAAATTGAGGAGGAGGACGGTGGGAGGCTTTAGGACAGTTTCTTCTCTCCAATGAAGGCTCCAGGATCCTCAAAATTCAAACCCAGCAAATTTTATTTTTTTTAAAAAATCCTTTTCACTTGGGCCGGACCAAAAGAGGTGTTCACAGATGCCCCTCTTTACTTCTTTTTCACAAAAGAAACACAAAGTTTCTGTGTTTTTGAAGTGAAAAGGAAGTAAAGATATGAACACCGATGTAGGGGTCAGGCGGGACCTCTTGATTGGTTGGCAATCACAAGTCGTTGTGACCTTTTCCTCTTTAAAGATGAGCATTTTCCACATCTGTCTCTCTCTTTTTTGTTTTTGTTTTTTGTTTTTTTTTGTTGTTTTTTTTTTAATCTAGAAAAATGGAAAGGGGCGGTGTATCAGTTTAAACAAAAAGTGGTCAACTGGGAAGTATCCTTTGGATGACATGAAGTGAAAGAATTGTCTTTCCGTTAATAGGAGGTGAGAGAATTGGGGTTGATTCTCAATTGATCAGAGATGAAAAGACTGGGGTTGACCCTTGGTCGACAGGAAAAGATTGGGGTTGACCCTCGGTTGACAAGAAATGTAAAAGTTGGGGTTGACCATCGGTTGACAGGAAATGTAAAAGTTGGGGGAGCTAACAGGACGTCTCGTCCGAATTAACTCACTGTTGACAGGAATTGTAAAGATTGGGGTTGACCCTCGGTTGACAGGAAAAGTAAAGATTGGGGGAGCTAACAGGACGTCTCGTCCGAATTAACTCACTGTTGACAGGAATTGTAAAGGTTGGGGTTGACCCTCGGTTGACAGAAAATGTAAAAGTTGGGGTTGACAGGAAATGTAAAAGTTGGGGTTGACCCTCGGTTGACAGGAAATGTAAAAGTTGGGGTTGACCCTCGGTTGACAAGAAATGTAAAGATTGGGGTTGACCCTCGGTTGACATGAAATGTAAAAGTTGGGGTTGACCCTCGGTTGACAAGAAATGTAAAGATTGGGGTTGACCCTCGGTTGACAAGAAATGTAAAGATTGAGGTTGAACCTCGGTTGATAGGAAATGTAAAAGTTGGGGTTGACCCTCGGTTGACAAGAAATGTAAAGATTGGGGTTGACCCTCGGTTGACAGGAAAGGTAAAGATTGGGGGAGCTAACAGGACGTCTTGTCCGAATTAACTCACTGTTGACAGGAAATGTAAAAGTTGGGAGATCTGAGGATTAACAGGATGTCACATCCTGATTTACCTGGGCCCAAAGGCTCGGGGTGATGCCCCGGTTTAACATGACTGAAGGTTCTTGGGGAACTGCCCCTTGAATGAAAGAGAATGCCTGGGGGATGCCCCGGTTTGACATGACTGAAGGTTGTTGGGGAACTGCCCCTTGATTGAGAGAATAGACCTAGGGTGACGCCCCAGTTTGACATGATTTGGAAGGAACCTTGGGGAACTGCCCCTTGATTAAAAGAGAATAATAGATCTGGGGTGATGCCCCAGTTTGTCATGACTGAAGGTTGTTGGAGAACTGCCCCTTGATTGAGAGAATAGACCTAGGGTGACGCCCCAGTTTGACATGATTTGGAAGGAACCTTGGGGAACTCCCCCTTGACTGAAAGAGAATAAACCTGGGGTGATGTCCCAGTTTGACATGATTTGAAGGAACCTTGGGGAACTGCCCCTTGATTGAAAGAGAATAGATCTGGGATGATGCCCCAGTTTGTCATGACTGAAGGTTGTTGGGGAACTGCCCCTTGATTGAGAGAATAGACCTAGGGTGACGCCCCAGTTTGACATGATTTGGAAGGAACCTTGGGGAACTGCCCCTTGACTGAAAGAGAATAAACCTGGGGTGATGCCCCAGTTTGACATGATTTGAAGGAATCTTGGGGAAGTACCCCTTGAGCGACAAGAAATGAACCTGGGGTGATGCCCCAGTTTGAATTGTTTGGGAAGTGTAGTTCCACTGGGGATAACTTAACTTTTCCAGATCTGATTAGGAAGTACTCCAGTTAGGGGAGCAGAGTCCATTTTGTGGTTCCCCCAGGGAGGCAAACTCGGTCGGGGTTCCCCTCGGGGATGAATGGTGAGTCTGCTGGGGAGAGTTTTGGGCAACTACTCTCGGGGTCATGGGCTCTGGCCACCCCTTAACAGAGAAGCGTGAAACAAATGAAAACTTACAGGTGGACTCCCTTGGCGACTGACTTTGAAGTAACTCATGGCCAAAATATATGTCACTTCTGACTTCATTGAGGTTGCCTAGCGGAGTTGGTTGTGCTTATCTGAGGTAAGATCCGGCTATGGTATACATTTCGTTCCCCATAACTTTGTGTTTTTGTCATTTTTCAAATTCAAAAATTTTCTTAAGGAAAAACTTGTTTATTCATTTTAGTCATGAACACATGTAAGAAGAAGGAAACATTTTATTTATGATCATCAGGTATGTACAGGTGACGAAAACAATACAAAAGACATGATATGACAAGGTGCAAGGAATTGATGGTAAGGGTGAAAGGGAAGGCCTTTTAGATCCTCTATCGATTTCCTGAGAGCGACCAGATTCTGGTTTTTTTCTCATGATTTCCTGTTTATCCTCTGATTTTGCTTTCGAGGACGTGATTTGACAATGGCTTCGATGCCGTAGACTGACCTCCTCGTCCACGACTTGAAAAGTCGACGTTGCAGTGTTGAATCTACACGCCGTGATTTTGTCTAAGCCACCCTCTCGGGTTTTCGACTCAACCAATCGCTCTAACTTTTGCCTAGGTCGCCTTTTTAGGTTTTCAACCTAGCGAGCCCCCCTTTTTTTTCTTTTTTTTCTTTTTTTTTCCGCGTAGTATCTTTTCACTGCATCCGCGTTTATAGGCATCGGTAAATCTTCCTCATCCATGTTGGTGAGTATGAGAGCACCTCCGGAAAAAGCTTTCTTCACGACGTAAGGCCCTTCGTAGCTAGGAGTCCATTTTCCCCAGCTATCTTTCTGAATCGGCAAAACCTTTTTGAGCACCAAGTCTCCTTCTTGGAATTGTGGGGTCGTACCTTCTTTTTAAATGCTCGTTTCATACGCCTTTGATACAACTGACCATGACAGAGGGCAGTCAGTCTTTTGCCATCAATCAGATTTAGTTGGTCATGTCGAGCCTGGACCCATTCAGCTTCAACCAGTTTGGCTTCTATGATCACTCGGAGGGAAGGGATCTCTACTTCGATAGGCAGGACTGCTTCCATGCCATAAACCAAAGAAAAAGGGGTTGCCCCAGTTGAGGTTCGGACTGAGGTGCGATACCCGTGTAGAGCAAAGGGAAGCATTTCATTCCAGTCTTTGTAGGTTACCACCATCTTTTGCACTATCTTTTTGATATTTTTGTTAGCCGCCTCGACTGCCCCATTCATTTTTGGACGGTACGAAGAGGAGTTGTGGTGGGAGATTTTAAAGCTCTCGCAAAGCTCCTTCATCATTTTATTGTTCAGATTTGTACCATTGTCTGTGATGATTTGGCTCGGTAAGCCGTACCGGCATATCAATTCTCGTTTGATGAACTTGACAATGACATTCTTTGTCACATTGGTGTACGAAGCAGCCTCTACCCACTTTGTGAAATAATCAATGACAACCAAAATGAAACGATGACCGTTCGAAGCCTTCGGTTCAATGGGACCAATGACATCTATGCCCCACATCGAGAAGGGCCACGGTGCTGACAAAACATTCAGAGATGACGGGGGTGCGTGAATATGATCAGCATATATTTGACACTTATGACATCTCTAAGCATAGGCAAAGCAGTCTGTTTCCATGGTCATCCAGTAATAACCGGCCCTCAATATCTTTCTTGACATGGCGTGCCCATTAGAGTGAGTTCCAAAAGGTCCTTCGTGAACATCTCTCATGATTTTGTTTGCCTCAGTGGTGTCAACACAGCGAAGGAGAACAGAGTCATGGTTTCTTTTGTAAAGCGTATCGCCATTCAAAAAGAAACCCATGGCAAGCCGTCGTAGGGTTCTCTTATCGTTCTCCGTAGCACCGTTGGGATATTCTTGACTCTGGATATACCTCTTAATGTCGTGGTACCAAGGTTTTCCATCTGATTCTTCTTCAACCACTTGGCAGTATGCGGGCTCATGACGATTCTCTATCTCGATAAGAGGCATATCATAATCATTACTTACTTTGAACATCGAAGCAAGAGTGGCCAAAACGTCGGCCATTTGATTGTCTTCCCGAAGAACATGGTGAAAGGAGATCTCATCAAAGTCCTTGATCATTTCTTTGATATGGGAGTGATAGGGAACCAGCTTGTTGTCCCTAGTTTCCCATTCGCCTTTCAACTGATGGATAACCAAAGTGGAGTCCCCGTAGACTTCTAACGATCTTACTTTTGCATCTAGCGCCGCTTGGATTCCTAGAGAACATGCCTCATACTAAGCGACATTGTTGGTACAATCGAAACATAGCCTGACGCAGACAGGGATGAACTCTTTCTTTGGTGAAATCAAAATGGCTCCGATTCTGTGTCCTAAAGCATTAGAAGCTCCATCAAATCTCAAAATCCACTTGTCTTTACTGCCGCCTTCTTCATCAGACAATGCCAGGATATCCTCATCCGGGAAGTCGAATGGCATTGGTTGGTAGTCACTTATGGGTTGATGGGCTAAGTAGTCGGCCAAAGCGCTCCCTTTTATGGCTTTCTGAGTGACATATGTTATGTCGTACTCGGTTAACAGCACTTGCCATCGAGCAATCCTTCCAGTCAGAGCTGGCCTTTCAAAGATGTACTTAATGGGATCCATCTTGGAAACTAGCCAGGTAGTATGACTCAACATATACTGCCTTAGGCGTTTTGCGGCCCACGCTAATGCGCAACAAGTCCGTTCTAAGGCAGAGTATCGCATCTCGCAATCAGTGAACTTCTTGCTTAAGTAGTAGATAGCGTGTTCCTTCCCCCCAGTTTCATCATGCTGACCTAACACGCAGCCCATGGATTTGTTCAGTACCGTCAGATATAAGATCAGTGGCCTCCCAGGGGTTGGTGGTACCAATACTGGTGGTTCTCGAAGGTACTGCTTAATTTTCTCAAAAGCTGTTTGGCAGTCCTCATTCCATTGTCCAGGTTGATTCTTGCGGAGTAGCTTGAAGATTGGTTCGCAGGTCGATGTCAACTGTGAGACAAACCGAGCAATGTAGTTTAACCTTCCCAAGAATCCTCTGACTTCTTTTTCTGTACACAGAGATGGCATTTCTAGGATCGCCTTGACCTTGTCGGGATCTACTTCAATTCCTTTCTTGCTTACAATGAAACCCAACAGTTTGGCTGACCTCGCGCCAAACGTGCACCTGGCAGGGTTCAATCTGAGCTTAAACTTCCTCAACCGCTCAAACAGCCTCCTTAGGTCGCCGACGTGCTCTTCCTCAGTTCTAGATTTTGCAATGATATCATCCATGTAGACTTCTATCTCCTTATGCATCATATCGTGGAATAAAGTGACCATTGCTCTCTGATAGGTTGCCCCAGCGTTTTTCAAACCGAAGGACATTACTTTGTAACAGAAAGTGCCCCACAGAGTGACAAACGTGGTTTTTTCCATGTCTTCCAGCGCCATTTTAATCTGATTGTACCTGGAGAAGCCGTCCATGAACGAGAAGATGGAGTGTTGGGCTGTGTTATCGACCAAAACGTCAATCTGCGGCAGAGGAAAATCGTCTTTAGGGCTGGCCCTGTTTAGATCTCGATAATCCACACACATCCGCACTTTTCCATCCTTCTTCGGGACAGGAACTATGTTGGCTACCCATTGCGGATATTTAGCTACGGCTAAGAAGCCAGCCTCGAATTGTTTCTTAACCTCTTCCTTGATCTTGAGAAGCATTTCCGGCTTCATTCTCCGTAGCTTTTGCTTGATTGGTGGACATTCTGGTTTCAGAGGCAACTTATGTTCCACGATGCTATTATACAACCCTGGCATATCCTGATATGACCAAGCAAACACATCCCGAAATTCCCGGAGTAGTTTAATCAATTCATCTTGCCGGTCTTTGCTTAGGCAGGTGCCTATCTTGACCATTTTATCTTCCCCTTCATCCCCCAGGTTAATGGTTTTGATTTCCTCCTGATGAGGTCGAATCTCTTTATCCTCTTGTTCCAACAATCTTGTCAATTCAGGCGAGGGTCCAAAGTCTTCCTCACTTTCCTCATAGGCGCAATCATTTGGATAATCAGAGTCATAAAATAAAACCAAGTTCTCATCGTTCTCAGGGAGATCATTTTTGGATCTGCATTTGGGTTATATTATAACAAATGAAAAAAGAAACAAGCAAGTGAAAGGTTTAAGAGACAGAGATTGCACAAAGATGAGGTAATGAGACTGGAATGTATTCATTAATTTTAAAACAAACAAGTTTTGCCCTTAATACAAAATGGGTCCCGAAGCCTTGGGCATAGCAAGGGGACCACCGAGTTATGAAATAACAGTGATTACTCTGACAAAATGTTAACGGTTGTAGGGAATTCCATGACTTCCCAGTTGCTCAGTTCTCGATCCGGGTGGCAAGCATACACCAACTCTGCATTGTGGTTAGGCTCGCTTTCAACCATGGCAACCTGATCTGGGTATATCATTCCGGCGCTCCTGAAGCTCTGATAGAGGTCACAGACAGGGATTCTTGTGGCGTTGGATTCTTGTCCAGTAAGGCGGGCCACCCTCCTTCCCCTTTTCTCTTCTTCGACCCTTCGTCTATCTACCGTAGTGGGCTTGTACCCCAGGCCATATCTATTTTTGTTCTCTGGGAGATGCACCGGTTGGACTTTCCCTTCCAATTCGCGCCCTAATCCTTTTCCAGGCTTGTACCCATCCCGCAACATGTTTCTTGCCACCACTAGAGGTATATTGGGGAAGGATGTCTTCCCAATGCTTGTCGCGTTGGCTATCTCTAAGGCCTGGAATGAAGTTTCGAGGGCTTCCTCGGCGGCTTCAATGTATGGGGTAGAGACGAGTTTGCTAACCAGAAGGTCCTCCTCTCCAGAAACGATCACCAATTTGTTATCGATTATGAATTTTAACTTCTGATGCAGTGTGGAAGGGACCACCCCAGCGAGTGGATCCACGGCCGTCCTAGCAAACAACTGTAGGCTGGCGTGATATCCATAACCCGAAAGAACACTTGGAAGGTACAGGGTCTGACCTGTATCGGCAATTCAATCTCCCCCATGACCTCCCAGCGAGTACCATCAAAAGCCCGTACGACCATAGAGCTAGGTCTCATGTATGTCCCATCAAAAGGCAGTTTTGCCAATGTGGATTTCGGCATCACATTCAGAGAAGATCCATTATCCACAAGTACTTTTGCCAGGATATAATCCCGACACTTCACAGAAATATGAAGGGCTTTGTTGTGCCCTCTTCCTTCAGTGGGTTCCTCATTATCTGTGAAGGTTAAGTAATTGTTGGCAACAATATGCCCCACTATACCCCTGAACTGGTCAACGGGTAAGTCATGCTTAACATGGGCCTCGCTCAAAACTTTCATTAATACGTCCCGATGTGGTTCTGAACTCATCAATAGGGACAACAAGGATATCTTAGCTGGAGTATGATTCAACTGGTCCAGTACTTGGTACTCACTGTGGCGGATGAACTTGAGAAATTTCTGGGCTTCTTCTTCAGTCACAGCCCTTTTTGTCTCGCCAGCAGTTACTTCTTTCCCAGTCTTTATCTCTCCAGTAGTTTTGTCCTGTTTGGGCTCAGGCGGCGTATATATCCTCCCACTCTGGGTCATTCTTCCGACTCCAGCGACATTTGTGATAGAGGAGGATGACGCGGGGTCGACTGCCCCCGGGTTGGTGACGACCATATCTGTATCATACCTCCATGGCATGGCATGGGAACTTTTGAAAGGGAACGGAGCGGGTGATGTACAGTGATGACAGTCTTAGCAGGAGCTGGAGCTGCCGATGCACTCTTATTGTAGAATATGACCAGGGGCTTCGGGGCCCGTACCCCTGCTTGCCCTTGTATCATATTTACCCCGTTCCCATGATGTCTGTAAACCTCTATGGTATGATTGTCCATAAGCTCCTGAAGAATTTTCCAAAAGCTTTGTCGTTTCACTGACTGGTCGTTATCATATTCTTCGTCCCATGCGTCCTCTATCAACCCCATTTCAATCATATGGGAGTGTATCATCTTCAAAGGCATTCTGATATTGCCAACCCTGGAAATATGTTTTTCATCCCTCCCTATAGCATTGACCCTTGGTCCCCCGTGGTTGGGCAGGGGGTTGGTTGTTATATTCGGGCTCCCTTCTCTGAAACTTATCCAATCAGCCTTGATTAGGTCTCGTACCTTGAACTTCAACGCCAGGCAATTCTCGGTGGAATGCCCCGGTGCACCGGCATGGTAGTCACACCGTGCGTTCGGGTCATACCCTCGAGGATAAGGTGGTTGAAGTGGTTTCAGAGGGCAAGGAACCACCAATGTGTTTTCAAGAAGATAGGGAAAAAGCTCAGTGTAAGTCATAGGTATTGGGTCAAACTGTGGTTGGGCACGGTTATTATTTTGCCTCCTAGGGTTTGGATTAGGCGGGTTCATTTGTGGTGTCCGGTATGGTGTTTGTGGTGGTGCGGGAGGTCGCATAATGGGTGGTCGGAAGTGTGGTGGGTTTGGATTTGGGATTGCTGCCACGTATGGTTGTGGTGAGTTGTGGTATGCCGATGGAAAGGTGACGGGGGTAAATGGCCTGGGCTGGTTTCTTCCTTGGTTATGGGAGACCAAATTGGTTTCCCCTTCTTTTCTCCTACCCTCTTCAGGCGTAGGTTTTCTTGCTACTCCGGCCCCAGATGGACCCCGAATGATCTTCCCAGTTCGTAGACCATTCTTTATCCTTTCCCCGATAGTGACAATATCAGAGAAATGTGCTGAAACGCTCCCTATCATTCTATCATAGAAGGGTGATTGGAGCGTATCAATGAATGTGGAGATCACCTCCTTTTCAGACAGAGGCGGGTCAACCTGCGCCGCCACTTCACGCCATCGCTAGGCGTACTCTTTGAACGTTTCATTTTCTTTCTTAACCATATTCTGCAGTTGTACTCTATCTGGTGCCATGTCCAGATTATACTTATATTGTTGCATGAAGGCATCCGCTAGATTCTCCCAACATCGGATGCGAGAACGTTCAAGGTGATTATACCATGTCAGGGCAGCTCCAGCAAGGCTGTCCTGGAAGCAATGAATCAACAGCGGGTCATTTGAAGCATGTGAAGCCATTTTTCGACAATACATGGTAAGATGGTTCTTGGGGCAAGTTAAACCCCTGTATTTGTCAAATTCCGGCATCTTGAATTTAGGAGGGATGACAACATCCGGAATTAGGCAGAGTTCTGCTGCGCTGCCCAACCCGAATCTGTTAACTCCTTCTATTTCTCTTAATCGTCTCTCCAGGAATTCCAACCTCCCTTCCTGGGCAACTGCTGTGGTACTGGGACCCGCTGTGGCGTGTCAACCAGTATTTCCAAATGGCAGGTGGACATATACTGGGTTGGCATTCGGCATAGTAGTGTATGGTCTGGCGGTTGCGTGGGTAACTTGTGGCTGCGGGGCTTGTGTATGAATGGCTTGTGTATGGATCGGAATTGCTTAAGGGTCCCGGATGGGCGGGACACTTGGCTGAGCCGTATGCAGGATCGCCTCTTGATAATCATGCTCTTCTTGAAGCGGTGGGAAATAACCCTGTGGTAACCCGTATTACGGAAAAGGTATGACGTTACCTTCTGCATCTACGAAGATAGGTTGCTGGGTGTCAGCAGGGTTTGGTTTCCTAACGTGAACTGTTAGGGGAGGCGCAGCAGGGTTTGCGCTTAGCCCTCCAGCAGGACCCTGATTGTGTCGGGGAGTGGGCAGCCGTTGCCTAGCGTCTTCAATTCCGGCCGAAGAGTCCCCCTCTGTGACTCTCCTTTCAAGTAGCTTGGCCATCTCGACCATCTGTTCTTTCAGCTGACTAATCTCAGCTCTGAGACTCTCATTCTCTTGCTCTACTTCGGCCATGAGTTTCTTCCTTAACCGAGTCGCATAAGGATGTTTACTCGTTATGTCTGGGAACCACAACATTTTGTTAGGAAAGTAAAAGAAAACAGATAAAGACTATGGTAAAAGAAGAAAGGAAAAACAAACGAGGTACGTAGGATGCGATTCTGAATTTGGAATGTATTCTCCGACCGTTCCTTAGAACGTCGCGTTCAAAAGTACTAGGTAAAGCAGTAAGGCAGAAATTAACATGAAACAGTTGTGAAGGTAAATTAATTCATCATTCCATTCATCCGTAGAGGTACAATGTTACTTGAAAGATACGATTACAACATTTAGCCATTCCTGGCCTAGGTAATCATAGCTCTCATTTTGCAAAGTCTTTCTTGACAATAGTTTAGAAATAACGATATCTCCTTTGGGGTGGATAGGGGATTGACCATGCCTTCGGCCTGCTTTAACATTGAGGGAAAATCTTCCAAGATTCCATTGGATAGATATGCCAACTTGGTGAAACGGTCCATCCATAAATGAACGACTTCATCCCGTTGAGCTAACTCAGTCCCCAAAACTCGTGTGGCCTCTTGGCAGCGTCGCTCAGCATCAAGGGCTTTCTTTTGTTCAGCATGTATTTCTTGCTTATAGGCCCTCATTATTTCATCAAGCTGTTGCTCCAATTTGTGGACTTGGGTTTGCAGCATTTCTTTTTGCACCAAGGTCTCCTTTTCTTTCTCTTTGGATTGTGCCAGCATGTTTTTCAGGACCTATTTTTCGGCCAACATGCCGTCGCTCTGTTGGCCCTTCATTTTCAATTATGAATTGGCTGCACGAAGGCATTGGTCTTGTTTCATCCAGTAGTCTTTGTCAATCTTCCTCTTTTTTCGCATCTCATCCATAGCATGTCTCCCTTCGGAATTCTCCTTCCTCTGAAGGGCACACTCTCGTTGACTTTTCAAAAGGTCTTCCTCTAGCTTTTGATTCTTTGTTGTCAACTCTTCTATTTGTGCCTTCAGAGCCATGGTGGCTTTGTCCTCCATGATAAGTGGCAGAGGGAAATTATTCGCAGATTGGTATGAAGGACTTCTGAAGGGCAGTTTTACAATGGAAACCCTATTTAAGACCCATTCAAAGTATTCAGCCCCTACAGCGTGGCTTCGTGCTCCCAATTCTTTTCCCATTCTATGGACCTTCTTCCATGCATTGGCTATGTCCTGAACAGCGGATGTGTAATTCCCTTTCGCATAGTACAAAACGAAGGGAGTGAGCAGTTCTTCGTTCGGTGGCCCAAGTAGAGGATAAGCCAACTGACGCTTTGCAATAACAGGGTTGTAATTGATGCATCCCTATGTGCCCATGAGAGGAACATTCGGGTAATCTCCACAGTTGTAAATGACCGACTCAACCACTAGCCATTGAGGGTACCACCTGACCTTTTCAGCTGTAAGGCTTACCAGGTGATTAGCCCATTCACGCCCACTTTTCACGGTCAGCTGACACAATTTCAGATCGGAAACTGGACACTCGGCTTTACATATTTGATGGAAGATGTGAGATGTGAGCCATACGTACAAAGCAGGTAAACAGCAAATGATCCTCTTCCCTCCTTGCGTGTGGCAGAAATCCATGGCGCAATACACATTAGCCAACATGGCTGTAACGGGATTCTCGAGCCGATGCTTACGAGCTAGGAAGACAGCAACGGCATCATAATCCACGTAATTGTCTAAATTAGGGAACAAGACAACCCCGTAAATAGTGAGGGCTAAAGTATCCATGAAAGCCTCCCATTCCTCCTTATCAGCCAAGATCTGCATGTGCTTCTCAAGAAATTCTCGAGTGAACCCGGGAACTTGATTTCTATTCATTTGCATATTCCTCAATGCCTCGGGAGAGATTCTCAGAACACGGACGATTGAAGCGGTTGTTGCGTGATGGTCAAGGTGGCGATAGGGAATTTTCCCTTCCACTTGTAACCCCAATATCTGCTCAAACTCTTCTATTGACAAAGCCAGCTAAAAATCTCTAAACGTGAAACAGCGGAGGGGTGGGTCATAAAACTGTGCCAAAGCTGTAATTGCTTCGGTTTGGACTTCTACCTCCAGCAGTTTTAAGATTTTCCCATATCTTCTGGCAAAGGCCATCTTTTGTGTCAGACTCAATCTCTTCCCCAGTGCCTGCAGACTAACTGTATCAACCTTCTTGGCTTTAAGATGCAGTATTTTCTTCAACTCTGTCACATTTGTACCATAATTGTCATGTTTCATGTTAATTTCCATACTTGCTCATAGATACTACCAACTTCAGAATCGCTTCCTGTAAATCACCAAGATAAAGAAAGAAAGAATTAGTTATTATTACATTTCGAAATCCATGTTTCCCCAAGGATCTGATGTAAAGTGAAATATTTTTGTTTTTTTTTTTTGTTTTTTTTTTGGGAAACATCGATTTCAAAAACTCATGTAAGCCCAAGCTGTCAAAAGTCATAGGTTTCCTTAATTGTCATTGATGTCCCAGTTAAAGGGACACAAATCATTTTGGTTTTTTTCAACGATTAGGAAAACTCACGACTAGGGACTCAGAGGCACATAATCAAAAAAAGGATTATCTATTCACCCGAAGAATACTGTGTGTTCCAAAATGAGTCATTATTTCAAAAATTAAGCAAGCCTGCGGGTGGTAGATAATTCATTGTTTTTGGATAAAAGGGAAAGTGAAAATGACATAAGGTAAAGTAAAGATTGCCCTTTTTGTAGCCTAGGTCGGGTTTTGTTGAAAGTCTTTTCTAGGCCCTATGGCTTGTCTAAAAGTGACTCTCCACACCGGGTGGCTTCCACTAGACATCTAGAAGGTCACCAGAGCCAAGATCCTACCCATGACAGGGGCGCAAACAGTGGGGAATCCACTAGGTACGTATATCATGAGAGGTCGAACTCTAGTTGAGGCTCTCACGAACACCGGATAGGAAGTACATCCCATACGATTCTGTTACCAACCCCTCCTAACTTAAGCTTCATTTGGGGCCCGGGTATAGGGCGCCACTTATAGGTGTGTGCAAGTAATTATGAGTGTAGTGTGTGGAAGGGCATTCAATACCTTTTACCTTACCCCATTCTGCACAAAGAACAAACACAGAATAAATATACAAAGTCGTCTACCCTAGGGTTCAATGATTGCAGAAAAATAACATGGTCCTCTACCCTAGGGTTCAACAAACATGCAAAACATAGACAACAGAACAAATAACAAGATACAATTGGAAATAATACCAAACATTTACAACAGCTAACAAAGAACAACATACATTTACGATAATTAACAAAAAATAACAAGGGAAGAAATCAAGGCGAACGAAGGATATATACGAGAACATGCATTTTTCAATCAAATTGGCCTGACTCTCTTAAGTGTCCCGAGTGGAGTTGCCATCTGTCGCAACCTGGATCACGACGGCGCGGCCGACCCTCTTGAAATAAAGCGAGTTTCGAAATCCTTTCGAAAAGAAAACAGGGAGTCGCCACCAACGTTTTTATCCATAGGAAAAACATTGGGAAAAAACTAAATTCAGTAAAGTGTTGGTTTTAAAAAAATGAGATTCAAGTTCGGGAGTCGGTTACGAATAGGGAAGGTATTAGCACCCTACATCGCCTGTCAAAAACTGTACCAAGATTGAAAATGCGCAACATAAATAACCTTACAAAAGATGTTATATTTCTCCCCTTTTATTGTTGTACTTTGTGTAAAAACAGAAGGAACAAACTGAGCAGACATGGAGTGTAGGTCAACAGGACGTCGCGTCCAAATTAACCTTGGCTTTGGTATAAAACAGGAAAAGGGAAGGATACTAACAAGACGTCACATCTAAATTAGTCATCCTTTAATCAAAATACGGGGTTAGAAACGGGAAGGGGATAAACGGGACGTCTCGTCCCAAGTATCCCATTCCTTGTGGTGATGGCCTACCAAGAATAGGGGAAAATCAACAAGACGTCACGTCTAAATTAATTTTTCATGGAAGTAGATAAAAATGAAGTTACAAAGGAAAAATAAAGAAAATAAAAATAGGAATAAAAATGGGAAAGGTGGGCCCGATAGGATTTAAAGTCCTGCTCCTACGTATTCTTGAGTTACCAAGAAATCAGGGTTACGTAGTTCTTTAGATGTTTTTAAGGAAATGGATGAACAAAATTTTTTTCTTTTAAAGTAAAACTTAAAAGTAAAGGACAAAAAAAAGAAGACAGAAAAGGGGGGGTAGCAGAAGCTACAAAAGAGAAACAGTGAGTTCGGAAAAGAGAGGGAAAAATGAGCGAAAACCGAGTGAGAGAAGAAAAACTAAGTGGGAGAAGAAAAACCGAGTGAGGAAAAGGAAAAACTGAGTGAGAAAAAGGAAAACCGAGTTAGGAAAAGGAAAACCGAGTGAGGAAAAGGAAAACCGAGTGAGGAAAAGGAAAACCGAGTTAGGAAAAGGAAAACCGAGTGAGGAAAAAGGAAAACCGAGTGAGGAAAAGGAAAATCGAGTTAGGAAAAGGAAAACCGAGTGAGGGAAAAGGAAAACCGAGTTAGGAAAAGGAAACCCGAGTGAGGACGAGAGAGACCGAGTGATGGAAGAAAATGTACCAGAATGTTCTCCTTTCTGAGAGGATGAGTGTGGGTGAGAGTGCTGGGACGGTGTTGTAAGGATTTGAGAGGTGCTGTGTGGGGAAGTTGGACGGTGTGGTGAAGGGAAGGACGATGTTGGGGTTTAGAGGAGAAGGACGGTGTTGGGTAGAGAGGTGAAGGACGGTGTTGTGAAGGGATGAGGTGCTGGACGATATGGTGTGAAGAGGGGGACGGTGTTGGAGGTTTAAGAGCAGAATGGTATAGAAAATTTAGAAGGAGGACGGTGGGAGGCTTTAGGACAGTTTCTTCTCTCCAATGAAGGCTCCAGATCCTCAAAATTCAAACCCAGCAAATTTTTTTTAAAAAAAAAAATCCTTTTCACTTGGGTCGGACTAAAAGAGGTGTTCACACCACTGCTATTAATGATTCGAACCACACATTTAGTATTGGGCTTTTTCAAATCCTGACTTATTTCTGGTAACTGGGTATATTTTTTTATTTCCTTATTCGACAACGCTTTTCCCTATAAATATCGTGCTTTGCCAAAGGGGAAAAGGCACCCTATGTAAGTGAGAGAATTATAAATGAGTTTTTAGCCTTGATCACTTAAATTATTACTAAAGTCATAAGCTTCATTTGTAATCAGTTGCACTAAGTTTTAGAGATAAGAGTTTTCATTTTCATGCTATTAGATTAAGAGTTTTGAGATTAGGGTATGAGAAGGTTATGTAACCATTCTCTAAGGATACCTCAAACTAGTTGTAAAGAACTTGAGGGTTATGTCAGGTTGTGAGGCGGATTAAGCTTTGAATAGATGATTTGAGAGTTGTAATCAAGTCTTGTAACCGACTTTGTTATAGTGAAGAAATTCTAGGCCTTTGTGCTTGGAGATTAAACTAAATCACAGTTGTAGTGATCGAACTAGGATATATCACAATATTGTATCTCTCTTTCCTAAACTCCTAAGCATTTTCTATATATTGTTTGTATTTGAGTTAAATAATTATTTTGCATCATTTTAATCTTTACATTCCTTTATCAAAAGGTCTTAATTTGTTTTATAAAAATTTGTTCTTTTCACTAATATACTTGGTTAAATTGTTTGAAACAAATCTTTTATCTTTATATCATCTTCTATATTCTTTATCAAAAATGTTTTGAATTTTATAAAGGTTTTATCTATTTCCACTAAATAAAGTTTTTGATTTTAAAAGAACAAAATTGGTTAAGGTTTTCCAAAACTAGCATTACCCAATTCAGCCCTTCTTTTGGGTAATGGTTGTCATGTCTAACATTTGTACTCTTAAAGAAGCTCTATCAGCCTCTTCTCCATATCAACCTCGAGCTTATCATTGATGTTTATAAACTTCTTTATATCATCTCCAAGAATAATGGTTTTTAAGCCTCCATCTAGTGTTGGTTTGGATGGATTCAAAGGATCAAGCTTTAATTCTTCTCTAGGGTCTAAATCTATCATGTTGAATTGCCCGACCGAAGTGCGCTCATCCTTTAAATTTATTTGCTTCATACTAGTTTCTTCCTTGATCATTTGAAGGCTTAGATTATAACAATACCAGATCATCTTCTAGTCACCCCAAATTGTTGAAACCTTATTATCTTTATCAATGAATTTGATAAGCAGATATAGGATTGATACAATGGCCTCCATTGCGTTCAATGTTAGCCTTCCTAGAATTCCATTAAATGGTGATTTAACGTCTATCACCAAAATCCTCATCTTTATAGTTCTTGTGTTGGGGTCACCCTTAAAGGTGATCTTTGTGTCTAAATAATCTTTTGTAGGCTGTTTTGTCATTTAATGTTGTCAAATCCTGTGAGTATGGTTGTAGATCCATATTGGTCAAGCTTATCTTCTTGAAGCACTCATAGAATATTATGTCACAAGAACTCCCTTGATCCACCAAAAGTATTCTTACGCTCTTGTTAGATATAACGGCCTCAATTAGCACCATGTCATCACCGCCTAGAATGGTGGGACCAATAATCATCATCGGGAAATGTGATAGGTGAAGTTTGGATCTCATTCCAAATGGGTCTATCATCAAGCTTCACCTATAGGGACATGACCATTCTATAATGGTTTTATCATTCCTAAGTGTGTAGACAGGTATTTTGATAATGACAAACCAAACAGAACTAAAGAACGAATCAAACGGAACCTAAGACAAAATGGAACTAAGGTGTGGTTAAAAACGGGAAGCTTTGGGGATCTTGCATTGAAATTAAAACTATTTTGGTAAAGTGAGTTACGGTTTTGGAAGTCAAAATGTTAATTGTCCTTTGTGAATTTCTTAAATTTAGATAATTGGTGAGATTGGTGATCGCGACGTTGAAGTGGAAGTCGTGAGAGTGAGGTAAGGTGGTGTACTCAGTGTATAAATTAATGGAAATGATAGTGAAGGCCGATTCTGAAAAATGGGGAAAAGGGTATGATAGTTAAGTATGTTAATATATATATATATATCAGATAATATTGATGTATGAGGTTTATTTATAATATAAGTAGTGAATAAATCTTTCATGTGTATGTTTAAAAATGATTGTGATGGTTTAGAGTCTAACTTAGAATAGGGGATTGAATAAGTCAGAGACTTTTTTTATAGAATAATAAACCAATGAAAACAAATAACCAATCTTTGCAAATCAGACTTTTAAAGAGCAAGGAAAGGAAGGCAACATAGAGAATTTATATTGGTTCACTTCTAACACAGGAATTACGTCTAGTACCTTCTAACTTGAAGGATTTCCACTATTTTAAAATCCCTTTGATCAGATATGTGCCACAAGTATTCTTGACTCCAGTCATTTCTAGCTTAAACACCTAAGTATTCTTTTTCAACAAGACACTCTTGGCTTAACAACCCAAGTATTCTTTCGAAAGTCTCTTCAAGCTAATAGTGTTTGTCACACTCGCTAAGGCTGGCAACACACCATACTTTTATAGATTGTTTGTAAAAAGTGAAAGATATCTCACAAAACTTAGTGTATGAAAATATACAATTAAGAGATTGTACACTAAGTTATGAATGACACGAGATCAAGATCTACTAGAAGCAAAATACACAAAGAAGGTTTGTCTAAAAAGAAAGATTGAAAGCAATACAGAGAAGGATGATTTTTCTTGAGGGGTCTCTCTATGACTTGTTGCTTGCTATTTGGAAATTCAATCTTTTTAGTATAAATAAGTTCTGGAATATGACCGTTATTAATTCTTGAATATGACCGTTACTAATTCTTGAAAGGAGATATAGACGTTGGAAACCCTGTAAAGGTATTTGCTTTGAACTTCAGGTACTAGACCTTTGATAATCGAGAAGGATGTTCAAGAGTCTAGTAGTTGGGTTATTCTGTTCTCGCATGAAAATAGTCTCTTATAAATCTTTAACAAATAAAGTTATTTATTTGCTTCATTTGATCGAGCAGAAGTCAATGCTGAAAATCTTCTGATTTTGAGTTGACACACCTGCTGACTTGGTTCAGCTTTTTCTGTTCTTACGAAGAGTTAGGTATGTTGACTTTGAATGCTTAGCTTTGTTTGTCTCTTGTTCCTTTTGATGATAAGCACGCATATTTGATAAGAGCATAGAACCTGAGGCATCACTAAAATAGATTTTAGAACGTTGCAATTAAGTTTCTAAAAAGCGTTCTCCATTTGATGCCTATAAGTTTGTGGTCTGATTGAGTAAAGAAAACCTTCTCTTATCAGACTTTTCGAACATCATTTTAGTGCTATAATTCTGACTTTAATTTCACAGGGGCCCCCTCTGTTTTATAACCTATGCATTTTAAGTCCTGAAACACTTGAATACACATATTAGTTTCTTGATATATAGACTTCATTTACCAATGGATTCTTGATGTATGTTATTAACAAATCCAAGGTCTAAAAATAACATGTGATATAGGGTCTGGTCGAGTATGTTTTGATTGTTTTATTTTCTACCAGACTTTTCTTCAACAGATTGGTATGGCGACAATTGGTTATATAAATGTGTTTGTGTGATGAGAGATTTCATGTTGTATGCATGAGGGTTTTAGTATTATGAGGAATGACATGTTGATGTGTGATGACAAAATGATATGATGAATTTTTTATGATTTGAGAAAGTGAAATGTGTTATCGATGAAAGATAAATGATTAAAATGCCTGAGTGACTTAGATGTGATCCCAGATTGTTGGCCGTAGTACCAAGATGAATTATTAAGAATTAAATGAATTGGTGTTGTGCTAAAATTGGTATATGTGATTATTGTATGGTGTGGATGGTCGATCAGTATATTTACCCCTCGCTAGGGCTTGGTGAACCAGGTAGGGTTCACGGGTGGTCTGGTATGACCCTCAGCTGACTGTTGATCCAATTTAGTATTCGGATACTAGAAAATCCTATATTATCTTAATTGAGAGACAATTGTTTAATGATGTGGATTTCTTATGATATTTGATTAATTGAATGTGGTGCTAAGAACTTGGCTTATAAACGTAATTGACAAATTGATGACATATGATTATATTGGAATTAAGTAAGGAAGAAGTAGTTGAGCACATAATTGAATAGGCAATTTAGCTATACTATGTTTTTCCCATCAACTTTGAGTTATTTGTATTGATTTGTATTGTCAGTCACTCACTCTTATAGTTGATTTAGTGACTGAAGACAGAGACATTACCAACGTCGCAGAAACCGGTATCAGATAAGCTGGTGAAGCAAGGCTAACAAAATTTAAATTCATATGTATATATGTGTATTATATGTTTATGTTTTAAGAATTTAATTTGATGATGTTGGTTAATGTAATTATATGTGTAATTTGTATATCTGAAGAGTATGGCTTATGGTTATACCTATCTTGATATATGTGGAGACATGTGATGGATGCCTAAGGCGTTTCTAGATAATCTAGTCAATGGTTATGATTGATTATGGTAGTATATACCTGATGATATAATGTTGTTAATAATGAATATGTTAACTGATGACCAGGAACTATGTTGTGGCACTAAGTCACTTGAATGATGATGGTGTAATTATTGGTGAGTGATTATGTGATTGTGGTAGTATAGCACTTGCGTATGTGTATGTTGTGAACAAATGGCATTGAGTTAATAATGTATAAGAGTTAGCGGAAATTTTAGAAATAATAAGGATAGTTGGACTTGAATGTTTGATGTCATTAAGTAGTATGCTTACCATTATGTGTTCCTTATAAGGGTGATGAGTTTAGTTAAGAATGGATAAAGGTATAAGTATTGTTGTATGTGTTGATAATTATTGTGATCTAAGGCTTCAAGTAATTAAAAATAGAGACTTTGGTTTATAGAGCAAATCGACTAATTAAGCCAACTGAATAGGTGATTTCAAATTTTGGTGGGACCTAGATTCCCCGGAAGGTATTAATAGAATCTTAGGCATATTTAGAAGTTGTGTGTGTAAAGAGATTGCCAATTGAATGACATTTGATGTGGTTTTGGTGGTGAAGTTAGTTGAAACGGAACCAATTGTATTTTTATGCATAATTCTAGGATTCAAGGGAATTTTTTAGCATAAACTGCGCGTGCAGGTCTAAAATAAGTCCTAAATAATGCCTCTAAAGTTTCATAACAATCGAAGTTAAGACGGGCAAGTTAGGAAGTGTGGAAGTTAGTTTGGAAGCCAAATTTTGTAGAATTCTACAATCTATTAGGCTAGTAATCAATTACGTAATCGATTGTCAGAGAGCAAATCTTGAAATCCTGCATAGGTTGCTCTCGGATAATTAATAGATTACAGCTCTTATGTAATTGATTACCAAGGTAAAAAAGAGGGTTTTGAGCTACATAATGCCTAGATTCTTAGTCTTTACTGCCAGGGGCACACACAACGTGAAAAATTTACTCTAATTTTATTATACCCTAGGGTAAATTCTAGGAATTGAGAAAGGAATGTCACAAAATAGGTTGAGAAGTAGCTTTACATTAGATAGGTAATCTAAGAGTTGTAAACAAACAACCTTGTAATTGTTTCTTACTATAATGCAAAATTCTAAGCTTTTGTGTTGAGACTGAAGTAGATCATAATGGTAGTGAACGAACCAGGATATGTTGTGATGTGATCTTTCTTATCTCTTCTCTTTATTAACTCTTATTTTTTTCAATTATTTTCTCTTTAAATCATATTAGTATGTAATATCAGAGCTCAAATGATGGGTTGTTGAACATACCTAAAACTGTAGTGAATGAGTAGTATTTACAGAATTTGGTGAGGGTCTCATCCTACGTGGCTTGTGCCAGTACCTTTTTCATAAAGTACGGGAAAGTTGACACAAGCACAAATATTTCTCACACCTTTGTAAGTATGGGCCATTATGTCTCCTTACGAATCCCTCAACCTCCATTTGATACCAGTTTATAATGTGACACCGGTAATCATGGGTTATTTTTGTGATTGCCATTAGGGGACTTACATTCACACAGTACCAGTATACGCCTTATGATGTTGATACCAATATCAGGCCCAAATCAACATGTTTTCTCAAGATATTCTTTAGTTGACAATTAAATATTAATCAATTCAAGACATAGAGAAGTTAAAAATTAACCCCTTCTATGTAGAGATTACAAAAGTGAGTTTGTTTCTTCTAACAAATCTAAAAACTTATACTTAACTAAAACTAATTTAAGATCCTATTGATTGAAAATAAGAGAGAAAGTAATTTTGTTGTTGTTTTTATACAAAATACTTATCCATAAAATGCATTAACCACATGTTTGCTTCCCCGTTCTGGAAATAAATGGAGATTAGGAAAAGGATGAGCTTAGATCATTTGGTTAAACGGAGTTTTGATTATCTTAAACGATGTGAAAGATCAATATTAATCATTAGATTTTTTCATTTTCACAAGTTCGTTTCCCCAATTGCTAATTAGATGGACACTAAGAGATAAAATTCAAATACAGTTTTTTCAAGGTATTCTTCATGTTATTTATATTTATAATGTCAAATGCTTAATTCCGCTACAGTGCTCCATTATGATGTTGACTATCAGTGTTTTGCAATGTTTATACAAATAAAAACTCACAAAAATATTCAAAGTTCAACTTAGCTGTGTGGTTTTGAAGTTGTTCTCTTGATATGTTGAATCGTGTTTGATTCTAGCCTTCACAAATCATTTGACATTTTTTATTTTATAACTTATTAGTTATTTTTTAATTGATTAACTATAATGTTTTATAAATTAGATTATTTAATTCACCCATTTTTTAATTCAAAAATCATAACTTATTAAATACTTATTATGCAATTACCTAGAAAATATTATCTATTTTTACAATAAATTATTATTCCTTTCTTTAATATATGTTTAAATATACATTTATCATTTTATTATTAAAAATTAAAACACTACAATTTTTTAAATATTTATTATGTTTTTAAATATAAAATATTATTATTTTCTTAAATAATTTTTTAATTAAATGTAACTTTTATTTCATTTTATTTTTAATATAAAAAACATCATAATTTATTGACTATAAATATTTATTGTGTTCTTACAATAAATTATTACTTTCTTTAATATATGTTTGAATATAATTTTTTTATTTTTAAAGAACTTAAATAACAATATAATTAATACGTTATATGAAAAATTTTATTGTTATTATATTTTATACAATTATATTATAAAAAGTTATTTTAAATACCAATGGTGGGTCGAAAGGTATGGGATAATCGTAAAATTGTAAACCCTTACGGGTGAGTAAACTAGAGCTCTGGGATCGTATGGTGATGAACTCAGCGAGTACGATGAAGTCTATTCCCCAAAACCCCCAGATAGGAGAAGGGGGACATGATGGAAGAATCTCATTTGTGATAAACCAATGCAGGGTTAGGACCCAATCCCATACAGGGAACCTATGGATTTAATGAAGTCTAGGAAATTTAAGATGGTCTATGATAAGGGAAACAAGATGAAACTACAATGCTTTATTGATGTGGAGTTCCTAAAAGAGTTATGGAGGCCTTGGTAGGACCCTATGTTTGTAAAACTTTTGAGCAAATTTTTAGGATTTCGACTAATGAAGTTAAAACTATGGGGCACTTGAAAGTTATAAGGGGACTTTGACATCATGGATGTTGGTCATGAATTTTTCATGGTGAAATTCAATCTTGTGACAGACAAGGAAAAGGTAATATCAAATGGCCCATGGATGATCTTTGATCATTACATTTGTGTGTGGCTATGGATCCCAGATTTTGTTGCGAAGAAGGCTACCACTTATAAAACCTTAGCGTGGATCAACTTTCCAAGTCTAGGTATAGAGTATTATGATGAAAACGTGTTACAGGCTCTGGCTTTGGTTGTTGGCACTCCGGTGAAGGTAGACATTATGTCAGCTAATGCGAGCAGAGGTCATTTTGCTAGGGTGTGCTTTGAACTTGACCTCACAGTTCCTATGGTTGGGAAAGTCTGGTTTAGGAAGAGATACTATAAAATAGAGTACAAGGGATTAGATGTTCTTTGCGCTTCCTATGGTTATTACTGCCACTTGGAAAGGTCTTGTTCTTTGAAAAAGTTAATTCCTAAAGGAGGAAATATGGCATCACAATTATCATAAGATAAGGTTGTGAATCAGGAGGTTGGGAATGGTAGAAACCCTAGCCCTAATGTTGAGGATCCTACGACTGAAAAGCTACATGAGGAATGGTTTGCTACGGTGAAACCACGTCGTATAGACAAAGGGACACGAAAAGATAAGAATAAGGTTTCAAATCATAACAGATTTTGTGTTGAATAGGGTGTTAATCCCGAAAACCACTAATTTGGGGGATGCGACTGATAGGATAAAGTTACGCTTAAGTAAGTATATGGATCTGCCAAGATATGGACCCATGTCAAATGTCTACACTAAGGAGAGCAACAGAGCCCAACTAACATATAGTTAGGCCCTCATTATGCTACGAATACGACCTAGTAGGTCAATACTCTCATTTCAAGTATCGTACCATTGTCTAACGCGAACACCCTTATTCCTTAAATGACGTGTGTTAGAGTGGGAAGAGGGATTATCATGTTACCCGATGGTGGCTACACCTCCATACACGTATGATTTATTGGTAAAAACCATTACAAATTCAATGAGGACCTGAAGCCCCCTAATGGACTAGGAACAACATTGGAAGAGAACATGGATTTGGAAGATGAGCCCTCAAACTTCGAAGGGAATGAGAGTGAGGTGGATATGAAAGAGCAATAATAGGAGGAAGAAATGGTTAGTGACACCCATATGTAAGGGGTGGTATCTTTTTTATGCTCGCTTGGAATATTAGGGGAGCAACCAACCTAAATGGTAGATGCTACTTGCGTGAGCTTATTTCTTGACATCATCCTAATATTATTTTTGTAATGGAAACCTATGTCCCTTTTTATAGAAATTATGGATTTTGGCACCATGTACAATATAAACCCTTTGTTTTGGTTGAAACGAGAGGTCACTCATGGGGTCTCTAGTGTTTGAAGAAGGCTACGTTAGGGGGTGCAAGGTAAGGTGGTAAATTATTAGGATCAAATTATTTCCATTAGCTCAAGGGGTTTAGTAGTTCTTGGGTGGTGTTGGAGGTATATGAGAGCTTAATCCCTAACTCAAGGGCACTTCTTAAGGCTATATGAATTACTCGAGAATTTTTATTATTGAGCCTTAATGTGTCTTTGAGTATTTCAATCAAACTTTTCCTTTAGAGTAAAAAGATAGGACTTTTAACATTTCCCGTGTGGCAAGTATGATGGATATGGTGGAGGCGTGTTGGCTGCTTAACATTCATCTATAAGGATGAAGTTCACATGGGAGCATCGGGAGAAAGGTCGTATTCTTCTACTTAAGAAGCTTGATAATTGTGTGACGAATTCAGATTGGCAGTTATCATTCTCAAAAGTTATGGAAGAGAATCTTAGCAGAGTTCACTTCAATCATTCTTGAAGGTTCAGAGACAAACTTAGAAAGGGGTTGAATAAGTTTGTAAACTCTTTTTCAAAAAAGAACCTTATTAAAAACAAATTACCAGTAGACTTAACAGGGTTAGACCCAGACTTTAAACAAAAGAAAAGGGGGAGAAATATTTGCATAACGGATTTATACTGGTTCACTTTCAAACTTTGAAGCTACGTCCAGTTCCTTCAGTCTGAAGGATTTTCACTATGTAAAACTACCTTTTACACAATCAGCACACATGTGCCATAAGTATTCTTGACTCCAGCCACTTCAGACTTAACCTAGTATTCTTTTACACGTCACTCCTAGCTCAGACCCAAGTATTTTTTCAAAAACCTCTTCAAGCCAAAATTGTTTCCCACAAGAAACTAAGACTAATAAACACAACCAACCTTGAATTGAGATGAAAGAAAGATTGTTTTTATGACAACTTAGATACAGTGTACAAAGATTTTAAAGTGAAGCAAAGGTACACATTAAGTTAAATTTGAAAAGCAAAGACTGAGACTGTAAATAGCTGTGCAAATAAAAATTTAAGATTGAGTCTCTGATTTTGGGTTTCTTCGTTCGTGTCTTGTGTATCTTCATTGGTCTGAGGTGTCTTCCTTTTAAAGGCTTTTGCATATAGTCATTTCTGTTCCATTGACTAAGAGAGTAGCCGTTTGAGAGTAGGAGCATGAGAGAAGAAAAGATGACAACGTCTAGTTTGGACGGTAGGTATTGCATCAAAATAGGGCGACTCGAATACTGCAGAGGGAAAGTGCCTTTTTGTTCTCTTTCGTCTATCATGGTATATTGTAAAAGGCTTATTTGACTTTCAGAAGGCTTCTGACTTAGGCTCTGCATGATGTTGGCTTTTTAATGAGTTTAGAATAGCTACATTGATTTCTTCCCATGCAAACTTTTGTTTTCTTACGAGGTTTTGTCTCTTTGAGCACCTCTGAAGTAGGTGCAGACTTAGGCTTGAAGAAAGCTGCTTTGTATATTTTAATCTATAAGAGAGAGTCATTTTTAAAGTGGGAGAGTCTAAGTCTAATGTGTGTTGGAACTTGGTAGAGGATCTTGTGAGAAAGAGATGCTAAGTCTGAAGAGCGATTTCCTTGAAAAATAGGGCTCAGCAGGTCCAAGTCTAGGACAAACATATTTAAATAATTGTCTTTTTAATGTTGTCCTTGATGCAGACTTGAGATTGGGTCAGACTTGAAACATTTTAAATGTTCTTAACACAGACTTTAATTGCTTAAAAAATGATGGACTCCCTCTTTAACTTGTAACACTTGCGCAACAGACTTTGTATTCTGAAACACTAAAATAAATGGTCAAATAACACTTAAGCAGACTTGATGTGTATTATAAACAAACCTTGGGATTCCTAAAATAATTTTTTTGTTTTCCAAAGTCTTTTAAAAATAGACTTAATAATTCTCATATTCTTCTCTATTATAGTGGCTTTCAACATATAAGGATGGAAAAACCATTTATATTTTTCATGGCTTGGCTATCATATGTTGATTTTGCTATTGTGGTAAAGAAGGCTTGACATGAATGTGGTGATTCTATTGGCCATAAACTTAGTAAGGTCCATGGGGGGTCTTTCCTATTTAATAAAGAAGTCTTTGGTAATATCTTCAACCAGAAGAGGTCTTTTGAGTGACGATTGAGAGGGATGGAGAAATGCTTGGAAGTGGTTAACTCTACGATCCTTAATAGGCTTCTTGTTAGAGGTATCAAAATGGGTTGTAACCCGTGAGCCAACTTGGCTCGAGGTGGGTTTTAGGTGAGCTAGATTAAAAAATGGCTCATTTTCGAAGCAAAGCTTTTTCTGACTCGGCCCACTAAACCCGGCTCATAGTGGGCCAAACCCATGGTGAGCCAGCTTGGCCTGCGGATTGGTAATTTTATTTAGTGGTATTTAAGTTAAGACTTTAATATTTTACTTAGTGGTATTTAAGTTAAGACTTTAAGCTAAACTTTATCAATGGGTACTTTGAACTTTTATTTAGTATGATGTTTTTAATTTGTATCGTCTTGAAGTTGAACTATGGAATGTATTTGGTTTTGTTTTATGGATTATGGATTATATGAATTATGGATTTAATTTACAATAGAATATGTTATGTGTTTGTATTTTCATAATAATAGAATTATTATATGATATAATATTTATATGTAATTTGGTATTGGAATGTAAGGAAAATAATTTTTTTATTTTCTCTATTTTTAAAAGTATTTTTTGGTATTTTCTTTTTTTATATTTTTTTTGAAAAAGGGTAGGCCAACCCGTGAGCCACCAGGTGGAGTGGTGAGTTGAGTTAGGTTGAGAAAAATGGCTCACTCTAGAAAGCGAACTAGGTTGGGTTGAGTTGTAAAAATCCCAACCTGTGTAGGCCGGATTGACCCATTTTGACATCTCTACTTGTTGACATTAGGCGAGGGTATGAGATTATCTTTGAGAGAGAAAAACTTATTTAGGTTTAGAAATCCTTGGTGAAGCATGTTCGGTTCGAGGATAGGAACACTAAATTCATTCATGCTCAAATGATTATTAGGAGAAGGAATAAGATCAACGACTTATGGATACAAAATGGGGACCAATGCACTCACAAGGAAGTTCTTGCTATTGAGGCTTTACACTTCTTCTAGGATTTGTTTTATGTTGAGGAACATATTGATGTTTCTGCTATAGAGGAAATTTCTTCATCGACCTTACCTCAAGAGGCTATAGGTTGTTTGTTGGTGCCGTTGAAAAGGAGGAGGTCTTTTATGCTCTTAATTCCATGAAACCGTTAAAGGCTCCTGGACCACATGGGTTTCAGGCTATTTTCTTTAAAAAGTTTTAGCATTTGGTGTGTGATCATGTGTGGGCTCTAGTTTGTGATGCATTTAGGACTAGTGCCTTTGACCCCGTAATTGTTAAGACATTGATTTTTCTAATTCCGAAGGTTAACCCTCTCCTCGGCCATTTTAGGATTTTTGACCTATAAGCCTATGCAAAGTCATATACAAGATTCTTACTAAGGTCTCGATTCAGCGTTTACGCCCTTTTCTTGACACTAAATTGGCCCATTTCGGGAAGAAGTAGATAGATAATGCTATTAGTTTTCAAGAGGTCTTGCATCACATGCACTAGGATAAGAGGCAAGATGGGATTTTAGCAGTTAAACTGGACTCAGAGAAGGCGTATGATAGGGTATATTGGAGGTTTTTGTGTTAAACTTTGTGTGTTTGGGTTCTTTTCTCAATTTAAGTATATGGTGTGTCTCTTCTTCGTCACCAACTCTCTTGTGGTATAGGGCCAAGCTTGAGTCTTTCCATCCTTGTATAGGCCTCCAACAATTGGACCCGTTATTGTAGTATCTATTTGTTCTTTGCATGAAGAAGTTAGCATTGTTTATCCAAGCCAAGGTGGTGGAGGGAAGTTAGAAACTTATTTGCCTTAGTGGCAATAGCCCACCTGTATCCCATCTTTTCTTTGTTAATGATGTTATTATATTAATGAAGGCCTCGAAGGATCAAGTGCATATGGTGGATCATACTCTCAGGATATTGTGTTTGGCTTCTAGCCTGAAGGTGAGTTTGTCAAAGTCGAAGGTCGCTTGCTCTAAGAAGGTCTCGAGTAATGAGAGGTGTTTGTTCATAGGGGTCACCTTTATCCTCTTTACAGATCAAATACGGAAGTACCCAGGATTCCCTATGTTATAAGAGAGTTAGGAAAAATGATTTTGAGTTTGTGGTGAAGAAAGTGGAAAGGAAGCTATCAACTTGGAAAAAGTGGTTGCTTAACAATGTGCGTGTTATGTTGGTGAAATCGTTCCTAAGATCGATTCCGTCTTATAACATACAGGTTGATTAGTTCCCCTAAGGTATGTGTGACAAATTGGATCTCTTTTCCAGAAAATTTATTTGGTAGGAAAATGATGGAAAATGATTGAATCTGGTTAAATGAGACTCTATTACCCAACCTCGTGATCAGGGTGGTCATGTTGTCAGGCGTATGATGACTCAAAACATAACACTCCTAAGGAAATTGGTGTAGAGATTAGTGAGTGAACCTTCTAGGTTTAGGGTACGAGTGATGCTTGACAAGTATGATTGACATAGCCATTTTATGTTGGGGCATTATGCAAGTGGCTCATATACTTGGAATTCAATTTTGAAAGTTTTTCACATGCTAAGAAAAGGTTTCAGTTCTGATTAGGGAGTGTTCAAACTTCTCTTTGGTATGGTCATTGGTTGAAGATTGAGAGGTTGTGCGAACATGCTCCTTATCTGCATTATCAAATTTATATTGGGTTATTGCGGACCTCGTTAAGAATCATTAATGATGCCTTGACCCTTTTCCCCTAGAATTTCTAAGTGAATGCAAGATCGAGCTCATGGCTTTGTCCCTAATTTTAAATGAGAATTGCCAAGATACTTGGGTGTGGAAAAGCATAAAGTTATTTCCTTCTCTTGGGTGTAAAAGTTAATGCTACCTAATAACATCAAATTTTCCATGTGGCTATTGTTGCATAAAGCTCTACCTTCAAATTCTCTAAGGCACGCGGGTTGCATACTACTGTTCAAACCTAGTTCCATTGTTTGCATGGTTGTCAAAGTGCCCATAAGGTATAGGTGCGGTTAGGTGTCCCTGGAAATCACTCATTTTTCTCTATTGTTTCTATTCGAGACTGGTTACTTCAAGGGTTACGATGGAATACTAGTCTATTTTTCTCAACCATTTGATCTATTTGGAAAGCTCGCAATACAACAATGTTGGGAAACGAAGTGGTATCGTTAGTGGGTGTCATGATTCAAGCTCAGGGGCTTTCCACGACATTAGACGAAGTGTTGGGTATGTCTAAGTCTAGTCCTGGAATTTTATAGGCCTTGGGCGACACAACAGATAAAGACCCCAAAGTTTATTTTTTTAAAAGAGGAATATTTATTAAATAATTAAATCAACACGAAATTCCTTGTTGGGTAAGTTCCGACCCGCACGAAAGGCGTAACGATCTGGGTACTGTCTCGAAGAGAGGTTCGGTGAAATAGACATGTCTGTGAAGATGTGGACTACCTGCACCTAGACAGAAAGACCCTATGAAGCTTCACTGTTCCCTGGGATTGGCTTTGGGCTTTCCTTGCACAGCTTAGATAGAGGGCGAAGAAGGCCTCCTTCCGCGGGGGGTGGGGGCAGAAAGTCATTGTAAATTATAAATACATGAATTAAATATATCATCTTGGTGTAGAGTGTAATATCCTAATTTCTACTCAAATAGAAAATAGATATTAATATCTCTTTAATGAGAAAACACTTACTGTTAGTTAGTTGATTTTTAACTAATTAATATTTTTATAAAATTTTAATACTTATATTTAATTATTTTTTAAAATAATAAAATAATAATAAAATAAAAATATATATTGAATGAAGATTTTAAAATGACTTAATTAGTATTCACTAATTAAGAAAATTATATTAAGAATTTTTATTATCTTTATTATTCATAATTTTTATTTTTTGTTCTTATATTTATGTTTTTACATATTTAAGATTTAATTCTCATTAGAATTTTAAAATAAAAATTTGCAGGAATTAGAATAGATTCTTTAGAACTTTTTGATCTATGCATATTTATGATTTTTTGAAATTTTTTGAATTTTTTAAATATTTGAGAAAATAACCAAAATACCCTTAACCTTTTATCTAATAACCAAAATGCCACTACCAACATCATCGCTTACTTATTACATCATTGGTTGGTAAATACTTACATCATGAATAGTCACCGGTTAGTAAATACTTACATTATGAATAGTAAAATAAATAATTAAGTAATCTTAAATAGTAAAATTCTCTTCCTATAAATAGATGACTCATTTACAACATTTACACACAAAAATTAGAGAGAGAATCTAGAGAGATAGTGCTTAAGAAATTAGTGGGAAGTAAATTCTTTTAGTAAAAAGAGATTCTGCCGGAGGTGTAAGGTAATAACATCTTTCTTCTATATTCTTTTTATGATTATTTAGTTTATTCTTTTTAGCACTCTTAAACCATTAATATGACGTTCTACGTCAATTTTACATTTATCTATATCCGTTTAATTATTTTTCACAATAAATTTTTCGTGTTTACTGATAGTTAATTAGATCCTAATGTAAAACCACATTTATTTTTCTTAAGCACACTCAAAATAATAACCGATAGGAAATAAATCAAATAATAAAATAGATTTAATTAGAATAAACGGAAGAAGAAAACAAAGTCAGGGGTCACTCGCTTGAGCGAGACTCTGATTCGCTTAAGCGAAACCCGTGAAGGTCGCTTAGGCGAGTTCCGACTCGCTTGAGCGAATTCTACATTTAAACCTGAGCGGATTACGAGACCTGCAAGGGAAACTCGCTAACAGTTCAGTCTCTTACTCGGAAATGGTCCTCTCGGTCGTATCCCACTTGGGAACATCTTAACCTTCCTTCACTCAGAAGGGGTTCCCTCGGTCATGCCTCACTCGGAAACATCATAATCTTCTACTCAGAAGTGGTTCTCTCGGGCATAAATCACTTGGAAACATTCTGACCTTCTTTCACTCGGAAGTGGATCTCTCAGTCATACTTCACTCGAAAACATTCTAACCTTCCACTCAGAAGTGGTTCTCTCGGGCATAAATCACTCGGAAATATTCTGACCTTCCTTCACTCGGAAGTGGATCTCTCATTCATACTTTACTCGGAATCATTATAGCCTTCCTTCACTCGGAAGTGGATGAGGGATACTCGCTTGAGTGAAATAGGCACAGAATCAACCGGCCCTCGCTCGGACAAGACTGAATCCGCTCGGGCAAGATTCGTCCAGTAATCAACTACACTACAATAGACACAATTCATTCATGACCCGCAATTGTTCACAAAACCTGCCCATAGCAATTTATCATTAACATCTACTATTGGCTCCGTGCTAATATATATATATCAAACTCATAAAAAAATCAACACCGACCACATTAACATTATTACCATACCACTTCAGCAACATGAATTCATGTCCACATTAATCAACATACCGATTCTAGATTAGTTCAACACACAAGCAACATGTTATGGCATCACATACACAAAAACTCATTATACATTACACACAGAATTCATTTCATAATTCCTCGGTTCCTTGGCATCAATCCTCCGCTTGGCGCACCTCCAGGGCTCTGACCTCTTCCCTGTCACTAGTTACTAAATTGAAAGAAAGCCACAACAATGGTGAGTGTTTAGCATCATAATTAATCTAGAACGGAAATTAAATAACAAAATATGTGTATAAAAATTCCGTCTGACTGCTTTATCCACAAATTACAAATCACACTCGGCAAATATAGCAAATCACACTCGGCAAATATAGAAAATCACACTCGGCAAATATAGCAAATCACACTCGGTAAATATAGCAAATCACACTCGGCAAATATAGCAAATCACACTCGGTGAATATAGCAAGTCACACTCAGCAAATATAATTAGGTACATACACCATCACACAATACTAATAATTCCTCAATTATCACCACTGACTCTCACACAAAATCGACGCCTAGTATCCGGATACTAAAAGGATCGGCCTTCAGCTGGGGGTCCTACTTGACACCCCGTGAACCCTGCTTGGTTCACCGAGTCCTGCTTGACTCTCCACCTCAACCACTGGGTCCTACTTGACCACTGGGTAGCTCAACTGGGCATAAAAACCACGAGAGCCGGAAATGAGGGGCTATACATACCGTCGGCCGTCCCACACCACACAATCATACATACATAATTCATATTTCTCATATCATATCATAAGTGGCCATCAACAACAACACATACTCATCAAATGGGCGACCTACTTGTCAAGCCCGCCATCACATTGCCACTGGGCGACCCACTTGTCAAGCCCGCTATCACATTGCCACTATACACATCGAATCATCACAATACAAAACACTTTAATCTCATACTCATCATAAACCATACACAATTCACATTCATACATACATACACATGCAACTATCATCCAATATTTCTTATCGTGTTCATAATCGGTTCAACGACTCAGACCCAAAATATGTACCTATTCTAATTAATTACAACCCGAACACCCCCTTACCTCGATTCCAAGCTTCAACGATTTGTTCCTGATGCCGATTGCGTCCTCTAAGTGCTGGGTTCAAGGTTGTACCTCCGAATCCAATACCCGCTTTGCTAATCGGTCCTCCGACGTCCGTTTCACTACCTACAGAGGTCGAAACGCAAAACCCATCAACGTTATACCACCCTCATTGCTCTAAAGACCATTTTTAGACTCCCATGCACTAAAGGAGTAGGAAACAGAAGTCCCATCCACCATGCATGGCCATCGACTAGAGAAAGAAAGTGAAGGGAGAGAGAGACAACTCAATTTAAAGGGTCCATTAAACTCACCTTGAAGCCACGATCTCAAAAATGGGGTTATTTCGAAGTTTTGACACAAAATAAGCCTTCCCTTGGAGCATGCAGCTCTTGGCAGTGAAAGGAGAAGAGAAAGAAGAAGAAGAAGAAGAAGAAGAAGGAGTCACGTGAAATGAATGAGGAAGGAGAAGGAATCTTTATTGTTTAAGACTCAGGGGCAAAACTGTCTTTTCCCTATTTCTTTTATAATTTCTTTAAAAGTTTTAATTAAACTTTTACCTCCTTCTAATTTTATGTCATTTAACCTTTTTGTAATTAATCAATCAATAAATTTATTTATTTCTACACTAGTTAATTATTTATAATTGCCTAATAATTCATAAAAATACCAAATAAATCTCTAGAACAATTATTAATATTTTTCCGCTCATCATAATTTTACTAAAAGATCAGGGATGTTACATCCACCCCCCTAAAAAGGGATTTCGTCCCCGAAATCAACGCACCTTATTAAAAAAGATCGGGGTACACCCGCCTTATGTCCGATTCTAACTCCCACGTGTAGGTTATCCTATTTAAATTTTGCCACTTCACCTTTACCAATGGTACTTCCTTGTTTCTTAACCGTTTAGTCTGGTATTCTTCAATACCGATTAGTGTAACTTCCACCGTCAGGTCCTCCTTTAATTCGATAGAATCTTCCGGCACAATCATGGAATCACACAGAATGTACGCTCGGAGTTGTGATACATGAAATACATTGTGGATATTAGTTAATGATTGGGGAAGATCCAATCGGTAAGCAACATCACCGATCCTCTCCAAAATCTAGTATGGCCTGATGTATCTCGGATTAAGCTTATGACTCTTCAGTATCCGACCTATACCTTTGGTCGGTGAAACCTTCAGAAATACCCAATCTCCTGCCTGGAACTCAAGTGGTCTATGCCGATTGTCATAGTAACTTTTCTATCGGTCTTAGGCAATCTTCATTTTCTCACTAATCAAAGCAACCTGTTCATTCATTTCCTGGATTAACTCGGGTCCCAAATGAATGGCATCGCCATTTTTATTCCAACACAAAGGTGTACGACACCTTCTACCGTATAGGGCTTTATACGGAGCCATACCAATGCTACTGTGGTAACTGTTGTTATAAGCGAATTCCACCAATGGCAAGTATCTTTCCCATGAACCACCTTGCTCTAATACATAGGCTCTAAGCATATCCTCTAAAGTCTGAATTGTACGCTTGGACTGACCATCAGTCTAAGGATGATAAGCTGAACTCAGTCTTAGTTCAGTACCCAATTCCTGTTGCAGACTTCCCTAAAATCTGGAAGTAAATCGAGGATCCCGATCGAAAATAATACTCGAAGGCACACCATGCAACCGTATAATTTCAGTAATGTACAACCTAGCCAGTCGGTCCAATGACTATTTGATGTTCATAGCCAGAAAGTGAGCACCCTTGGTCAATCTGTCCACAATCACCCAGATTGCATTACATGCAGAACGAGTGTGAGGTAACCCGGATACAAAATCCATCGTGATACTCTCCCATTTCCAAATTGGAATCTAAGGAGGTTGGAGCAATCCAGGGGGTCTCTGGTGTTCAACCTTACATTTCTGACATATCACACAAGACTTCACATATTCAGTTATTGTTTTCTTCATTCCCGACCACCCGAATTCCTTCTTCAAATCGTGGTACATCTTGGTAACACCGGGATGAATGCTCAAAGAACTCCTATGTGCTTCAGCTAACACGGCTTGCCTGAAATCACCTTTTGCAGGTACCACCACTCGGTCTCGGAATCTCCAAATTCCATCGTTACCTTTGGTTAATTCCATATCTTTACCTCTTGCTTGAGTGTCAAGCATTTCCAACAACTCTTCATAGTCCTTTTGGGCCACAGCTAAAGATTCCAGAAATTCATTGGAGATTTTCAGTATCCCAACTATCATTTGATTTGGAGCGTTCATAACAACCCCAATGTTCATATCATGAAAGCTTTCCAACAATTATTGCTCTTTGCCCATCAAGAAAGCTGCACGTAATACTTTTCTACTCAGAGCATCGGCAACAACATTTGCTTTACCTAGATGGTACCTCAAATCAAAATAATAATCCTTTACGTACTCTACCCATCTCCTTTGTCTCATGTTTAGTTCCTTCTGATCAAATAAGTATTTCAAGCTCTTGTGGTCACTAAATACCACGAAGCGAGACCCATATAAATAATGGCGCCAGATCTTTAACGCAAACACTACCGCCGCAAGCTCAAGGTCATGAGTCGGGTAATTCTATTCATGCGGTCTCAATTGCCTTGAGGCATAGTCATCCTGCATCAGTACACATCCCAGACCAAACTTAGATGCATCACAATAAACCAAAAATTCTTTCGTCACATCTGGTAGTGCAAGTACAGGTGCAGTAGTCAAACACCGCTTAAGAGTTTGGAAACTCAATTCACACTTGTCCGACCATACAAATGGACTCTCCTTTCTCGTCAACCGAGTCAAAGAAAGTGTAATACGAGAAAATCCTTCAATAAAGCGACGATAATACCCAGCCAATCCAAGGAAACTCCTAATTTCAGTCACCGACCTAGGCCTTTCCCAAGCCATAACTGCTTCAATCTTGGATGGATCAACAGATACGCCATCCCGGGAAATCACATGCCCCAAGAATTGTACACTTCCTTCCCAGAAATCACATTTAGATAACTTAGCGTACAACATTTTGTCACGTAATATCTGTAGAACAACTTGAAGATGTTGTGCATGCTCCTCAATCAACTTCGAATACACCAATATATCATCGATGAACACTACCACAAATTGATCCAAGTATGGCTGAAAGATCCGGTTCATGTAATCCATAAAGATAGCAGGAGCATTTGTCACTCCAAAGGGCATTACAACATACTCAAAGTGTCCATACCGATTTCGGAATGCCGTCTTTAGAATATCTTCCGACTTCACTCTTATTTGGTGATATCCCGACCTCAAGTCGATCTTAGAAAATACTACAGCGCCTCGCAACTGATCCAACAAATCATCGATCCGTGGCAAAGGATATTTATTCTTAACCGTCAACTTATTCAACTGTCGGTAGTCGATACACATCCGCATACTACCGTCCTTCTTTTTCACCAATAGTACCGGAGCGCCCCACGGTGAAGCACTCTGTCGGATAAACCCCTTCTCTAACATCTCGTTCACTTGTTTCTTCACTTCGGTCAATTCTACCGAAGACATTCTATGAGGCGCACGGGACACAGGTTCAGCCCCGGGAATCAAATCGATAGTAAAATCAATCTCCCGACTGGGAGGCAACTCTGGAATTTCTTCCGGAAATACATCAGGGAAATCGCACACTACCGGAATATCACTCGGCATAAGATTATATCGTCCTTCCGAAGTAAATAAAATAACATAAGTTGTAGAGACGTCACTCACCATGTTCTTTGTGTCGAGTTCCTGGGAGAAAACTATGGTCTTCCGATAGCAGTCCACCATAACATGGTTAGTAGCCAACCAATCAAGACCTAAAATAATATCTAGGTCCTTCAATGGCATACAAATCAGATTCACTAGAAAGGTGTGATCTTCAACTTGCATTGGCAATTCCCCACACATAGTGGTTTCTCAGAAAGTGGAGCCAGTAGGAGTGGAGACACTAAGAGCATTCTCCATTAACACCACCGGCAAACCAAGCCGTCATACACAACTCTCAGAGATAAAAGAATGGGTCACACCCGAATCATAAATTACATTTACTAGATAGCCATGAATAAGACACTTACCCTGCACCAAGTTGTCGGTCCTTGCAACTTCAGAAGCATCAAAGGCAAATACTGGCCCGGCCATAACATTTTGAGCGCCACTGGATTGAGCATCAGACCTCCCCGAGTGTTGGCTTCCACGACCAGCACCGCTTCTACCTACTCTCGGAAAATTAACACCACGAGTCCCAAAAGTATTGGCTCAGTTACCATGTCCACTCGGTTGCTGCCTCTATGGGCAATTAGGCCTAAGGTGCCCCGGTTGTCCACATTAGAAACACACAATTTGACTAGCCGGATAATGTTTCGTAATATGGCCCTCCTGGCCATAATTATAGCACGCACGGCTACCCGACTGACTACTCGAATGGCCAGTAGAACCCCGACCAGAAGAGGAAGAAGACATAGCGGAAGACTTACCGCCACGAAAGAACTGACCCATTTTCTTAAAGTTGAATCCTCTTGCCTTCAACGGCCTCTTATCTTTTGGTTGAAACATTCTCTACAGTTGTACTTCCTCGGTCAGCCTAGCCTTATTCACCAAAGTCGGATAATCTCGAATCTCCATAGGCACAATCACACTGCGGAGTTCAATTCATAACCCGGATTCATACTTAGCACATTTACTACCCTCGGTTCCTTCCAAGGAGAAAGGGTGGTAGAAGTCACACAATTCATCAAACTTGGTAGTATACTCGGCCACTGACATTCTGCCTTGTTCTAATCTCAGAAACTCCATTTCTTTTCAAATTTTGTAATTATCAGGAAAGTATTTGACGAGAAACCTCCTACGGAAATTTGCCCACACCAGCGGTTCACTTGCTGCATTCATTTGTACCTTGGTCCTAGACCACCATATCCTAGCCTCGTCCTTCAGCTGATAAGTTGCAAACTGCACTTTCTGCTCCTCCAACCACTCAAAATACTCAAAAGCTTGTTCTATTTCCCGTATCCAAACATACGCTCCATCATAGTCATGCCCTCCTTTATAAGCAGGGGGATTCCTTTTCAGGAATTTGTTAAGAGTAGGACCAGATTCAGTCCTACTCATCAATTGAACAAATTTTAAGAATAAGTCATCTCCTCCATCAGAACTAGTTCCCTCAGCCATAATATAATTCTACAATAAACAAACACATCACCATTAATAACCAATGATCTACCAGGGAGTCGGATATTTACCTCATACACATATAAAATACAACGCCGCCGGAGTGTCAAGGGAATGATGCCAAGCTACACAAACAACCACAAGCACAATGCAATAGAATGCAAAAATAGTCCAGTATAGGACTCACAAATTATTGGGTTCACCCATGTACCCAGCTCTAGAAAGAACCGCTCTGATACCACCTGTGACGTCCTACGTCAATTTTACATTTATCTATATCTGTTTAATTTTTTTCATAATAAATTTTTCGTGTTTACTGATAATTAATTAGATCTTAATGTAAAACCACATTTATTTTTCTTAAGCACACTCAAAATAATAACCGATAGGAAATAAATCAAATAATAAAATGGATTTAATTAGAATAAGCGGAAGAAGAAAACAAAGTCAGGGGTCACTCGCTTGAGCAAGACCCTGATTCGCTTAAGCGAAACCCGTGAAGGTCGCTTAGGCAAGTTCCGACTCGCTTGAGCGAATTCTACATTTTAAACCTGAGCGGATTACGAGACCTGCAAGGGAAACTCGCTATCCGTTTAGTCTCTTACTCAGAAATGGTCCTCTTGGTCGTATCCTACTCGGGAACATCTTAACCTTCCTTCACTCAGAAGGGGTTCCCTCGGTCATGCCTCAATCAGAAACATCCTAACCTTCCACTCAGAAGTGGTTCTCTCGGGCATAAATCACTCGGAAACATTTTGACCTTCCTTCACTCGGAAGTGGATCTCTCAGTCATACTTCACTCGAAAACATTCTAACCTTCCACTCAGAAGTGGTTCTCTCGGGCACAAATCACTCGGAAACATTCTGACCTTCCTTCACTCAGAAGTGGATCTCTCAGTCATACTTCACTTGGAATCATTCTAGCCTTCCTTCATTCGGAAGTGGATGAGGGATACTCGCTTGAGCGAAATAGGCACAGAATCAACCGGCCCTCGCTCGGACAAGACTGAATCCGCTCGGGCGAGATTCGTCCAGTAATCAACTATACTACAGCAGACACAATTCATTCATGACCCGTAATTGTTCACAAAACCTGCCCATAGCAATTTATCATTCACATCTACTATTGGCTCCATGCCAATATATATATATCAAACTCATAAAAAAATCAACACCGACCACATTAACATCATTACCATACCACTTCAGCAACATGAATTCATGTCCACATTAATCAACATACCGATTCTAGATTAGTTCAACACACAAGCAACATGTTATGGCATCACATACACAAAAACTCATTATACATTACACACAAAATTCATTTCATAATTCCTCAGTTCCTTGGCATCAATCCTCCGCTTGGCGCACCTCCAGGGCTCCGACCTCTTCCCTGTCACTGGTTACTAAATTGAAAGAAAGCCACAGCAAGGGTGAGTGTTTGGCATCATAATTAATCTAGAACGGAAATTAAATAACAAAATACGTGTATATAAATTCTGTCTGACTGCTTTATCCGCAAATTGCAAATCACACTCAGCAAATATAGCAAATCACACTCGGCAAATATAGCAAATCACACTCGGCAAATATAGCAAATCACACTCGGCAAATATAGCAAATCACACTCAGTAAATATAGAAAATCACACTCGGTAGTTATAGCAAATCACACTCGGCAAATATAGCAAATCACACTCGGCAAATATAGCAAATCACACTCGGCGAATATAGCAAGTCACACTTAGCAAATATAATTAGGTACATACACCATCACACAATACTAATAATTCATCAATTATCACCACTGACTCTCACACAAAATCGACGCCTAGTATCCGGATACTAAAAGGATCGGCCTTCAGCTGGGGGTCCTACTTGACACCCCGTGAACCCTGCTTGGTTCACCGAGTCCTGCTTGACTCTCCACCTCAACCACTGGGTCCTACTTGACCACTGGGTAGCTCAACTGGGCACCAAAACCACGGGAGCCAGAAACGAGGGGCTATACATACCGTCGGTCGTCCCACACCACACAATCATACATACATAATTCATATTTCTCATATCATATCACAAGTGGCCATCAACAACAACACATACTCATCAAATGGGCGACCTACTTGTCAAGCCCGCCATCACATTGTGTAACACCCCTAATTTCGTTATTTCTTATTTAAAATAAAATTTCAAAGGAATTTGATTATAGTTCCTTAGAACTTTTTGATTGTTATATAATTTATAATTTTTTGGAATTTTTATATTTTTTCATTTTTTGAGAATGACAAAAATAACCGTAACCTTTCATCTAATAACCAAAATGCCACTGTCGACATCATCGCTTACATCATCGGTGGGTAAATACTTACATCATGAATAGTGACCGGTGGGTGAATGCTTATATCATGAATAGTGATCAATGGGTAAATACTTACATTATGAATAGTAAAATAAATAATTAAGTAATCTTAAATAGTAAAATTTTCTTCCTATAAATAGATGACTCATTTACAACATTTCCATACCAAAATTAGAGAAAGAATCTAGAGAGATAGTACTTAAGGAATTAGAGGGAAGTAAGTTCTTCTGGTAAAAAGAGATTCTACCGGAGGTGTAAGGTAATAATATTTTTCTTCTAAATTCTTTTATGATTATTTAGATTATTCTTTTTAGCACTCTTAAACTATTAATATACTATTATTATTATGAATAAATTACTATGGTAAAAATAAATTACCACTGTGTTATTTTTACTACTTACCATTACTATTCAAAATTTACTATTTATTGTCACAATTCACAATTTACCATTTACTGTTATTATTCAAATTTATCATTTACCGTTATTATTCAAAATTTATTAGTTGCTGTTACTATTCAAAATTTACTATTTATAGTTACTATTCAAAATTTACTATTTACTGTTACTATTCAAAATTTACTATTTACCATTACTATTCAAAATTTACTATTTACTGTTATTGTTCATGATTTACCATTTACCACTACTATTCAAAATTTACTATTCACAATTTACTATTTACTATTACTATTCAAAAATTACTATTTACCGTTACTATTGATGATTTACTATTTATTATTACTATGCGTATTTACTATTTATCATTCTGATAGCAATCTTAATTTTCATCTTATGCTTATACTGAAATAAATTAGTATTAATATTTTGTTAGAACTTAGAGGCGCAGAGCGAATTCACTCTTTTGGTAGCAAATCAAGGTAAGGGGGTGAGATAAGGATATAATATAAAAATACATAAGAATATTAGGAGGAGTCTCCTACTCCTTTTAAACATAACAGTATTATTATTTTAAAATAATAACTTTTAACTTAAAATTTATAATAATTGTTATTAATAAATTAAGCATCTTGTGTAACTTAATATCTGAAATATTTATTAAAGAACTTGAACTATTATGACCTATGCGGACTGGATTGAACTTATGCAATGACTTGAACTATTATGGACTTGACTGAACCTATGCAAGGACTTGGACTATTTATGACCTATGTGGACTGAACTAGACCTATGCAAGGACTGGACTATCTTGGATTTACATAGACCTGTGCGAGGAATTGACCGTAGAACTTAAAACAAACTTTATTAATTTAAATAATCATTGAATTTTAAATTACCATATTTATAACTGATGTTTAATTATTTGATTTGATTATGATTGTTAATATTTATTTATGCTTTATGATGTTTGATTGTGATTGACAATGTTTGATTATGATTGATAATCTTGTACTGTGGAGTTTGAGCATATAGCAAGCGTGACGGAAAGCTAAACTTCAGTAAGAATTTACTTATCTCCTACTTCTTTATTTACTTATTCATCCTTATTCAAATTACTTTTAAGAAATTTCTTAGATTTCAATAAAACTACATAAGTTTTTAGAAATCTCTTTTTATCTTTTAATATATATGTATATATCTTTACTAAAATTTAGATCTTTTTGTTTATCAGAACGAAAAAGAAAGAGAAATTATTTTATAAAAATAAATTTTTACTAATAATTTTAATATATATATACATATTATTTTCAAAATGTATAAAAATATTATACAAAATTTTCAAGTACTAAGGTTTTAAAGATTGATAATTCTGAATTCGAGTTTTTAGAAATTGATTTTGAATTGACCTATAAACTTTCTAAAGAAGGTTGTGAAATATATTTAAGGCTTTGAAACTCAAATTATAAGGAGATTTGAAAAGGAACTGTACTAAAATTCTATGTGTGTATTTGAGAAGTTGAAAAAGTACAGTTTACTGGGGTGACTATGTCGCGATTCGTAGGCCCTGATAATATAATTGAGTTTCTAAAAGCCTTAACCAACTAAATACGCAAGTAGTTCATGCATCACGAATCATCGAAGAGAAACAAAATGATATTGTCTGGGGACGGATTATAGAAACCGAGGATACATTAGAGGAGGCTTAATTGTGAGCCTTGGGATGAGAGGGTGTGAAAGGGTGCTTCAGGGGACCTGGGGTAGCTCCCTAGTGTCGGGTACTTTCACAATAAAAACCTTCTCAATCTGACTAGTCTCTAAGTGTTTCCATGCAGTTGAGCTGTTCATGTTATTATTATCCGAAATTATGGAACAGTGTAAACTCCTGGTTGGCCTAGTGCAAATTAAAATTTAAGGGGCCTGTATATATAGGTAAGTTATGATGAAGATATTGCATAACATTCATACATTCATAATTGATTGTGTATGTGATTGTGATTGATATTATTATACTAGTTTGTGAAAACCCTTTATTTCTTATGTCCCATTTGGGAATATTATATTCTGTTTCTCACTCCTTTCTCTGTGTTTTGTTTTATATGTTTGAATTGATGGATTATACATAGGGAAGGATTGAAGAATCTCGATAGTATATATAGCACGTACTAGAAAGGGAGCTCGGTATGAATACTGTGGTCCAATGAATAAATAATGTCACTAGGCAACTGCTCTTGGGCCATTGAGTTTCCTCTCTTTCTAATGATGTTTAATATTTATTTTATTTGGATGAATGTAAAATTACTTTATAAATTTTAATGATAATTCATGAGGTATTTCAGAAATATTGTATGTAATTTTACTCTGATAGTTTCTTTTAGCGATTATATTTTAGTAAAAAAAAATCATGAATTTTTTAGAAATTATTAAGATGTAACAGAGGGTGTTATACATTGCCACTGGGCGACCCACTTGTCAAGCCCGTCATCACATTGCCACTATACACATCAAATCATCACAATGCAAAACACTTTAATCTCATACTCATCATAAACCATACACAATTCACATTCATACATACATACATACACATGCAACTATCATCCAATATTTCTTACCGTGTTCATAATCTGTTCAACGACTCAGACCCAAAATATGTACCTATTCTAATTAATTACAACCCGAACACCCTCTTACCTCGATTCCAAGCTTCAACGATTTGTTCCTGATGCCAATTGCGTCCTCTAAGTGTTGGGTTCAAGGTTGTACCTCCGAATCCAACACCCGCTTTGCTAATCGGTCCTCTGACGTCCGTTTCGCAACCTGCGGAGGTCAAAACGCAAAACCCATCAACGTTATACCACCCTCATTGCTCTAAAGACCATTTTTAGACTCCCATGCACTGAAGGAGTAGGAAACAGAAGTCCCATCCACCATGCATGGCCATCGGCTAGAGAGAGAAAGTGAAGGGAGAGAGAGACAACTTAATTTAAAGGGTCCATTGAACTCACCTTGAAGCCACGATCTCAAAAAGGGGTTATTTCGAAGTTTTGACGTAAAATAGGCCTTCCCTTGGAGCATGCAACTCTTGGCAGTGAGAGGAGAAGAGAAAGAAGAAGAAGAAGAAGAAGGAGTCGCGTGAAATGAATGAGGAAGGAGAAGGAATCTTTATTATTTAAGACTCAGGGGCAAAACTGTCTTTTCCTTATTTCTTTTATAATTTCTTTGAAAGTTTTAATTAAACTTTTACCTCTTTCTAATTTCATCTCATTTAACATTTTTGTAATTAATCAATCAATAAATTTATTTATTTCTACACTAGTTAATTATTTATAATTGCCTAATAATTCATAAAAATACCAAATAAATCTCTAAAACAATTATTAATATTTTTTCGCTCATCATAATTTTACTAAAAGATCAGGGACGTTACAATTAATATACTAGTACTATTATGAAGAAGTTATTATGGTAAAAATAAATTACCACGAGTTATTTTTACGATTTACTGTTACTATTCATTATTTATTGTTACTATTCATACTTTACCATTTACTGTTACTATTCAAAATTTATTATTTACCGTTATTATTCAAAATCTATTAGTTACTATTACTATTCAAAATTTACTATTTACCATTACTATTCAAAATTTACTATTTACCATTCTATTCACGATTTATCATTTACCACTACTATTCAAAATTTACTATTTATCGTTACTATTCACAATTTACTATTTACCATTACTATTTAAAAAATTACTATTTACTATTACTATTGATGATTTATTATTTACCATTACTATTTACTATTACTATGTATAATTACTATTTATCATTCTGATAGTAATCTTAATTTTCATCTTATGCCTATACTGAAATAAATTAGTATTAATATTTTTTAGAACTCAGAGACATAGAGCGAATTCACTTTTGGTAGCAACTCTAGGTAAGGGAGAGTGGGATAAAAATATAATATGAAAAGACATAAGAATAATGAAAGGAGTCTCCTACCCCTTTTAAATTTAATAATAATATTATTTTAAAATAATAAATTTTAAATTAAGTATCTTGTGTAACTTACTTTGAAATACCTATGCAAGGACCTAGACTTTTATAACTTATATGAACTCGACTAAACCTATGCAAGGACTTAGACTTTTATATCCTATATGGATCAAACTAAACCTATACAAGGACTTGGATTATTATGACCTATTTGGACTTACATAGACTCGTGTGAAGAATGGACTATAAAGACTTAAAAATTAAGTTTATTAACGTAAATAACCATTAAACTTTAAATTATGATATTTTATGAATGATAAGTAATTTATTTGATTTGATTATGATTGATAAATTGATTGTGATTGAAAATATTTGATCGTGAATGATGATATTTAATTGTGATTGACAATATTTGGTTGTGATTGATGACTTTGTGATATGGAGTTTGAGCATATAGCAAGCATGATGAAAAATTAAAACTCAGTAAAAATTTTCTTACCTTACTCTTTAAATTTTTATTCTAAGAGAAAATATTTTATAATTATTTTAGTATTTTATTTCTTCTTAGAAATTATATTCATTAGCTTTATTTTTAATCTTTAGAATAAAATATAGTATTAGAGAGAAGTTATTTTATGAAAATTAAAGGTTGGGATAATTAATTCCTGAATTAAAGAAATTTTTATAGTCTTAAGTATTCTTAATTAATGATTTTAAAAATTATTTTCTTTTAGTAATCAGAAGTTTAAGTAAATTATTTTGGTTTTCCCCAACGAAATAACTAAAGGATATTTTGTCATAATCGAGATTTCTAAACTCAATCTAGTTAAGATTCAATTTGAAAAAGATTATGTAAATATGTGAAGTTTTCTAAGAGAAAGTTTTGAGATATTTAAGGCTTGTAAACTCAATTTTGGTGAGATCTGAATTTGAAGACTATACTAAATTTATTTCTGTATGACAGAAGTTCAAAGAAGAACTTATGGGAATGTACAGCTTATTGAGATGATTGGTGAACCTTTATGGTATTTAATAATTGAGATTCTAAAAGTCTTAACTAACTAAATATGCGAGTAGTTCATGTATCATGAATCATTAAAGAGAAATGAGATGTGATATTGTCTGGGGTCAGATTATAGAAACCGAGGATACATTAGAGGAGGCTTAATTGCGAGCCTTGGGATGAAAGAGTGTGAAAGGGTGCTTTAGGTGACCTGGGGTCGCTCCCTAGTGTTGGGTACTTTCACAATAAAAACCTTCTCAATCTGACTAGTCTCTAAGTGTTTCCATGCCAGTTGATGTAACGCCCTTTGTTACACTTTAATAAATTCTAGAAAAATTTGTAAATTTTTTTTTACTAAAGATATGATTGTTAAAAAGAAACTATCGGAATAAATTATATATATTATTTCTGAAATACCTCATAAATATTATTAAAACTTTATAAAGTAATTTTACATTCATCTAAAGAAAATAAATATTAAACATTATAAGAAAGAGAGGAAACTCCATGGCCCAGAAGCAGTTACTTAATAACATTATTTATTCATTGGACCACAGTATTCATACCGAGCTCCCTTTCTAGAACGTGCTATATTTACTATCGAGATTCTTCGATCCTTCCCTCTGAACCATCAATTTAAAACATGTGAAACAAAAACACGGAGAAAGGAGTGAGAAACAGAATATAATATTCCTGAATAAGACATAAGCAACAAAGGGTTTTCACAAACCAATACATAATAATATTAATCACAATCACATACACAATCAATTATGAATGCATGAATGTTATGCAATATCTTCATCATAACTTACCTATATATGTGGGCCCTTAAATTTTAATTTACACTGGGTCAACCAGGAGTTTACACTGTTCCATAAGTCCGGATAATAATAATATGAACAGCTCAACTGGCATGGAAACACTTAGAGACTAGTCAGATTGAGAAAGTTTTTATTGTGAAAGTACCCGACACTAGGGAGCTACCCCAGGTCCCCTGAAGCACCCTTTCACACCCTCTCATCCCAAGGCTCAAAATTAAGCCTCCTCTAATGTATCCTCGATTTCTATAATCTGTCCCTAGACAATATCATTCAATTTCACTTTAATGATTCATGATGCATGAACTACTCGCATATTTAGTTGGTTAAGGCTTTTAGAAACTCAATTATTAAATACCTTAAAGGTTTACAACATCATTTCAATAAATTATACATTTTCTCAATTCTCTAAATTTCTGTCCCACAGAAATAAATTTGGTACAGTTTTTGAATCTCACTAAAATTGAGTTTCTAAGCCTTCAATATCTCAACACTTTTTCATATAAAACTTTTACATAATCTTTCTCAAATTGAATCTTAACATGATCAAATTCTTAATTATTTCCAAATATTTTTAGTTACTAATTTAGAAAAATAAAATAATTTTCTTTAGAAAATTTTATTTTATTAAAAGAGAATAATCTTTAAATCATTAACCAAAAATACTTAAAATTACAAAATTTTTCTTTAATTCAAGATTTAATTATCTCAATTTGTTATAAATTAATTTTCATAAAATGTCTACTTTCTAAAATAAATACTAATTTTTTATTCTAAATATAAAAATATTTTCTAAGAAGAAATAAAAGATTTTAAAATAATAAAAATTTAAAGAGTAAGGTAAGAAATTCTTACTGAGTTTTAGCTTTACGTCATGCTCGCTATATGCTCAAACTCCACATTACAGTATCATCAATCAAATATTATCAATCACAGTTAAACATCATCAATCAGAAATCAATCATAATCAAATCAATTAAATATCATTAATACATATCATAATACAAAATTTAATGATTATTAATATAGTTGATTTTTTAGTTCTTTTTGTCCATTCCTGGCGTAGGTTTATGTAAGTCCATATAATCCAGTCCTTGCATAGGTATAGTTCAGTCCATATAGGTCATAATGGTCCAAGTCCTTACATAGGTATAGTCCAGTTCATATAGGTTATAAAAGTACAGGTCCTTGCATAGGTATGTTAGAGTTAGTTACATCAGATATTTAATTTAAAATTTATTATAAATGTTAAGTTAAAGAGTTAATATTTTAAAATAATAATATTATTAAATTTAAAAGGAGTAGGGGACTCATCCCATTATTCTTATGTCTTTTCATATCATATTCTTATCTCACTCCCCTTTACCTCTTGTATCCTGATTCGTTATTGAAGATCCGTACGCGTCTCGTCTCCGAGTTCTAAAACATACCAATTTCATTTTAATATAGTTACAAGATGAAAATTAAGATTACTACTTAAAACAGAAAATGGTAAATTTTGAATAGTGAATAGTGAATTGTGAATAGTAACAATAAATAGTAAAACGTAAATAGTAACGGTAAATAGTAAATCATGAATAGTAATGGTAAATAGTAAATCATGAATAGTAATGGTAAATAGTAAGACGTGAATAGTAAAGGTAAATAGTAATAGTAAATAGTAATTTACTATTGAAATAGTATTTTACTATACAGAATAGTAACTTAAAATAATATTATTTATAGTATAATAATAGATTTCTAAAAATGATATGAAAACAACCTTAAAAAATATAAAAGAGAAGTATTCTTACCTTAGGATTTTAACAGAACCTTTTGTAACATCCTAAAAATTTTATTCTCATGTATAATCATTTTGATTTAGACCATCAATGATATTATCCATTTTATCTCAACTTTCTTCATAAATTTTTGGTTAGGACAACATCTTCAATTTAACCTTTTACCATGGTAAATAATTTTAACTTTATACCTTCGGTAAAAGTTAATCAAATAATTTATTACCTATTTCCTTAGTTATTAATTTCCTTGGCTTTTCCAATTACTCTCATCAAATTGCCATATACTCCACTCAAAATTTGTCATCTTGTACACATTTTAATTGTTAGTTAGATTCTGAATTTGGAAATGTGGTCAACTACAAAGTTGCTCCTCTTTTTCTTATCTTTCCAACAAGACCAAATTTGTTAAAATCCATTGTGATATGAGAGAGATATGCCCAAAATACCGAAACAGTATCAGAATTGATATTTTACTTCAATCATATCATCTTGTACATATTTTATTACCTTGTTAGAGTCTGAATTTGAAAAAGTGGTAAACTACAAAGTTGTTCCTCGTTGCCTTAGCTTTCTAACAAGACCATATTTGTTAAAATACATTAATATATGAGAGAGATATGCCAAAAATACCAAAACAATGTCAAAGTTGATATTTACTTCAATCATACAAGCTACATTATGTAGGCTGCGGAAATGGACAACAATCCAGCTTATTTTTCTCACCTAAAACCTCCATTATCACCATAATTCATGCACCTAACATCCCACTACAATCACATTATGAAAATCTTGTCCCCCACTTGTCATTTGCATCATTAAATCAACACTACATCTTGTTCCCAAGTCTGAATTCTTAGAACAAGCTAAAGTTAGTGAAGTCTCTCTCTTATTTTCTTTCACTTTCTCCATTAAGTTCATTCTTGATCTGAAGCTAGGACAATAATACAACACTTTCAACCACTTTAGGAACCTCCATTAAGGTAAGAGGGGATAGGGTTGTGAATAATTATGAAATGGGTAGAATTGTATGCTGTCCTAGGATTCCAGTTTTATTTTTGTATCTTGCTGCTCAGTTTTGAGATTGAAAACTTGTGATTTTGATTCTGACTTCTTCATTAAAGTTGTATATCTTTTTGTTATCTGAATTTTGAGACCTGAATCAATTAATTTGAATATGTATAACAAAAGTTATAGCCAAAATACTACAGCATGTCCGAGTGGAATATTTATCCTATGTTTTGTGTATATATTAAAATTCTGGGACTTATACATGCATAATCAGCCTTTGATGTCTTCATGAAAGTTGTATATATTTGTGTTATGGATCTGTAGAAAGTAGTTTCAAGTAAAAATGATTTTTGTAGCTCGAGTTATGCCTAAAATACTGAAGTATGTTCAAGCTATAAATCTGTTAACTTGAGATATGTATTTTATTTTTAAAACTGGGAATTTTGTGGTGAGAATTAGTGATCAGTGTCTTCATGAAAGTTGTAGACCTTTTTATTATGTGAATTTTGAGACCTGAACCGACTAATTTGAGTATGTGTAGCAAAAGTTATAGCCAAAATACTACAGCATGTTTGAGTGGAATATTTATCCCATGTTTTGTGTATATATTAATATGCTGGGACTTGTACGTACATAATCATCCTTTTATGTCTTCATGAAAGTTGTAGGTATTTATGTTATGGATCTATAGAAAGTGGTTTCAAGTAAAAATGATTTTTGTAGCTTGACTTATGCCTAAAATACTGAAGTATGTACAAGCTATAATTCTGTTAATTTGAAATCCGAATCTTATTTTTAAAACTGGGAATTTTTGTGGTGAGAATTAGTGGTTGGTGCCTTCATTAAAGTTGTATATATTTGTGTTAAGAATAATTTAGAACTGGTTTCATGCCAAAATTGTTTTTGTAGCTCCAAAAACATTGAAAATACTAACCTGTGTACGTTTTAAAAATCCTCTTTGAGGCAGTTTTGTATTTTGTGAATAAGTGATGTTTCTGTTTAGAATTTGAATTTATGGTCTTCATGAAAGTTGTAGATATTTATGTTATTGAGCTATAGAAAGTGGAATCACATGAAAAGGATTTGATTTGCTCATGTTATGACTGTTTTACTAACGTATGTTGCTGTTGGAAATACTGAAATTTGCTTATAATGGTTATTATGGATAAAAATGATATTTTCCCTATGGGTAACAATTTATTATTGAATTCTTGAGTGATTATGAAGTATTATGAATGTTGATGAGTGTCTAATGAGCATCATTCAATTTGTGTATTTTGGTGGTGAATAATTATGAATGACTAAATTAATATATGTACATGAATACCTTGTGGTTATTGTTACATGTGGTTGAAACAATAAATCCATGATTCTGAAAATTATTATGTGATGTGTCCTTTGAGGACTTGTGGTTTTCCAAGTGGTTTTGGAAATATTAATATCATGGTATGTTAAATGATAAAGAGAATTAAAGGCATTCATGCATCATAAGCATTTGGATGCACCATGGAATTTTAGGGGTTCCATGATTGCCTACCCTGGTGGGGGGGTTACTCTATGATGAGTTAAAGCCCTATTTTTGCGATGTGTTGGTCATGGGACTGTAGGGATCCATGACTGTATAAATTCCTACCGATGTGTTGGTCATGGGGCTGTAGGGATCCATGACTGTATTAATTCCTACCGATGTCTCTATGAGACCTTTTACTGCAGTATTCCCACCAAACCAAATGGATCTAGCATGACATCATTTGTCTAATTAAAGACTTAATAATTATAAATGAACTTGTTTGATATATTCATCATATCATTATGTTTTGTTGATTGTGTTTGTGCAATTTTATTTATTTTATATTTATTCTATATTCTGTCTCACTCTTACATTAATTTTTACAGTGAATGCTACACAGAATGGAGAGTGATGCCATGAATGGAGTTTACATGAATTATTGCTTGGAATTTGACTTTATTTTTAATTTTATGGGTTGTAATAATATAATGTTTCATGTACTGTATTTTTCTAAATTGTTTCCGCTATATAAATATTTCATGACTTTTATTATTCGCGACTAGTATGATAATAATCTGCGTTTATCAACTTTTACATGACTTATTACAAATTTCAAAAAAATGATTTTTTAAAACGCAAAAAATTTATTCAGAAAATTACTAAGGACGTCACATTGGTGGTATCAGAGCATTTTCAAAAATTCAGGACCAATTGCTATGCCATGTATTGATTTTTGATATACTATATGAATTGTTTGATTATTTGTTTGAAAATATGATAAGTATGTGCTATATGACTTGTGCCTAACTGATAAAATGATTTGTTTGATTACTGCTTGATAATATGATAAATGTGTTATACAATTTATTGATTAACTGATAAACTATAGAATACTTATAGTTATGTTATAATACAATATATTTTCCCTTAGAATTAGTATAAACCAAACTACGAATGTAGGATGGCAAGAAACAATAACAACAACAACAACGATATGGCAGCTGCTTTCAACCGCTTGGCTGAAGCCATAGAAAGACAAAATCAACCGAAAAGTACTGGAGGACTTCACGGGTTAGATCACTTCCTAAAAAGGAAGCCATCACAATTCAACAGAGGTTATAATCCAGAGGTAGCATGCCTATGGGTTAAGGAAATGGAGCACATCTTCCGAGCCTTGCCCTGCACAGAATTCGAAAAGGTGGAGTATGCCACTTATATGATGGTTGAGGAAGCAGAAAACTGGTGGATACATGCCAGAACTCGTATGATTGAAACCGACAGACCTTTGGACTGGATCAACTTCAAAGCGTGTTTCCTGGAGAAATATTTTCCAGCGAGTGTGAAAAGCCAAAAAGAGCTGGAATTTATGGAGCTGAAACAAGGCTCAATGTCCGTTGGAGAATATGCTGCAAAGTTTGAAGAACTATCTCTCTTTTACCCTCCTTTTCAACAGGCTGGTGCCGAAGAATCAAAATGTGTCAAATTCGAGAATGGGCTGAATCTTGAAATCAAAGAGGCGATAGGATATCAAGAAATTCGGAGTTTTCCTATTCTGATCAATAAATACCGAATTTTCGAAGAAAATCACCAAGCCAGACTGGCACATGAAAAGGCCAATAGACAACTGAAACCTCAGTTAGTTGATTTCAAAAGGAAAGGGACATTCTATCCAAATTGTTTCAAGGGAGGATCATCATCTTCTCAAAGACGCAGCAATTATACGAATATCAGGTGCTATAATTACGGAGGTAATCACCATATACGCGATTGCACCCGACACCTAGGAGATGTTACCTGCTATCGTTGTAATCAGAAAGGACACATCAGTCCAAATTGCCCACAAAACCAACAAAACAACGACAGCAACACTATGAATAATCAAAGAGGCTCTAACTATCAGGGAGGTCATGGAGGAAACACACGAGCTGCTCAACCTCCAAGACAGAACAGGGAGTCAACAGACCAGAGGTTACAACCAACAACTGGAAGAGTCTTTGCCATCAGCGGTTCAGAGGCAGACCAAGTTGATGACCTCGTGCAAAGTAAGTGTGAGATCAATGGCACTATCTTATCTGTGTTATTTGATTCTGGTGCTACACATTCTTTTATTTTTGATGAGTGTGTTAGACGTCTTCAATTACCTGTAAAGCTGATGATATATGATCTGATTGTTTCCACTCCCACCGGTACACAACTTAGGACTACTAAGGTGTGTAACGAATGTTCTGTGCTTATAGAGGGTAAAAATTTTCTAGTAGATCTTGTTTGTTTACCTTTAAAGGACCTGGAAGTAATCCTAGGGATGGACTGGTTATCGGCAAATCGAGTCTTGGTGGACTGCCATAACAAGACTGTAATATTTCCATCAGAAGAAAATCTTACTTCTGACAATCTTAAGATCTTTGCCTTACAAGGTGAAATTCACTTATTTGCCTTGTTTACTCTTCCACAAGGAGATGGTGAATCTAAAGCAATCGAGATGCCAGTTGTTTCTGAATTTCCTGAAGTATTTCCTGAGGATGTCTCAAGTTTACCTCAGAACGTGAGATAGAATTCTCAATTGATTTAATTCCAGGAGCAGAACCAGTATCTAAGGCTCCATATCGTATGTCACCTATTGAACTGGCAGAACTAAAGAAGCAAATTAAAGAGTTATTGGAGAAACATTTCATCAGGCCTAGTGTGTCACCATGGGGAACGTCAGTATTACTTGTCAAGAAGAAAGATGGAAGCATGAGATTATGTGTAGATTATCGTCAGTTGAACAAATTGACGGTGAAGAATAGATATCCTTTGCCCAGAATTGATGATTTGACAGATCAATTGAGAGGTGCTGCAGTATTTTCAAAAATTGATCTACGATCAGGTTATCATCAGATTCGTGTCAAGTCTGAGGATATTCCAAAGACAGCCTTTAGAACACGCTATGGTCATTACGAGTATCTTGTGATGCCCTTCGGAGTAACCAATGCCCCAGCTGTATTCATGGATTACATGAATCAAGTGTTTCATTCATACTTGGATCAGTTTGTTATTATCTTCATTGATGACATTCTGATTTATTCCAAGACATGGGAGGAGCATGAAAAGCATCTTCGAGTGGTATTGCAGATTCTAAAAGAGAAGCAGTTGTATGCTAAGTTGTCTAAATGTGAATTCTGGTTGAAAGAGGTAAAGTTCCTAGGCCATGTAATCTCAAGCGAAGGAGTGTCTGTGGACCCTTCTAAAATAGAAGCTGTAACAAACTGGGAGAGACCTACTTCAGTCACTGAAATACGAAGCTTCCCAGGGTTAGCTGGTTATTATCGGAGATTCATCGAGGGGTTTTCTCGAATTGCCCTACCAATGACTCGTCTAACCCAGAAGAATCAACCTTTTGCTTGGACTCCAGAGTGTGAGAAAAGTTTCCAGGAACTAAAATTGAAGCTTACATCTGCTCCAGTTTTAACTTTGCCTAATCCACAAGAAGACTTTATGGTTTATTGCGATGCTTCTAAGATGGGCTTAGGTTGTGTTTTGATGCAACAACGGAAGGTGGTTGCCTATGCTTCTAGACAGTTGAGACCACATGAGATGAACTACCCAACGCATGATCTAGAATTAGCAGCGGTGGTATTTGCTTTGAAAATCTGGAGACACCATTTGTATGGAGTCAAGTTTGAAGTGTTCAGTGACCACAAGAGCTTAAAGTATTTGTTTGATCAGAATGAATTGAATATGAGGCAGCGTAGGTGGATGGAGTTTCTTAAAGATTATGATTTTGATTTGAAGTACCATCCAGGAAAAGCAAATGTGGTAGCAGATGCACTTAGCAGGAAATCCATTCATATGGCATCCTTAATGGTAAAAGAGATGGAGATGATAGAACAGTTCAGAGATATGAACTTAGGTGTGGAGTTAAAATCTTCAAAAAGTATGACTTTGGGAACTTTGAAGATAATCAATGATTTTCTGAAGCTGATAGGTGAAAGGCAGATAGAGGACTTAAAATTACAGGAGTTGAGAGAGTTACAGGCAAACAGAAAGGATATGGGATTACAAGAAGGATCAGATGGAATTTGGAGAATCAAAAGCAGAATTTGTGTACCAGATGATGCTGATCTAAGAAGAATAATCCTAGAAGAAGCGCATAAAAGTATATTGAGCATTCATCCTGGATCAACTAAGATGTATCAAGATCTGAAGAAAAGCTTTTGGTGGCCAAGGATGAAGAAGAAAATAGCTGAATATGTGTCTTCATGTCTGGTGTGTCAAAAAGCCAAAGTGGAACATCAAAAGCCATCTGGTGAACTACAACCATTGGAGATTCCTGTTTGGAAATGGGATGACATTTCAATGGACTTTGTGTCAGGTTTACCAAGGACACGATCAGGAAATGATACAATTTGGGTTATTGTAGACAGATTGACTAAGTCTGCTCATTTTCTTCCAATGAATATGAAGAATTCTCTACAAAAGTTGGCACAATTATATGTGAAAGAGATCGTGAGACTTCATGGTGTACCATCCAGTATTGTGTCAGATAGAGATCCAAGATTCACTTCCTGATTCTGGGGAAGCTTGCATCAGGAGTTGGGTTCGAGACTTCGATTAAGTTCAGCTTACCATCCCCAAACAGATGGACAGTCAGAGCGTACCATACAAAGTTTGGAAGACTTACTACGATCTTGTGTACTTGAACATGGTGGTAGTTGGGAGCAGTTTCTTCCACTTATTGAATTCATGTATAACAATAGTTACCATAGCAGTATTGGTATGGCTCCATTTGAAGCATTGTATGGTAGAAAGTGTCGAACGCCCCTTTGTTGGTTAAAAACTGGTGAAAGTTTGGCGTTAGGACCTGAAATTGTGCAGCAGACTACTGAACAAATAGAAATAATCAGAGAGAAGATGAAGGCATCCCAAGATAGACAGAAGCACTATTATGATAAAAGGAGGAAACCACTTGAATTCCAAGTTGGTGATCATGTATTTTTGAAGGTTTCACCTCACAAGGGGATTGGCCGAGCATTGAAGAGTAAGAAGTTGAGTCCAAGGTTTATTGGACCATATAAAATTCTAAAGAGGATTGGTATAGTGGCGTATCAGATTGCACTTCCTCCTCATCTTGCAAATTTGCACAATGTGTTTCATGTATCACAATTGAGGAAGTATGTATAAGACCCCACTCATGTGATTTCTAATGATGATGTTGAAGTTAGAGAAAATCTGACCATCCCTACAGAACCCACACAGATCATAGAAAGGTCGATTAAACACCTGAGAAACAAGAACGTACCATTAGTGAAGGTTGCATGGAAACAAGAGAATGATGTAACTCTGACTTGGGAGCGTGAGGATGCTATGAAGACGCAATACCCATAATTGTTTCACTGAGGAGTGCGTTATGTTAAATTTCGAGGACGAAATTTTTTATTTGAGTATGTGTAGCAAAAGTTATAGCCAAAATACTACAGCATGTTCGAGTGGAATATTTATCCCATGTTTTGTGTATATATTAATATGCTGGGACTTGTACGTACATAATCATCCTTTTATGTCTTCATGAAAGTTGTAGGTATTTATGTTATGGATCTATAGAAAGTGGTTTCAAGTAAAAATGATTTTTGTAGCTTGATTTATTCCTAAAATACTGAAGTATATACAAGCTGTAATTCTGTTAATTTGAAATCCGAATCTTATTTTTAAAACTGGGAATTTTGTGGTGAGAATTAGTGGTTGGTGCCTTCATGAAAGTTGTATATATTTGTGTTAAGAATAATTTAGAACTGGTTTCATGCCAAAATTGTTTTTGTAGCTCCAAAAACATTGAAAATACTAACCTGTGTACGTTTTAAAAATCCTCTTTGAGGCAGTTTTGTATTCTGTGAATAATTGATGTTTCTGTTTAGAATTTGAATTTATGGTCTTCATGAAAGTTGTAGATATTTATGTTATTGAGCTATAGAAAGTGGAATCACATGAAAAGGATTTGATTTGCTCATGTTATGACTGTTTTACTAACGTATGTTGCTGTTGGAAATACTGAAATTTGCTTATAATGGTTATTATGGATAAAAATGATATTTTCCCTATGGGTAACAATTTATTATTGAATTCTTGAGTGATTATGAAGTATTATGAATGTTGATGAGTGTCTAATGAGCATCATTCAGTTTGTGTATTTTGGTGGTGAATAATTATGAATGACTAAATTAATATATGTACATGAATGCCTTGTGGTTATTGTTACATGTGGTTGAAACAGTAAATCCATGATTCTGAAAATTATTATATGTGATGTGTCCTTTGAGGACTTGTGGTTTTCCAAGTGGTTTTGGAAATATTAATATCATAGTATATTAAATGATAAAGAGAATTAAAGGCATTCATGCATCATAAGCATTTGGACGCACCATGGAATTTTAGGGGTTCCATGATTGCCTACCCTGGTGGAGGGTTACTCTATGATGAGTTAAAGCCCTATTTTTGCGATGTGTTGGTCATGGGACTGTAGGGATCCATGACTGTATAAATTCCTACCGATGTGTTGGTCATGGGGCTGTAGGGATCCATGACTGTATAAATTCCTACCGATGTGTTGGTCATGGGGCTGTAGGAATCCATGATTGTATTAATTCCTACCGATGTCTCTATGAGACCTTTTACTGCAGTATTCCCACCAAACCAAATGGATCCAGCATGACATCATTTGTCTAATTAAAGACTTAATAATTATAAATGAACTTGTTTGACATATTCATCATATCATTATGTTTTGTTGATTGTGTTTGTGCAATTTTATTTATTTTATATTTATTCTATATTCTGTCTCACTCTTACATTAATTTTTACAGTGAATGCTACACAGAATGGAGAGTGATGCCATTAAGAAAACTTAATCTGAAATTGTGAATTCTAAAGAAGAATTCATTCGGTATTTATAGGAAAAAAATTACTATGCATTCCATTATTTTAATATAAAAGTATTATGCATTTTTTGAATTTTTATTCCTGGTAATTGTGCATCTTTTGAAAATTTCGTATATGCACAGTATTTTATATAGTAACTGTCGGCAGAATTATTAAGCCAAATAGTAACCTTTCTCTCGGTATATTTTAAATATTCAAAATCAGTCCTTTTTTAAAATTTAGCGATATTATATCAGTCATTACTAATTTTATAATAACTAATATAAAGTTTAAATTTTAAAAATCTAAAATTTTCTATTAATAAAAATTTATTGATACGTTTCCAATTTTTTAACGATTGGAAAAAATCAAGATTTTTCTCAAATCGATAATTTTTAGATAAGTCTACTTGAAATGGATTTTAGAAAATTTTCTTATAATTTAGCTTCACTTTCTTATAAATATTTTTAATTTTAAGTCACTTATATGAATTTAAAATTATTTAAAAAAATATTATTTTATTAAAAAAATTCAAAAATTCTATAAAATCATAAATAATACGTAGATTAAAAAGTTCTAAAGAACCATAATCTAATTCCTTTAAAATTTTAATATAAAAATAAAAATATGGGTGTTACAGTTGAGCTGTTCATATGTCATGAAGGCATTTATGTTATTATTATCCGGAATTATGGAACAGGGTAAACTCTTGGTTGGCCTAGTGCAAATTAAAATTTTAAGGGCTCACATGCATAAACTGAATGAGATAGTAGCATTAAAAGCATTACATAACATTCATGTGATTTTGACATTCTATGTGGGTGTGTAACATCTGAAACATCCTTACTTAATTAAAAATAAATCCAAAACAAGGGAAAATTTTTCCCAAAATAAAACCAATGGAACCGGGCACAATAAAAGAAGGCGAAGGAAGGCAAGGGAAATAAAACCTAATCCTAATGCAAATAGTGGAAGAAGGAGCGCCTAAGCGAGCCCCCAACACAACGCTCACTCGCTCAGGCGAGGTCCAACACGCTTGAGCGAGATAGCCCAACTCGCTCGGGCGAAACACCATTCGCGTAGGCGAAACCAATTAGAGACTTTCCTTTCCACTCACACTCGCTGGAGCGGACACTTAGTCGCTGAGGCGAGTAACTCCACTCGGGTTTTCCTTTACTCGGAATCAGAGTCTAGGTCCACTTGGAAAAGTTTTATGCTCACGACTCGCTCTTGCATTCTCTCACTCACACCCTATTTTATTCTTAGGGGTTCACAACTAAGACTCACTCGGAAGTTGACTCCCACAATCCCTTCACTCAGGAAGGTTTTCCGTACCCATCTCTCGGGAATGTAGTCTACATCACACTAAAGCTTTCTCGCCAAGTCAGATTTTACTTAAGGAATCGTACAACTTCACCCACTCGGAAATACTCTAGTTTCCCGCCACTCGAAATACATATAAATTCCTCTACATGCAAAGGACCTTACAAGATTAAAATCTGCTCCTTATCATCTAGATCTTACTCTCCCTCTAGTAAGTTTACTACTACAGGCTTACTCGAATTCGTATTGCCAATGCAACAATCGGGGAAACATTCACTCAGTTGACTTTCACTCGGAATCATCAAAATACCTTCCAATCGGAAAATTGTATCTAAGAATCTCTCACTCCATAACACATTGACCAACATAACACGAAGGTGAATTTAAATAGGTATATTCCACTCGGAGTTGGCCCAACCTCACTTCATTCGGAAGAAGGTCACTCGTCACGCCTTACACAGAATTAACTTAACTCTTATTTACTCAGAATCATGCAGGCTCACACACTTAGTAAGGGTATCGTACACCACTCAGATATCCATACACAGCATAGGATGAACATACAGTATGATATATATATATATATAAATATTTACATGCGCATTGTCATACTCTCAACCCGAAAGAGTTCAGTTCTGATATAGTTAGATAAAGGACCAAAATAAGAGCCGGCCAAGGCTTAATAACACTTTTTACACAGTATGTACAATTATATACATGTCTGCTGCACAGTTCGCCTCACGGAACATGTGCTCTTCCATCATCCATCATTCCGAGTGACGTCCACTGAAATATAACCATAGCAGGGGTGAGCTTTTACATATAAAATGATAGTTAATGACTCGGAATCCTCAGGTCTCCCACCATACAACATCATATTCCAATCAATTATAATATGAACTATCATTCAACATGCCTACACACAACAGTAACATGCAATCAGAATTCATACATTTAACACACAGCTATATATAACATATTACTAACATATTACTCCCAAAACATACACATGCCACACAATGAGTTCATCGAAAATATAAGAGTGCTTATATAATTGTATAATCCCTTACAGTCGGATCCGACTTAAACAATGATTTTCGGTTACAGGTTCCCTTACTGGCCCCTCGTCCATTAGCCTTTCCCGCATGGTACCGGTCTCCCATTGACGTCTCGAGACTTAACTCTAGCTCCCTCGGCTACCACGGGTCCTCACAGGATCTAGCCAAGGGTCTGTAGCTGGAAATCATTCCTTTGGGGTCCCTGACCTTCCACGGGTCACCTCGTTCCTATACATGCAACTTATGTGTGTTATCAGCGGCATCCTCGATTATCAAGCACATTCCACGTAACCATTAGAATCATAACCGATCCAACCTAGTTCCTACATTCACTTGTCAATCGTACCAGCATACACAGTAACCAAACAGTTCATGTTTATAACATTCCAGATGAAATCAACCAACAGCCACACATACATATCCTCTCGGTATTAACAATAATAGGAACATGCATCATACGCGTTTAAGTGTAAAATGACTATCCGAACTCAGCACAACAACTCTGAATACATGCATGAAAATGTGAAACTGCTAACAGGACTCTACTACCACACATATGGTATCCAAAGATCGACAATCACGCATTGCACACAGTCATCATAAACATAATCGCACACACATAAGGCATTACGTTCACCCGGTACCGTCCATAAACCATGCATTTGACATGCAAGCGCCCCCTACTTACTGAAGGGACTCGGGAAGCTCCTATGTTTCCCGATGTTTGGTCCGATGCTCTGTTTGCTTCGTTCACCACTCTCACTCATTCAGTCTCCATCGAACACAGTTGTTACCTTTTAATCCACTTGGGAACATGAATCTGTTCTTTTTCCACTTCGACGATTGTCCTTCACCAACAGAGGGAACTCCGAATCCTCTGCACACCGTTGTCGTGAGTTTACGGAACAGAGAACAGAGGAGAAGAAGAACGAAGAAGAAGAGAAGTAGAGGAAGAGGAAGTCTCGAGGGATTATGGTGAGTGGACAGCAGTGAGCTTCTGATCATATATATACACGCGAAGAGATGAGAGAGTGGGATGGGAGAACGTGAAGCAGCAGCTCTTCACGTGGCACACACACACAAATCACAATCAATTAGCCATTAATTTAATTCTTAAGTTAAAATTAATTAATAAGTAATTCATGCTTGTGCAATTATTTTTAGTTTAGTGGCTTAATCTCATTCGGTAATTAATTTTTAAATCGGGATGTTACAACATCCCTGATGTTAAATAAAGGGAAGATAAATAAAAATGTGTTTTGGGTTTAAGATAATAATAAATAAAGGAAAGAAATGGAAAATAGAATTTTAAATGGAATTTCAAGGAAAATAAAATCAGGGGGCCCTGACGCGTAGCGTGGCTGTAGCGCGTAGCGTCAGGTGCAAATTAGTGAGCTGACGCGTAGCGTCAGCGTCGCAATCAACATTATAACTGGACATGCAAAACAGAATCAGAAAAACACCATTTTTCCTTTTCCCCTCTTCTCCTGCGTGATTTTTCCCAAGACATGGTAGGAGCTTATGAATCCTTGGGTTTGGACCTTTAGAGGCTAAGGTAAGCACTTGGGAACCCTTAATTTTATGGTTTCTTTCTCCTCATCTTCGCCTTCTCTCTCCAACTGAAACCAACATACATGATGGGTTAATTCTTGAGTTTAATGGTTACTAGAACTTGGATGAGGACCTTGGAGTATTGGGTGTAGCAGAAAGTTAACAAATTTTGTATTCCGACGCTTGTAGGTTTGGATTTAAGGATTGGAAAGTTGTTTGATGCGGAGGAACTTGGAAACGAAGGTCGAAAATAGAAATGGTAAGCTTCGGTAACTTAAAGTTGGAATTTGGACTTGTTTTAAGGCTATGGATTACAATTTAGTAATTATAATAATTTATTAAAGCTTCGTTAAATTTGTTTTAGAGTTTTGAGGATTCAGGAAAGGACCCATCAAGTGAATTGAAGCCTTGGAAAGCTCAGAATCTAGGTAAAGGGGGGTGTGTTGGGTTAAGGTTAATGTAGAAATTTATTTACGCTTCCAGCGTATAGGAAAAAGGTATGTTATAGCCACTATGGGTGAATTAATATGTTTTAATGATTATGCGATAAATGATGAAAAGTTAAGATGGAAAAGAATTTACAAGTTGAGAACTTATAAAACGAAAGTAACTAAAAGAAAGAAAGAAGACGATATGTGAAAAGGGAATGAATTAATAAGGGTAAGGATATAGTTATTCATGTTGATGACTATGAAGTGGAGGAGTCATATTATAAACTTTATGAATTAGATTAGAAACAATTTATCCATGAATGATGTGTATTGTGCATTTTTGCATGTGGTTGAAAGATATCTCTAGGTAATGAATGATGAGAAACCGATAATCAAAAAAGGGATGAATCACAATTGATGGTACGTAGCAATATTGATGAATTAGTAAGACTATACGAGTAGGTATGAAGTCATACGTTTAATGAATGACTTTGGTAGGAAATTAATGGGTAAGGAGGTTATAATAATGGAGTTCATATTGATGATTAATAAGATCAAAACCGTGTAAAGGCTGATAGAAATGAATAACATGGTTCCCTATGTTAAATTGATGATTGCAATGACCCATATGTTAATTTTGTGATGTATGATTGCATGATGTGGCATATTCGATAATTGAGATAATTGAATATTGATTTGTATGTATGATGAGACAATTTATAATTATGAATCATGATGAAATATGAAAGCATAACTTGTGAGGGCTGAGTCATGTGGTTATCTTGCGAGGTGAGTATATATCAGCTTCTGATATTTACACATGAGACTAATGAGATTTAGCTGTGTTAAGAAAAGTTATGACAGCATGTTGATGAGTTAGCAAGTCGGCTACCCTGTGTGATAAACACATGTCAGCTTCTGACATTTGTGTGTGTTATTAATAATGCTTTAATTATATTAAGTTGTATATTATGTATGAGACACCCTGTATACTGTTGAGGGCGGGGAGTGATCGCCAGTGCGTTGCACGGTCAAGGAGCGACTCCTGGCAGGCTTGTAGTAAATGAATTATATGTTTATGCTATATGATTGATTATGTGTGATGGTATATTGATGGGCTTAACAAGTCGGTTGCCCTATGTTGTGAGCACATGTCAGTTTCTGATAGTTGCATATGATGATTGTAATGATATTCCATGATGTAGGATATATGATATATGATTATATAGTGAAGGATGACCGACGGTTTATGTTACCCTCGCTTTTGGCTTCCGTGGTCAAGTCAGACCCAGTTGAGCTACCCTGAGGTCTATGACCCAAGGTTGAGGGGGAGCCAAGTCGGGCTCGGTGAACCAAGTCGGGTTCACAGGGTGTCAAGTCAGATCCCCAGCTGAAGGTCGATCTTTTTAATATCCGGATACGAGGCGTCATGTTATCTATGTGAGAGTCAGTTGTGTTTTACACTCCTTGGCTTATTTATATGTTATGATGATGGTATATGATGTGATGACCGAGTTATTGAATTTATGAAATACTTGATGTTGAATTATCCAATGATAATGAATATAAGGAATGAGGTTAGGTAATATATGAACCCGTGTATGGTAGAATTGGATAATGACCTAGAGGATGAATGGCTAGGCGTGTATGCTAGAGTGAAATTGATTGAAATGAGTTAACACTGGCATTGATCTTAGTAACTAATAAGATCATGGAGGTATAATGACTTAATTGATAAGTAAAGAGATGACATAAAGGGCGAATAATCATGATTGGTAATTGTAATTAGGAAGATAGCTAAGTTATGCTTGTCTGAGTAATGTTGTATTTCTATATTAATTCTTAATTCCAGTCACTCACCCCCTGTATTATGGTTTTAGTGACTGTTTGTAGGTATGGGTGCACACCGCGAAGACGAGAGTTAAATGAGGCCAGGGCGATATGGAATCTAGAAGAGGAGATGTATATACATGTATATAATTGCTTATTGATTTATAAAATGTAGGATTATGTTACTTGTTGGCTTGAAAGTATATTGATGTAGTACGGTAGTACTTCATTGCGTTTGTGTGTTATGTGGCGCGGAGCCACTACGTGATTGCATGATATGGGCAGGTATTGTGTTATATGTATGCTTGAATGAAATGTGGAGTGTGATTGCATACTTAATTGTTGATGATGATAATTATAATGATTGATGATGGTGGTAGTAATTATATATGATGTACGAATTATGACAAATTGAGGCATGGAGTCATTGATGCGTGAATGATGAATGCTATTGGCAGGTCCTATTAAAATGCATGAATGTGGTGTGTGATTTGTATGTTAATAGTTTGAGAAGTTGGTTGATTTAGTTAATTACGCCTATAAACGGTACTTGTGGATTTAAGGAACCGAATAGGTGATTTTGTGATCCGGTGGGTTTCAGGACCCCCGGAAGGTGCCAATAGATCCTCTAGGATATTTAGGAACTGCATGTATTGGCCTTGATCCATTTGAGACCCATTTAGGGTAGTTGGTGCAAGGGTTTTGCACATAAAAGAGTAAAATTATGTTTCGCGCATAACTTATGTATATGTTAGAATTTTGGCGAACGGACAGTGCCAACAGTTCCGGAATGGGGAAAACATGTGGCCCGAGAAGTTTCGTGGCAATCGGACTTGAAACGGGCCAATCGGGTAGGTTAGAAGTTAGCCATTTGGCCTAAAATGTGTATCAGCACCTGTTGCTGCTACTGTCATGCCCACGCTACTCGTGAGGCTGACGCATAGCGTGAGGTATGCAGCTTGGGCTGACGCTACGCGTAGGGCTAGCGCGCAGCGTCAGGCCCCTGTTTCTGGTTTTTGAATTCTTTTTAAATTACATGGCTTTGGGGTTTTAATTGATTATATATTTAATATTTTAGCCCTTCTTAAGGAAAATGGATACTTTCTAATTATGGATGAATTAAATTATTTAATCATGAAAAAAATTTATTGTGAAAATTTTAAAACTGGGGAAAATAAATATAAAATGACGAAGGACGTCACAGGGTGGTTGTGAATGAAAATATAATTGTTATGTATGTGAAAACTTTATATTTATAATTGATTGTGTATGAGATTATGACTGATATTATTATATTATTTTGTGAAAACCCTTATGCTGATGTCTTATTTGTAAGATATTATATTTTGTTTCTCACTCTTTCTTGTTTGAATTTCTATGTCCAAAATAAATGCTATGTGATATATAGCTAACAGTCCAAGATAAAAGGATGTAATTACAAGAGAGTAAAGTGGTCTTATCCTCAATCGGATGGGTGAAGAGATATGACAAAAGTAGTATTTCAAAAACCTATGGTTCGAGGGCTAGGAAATGATTGATCACAGTCGTAGTAGAGGTATAATTTAATTTTAGTTTACCTTATTACAATATCAAGTTGGATAATTGTAACAAGGTGAATGCTAAACTTTGATACTGTAATCTTTTATCACTTATGATTTTTATAAATTTATTTTATCATTGACAAATATTGAAAGACAACATTTTTTTTACTTTCAAAATTTCAAAGAAAAACAGACGTATATACGTCCTTGTATACACGAGATAAAAAATGATATATATATATATATATATCTAAAGTTTTTAAAAGCAATAAGAATATACATATCTCGTGTATATAAGAGGGTGTTATATAGAGTATAATAACAAGTTAGAAATTAATGAATAATGCTCCTATAGTCTTATGTTTTCCTTAAAAAATCATTCTTCTTCCTACGCTGAAGAAAAAAAACATAAATTATCCAAAGGAAAAATAAGATTCTTTTATCTTATAGTCCTATTTTCAATTAACATATTCATTCTTTTGTTATCAAGATTACCCTAATTTCTAGGACCATAAATATCTAAATGAGGAATTAGTTGCTCTTTATCAATGCTAATATTTTCCATATTAGATTCATTTGACACATCATAGGTTCACATCATGCATAATTTCAATTGATTGATCTAAATTTTTATGAGAATATGTCTCTTTAAAAATAAATTTATTTCATTTTTTCTAGTTCCAGATAAATATTTTTTAGGAGGTATATTATGAAAGATAAATAAAATAGTAAGTTAACACAAGAAAAAAAGTAAAGAACATAAAAATATAAAAAATAATTAAACAATTGACAATGACTATAAAAATAAAAATTAAGACCTTATAAACGTAAAAATTACGTGAAAACATTAAATTAAAAAAATTGGAGCTAGCCAGCATCAAATTAAAGACCTTAAGGAAAAAACTAGACTATTTAGATTATATTGAAATTTATTGATTTTTTTCCTTACATAAACTTAATATTATTTATTTTGGGCCCCTATTAACAATGGGCCTTGGGACATTGCCCTTGCTTCTAAGGCCCAAGGCCAGCCCTAGGTATGTCATTTACAGATGTTTCAACGTCATCGATTTTAACTCAATGGGATTACCCACCTCTGGGGTTTGTGGCTCTAAATATAAATGATTCTTCCCTTGGTAACCCGGGTGTTGCTGGCTGGGGTGGTGTTGTTAGTGATGAATAAAGGTGGTGGGTGATGGGATTCCATGGCTATTTTGAGTTTTAAAAAATCCTCCGTTTGGAGCTCTTGGCCATTAATCAAGGCTTGTTGTTGGTTTGAGAAAGTGGGTTTCATGGGGTTCGTTGTATGATAGATTCTTCAGAAGCTTTAAGACTGATTTAAAACAGGGACGTGAGTTTTCATGCTTATAGTGTTCTTATTGGGAACATCCATGAACTTATTGATAAAGAGTGGATTGTAATCTTCTCTCGTGTGTTTAGGGAAGCAAATGTATTTTGCTGATTTCATGGTTGGATTGGGCATGTCAACTATGGATTGATATACTACCTGGATATCCCCTCCACCTCACATAGACTCTCTTCTTTTAGTTAATAGATGAAGGGTTCCCTTTGAAATAGGCTGATTTTTTCATTGTTATCTTTTGTTTACTTCTTTCTTTTAGCATTTGTTAAAAAAAATTAACGATAATTAATTTAAGTGATATATGTTTGATTCTTCGTAAACAAAGTCTTGGTGGGATAATTAACATCACCATAATATAGATATTTTCAACTCGAACAAGATTGACTCTAGGAAAAGACATGTGATTAAACCAAAGTAATAAAATATTTTAAATTTATTTTGATACAAATTTTTCACATAACTTACTTTTACATAATAAATTTTATTATATTAAGACAATAATAAAAAATAAGTTAGAGTTAAATAACAATTTAAATTTTAAGTTATTATAAAATAATATCAAATTTTCCTTTCCTTTCTCTATTATTAGTATTATTATTAAGGAGGTTTATCTAACTTCTTCAACCTTACACAGTAAAAAAATCAAAATTAGAATATTTTTATTGATATAAACTGTGTAACCTCTCACTTATTTTTAAATCTTTTACCATTAGATCTTATGATTCCTGTATGATAATACATTGTTAAATTATTATAATATAAATTCTTACCACAATAGAAATATAATAAAATAAATTAATATATTAAATTTAATAAATAATAAAAATTATAATCAAAATAACACTATAAAACTATTAAGTGTTCATTACAGTATTTTTCTACAGTTTTCCTTTCCATTAAAGGTAAAAATATTATTTTGTTCACAAAACAGTACACATAGTCTAATATTCAAATGACTAAGATTCTTAAAAACAACATCATATTACATTTACAGTAATTTAAAATATAAAAATATCATATTAACACCATAATAAATAACTAAAAAATAATTATTCAAATTAGTATATAAACATACGAATTTTATAATTAAAAATATAGTTTTATAGTTAAAATTGAAATTGACCCCAATAAGGCTATTAATGTTGATATTTAATATCAATTACGAATTTTACAAAATTGAAATTGAAATTTTAGTTATAAAAACCATAAAACACTTAAAATATTACACTTTAAAATTGTCATATATTGAGAGGCTATTTGGTTAGTTATATCTTTAAGTACAAAATGAACATATAAAATTTAGTTGTCATGTTATTCTTATTATATGTTACCAGTATATAAATCGTCTTAAGATTCACCCTTTTAATTGGGAAAATTGGAAAAACACCAACCTGAAAAAAATAGTTTTGATATTTTTTCCCACCTAGAAAAAATTCAAAATTATTTCTACAAGTGAACAAAGAAAGGTTTTTTTGCACTCAATGACTCACTCACTCTCTCTCTCGGCAGTTTCAGTTGGTACAGTGCGCGTGCATAGCACACAGACACAGCAGATAAATACAACTACTGTTTTACCTCTTTTGTGTGTTTTTTTCATTCATCACTACCGTTTCCATTACCTCTTTCTCTTTCTCTTTCTCATACCCTTTTCAAACCTCGAAACCAAACACACCCTTTTCTTTTCTTTTTCCTTTGTCGTCTTTTCCCCAACTCCAATTTTCTCGCCCCTTCCGAAATTTTTTCCCTCTCTGATTATTCTCACTCAAACCTTTTTTCTTCCCTTCTTGTGTGTTCCAATTCTTAGGAATTTTCACTTCTGGGGCGTTTTTTTTTCTTCTTCAAGTGTTCGAATGATTCGGAGCAAAAGGACCCTTTTGTTTTGTTGTTGTTCTTCTCTTGTAGTTTGTGACTACCCATAATTGTTTTTGGCTGAAAGTTGCGAACTTGGTTACTGGGTTTTTCTAACTCAAGTTGTAGAAGAAGGGTAGGGGGGAAGAATTGGAGTGATTGTTGAAGAAGTAGGGTTTAGGGTTTGTTTGGCGGTGGTGTGAATTTGTGATTGAATTAGGGTTGTTGAGTGCATGAGAGGTATAATTGTTGTGTTCTGATGGATGTGGAGGAAACTGGGGAGTTGGTGTCTTTGGACCCAGATATGTTGCAGCTTCAAGAGGTGTCTCCTTTTGCACTGAAATCAAGTCCTTATGTTGCGGAGGAGCTATTCACACAGTGGCTTTCGCTTCCAGATACTTGTCGCCTGGTACATGCATAGTTGATTTGAAACTGAACCCAGTTATACTTTTTCTATGACTTTGAATGAATGAATGAATGAATGAATGAATGATTTTGGCCATTCACTTGACTAATGGAGTTGGTGCAACCAGAGCCGTGTAGAGTGTTTTTTACACCCAAATTGAAAGTGCTTTTTTTCCTTTTGTTACATGGAGTTTTCAGTTAGCACTTTAGCTGAATTGAACTATAATGTGACCGGATATGTTTAAGTTTGAAGGGGGAAAACCAAAACTGTAAAGACAGAAAACTTATGTAATGGTAATTGGTAAAGTAATCCTTTGAATAATAATTAAGTGTTATTCCCTATTCTGCTAATGATTTATCATTTCTGTTACGCTGGAGCCTGTGAGCTGTGAATCCCTTGAGCTACATGACTGTAATTAAGGCATCATTCGTATTCATCCACCCTTGCATATGCTGTGAGAAATTTGTCATATGAAAAGTCTTTTCCTTCTAAAGTAGCTTTTTAGGGTACTATTCCAACCTCAAGTTCAGTGCCACTTGACAGAAATTTCTGATTCTCTGATCGCCAAATGATACTATCCTGTATTGCTTTTTATAAGTTAAACACAATAACTGCCCCTTTCCATCTCCTGGTTAATACTTTGATAAATAATATCTCCAAAGTGGTATCCATATTGGTGTGTTGTGTAGCAGAGCTCTATCTATTGTTCTGAGTTAGGGAAGTTCATTCTATCTTCAAGCTTCCTTTTGGGTTTTGAGGCATTGAAAGTCATGAAAATCCCAAAAGCTTCACGTTTTAAATTTTTACCTCAACGTCCATGACTCTGAATATATCGTGCTTTGGCAATAGACAAATTGCTGTTCTTTTTTGCTTTCATTTTAATCACCATCTGATAGTGGAGTTCTAGTTTAGGAATTATATGGCTCGTGTTGGTATGATTTCATGCTAGATCATCTGAAGAGAAGACTAGTAATTTATCATAAATCATCTTAAGCACTGACATTTATTGACCGGCAGTAGATAATGTATTATGATGTTCTCCAAGTTGTGATACTTTGGTGAGTGTGCCAAATATGTCTACTGGGGTGTGTGCACATCCCTTGTTTATGAAGAGAAATTAAATTAAATTGAACTGTACAAGTGTTACCAAATTAATATTAAGTTTTGATTTGGACTTCATCTAGACTCTGGAGGAGTAAGATTATATTCATAATATAGTTATCAATAGTGCACTATATTGGCGCTATACCGGTACAGCGGTGTGGGGTAGCCTTGAGCTGCTACAAGGCACTATAGTAGTGCTACAGTGAAAATTTTTATAAAAAATCAAATTTGTTCTCATTTATTTAGGGGCAACATTGTTAGTTCCCTCCTTTTTCTGATGTGTTTTTTTAAACCTTAATTGGGTGTTGTTTCTAACATTTCTATCCCCTATTTGAAACCCACACTGTGTGACCAACTACATCTTTTTGTATGTTTCCATGAATTTTTATTTTATATACCGTTGTGTTGCTTAAAACCACTGACTTTCCTTAGTTAATTATGAATATGTTTGAGTAGTTTTTAATTTTTTAAAAACTTATATGTATATACTATGTATTATTTAATTTGTAAATAAAATTGTCAATAGTGATCATCTTGCAAGTGTTTTTGGGGTTGACCTCTATGCGCCACTGTCCACTGTTGATACTTGATAACTAATATTTTAGTTAAATTTATAATTTTAAGAACGACAAGCATGTACACATTGGAAGAAACTTTATTATTATTGTTATTATTATTATTTTTTTTCCCGTAGAAACATAATAGAATAATAGTTATGCGTAATAACTTGACTAGAGAAGGAGAAAGGTCCATGCCAATAACAAAAAGAGGAAAACTATAATGACAATGACTATTGAAATGACATTTGTAGTATAGTATTGATCATTTGAGAACATTGGAAACTGATTTCTTTTTCTCTTTCTTTTAAATTTCATTTCTCAGTCAATATCTGGTTAAAGAGATACACTGCTCTTTTTAATTTCCTTTTCCATTTTCATGTCCAAAAGCTATTCAGGAAAATGAACCTGGAGTCTTATGTGCTACCTGAAAGACAATGATTGGTCTGGTCTGGATTGAGGGGAAACATGTTCATTACGCTTAATTGCTTATTTAATAACAATACTTTTATGCCATGCAATTTCTTTCCAGTCTTTGATGACTGGGATGAATATTCCTTGTGTTTCCTTGCTCCTTTGCTTCCTTTGTTAAACATTCTTATGCATTATGGTTGAAGAGGTTGAATTCTGACACAATTCATGCTAGGCTGAATTTTGAGCTCTGTGATTTTATAGAATAAATGTTCTGTGACCAAGAATCAGTTGAAAGCAGAAAAGGTCACTTTATTCTAGGTGCATTAAAGCCAGGGTTGCTCTAAAACTTTAAATAACCATATAAAAGGAACATGCTGTCTCATGCATAGTATAAATTTAATAGCAAGGCTATATAGTCTAGAGTTCCTAAGTTACACAGTAATAGTACTAGAGATTTTTTGTTCTACTTTTGAATTGCCATCTCCAGAACATCATCATTATTTTTCTTCTTCTTTAGAATCCTTCCTTCTGTTTTTTAATATGTTTCTTTCATCTGCATATGTTGAATTTTATTCATTGATGTATTATGAACACAGGTTAAGTCATTGCTTGCTGATGCTAAGGCAGGAGCTCCTTTGAGTGCACTGGAGAACTCGACAAATACAAATGCTCTGTCAAGCAATTCGTTACCTTCCCTGTTTCCTGCTGGGACTACGCCCCCACTTTCACCTCGCAGTTCATCTGGTTCCCCACGTACTGCAAAACAGAGAACCAGTCCTTCTTCATTAGGTTCTCCACTGAAATTAGTCAGGGAACCTGTAAGAGAGGTCATTCCACAGGTATTTGTTATCATCTTAACTAATTCTTTATTCCTTTTCCTTTATACTTCTCTTTTGGTTATATCTAGAAAGGATTAGTTTCTTCTCTTACAGTTTTTTGCATTACCTTTAATGTGCTTGCAGTTTTACTTCAAAAATGGTCGTCCACCTCCAAATGAAACAAAAGAGCGTTTCCTGTTTCAAATTGATAGTCGATTTTATGGTCATTTGGATGGTCTGCAGTTACACGGTGAGAAGTTCTTGCTGAGAACATGGTATTTGTATGTTGATTATTTCTATATTCTCAATTATGAGAGATTCTTGTTGAAAAAACTAGTTCTTTTTTTTTTTCTTTCCAACTTTTGTTGTTAATTTGTAGTGTAATTTGCAGAGTTCAAGCCTGTTACGAAGGAGATCTGCAAACTTCCCTCATTTTTCTCCACTGTTCTTTTCAAAAAGATCGATGTCAATTTTACTGGAACCATAACAAGGTACCAATCTTATTAATCATTTCATTTTAAAGGGATTATTGCATCAGATTAATTATTCGTAAGTTTTATTAGTTTTAGGCTTTAGCTTTAAATCTTTATGAAATTATGATAGAGATATTTTTTATTATCCTTTAAGGATTTCATTTATCATTTAGGGATTTTATTTGATTTTTGAATTGATTGTTTGGGACCTATAAGGATTAAGGTTTTATTTGGCATAGTTGTGACTTGTGAATGATTGATAGCTCTCGGTGATTAATAATTGATAAACAAAATCCCTATTTTCTGATATTTGAGTTGGGGAGCACCTGTCCTAGTAGAGTACTCTATAGGTTTATTCTGGGGAGTAGATTTGGGTTGTGGTTTGAATTGAGTTGGTTAGTACCACTACCCGCCCTAGAGGAGCACTCTAGGTTTATTCAGATGAGTATCCTGCTAAGGGGAGTGTACTTTTGGGGTTTTGGTTCTACTACATCATTGGGTATTCAGAGCTCAGTTTCGACATTCTTTTGGCATGCATCTATCACTCTTCTTCACTGTCCAATTTTTTCCTTTACTTTTTGTGCTGTCAGCCTGCCACAAGTCACCAAAAAATAGACATGTGCTTTTTGTGCTAGATTGCCTGTTCTGATACATTTTCTAAAGAAACTGATCATACCATCACATTTAGAGGGTCTCAATTCATAGGAGTACAAAATCTGATGGCCAACATAGCTGTCATCATACTACTAACACTCAATCCTGAATGGTAGCAAGGCGTGGCTGACCCCAAGACTCATGGAGTTGCAGATTGTCTTGCGGCTAAGATTCTATCCTATTGTGGGATAATTAATAAACTTTAATCTACATCATCTACACACATTTGTTGATTTTTTTGTTTTAACTTTTAAAAAAAGCTAAACATCCAAGTTCATGGCTGAACACATCCAACTTGATAACTAAACACCTCTAAATTCATAATTCGTAATTATAAACATTCATAAACACATGTCGGAAAAGAAAATATCAGAACTGGTTTCTGGAAAAGAAAACAATAGGAATGGTGTCTGCTGGAAACAAAAACAGAAGAAAGAGCAGTTGGAGCGGGCTGGGTTCAGGCCAAAAACAAAGTGGGTCGTCTGAAAACAGTAGCTGTAGGAGTAGAGAATGGGTGGAAACAGTGGTCACTGGAGATGCAACTTGCCACTGCTGGAGAAGAGGGGAGAAGAGAAAGGGCTGTGCTAGGGCTGAGGAGAAGGATATTGATGTTAATGAAGTGAGAGGGAGAGAGAAAAACTGAAATACCCTACCCTTACACTTTGTTCGGGTATAATGAGAGGAAATGGAGTGAAAAGAAATGTAGTGGGAAATTTGTGTGGTTGGATTGATGTAAATGGAAAGGAATTGGGATGAATTATTGTTTTGTGGGTTGTTTGGATGGATGGAAAATAGAAAAGTAAAATCTAAAATGATATTTTTACCATTATGTCCTTCCAAACATTTCTATGCATGTTTATGTCTATCTTTTTATTTTTATATTTTCCATGAATACTGCATGACAAATTGGTTCTCTTCAATCCCCAGTTCATAAACCCGCAGCAGAACGAATAGAGAAGGACGGCCCAACTGATTTTACGCATCAATCTCATAATCGGCTCAATGGTCACAAATTAGCTCCTTCATATTTAGTTCATTCCAACGAATCACATAATGACCCCATCAATCTCACATTGTGTTCTTTGGGTTGTCTTGTTTTTGCAAGATGAACAAAGGAGGAACAACAGCCAACATGATTTTAAAATAAAACACTACAAAAATTGTGTTTGAAGGAGATGAAAATCTGTATCAGATTTGTGTTCGAAGTAGATAAATACCTGTATGTTCCTAGTTCTGAAAATACGAAGCTAGAAAAGGACAAACCCATGAAACCAAAAATTAGGAGGAAAGGAGGACTGCAGTAGATCCCTGATGGGTATCAACTGAGGAGGATGTGTGATTCGCAATCGCAAACAAGGACTGTTGTTCGGTGGTCATTTTGGTCAAGCTCATTTCTTACTTATTTCTGCCCCAGTGACTCGGTTGGGGGGGGGGGGATTCATTTTTGTGGGGCCTCGCAGAAATCAAAACCCATCTACCCCCAATTTACCATCTAAACCGAGCTAATTGAACAAAATACAAATTACCTCCATTTCCACTGCATTCAATTTCCATCCAACAAAATACCCCATTCCAAAGATAACATTAAAAAACATGTAAAACGATGCCCTTTCAAGTGGATGTTGTGACTCGTGGTGGAGCAATTCTGACTCTCCAGCTGCGATGGGAAAGCATACCTGGAATCTACATCTCACTGACCCATCGTGTCATGGCATGATTAACAACTCTTGCTGCCATGTGCTTCCATGTGTTGCTTAGAGTTAGAGAGGCTGGTCATCATTCTGATATGATGTTGTCACCGCCTTAACATGCCTGGCCTAGTTGCTTCAGCTTGTTTTCATTGCATATTGACATGTCAGCATTGTGGTTTGCCACATCAATGCTACATGAATCGTGGAGGACAATTTTCATTAGATGAACCTGCCTTTCTGGATCAATACAGCTCTTTTAATTCTCTGGAGAAGAGTTCTTCTCACACGAGGGAAGTGACATAGAATTAGGATTAACTTCAAAATTAGGATTTTTAATGTTAGATATGCTTTTATGGTTTGGATTTTTTATTATCCCTTAAGGATTTCATTTATCTTTTAGTTAGAGATTTTATTTGATTCTGAATTTACTGTTTTGTGCTATTAGTATTAAGATTATATTAGGCTACTATTATGAATGATTGATAGCTTTGATGAATGAATAAGATAGAATGTCATATTTCTGATAATTGAGTTGGAGACACCCACCTAGAGGAGTACTCTAGGTTTATTCAGATGAGTAGTTGGGTACCAAGGGGAGTACCTTGAGTTGAGTTGGGTAGTACCCGCCCTAGAGGAGCACTCCAGGTTTATTCTGAGTGGTAGTGGACACAGTAGTTAATCACAGCCCCGTGTTGTGCGGCCACCCTCTGGCAGTGGTGGTTGTTGCGTTTCATCTTGACAGAGTGGCAGTCAGGCGACTCTCAGATCCCACATCGCTCTGTTTTGTGGCGGGATTTGCTGGGACAACGGTGTCCCTGGTATGCCCTTTGAACAGCGCCCTTTTGGCCCCCTTTAAGGGAATTCTAAGTTTTTAACCCCTATTCGGGTCTTAAGGGTGGGTCGTGCACCCTTATGTCCCATTTTGAAACATTTCCAAGCGACAACCCTAAAGTGACAATGCCTCGCTTCTTCTCCAACCAGACCTCTGACCCTGATGGCAATGTTTTTGCCTCGTCAAGGCTGTTTTATGGCCACCCATGGCACAATGATTTCTTCCCAACCTGAAACTCAATGATATGGACTTCTTATCTTGTTTGAGCCTTTCATTCTCCTATCCGAACATGTCTCTCGCCCCCCTGATTCTCTACTAGGGCTGGCTGAAGACTTCTTTTTCATCTGTTCAACATCATTTTATTTCTTTTTAATTTTATTATTACTATCAGGTATAAAAGTGATTTAAATATTAATAATAAATTAACTAAAATAAATATTTAGATTCTTAGTTATATGTTAATGGTAATATTAAATGTCTTAGATAATTATATTATCATTTAACATGAAAAATATGTACTGACATTTTATTTATAGTTAGATTCTTGTATGTATGTTCACTTAACTACTCAAGTTTTATGTTCCGTGATTTTTTCTTTGTTAATTATGAGTGTGGTTTTAATTTTAGGTCTTTTTTTATAAAAATTTCAGCATGTGTATGGAAAGTGTAAGAAATGTTATATTAGGTTGATCAAATAGCGTTCATCTAGCTATCCGTGATTCTGCTATCCTGTTTTTATTGGTGGCTGTCCCGTGCTGCTATTTGGATTAAAAACTATGGTAGTGGATAGTGGGATGGCTGCTATCTTGATGTTTCGCAATACGCCTAATAAAATTTATACTACACATATTTTCTGGAAAAAATTATCTAAAATCAAAGGCATGTTCATAATTAATGATCAAAAGTTATAACTTGAGAATCCAAGTACTAAACACATGTGAAAATTCAAATGTCAATAACAACAAAAGAAATCAAACTCTAAACTCTAAAGGGCCTCAAAGACAGAACACAGAAGAAAATAGATAAAACAATGGTGAACTTGCCAGGAAAGTGGCTGGAAACAGGACCGAGTGGTCTTGGCTGCTGGGTAGGTGATGGGTCTTGGCTGCTGGAATCTGTCAGGAAATAGAACAGAGTGGCCGAGAAATTTGTTGGGAGCAGTTGGGTCTTCATTGCCGTAGCTAGGTTTTGTTGGAGATGGTGGGAGACAGAGTGAGGGTCTAGGGTTTGGAATTAGGCGTGTTAATGCGGAGTGCGGAGATCAGAACATCTTGTGGGGGGAGCTGAAATCCCAATATTGCCCCCTCCCCAAAACACTCAAAATGTAACATGTCAGCTCTATTTTTTGTATCATTTATATATCAAATAAAAATGCGACAAATTATATATATTTATATGTGTGTGTGTATTAGTAGTCAATTGGGCTTGATAGCTGCATTATTGTGCCTTCAAGTGGTGTCTTTGAGGTCTGTTGTGGAGCCCTTCATCCCCGGACCTGTAGTAGCGCTATCCACAATCTATTTCATGGCATTTTACAGTCATCCTGGCTGCTATTTCTTCAGCTGGGGCAAAGCCCCATTTTATACTCCTAGAGGATTGGGCTGTTTAATGACTTCTACTTTCTTACTAAAGGAAGATATTTTAAGATCAAACCATTATTTATATTGTAACATGTAAATCATATCATTTATGTTGAATGTCAATTTGCTATGTGCCCAACCAAGGGAAAGAACCATCCTAGTTGATGATTTGACTATTTTGTTGTGGGTTATTTTAGGATCCTTTTGGAGGACTTGTTTAACTGGGTTCACATTTGTTGTTGAATTCAATCTAAAAATGAATTTACACCACACAACTGAAGTTGGAAGTTAATTCCCTGAGGTATTTCTGGATAACTCCTTGTAGGCCTAAAACATGCATAGTTGGGAGAGTGTATGACGCAGTTGTTGTCACCTGAGACTTAGCTTTATTGCACCTCTAGTCCTCTACAATCATTTGATGCATGCTCATTGTTATGCATTATTTCATACCACTAACTAGTTTGTAATATAAAAGTGTATCAAGGAGGGAAATTCCTTGCCACTAGATAGCATCGAGTTGAATGTGCTTATAAGATTGTTTTAGTTGAGATTTGAGATATATTTGAATTATGTACTGTATATTTTTATTAAGCACAATAGCAAATAAATATACAAAGGAATGGGAGATAGAGAGACAACATTAAAAGAAAAAGAATAAAAAAATCCTAATAAATCTGATCTAATCCACTTGGAATAGGAAAAGACAACTATCTAAATAACCCAAAAGACTAATATTTTAATATTCCCCCTCAAGCTGGAGCATACATATCATATACACCAAGCTTGGAACATATAGATTGAATCCTAGGTCCTCTTAAGGACTTCGTCAAAATATCTGTTGGCTGGTCATTAGAATTGATGAACTTGGTGTTGATCTCCTTGGACAGTAGCTTTTCCCGAATAAAATGGAAATCAATTTCGATGTGTTTAGCTCTTTCATGAAACACTGAATTGGAAGCAATATGAAGGGCTTTCTGATTATCACAGAATAATGTCATCTGTTCAACCTTGCAAAATTTCAGCTCTTGAAGAAATTGTTTAATCCACATAAGTTCACATGTAACCATAGCCATAGACCTATATTCAGCCTCGGCACTTGATCGAGCAACAACATTTTGTTTCTTGCTCTTCCAAGAGATGATATTCCCTCCAATGGAAACACAATACCCAGAGGTAGATCTCCTGTCAATGGGACAACCAGCCCAATCAGCAATCAGCATCATAATATCCTGTAATCTGAGTGTTACCCTTGTCTTCATATAACAATCCTTGTCCTGGGGGCTTTTTTCAGATATCTGATAATACGTATGAGAACATTCCAATGATCAACATGGGGATTCTGCATAAATTGACTAACAACTCCAACGACAAAGGAAATATCAGGTCTTGTAATGGTAAGGTAAATGAGTTTCCCCACTAATCTCCTATATCTCTCGGCATCGGGGTAGATTTCACGTTGATCCGCCATGAGCTTCTGATTTGGGTCCATAGGACTATCAATCGGCCTACAGTTTTCCAAACCCGTCTCTTTTTGAATATTAAGAGCATACTTCTTTTGTGAGATCACAACACCATCTTCTGATTGAACCACTTCAATACCGAGGAAGTACTTCAAATGACCCAGATCTTTGGTATGAAAATGACTGAATAGGTGTTGTTTTAATTGAGATATCCTGGCAACATCATTTCCTGTAATCCCTATATCATCAACATAGACAATTAGGTACACACTTTTTAGGAGATGTATAGTAATAAAAAACAGAGTGATCTGCTTCACTTCTTTTTAGTCTAAAAAGCTGCACAATATGACTAAATTTACCAAACCAAGCTCGAGGAGATTGTTCAGCCCATAAAGAGATCGATTTAGTTTGCACACTAAGCCATACTCCCCCTAAGCAACAAACCCAGGAGGTTGCTCCATATAAATTTCTTCCTCAAGGCCACCATGGAGAACAACATTTTTAATGTCAAGCTGGTGAAGGGGCCAATGACGCATGGCAGCCATAGCAAGAAACAAATGAACTGTGGTAATTTTATCCACAGGAGAGAATGTATCACAATAGTCAAGACCATAGATCTGAGTGTATCCTTTGGCAACTAACCGGGCTTTAAGGCGATCAACAGTACCATTAGGTCCAACTTTAATAGCAAGACCCACCTGCAACCAACAGTTTTCTTTCCAGGAGGAAGAGGAACAAGCTCCCAAGTGCCATTGTGTTCAAGAGCCTGCATTTCATCAATCATGGCCTGTCGCCATCCAGGATGATCAAGTGCCTCATGAAGAGTATTAGGAACAGTAAGAGAGGACAAGGAGAAAACACAAGAAAGGTATGAAGGAGACAACTGATGATAACTTAAGAAATTATAAATTGGGTGAGGATTACGAATTGAACGAGTACCTTTTCTAAGGGCAATGGGCCAGCCTGAAGTAGAGTCAGGAGAATCAACGGAAGAAGGATCCATGATTTGAGGATCTGCTGGAGGAGGAACGGAATCACGAGAAGACGACTCAGGATCAACTTCAACAGAATTGGGTGGATCAGATGGAATTTCACTGACACTTTGGTGGGAACCACTTATCAAGCCAAATGATGGAACAGGAAGAACATGTTGAAGGGAAGAAGAATGGCCTATGGTAGGTTGAAAAAAGGGTATGTCCTCAAAGAAGAAGGCATCAGCTGACATATAATACCATGTAGTAGCTGGAGAATAAACACTTGTAACCTTTTTGAAGATAGGAATATCCCAAGAAGACATATTTAATAGCTCTAGCAGACAGTTTGTCCAAACCTGGATTAAGATTATGAACAAAACAAGTACAACCAAATACCTTGGGAGAGACATGAAATAGTGGATCATAAGGAAAAATAATGGAGTGAGGGATTCGATTTTCAAGAGAGGAAGAAGGCATCCGATTTATCAGGAAACAAGCTGTGAGAACTACATCTCCCCAATGATGAGCAGGGACATTTGTGTTTATCATTAGGGAGCGTGCAATTTCAAGGAGATAACGATTCTTCCTCTCGGCTATGCCATTTTGTTGTGGAGTATGAGGACATGTGGACTGGTGTAAAATACCGTGTGAAGATAAAAATGAGGACAAATCATGGGAAAAGTATTCTTTAGCATGATCACTTCAGAAAATTTTAATTGTTTTCCCAAATTGGTTCTTAATCTCATTAAAGAAGGACATGAAGATAGATAAAAGTTCAGATCTGTTTTTCATTAAATAAACCCAAGTACATGCAGAAAACTCATCAATGAAAGTTACAAAATATCTGAAATCAAATGATGTGACACGACTTGGACCCCAAATGTTAGAATGAATGATAGAAAAAGGCGAGTTGCATTTTCCTTTAGTTTGTCGAGGAAATGTTGACCTAACATGTTTTCCTAATTGACATGACTCACATTCTAAGACTTGAAGATGCTTAAGACTAGGAACCATCATCTTTAATTTTGCTAGACTTGGGTGACCTAGACGATCATGCAAAAGTTTTGGTGTTGACGTTGCAAAACAAGACACAAAAGGGCTGGATTTTAAGTAATAAAGACCTCGTGAGTGATTCACGTCCTTCTCCAATCAAACAACCCGTGCCATGTTCCTGAATAACAAAAGAATCAGCATTAAAGGTCACAAAACAATTTAATGAGCGAGTTAACTGACTTAAGGAGATTAAATTGTAGGGACAGTGAGGAATGAACAACATAGAATTTAATTTTAAAGAGGGAGACAAAGGAACTTGACCAATTCCTTAAGATGCAACTTGGTTTGCTATAGTAACAAATTGAGAGATTTTGGGAGAAGAGATAGATGAGAATGAAGATTTGTTACTAGAAATATGGTCAGAGGCACCTGAGTCAAGTATCCAAGGATCACGACCCTCTGTAGATTGAGAAATACATGCTGTTGAAACACTTAGACTTGAAGGAGATTGGGCTAGGTTGCTGGATTTGTCATATTTAAGCTTCAAATATTCTTGGTACTCCTCATCAGAAAATTTGGAGTCGGCTTTCTCAGATTTAGATACATGTGCCACTTTGTTAGGGAAACCATGTAAGGAGTAGCAATTCTCTTGAGTATGACCCATCCTCTTGCAATAAGTGCATTGAGGACGTCCACTCCTTCCACCACGACCTCCTCTATTGTTGCGACCCCCTCTATTACCGTGCGGGGCAGCCAAGGTTGAAACATCCATAACTTCAGTGAAGTTTCATTTTTCAGCAAGTCGGGCACATGGAGAAGCCTAGTAACAAGAGTGTCCATTGACGGGACTTGATCATCAGCAAGGATTTGATTACGCACTTGATCAAAATCTAAATGCAAACTTCTCAAGATGAGGACCATGCACCGTTTATCCAACTTTTTATTAACTTCCTCCAAGGAATTTACCATAAGGAATCGTTTCAGTTCTTCCACAGCAGCCCGAGCTTTAGCTACATGTGCAATCATATCATGGTTGGTCTTTTTCATGACAGTCACCTTCCAAGTTGCATCAAAAAGACGTTGAATGTCATTGGCAAAAATATCCTAAGCCTTCTTCCAAAAAGAACATGTTTTGAATGACAAGAATTTCCAAAACATCTGGCTCAACTGATTGCCATAACACAGCACATAATTGAAAGTCAAGCTTCTCCCATTTAGATTTCTTATCCTCTGGAACAACTATAGCTTCCTTCTTCAAGTGGTCATGATGCCATTGGCCAAGAAACCACAACTCCACTGAGGCCGACCAAGATAAATAATTTTTCCAGTTGAGTTTCGCAGTGGTAATGGTGGGGGTTCCAAAAAAAAAGGAGACAGGACCAGCAGAAGCCATTTTCAACAGAAGGGAGAAGAGGGAAGAAACAGCAGTTCAAGTTCGTCAAAACTTGAAAACAAGGCTTGGAACAGAGCCAGGAGAGAAGACCGAGACAACCGGGACAGGTCTGGTGAGATTCCGGTCACCGGAGGGTGGCGTGTGGACGTCATGCGCTAGACAGGGCGCATTAAAGAAGCGGCGTGTGGAGTAGCCAATGACAGCACGGCCACTAGGGATGGGCCGCTCTCTTCAAGACGCATCAAACCCCTAGGTTCGCCGGAGACAGACAGAGGCGCCGAACGGTGGCCGGCGGTGGAAGGCGGACGACAGAGCTGAATTGAACCAGCTCTGATACCAACTTGAGATTTGAGATATATTTGAATTATGTACTGTATATTTTTATTAAGCACAATAGCAAATAGATATACAAAGGAATGGGAGATAGAGAGACAACATTAAAAAGAAAAAGAATAAAAAATATCCTAATAAATCTGATCTAATCCACTTGGAATAGGAAAAGACAGCTATCTAAATAACCCAAAAGACTAATATTTTAACAGTTTTGATAGTTTTTACATTTTTAGTTATTTTTGGTTTGTGTTATGTTGAATTGCAATTATAATCTTAAACATGTAGCTGGGTCAGATATCACCCTCAAGTTTCCCATTGTGAATTTTAGTATGATTCTTATTGTTTGTGACTTTGTGTAAAACTAATGGATCTTGTCTGGCTTTTATCTTAATTGATCTTGTTTGGCTTTCCTAGAGAAATGAATGGTTAACTGATTAGATATCATAATTTACTATAAAGCTGTTTAATTAAAATGAGTATTGGTGTTACTACCTATTGAACTAATGCCTCTATTTCTTAACATATAATTGTAGGGACCAATTTATAGACTATTGGATTCGGGGAAATATGTTAGCTATGGATTTAGCCACACAAATATATACCATACTGAAGCAACCATATCGTACATACCTTGTACAGGTTTGCTTTGATTTATTAGCTGTCATAATTAGTAATTTTGCAATTTGCTATCTCTTACTGATGGCTTATTAAAGTTGATAATAGAACTGCATTAACATTTGCTATTTTGATTGTAGGATGATTTCAAACCTGTCCTGAGGGAACTGTTGTCCACTCATCCTGGGTTGGAGTTTTTGCAAAACACTCCTGAATTTCAGGAAAGATATGGTACGATCATATTAATTAATTATATTAATAATTGAGTCATTATTTCTTAAAAATTGTTTTAGGTAAATCTATAAATATCTTGGTCATTAGTCTTGCCTGTAAATTTTAGGGGGCATCCAATTCTGATTGGATACTCTGGTAAAAGATTTTAAGTTATAACATAATTATAATTTGGGGTTATATTTTGGGGGTTTCATCAAGATCATAATATAATTAGGATGATAGAATTTCCATATCAGGCATTTTTTGTGTCAGAATGTTTGTCCTACTGAAATTCAACATTTAGTCAAACATATTCTCTTGTTTACGATTCTTTTCTCTGCAAGCTATAAAAAAAAGTTCTCAGGGTATTTCTCACTGCTACATGTTTTGTCCTAAAACAGCTGAGACTGTCATACATAGAATATTTTACTACATGAATAGATCAGGAAATGGTCGACTTACACTGCGAGAGTTGAAACGTGGGAGCCTAATTGATGCAATGCAGCATGTAGACGAGGAAGAGGACATAAACAAAGTTCTGAGGTAAAGGCATGCCCTTGTTGTCCTGGAAATGTCTCCCTACTGTTTGTTTGCCTGAACTCTGATATAATAATGTTTTTTGCATTTGTATTGTGAAAGGATAAAAACATGAAAACAGGGAAAGCCAGGTGCTTGTCAACTTTCATAAAATTTTCAGTTTTTTGTTTCTTGTTTTCTCTTTAAATGATTAAAATGATATCTTGTTTTATTTTAGGCTTGTTTGATTCTGTTTTTGGTTTTTAAAAGTATTCTGTAAAACAAGTTTTAAAAATTGGTTTTGGAAATGGTGCAACAGAGTAGGAGTGTGAAAAAATGAAATAGAACAAAAAAGGTCATGAATAACAGAAAACTGAAAGAGAAGCTGGGATTGAAATTGAATAAAGATTCTCTGAATTCTGAATCTGCCGAATTGTTAGTGTTCATACACACAAATATATATATATATATATATATATATATATATATATATATATATATGACTGAAGGTTAACAAAGTTCCAACAGTCTGACCCGAGCTGACTTGACAGCTGTTATTCTAACTGAATAAAAAAGTACTCTAACACAGCTTTATCCCATTTCAATATTGGGTGCAAACAAATAGCCTTCAATATGTGAGACTTCCTTTCTTCTCACATTTAGTGCTTGGTCTATGTTCAGTCTCTCGAGTCCATAATTAACTTTGGTTGGAAACTGCCTCATTACCTGCCTCAATCTCTAGGGTGAAGTTTAATTACTTATAACCTCACCTAATGTTAGTTGGTTTTCAAATGGATTCTAACATTTTAATAGATCCATCACCCATCTTTGTTGTTCATTACCTGGTCCGGTGTGCATCTGCTTGAGGGGGGTTGGAAAGTCCATGTGGAATGCAATTTATTTATTTTTCATTAATTCTCTTACTGAATTTCAGGTACTTCTCATATGAGCATTTTTATGTCATTTACTGCAAATTTTGGGAGCTCGACACGGATCATGACTTCTTCATTGATAGAGAGAACCTTATTAAATATGGGAACCATTCTCTTACCTATCGGATTGTTGATAGAATTTTTTCCCAGGTCTGTTGGTATTTTTCATCTTTGCTAATATGCCAAGTTCAGCTTTATTGTGTACATCTATAGCCAGCCTCATACTGACAATTGATGGTGTTTGGAACAAGTTTTTTGAATTTATTTGATTTATAAATAAAACTCTGTTTTGGACAGTCATGAACTCATGATATAGAAATTGATTTGATTTGGTTATCATCTTGAATTTTAAGTTGTGTATTTATCCACTCAAAGTTGGTTAGGTACTTGGGTTTGATTTATTTTTGTTTTAGTTACCCATTCTGTATTTTCTAGGATAATAAAGTGAATTACAAAAAAACATAATTTCGATTCATTTTCAAGGTATCCTAAAAAGGAATTTTTTTTGAAGTTTCTTCTTTGCATTATGACATCCCAACAAGAGAATTGATTACTTAATCTATTGAACCAGTTCAATATTTTACTTCATTTTATTTTTTGTCTTATTTTCCCCTTAAACTGTGTCAGGTTCCTCGGAAATTTACTAGTAAAGTTGAAGGGAAGATGAACTATGAAGATTTTGTTTATTTTATACTTGCTGAGGAAGATAAGTCATCTGAACCTAGTCTTGAATACTGGTATACTTCTTACCTTACTCATGTATTTGATATGCTTCTAGCAGCATTGAAAATAATGCATCTTGATTCTTGACGATAGATTTTGATGGCCAAAAAAAAACCTGCTCTTGTGGGTAAACAAATGAGTATTTTAACTACCTGTTAATGAATGGGGTGGGTACTGTTGGAGGTGCCCGTCCCTAGGATACGTGTGCTCGCTAATACCCACTATAATAATTAAAATTTCAGTATAATTTATTTAAGTATGTGTATGAACAAAATAGTGTTCTTATTAATATAATGCTAAATATTTAGTTTTTTTATATATATATTATGCTTTATTTTATGTTATCTACATTTTATTTTTTTATAAAACATAACATTTTTTTAATCTTTTAATAGATACCCATGGGTATCTGCTATACCCACAAGTACCTGTCAAATCCGCATAAACCCCCACAATGATGGATACCATGCAGCAGATATGGGGTGGGCTTTTTACCCTGGGCAAAGGGGTTAACATCTAGATCCTATCTAGGATTAGAAAGCTTAAGAAACACATAAATTGTGTAATCATAACACGGATCGTAAGTTCCTATTTAAACATGTAATATAATATTTAAATGCATATATATTTGCAGAAAAACAAGATAAGTAAGTCAAAATAACTTCAATTTCATTCATAATAGCGACAAACTTGTTTGTTACAACTTAATTCAAAATATTAAAGACAATACTTGTGTCGTATCTTATGTGTTATAGTCTTCTTACAGTACTTGTATTGTATCTTGTATGTATCTCCCCCTACTGGTATAGCATGCTTCCATGCTATTCACTTCTATTCCCCGGAGCATTCTTCTGCAGTGTTGAGTCACTCGCAGCAACATTAGGTTGGTTACTTTCACCTCTTCAGTTCTTTCTGCTCTTTGCCCACTAGAAGACATGATAGAAGTGGGACAAAAAATCAGAAGCACAAATGAGGGCAATGATCGCCGTTTGCAGAACCTCTTTTTAGAACAGAAAACAGGGGGGCAAATAGAGGAGACTGGAGAAGGGCAATAGTGATGAGTGGAGTTGAACTGAGAAGAAGGGATGGGGACTTCAATCACCCATGGTGTAGAGAAGGAGGAGAGAAAAAGGTTTAGAGGAGCTAGAAGAGTGCCGTTTGTGGAACCCCTGTTTGCAGTACAGATAATTTTGGGGGGGGGGGGGGGGGGGGGCGTGCACAGAGGAGAACGTAGAAGATGCACAGGGGCAAACATGGGCATTTTTTATTGGTTTTTTTAGCGGGCATTGGTATCGTGAAAATGTCTATTTCAATAATTTCACGTGCAAAATCGTTCGATCCCAGCGATTCCGATGTCCCAAGTCAGAAACAGGGATCAAACTCACCAGGTCTCCAACAGATTGTAGGATCGTATGATCTTTCGTGATACCTCATGATTTTATTTTAACTACAATACCCGTGGGTGTTGGCAGTTGGTAAGCATTACCTGCGCCCGCCTTGCCCTGTTGCCATCTTGTGATATATGATAGCTTGGATCATAAATGACTGCAAGCTATTTTTCTTGCTGCTTATGATGGATCATAAATGATGGATGAACACTTGTGATGTCCTTTAATTTAGCCAACATCTCACTTACATAAACATGATGTTCATTCCTAATTTAGATTTGAGTTTTTTGTTTATGATTATTGGAGCTTACTGCTTAGTCAAAGTTTCTTGGAGAGTTAAATATGGTTCTAGAATGTAGGTTCACTATCTTTGTCACATTTCAGAATCTGACTTGTTGCAATTTTTTATCTCTCTTCCTCGGATATTAAATACAAACTTAAGAATTTTTTTTTTTCAAATTCTTGGTAGGTTCAAATGCATTGATTTGGATGGAAACGGAGTGCTGACACCAAATGAAATGCAGTTCTTTTATGAGGAGCAGTTGCATCGGATGGAGTGCATGGCTCAAGAGCCTGTGCTGTTTGAAGATATATTGTGTCAGATTGTTGATATGATTGGACCAGAGGTGTCTCCCTTGTTCTCGTTCCTTTTTTATGTTCTTGCATCATTCTTCACCCGTATAGAAGGGGGCAGGTAACTAACTATCTTATGTCTGCAGAGTGAGGGATATATCACATTACGAGATGTTAAAGGCAGCAAGCTTTCTGGAAATGTTTTCAATATTCTTTTCAATCTCAACAAGTTTATTGCTTTTGAGACTCGTGATCCATTTCTCATACGCCAGGTAGAAGCTAGTTTTAGACCCTACATGACTGACAATTACAATGTTTGTTGGTAAATTCTGATCACAGTGAGGGAATTTGTTTTAGGAACGTGAGGATCCAAATTTGACAGAGTGGGATCGTTTTGCGCACAGAGAGTATATTAGGCTATCCATGGAGGAAGATGGTGAAGATATGTCAAATGCCAGTGGAGATGTCTGGGAAGAATCACTTGAGGCCCCTTTCTGAGATCAACTTGGTAGGTTCAACACTGCTATATGTTAAATTAATTAAGTTGGTTTGCACAAGCAACTGGATGTCGATCTCTCTTACAATGATATTATCATTCTCCAATTAAGCATCAGTATTAGTCTTAATTTTTTATCCAGTCTCCATCTTCTGTTCTGACTTTTTTTTCAGCATAAATTTCTAATAATATTTCCAAACACTTTTTGGAAGGGTAAAGAACCTCAAGTATGAATAAAAAAAATGTTATAACATTTGACTCCTTAACTGAGTTTATTCTTTATATATTGAATCGGACTTTACTGTAAAAGATTCAGGATGATTGTGAAACACTCGTTATTTTTCTTCACTAAGAACCTATGCAAAGTTGGTTTGACAGTTCGTTTGGATTCTATTATTTCCCACAGCAATACTTGCATGTGTTCATAACAGTAAATATGCTATTTCTATTTCTTGCAACTGCAGGTGAATCAAAGGCTATAGAAAATGCATGCAGTGTAACATTTGAAGAGGCTATGTTACTAACAGTGTGCACTAGAAAGGTTCCCTGAAATCTGTTTAGTAAGAAACTAAGAGTAGCAAGTGCCTTGGACAGGGTACGAGCAGGTGCAGATTTATCATTCTTGTTCATAGACATATTTCTTAGAATTATCCTATCAAATTAAATTCCTGTAAAAAAAAATTCTGGAGTTATTTTTTTTTTTCATTTGAGTTTTCTTTGGTTCCATGTTTGTTAGTTTTTTCCTTTACAAATTTTACATGATTAATTGTATTAAAGTTTCGACGTTTTTCTTGTTATATAGTGAAGAGAAAGTGTAATCGTTTACCTTATGATCCGTAGTGTTTTTTCTTTCGTACAGAAATAATTCATTTCTGTCGCAATATATTAACTCAATTTGATCCTTCGTTAAGTGGTTATGACAAATAAAGGAGAAATTACTAACTATTCTTGGGGTACAAATGATTAGTAACAATTCGAAAAATCAAAGTTGAGAGAAAATTTTAGATTATATATATGTAATCAGGGTGGACCTACTTGTCATGAAGAGCTATGGTCACTCAGTTTTTTTAGAAGTTCAAGCAGGAAATCTTTTTCTCCAAAAAAAAAATGTAGGAAATCTATCAGATGGGAATGATAGTTCTATAGGAAGATGAAAATAATAAATTTGAGTTATAAAATCATGGACAGTGATGATTAAACAGCATTTAAAGTTATATGACTCTTAACATGAATACTTAAAAAATCATGGGATGTTTTTTTATTAAAAAACTCATTATAAAAAACATTTAATCCTAATCATTATCCTTATACGGTTGTACATTTGGATTTGACATTCTCATTCTCTTATAAAATTATCATTTTCATAAGATGTGTCGCTTGAAAAAAAGATATGGAAATTCTTAAAACTTTTTTTTTCTAGTCATATATCTATGCAATCTCTTTTTTTTTATCTCACTTATTTTTTAATTAGCTGTCTTATTCTTTAACCGCATACCTCTAAAGTTTTAAATTATAATTGTTATTACCTTTAAAAAAAGTTATTATTATTATTATTATTAAAGGCATGAAGACTTGTAGAATATCCTAGAAACATGACTAAAAGTATGGTTTGGGCTTTTTTATAGCTATGGTGTAGATTCCAAAACTTTTTACATGTAGGGGTTGTTTCTAAAGATTTTACGTTTGAGGGGCTATTTTTATAATATTGCATGGTTAGGAGTTGACATTAATGTTGTTTTGGAGGAGACTTTTCTAGGGGTTGACATGTGTTAATGTCATCTACCTTGGAGATGATAAACACTTTGTCGCATTAATTGTGGACAACAATAATGTTTTTGTGGGGGATTACTTTTCCTGGCTGTAACATATGGCAAAGTTGCATTAGGCATGTACGACACCCTTACGTTGTTTGGATGCTCAATGACTTAATTCCTAATGTCGTTTCCTTCAAATACGACTTATGTTCATTCCTTACTTTCGAGTACCCTTTCCCCCACCTTTATACATGTATACACCACACATCCTGAATGAAATAAAAATGGTCAAAATTACCTGGAGAATTTTTGTTTTACTTAAAATTAGGATTTTAACATAGAAATATGTCCTCATAACCCTAAACCTAAATCCTACTCGAAACCCTAAATCGTATTTTTTTTTGCAAATAGAGTTACTTGTTGGGTAAGGATTTGGATTATAGTCTACCCATTAAAGTAGACGATAGTGATTCATGCGCGAATGACTTGATGTTGATGTAGATTTAAGTGACAATGATAATGATGTTGATATCCTTGGCAACTTAAATGTTATAAGGTCTTCAAGTGCAACTCTTTCCGATTCTCTTCATCATCAAGCCATGAACCCAATCGGTAATGATTTAAATGAAATTTAGTTATTTATAAATATTAAGATAATTGTTTAGAAAAGTAAATTGTTGTTCTAATGCGGTAGGTATTGTTGAAGCTCTATATTGGAACGATACAACCCGTTTTCAAAGGGTAAATTGAGGGCATCCAAATTAGGAAGAAGATGTTAAGGAAATAAATGGTTGGAATAATGGCAAAGAGTTGTTTGTAGGGCTAACATTTAACATGAAAAGCGAAGTGCAGAATGCACTAAAACAGTACTTAATGAAGTTGCATTAGATGTATATAACTGAGGAGTCTAAATGACAAAGTTGATTGTGAAGTATCCCAGCCAAATTAGTGGATGTGGTTGACGCATTTGGGCAATTTTGTCTAGAAAATCAAATAACTAGGTTATTACCCAATATGGTGGCGCCTATATTTGTGTGAATACGACTCTTTTGCAATACCACAAAAGACTGGACTCAGATCTAATTTGTTCAGTCATACTAAGAAGTGTTTAATTTTATTTATTTTTTATAACTTCTCATTTTTCAAGTTGTTACTAATGGATGTTATTTCCAGGCATGGTGAAGCAAGAAGCATTAATGTTGATTGCCTTAATTTAAGAAAAAGTTAAAGTACATATAGAGTTATGCCTGTGTTTTGTAAATTCTGACATGTCTTCCAGACTTTTAACCCTTGTTGTGATGCGTTCAACTATTGCAAACCTGTCATCCATGTGGGTGGTGATCTGACCGGTGTCCGGGGTATTAAGTGCACCTCATACAACCAGTGTTAAAGTACCTCACTCTCTTGTTTTACACTGGCTCAATAGAAGTCCAGTATTATAAACATAGGTTCAGTGGGAACACTGTGTCCTTCACATTAAGGTATGTTTTTGAGTCAATTCCAACCGTGGTTGATGGGACACACCAGGGGTGTACCTGTAAAAGTGACTCTGATACTTAAGTCAGTACAGGTGTTACGGAGAAATAAAGAGATTATAGACGTAGTTACAGGTAGTCAATGTTGTTACTTGTGAATTTAATGAATGACTTATATTTATAGAACCTCCCTAAGTGCAAGTTATGATTTGACCCCTGACAATGAACAGTTGGCTACAGTCTTTATGCAGAAGCAAGTTGTCCACTTGCGTCTGACTTTCTTTTAGGTTTCAACTTTTCTGTCCGGGGTCAGGCTCACAGATCCATACTGGGGTTGCTCGTTAATCCGGTTTTCATGGGTTCTCCGCCCTATATTTGATATGACTTAGCATTTATTTCTTATTCTGTTGTAACCGGTGTTGCTGGCCTTTGGGGACCAGTATGCACACTAGATCAGATGGTACTCATTTATATGGGAAATATAAGGGTACGCTATTGATTGCCATCATACAAGATGGAAATAGTTCAATACTACCAATGGCATTCACAATTTTTGACGGTGAAATACATCATATTGCTAACAACTTCAACCTTATGTTCAAGAACCAGAAGTACAAGGAAGATATCTTAAAATTAGGTAATTTCTTTACTACAATTGGATAAGCACGAGCGAATCGTTCAAGCTCCTCTTCACTATCCAAGTGATCTACAACGTTGCTAAAGTTGTCTTGCATCCAAACTAATCTCAAACACTTCCCATGAAGCAAAGATTGGGGGCAGCCTTCCTAACTGTTCTTGCTCATAAACTGGCCAATCTACGCTACTAGCATTTATTACAATGGCAAGGCCATCAATGCTTAATCCTACAAGCACAACAATATCTTATAAAGTAATAGTACATTCTCCAATAAACTGATGAAAGGTATGTGTATCTAGTTTTCATCGCTCAACCAAAGCAATTATTAATTCAATATTTTATAAAACCTGGCCTTTCGCCAACGTGGAATGATTTGTTCTTGTATATCATTCCTAAACTGCAATGTTCTTTTAATTTTTAACACTAAGTCTATTTTTCCTTTCCAAACATGGTTCGACATATGTTTCTTATGGCGTCCTTCAGTTAATTAGGACAATCCTTCTCATTGGACCATCCTACTTAACTGTCACATATTTGTAAGAAAATAGTGTTTTTTTTTGTACGATAAAACAATGGTGGATCATTACATCAATAAACATTTCATTCATAACATGGTCATAATAGTGCTTTTACACACTCTGAATAAAATAAGGCATGTAGGCTTCCACAAATAACTATATATTCAATTGGGCTGTCCATATGAAAATCCTACTCAAGACCCTAATACTATTCTTGATGCTCGATTCAGACCTATTCCATTCCTACAAGTTATCATGTTGGTCAAAGGTCTAGGGTGTGAAGTTAGGGTCATCTTCTTCCTCTTCCTCTTCTTCTTCCATGGACCCCATAACTATGTCTAGTATTTCCTTGAGATTCCATAACTGATTCCATATCATTTTGCCTCAGTGTTTCCTCATTCAGAGGCATGTACTCAAGAGTAAGAGAATGGATCCTCATCCTTAGCATGAAAGGCTCTGGTTCTGGAGGGGCTCAGCTCTTGGGCGAAGACGCATCTTCTATCATATTCTCATGGTCTCTTCCTTGAAACACATGAGGCGGGTCTCTACAGTTCTATACAGAACCATCTACCATTCCAATATCCTTATTGAAGGGAGGTGACTATATTGGCATATCACTGAGATAGACCACTTCTTCTTCGTAATATAACTCGAAGGTACCAAGAGTCTCTTCCACGAGAACTAGTATTCTTCTTCTAAGTGTTGGTGTTGTTCTACCTAGACGAGGTCTCCATGAATACTCTTAGACCATATTTTTCCCTTTAAGGTCCATCTAACCTAAGGCGTATATACATAACAACAAGTCACAAATAAGAGGGGTGAGTTCATTTCACTCCAGTCTTATTGGAAACACATGTAAGGGTGTACTGTTTTATTAGACGAATTTCACACAACATCATTCAATCAAGTCACACCAATCACAATTTCACACTATAATCTCACCCCAATAGTTATTCCATCATGATTTACCTAAGGTTTTTAGTCATGTATTATTACACACTTATTTACTACCAAGATTATCACGTCTAACACTTCCCTAACTATCATCTTACTATTCCTAATCCAATTCATTCATAATCATCATATAGATACATAAACAAGTATCAATCATAACTTACTAAGCATGCATCCAATCAGTTCATTGCAAACCATCTCATACTAAACTCCCATAATACTATAAAAATTACACGTTATATGTCTAGTCTTCAAGCACATGATAACAAATATACTACCACAACCATAATAGGGTTAGTCACACAAGATACTATTATAACATCCCAGATAATTAATTTAAAAATCGATGATTGATAGGAAAATATTAATAATTGTCATCAAATTGATTTTAGATTTTTAGAAATCATTATTAATTAATATAAATACAATTTTAAATACTTAAATGTTAAGGAATTAAATAAATTATTTGATTGGTTAGTTATTAAGGATAAAAAAATTTAATTAAATAGATTATGGTAAATTTTAGTTACCAAAGGGTAAAAGGTAAAAGTTTAATTACAGTTTTAAAAGAAAATGTAAAAGAAATAGGTAAATAACCATTGTGCCCTTTGAACATTAAAATTTCCACAATTCCTTCTTCCTTTCCATTGCATTTCACACGTGCTCTGCCCTCTCATTTTCTTCCATGGTCGTGACCTTAAGCTCCCAATTAGAGGGCGATTTCGCGTCAAAACTTTAAATTGACCATGTTTTTGGCATCAGAGGAGTGAGGTATATCTATATGCATTATCAATTTCAAGCTCTCTCACTCTCCCCCACTTTCTCTCTCTAGCCGAATTGGCCATGCATGGTGGGGGGTTCCATTTTCTGTTTTTCTTGCACATTGAGGCTTAGAAATGGTATCTATAGCAATGGGTGTAGCACAATGTTGATGGGTTTAAGTATCTACCCTTGTAGGTGACGGAATAAGCGTTGGAAAGTCGTTGTGCAAAGTGGGTATCGGATTGGAAGCGAAGCGGCAAACAATTTAATCGTGGGTCGTGACCGGCACAAGGAACAACTCGAAGAAGTTTGAATCGGGGTAAGGGGGTGTGCTGGGGTAAGGTTAATATAGAAATATAATTGCACTGGTGGCATGTAGGAAAATGGTATATTATAGCCGCTTTTAGTTGTTTTAAATTAATTTGGAATAATCTATGATGAACTGCAAAATTATGAGAAATGGAAGTAACTAGAATTACTAAAGTGAAGAAGGTAGGATAACTAATAAATTGGTAAATGATTAAGTGGTATAATAGTGTTATGATGCTAAGAGGATTAAAGTACACATATGGTAATTTATAAAATAGAAGGTAAGTTTAAGTGGATTTTGTATATACATGAATATATAAAAGTGAGGCAGGTAAGTGAGAAACATGATAAATTGTAGTGGTGATGCATAAATAATAATAGGAAGATGTTAAGATTATGTGATTAGAGGTGAAAGTATAAATTATAGAGAATGATTTCAATAAGAAATTAGTGTAGATGGTGTTTATGATATTACTTGCTGAAAGATTGATAAATGTGAGGCGATGATACAAATATTTATAAGTGCACTAATCCAATATGATTTCATGATTATAATGATAAAGATTGAATAATTTGATATGATTAGAATTGTGTAAATATTAACGGTGATGAACTGACTGATTATTAGATGGGAAATTGATAGGTGGAGTTGTATGAATTATGTGTTTGTGTTATTTTATGATTGTGGATTATAATAAATGATGATGTATGTTGATGGATAATGTTGAATTGATGATTGTAATGGTATAATGCTAGTAATGATGATGATATGATGTGGTGTAGTGATTATGTTGAGTGAAATTGAATATTTATAATCCATGTAAATGAGGATATGATATGTGTGAAAATATGCTGATGTGATTATGAATGCTAATATGCAAAAGGTGTATCATGGCGTTGTATATGTTGAATATGATGATAGATATTCATGATCATTATTAATTATGTTGACATGGTATTATGCCGGTGGGCCTGGTCTGTGTGGTCGCCCAAATGATTTTAAGGTGAGGCTTTTATGCCATGTTGAGTAAGAAATTGAGGTAAGTAATTGAATTTATGTTATTTATATGGTTGAGGATGACTAACGGTATATGTTACCCTCATTTTTGGCTTCCATGGTCAAGTTGGACCCAGTTGAGCTATCTAGTAGTCAAGTAGGACCCAATGGTTGAGAGGGAACCAAGTCGGGCTCGATGAACCAAGTCAGGTTCACGGGGTGTCAAGTTGGACCCCTAGCTGAAGGTCGATCCTTTTGGTATCCAGATACTAGGGCGTTATATTATCTGAGAGTCAGTTGTGTTTTACATGCTTGGACATACAATGATGGTTATATCTGTGATATGTGATGATTTACATTATTGAGAGGAATTGGAGCCTACGTAGTGGATGCTGTTGATTGACTGATGATGATGAATCTATTTATGGAGATGAGTTAAGTTTTCGTTATGAATGACCTCATGATTGGCGAGCATATGAATGTTTGTATATATGCATATATATGATTAAGTTAGTGTGGTGGGTGATGGTATGGAATAATGTGGTTTAGGGGATGATGATGATTTAATAATAATAATAATTGAATTGTGATGATAAATATTGCTATTAAATAGGAATGCAGCTAGATTACATTTTTTCTAGCATTGGTGTATTTAAATCCATCTTGATCCTTGATTTCACTCACTCACCCATTTTTATTATGGTTTTAGTGACTAGCAGCAGGTTGTTGATGGACATCACAGAGGCAAGCACTAAATGAGGCTAGAGTGAAGAGGACAATAAAATACATGATAGTTATGCATATATGTATATTTATTTGATGATTGAGAATGTAGATTAAGCTGTTGATGTGGAGTGTGTGAGTTTAAGTAGCATTTATAGGTATGTCGATACCAAATGGTGTGGAGCCATTTGGATAGTTGATTGATTATAGCATATGTTAGATATATTTGTGTGACTGTGATATCCAAGATATGCTTTCTGATGAGTATTGATGTGTTTATGTTTATTTATGTGCGATATGTGGTTTATATGCTTTTGTTGATGGATTTATAGCTAATGGCACTAAGACATTAGTGTTTATATATATGGTATGTCTAGGTTCTGCTCGATTTATGTGTGCGATGTGGCATTGAGCCATGTATGTAATTAATTATGCAATATGAGCAGGTTATGTTTTATTCTTGGCTTTCATGCAATTTGTGTGTGATTTTGATAAGAGTTGAATGCTTCAGTGATGTTGAATGAATTCAAGAAGGGTGATGAATTGCATAAGTTAAGAATGATGAGTTTTGATTTAGAATTGATGATACTGTGGTGAATGAAGAGAAATCACGAAGTTAGTATGAAAAATAATGAGAATTAGTGAATTTTAGGTAAAATTGAGGAACTACATAGGTGAAATGGAGATTCGGTGGGATTCAGGATCCCTGGAGGGTCTCTACAGTTTCCTTAGGTTATTTATGACTTGTGCGCATATTTGGTTGCATTAAAAATGGTTTTGAAATGGTTTTGGTACCTTTAGTTGTATAAAAGTGTTCAAACTGCAATTTCATGCATAACTCACTCATATGTTAGAATTTTGACAAACAGACAACGCCAACAGTTCCAGAATAACGAAAACATATGGCCCGTAAAGTTTCATGACAATCAAAGCTAAAACGAGCCATTTGGGTAGGCCGTAAGTTAGCCAAAATGTAAAATTTTGCATAATTGTTGTCACTGTCTTGATGGTAATTGATTACCATATTATGGTAATCGATTACCTCTTTTGTTAGTTTACCTATTTTGTCTTCTTGTGTTTGTAATCGATTTACAGAAATCATGTAATCGATTAAAATACTGTCAGAATGGGTCAAAACTTAATTTTTATGAAACTAAAATGCTTTTAAGGGTCATTTATGTTAGGAATGATTAATCCTTGATAATTAGAGTTTAAAATATAGTTTTAATTATGGGATTAAAATTGTTATATCTAAAAGTGTGAATTTTTTTTAGTAAATTTAATGGAATTAAAATTAAAAATAAATATAAATTTGGGAGTATGTTACAACTATGCATGAATGGGATCATTTATATTGTCTTGTCATTAAGTTCATCATGATGCGAATGTGCACCCAATAACTTCACAAATCCCCATTGTAGTCATATTACCACAGTACGTCTACTGGGCATCGCAATATCATAATCATCATATCATCAACAGAGTGACCATAGTATACTAGTTCCTCTCAATCGCATTCCGCAGGTAATGGACATACATAGTCCTCACAATAATATATTCAAAACATGGATCCATACACATCACATCATTGGTGACCATCAGCAATAACCAGAAACTAGCTCTCCACGGTCTTAGTGACACACGCTTGAGTCGAAGTACAACATGTAACATCCTTAATGTTAAGTTTTAATTTATTTTACCACATGAAATTAATTAAATATTATTGGAGATAAATTAAATTTATTCAGATTTAATTAGGGATTTCCTAAATTATTATAAATTAATTATGAGGTGTTAATAAAGTAGTAAACATTGAATAATTAATTTTGAGTGATTAATTAGTAAATTTAAATTTAGATTAAATGGTGATGGTAAAATATAATTTACCAAAGGGTAAGAGTAAGTTTTATTAAAGGAAATAAAAGAAAATAGAAAAAATATGATGAAATTATCATATTACCCTTAAGGCAAAATTTTCAAAATTTTCATTTCCTTCCTTCTTCATTTCATGCATGCACCATTGAATGAAAAGGAAAACATAGAGCTTCTCCTCCTCTAACAATGACCGTGAACTATGAGATATATGCCACAAAAAAATGACATAGCATCAATTGCTCAAGTGAGCTCATTGCATGTTCTCAAATGCAAGCTTGCCTAAGAAATTTTGGGAGGAGGCAATTAATATTGCATGTAATTTGGTGACATATATCTTCTTCTACAACTATTTGTTACAAGACCCCAAAAGAAACATGGATAGGCTCTACAATAAATTATTGGACCCTATGTGTATTTGAGTGTCTAGTTTATGATCTTGTTAATGAAGAGGAGTTGGATCCAAGGGCTAAAGAATGCATATTTCTCTAGGTTATTAAGATGATCCTAAGGAATTAAAACTTGAAATTAGTAGAGACATTACCTTGGATGAGGCAATCATATTTAACTAGGAGCAGTAAAACAGGTCAAGTTCATCAAAAAATGGTGGGTGAACAAAAATACTCAGCCCACTATCTATTAAAGCTTGACCCGTTCGGCCCACCGGATCGACAAGCTAGCATGACGGCCCCCACTTAAGGATTAAAAATAATATAAATATTAATAATAAAATATTTTATACTAAGTTTATACTTTGACTTTTTAAAACTAAAAAAAGGTTAGATCTTTCACTACTTGTACTCTTTTTTTTAATAATATTCTCTTTGATTTCTTTTAAAAAAATTATTTTTAGATTTTTGTGATTTTTTATATTAATTTGACACATTTTTTTTAAAAAAATTGGTGACCTGGCAGGCCAGCCCACTAACCCCCTATCCTTTCCTAAAAAAAATAGATTTTCTTACTTTGGCGGGTTAGCTCGTGAGCCCATCATCCCACTATTAGGCAGGGTGGGCCTTATTTTTAGGTCATGACGGGCCAACTTTTTTGTCAAGGTGGGCTAGGGCCTGACTGGCCAACTTGTTTTACCATCCCCTTATATTTAACCAAAGTTAAGAAGGGAACCATGATAATAAATTTAAAGTTCATGATGCTAGACTATCTTAGGGGTATGGAGATTTTATCTCTTTTGCATTGAGTGTTGCAGAAAGCATTAATGAAGAATAATCTAATTCATCTCATGAAGCAGTTAATTGTGATAAGGCATCACAATGGATTAAGGCCATGAAAGAAGAGCTAAGAATCCCTCCATAATATTTAGATTTGGGAGCTTGATGAGAAATCAGCCGATCGAGAGATTGTACGTTGTAAATGGATATTTAAGAAGAAACATGGAATAAGGTTCAAAGAAAAACTTGTAGTAAAAGGTTTTACAAAAAGACAAGATATTAACTTTAATGAAATTTTCTCTCATGTTGTGAACTGTAGTTCCATTTGAGTGCTTCTTACTTAGGTTTGCATGACTTCGAGTTGGAACAACCGAGTGTGGATACTGTCTTTCTCTATGGTGATTTGGGGGAAATGATTTATATGAAACAATTTGAGGGTTTTATCATACCTAGAAAACAAGACCATGAATGCCTGCTAAAGAAGTCTTTCTATGGGTTTAAGTAGTCACTTAGGCAATGATATAAATAATTTGACTTGTTTATGATTGATGTTAGGTATATAAGAAGTATGTATGATAGTTGTGTTTTTCATAAGAAATTATTGGATGGCTCTTATATTTACTTGCTTCTTTATGTTAACGACATGCTAATTACATGTAAGTACCTAACCGAGGTCAATAAGGTAAAGACATAATTACGATATGAATTTGAGATAAAGAATTCGAGTTCAAAGAAAAGAATTCTTGGTGTAGAGATCATTCAAGATTGAGAAATTGGAAAGTTGTGTTTATCCCAAAAGAACTATATAGAAAGATTCAAGCAAGATTTGAAATGCATAATGCAAAGCTAGTTAATAAACTTTTTGCAGCTTATTCAAATTATCAATAAAAATGTCATTGTAAATAGAAGATGATAAAGAGTTTATTTCTCGAGTAGCTTACTTTAATGTTGTTGAAAGTCTAATATATGTCATGGTTTATACTAGATTGGATATCGCAAATGTAGTAAGTGTTGTTAGTTGTTATATGACTAATCCAGAGAAGGCACACTAGTAAGTTATGAAGTGGATTCTTAAATACTTGAAGGGTTTAAGTAATGTCGGATTGGTTTTTGTCAAAGGAATATATGAAGTTCATAATCATATTACCGGATTTTGTTTTTCAGATTATGTTGGTGATCTTGATCACAATAGTCCTTGATTGGTTATATTTTTACGCTTGGAGGTAGTGATATTAATTAGTGTGTGCCTTTACAATCCATTGTTTCCTTGTCAACTATAAAGGCAGAGTATATGGCAGTTATAAAAGCAATGAAAAAGGATTTGTGGCTTAAAGGTCTTATTAGGGATCTTGGTACAAGTCAAAAGAACATTACGATGTTTTGTGACAGTCAAAGCGTAATTCACTTAACTACGAACTATATGTATCATGAGAGAACAAAGCATATTTATGTTAGGATATATTTCATTCATGATGTCACAACAAGAGGTAATATGTTGGTAGAGAAGATTGCTACTTTTGATAATCGACAATGGAAAAGGTTTTTTTATCAGTAAAGTTCAAATATTGTTTAGACTTAGTTGGTATTGCAAATGTCATTTGACACTAGAAGCCAATAGAATAACACCACTAGAAGACAAAGTAAATAGCTTGTGGAATTCAAGTCAAGGTGGAGATTTGTTACGTGTGGTTTTAATTTTATTACTATATTTAGTAGTTGAAGTAAACTATTTAAAATGTATGGCTTTTGATAACTTTTACATTTAACTATTTATTGTTTAGCATACATTAATACATTGTAATATAAATAGGTGCACTTGCATGTAGAATCCATTCAAACAGATTGAGTAAAAATAAAAGAGGATTTAATTCTTTGTATTTTTTATTCTTTTTTCATTAATAAAGATTCTTCTTACAATCAACTATCTTTTGTATGGTTATATTTCTATATCAAATATGGTTTTACCATAACAATATAATACTATTACTAATATTACTTTTTTTTTGTTATTTTATATGTATTTGAAGTTGAAGTTGAAGCTTTTAGACATTAATAATGTTATTACTTATAAGTATCATGTATTAAAACATAAAACTTGGATCTTTAAAAAATTTACGCGATAGAAATTTAAGGTTTAGAGTTTAAAACTTAAAAACTTTTAATTGATATATAAATGTTTTTTTTTGTAAGAATTGATATATAAATGTTTTAAATTATGAAATTTACACTTATATATGTTTTTTAACTAAAGCTGGTCGTGTTTAGTTTGTAAATTTTCTAAGAAAAATGAAAAACTATTCTTAAAAAAGTTAAAAAATTATAAAAGATGTTTATTTATAAAATATTCAAAGAAAACTTATAGAAAACTGAAAATCAGGTTTTCTATTTTTTTAAAAAAAATAAAGAAGTCTCTCAAGGAGTTTTTCAAGAAAACTAAAAAGTGAAAAAAAATTTCAAGAATTTTTTTAACTATTCTAAAAATTAAAAATTTTAAAAAAAATAAAAAAAAATTTCCTAAAAACTTAAAATAATTTTCTGTAACTAAACGCAACTAATAATTTAAAAACTAAAAACAAACAAAACATGCTGCTATTGCATGCTGACCTGTACTTGGGCGGACCAACCCACTAGATGTGAAATGGTGTGAACCGACCCAAATTATGCGTCTCCTTTTTTCAGCATTCCAACGACGTCGTTTTGGAGGAAAGGGCTCTACACTTCGACTTCCAACTTTCAGATCAACGATTGCGATTTGAGATTGCATTTCACTGAAACATTGCGCTTCGAGTCTTGGGGGTTGAACTATTCTCTCCTCTGCCTCGTCACTGCTGAGACCAGCGATTCGGGTGAGCCACGTGCCACCTCCGTTCACCGCCGTCCTGCTTCGCGGCTCCACCTTCCTCTGAGAACTCCGTCGAGCCTCCGTCAACTTCTGCCCTGTCAAGTAAGTGTTCCTGAATTGCTGCGTTGGAATGGTAGTGCTTGGTAGTTAGTTATTAAAAAAGAAAAAACGCAACCATTGGGAATCATTATCAAATGAATTGAATTGGTACAGTAGTACTTGCTGTCTTGCTTATTTGCCTCATGTTTATATTGAATTGAATTGATGTTCTGAGTTCTGACAATTAATCAAATGAAACATCAAATGTGATCATCTGGTAATTTTTCAAAATTAATGACTTGCCAATGTTTTGCTTAGAACTGTCATTCATTTGAAATAAATTTTAAGGGAAAAAAGTTACATGATAAATCATATAGTCTAATTTAATGTCCGGAGTGTCAACTGGTTCAACCAGTGGCCCAACACCTTAACTGAGTCGATCACCAGTCCAGAATGAGATAATGTTGTAGGGATATTTTGGTTTGGGTTGGATCGAAATCAAAATCCCACCATCCCACTTGTTTCGTTTGCTTTGTACTTTACTTGTTCAGCACTTCATTCTTTTTCACATCCAACACTCTCACAGGTCTCTCCATGTGTCCCCAATAATCCTTCGTGCTGATTGTATTTTTTTTCCTCACTATTAATCTGCAATATTTCCTTAGTTTCGATTTCTTTGTTAAATTTTTTGACTTATCTATTATCATGGAAATATTTATCTTATATCTGTAATATTTAGTATCATTCTGCAATCCCTCATTGACAACTATGCTTTGAGTACCCTGTGACGACTATCAAACTTGTTTAGTTAATTTTCTCTAAATCATCATTTTCCTTTATGAATAATACTGATTCTGGGATGCTTTTATGCTTCGTTTATTTCTCTAATGCATGAAATTGGATTGGATTACCCCAAATTCAAAAAGAGTCTGATAGTCAAGGATTGACCATGCAAACAGCATCTTATAGTCATCCTCTGTTCTGTTTCTCTTGCAGGTTCACATTTATTCCTTCTCCCTTATTTCATTTCCAATATAATACCACTTCTGTCTCTTAATATAAAAATCTCTTTAGAGATTTCTTTGGTCCTTAATACAAGAACCCTATCAAAAAGTCAACAGCATTAATTAATTTTTCATTAAAATACCCTTATAAATCATTAATGAAATAAATATTAATTAAGAAGAAGTAAGACTTGCGAGTCTCTAAAATATGTAAGGGTACTTTTGAAAAACTACTACAATTTGTAGACACATTAAATGACTTATAACTATATTAATCAATTTTTGTTAAAAACTAGAATTAGTTGAAATTGAGAGATTCTTATATTAAGGGACGAAGTTAGTAATAATGTATGTTTTTTATGAAATTTATGTTTGTTGATTGAATGTGAAATGGAACATAACTGTGTTGCAGAAATATCAGTACAAATGGGAAGGCTAAGGGTTTAGTGAAATTTGGTGCACCATATCCCTCTCGACTGGATAGGAAATATGAATTCAATAGGAGACCTCGTGTCTATAGGTCTCCCATCCCCATAAAGTCAAATAGGTTGTTTGTGCATCCTAAGGCAGGTGATGGCAATCAATCTGCTTCTATTAAAGAGGATGAAATCAACACAAACCATGCTCCTAATAGCACCTCACCGCCGACATTTCTCAGCAACTGGTTGCCTCCGCAGTACCTGTGGAGAGGGCTATCAGTTTTGGTCCTGGCAGGGCAGGTGATTATGAAAACTCTAACTGGGAAGATTCATTGGAGGAATACTCTTCAACAGCTGGAGAGAGTTGGTCCTAGATCAGTTGGGGTCTGTCTCTTGACTTCGGCCTTCGTGGGCATGGCCTTCACGATTCAATTTGTGAGAGAGTTCACTAGGTTGGGATTGAATAGATCTGTAGGTGGGGTTTTAGCTTTGGCTTTCTCAAGGGAGCTGAGTCCCGTGGTTACTGCAATTGTGGTTGCTGGCCGCATTGGAAGTGCATTTGCGGCTGAGTTAGGAACTATGCAGGTTTCTGAGCAAACTGACACATTGAGAGTCCTTGGTTCGGACCCTGTTGATTATCTGGTGACACCAAGAGTGATTGCCACTTGCATAGCCTTGCCTCTTTTGACCCTATTGTGTTTTACATTGGGGATGGCATCGAGTGCCCTTCTTGCTGATGGTGTTTATGGGGTGAGCATTAACATTATATTGGATTCAGCTCAGCGAGCTCTCAGATCATGGGACATTGTTAGTGCAATGATCAAGTCTCAGGTTTTTGGCGCTATCATATCTATAGTTAGCTGTGCATGGGGAGTTACTACTTTGGGAGGTGCTAAAGGTGTTGGTGAATCAACAACGTCAGCTGTAGTTATTTCTCTTGTTGGCATCTTCATTGCTGATTTTGCTCTTTCATATTGTTTCTTCCAAGGAGCAGGAGATCAGCTAAAAAATTGTGTTTAAGCAACTGATGTTGTGTCTGTGAATGGTATAGTTTTTCTATTAGAGTTGTGGTAAAAACTTATTAAAATTTGCAACAGTTTGTGCAAGTCTTACTCTTTTCTAAGTTATGACTTTGAGCCGTGAATCTTATTTATGTATATCTGTGTATGATTGCGAGTTCTTCAAACACGATAAAGGCATTTTTTTATTTTCTCTTAACTAGTGTATCAACTATTAGGTTTTAATGTAATAAATCTTTTAAGCTACAGTGAACTGCTATTTTGTTTTGTCAAAAAGGTTATAATTTATGATCCATTTGATGATCAATTTTGTAATGGGCTTAGGGTATGCAATCACATTTTTATTATGAAGAAATGAGTTTAGCAAGCCTTATCTTTTCACAAAAAAATGAAGGCTAAAATATATGTTTAGTTCCTTATGTTTTTATTTTAGGTTTCAAATGTCTTTTATATCTCAATTTTGTTTCTTTGGTTTCAAATGTCTTTTATATCTCAATTTTATTTCTTTCTGCCAAAAACGTTAACATAAACCTGTCTTTTTAAATTGGTTCTCATCGAACCGATTTTAAATATATTTTTTAGATTGGATTCCATTGAAAACCGATTTAAAAAGTATATTTTAAATCAAATATTTTACACCGGAGTAGTATGAGAAAATCATGACAAGATTGGTTTGAATTGGTCAAAGGCTAATTTGTAATCCGTTGGTCAGACGGAGTAGTATGAAAAAATCATAACAAGAATGAAGGAACATCAGTGAACTGATGGAATCCCAACTCTTGGAATTGGCCTGATGAACAAGTCTATAAACACTTGTTAGCCTCTCTAAAAGCATGTGACGATTTGATGGCTTCAAAGCCATCAGCAACAATGGGGATAACCTTCAATGATGACTTGGGGAACTTTCATCTCCTTAGCCGCTCATTTCTTTGAAAGGAAGAACGTGTTAGCTCAGTTTGGGGGGTTTTGGAGTCTTGCTTGGTTGGGTTCTAGAGACATTAAAACTCAACAGTTTGGCCTGACAAGTCCTCGGGAGTTTCATGGATCTCACGGAGGTGAAGAAGAGGTCATGGGAAGTGCTTGCTGCAGAACCTGAAAGCTGTAGCAAGCCAAGCAGAGCGCAAACAGAGTTATCAATATGACACACTCTCTCCTGCCATGGATGCAATTTTGGCAGAAGGAAGCAGTTGCTTCTCAAGTTAAGCAGGTTCACCTAATGCCAGCTTCTGATTCTTCAATCTTGATGAGAAATGTTTTAGGCTGATATTTAATTGGATTTCATTAGAGGTTCTGTGCTTAGTTTCTTATTGCGTGTGAAGCTATTGTCTACTACTGAATATATTGATTCTATGCATTTACTGAGTAATGAATTGGGCCCTAAATGTTGTAAAGGAAACAAAGGGTCTGTTTGGTTCCTATTTAGGGTTTTCCAACTGAGGTTGGTCAAAGACTAATTTGTAATCTATTGGTCAAATGGAGTTTGAACAACTTTAAATAGTGTGTATGAACAATATTAACTATTGGATAACTTTGTTTTCACATCTCTGTTTCTACAACTGATTACCTGAAGGGCACAAAGTTCTTATGGCTAGGTTATGGTGCAGGAAGTGAAAGACAGTACTCCCATAACAATCTTATAATTTCACACAGTAGGGAAATGGTTTATACTTTCCACTTTCTGGTTTATCTTGTAATTACTTTTCCTTTAGAAATTTATCAATGCATGTACTGTGTTGTTAAAGTCCTAAACCTATTGAGGTTTTGAGAAGATAGAGAATGATTCCTAAAATTTGTGAGCTTTATAGAATGAAACATGTAACTCAGTAGCGGAGAGGTGGCCACTGTGTTGCTTTGGCAGAATGAAAGTGTGATTGTGATTGTTAAGTGTGACTTGGTACCTGAGGTTCATTGATATGATTTTGTTGCCAACTGAATATGGTCACAATTTTTTTACAAATTTGATGAAAAACTCAATCAAATTAAATTTTATTGATTTAAACTTGTTACAATTCCATCCATGATTGGTGCAACAATAAGGTTCCTGACTTGCTGTCTTTGTTCACAATACTGTGAAAGTTCTGGTTGTTCCTGATACTTTCCCATAAGATGGTCAGCCTTCAACTTCAAGGTTCATTTCTCTTTAGGCTTTGTCGCCTTCATCAACCAAATCGGCACTAGTTGCCAGTTACTCCATTTGCAAATTCAGGTGCAGGGAGTATACATGGAAGACGTGTAGGGAGCGAATTTCATTTAAGTGTATGCCGCTGCTGTTGTGGAGCTCCATTCAAGTGTATACCTTAATGCCTATTTTTAATGGGTAGCAAAGGTGGTAGAGGTATTGGCTTGATTCTGAAATGCTTTCCCAGATTTTGGGACTTCAGTAGTATTATGAAAGAAAATCGGTTTGATTGCAAAGCATTGATGTACCATTACTATATCTCATACTTACCATTACATTTTGGAATTCTATCTGAAACAAATCATGTTTTACGATGCTGTCTGCATCTCTATCGGCTAATAATAGCAGCAATGCATGAATCTGAGCATGGAAAGCCCCAAACTATCATAACAAGAAAGTATTGAATTGCTTTTTGAAATACAGGAAAAGGTGTTTTGATTCTGTGTTATTTTTCACTTGCTTGAATTTAAATGGTGTCATCAAATGCTTACTGAATGTGTTTATTTCACAATTCCGACAGAGGTTGATGGAATTCCTGCAAATTATTCTGGTGTCTTGGTGTCTCATTTGCTTGAAGCCTTTCGACAAGGACTGACGCTTAGCATTGTTGAGAACTTTTATCTGGAGAAGAAAAATCTAATACTAGTAACACAATAAAATAGGTTGTAAAAAAAAATGACTTCAGTTTGTACTACAACTAGAAAATAACCAACTTAGTTTAAATAAAGGCTAGTGTTAGTAGAATTGAGAAAACAACAATAATTCAAATTCAGATAAATATTCTTATACATTAAGACTTCTCGATGAACCAAGATATTATTAAAACAAAAAAATTAGTCAAAACAAAAAAATTATAGTAAATTCTTTCATTTCCTCTCTTAAACTAAGTGCTATGAAGCAATTAGTTTATGTCAGAAATGTCACACACTCCCAATAGCTTTTGAAAAACTTCAATCTTTAATGGCTTGGTCATTATATCTGCCACCTGGTCTTGACTTTTGTAATGAACTAATTTAATGGTACCCTCCTTGGTAAGATTCCTTAAGAAATGAAACCTCACATCAATATGCTTGTTGCAGCCATGCATAATAGGAATTTTAGATAACTTAATGGTTGAGTTGTTATCACACATCACAGTTGTATAGTCTCCATAAGAATGTCCCTACTCCTTTAAGATTTTCTTCACCCAAACTCCTTGACAAGCATAAACAACAACTGCTACAAATTCTACTTTGTGGTTGATAAAGTTACAATAGGTTATTTTTTTGAACACCATGAGATAACACCTTAACTCATCAAAAACACATAATCGGATTGATGGTACAAAGTTAGACTTAGAAAGGGGGTTGAATAAGTCTTAAACTATTTCTCGAAACAAGTATAGACCGCTCTAGCACAATATTCAATTTTAACAGACTAGAGAAAGGAGCAGAAAATCACACAACGAAATTTATCCTGGTTCACTTCTAACTCAGAAGCTACGTCAAGTCCCTTCGGACCGAAGGATTTTTCACTATTGTAAAATGCCTCTACAATTTGCACCAACCCAGTGCAACAATATTCTTGACTCCAGCCACTTCTTGTTTAAACCAAAATATTCTTGACACTAGCCACTCTTGGCTAAAAAAACCCAAGTATTCCTTCAAAAGCCTCTTCAAGCCATAGTGTTTCCCAACACTAACAGATTCTGGCAGCACACTATAATGTACAAAGTGAGGTACTGAAAGTGTTTGAAGTTACAATCAAATAACTCAGGGTATAAAGATATGAAATGATTACAAGATACATTGAGCTACATCACGGTTTGCACTAAGCAGAACTACAAAGAGGACTTATGTAGTGAATATAAGAACTTAGAAACTTTAAGAAAAAGTCTTACAGACTTTGGTTTCTAGAGGGAAAACAAGAGAGTGTTCAAGTATGAATTTGAGTAGCATCACTATCTTGATTTTAAAAGCTTCTTATATTTATAGTCCTTCTAACAAATATCCGTTGGTTCAGCTTCAAAGGATGTTGGTCTCTTGAGGATTGCGTTGTCAGTGAGTGCAGACACATGCTTTAGAGAAGTTACCTTATCTAGATAACTTCGAAAGTCTTCAGCAAAAGATCCCTTTTGCTTATGCATTTTAGGAAAGCATGTATACTCTATAGCAATTGACCTTAGGCTATCTGTTCTGAACAGGTTCAGCTTTTCTGACACCTTGAGACATGTAAGGCAGTTTTCTAGATAAATGTGAGAAAGTTTTCAACTTTTTCGGTGATTTCCTTTTTGATGATAACTTTAGAGAAGACATGAGAAAGTTCATGCAACTTCATATTTGGAAAGGAAAGATCTTTTTCAGTATTTGAAGAGTCAGAAATCTTCTCGTGGTTTGTAGAGAAATCTTCTAGTGGTCTGTAGATACAAAAAGACTTGATCCAGTGAAGCTTGGGTGAGTACAGACTTCTTCATTTCAGAAGCAAATTGATTTTTACAGACTCCCCCTTTCTTTTGCAGATAGAGCTCTACGGACTCCTGTCACACTTGAACATACTTGTTAGACAAACAAATAGTACAAACTTCATTTTAGCTGAGAGTCTTGATGTGTATTATTAACAAATCAGATGAGGTTCAAACTACTCAATCATGAGTTCAGACTTTACTCTAACACGGATGTACTATTCCTGTCTTCCATATCTCCTTCATAGTCACTGTCTGTGAATGCCAACAGCTCACCATCTCTTGTTGGCTTCTAATAAATTCCATAATTCATAGTCCTTTTAAGTATTGAAGTGCTTTTTTAGGTGCCTGTAAATGAATATCCATTGGTTTTGCCATATATCTACTTATGAGACATGTAACAAACATTATGTTAGATCCTATGGCAGTGAGACACATCAAACTACTAACCAGTTGCTTATATCATCAACAAAGTTTATAGTTCCATTTTTGCTCTTTTTGAAACTTGGAGCTATTGGACTGCACATTAAATTACTTTCCATAATATCAAACCTCTTCAAGACTTCTAATGCTACTTTCTTTGGCGTAATATATAAATACCATTAGGTCTTTACAGCACCTTGATCTCAAGAAAAAAAAAACTCATCTTCCCCAAGTCATAAACTCTCTTAACATAAAGCTTTTAAATTCAGACATCATAACTTCATTACCAATAAAAATGACGATGATAATTTTTCCTCATTTGTTTCTCTTGGTGAATAATGTTTGCATGCTATCACACCACTGAAATCTTTCACCAATGAAACGGGTTTTGATTCGACTAAACCAAGCTTGTGGGGTTTGTTTAATCCATACAAAGCTTTATGCAACTTGTAAACCAGATGCTCACTGCCCTTTTCTTCATATCCTCTTGGTTGTTCCACATAAACATCTTCATCTAGCTCACCGTAGAGGAAAGTTGACTTAACATCTAGTTGGAAATTCTACCAATTCTTATGTGTAGGTAGAGCAATAATCATTTTTACTATATCCATCCTTGCCACTAGTGCATAAACTTTTGTGTAGTCTACTCCATGTTTTTTAGAATACCTTTTAGCCACTAATCGAGCCTTGTACTTATCAATCTTTCCATGTTCACTGTATTTGATTTTGTAAACCCATTTCACTATAATTCTTTTGGCCCTAACAGGTAGTTCAATGAGCGTCCATGTTTGGTTCTTTTTGATGGATTTGATTTTGTCATCCATAGCTAATCTCTGATTTGGACTATTCACAGCTTCCTCAAAATAGATGGAACAATTAACACCATTAAGTTCATATGGGTCTCATCCTATGATAAACCTTTAACACTAACATAATCACCTATCCATGTAGGAGGTTACCTGTCTTTAGATTGCCTCAATCCCCCCACTCTATCTTTACCTTCACTAGAATCATGATCTTCTTCATCTTCAACTCTTTCATCATGTACCATTCCTATCTCTCCAATCTCTCATGAATATTTCTTTCATTCTCTCCATCTTCCCATTCTAAATATGGTACTGTTTGTGTCTGATCCCAATCCCATTTCTTTTCTTCTTCAAAAATCACATCTCTACCCATGACAACTCTCTTAGCAATTGGATTAAATAGCCTTTAGCATTTTGATTCCTCACTAACTCCCAAGAATACATAAGTAATGCTTCTATAATCAAGTTTAGTCCTACTAGCTTCTGGAACATGCATATGCGTTATGCATCTAAAGACCCAGAAATGATCGACTGAAGGTTTCACTCCATTCCAATACTCCTACACTGTTACATCTTTTACTGGCAATGTAGGACACCTATATAGAACATAAATATTCCAGTTCACCACCTCTGGCTAGCAAGTCTTAGGAATATTTTTACCAGATAGCATGAAACGAATCATATTCATCATTCTTCTATTTTTCCTTTGGCAATGTCATTCTGTTATGGAGTATATTAGTCAATCTGAATGGGTGTTGGAGCGGATTGGTGTGTGGCTTATTGGATTGAGCTCCCTCCAACTTTATCCCGATTACATGACATTTTCCATGTATCTCAGCTTTGGAAGCATATTCTTTGTGATAGCATGGTGATACCAGATGATTCAGTTGAATTAAAAGAGGATTTGGTTGTTCTAGTTGTCCCTATTTGTATTAAGACTTTTCAGACTAAGCGTTTGAGGAGCAAGGAGGTAGCCCCGGTGAAAGTGTTATGGCAGAGCTTTAATGGGACCTCATACACCTGGGAGCTGGAGTCATAGATGAGGCAGCGGTATCCCAACTTGTTTCATGAGATATGTCAATTTCGGGGACAAAATCTATTTTAAGGGGGTGTGTGTGTAAGATCCCAGATATTCAAATTAATTATTTATGCTATAGAGAATAAATAAATAAGTTATTTAAGAGTTGGTGGGAATTAAATTAAATTAATTGGGAAAATTATATTGATGATGGGAGTAAATTAATTAATTAAAGAGAGATTAATTACCGAATTAGTTCTAAATTCAATTGTGAAAGGTAAAGTATTATTTACTATATGGTAAAGGTGGAAAGAGGAAGTTACACTAGGTAGATTTTTATTTAAAAGAAATGAGATAAAAGACAAATGAATTAAAGAAATTGAAAAGGAGAATAGAAAATAAAAAGAGTAAATGACCTTCTTGCCCTTATGCATAATAATCTTATTTCACTTTCTTTCTCTTACTTCTTTCACGTGAACCTTCTTCTCTATTTCCATTATTTATGGTCGTGCATGCTTTGATAGTGATTGGCATCCATTCCTTTGTCGAAACTCGAAATTTATAGCACCATTGTGATAAGCGATAAGAGTTTATAGGCGGGTTCAATTTCATGTTTCTTCTTTCCTTCATCTCTAAATGAAAATACCCAAGTTGTGAGGGGTTTCATGTTTTCATTTTCATGGCACCTAGGGAGCTTAAGGATGATTCCTAAGGTAGTAAGTGTTGATGATTGACTAATGGGTTGTTGTTTCGACGCCACTAGGTGACGGGTGAAGGTTCAAAAAGTTGTTAGAGGAGAAGGGTATCGAAACGAAAGTTAGAACCGTCAAGGGTAAGCTTTGAAGACTCTAATAATGTATGTAAATTCATTTCAGAGCGATGGGTTCCAAGCCCGAAGGTCGAGACATAATTTGATTTGTAAATCCTTTGATCCTTAGGGTTTCAACGAGGTTGGTGAAGTCGGTGTTTGAGTGAAAACTTTAGAAGTATGGAATTGAGGTAAGGGGGTGTACGTAGTGTATAAATTAATGAAAATAATATTAACGTCAAATTCAACACGTGGGAAAAGGGTAGGATGGAATAAAGAATGTCTAAATTATGTAAGTGTGTATGTTGGTGTTTAAATTATGTTCGGTGAGTGGAAGCAATGCCAAGGAGTTTAGTTAATGGATGTAAATGTGTAAATATATGTATGTGTTATGTCTTGAGCTTTTGTGGCTATTATGATAATTCATGTGGGTAAGAAAGTGTAGTTGATACTTGGTGATGCGGTTTGCCAATTAATGGAGGATTATGATGCAATATATATATATATATATATATATATATATATATATATATATATATAGTTATGATAGTTAATGAGAATTTATACTTGTGATGAGATGATGATAAATATAAGAATTGACATTCTGAAACTATGATATGGCATTGAGCCATTTTGAGTGATAATGCATGATCATGGGCAAGTCATTGTGAATGTGTATATGATTTATGATATAAATGTGTGAATGGAGGATGATTGAATGAATATGTGATTGAATCGTAATGAAAAATAGGTGGTGTTTAGCTAATTAAGCAGGTAGTTTAGAGTTCCAGCGGGATTTGGAATCTCCAAGAGCTGTCTTTAGAAGCTTAGTCATATGTATATTGTGAGTGTGCAAGGAAAGTTCCATTGGCATTGCATTTGGTTTGGTTTGGTTTGGTTTGGTTTGGTTTAGGTGGTGAAATTGTTAGAAATAGAGTCAAATGCATTTTATTGTATATCTTTATGATTGGGATGAATTTTTAAGTACGGACTGCGTCTGTAGGTCTAGAATGAGTTTTAGATAACACCTATGGCTTGGGAGCCAACCTCTGTAATTCTCGCTTAGGCGAGATAGAGCTCGCTTGGGCAAGTCCCTAATGCAATGAGGAAAATGTTATTGGAGGAATCATGCTCAAGAAAAAGTAGGCTCGCTTGAGCAAGAGTTAGGGGAAGGTCTCTAAAGCATCCTCGCTCTAGCAAGGGTGATCTCGCTCAAGCGAGATTTCATAGGGGAGCCTCTGGAGTTTTCTCGCTTAGGCGAGAAGGAGCTCGCTTAAGTGAGACTACCAATTCACTCAAGCGAGGTACAGGGAGAGCATGCCTAAGTTTAAGGAATTTTGATAGGGTTTAAGGTGGCCACGAGTAATGTAGCCCTTAGGTTCTTATCGTTTATGGCCAGGAAAGTTTCAATTGTGAAAAATTTTCTCTAATTTTAATTATACCCAATATAAACTCTAGGGATTGATAAGAGGACATTATAGATTGGACCACATATATCTACATGAATGAGTTCCAACTTCTGAGTTGTTCTCTAATTACTCTTCTTTGGAATAGAATCATGATGTTATTTCTCGTTAATGCAATCAGTGCCATTGGCACAAAAGGTTGAGGAAGTCCACGTAACATGTTCTTGTTTAGTAGTGTTCTTAAGCCATTATAGGTTAGATGCCCATACCTTTGATGGAAAAAGATGATACAAATTTTGAGTTCTTGTGTTAAAGCACTAATTAGGTTGTGCTTGAGGGAGAGTCAAAGATTGAGGCAACAAGATGAACATCCTATTAGCACTCATGTTAGTATGAATTATCAAACTTCTCTTTAGATGAAATATCTTGCAGATTCCTCCTTGATCAAAATAGCCAAACCTTTTTCTTGTAATTGCTCTATGCTTAAGAGATTATTTATTAACTTTGGAATATAGTATACTTCAATGACTACGAGAGTGACTCCATCTAACAAACTTCATGTTTCCCTTTCACAACACATTCATCTAAGTGTTGTTTCCCAGTTTTACTAAATGTTAGAATTTGTCATCAAGCTCATGGAACATAGCTGGATCACCACACATGTGATTAGAACATCCTAAATCAAGGAACCATGCATCTTCTCTTTTAGCCTCATACAACTCCATATAAGACATCAAAAGCATTTCTTCTTCATTATCAATCTCTGCATAATTTGCTTCTTTGTTCCAAGGACATTCATATTGAAAATGTACAAGTTGATGGGATTGGTAACACTCTACAATTTCCTTGTTGAAATTTGCCCGACCTCTTCCCCTTCCCATTCCCCTGTAAGCACGTGAAACTTTTGTTCATGCACTATTAATGAGCTTTGTAACTCATCAACAGAAAGAGCATCGATATCCTTTGACTCCTCAATAGAACATACAATATAATCAAACTTCTCAGTTAAAGAATAAAGAAGTTTTTCCACCACTTTAACATCTGGCATATCTTCTCCATAAATTTGCATTTCGTTAGCCACTGTCATATGACCCAAGAGAAGTACTTTGTCACTACTTCATCAGACCTCATCTTAAGAACTTCAAATTCTCTACAAGAGCTTGAAGATGAGACCTTTTGACCCATGCATTTTCTTCAGACTTTTTTTTATAGCATTTTATATCTCTTTAGAAGCGTCCTTCTTGAGAATGGTGTCGAGAACAGTTTGATCAATTGCCTGAAAGACATAATTCTTTACTTTAAGATCTTATTGTGCTTTTGTCTGTACTGTTTTGCTTGCGGTTGCAACATAGACGGGCTTGATTAGCTCCTAATATTCCTTAGATCAAAGGAAATTTTCCATTAGCATGCTCCAATGATCATAGTGACCATCAAAACATGGAATGGTTGGCTATGTGAAGCTCCTTTTGGTAGTCATTTTTTTGTGCTATTGCAAGAATTCAAAGATTGCTGATTTGATGTATCAAGCCCTACAAGGGCTTTGATATCAGATTGTTGAGAACTTTTGTCTAAAAAATATCTAATACTAGGAATACAACAAAATAAGTTACAAAAAAATAACTTGAGTTTATTAATAGTAGTCTTGGCTTAAATAGTCAATCAATACACGTTTACACTACAAGTAGAAAATAGCCAACTTAACTGAAATAAAAGTTAGTGATAACAAATTTGTATTTTGCATGTCTAAACCCTTGCTTTCTAAATGATTACTGTTCTTGAATATTCATAAATATATGAATTCTTGTTTATGAATTTGCGAGTGATAATCTTTTGAGTCCATTAGTGTAGAGTGATTGACACAATTCCACTGTATAAGTTTGGACGTAGTTTATCGTGCTATATAACCATGATAAAATCAAAACAACCACCTTTAAAAAAATTATCTCATGTTCTAACATATTGTAGTACCATCTTTATTCCATTACGGTTTATATGATTTTTATATTTCTTACTCCATGAACAACTTTTTGGTTTTAATATATATTGATATTATCAAGTTTGAACCCTATAGATGGTTGAATATTAAACAAAAGATAAGTCAAATAACGAATAGACAAACGCTTCAAAAAAGAAAATCAAGGGATAGATATTGTAAATGGTTTGAATAATCTCATCTGGAATGAGAATGGTCAACTGAAAAACTGAAAAACAAAAATGATCATTTGAGAAAATTATTCACAATTCAGATATATTAAGGGAAAAGGAGACAAAACACACAAAATTCAGAAAAAGTTCTGGACTGGCTTGAAGCCCTCTTTTCACTGTTTATTTATTGCATGATAATTTTTTTCTAATTTCAAAATTTATTCTATTTATTATATTTATTTTTCAAATATTCAAAATAGAATATCTCTCCAATTTTTTGTATGATTTTTCATCGAATGACTATTCATCTATTGTATTTTCATGTAAATAAAGGGAAAACCTTATGGAAAAATGGTGGTTCAATTTTTTGTTGTTTAATAGGAAGTTGAAGTTAAAAAACAGGTGTGGATTAATAAAATCATTTAAATATATTTTGACCTATGGAATTGTTCCAAGCCAAATGAAAAGTAAAAAACTTTCTTAGTAGGAAATTTAGTTTTGCTTTCATCTTGTCATTGTCTTTCTTTTTCTTTATATTCTTACTATTCTTTTTATTGTCCAGTCCTGCATAATTTTTTTCAATATTTTTTCTTGGTTTGAAATAAATGATTTGAAATAGTCTATTACGTTTTTTGGATCGAAAATTCTCCAGAAGAAGCAAGCGGGAAAGGGGACTCTTGAGACTTTTTTGATTCTAATTTCTAAGAATCAGGAGTTTTGTTAGTTCTATAAAATAAATGCTTAAAATCTTTTTGTCGATTCAAGGAAAGAGTCTAGTAGTAAAAAGGAAGTGATAAATCTTGAAATGATAGTTCTTTCATTCGAGATCTTTGGAAACCCTACTTAACTACAAGTTTTAATCCACACACTTCACACAATCCTATCAGGAACTCAACCCCAATTCTAAATTTGGTAATTGAATCGATTAGTTGATCGCGGTTGAACCAGTTCAATCTTTTCTCCATCTAGGACTTGTTCAAATCCGTTTCCAATTGCCTTTGTCTAGGTTGCTTGATTGCTAATTTTCAGAGGAGAAATAAAACCCAATCGCCTCCCCATTAGCCTACTAAACACGAAACAAAGAAGAAACACAACGTCATTATAATTTATATGATACATTAATTAATAAATTCCATGCTTTATATTTTCCAAAAATCTAAAATAATTGAACCCCTAATCACATATGTCTAGACTTTGATGAAAAAAAAACACACTTTGATAAAGTTTTAGAGAAACCAACCTGATTTTGACAGACTCACGAAGTTTTTTAGGTTTATTTTTAAATATTATTTTAATTAAGATGTATTAGATGTAAATGATTTGTATCAAAAATATATATTTATATTATTAAAATATATGAAAAGGTGAAAATATAATAAAGTAGGAAACTCATAAGTTTTCCAAATACAATTGAGATTTGTAAAGAATACAGATAAATTACAAAATTTCAAACTCGTCTTCATTCATCCTAATTTTCATAAGGTCTTGAGAGACCTAAACTTAACATCGATCAGGAATCCTTAAACCCGCATGATCCATATTCTGTTGAAAATGTTGAGCTGACAGTGTAACTAAATCGCAACAAACAACCTTCATCGAATTGTACATCTCTTATAATTATATACATAGGGGAGAATTTAATTATTATTTTCTTTTGAAAAGGAGGAGAATTTAATTTACATATTCGTAAGTTGCACCTAATTCTTGAAAACTTTATGTTGAATATAATTTTCATTGATTAAACGTTGAATTACAACTTTATATGATCACTTGTAGCAAATACACAAATTTCATCAAAATTTGTATAAATAAATAGTTTTTTTATAGATTTCAAAAATATATATCACATTAACTTTAAATATCAAATAATTTTCAATTAATATATATATATATATATATATATATATATATTTTGATCTATATAATGAAACATATAGAAGTGGTTGATATATAAACTTTTTTTAAATTTCTAACAATTATATTTGTTTGGAAAACTTACTTTTTAGGAGATATATTAAGACGCGTTTATTATTTCTTAAAAGTTTTTTAGAAATGTTATTTAAGTAAAACAAAAGATTTCAACCTGTTCAAAAAATCAAGATTTCTAATGAAAAAAATTTTGTTAGAAAATGTTATACAATATAACTTAAAGCCTCTCATGTGAATAGTTTCCTAAAAATGTCTCTCAAAAAACATATAACAAACATATTTAAAAAATCCAAATGAGTTACTTATGTCATGTCAGTATAAGTTAAACCTTCCGTTTCCGTATATACATTACATTTACACATATTTATTATGATGTATGAATTTCTTTCTTAAGTGACAATATAATGTAACATGGATAGGCAATTATAAAAATATATAGATAACACGGATAGCCTAACGAACAAGGGTGGCATTAATGGAAAAATTCAAATACGTGGGTACATTATGGTATTATCTAGATGGGTGGAAAATGATGGAATTATAGGCTTATACTTTTTAATAATATTAAATCAGGAAAAATATTAATTTAAATAAACTATGATCAAATTAAAATTAATCTATAATATAAAATTAACCTTAATTAATTATTTAATTGTTCATGTTGGATAACATTGGTTCTTAATGTGATGTATGTGGGGCCAAATAACTACGTAGGACACGCTTTTGGTTTCTGTTGTGTTCTGGTATTTTCCTTCCTTCCTTCCTTCATTTCTAATTTTTCCTTTTTCTTAGCCTCTCAGTTTTCAAACCGCATTGTTCCTGTTTGACCCTTTTGCATTCCAAATCAAATCACAATCACTTTCTTCTAATGGGTCCCATTCCCAATTTCCTTGATCTCATTCCAAGTTAGCGTCTCTTTCTCTTCCCTCATTTCGATTTCAATTCCATTAATTAACTCCTTTCGTTAATTAATTGTTGGTTATTAATGTTTTCTTATTGTTTGTTTCGTTTAATTATCACTTTGCTTATTGCTTAGTTTGAGCTTTGTCTAGTTTTTAAGTGTTTGTTTGCTTCCATTTGCATCCTCTTAGCTTTTCTTCTAGAATTGTTATGTTATGTGTAACTCTATCTGTGTTTTCTTCTTTCTTACCTCATTCCACTCGGTAGCTTTTGTCTCTTCCCTTAAATTATATTTACGTTGATGCCTTTGTTCTGTTTCTGGATTTTCATTTATTAACAATGAAATGAAAAAGAAGAATTAATCTTTTGTTTCTTGTTTGGGATGTAAGGAATATCGGTAAGCATTGGAGCAACTTATTTAAGAGTTATTGCAATAGGTTATTTTTATATGAGAATTTATATTTATACTATAAATTTAATCATAAGTTTATTAAATAAATTAAAATAATTAATTTTGATAAGTTATATGATTTTTTTTTTAACGTAAGACAAAAGCAACTTATACCAGTCATCATAAGCTACTTTCTGAAGTTCTGCATAACCTCTTGCAAATGCACCCTATGTCTTTAGTAAGAATATGTTATTTTGTGCATTGGCTTCACAATATGTTTTAGTTTGGCCATTCCTAGCATCATGTTACTGTGTGAATCAGGAAAGTTTGTTTGGAATGTTCTAAAACATCTAATTTCTGTCTGATTTTTGTTCTGTGCTTAGATTTCATCATTTAGAGTGAGTGAGAGCATAGCTACCAAGAATAGCAGTGGTGTTTCTATTTAGTGAAGATGGTTCTGGGAATAAGATCAAAGAGTAGGAAAAGTGTCTCAGTTGAAGCTCATTACATCATCCATGTTAAGGAGATCAAGCCATGGCCACCTTCACAATCACTGAGATCTGCTCACTCTGTGCTACTGCAATGGGAAAATGGTGGTGGACAAAGTTATGGGTCCTTGACATCCACTGCTGACAGTGGAAAAATTGAATTTAATGAGTCTTTCAAGCTTTTAGTACTCATGCGGAGAGAAACATCCAAGAAAGGCAAACAGCGTGAAAAGTTCCAGAAGAACTGCTTGGAGTTTAACTTGTATGACAGGACTGCAAAGAATCAACTTTTGGGATCAGCCTCAATAAACTTTGCGGATTATGGAATTATTAAGGAAACTAAGGCCTTAAACATTCTGTTGAACTGCAAGAAGAGTTTCAGGAACTCAACACAACCGTTTATTTATGTTACTATTCAGCCATTTGATGTAGAGTGTTCCAGCTCAACACTATCACCAAACAGCAGCAGCGTGTCAAAAGAGTTCTCAATAGACAAGGAAGAAAGCGAATCTGTATCGCAGTCACAAAAAGATGATGGTGATGATGATGAAGAAAAAGATGTTGAAATTTCCTCTTTTACTGATGACGACGTCGATGACATCCCTTCAAATACCTTCCAAACAATCAGATCTACTTCAGAGACTACTGGAGGTTTGCCCCCTCTAAATGAAAAAGTACTAAAATTTTTTATCTTCTAATTGTGCTCAATGCAAATAGACCAAATTATTTTCTCCTTTTCAAAGGGATTGTTTTTACATTTTAGGGACATCATCAAATCATTGTAATGATTTGGTAGTAGTTGACCTCAAATTCCTGCTGTCACCTTATTGAGCTGGATTTTGCTCAACAGAAGGCAGCTATGAATACGATGCTTTACTTTTGGTTATGGTATTAATTGATTCTATTCCTGTTTTTTGTATGCATATACGCATACATGTCAACATGCATGTCGTGTTTAGTTGTATGCTGCTTCATGTCCGTTTGATCTTACTATATTCAGGCGATGAGATGGTATTATTATCCTAAATTTGATTGCTCATGACACTATTAGCGTATCAATTACCTCTAAGGTTAGTTGTTAATTTAGCTACAACATAAAATGATCATGTATTTTGAACTCTAAATGTGTTGACAGGTAGGTAATCCTTTTCGAATTTTAAGTGTATAGTGAAGGAACTAGATAGAACTGTGCCCATACATTACAGAAGATGCAGTTTATCTACCCGCTCTAGTCCTTTTAGAAGACTATTTTTTAGAGTTTTCTTTGATTTTTTTAATAAGACCCTTTTCAATTTACAAGGTTTATTTATTATTTTTTCACACCACATACTCTTATTAATTAAACTTTCTCCCTCTTGATATCAATGAAATATGAGAAGCTCACTTGTCTCTCTTCATTAATATTAAGTATCATTTTGGAAGTGTAACAAAAATAATTGTCAAATTTAATGTATTTAACAAGAATAACTAAATTTCTTAATTTGTATGAAGTTGGATAATTAGGTCTTATAAAACAGATCAGAGGGAGTGTTGATTATCTGATCTCTTGGAGAATTTGCTGAAATGCAATTGTCTACTTCTGCAATGTTAATAGCCTGTTGCCAATTCATTTCAGATAGCATCAAAATCAGCTTAGGTGGAACAAGAGAATCTAATGGAGAATTTGCTCTACCCTCAAAAGGTACTACTAGCTTACTTGGAAGCTCGGAGGATGAAGAATCCACACAGTCTCAAGCCAATGCAAGTTCTGAAATTCAAGAAAGCATTCAACTATCTCAAGCTTCATACATTTCATCAAGTATGAAACCAGATCTTGAAAGATCTTTCCAATCTCAAGTGACTCAGGACAATGAAGCATCCACACAGTTAAATGGCATTAAATCTCCCTCTTCTTCAATGGCTCTGCGTTCAGATATGGAAAATGCTGCAAATGACCGGCCTTCATCTAAAATGTCAAGAAGAAGCGTCAAAGTTGCTGGTGGAAGTTCTGAAATTCGAGAAAGTATTCAACAATCTCCAGTTTCATACATTTCATCAAGTATGAAAACAGACCTTGAAAGATCTCCCCAATCTCAAGTGACTCAAGAGGATGAAGCATCCACACAGTTAAATGGCATTAAATCTCCCTCCTCTTCAATGGCTCTGCACTCAGATATGGGAACTGCTTCAAATGATGGGCCTTCACCTAAAATGTCTAGAAGAAGTGTCAAGGTTGCAGATAGAAGTTCTGAAATTCGAGAAAGCACTCAACAATCTCCAGCTTCATACATTTCATCAAGTATGAAAGCAGACCTTGAAAGATCTCCCCAATCTCAAATGACTCAAGAGGATGAAGCATCCACACAGTTAAATGGCATTAAAACTCCCTCTTTTTCAATGGCTCTGCGCTCAGATATGGGAACTGCTGCAAATGACTGGCCTTCACCTAAAATGTCTAGAAGGAGTGTCAAGGTTGCTGATGGAAGTTCTGAAATTCGAGAAAGCATTCAACAATCTCAAGCTTCATACATTTCATCAAGTATGAAACCAGACCTTGAAACATCTCCCCTATCTCAAGTGACTCAAGAGGATGAAGCACCCACACAGTTAAATGGGATTAAAACTCCCTCTTCTTCCATGGCTCTGCGCTCAGATATGGGAACTGCTGCAAATGACTGGCCTTCACCTAAAATGTCTAGAAGGAGTGTCAAGGTTGCTGATGGAAGTTCTGAAATTCGAGAAAGCACTCAACAATCTCAAGCTTCATACCTTTCATCAAGTATGAAACCAGACCTTGAAGGATCTCCCCAATCTCAAGTGACTCAAGATGATGAAGCATCCACACAGTTCAACGACATTAAATCTCCCTCTTCATCTATGGCTCTGCTCTCTGATATGGGAAATGCAGCAAATGGCATGCCTTCTTCACCTAAAATTTGTAGGCAAAGTGGACAAGCTGCTGATTCAAGTCCTGAAATTCGAGAAAGCATTCAACAATCTCAAGCTTCATACATTTCATCAAGTATGAAACCAGACCTTGAAAGATCTCCCCAATCTCAAGTGACTCAAGAGGATGAAGCATCCACACAGTTCAATGACATTAAATCTCCCTCTTCTTCTATGGTTCTGCTCTCTGATATGGGAAATGCAGCAAATGGCATGCCTTCTTCACCTAAAATTTCTAGGCAAAGTGTAAAAGTTGCTGATTCAAGTCCTGAAATTCGAGAAAGCATTCAACAATATCCAGCTTCATATATTTCATCAAGTATTCAACCAAACCTTGAAAGATCCTCCCAATCTCAAGTGACTCAAGAGGATGAAGCATCCACACAGTTCAATGACATTAAATCTCCCTCTTCATCTATGGCTCTGCGCTCTGATATGGGAAATGCTGCAAATGGCATGCCTTCTTCACCTAAAATTTCTAGGCTAAATGTCAAAGTTTCTGATTCAAGTTCTGAAATTCAAGAAAGCATTCAACAATCTCCAGCTTTATACATTTCATCAAGTATGAAACCAAAGCTTGAAAGACCTTCTCATTCTCAAGTGACTCAAGAAGATACCACACGAGATCAGAGATTTAATAAAAATGCTCTAGAGAATGTCAGCAATGTTTCTAACACTGGGGTTATGGAGGACAAAGAGAAAATGGAAGAAGGAAGAAAAGGACAAAAACAGTTTAATATGAGGGATGAATCTTTAGAAAATGAGCTCATTGACAATTTTTATGATGATGATTCTACAATGAAAGGAAAATTAAACAGTGCTACTCCTATGCTAAACAAGAAATCACACAATCATCCAAGTAGCATTTTGATGAATGATAAAACATCAGATGTGACAGATGTAAAGTTTCCTTTACAATCTGCTGAGAACTATGGGATCAGCAGTCAGATACCAAATCAGGCTGAGGAAGTTAATACCTTGAATGATGTTCGCATTGGTGCTGCTTGCCATGATGATGCTAATGCAAATGACAGCTCTATTAATGGTAAAACTGAACTGAAGGTGGAAGTTGAGATGCTGCAAGAAGAGTTGAGGGAAGCTGCTGCTCTGGAAGTTTCAATGTACTCAGTTATTGCTGAACATGGTAGCTCATCAAACAAGGTCCATGCACCAGCTCGACGCCTTTCTAGATTCTATTTCCATGCTTGTAGAGTTGGCGCTCCTGCTAAAATAGCCAGTGCAGCTCAGAGTGTTGTCTCCGGATTTGTTTTGGTTTCTAAAGCATGTGGGAATGATGTTCCAAGGTATATAAAACTTGATTTCTTAACTTCTTAACTTTGCTGCTTCTAAGAGTAAGAAAACTGAGAGACATTTGATGAATTTTATGTGTCTAAACACACAGTGGAACAGAAGACATCTTAGTGGCTTGGTGAACATATTTGCTAGTTGATCGTGGAATTGAGAAAACTAGTGGATATCTCCCCTTACATTGGCCTAATAATGAATCTAGGATAGGTTCTGATACCATCTTAAATCTGGATATTGGTCTAACTCAATTTTGAAAGCTAGCTTATTAGATGAGAGTTGTCTTCATTTTATATACTATTAATTGGTTGTATCTCTACTCAATGTGAGATTTTCAACAATTGCAATGATATAAAATTTTCAGAGCATATAACTGAGGATTTTGTTTGTATGAATCTAACCCACAATAAAAATCCTTGATAAAAGCTAAACATAAGAGATAAAAACTTGCTTTCCTAACATATGGAGTAAGTAATCTTTATATGCGAGAAGCTGCTATTGTATTTTCTTGTCTATTGAATTTTGGGCACATAAGAATATTAAGATTGGGAGTGGATGTATTTGGAAGAAAGTTAGGAAAGCACCTATTTAGGAGAAGATGATTGAGTTGAGACTCATCTAAGGTGGCTTGGTCATGTGAGAAGAAGTCCAACTAAGGCTACAAAAAGGAAAATCGATCAAATGATCTAAAATAAAAAATTTTAAATAGATAAAGAAAACATTGGGATAAATCATTAAATAAGTCCTCAGTCTAAGATGCTAAATGATTTTTTTCCAGTTTTGTTAAGTTAAAACTTGGCTTTTATAAGAACACAATGGCATGGTTTGGTTAATGCAGCCAACCCCACTAATGCAATAAGATTTGGTGGTTGTTGTTATATGGTTGATTTAACTTCATGTTCATAAAGAGCTATGCATACTTTTCGTTGACATCATGTATTTTGTACAAGTTATTAGTGTACTTTTTCTAACCATGAATAGGTTGACATTCTGGTTCTCAAATTTAATATTGCTGAGAGCGATTGTGAGCAAAGGAGCCAAGAATAAACTCCTTGGTGAAGGCCCATGCATAAATAATGAATGTGATGGAAATGGCAACACTCTTCATGAAGAAAAAAAAGACAGTACGGAAAAACATTTTCATAGCTGGGAGGATCCAGAAACATTTTTAGTTGCATTGGAAAAGGTTGAAGCATGGATATTCTCTAGAATTGTTGAGTCTGTATGGTGGCAGGTTGAATCACAGCCCTCCATTTTCTCATACTTTTTCTTTTGATTCTTTTTTTTCTTTATCATGTCTCTCTTTGACCTGAAACTGAATGCTCTTTACTCTTTACTGATAACTTTTTTGTGTTGTACCCAGACTCTTACTCCATATATGCAGTCTGAAGCTACCAAGAGCTGTAGTTCTAGGAAAATCTACGAGAAGAGGTATCGTGTAGGTGATCAAGATCAGGGAAGCTTTTCTAGTGATTTATGGAAAAGAGCTTTCAAAGATGCATGCGAAAGGCTTTGCCCTCTTCGAACTGTAGGGCATGAGTGTGGCTGCTTGACTGTGATTGCTAGAATGGTACAGTTTAACATTGATATTTCTTGATGTAATGTATTGCAAACTGGATTTCATGATATTCCTCTTTTTATACATGAGCATGGATGTAGTTGTACATGTTATATTATAAGTTTAAGCATGAAGCTTAATGTCTTTATCACTCTGATATTTAAATCTTATCCTGAAAAGTGGTTATTCATTTAAAATCACAAATCATTCATTTCTATTCATCAACTTAAGCCTAAGGGAGGGCTCGGTGAAGGTTATTAATGTGCATGTGAAGATGCTACAATACATGAGAGCTAAAGGTGATAGAAACCATGTCCATGAGCTTGAAGTGTTCCACTTAAGTTAGAATATAGAAAGTTCATAGGTTGGAGAAAATATTGTATTGTTTTGAAATTAGCTACTCCAAACCTTAAGAGTACCTAAATTTCGCTTCTCTATCACTAACATAGTCGATATGAGTTTTCTGTACATAGCTTTTTGTTTGTGTTGGATAGTGTCCTGATTGGTTTTTTATAGTTGACAATTTGTACTTTATAATATAGGAAGATGGTGACAAACACCTTTATAGACTGCACCAGCATGCTGTTGTTCCTTGAACTTTTTTATTATTATTAGAGAGAAAATTTTAAAAAATATAATAAAATTGGCCGATACGCATCTAGTTAATTTGGTTCTTGACATGGAATAGGCCCTCTTCGATCATGTGGTCATGACTTCAATCCTTGCCACACCAGTTTTTCATAATACATACCATGAATGTTCTTTGTCCCCAGAGGGCTTCAGTATAAGGACAACCTTGTTAGAAATATAATCCATTCTTGGACCTGCTTTTGGGTAGATTTGATTATTGACAGCTGAAGGAAACTGTTGAAGAATCCAAGTTTGACATAGTCCCTAATCGAATAGATGTGAGTAAGTTGAGAGGTTTATAAGTGTAACTGTGCAATGACTCATACGCCTAATGTCTTAAGATTTTGAGTTGTATTGTCATGTCCAACACTTGTGTGTTTGCTCTCTTAGCTCCTTTGGTGCATCTTTTGCTGTCATGGACGTTCCTCTTTCATTTTCAATAGCAGCATAGGCTCTTTCCATTGGTTCAATCTTTATTATTTATTTCAGATTAATATTTTGTGCATGTGGAATTGGTCATATGATTAATTTGTTCTTGAAAGTTCCAAGTTGGATAGATGTACAATTTGTAGTTGTGTCTTGATGATAATATGTGCTGTTTGAGATTTATCTTAAAAATAAAAGAAATGCAGCCTGACTGGAATAAGACTTGTGGTGGTAGGTGATGGAGCAGTTGGTCAGTAGACTTGATGTGGCAATGTTCAATGCTATTCTTCGTGAATCTGCTGAAGAGATGCCCACGGATCCTATATCTGACCCCATCAGTGATTCTAAGGTTCTTCCTATTCCAGCTGGAAAATCAGGCTTTGGGGCTGGTGCGCAACTGAAGAATGCTGTGAGTGAAGAAATTATGCCTACTTTCTTCTCTTAGAAGACACAAGATAGATCACATTCTTCCTTATAACTTTTTACTGCTAGGCATGCTTTGTCTTTACCCACAGCAATATGCATTGGGATGACTTTGAGGAAGTTTGCTAAACAACATTAACTGATAAAAGTAATGTATGATGTTTTGGTACAATTATTTTAAAAAAAAACATAATTTTGAGCCTTAATAAACAAATGCAACTGGAATGTGGGAAGTGGGTATTAGAGTCAAATGCTTTCTTTTTTTGAACATTTTTGTAGGTCAGAAATATTTCATGGCAATTTACGGAATAAATTTGATGTCTTATGAGTATATTTTGGATCCATTAACCTCATTCAAATTTTGAAAGACACTTGAAATTCAAAGCTATTGAATTTTGCTACTTCATTAACATTAATTTACAGGCTATGAAGTTATTTTTCCTGGGAAGCCCCTTATCTTAAAACATGTCTTCTCCAAGTTTTGCTTAAAGTTAAAACATACTCCTTACTTTCTCCTTATAAATTTGTTGCATGAGCACGATGCCACAAAATTGAGTGAATTTTAGTAGTTATAAGATCGTTGATGCTCTATGCTAGTGCATGTTAGGCAATGAAATGCTAATTAAAGTAAAAATGAATGTAGCCAAAATGAGCATGCTGAGGTGGATGAGTAGGAAGCCATAGTTGATTTGATCACGTGAGAAGACAATAGAGGCTTCAATGAGAAAAGTGGATCAAATGGAAGTTTGTCCAATCCAAAAGAGTGGGGAAAGACCAAAGAAAACTTGATAAACCATTTTAGAAAGACCTTCAAATAAATGGTTTTGCTGCAGATTTCGTTCTTGATAAAGCTTAATGTTTGATGATTCATTCAGGCAGCAAAACTTAATTAGTAAAATAAGCTTGGTGTAATACCATGTAGGATTTGCGATTTTGTTTCTCTTGGGTAACTTCTCATTATCTGTACTCAGATTGGTGACTGGTCAAGATGGCTCTCAGATTTATTTAGCATTGATGATAGTGAGTCTAGCCAAGTTAGCAGTGAAAATGATGAACCCAAATGTGAATCATCATCCTTCAAGCCTTTCCACCTCCTTAATTCATTAAGTGATTTAATGATGCTTCCTTTGGAAAGGCTTGCTGATGGGTCTATGAGAAAAGAGGTTAGATCAAGCTCTTTCTTTGTTGACTTTATTTTTCCCTTTCCTTTTTTTGAGAAACCAATTATAAATTTCTATTACATAAAATATTCTCTAGGTTTGCCCTAGATTTGGCAAATCGGTGATAAAGCAGGTTGTCGACAATTTTGTTCCCGATGAGTTCTGCCCAGGGCCTGTCCCTGATGCTGTTCTTGAGGCCCTGAATACTGAGGTTTGTTTCAACATCATCATCATCATCATCATCATCATTATTTTAGCATGCTTTTGTTTCCTCTCTGAACATAAGCAACAATAATGGAGTAGCAACAATTCATTGCAATGTCCACAATCCATATCCATGTGTCCCTAAATGTTGCTTTATACCCTCTCTCTTTTTTCCGGCAAATGTTTATTTGTTAGCTATGGATACAATACTATGTTATACTACAATCTATTTTAAAAATATATAGGAAACAATACGTGTTAGATAAATATATACATACATATGTGTACGCACACACATATATATATATATATATATATATATATATATATATAATTGCATAAAGCACTGAATATGAAGTTGAAATTCTACAAATTTACATTAAGAGCATAGTGAAATAACTAAAAACAAAACAAAACCGTTATATGATTGTTAATTAATTATCTATTTATGTTTTTCAAATAGGAATAATATAGTCTCTCTTGTTTCTGGTAGCATTATCTTTAAAGAGGGCAAGTTTCATTTTTGGTTCTTAAAAAGATAATGTTTCTAAATCTCTCTTTCGTTTCTTGTAGATATTTCTGTCTTATATCTTGATATTTATATCCTTTTAAAGAATTTAAATACTTCATAGAGAAGAGTCGATGAAATATCCGAAAGTATTAGATAGGACATGTATTGGATACAGATATGAGGTTGATGGAAGTATTTGTGTTTCATAGTTTGTTAGTATTTGTTAGAAGTAATAGTGGGAGAACTTGAACTCATGACATCTCCCTCCTCCTTTCTCCTTTTGCCCTTCCCCAACCATTGGTGAACCATAATTCCTTATAGAGTATTCTTTGTAAGCAGATAATCTAACTATATATTTTTCCTTTTGGGGTGTGGGGTGGATTTTCCTATTTTAGGATGCCGAGGGCGATGAAGGGACAATCACAAGCTTCCCATGCTCTGTTTCCACAGTGTATACACCACCCCCAGCTTCTTCAGTTGTGAGCATGCTACAAGAAGTAGGAAACCAAGCTGTACTAAGACGTGGGTCATTTATGCTCAAAAAATTATATACTAGTGATGATGAACTTGACGAATTGGATTCACCCCTCTCTGCTCTTGGCATGGATGACTCTTCACTTTTATCTAAGGAAAAGTTAACAGCAGCTAAGGGAGGCCGTAAGGTTGTTCGATATGAACTTCTGCGACAAACATGGAAGAGTAGTGAATGAATTATGACATTTTTATGACTGTTTTGATTTCTGTGTATATGTATTTACCAATATATTCTGTATTTTTTTTTTTGAAAATTATAAAAAGCTTTCCCTTAAATCTTGTATTTTGTATTCCTATAGAAGTTGCAATAAAGTTTCCTGTATTTTTTATCCTTGTACACAAGATTGTAATTAATTTTTGATACTTGTGTTCTAAAATTAATTATTCTTAAAACCTTCATTTACAGAGTAATGTTTTACTTCATCATTGGCATCTATTTAATGTAAGTACTGGATTTGCATATAATCTGTAACTTATTATTATTATTATTATTATTATTATTATTATTATTATTATTATTATTTATCACAGGTAAAATAATTTGGTTGTCTAACATATCTTCCTCCAAAGAAATTTTCTCCTTTGATTATACAACCATTAAGAGGATAGATAATAAGTTATTTTCATGAGAGTTTATACTATAAGTTCGGTTCTGGAACTTCTAAAGGTATCCTCAAAAGAGCTTATTTTGAGAATGTAGGTGTGTGTTTAAAAGAACTCATAAGACACATATGAAAACAACTTATAACTTCTCAGTTTTTTTTTTATTTCTATAAGTTTCTTAGTGTTAGCAAATTAAAATAGTTATTTTTATAATATCCCAGTTTAAAATTAAAGGGTAAATTGTCGGTAACTAATAATTAATTGGAATTAATATGGTTAAAAGTAAATTAATTTAGTTAAATTTAAGGTAACTATAGAAGTTAATCGAGAATGTAAAATTACCGAAATGCCATAAACTCTTAATTAGTCAATTATGTTCTTTTCCTTTTCTTATTAGGAACAAAACAAAGAAAAGAAAAGTCATTTCCTTTTTCTCTTTCTCCATCAATGTCATGCCATCATCTCCCATCTTCCACCATCCATTCCATTCCATTTTCAATTCCTCCATTGAAGCTTAGCAAGGAATCAAGCTCTCATCACTTCTTCTCCCACACATGGACAAGCTTGGAAGGTTACAAGCTTCTTCAAAACCACCATTGTTAAGGTAAGCTCCAAGAAACTCATTTTGAGTAATTGCTCCAAAATCTTAAATTCATCCCAAATCCTTTGAATTGGTACTTATAGGAAGCATTCTAAACCTGTGGGTATAGTCAATGGTTCAAATTGCTTTCAAAAACCCTTGTCAGTAAACATTTGGTAAGTCGAAACTTTCAAACTCTTACCCTTTCATTGAATTGACGTATTTAGGAATGTTTTGGTTTCCCGGGTAGTTTAAATTATGTTAAATTGGTTAGGTTTTGTAAATGGGTAATTAATCAGTAAGGGCCAATGTGCTTGTGATGTAGGTTGTGCTTTGGAACCGAATCAGATCCAAAACCATTATGAAATTTGTAATTCCAAGTAGGAGAAGGGTGGTATATATATTAAATGTATGAAGTATGAATTAATGATTATGTATTTATATCGATTGATGATGAATTGTATGTTGTTTATGTTGAAATTAATGATGTTGATGATAATGTAATGATGTTGACGAATAAGGATGAGTTATGGTATTGATGATAATGACGATAATGTTGTGATAGGAATGATAATGGCATGTTATGTTGTTGTTAGGAAGTGTTGTGAAAGCCTTGGTGATGGTAACCAAGTGGTAACACTTGGTGATGGTAATCAAGAGGTATTGTTGTGATCACTGATGTTTGACATAACATGTGCATGAAGCTTCTCACAGGATGTAGGGGTCCTATGAGGAGGCTAAGATGGGAGGGCAGTCTGATGGTAAGGCACAAACCCTGTGATGACCCATTTTAGGACCATAGTTGCTCTAAAACGAGATTCTAAAGGAGCCCCGCAATACCAGTTATGTTGAGTTGAGTTGTCGTAGTCCCTGGTGAGTAACGACGTTGCAGATGGGCGACGGTTTAGTACCAGAATATATATATATATATATATATATATATATATATATTGAATCTTTAAATACTACAATATATCTCATCAATAGAGTCGGATTTGCTTGCATACATATTAACATAAGTAGCATTAAGCTAGGTGCGCTGCAATGTCATCGAGGATGATATGTGAATGTGATTGATATAATTATAATGTTGTTATTGAATGACTAATACATGTTATGATTTATGATAAATATATTGGTGATGTACGTTATGAATTGGATGATAATGTTGATTGGATGAAGGTATAATTCAATATTTGTCATTTAATATGTATTTATTCACTCTTCTGTTATTTTTATTAATTATAATGAACTTCACATATGGCAAAAAGTGGTAACACATTAAGGATGCACTGGTGCTAGTGGCACATTAGCAATGTACATAATGTTGTATAGCTTTTAATTAAGATAGTAACTATTTGCCTTGGCTGGTACTGTAGAATCGGTAATCTGTGTAGGTAACTGATAGGCGCCTTACTGGACACTTTATGTACATAGATGATGATGCATATGAAGGTGTTATGCCCTATGGGGCCATGGAAGTGATCCATGTGCAATATGTATATATATGCAATGGTATAGTATTCTGATTTTGCTAAAATGGACAGGAACTATTTAGTATACTTGAGTTGTGATCATCATATATCTAGGAAATATGTTCTTCATTGAATTGATGAAAAATGATGTGGAAAATGCATGTTAAATTATGCATAACTAAGTGAGTATGCAATTTGACCTAGTTGATGGTATAATGGATTGATTAGATGATGAAGCCACGGGATGACCATGTGCATTGTGTATATACGAGGATGTAGTAAATGAATTTGAGTTTAGGACATTTGCGTTGCATTGATGTATGATGGTTCAAACTTTGAAGGGGGATTGAATAAGTCTGTTCACTTTTTCAAACCAAAAAGTGATACTTGAACGTAAATGTGTTAAGCACAGCGGACCAGACTTTTGTGAGACAGCGATCGTGCGAGAGATAGAGCAACAAACTTGTGAAAAAGATAGGGAGAGAAAAGCACACAAGAGATTTATACTGGTTCACTGCCAACTCAGAAGCTACATCTAGTACCTTTATACTTGAAGGGTTTTTCCACTATGTAAAACATTTCTTTTACATAAGCAGCCCAGACCGAGCCTATGAGTATTATTGAGTCCAGCCACTCCTAGCTTAAGCACAACCCATGCTTCTAAGTATTCTTAAATCCAGCCACTTCCGGCTTAAGCACAACCCGTGCTTGAGTATTGTTTTGCAAGCACCCACTCCTGGGGCAGACCCAAGTATTCTTTCTAAAGCCTCTTCAGGCTAAAGTGTTTCCCAACAGATCAAATAGACCTGTGTTTACAAGAGATTTGAAATAGTAGTACAAAATGAAAATTGCCTTTTTATTTAGTGGCTATTTTATACACACATCTGGGGCTTGTGTGTCTTCTTCTTTTATCTTAATCAACTATCTTTTGAATAATATCCCCATCTCTATTTTTTTGAAATGCTCTCACAAGCTCTCTCTATTTTTCTTTTCTTCCTTTCCTTTTCTTCTTTATAATCTTATTGAAAATCTCTCTTAATGTTTTTGCTTTCTCATATATTTTCTTCTACCACTCTAACGAGTCTCTCATGCACACATATATGTGCATCGCTTTCTATTGAGAACGGGATTGCAATATATATATATTGGATTTTTCTGTTAAGAGAGATAGATCCGTTGGATGACCGTTGAAAGATGCACCATTCAAAAACTTGAGAGAAGTCTTCTTAACGGATATGACTCTTGGAGAAAGTTGTTCTTCATGATAAGCATAGATCAGAGAGCTTTCGAAGTTTATGCAGTTGTAGGCAAAGAGTAAGTTTCACTAAGATGGAAAGTTCTTCATCGAGAGATGGATTTTAATTTGCTTTATTTTAAAGTTTCCTTTCTTGTTATAGAACTTTGTGCTGAGAAGGAAAGATGCTTTATTGAGTCATCATATATAGGTCCAGACTTAATTCATTCAGAGGGAACATCTGAAGCTAGATTGAGGTTTGGTGAGTCATAAGATGTTGATGATGAGACTCAAAACTCAAAAGGTAATCCGATCTTTTCTTGCGATTTTGAAAGAGGTTTGAAGCAACCTTTTTATGGAGATAAAGTCTGATTGAAGAAAGTTTCCTTAATCAATTAATTCTTTTCAGATTCTTTGGGGCTTGCTATATGACATGATGAGTCTGGGTTTATTATATGTCCAACTGAACGTTTTTCTTATGAAAGGTTTTCCCAAACTTTGTGGGTTTCTTTGATGCATACCTTTCTTAGTTTTGTCTTACTAGACTTATTGGATGTGAGCTCCCCTTTGATTTATAACCTGTGCTTTATATCCTGAAACACTTGAATGATCTTATCAAACGTTTAACAACTCATAACTTGACTAATTAAGATGCTTGATGTTGGTTATCAACAAATCTAAGGATACTTCAAAAAGTCTTCTTGGTTCTAACAATGTATATCATTATGGGCAAGAATTCCCAGTATGCATTGAGTTTGAAGGCACGAACATTGGCAAGTAGGTCAACAGGATAGATTGGGTGAAATGGCATAGTGGCACCTGGCGTGCCCATGCTAGGGGTATGGGGTGTGCCCACACTAGATGCCAGAGCCACAATAGAGCTCTCTACCAACAAGCGTGACCACGCTGGTTGCTAGACATAACCATGTGGGGGAGGGAAAGCCTGGGCTAGATGCATGTGCATAGGCACGCTAGCCCTTGGTTGTAAGCATGCTGGCTTCCAGAAGGGGTCTGAAGCTGAGCGTGGTACCTTGTTACGCCCAAACATAAGCATGCGGAATGGTAAGCATGCCTACGTTGGCTTGTGGGCATAACCACGTCCATCGACAGGGTGGATTACATGCTTGGGTGTAGTCCCCTAGTACACTAGGGTGTAACCATGCCCAGCCTTAGCCATGTTAACCTTTATTTCACGTTATTGACATCCTTGCTCCGATTGGGCATCATTTTGGGTAAACCTACCTCAATTTGAACGTCATAAATTGTTGTTTAAGTGGTAAGACATAAAGGATTGAACGTCAAAACGTTTTCGGTACCTGAGTGTTGCATATTAGGGCGTATCACATTAAAGCAGTATTAGAGCACAGTAATTAACTCGGGTTGACGTTTTGAGATTCAAGACATCGTAATTTTTAACTTATTCCAATAAGTTTTAAAATCAAACTATAATATAACCTCTAAAAACTCTATTATTGATGCATTCTTAGATAACTAGCATTCATTTATGGATGAATTATATTTTTTCTGTTTCAATTTCTTCGTCATCTTAAAGTTATATATACATTTTTTAAAATGTTAAACACGACAATTACTTTAAACAAAATGGTCATATTTATCTAGGGCTTAAGCCTTTTTTATTAAAAAAAATGGCATGTTCATTTTAAATATCTTCATGAATAGAAATTTAAGATTTGATCCTCTTACCTTGACCTTTAAGTAATTACTCAAATACCTTCATTAATATAGTGTGACTTCTTAAATTTCAATTAATACTATTTTGATTTACTAAAGTAACAAACATTTTATAATAAATCAATATCTGATGGTTCTTAGAAGGGGGGTTGAATAAGTCTTAGACTCTTTTCGCAGAAAGTTGAACCAAATAAAATGAGTAATCAAGTGAGTAACGAAGGAGAGAGATAAACACAGAGAGTTTATACTGGTTCACTTCCAACACAGAAGCTACGTTCAGTCCCTTCTAACTTGAAGGATTTCCACTATTGTAAAATCTCCTTTACAATAACAGCACCAGACCTATGCCACAAGTATTCTTGACTCTAGCCACTTCTGGCTTATCCCAAGTATTCTTTCAACAAGACACTCCTGACTCAACCCAAGTATTCTTTTAACAAGCCACTCCTGGCTGAACCTAAGTATTCTTTTGAAAGCCTCTTCAGGCCATAATGTTTCCCATACAAACTAACACACCAGACTTTTACAAATTATATGAATGAAAAGAAATTTTCAGAACTTAATGTACAAGTGATAAACAATTTGAGTTTGAACACTAAGTTTTTGACACAAGACTAGAGTCTGCTAGAGGCAGAACGAAAAACAATAAGGGTCTTTGTCTTACAAGAAATGAACAAGAGAATTTTAGAACTTGGACGAGATAGCTTAAAGAAATTCTCTCTATTAGTCTATATTTCTGATGTTCAATCTTCCTTGGTATTTATAGAGGCTTGAGGATATGACTGTTACTGCTTCTTGAAAGGGGATATAGACGTTGGAAATTCTTTGAAGGTATTTTGCCTTAAGCTTCTTGTTACCAGACCTTGAACATGAATTAGGCTTGAGAGAGGTTTGCTTCATTTCTTCACCATTTTCATGAAAATAGCTTTTCATGCATTTCCATGCACAAACCATTCGTAAACTAATTCTTGATTGAGTGATAAGTTGCTTTTTGAGATGTTTTGAAGAAATCTCTGATTGTGATCAGAATGTGTAAAGGTAGGTACGCTGACAGTTGTTGTTTATTTTGATCTTATTCTTTATGTTCTTTGGTGATAAGCACGCAAATAAGGGCATTACTCTTAAAGCATCACCAAAATAGAATTTATGAACGTTGAAAAATAGTTCTTTGATCAGAATGCTTCCATCAGACTTTTGTTGTTCTACCAAACTTTTAGAACACTGATGCTCCCATTTTGTTTTCATAGCCTAATATCTATATCCTAGAATTGCTTAGGTACACAGAAAAGCGTTATAAACAGTACAAACTTTATTCTTTTAGCGAAAATACTTGATGAACGGTAAACAAATTTAGGAATATAAAGTCTGGGGTTTGGTCCGAAGGGACTTAAAAATATATCTTCAACCAGACTTTTTCTCAACAATATCGTTAAGAGTAGGTGACAGTACTGGTCGGGACGGGCCAAGACCCGCGTAAGCCCGTCATAATACGGGTCGGGTCAGGCCAAAAAAGGAAAATGAGCTAGAAACACTAGCACAACCTGTATTCTATGTGGCCTGTGGGCCAACAGGCCAGCGCATTTTTTTTCAAATTATGCATGCCATTTTTATTTTAAATTTATACTGCTTTTAAGTCTTTTTTTAAAAAAATTAAATATAAAAACCAAATTTCCCATTTTTTAAAATTTATTTTTTTATAATTAACCCAATTTATTTCATTAAAAGTTTAAATAAATTATATTTGTATTAATGGAAACAAAATTTTATTATTTGTATTTTATAATATTATATTATTAAATTTACAATAACATACAATACAAGTTATATAACTATCATTAAAAAGTAAGCCTTTAAGTCTTTAAAATATATATTAATATAATTTTTTTTATTAGTGGTTTACGGGATAAAACGGGTCGGGCTTATTCAAAAAATGAGCTTGATTTCTTGACTTGACCCACCTATTTTTAACGGAGCAAACCCAAATTGTCATCCTAAAGGGACATAAATTGAAACAGAGAAAATAATTAGATGGTATTTGATATGCCTATTTTTGGGCTTTCCCACCCCACAAAAGGAGTAATCAAGTTGACTACAATTTTAAACAATTTGCATATAAAATAAGAATTTAATTATAATATGTTGTCAATGTAAAAAAAATAAAAAATTATATTATCACGATCAACATAATCATAAACTGCCATGTAAGTAAGAATAATATATTTTTATACTAACTATTTTAGAAATCATTCTTATTATGATGTCTAATTGATGAATAATGTAAAAAAGTTTACAATAATAATATATACCAATTAAACTAAAAAAGTAACAATAAAAGAAAAGCAAATTAAATATGATATAACAGTGTACCACACTTAAACTCAAACAAATAATAACCTTATAGTTAATTAAGCTCATACAAATTGGAGAGTTAAAATATTATTTTGATCTTTAGGTTTTACTTAAGTTATGTTTTAGTCCTATATGCTTTACTCTTAATATTCAATTTTCTTGATTTGATTGTCATATCTATATCGATTAATCTTATGAAATATAAATGACTATACTTTTGTAATTATTATCATCATGGACTGCATGAATGAGGAGAACTAGTATCAATTTAAACTAGAAGTGTGAAGCTTAATATTCGGTATTGTGTGAAGATCCTAGTTTTCAGTATAACCAAATATTATACAAAATCATGGCTATAGGCAAATTTATAAACTATATTAATTAGTCAACTTTCTATTATTGGTCCTTTATCTCTTCTTCCTGCATTGTCTGAGCTATAATTTTGGTTATCCGTAAAGTAGTGTTCTTATAGCCTGCAATTAATTCACTTCCATCACTAACTACTACCAAATAAACTACAATTCATATATTAAGAAAAGTACATTCATAATCAACTAGTTGAAAGTTTGATCTGAGTAGTAATGGGTAGCATATTCCTAGAGCAAATAAAAAAACAGACCACAAATTTCCTACAAGAAAAGTACAAATCTGCTAGGATGACATTTACTGATGTTACTGAGGCTGAATTGTAAGTGTTTGTGTGTATGTGTATAAACATAATGCTTTGGTTAAGAAATCAATTAAAGGAAGAATAGTTATGCATAATCTATATACTTGTATACTCTCCCAAGTTTCTGGTAAATAATGTAACTCTTAAATTGTTAATTCATATTTATGGTTTCCAAATGACTTGGCAGCTTTGGACTAAGGGGCATTAACTTATAATACTACTGTATCATTAGGTTAGCTGAGGAAGCAACAAATAAGGATGATTGTAGCCCTGATGCCAAAACTATGACTAGAATTGCTGAGGCATCCTTTGACATAGATGAATATTGGAGAATAGTTGATGTCCTGCATAGAAGGTATGCTTGTAAATTTATTTATTTATTTTAGAGTAAACCCTCAATTTTTTCCTATGACTATAAGGATTATAACATACCAATTTAATCCTTAAAATTGTATGTTGTAAGACAGTTTAGTTTTAAACTTGCATTTGACAATATCAAGAATGATATTGGTAATTTTATAAAGTTAATGATGTAACTGTTTGAAGTTTACCATCTCAAGGACAAATTTAATAATTTACTAAATTTTTTGAATGATGCATTATTGTATAATTTCAAATATACAAATGTACCACTCCCCTAGAGTTTATATATATCTTCTGGCTATTCACTATATCATTCGAAGTGCAGATTGTACAACCTTGATTGGGAACGATGGAGACAATCTTACAAATCACTAGTTCTTCTGGAATTCTTGCTGACCCATGGTCCTCAAGATTTTGCTCAAGAATTTCAATGTGATGCAGAAATTATTGAAGAACTTGGAAGTTTTACTCTGATTGATGAAAAAGGGTAAACTTTTTTACATCGAAACTAATTAACTTGTGCATTGTAAACTAAACCCATTAAATGGAATCATAATTTGTTTTTCAATAACAATAGAGGTTGAATATTGAAAGATATGGAAATGCAGATGAGGGTGGTAACTGAAAGAGAGAAGTGTGATGCCTTGCAATTTCCTTTCTGTTTTGGAGCTCTCCTCGGCTCGAAAGAGGAATTCATTTCGTTGGAACGTGTATCAAAGTGTCAAAGTATTTCTAGATAGAAAAAAGATGGGAAAATGCAAGACTTTAAACTACTATACATGGTAATAAAATTAAAGGTCTGAAAGTGTTTTAACATTCTCAGGAGTAATCAATCAAATTGCTACCGGAAAAATAGAAAGACTATCAACTAATAATTTTTTCTAAAAGAGTGATTCAGTCAACTAAGTTGAAAAAATGGTTGTCTAAAAGAGAAGATTACTCTCAGCTAGATCCCTCAAAAGAACTAATTTGGTAGTTAACACAATTTTTAGATGATTTATTTTGTTACCATCGTATTTAAGAGATTTAATTGGGTTCTAAATCTTTCGAAAATCAATTTAATTCTTTATTCTATTCTTAAATATTATTTCAACGACATTGTTAAAACTTGGTTGTCATTTATAATGAACATGTCCTATTTAAACTCGAGATAGAATGTACAAGAAAAAATTATTTGATTATATTTATAGCTTACCTGAGACATCTTAATACATATTTCTAATATTGAGAATTCCATATTAATGGATGACTCAACATTTAATATTGGTCAATTACCATGTTAAAAATAAAACCTAACTTATTTTAAAAGTTAATTTAAAAGATAAAGATTTTTAGTCTTTTTAACATATTTCAAAATAAATCTAACTATGCTGAAGGAGTAGGTATGATTTTGTGTTCCTATTCTTCTTACGTATATATAGCATTACCCTGTTATGAAATCAGAAATTGTTCACATGGGTACCATTACCAATTGCTTTCCTAACACTGCTTTATCCCTTAATTTTCTAACCAGCTTGTTATGTATTTCAGGTTTAACTGGGGACACAGAATGCAAAAACTATCAGGCGAAATACTGAAACTCTTACAAGATGTAGATGCTCTGAAAGATGCACGTTTGAGGGCACTGAAAATAACAAATGAAATACAAGGTTTTGGAGGCTCATTGAACTCTCCTGTATCATCTTCAGGCTCATCATCGTCATCCTCTGAAGCATCACCAGGCTCTGCTGCATCATTCTACTCATTCTCTGCCCCAAGCACCCCTGCCCCTGCTTACTTCATTGAATCCAATGATCAACCTAGAACCAGATACCACTCACCATCCATAGTGTTTCCACCACCTGTGCCCAAAAAACACATTTGGGATGGTCGTGCAGCTGAAGAGAAAAATGTTTTGATTGATTCTGATTCTGATGATAACATGGGAAAACCAAACCAGTCTTTTAGTGGAATGTGTTCTAAGATAATTGGGAACAATAAGACAAGTGGAGGGAACCGTGAAAAGATTGAGTTCAGATGCATCTCTGATGTTGGAAAAAAGGTGACAACACCACCAAAGAAATTTAATCGCCAATATTCACTTTGGTTTTGAAGGGTAAGAAAATATTAGGCGGTCGACAACTATCATATTACTACATGGTGCATCCATGTTTGATAAATAATGAGATTTATGACCACTCATGAGAGAGAAAATAATATAATCACTTGTATATTAAGTGAAATCAATGGTCTAGTACCATCTAATATTTTGTTGATATATAAGGGACTGTAAAGGCCATAATATGCATGCATGATTTCGTTAAGGATGTCTCGTGAGAAAATTTCATATTATTTTGTAATTTTGTTTTGTCTGTTGAAAGTGAATCCCAAAACATGATACCCCTTTTTGTTTTGTTGAGGTTACATATCATTGCTAGATGAGAGATACCGTGCATGTGTATTGTGCTGTGAAAGTGAAACATATCAACTTTATTTGTTCTGTCTAAAAGATTGCCCTGTATTCCACGCACGCCCAATGCCCATATCAATTTTACATACCCAAGGGTAATACTCATCTTACTTCACCATATCACGTGCTTGTGGTTATCGTCCCCAAAAGAATAAAAACAAAATTAGGAGTAATTATGTTTCATTTTTAAACTAGAGGCATTTTTATACCACGAATATGTAGATTAACTAGTAAGAGTTTTGGCATAAATTTTTGGGTTCCAACTGTATTAAAAATGTTTTTTTTTGGAAGATATTAAAAATGGGGTTGAATTAACTCAATTTGACGAATTTTATTGTATTTGCTTCAAGCCCACAGCAGATCTATATATCGGCTCAATTATCAATTCATCAAGGTTCGTCATCAATATTGGTCTTAACCTATGTTGCATGGATACGAGTACGGTACAGGAACAGATATGGGGTACGGGAAATTTTAAAAATACAGGGTACGGGTACGTTAATATAATAAAATATTAATTTAATAATAAAAAATTAAATATATGCAAATAACACCAAATTAAATAACAAAACATAGTCATAACTCATAATGTCAACAAGAAGTCATAATACATGAATTGTTCATCAAAATAACAACTAGCATCATGAAATAAAAACAAACATCATAAATTCTAAACATAACTAAAGATGTCACACTCTAACAGTGTCAATGTCATCATTTCTATTTCCATCACTAGTAAATAAAACAGCCTCAATATCTAGCTCATCAAGAGAAAGAGACGCAACTTCTAAAATATCAGCTCCTTCAAATGAATCCCATTCATCTCCACCAATATCCCACATCTTGCTCTTACCCTCATTATAGCTCTTGCTCTTTCTCGAGAGAAGACGAAGATTTAAATGGATGAAAACCAAATCCTCCGCTCTCTTTGGAATAAGCCTATTCCTTCTCATGGAATGGATGAAAGAATATGTACTCCAATTTCTTTCACAACAAGAAGATGATGATGGTTGTGAAAGGAGTTTGATGGCAAGGGCTTGAAGTTTAGGGATTGAAGAGAATAGCGTAGTTATTTCACATGAAAGATGATCCTTAGCCTCATTATTAAAAACCTTTCCTATTGGGGTTTCAGTAGCTTTTCTTCTTTTAACCCCATCAAGAGATGAATTCAAACTAGTAGGTAAAGGAACTTGCACTGGTTTTGCTTTGTAACAACCCTACTTTCAATTAGTTTCATTTCTTTTAAACATTCATTTGATACTTGTGCACAACTTGCAATACCTTTCCCTTTTTCCTTCAACAAATGAGCCTTGACTCTAGAATAAGAACCCTTATAGGATATATTGCAATAATTACAACACCAATTAACATTTCTTCCCCATCTTTCTTATTTTGTAAAATAGTCACATATGCCCAAAGGGGATTATTACCCTCGATATTTCCAGTTGTGTATCTACTAGACACAAGATTGCTTGTAGAACCAGTGACTGAGTGTAAGGAAGATTGTAAGGAAGACATCTGAAAAAAATCATTGTATTTAATTTCTAATTCTAATTTCTATTCTCTATCACAATAAAATATATTCAATTAATTTAACCCTACATGCACAATATTTAATTTATTCTAATTTCTATCCCAATAAATTATATTCAATCAAATCCACAGGCACAAGCATTATTCCTGTCCACAATAAATAATTTTTATCACAATAAATTTCTATCACAATTTCACAATAATAAATTGATAAAAAAAATCACAATTCTTCCCCTCAGGTTTGTTGTCCAGACTTGCTTATTATTTTCCTCACAAAATCAAAATCCCAATATTTGAAGGGAAGGGAACGTAACCTGGAAAAGGAAGCAGAGCTGCCACGGTGAGTGAGACAACCCGCGACTACCACGATGAGGTGAGACGCGACTGCCACGGTGGGGTGAGGCACGACTGCCATGGTGAGGTGAAAGAAGCACAAGACAAAGAAGCTCGAGACCTGCAAGAGATGCAGGAGAATGGGAGAAGGATGCAGGAGAAAAGGTAATCTATAAATAATTTGATTCCCCCTTCGAAAGCCCTAATTTCCTGACCAAAACGGTGTGTTTTGGTAAAAACATACCGGAGCCGTATCGGAGCCGTACCGGAGCTGCAGTTTTCTTCCCCTGTTTCTGGTGCATATTGGGTGTGTATCTGAGCCATACCCGCGGTGTGCCCGTACCCGACACGTACTCGGTGCGGCTACATTGCCAATTTTAGCGTACCCGTGCTTTAGAGGTCTTAACATATTCAGCATATCACTAAATAAATTATCTTTTCTAACCATTTATTACATACATAATTACAAATCAAACACCTGTTAACGTATTCAAAATAAAAGTATTTATAGAGTTATCTTGCAATTAAATGGATCAACCTACAACTTAAATTGGCCTGGAGTTTTATGGTTCATTCAAGGATCCTCTAATCCATAGCTCTTGGTTACACACTTAGTTGAATCATAGGTTTACATAGGCCCGCAGTTAAACGGATCATCTCACAAGCTAAACTGTTTGAAATTGAATGATCTGTGTGGGATATGCTAATATAGAGTACCCATAGGCCACACACATTGTATACACACGTATATACTATTTTTTGTTAGTTGAATTATTAAACATTGGTCCAAAATATGTAAAAATATAAATTTATTAATTTAAAAATTAATAATAATATTATTGTTAACAATACTTGTCTATATTTTTCAAACTTTTGTTATATAATTTGTATTTTAAATATATAACAATTTAATATATTTATTATTCTTTTCAAGTTATAAAAAGTATAAGTAAGCAATGAGGTCATTCAAGGGCTTGATCTATTTAACTTGTTGGCTAAACAATTAAATTCATTTAAACATACATCTAAATGGGCTTACTTTTCAAGGCCCATAATCGCATAAAAATAAGTTTTATGGGTTAGCTGGTAATAGTATAATGTTTGACATATATCCAACTTTAGATATTAATTCAAAGACAGAACACCCCAATTAGTTCCTGCCTCCAACAGAGTTGGACCCGTTAATCCCTTACGTCCATTATCGTCAGACACATAGGTCTCTACCGTTAAAAGTTCGTTGGAAGTGGGTGACGTGGGTCGTTAAGTGCCAACTGAAAACAACATGATGTCGTTTAGGCTTAAATAGTGGACGACGTCGTTTAGCCTGAGAATGCCAACGACACAGTGCATTCTCCCACCCTGTTGAAACTTAATTCCCCAATTCTCTCTGTTCTCTCTCTCGAATGATACCTAAATCTCCAATTCTCTCACTTCCCTCTCTCGTATCCCTAAACCTAATCCCCTCAATTCCCCCAATTCTCCCATTTGTGTCTTATATCCTAGAACCTTAATTCCCCCAAGCCTTCGAACTTTCTCTTGAAACCCCAAGCCCCTAATTCGTCGGCGTCGTTAATGATCATGTTGGACAGGGATCGTATTGGACAGTGTCATCAATGATGGGAGATCATGTTGAGGTTAGTAAACCCGTAAACTCCTACATTGGTTCTGTATTTGCGTATTGTCTCTTTTATTGCCTAGTTTGTTTTGTTCAAAAATGTTGTGCAAAAATATTTGTGTTGCTCTATGAACAAAGATGCTTGTGTTGGTCAGGGTTGAATGTGTTGTTATTTTGACTTTCTTCAAACAGGGTTTTGTAACATGTTGCTTAAGGTTTGAGTTGTAGCTTTTTTCAAACACTTGGTAATTCCCCTTGTAGCCATACCCTTATTATGCTTTGTTTTGTTTACTGTTATCCTTTTGTTTAAGGCCATGTTATGATTCTGTTGTGTTTACTGCAAGGTTTTAAAAATCAGAACGGTGATGGAACCGGTGAAGGTATTAGTTCAAGGATTATTGGTTCAACCGTGGTTGAACCATGGTCGAACCGGTTATAATAAAATATATATTTTTAATATAATATAACATAATTATTGATATGTTAACAATAAATTATATAAAAACTAAGTTAATTAAGGATCATATTACATGTTTTATAGGATTAAAAATTATAATAAATAAAAATAATATGTAAATACTATATATAAGTTTTTTATTTATTTAAAAATATTTTTTAATGTATTTTGTTTGAAAAATAGCAAAAAAAATAAATTTAAAACTATGACTAGTTCAACCGGTTTTGACTGGTTTTCACCAGTTCTGACCGGTTTTGACCGGTTCTGAGATGACCAATTTTTTCTCTTGTCCGGACCGGTACCCTGACTGGTTCCCAGTCCAACCGGTTGAACTAGCCGGTTCAATTTTCAAAACCATGGTTTAGTGTTATCATTTTGTTTATGACCCTGTTATGGCATTGTAATGTTATGTTTATTGTGGTTCTTCTGTTTAGGAACACATTTGATGTTATGTTTTATTTACTGTTATGGTTGAATTTATGAACATGTTTATTGTTATATTTTGTTTATTATTTATGACATAGTATTGATTGTGTTATTATGTATTTTGGGTATGATATTCATATTAGGCTTCATATAAGGGGTAGGTTTGTGGTTGATGGGCATGGCAAAAAGGGATATAAGGTGGAAGAGTGGAAATAGTTGGACCCTGACTATTTAGACTTCTTTGCTTTCATTAGGTTTGCTGAAAATCATGGGTACTTTAGGATAGAGAAGGTCTATTGGTATAACCCCAAGTTGGAGATGAATGAAGGGTTGAATGTGTTGACGGGGGACGCTGATATATTAGACATGGTCAAGTATGTTAAGGATAACCAGGGGGTAATGGATGAATATTTTCAGCATCCAGTTAATGACACAGTATTAATGGATATGGATATGGGGACCCTGTTGAAGCTGATAAGGTGAAGGTGCTGGTTAGTGTGGATGATGAAACTAAAGGTGTCAGTCCTGAGACCAGGGAAGAGGATGTTGGGGGCAGCTCTAAGGCTAGGGAAGAAGATATGGGGGGAACTTCTAGGATCAGTAATGAAGATGTAGGTACATGAGATGAAGGTGATGAAACCAGTGATGAAGGTTTAGAGGACAGTGATGAGACCAAAGATGAAGGAGGAGGAAGTGGGGATTGTAAGAAAAAAAAGAAAGGGAAGGACTAGAGACACAAGGAGTAACAAAAAGAAGAAACAGAAGAGGAAGGTACAAGAGAATAGAAAGTTGGCTATTCATGCCATAATTGACAGTGATTTTGACAATGAAGATATAGCTAGAGATGGGTTGGGTGGTGAAGGCATTAATGGAGGTTCTGAAAACTCATGGGTTTCAGAAGAGTTGAAAACTCCTTAAGGGTCAGATGATGAGGATAAGTCTAGAGAGGTGTATCCTCAGTACAATGAGACAACTACTTTTGAGCATGTAGCGATGAAGTGTGAGATGGAGTTCTTTACACTTGCCATGTTTAAACATGTTAAAGATTACTGATCCGGTCGTAACACCCGCCCCCAAGAGCATGGTTTTAATGCTTTGCCAAGTCAGCATTTCGAACGAGGTAAATACGCTTCAAATACGGAGTATATACGACGAAGGCATGACACTCCGCCTAGGCATGTTACCCTGCCAAGGGTCATAACTCCGCCTAGGCATGTCATTCCGCCTAGGCATATTACCCTGCCAAGGGTCATAACTCCGCCTAGGCATGTCATTCCGCCAAGGCATGACACTCCGCCTAGGCATGTTACCCTGCCAAGGGTCATAACTCCGCCAAGGCATGTAACGCCGCCAGAATTCATATTACTCCGCCAAGCCATAGGCTCAATACTGGCGGAATGTTGAATTTCCCATACTGCGTAGCGAACCCATACTCACAACCCCGGCACGAGATTGACTCTGTCTTGAGAGGTTAATAATGGGAATCACGCTGTCACGCATAAAGGGTAATAACAATAAAATAATAAAACATTCACGCTTCCCAAGTAAGTGGAAATACCTACTACAATAACGGTGCTCGTGAACGACATAGGGACCCACTGTCTTTCTTGCTTTATGCTAGAAAACAAGGAACGGACCCTACCAATAATGGAGCACCAGTGACAGGTATATAAACCTCAGCAAAAAGGTATACAGGGGCTCTCCCCTAATTCTGAACCTTACTCTCTCTTACTTGGATAATTCTCTCTGATTGTCTTTCTAAGTCTGAAAGTATTCCGAAATACTGACTTGAGCGTCGGAGAACGATTGCAGGTACCACCCCCAATCGGGTCAAGACAAAGGAGAGATCGTCAGGCGGACTGTGACACCACCCATTCCAACTGTGTCAAGGCATAGAAGGCAATTCCAGGCGGACTACTACATCGCCATAGAGTGAATTACACTCCGCCCCAGTGTGGTCCAGACTCCGCCTCAACATACGAAGACACTCCATATCTGAACATTTACGCACATCGCTTTGTATCAGATTGAGCTGTTTCAGGATCATAACTTTACACCCCCCGTAAAGGACGGATCATTGGCACGCCCAGTGGGACTCGTTAAAGTTATTCCCACTTCTCGTTTAAGAAGTCTGGTCTCTTATTATGGAAGGCAATGGGAGAAACCAACCAGATGGGCACGTGGAAGACATCACTGCCCAGGAACAACCAGTGAACAGGCACTTAGCTCTCGAGTCGCCTGTGGAAAGTTCAAGAAGAATGGTGCAGGTTTCAGCACCAAATCTAAAGGATGAGATGATAAGAAAGCTGAGGGAGGAACTGATGGAATTGAAACGCGAAAGAAAGAGCGTGGAGGAGAGAGCCATGTCTCTGATCAAGGGGACACATCACACAACCGAGGGAGAAAAATCCTCTACCCCCCAGTATTCAAATATCCCCACATTTGAAGGGAAGGAACAGATCCACGATTCTGATAAGAGAGTTGTTAAAGGGAAGAGGAGGCTGATGACAGCCTCTCCAGTAACTTATAAGCTCACAGTCCCTTTTTCAAGGAGACTTATGAGTGTACGCATCCCTAAGCACCTACAGACTACTCAACCTCTCTCCATAGAAAAATACAGTGGTGAAACTGATCCTACTAAGCATCTTGATGCTTATATACTCGAAGCCATGTACCTGGGGGCAGATGAAGATGTCATGTGCAGGATGTTCCCTCGGACTCTTGTTGATGATGCCCTTAGCTGGTTCAGGAAGCTACCATCAGGTTCCATTGACTCATGGGAAGAAATGGCAACAGTGTTTGTGGACCACTTTGTCATTTCCAGTGATATTCCCAGAACATCTCATACCTTGGCTCAAATTAGGCAGGGGGAGCATGAAACTCTCAAGGACTTCTTGAAGAGGTTTCACAAGGAAGCAGCTGCTGTTCCAAACTTGGCAGAAGCACTTCAATTGCACATAGCAATAGAAGCTTTGCAACCAAGCTCTGCTTTTGCCATGTCATTGGCAAAGAATCCTCCAGTGAATTTCGAAGAATTCAAGAGGAAAGCATCCAAGTATGTGAGCATTGAAATACACTTGGAAGCAACAGCGGCAAGAGAGAAATCCCCAACGTTACAACGGAGTGATAAGAGCAGATCCAGATCGGGTTTTACCAAGAAGGTCTAATGAGTCATAACCCCGACTCATCTCTCTTTCTCTCTTTTGTAATTCATAATTAATGAAATACTCTAAATGATTCACCCATTGTCTTTATGATTTTATTCGATGCACAACACTGTTGTGACAAGATACTTTCAGGACGGATGATCCTAACAATGTATCCGTTGTTAGCGATGAACCTCTTCGAAGGTACAACTGGGTGAATCACCCCATTCGAAGACTACATGGGTTGTAGGGCTGGTCCTTTTTCAAGGCCACAAACCGAACCCCATGCGAAGGCTTGGACGTAGTAGGCCGGCTCATACAGAAAACCGCGCTGAACCCCGAGTAACGGGCGCAGTAGGTTCAGGATTAGCCCTGATCCGAACCCCGTGTTGAAGGCTTGGATTGTAGGATTGCACCGAACTCCAAGTACGGTTAGTAGGATCGAACCGAACACCGTGTGAAGACCTGAGTTGTAGGATTAAACCGAACCTCAGGAAATGGGTTGTAGGATTGCACCGAACCCCATTCGAAGGCCCAGATTGTAGGATTAAACCGAACTTTGGGTACGGTTAGTAAGTTTGGCTGAACACCGGTGAAGGCTTGGATTGTAGGATTGAACCGAACTCCGAGTACGACTAGTAGGTTTGGCCGAACGTCGGTGAAGACCTGAGTTGTAGGATTAAACCGAACCTCAGAAAATAGGTAGTAGGATTGCACCGAACCCTATTTGAAGGCTGGTGAACGAGTGAAATCCAACACCGGTTGAAGAAGAACGATTGAGACTAATTTCCCCAAGACGGATGCTCTCAATCACATATTCTGTGAGTTGACGAGGTAACTCCTGGCGCGGACAATTCCCATCATCATCCTTATGATGGACCAGGACGGATTATCTCAATCACTTAATCTGTGATCTGATGATATGACTCTTGGCGTTGTGTACTTTTCCAGAACGGATAACCTCAGTCACCCGTTATGTGATATGACGATGTAACTCCTGACGTTGTGTATTTGCCCAGGACGGATGATCTCAATCACCCATTCTGTGATCTGACGATGTAACTCCTGGCGCCATACACACCCCAAGGACGGATGATCTCAATCACCTAATATGTGACCTGACGATGTAGTTCCTGGTGTCGTACACATCCCCAAGACGGATGATCTTAATCACCTATGAAGTGATTCGACGATAAAACTCCTGGTATGAACAATTCCCATCATCATCCTTATGATGGAAGTCTTTGAAGACTCAATCCGTACTCTTACGATTGAGATACACTTCCCCAGGACGGATGCTCTCAATCACATATTCTGTGAGTTGACGAGGTAACTCATGGCACGGACAATTCCCATCATCACCCTTATGATGGAAGTCTTTGAAGACTCAATCCGTACTCTTACGATTGAGATACACTTCCCCAATCCGACCTCAATATTGATCACGCTGAACGGATTATTAAATGTCTTCCTGCATTCAATCTTCACTCTAACTTTGAATTGATTATCCATGGCAGAACTTGTTCCCATGCAGATAAGACAACGGCTCCAAAACTGAAGCACAGATGCATAACTCTTTATTCCATAAAGATCAACCAACATGCAACAACGCTTCGCAAACGGAGTCAATAAAAACTCCTTGGGGGGAAAGGATTGGTGTCTCAGCTATATGTTGCACCATACCAACCCTAAGGTCCAGAAAACTCCTTGGGGGGAAAGGATTGGTGTCTCAGCTATATGCTGCACCATACCGACCCTAAGGTCCCACAGGCCGCCTGTGGAAACAATTGGTGTCACAGCTATATGCTGCACCATACCACTTCAAAGGTTTAACCAATTTCTTGCAGGAACAATTGGTGTCACAGCTATATGCTGCACCATATTATCTCAAGGGTAAGAACCAACAAAATTCTCACAGGAAGAATTGGTGTCACAAGCTATATGCTGCACCATAGCCATCCTGGATTCAACAATTCTCATTTGATCAGGAGTTACACTCCGGTCCAAGTTCAAAAGGATGAACACTCCATCCAAAGCTTGACTCCGCCTAACTACCAATGTTTTACGGAGTACATGAGCAACAAACTCAAGCACTCCCCAACAAGTTCAAGTAAGTTCAACACTTGTAAAATTGTGCTTCATGGAAATTCCTAAGAGGCTACTCCGCCTTCTTACGGAATCTAACTCCATGGAAATTCCTAAGAGGCTACTCCGCCTTCTTACGGAATCTAACTCCATGGAAATTCCTAAGAGGCTATTCCGCCTTCTTACGGAATCCAATTTCATGGAAATTCCTAAGAGGCTACTCCGCCTTCTTACGGAATCCAATCTCATTGAAATTCCTAAGAGGCTACTCCGCCTTCTTACGGAATCCAACTCCTTGGAGATTCCTAAGAGGCTACTCCGCCTTCTTACGGAATCCAACTCCTTGGAGATTCCTAAGAGGCTACTCCACCTTCTCACGGAATCCAACTCCTTGGAAATTCCTAAGAGGCTACTCCGCCTCCTTACGGAATCTACTTTGAAGTTCCTAAGAGGCTATTCCGCCTTCTTATAAAAGCTAAACTTAAGTGTTATAGCTCATTACAGTGACTCCGCCAGTCACTATAACAAGCTAGGGGGCATATGATCCGGTCCTAACACCGGCCCCCAAGAGCATGGTTTTAATGCTTTGCCAGGTCAGCATTTCGAACGAGGTAAATACGCTTCAAATACGGAGTATATACGACGAAGGCATGACACTCCGCCTAGGCATGTTACCCTGCCAAGGGTCATAACTCCGCCTAGGCATGTCATTCCGCCAAGGCATGACACTCCGCCTAGGCATGTTACCCTGCCAAGGGTCATAACTCCGCCAAGGCATGTAACGCCGCCAGAATTCATATTACTCCGCCAAGCCATAGGCTCAATACTGGCGGAATGTTGAATTTCCCATACTGCGTAGCGAACCCATACTCACAACCCCAGCACGAGATTGACTCTGTCTTGAGAGGTTAATAATGGGAATCACGCTGTCACGCATAAAGGGTAATAACAATAAAATAATAAAGCATTCACGCTTCCCAAGTAAGTGGAAATACCTACTACAATAACGGTGCTCGTGAACGACACAGGGACCCACTGTCTTTCTTGCTTTATGCTAGAAAACAAGGAACGGGCCCTACCAATAATGGAGCACCAGTGACAGGTATATAAACCTCAGCAAAAAGGTATACAGGGGCTCTCCCCTAATTCTGAACCTTACTCTCTCTTACTTGGATAATTCTCTCTGATTGTCTTTCTAAGTCTGAAAGTATTCCGAAATACTGACTTGAGCGTCGGAGAACGATTGCAGGTACCACCCCCAATCGGGTCAAGACAAAGGAGAGATCGTCAGGCGGACTGTGACACCACCCATTCCAACTGTGTCAAGGCATAGAAGGCAATTCCAGGCGGACTACTACATCGCCGTAGAGTGAATTACACTCCGCCCCAGTGTGGTCCAGACTCCGCCTCAACATACGAAGACACTCCATATCTGAACATTTACGCACATCGCTTTGTATCAGATTGAGCTGTTTCAGGATCATAACTTTACACCCCCGTAAAGGACGGATCAATTACAATGTACATCTAGGCAGAGAGTTTAAATGTGTGAAAAATGACAAGTTTAGAGCCAGGACAAGGTGTAAGGACAAGCATTATGGTTGGGAGATTTTTTATAGTTTGAACCCAGCAAGGCAATCATACCAGATCAAAACCTTCAATGATCCTCACTCATGTGTGAGGGTTTTCAAAAATTCAGCATGTGACCAGTAGTGGGTTACAGGGAAATTGGTGAAGCATATGAGGAGGCATCATAACATTACACACCCAGGGGTGTATGAATTGTTTAGGGAAAGGTACAAAGTGAAGCTGGAGGATAAGATGATATACAGATCAATGAAGAGGTCCAAAGAAGTGATTGAAGGTAGTGAAAAGCAGCAATTTGGGATGTTGTGGAACTATTGTGGGGAACTATTAAAGAGGAACCCTGGGTCTACAGTAAAGATGGAGTGTGAGCCACAACTCGGTTTTGTCATATTTTCATGCACATTAGCCTTTAAATTTAACTAACAATTCATCGTTGGAGAGAATATGTCCCTTCCCTTGGAGAAATCTGATGAAACTTGAGGGACAACCTTACTATGCCTTTCTAAGCATGACCATAAAAAATATGCAACAATTCAATCACTCAGTTTTGTTATATTTTCGTGGGCTAGCCTCTAAATTTGGCTAAAAATTCATCATTGGAGAAAATTTGCCCCTTCGCTCTAAGAAATTTGATGAAACTTTGAAGACAACCATAATGTGCCATTCTAAGCTTGGCCGTAATAAATCATTCAAATATTCAACCGCTCGATTTTTTCATATTTTCATGGGCAATAACATTTAAATTTGGTTAAAAATTCATCGTTGGAGAAAATCTACCCCTTCCCTTAGAGAAATCTTATGAAACTTCAGGGGCAACCCTACATTGCCTTGCTTAGCATGGCCGTAAAAAATCAAGCAAAATTCAAGCGCACAATTTTGTCATATTTTCGTGGGGTAAACCTTTAAATTTGGTTAAAAATTCATCATTAGAGAAAATCTGTCCATTTCCTTGGAGAAAACTGATGAAACTTCAGGAACAACCTTCCAAAGCCTTTCTAAGCATAGCCACATAAAATAATGTAAAAATTCAACCGCTCAATTTTGTTAGTTTCGTAGGACTAAGCCTTTAAACTTGGCTAAAAATTCATCGTTGGAGAAAATTTGCCCATTTGCTTTGAGAAATCTAATAAAACTTCAGGAAAAACCTTACTATGGCTTTCTAAGTATGCCCGTAAAAAACCATAAAAAAATTTAACGGCTCGAGTTTGTCATATTTTCGTGGAAATTAGCCTTCAAATTTGACAAAAAAATCATCGTTGGAGAAATTATGTTTATTTCTTTGGAGAAATCTGATAAAACTTCAGGGAAAACCTTAAAATGTCTTTCTAAGAATGGCCACAAGCAATCATTAACAAATTCAACCGCTCGGTTTTGTCATAGTTTTATGGGTACTAGCATTTAAGTTTGGCTAAAATTCATCATTGGAGAATATCTACCCATTCCTTTGGAGAAATCTAATGTAACTTCAGGGACAACCTTACAATGTCTTTCTAAGCATGGCCGAAAACATCATGCAAAAACTCAACCACTCAGTTTTGTCATATTTTCGCTGGCATTAGCCTTTAGATTTGGCTAAATATTCATCGTCGGAGAAAATCTACCCCTTCTCTTGGAGAAATCTGATGAAATTTCTAGGACTATCTTATAATGCATTTCTAAGTTGGGACGTAAAAAATCATGCAAAATGTCAACCATTAGGTTTTGTCATGTTTTTGTGGGGATTACCTTTAAAATTGGCTAAAAAACCATCGTTGGAGAAAAATTGACCCTTCCGTTAGAGAAATCAGATGAAATTTCAAGGAGTACCTTATAATGCATTTCTAAGCTTGACCGTAAAAAAATCATGCAAAAATTCAACCGCTCGGTTTTGTCATATTTTCGTGGGCATTGAATTTTAAATTTAGCTAAAAATCATCATTGGAGAAAATATGTCGTTTCCCTTGGAGACATCTAATGAAATTTCAAGAAGTATCTTATAATGCATTTCTAAGCTTGGCCACAAAAAATATGAAAAAATTCAACCACTCAGTTTTGTCATATTTTTATGGGTATTAGCCTTTAAATTTGTCTAAAAATTCATCGTTGGAGAAAATATGTCCATTCCCTTTGAGAAATCTGATAAAATTTCAAGGACTATCTTACAATTCATTTCTAACTCGGGCCGTAAAAATTCAACCGCTAGGTTTTGTCATATTTTCATGGGAATTATCTTTTAAATTTGGCTAAAAATTCATCGTTAGAGAAAATTCGCTCCTTCCCATAGAGAAATTTGATGAAACTTTAGGGACAATAATACAATACCTTTCTAAGCATGGCCACAAAAAATATGCAAGAATTCTACTGCTAGGTTTTGTCATTTTTCATAGGCATTAGTCTTTAAATTTTGTAAAAAATTCATTGTTGGAGAAAATTCACCCCTTCCCTTCAAGAAATCTGATGAAACTTCAGGGACAACCGTACAATGCCTTAAAAAGTGTGGTAGAAAAAATCATGAAAAATTCAACTGCTCGATTTTGTTATATTTTCAACTGTACAATGCCTTACAACGCCTTTCTAAGTTTGGCCCTAAAAAATATACAAAAATTGAACTGCTCGGTTTTGTCATATTTTCATGAGCGTTAGCCTTTAAATTTGGCTAAAAATTTATTATTGGAGAAAATTTGTCCATTCCCTTGGAGAAATTTGATGAAACTTCAGGGAGAACCTAACAATACATTTCTAAGCTAAACCATAAAAAATCATGCAAAAATTCAACCGCTTGATTTTGTTATATTTTCGCCCCTTCCCTTGGATAAATCTGATGAAATTTCAAGGACTATCTTATACTACATTTCTAAGCTTGGCCATAAAAAAGCATGCAAAATTTCAACCACTTGGTTTTTTTATATTTTCGTGGGCATTAGCCTTTAAATTTCGCTAAAAATTAATCATTGTAGAACAATCTGGCCCTTGCCTTGGAGAAATCTGATGAAACTTAGGGGACAACCTTAAAAATACTTTCTAAGTTAGGCCGCAAAAACTCATACAAAAATTCAACTACTAGGTTTTGTCATATTTTCATGGGCTACCTTCAAATTTGGGTAAAAATTCAGCATGGGAGAAAATTTGTCACTTCCCTTAGAGAAATCTGATGAAACTTTAAGGACAACTCTACAATGTGTTTCTTGACCTCAAAAAATCATATAAAAATTTAACCACTTGGTTTTTCATATTTTCATGGGATTTAACCTTTAAATTTGGCTAAAAATCATCATTGGAGAAAACCTAACCCTTCCCTTGGGAAAATCCGATCAAATTTTGAGGGATACCTTACAAAGACTTTTTAAGCTTGGACGTAAAAAATCAAGCAAAAATTCAACCGCTCGGTTTTGGCTAAAAATTTGACTAAAAATTCATCATTGGTTAAAATTTGCCCCGTCCCTTAGAGAAATCTAATGAAACGTTAGGGACAATCTTAAAATGCCTTTCTAAGAATGACTGTAAATAATCATGCACAAATTCAACCGCTCAGTTTTGTCATATTTTCATGTCCTTTAAATTTTGCTAAAAATTTATTGTTGGACAAAATATGCCCATTCCCTTGGAGAAATCTGATGAAACTTTAAGGACAACCATATAATGCCTTTCTAAGCAAGGCTGCAAATAATTATTCAAAAATTTAACCGCTCGTTTTTGTCATATTTTTATGGGCATTAGCCTTCAAATTGCCTAAAAATTCATCGTTGGAGAAAATCTACCCTTTGCCTTAGAGAAAACTAATGAAACTTCAAGTACAACCTTACAATGCCTTTCTAAGCATGGTCGTAAAAAGTCATGCAATAATTCAACCGCTCAATTTTGTCAAATTCTCATGGGTATTAATTAATGTAACATCCTAAAAACTTCATTCTCATGTATAATCATTTTGATTTAGACCATCAATGATATTATCCATTTTATCTCAACTTTCTATATAAAGTTTGGTTAGGACAACATCTTCAATTTAACCTTAGGTAAAAGTTAATCAAATAACTTATTATCTATTTCCTTAGTTATTAATTTCTTTGGCTTTTCCAATTACTCTCATCAAATTACCACATACTCTACTCAAAATACGTCATCTTGTACACATTTTAATTGTTAGTTAGAGTTCGAATTTGGAAATGTGGTCAACTACAAAGTTGTTCCACTTTTTCTTATCTTTCCAACAAGATCAAATTTGACTTTGACTTCTTCATAAAAATTGTAGATCTTTTTGTTATGTGAATTTTGAGACTTGAACCAACTAATTTGGATATGTATAGCATGAGTTATAGTCAAAATACTATAGTATGTCTGTTCTGGAATATGTACCTTCTATTTTGTGTAAATATTAATATTCTGGGAATTATACATACATATTTAGACTTTGATTTCTTCATAAAAGTTGTAGATATTTATATTATGAATCTATAGAAAGTGATTTCAAGTTAAAAGGATATCTTTAGCTCTAGTTATACCTAAAATGCAGACGTATGTTCATGCTGAAAATCTGTTGACGTGAATCACTGTTTGTATTTTTAAAACTGGGAATTTTGTGATGATAATTAGTGTTTAGTGTCTAGTGTCTTCATAAAGGTTTTAGATATTTGTGTTATGAGTAATTTGGAACTGGTTTCATGCCAAAATTATTTTTGTAGCTCCAGAAACGTTGAATTTACTAACATATCTACATTTTGTTACTTTCTTTGAGATAGTTTAGTATACTATGAATTTGTGATATTTCTGTTTGGATTTGGAATTTTTGGTCTTTATAAAAATTATAAATAATGAAATTATTGAAACACAGAACTTGGTCTCATTCAAAAATTATTTTTATATCATGAGTTATAGCTAATTTACTAAAGATTGCCAAACCAGTAAATTTTTCAGCAATTGGTGATAATGAAAAATGATAACCTATTGACTATTATGTGATTATATGATGTTTTTGTTTGGAATTTAAAATTATGGTCTTCATGAATGTTGTATGTAATTTTGTTATGAAACTACAGAAAGTAGAATTACTTAAAAAGGATTTGATTTGCTCATGTTATGGTCTTGTTACTAATGTATGTTGTTGTTGTAAATTTCTAAAATTTACCTATGATAACTATTATGGATGAAAATGATATTTTCCATGGGGTAATGATTTATTTATGAATTATTGAGGGATTATTGATTATTATGGATGTTATTGAGTGTCCTATGGATGTCATACAGTATATCTTTGTGATGAATAATTATGAATGACTAAATTAATGTATACATGAATGCCTTGTGGTTTATTGAGATATGTTGTTGAATTGTAAATCCATGATTTTGAGAATTGATATATGTGATGTGTCCTTTGAGGACTTATGGCCTTCAAGTGATTATGGAAGTATTGATATCATGGTATGTTAAATTGATAAAGAGAATTAAAGGCATTCATGCATCATAAGCATTTGGACGCACCATGGAATTTAAGGGTTCTATGATTGTCGGCCCTGGTGGGGGGTTTACTCTATGATGAGTTAAAGCCTTATTTTCGTTGAGCGCCATGAAGTGTAGGGATTCATGGTTTATGCTAAGTCCTACTTGTGTACTTCGGTACATGAGCGCCATGAAAGGTAGGGATTCATGGTATATGCTAAGTCCTACTTGTGTACTTTGGTACTTGAGCGCTACGAAGGGTAGGGATTCGTGGCATTACGCTAAGTACTTTGGTACTTGAGCGCTACGAAGGGTAGGGATTCGTGGCATTACGCTAAGTCCTACTTGAGTCTCTATGAGACTTTTTACTGCAGTATTCCTACTAAATCAAAATGGATCCAGCATGACATCATTTAACTAAATTAAAGATTATTAAATGTAAATGACCTTGTTTGGCATATTCATCATATCATAATTGTTTGTTGATTGTGTTTGTGCAATTTTACTTATTTTATATTTATTCTATATTTTATCTCACTCTTACATTATTTTTACAGTGCACGCTTCACAGAATGACGAGTGGTGCAATTAAGGAAGTTTTTTTATGTTTTATTGCTTGGACTTTGATTTCATTTGAGATTTAATGTGTTGTAATAATATTATGTACCTCGTACTGCAATCTTATTTATCATTTCCGCTATGTAAATGTATTATGTTTTATTCGTTTACGACTAGTATGCATGATAATATTCTACATGTATCAATTTTTACGTGACCTCAGAATTTAAATTATGAATTTCAAAATGATTCTTTAAACGTGAAAAATTTATTTCAAAAATTTAGGTTAATTAATTGGAATTTGTAATTTGGGTTTTGGGTGTCACAATTAACATTCAAATATGGCTAAAAATTCATCGTTGAAGAAAGTCTGCACCTTCCCTTGGACGAATCTAATGAAACATCAGGGACAATCTTACAATTCCTTTCTAAGCATGGTCGTAAAAAATCAAGAAAAAATTCAACTTCTCGAGTTTGTCATATTTTCTTGAGCTTCAAATTTTGCTAAAACTTCATCGTTGAAGAATTTGCCCCTTCCCTTGTAAAAATATGATGAAACTACACGGACAACCTTACAATGTCTTTTTGAGTATGACCGTAAAAAATTATGAAAAAATTCAACCGCTCGGTTTTGGCATATTTTCATGGGTATTAGCCTTCAAATTTGGTTAAAACTTCATTGGTAGAGAAAATTTGCCCTTTCCCTAGAGAAATCTGATGAAACTTCGGGGAAAACCCTACAATGCCTTTCTAAGCAAGGCCAACAAAATTATTTCAAAATTCAACCGATCAGATTTGTCATATTTTCGTGGGCATTAACCTTCAAATTTGACTAAAAATTCATCGTTAGAGAAAATCTGTCATTTCCCTTAGAGAAATCTAATAAAACTTCGTCGACAATCTTTTTAAACTATTATGTAAATATACGGATATAGACTTAATGAAATAAAATAAAAAACCTCAGAAATATTGCACATTAGGATTGGACCCTACCAAGTATTTTGTCAAGATTACGATCCTAACATATTTTTATAATTAAATTAAGTCATTGGCGTTAAATAATTTAATTAAAATATATTGAAAGTTAATAATTCATAAATTGATATATCATTTAAAGGCGTTATTTTTATATGTATACATTAAAATCATATATTTGATATATTTAACTTGATTAATATGGTGTTAAGTGTTAACATCTTCATCCTAATAACATAATGCATTAAAATTAAACTAGTTTAAAACACTGATTAGTAAGATTGATAGCAGCAAAAGTATTGATGAGGGAACAGTGAACATATTGTAAGGTTCTCAGTTCTCACATCACAAGCATGCATTATTTTGTGCATATATTTGTCGGATTTGGAAAGATTTCTAGTTTACAATATAATTTTTGTCAATTAGTTCTACTTTCATGCATTGTATATAGAGGTATCTAAATATCATAACATTGGGCGGTTTCATACACAAAATAATCATTAGTAAAATATTATTAAAAACAAACTAGAGGCAAAATGATATAATATTTTATAATGGAAAGATAAATGTGGCATTTGCAGTTATAGAATAGATTCCTCTGTCCATTGACCAAGGTCCAATAAGCATCTCGTGGGGCATGCTTGCTTCTCAATATGCCTATCATTTTCTTTAATACGTATGGTAAAAGCTTTCAAGGCTTAATTATCGGATTATAAAAGTTTTTTTTTAAAATATTTAACATTGTACCTTTTAAAAAAATTATTAGTCAAGTTTTTTTAGAGTTGAAAATTGTCTTAGGAGACCTCTTTCACCCAATACATGGATTTGTTTAAAGGGAACTAGCTCACCATTTTCATTTTCTATTTAGGTGGGATAAAATAGAAAAATGAGAAGTAAAGAAATTGAATGGAAATAAAATTAATAGAAAGATAATTAATTAAATTTAGAGAAGAGTTATTTATGTTTGGATTGATTGAAATAAAATGAAAATTAAAAAATAATTGGAAAGTTGCACTTTTTTTCTTCTTGAATGGACATAAAGATCCCTTACTTTTTTATGTTATTTTTTAAAGGTTTAATGGTAAATTTAGCCTTTCACAAATTTTAGAATAGAGGGAATTTTATATTGACATAGTCCCACCGGTATTATAGCAACATAGGGCTTTTGGGCCTTACAAGTTATTACAAAAGATTTGTCAAATCCTATACTACTATTATTGGGTCACTCACCTATCTACTCAAGACTTCATCTTCCTTTTATTGGACTTCATAGGCCCAATTTGCCTTTGAATCATTAACGCACATCATGACTTTCTTTCCAATTTTGGCCTTACCAAACTTTGCCATTTGTCTTCGACACAACTACTAATGTATCATTTATTGTTATTGGTGTTGTTCTAGGTCAACAGGGCCACTATATACCTTCTTCAGCAAGAAGTTATGTCCGCACTTGCAAGTTGCCTCTGTATATGATAAACATATGTCAACAATTACAAAGGCAGTGAAGAAATAGCGCCAGTACCTTATTGGCCGCCATTTTTATATCTATAACGACTAGAAAAAGCCCAAGGAATCTAATGTCCCAAACCATATAGGCTCATTCCTAGCAAAAATTTCTATCCAAAAGTATTGGGGTATCATTACAAAATTATTTACACATGTGGTAAAATCAATGTGGTTATGGATGTTCTTTTGAGTGTCAACTACTTCACAAAACCAATGTGTTAGTTGTCATCTCTACCATCTGACCTCTACTTCTGGAGCATTTTCATTCATTTTATGCTTCCCACCTTTTGGGCCCAATGTTCCTTGTCAAAGCCTTAGACCACCCTACCATTTTCTTTATCCAACAACGTCTTTTATATCGTTGAGGGTGCCTTTTCATTCCCTTTGAAACTAATCATTGTCCTTCATTAGTATATGAGTACTAATCTATAGGGGCGGACATTCAGGGGGGAAGGGGGTTTAAAGTTGCCCTTGCCTGATTAGCTATGACTTTTTCATAATGTAGCCACATATGGCTCAGGGTGTCAAGCTTGCCATTGAATGTTGTTGGGTATGCCAACAACATAAATCCTCACTTAAAAGGCTTTTGGTCTTCTTCAACCTTTGTCGTCACTACTCAAGTTTGGGAGGACTTGACCATGGACTTTATGACATACCTTCCTCTTTCCTATGAGAAATCCGTTATTTAGTTCATCATGGATCATCTTTCCAAATTCGACCACTTCTTGGCCTTACCTCCTAAGTTCACTACTTCTTCCATTACCTTTATTTTCCTCTCAGGGATTTATTATCTCCTTAGCATGCTCAAGTCGATCATGAGCAAATAGGAATGCATCTTCATTAGCAAATTTTGGCAAGAATTACTTCATGTATAAGTTTGTCATACAATAACTAAGTCACCCACAAACGGATGGCCAAATGATAGGCCCGCAAGCGCACGAGGTATCGCGTAATAAAAAGTTATCGTCCCACAGAGATTGTTCCCAAGTACAAGTTTTCACAGTGGTTTAATTATCTAGAAAATTGTGAAATTAGGTTTATAATTTAGAAGATTAAGAAAAACAGAAGTTAAGAAGGAATGCTATCTGAAAGAACTAAATGAATTCTGAGATTTAAATAGAACAAATGATGGTGAAACTCTTGGGATTTGGTATATGATCATGCCATGTATTTAATTTTCCTAAGACCTTTCTATTTATTAATTCACGCTCTAAGGTTGGATTTCTGAATTTAATTAAGCCCTCTTCTCAGAGTAACATTAATGTGCCCAAATAATAAAGAACCGCGTTCGATTTATTATGTGAACTCGTTAAGAACGGTGAAATCCTATTAAACCTCGAATCGTCATACCCACTTTCGTGACCTATGATTCTAAGTTCAATTTCATGCGTTCAAACAACTAATTAACCTTTCGATTCTCTTAGAGTTTAATTTCAATTGATCCTATCTCTAGGTATTCAAAAGCATTACACCCTCATGGAAATTGAATAGAAGCAATGAATTAATAAACAGAAACATCGAAAAGAGGTTCAATACATAAGCATTGTCACACCCTAATCCCAAGATAACGTTTAGCTACACATGCTCAATTCACTACAGCCCATTGATGGAATCAAATTTAGAAATTACAGAGAAAGAGAAAACCTAAGAAGAAAGCAAAGAACACAAAGCAAAAGCTCTCACTTGTGCTTATGAATCTTTCTGAAATCTGCCCAAGAAAGTTCTTCAACGCCTATGGTCTTGATTTCTTTAATAATCTCCAGTGAAAACTCTCTCTTTTTCTCTCCAAAAACGTCCTAAAAATCTCTGCGTACTTTGCCCCTCAAAAACTGTCCCCTTAAACCTCAGAAACTGCTCCCTAAAATAAGGAAACTGCTATGCGTGCAAAAACCCACTGGCAGTGGGAAAAACCCACGGCCAGTGGATCGTACTGGAGGTCCAATTTTTACATTTTTGAGCATTCAAACAGAGGAACCCACGGCCAGTGGGTTTTTCTGGACCCCAAGATATGCATTTTCTCTACATGGCAGCAAGATCCACTGGCAGTGGGTTTCTCTGGACCCCAATTTGTGCAAGTTTTTGTTATAGGGCAGCAGGATCCACTGACAGTGGGAAAAACCCACTGCCCGTGGGTTTCTCTGGACTTCACTTTGCTGCTCTTTCATAGCTTGAAACTCTTCCATTTATCCAATGCTTCCTCGAATGCCACATTTTCAAGGTTTATAGACCTAAAATAGATTTATTCCTGCAAAATAGAGACACCCAAGTAACATGTGTGGAACAAAAGAAAACACTTGGAATTAAGGGGAAAACTAGCATGAACAACCTAAAAGCTTAAACAAAAATGACTCTAAAACTAGTGCAAACTAGACTCTTATCAATACCCCAAACTAGAACATTGCTTGTCCTCAAGCAATTATCATCACCACAAATATGAACAATAGAGAATGATGAACTCAGAACAACTTGAGGAACCCAATTAGAGAAAAGAAATTTAATAGATTATTGCAAGATTACCCAAACAGGAACCACACAATTATTCATACTATGCTCACAAGACTAGGCTATAGACACACATCCTTTCATTTCTCTCTAAGTATTTAAGCTTGTGTATAAGAATCACTCAAATCATAACATTTCAAGACACTACCATAGGCTTGGCAAGTGACCTTAATCTCCACAGTTATCTAGAAAACAAGTTATGGTCAAAAGGTCTTTCATCTGGTTGTAATGGGGCCATGGGTTCACAGATGCGGGAATGGATACCAAGAAAAAGGAAATTCAAAGGGCTATTATCCAATGAAATCTCTGAGAATAATTAAGTTTCAGAAGGCAAACAAGAAAGCATATTTTTTTATTCCTTCAAAAACTTCTAAGGAATCCTTTTTGTTTTCATTTTTAAACTTAACTCCTTTCTCTACCTTGCTTTCATCCTTTTGTTTGTTTTTCCCAACAATTTTTTTTCTTTAGTTGGAAACACAAAATCATTTTGTTTATTTTTGTTTCCCAACTAAAACTCACTTTTCTTTTAGCCATTTTCATTCTAGTTGCCATCCTTGAATTTATGTTATTTTCTCAGGAATTTATCAAACCAATTACCAAAGGGTTTCAAAAACAAAAACCAACAGTTTAGGTTCAACAAAGGGCAACTAATGGTGTATTATAACTTTCAAAATTCAGAGGCTAAAGAACAAAACCTACGGTGCCTTTTTCATTCCATAACGAGTAATCACCAACCATTTTGAATTGGTCGCAAGCCAAGTTCTAGAGCGCTTTAAACGTATGACACACTCAATAGAAGAAAACAGGGGTTTTCTAAATGATTATGTTCAAAGGCTACCCCATTTTGGCTCAAAAGCTCTCAAAATACATGGTGGGTGAAATAGACCTAGTCAGAGAAAATACAGAATCATAAAGCATAGTACCTCCAGACAATCAAGCAATCATCATAACAAATTATTTGTTTTTTTTTTATTTATTTGGATTCCACAAGGCCCTAAAATTACGTCAATCCAAACTGAAACAATTTACGGCAACAATGATCACTAGAAAACTAGCTATGTTGTCCTAAATGAAAACACATTAAAAACAGAATGCATGCAAACTACATCCTAACATGATAAAATGAAATCGAAAGGAAAATGCAACAGGTAATCAAACAAAATCAAGTGAAATGACAAACTGCAAAAGGCTCAGAATAAGTTTCATCGTACCTACCACCCCAAACTAAACTTGAGCAGTGTCCTCACTGTTCAGAAGAGGGAGAGCGATGTACAGTGAAACTTATATAAACATGAACAAAGAAATCCATGAAACATGCATGCATTCAAAATAGAAAAAAAATAAAAATAAAAATAAATAAAAAAATACAAGAGAAACATGCAACAAAGACAATCAATCATGCAATTGAGATAGGATTACATATTATTATTCATCAAAGATAAATCAATATGTAATAACCCCAAAACGAATCACAGAAGGAAACCAAGAAATAATAAAGAGATTTTTTTTTTCTTAATTTTTTTTTTGTAAAACAAAACACATAAATTCAAATAAGAAAAAGAAATTTAAGATTACCATGGTTTTTGGGTGTACTTGATTAAGTTTTTTTTATTTTATTTATATATATATATGACAAGAAAAATGTTTAAAGAATGATAGATGGGGTTACCTCCCCATTAGTGCTAAGTTTAACGTCTCAGCCGGACGCTTGGCATTTTTTTTGGAATCAAGAATCCAATCCATCAAGCAAGTCCAAAGCACTTGCTTGTTGGATGGGTTCTCCTGTCAAGTAGTGCTTAAGCCTTTGTCCATTCGCTTTGAATGAACCAGACTTATCGCTCTATAACTCAACAGCTCCAAAAGGATATACCTTAGTTACCTGAAATGGTCCCGACCACCGGGACCTCAATTTGCCAGGGAATAGCTTCAATCGGGAGTTGAAAAGTAACACCATATCACCAGGGTTAAAGGATCTCCTGAGGATGTGACGATCATGCCATTTTTTAGTTTTTTCCTTGTAGATCTTGGCATTTTCATAGGCATCCAACCGGAGTTCCTCAAGCTCGTTCAACTCCAGCAACCTGTGTTCACCTGCAAGCTTCATATCAAAGTTAAGCATTTTTATATCCCAAAAGGACTTATATTCCAATTCAACAGGTAAATGACACGGTTTCCCATAGACTAGTTTAAAAGGTGTGGTTCCAATGGGAGTTTTGTAAGCGGTTCGATACGCCCATAAGGAATCGTCTAATTTAATAGACCAATCCTTACGGGAAGTATTAACCACCTTCTGAAGAATGTTTTTAATCTCCCTATTAGAAACCTCAACTTGGCCACTAGTTTGAGGGTGATAAGGTGTAGCAACCTTATGCCTCACTCCATATTTTTTCAAGAGGGTCTGAAAAGTTTTTTCAATAAAGTGAGACCCTCCGTCACTAATTATGCATTTAGGGACCCCAAACCTTGGAAAAATTGTCTTTCTAAAAAGTTTAATTACAGTCTTAGCATCCGAATGAGGCGAAGCAATGACTTCTACCCATTTGGATACATAGTCAACTACAACCAGAATAAATTGATTTCCAAACGACGGGGGAAAGGGTCCCATGAAATCAACACCCCATACATCAAATAATTCAACCTCAAGAATGCTATTAAGTGGCATTTCATGCCTCTTACCAATATTACCGGCCCTTTGGCATGCATCACAAGTGAGGACATACTTACTTACATCCTTGAAAATATGTGGCCAATAGAAGCCCGCTTGCAACACCTTTGAGGCTGTCTTAGAAGTACTCATATGGCCTTCACAGGAAAGGGAATGGCAGTGATCCAGGATGGCTCGAACTTCAGGCTCGGGAACACATCTCCTAATCAGACCATCTACACACTGCTTGAATAAAAGGGGCTCATCCCAATAATAGTGCCTAACATCTGCAAAAAACTTCTTTTTCTGCTGAAAACCAAGGTCAGGGGTACAATGCCACATGCAAGAAAATTGACAAAATCAGCGTACCAAGGCACTTGTTGGACACTTAAGCTAAGTAATTGTTCATCCGGAAAAGACTCATTGATGGGAACAACATCACCCATCTCATCTTTTTCAGATGACAACCTAGATAAGTGGTCTGCAACAAGGTTCTCAGTACCTTTTTTATCTTTGATTTCTAAGTCAAATTCTTGTAAAATCAAAATCCACCTAATGAGCCTAGGTTTTGCTTCTTTCTTATTTAAAAGGTACTTGATGGCAGAATGGTCAGTATATACAGTAACATGTGAGCCTACCAAGTACGATCTAAATTTATCAAAAGCAAAAACTATAGCTAACAATTCCTTTTTGGTGGTAGCATAGTTTACCTGCGCGTCATCAAGTGTACGGCTGGCATAGTGGATCACATGCAGCTTCTTATCCTTTCGCTGCCCAAGTACAGCCCCCACTGCATGATCACTAGCATCACACATAAGTTTGAATGGGAGTTCCCAATCGGGGGGTTGCACTATGGGTGCGGAAATTAACTCCTGCTTTATCCTGCAAAAAGCCTCAAGACATGAAGAATCAAAAATAAATGGTACATCCTTACCCAAAAGGTTAGTCAGAGGCTTTGTGATCTTGCTGAAGTCTTTAATGAACCTCCGGTAAAACCCGGCATGTCCAAGAAAGCTTCGAATACCTTTCACATTAGTTGGTGGGGGTAATTTCTCAATCACCTCCACCTTGGCTTTATCGACTTCAATTCCTCTCTCAGACACCAGGTGCCCAAGGACTATGCCCTCCCTTACCATGAAGTGGCATTTTTCCCAATTTAAGACCAAGTTGGTCTCTTCACAGCGCTGCAAAACTTGGCACAAATTGGTCAAACAATTATCAAAGTTCAAGCCATGCACAGAAAAGTCATCCATGAAAACTTCCACCATATTTTCAATTAAATCAGAGAATATGGCCTGCATACACCTTTGAAAGGTCGCAGGTGCATTACACAGGCCAAATGGCATACGCCTATAAGCATAAGTCCCATACAGGCAAGTGAAGGTTGTTTTCTCTTGATCAGATGGGTGGATGGGGATTTGATGAAAACTAGAATACCCATCCAGATAACAAAAATAGGAGTGCTTAGCAAGCCTCTCAAGTATCTGATCAATGAAAGGGAGAGGGAAATGATCTTTCTTAGTAGCGCTATTTAGTTTTCTGTAATCTATACACATGCGCCACCCAGAAACTACCCTAGTAGAAATCAATTCCTGTTTATCATTTTGAACGACAGTCATCCCTCCCTTTTTTGGAACCACATGAACTGGGCTAACCCACTTGCTACTAGCAATGGGATAAATGACGCCCGCATCTAATAACTTCAAAATCTCTTTTTTAACCACTTCTTGCATTTTAGGATTTAATCTCCTAAGTGGTTCTACTGTTGGCCTACTCTCATCCTCTACAATGATCCTATGCATGCAAAATGAAGGCTAATCCCCTTAATGTCATCCATGGTATAACCAATAACTTTCCTATACAACCTAAGATGTTTCAGGAGTTTTTCGGTTTCCACAGCAGTTAGTTCAGCATTTACAATCACAGGATAGGTAGAGTTTGGGCCAAGGAATTCACACCTCAATGAAGCCGGTAAAGGCTTCAATTCTAATTTGTTACCCACCACTTCATCTTGCATGACCTTAGTATCATGCTTTGGTTGGGCTTCTCCTTCGGAGCTACTTGATGTACCTGCAGGCTCAATCAAAAATACAGATTCAAGTGGTTCATCAGGAAGGGTTTCTTCCTTCACCACTTGGTCAATACAATCCATAACACAGCATACATCATCATTAAAAGGTTTTTTTAAAACATTCTGCAAGTTAAAATCAACCTTTTGGTCTCCCACAGTCAGAGACAACCTCCCATTCTTGACATCTATAACCGCGCCCGCGGTTGCCAAAAATGGCCTGCCTAAGATAATGGGGATCATCGAATCCTCATCCATTTCAAGAACCACAAAATCGGCAGGTATAAAAAATTTTCCTACTTTGATTGGAACATCTTCTAAAATGCCAACAGGGTACTTAACAGACCTATCAGCAAGTTACAAAGACATCCTAGTAGGTTTTAGCTCTCCTAGTCCCAATTTCTCAGAAATAGATAATGGCATAAGACTAACACTAGCCCCTAGGTCACATAGTGCTCTATCAATAGCCATATTACCAATCACACAAGGAATAGAAAAACTACCTGGATCCTGAAGCTTGGGTGGTAGCTTCTTCTGGATCAGTGCACTGCACTCTTCAGTAAGTGCAATGGTACCATCGTCCTCCAGTTTCCGCTTATTTGACAAAATGTCCTTCAAGAACTTCGCATAGGTCGGCATTTGCTGCAAAGCATCTGTGAAGGGGACATTTATATACAGTTTTTTAAGGACCTCAAGGAACTTACCAAATTGTCTATCTAACTTGGCCTTGGCCAGGCGTTAAGGAAACGGCACTGGAGGTTGGTAAGGCTTAACCTCCTGCTTCTTTTCAGTTTGTTTCTTTTCCTCCACCATAGGAGGAGAGTGAGGTTCATCCGCTTTCTTTTCTTGGTTAGCCTCCTCCTCTTCCTTGTTTACCGGACCTTCATATTTTGTACCACTCCTAAGAGTGATAGCCATTGTGTGGTTTGATGGTCCTGCTTTGGGCTTTCCAGGAAATGTTCCTGGCGCTCTTTGAGAGGATGATGCCTGTTGAGCAATCTGGGTCTCCAGCATCTTGTTGTGGGTGGCCAAGTTGTCCACCTTTGAGGCTAAGTTTTTGATGGCGTCTGAGAAATCATCATTCTGCTTTAATTGGGTAGCTACAAAGGTTTCCATCAAGGATTCCAATTTGGATTTTTGTGGAGTGTAAGGTCCTTGTGGTCTGTAGCTACCTTGCTGATTTTGAAACTGGGGTGGCCTGCTTTGGAAACCCGGTGGTCCAAGTGGTCTGAAATTGTTTCCATAGTTCCCACTATAGTTTCCAACTGCATCCACCTGATGCATTTTTGGCTCGGCATGCTGATTCACTCCAAGCTGGCATCCTAAAATATTATGCCCTGAAACACCACATAACTCACAAACAGCTTTAGTAGCACCTGCTCCTACTTTATCAAACTTATTAATCTTAACGGATAAAGCTTCTACCTTAGCAGTTAATAAAGAAAGAGCATCAACAGTGTACTTACCTGGAGTTTTCGTTGGCATATTCCGTTCTGATGACCACTGATAGGTATTTTGGGCAACCTCCTCAATGAGGTTATAACCTTCCTCCATGTTTTTACCCATAAAGGCACCGCCAGCTGCGGCGTCCAAGGTCACTTTCTGGTTCGGAGACAACCCATTGTAAAAAATATGAACGATCAACCAACGTTCAATGCCATGATGTGGGCATTCCCGGAGCATTTCCTTGTACCTTTCCCAGGCTTCGTACAAGGTCTCATCTTCCCTCTGGTTGAAGGTAATAATCAGCTTCCTCAATTGGTCAGTTTTGCTCCTGGGGTAATATTTGTTGAGGAAGGTGAGGGACAGCTCCTCCCAAGTGGTGATTGACGCTTCTGGAAGAGCGTACAACCAAGCTCTAGCCTTATCCCTTAATGAGAATGGGAAAAGCCTAAGCCTGATTGCGTCACTTGAGACCCTATTCACCTTGAGCGTGTCACAATACTTAAGGAATATCTGCAAGTATAAGTTGGGATCCTCAGATGGTAATCCACCAAATTGATTCTGTTGAACCATCGAGAGCAAGGATGGCTTCAACTCAAAATTATTCGCCTCAATGTTGGGTCTTGTGATGCTAGACCTCCTACCCATTGCATTGGGCGCTGCAAAATCACGGAGTGCTCTGTTGTCTAGATTATCTATTTGCTCGTCGGTAGCTGAACTTGAAGCTTGCTGTTTGCTTTGCCTTAGTCGCTGCCGAAGTGCTTTGAGTTTCCTTAGTGTGCGTTCGATTTCAGGGTCGAAGATGTGTTCGAAGCTAGAACACTTTCGCATAAAGGAACCTGCACAATCCACAAACACACAAATACCCAAGCATAATTCTACAGAAAAATTAAAACAAAAACCAGAAAAATTATGCAGAAAAAAATAAAATAAAAGAATCTAGTCTAATCAAAACACCATTTAGCCAATATTGGGGGACAATCCCCGGCAACGACGCCAAAAACTTGATAGGCCCGCAAGCGCACGAGGTATCGCGTAATAAAAAGTTATCGTCCCACAGAGATTGTTCCCAAGTACAAGTTTTCACAGTGGTTTAATTATCTAGAAAATTGTGAAATTAGGTTTATAATTTAGAAGATTAAGAAAAACAGAAGTTAAGAAGGAATGCTATCTGAAAGAACTAAATGAATTCCGAGATTGAAATAGAACAAATGATGGTGAAACTCTTGGGATTTGGTATATGATCATGCCATGTATTTAATTTTCCTAAGACCTTTCTATTTATTAATTCACGCTCTAAGGTTGGATTTCTGAATTTAATTAAGCCCTCTTCTCAGAGTAACATTAATGTGCCCAAATAATAAAGAACCGCGTTCGATTTATTATGTGAACTCGTTAAGAACGGTGAAATCCTATTAAACCTCAAATCGTCATACCCACTTTCGTGACCTATGATTCTAAGTTCAATTTCATGCGTTCAAACAACTAATTAACCTTTCGATTCTCTTAGAGTTTAATTTCAATTGATCCTATCTCTAGGTATTCAAAAGCATTACACCCTCATGGAAATTGAATAGAAGCAATGAATTAATAAACAGAAACATCGAAAAGAGGTTCAATACATAAGCATTGTCACACCCTAATCCCAAGATAACGTTTAGCTACACATGCTCAATTCACTACAGCCCATTGATGGAATCAAATTCAGAAATTACAGAGAAAGAGAAAACCTAAGAAGAAAGCAAAGAACACAAAGCAAAAGCTCTCACTTGTGCTTATGAATCTTTCTGAAATCTGCCCAAGGAAGTTCTTCAACGCCTATGGTCTTGATTTCTTCAATAATCTCCAGTGAAAACTCTCTCTTTTTCTCTCCAAAAACGTCCCAAAAATCTCTGCGTACTTTGCCCCTCAAAAACTGTCCCCTTAAACCTCAGAAACTGCTCCCTAAAATAAGGAAACTATTGTGCGTGCAAAAACCCGCTGGCAATGGGAAAAACCCACGGCCAGTGAATCGTACTGGAGGTCCAATTTTTACATTTTTGAGCATTCAAACAGAGGAACCCACGGCCAGTGGGAAAAACCCACGGCCAGTGGGAAAAACCCACGGCCAGTGGGTTTTTCTGGACCCCAAGATATGCATTTTCTCTACATGGCAGCAAGATCCACTGGCAGTGGGAAAAACCCACGGCCAATGGGTTTCTCTGGACCCCAATTTGTGCAAGTTTTTGTTATAGGGCAGCAGGATCCACTGGCAGTGGGAAAAACGCACTGCCAGTGGGTTTCTCTGGACTTCACTTTGCTGCTTTTTCATAGCTTGAAACTCTTCCATTTATCCAATGCTTCCTCGAATGCCACATTTTCAAGGTTTATAGACCTAAAATAGATTTATTCCTGCAAAATAGAGACACCCAAGTAACATGTGTGGAACAAAAGAAAATACTTGGAATTAAGGGGAAAACTAGCATGAACAACCTAAAAGCTTAAACAAAAATGACTCTAAAACTAGTGCAAACTAGACTCTTATCACCAAACAGAAGTGACGAACAAAATTGTTGAGACTTATCTTTGTTGTTTTGTGAGTGACCAGCCTCATCTTTGGTTCTCTAACCTTCATCTTTTAGAGTATTGGTATAACTCCATATGCCACTCTTCCATCAAGATGACACTTTTTAAGGCGTTTTAAGGACACACCCTACCCAATATACGTTCCTATATTTTAGGAGTTATTGTTATTGCCTCATTTGATGAATCCCTCACTAACATTGTCACCTATTCAAAGAAAACCTTAGTTATGCACAGATGCACATGTGTAACTAGGCTAACCAACATCACTATGACAAAAGTTTAAAGGTAAGAGATTGGGTATACATGTGACTCCTGTTGGTGTATGCACTATGAGCTTTTATTCTTTTTCCATTTGTATCATTTTTCTACTTATCAACAAAATAAGTATTTCAGTTTAAAATGGTTTTAAAATGTATTTATCCTTAGAGTAATAGGTCATATGAGAGTTATTCCTAAAATGTCCCTAGTCAAGTATTTACATGGAGATATGTAAATACATTAAGACTAGTGTGTGAGTGTATTGATGATCTATTCTCACATATCATGGATATAGATGATATCAAGTCTTCATACGAGTACACATTAAATGTAATGATGTACTAGACAGACCCACCATGAGAACGTTGTATGGATCGTTACATGAATATCATAAACGATTCTCAATGTGATAATGGTATATGTAGTCATTTGACCTGAAATTACTATAATTCTTACATAAGGAGTTTGTTGTTTTAATACAATCAAACATCTTCTATAACAAGAGGACTATAAAGATTATGATTAGGCAATGAACAAATTATGTAGAGGGATATGAGTGATGTGAGTGATATAGATGAGATTTGTTTCTCCTATGTGATAAGAGTGATATCAGTAGGTCACTTGATGGAGTGAGACTAGGGAAATGCATGGTCATGCTAAAAAGAATAAATATTGGATATTTATTTAGATAAAGTCTACTCCGGTATCAAGTAAAATAAATTAGATCGTACAAGGATGATGCAATCATGCCTTGGGTTCAATTAGGATATCGTGACAAAAGGAACAAACATATAAAATAATTATCACTTATATGTTATGTTGATATTAAATAATATTCAGACATAATGATGCATTTCTAGATGCCGTTCTTATTTTATATTAATAATAAAATAATTTATTATTAATATGACCAAGTATTTTACCTATAGAGTCACACACATCACTACTAAAAAAACCCTAAACTGCTACCTCACATTAGCGACCACCCACTGCCGTCGCTAACTAGCGACCGGGTTAGCGACCGCTATAAATAAAGAGCGACCAAAAAAGTTGTAGCGACGAATTTAGCGACCCCAACAGGATACGGTCGCTACCAGTTATGAACGCCGTCCCTAGTACGGTCGCTATATCTCAGATCCTTCTTTTTTGATTTCCCTCCATGGTTTTTTGTTGGCGCCAAACGTTAGCGACGGCTAAATGGCGTCGCTGGGTTTTGTTGTAGTGACGGCGAAGTTGTTCCGTCGCTAAGTTTTTGCTGTTCCCTTCACTTCTTTGTTTTGAGAAGGGAAGTTAGTGACGGTACCAAGTCGCCCGTCGCTACATTTTAAGAGATTAGTGACGGGTTTTCTGGCTGTGGCTAATATTCAGGAAATTAGTGACGGAGTAGGTTTGCCGTCGCTAAGTTTTTTGGGTTCCCTCCATTTCTTTGTTTTGAGAAGGGACGTTAGTGACGGTACCCAGTCCCCCGTCGCTAAATTTTAAGAGGTTAGTGACGGGTTTGCTTGCCGTGGCTAATATTCAGGAGATTAGTGACGGAGTAGGTTGTGCCGTCGCTACGTTTTTTGGGTTCCCTCCATTTCTTAGGGAAGTTAGTGACGGAACCAAGTCCCCCGTCGCTAAATTTTAAGAGATTAGTGACGGGTTTGCTGGCCGTGGCTAATATTCAGGAGATTAGTGACGGCATAGGTTATGCCGTCGCTACGTTTTTTGGGTTCCCTCCATTTCTTTTGTTTTGAGAAGGGAAGTTAGTGACGGTACCAAGTCCCCCGTCGCTACATTTTAGGAGATTAGTGACGGGTTTCCTGGCCGTGGCTAATATTCAGGAGATTAGTGACGGAGTAGGTTGTGCCGTCGCTAATCCTATTAATTGTAGTGACACAGTTAGCGACGGGTGGTTACCGTCGCTAAGGATTTAATCTAACTCGACAGCAACCCCTTTCCCTGCCACTTGCCCTAACTTCCCCTTCCTCTTTCAGCCTTTCCTCCCTCTCCTCCCTCTCCTCCCCTTCTTCCTCGTTTGGTTTCTCTCGTGCGACAGACTCCCTTTCAATCTCTTTGTGCACCATTTCCGTTGGCCTCCACAGTGCGCGACCCACCACCATCGTCCGATTCCGACGCCGACGCCGCCAACGCGAGTCTTCTTCATCTTCTTCTTCGTGACGCATCTCCAGAACCTGCACGACCCCACCCGCGAGGGCGCGTCTACACCTGCGCAACCCACGCCCACCACTGCGACTGAAGCTTCGTCTCCACCACCTACGACGACGATTTCGCCTCACCTCACCCTCTCCTCAACCTGTCCCACCTGTCTCTGGTGACTGTTCCGGTGAAACAGAGGCTGCAATGGCCATTTCCGACCATTTTCAGCAACGTAGAGCGGCGGCTCCAGTGCAGGGCTCTCCATTGACCACCTCTGCAACAGTTCCTGCAGGTTTCCAAACCAGGTTTGTCATCTCCTCTGCTGCATTTGATTACTGTTTTTTTTTCTGAATTTGTGTGATATACATCATCAGTATTTGCCTTTCAATGTTGCATAGTGTTTGAGCTCAAGTCAGGTATTTTTGCAACAGTGACTGAACAGAAAAGAACAACGCAGTACACAACATTCTAATAGGTAAAAAATAAAAAGACAACAATAATAGAGAGAGAGAGAGAGGGTGTGAAATTGACCTCCAGTAAAAATTGTTCAAACTTTTAATGAATAACTGAAGTATATTATAAATAACTGAAGTATATTTTAAAGAAAATTATTCAAAACTGTAGTGTCTAAAACTTTTACGTAGTTGGAATAGTATTTACTTGGTGTTTGGCACCTGCTTTCAAACTTTTAATGTGAAGACTTGATTTTGAAATGGTGTTTAGGACAAAAGTTATTGATAATTTGTAGGGGTAATAGAGAAAAAAAAAGACTTCCATCTTCCTTCACCATGATTTTCAAAGCATGTAATAATACAATTTCTTTTAAAAACTGTATTTTCATAGGGCATGCACATAACTCATCACTTTCAATGTCTCAATCTTAACCCACTTTAATCTGATTTGTATCAATTCAAAATAAAGCCTCTCCCTGAACATTGTATTTCTCTATTATTTCTATTTCTCTTAAGCTATAATTAAGATAACACAGAATATTTAAAATACTTTTTTGGACTTTCCTTAGTGAATATTGCTGGTAATGATCTTGTACAGGGAAATAAAAAACCCTAAACCCTAAATATATGATATTTTTGTATTTGTTAACTACAAAAACTTAGCTTCTCCACTAGTGATATTTTTGTATTTGTTAACAAAAAATAGAATAAAAATAGGAAAAATTCCTGCAAACCAACCCAGTTTTGCATGTATATAAGTCTTGTAAGGTAATTCTTTATTTTAAAAGAACAACATAAAATCTCAATCATCAATGAGAAAAAGGGATTTAGCTTATGGTTGGATTAATCTTTTTCAAGTTGCAGGGACCGATAAGTTAAATAAGATCTCTTTCTCTTATATATTGATTTTAAATTTTTTCTTCGTTTTTATTTAACTATTTAGAGAGAAGGAAATCCTAAGTGTGGATGAACATCATAAGGAGAAAAACTGAGTTGAGGATCTCTCCAACATTCTTGGATAGCTGCAAGTACCTATCCCCAATTTTAAGTCAAAACAGAAGCAAATTAATGAGTCTTATTTAGTTCATTATTTTTGTTTTTGTGAAATCGCATTAATTACAGGTTTTGCCAATGTAGACAAGAACCTACCCTGCTAATTGGCGAGTTTTTGCTTGACTTTAGTTCATTGGTAAGTTTGTGAAATGTTTCAGAATGATTTGATCATTGGGTGTCTCTGAATTTGATTTTAAATTTTTAGAAGTATAAGAGAGGATTTAATTATTTGTTAGTTTCATATAATTATAATATAAAGAATAATTATTTCACTCATCCTATATTGCTAGACCTGAGTTTTTGTGGTTAAAAATCATCTTTGTGTCGTAATTCATTCTTTGTCTTATTTGAAAGTAGTAATATTAAAGAAAAGATAGTTGTGTTGAAATTTATCATGAGCTTTTAGGGTTCTCCTTATGGGAATTCTATCATTGTTTACCAATTCTCTCGCTACCCTTTGTGTCTTAATTCATTCTTTGTCTAATTTTCATTTCTTTCTCTCTTCTTGTCAGAGTTTAAGACTTTGAATCCTTAATTCAAAAAAGAAACTCAGAATCGATCATTGTCGTTGAGACTCGTCAGCCCCTGAATCCGTATTGTCTACCCTTATGGGGTAATTTCAACAAAGTAAAATTATTTTCAATGGTTTTTCAGAAAAATAATAATTTATTCTACTTGAGGTTTGTCTGTTTGTGTTTTCAACCAATTTAATTGATTTGTCAGAGTCAAACCATGTTTTCAAGAAAAATTATAATTAATCTGTTATTCTCTATATGTAATATATTAACATGATCAAATGACCCTAATTACTAATATCAAGGAGGAACAAATTTAGGGGTATTTTTTATTTACTTTAGTATTAAATTAGAATTTTACTTCAATAGCCCAACTAACTCTTAATGCTTCATGAGTTATTATAATTCTTAGACAAGAAGTACACAACAAGCCTTTTTTAAACATTATACTAGTTAGTGGCCAAATTAATGATGAAACATTATACTTTTGGCATCTTGTTTGTTTCCTGTTTCTCTGAAGATATCATGGCTGCCCATTAGTTTGACATTAGTTTGGTCTTATCATGCTAGTTTTATTCTTAACACTGACATAGAGTATTGAGAGCAAGTTTGAATTCTCATTTTTCATACTTCTCCTTCCATACTTGTTATTATAAGAATTAAAAAAATTAGTTTTGTCTGTGTAATAATTCATCGGTATGAGTCACCTCTGATGACAAAAACTGAAAAGCTCACTGAACAACCAATAGAAGCTAAAGCTCAATGTTGGCTATGAATTTGTCATTGGAAAAAATGGATAAATAACATAAACTGAAACATAACATGTCACTGAAATCATCAAACATATACTACTCATAATCAACAACATTACCAAAGTAAATAAATAAAAGGACAACCTCAATCCATTAACATGGCTACCTTGAAGCACTTGATAGCATCAACCAGTGTTGTGCGATCAAGTGATGGCATAAATTTGTTTAGTGTCTGCCCATAAATCTTTAATTAAATGATTCTATGCATATAATACTTAGTTCTTAATGAAATAGTACAAAGGATCTGTTATGAGGAACACAAGATGAAACTTTTATATGAAGAAAATGTGAAAATCTGCAGCTATATACCTGCCAATTCTGTAGCACTAGAAGATGCAACAGCCAGTCCTGGGATCAATGTCTTGTCATCAATTTCAAGACCAAGTAAATCAAGATCTAGACCAGCACCAAAACCTCCTTTCTCTATTTAGTTTAGCCTTTTTCTATTTAGTTTAGCCTCAAGATTCCCTGTTACTAACTGTTCACGCATTTTATCTTTATTCAGTTCAGCTCCTTCACTTGAACCTTGCATAGTACTAAAACCACAAAGTGCTCTGCATTGTTTGAAAGTGCTTGAGGTAAAAGAGAATCTGTTTTAGGAAAATTTTCATCATAGAGCTTTAGCTTCTCCTCTAAATCAGTGCACAACTCAAACTTCTTTGAATTACGGGTTAGATCTTCCACAGTTGCTTCAAGACTTTCTTTTTCTATTTTAAGTTTACTCAGTTCCTCTGGTACAGTGAGCAACTGTGCTTACTGACTCTTAAGTGCAGCTTCACTTGATTCTCTAAATTTTAATTTTTCTTGTAACTTGAACCTTATAGTTTCCAACTCAGAAATTTTCTCTTGTCCTTCCTTGGTAGAGGCAAATAGATTGTGAAGTGCTGACATGTCTTCCTTGAGCTGTGCTTCTGAAGTCTTTATCAGGTTTAATTCCCGGGTCTATTCGTCCACTAAAGTGTCCCTTGAGGATAATCTTTTCTCAGCTTCTAATGGCTGGGATTTTGAGTGTGTCAACTCCTCTTGGATGGTAGAGAGTTCTGCTGCAGTTGTTTTAAGTGCCTCTTCAACCTTCTGATTTTCGGCAATCTTATCGTAAACTCCCTTCAGTTCTTCCGTAAGGGAAGCCATCCATCTTTCATTTCTTTTACGCTCAATTTGGCTTCTTCAAGTAATCTCTCAAATTCTAAGGCCTTCTTTCTTTCAGATTCAGCATGTGAACCACTTTCCTTATGCAGCTCCTCGAATTTCCATGCCTCCTCTGTAGAAAGTTGTAGCTTGTTACTGCAATTCTTGCATCCTCTTTCTGGAGTTTTCAAGTTCAAGGTTCTTATCATCAAATGCTTCCTTCACTTGAAGAAGCTCTTTCTGCTTCCCTTCTTGACTTTGAAGTTCCTCTTCAAGAGTGCTGAGCTGCAGGTTATACCTACACTCAGCTTCAATAATCTGCTCTTGCAATTTCTTGTGACTCAGATCAAGCTCTTCATATTTTTTCCTGCTTTCCTCCAAATTCTCTCTTGTAATTGAGATCTCTCCTTTCAGCCGAGTGTTTTCATGCTCAGAGGTCCTTCAAGATTCTGCCAATCTTTTGAGTTCAATCTCAAGTTCCTCTATCATTTATTGTGCTTCAAGAAATTCCCTGCTTGGAGGATCTGAGCTTCTTTCAGTTTTATGGGACTTCTCATCTATGACATTCTCTTCTTTCTCAACTTTAATGAATTCACCAAGGCATTCTCTCGTCTTTCTTTACTTCACTTATTTCCTTAGGCAAGTCTCCATTTGGTTCCTGCAATAAATCATTAAACAAAATGAACATTATAGTTTGTACTAAAAGTTTGCTACTATAACCCACTAGGGTTAGCTAGTGGTGGGAGATTTGTGTAGTTTGCATAAGGCTTTGGTGGAAGATTTGTGTAGTTTACATTCAATAGTGATATAATTACATAAACATATACTGTCATAATTAACTCTTTTAAAATACAAAAGCTTGTATGAATTGCCTCTAACTCCTTGTTTCCTCAATTGTTTCTCTACACTTTTTGGTCTCCACCAGAATTTAGTGACTAGTTTAATAGCAATGCAACGTGACGTGTGTAGGTAATATGTTAGTCATACCCGCTGGTAGAAGCGTTCATTTATTTTTTAACTATTTTAGTATGTTATATATTGTTTGGATGCATGCCTAATATTAATTTGATACAATTTTTAGCATGAGGTAAACTCGTAAACTCTTACGAGTTTACGAGTCGAGTTAGCGAGTCGAGTCTACCTAGCCAAAACGAGTCTTGGTAGACTCTCAAGTCTGACAACCTTGCTAAAGTTCATTGAAAATGTATGATTAGCAAAGGCCAATAAAACTTTTTCTTTTGATGACTCAATTTCCATTCTAACTAGAGTTTGTCATGCAGACCAAGACACCTTACGTGTGGTTCGTGTTCGACCCTCATCAGCTTTGTCTTCATCGCTATCTCTCATTCCCAGGTAATCCCCTAACGGTAACTTATCCGGCTATGTGTGTTGTGGGATTTGCCGTGTATGTATGTTGATTGTTGTTTGTTAGTGGAGAGCTGAGCTCATTAGGCAGTGATTTTGTGTGCTGATAACATGATTTTTTATGCATGTGTAATGTTGTTTGTTAGTGGAGAGCAGAGCTCATTAGGCATTGGTTTTGTGTGCTGATAACATGATTTACGATGCATGTGTAATGTTGTTTGTTAGTGGAGAGCAGAGCTCATTAGCCGTTGATTTTATATATTGATAACATGATTTTGTGTTCATAACTGTGAATATGATATACAATGCGTATGATATGTTTATTTATCTATACTGGGCAGTTTTCTATATGTAACAGGCCATTTGTAAATTTGGGAAATGTCTAGTTTACAGGGGAGACTCTGCCAAAATTTCGGCAGGCTCCCTTTCTTAGGGAACTTAAAAAATGAAACACAACGTTAATAATGTAGGGTTTAGTCGTGTGTGTACCCATTAGATTCCCGTTCAAGTTTCAAAACAACCGGGCGATGTACCGTGTTGTGTTGGAGCTTGAATTGTCCCGGTTGGACAGTTTGGTATGAATTTGTAACCTGTAGGGCGTAACCCATCAATGTTGTATGTGGTCTATCTTGAGAAGTTGAATGAATGTTCATTTGAATTTTCGGTTATGGTGTTTCGTATTGTCCCCAGGGTGCATGTCTGCGTGTGGTGTTTCATACCGTACGTATCTCTGTGTACTCGGGGACCAATGCGAAATGCTGTCGAAATTTCAAGTGAACATTCGTTCAACTCAAGATAGACCGCATACAATTATGGGATGGGTTACGGGTGGTTGCATATTCATCCCGAATGGGATAGGGCCCCACCAATTTGCAACATCAAAGAGATAGAGTGATTCACAACCGATAGTTAAATAAAAATTTAAACGTGTAACGTAACAGAGATCGTGCTTGTTAGATATTATAAATGGAGGTACCGGCAAATCGGCGATGGATGTACAACCGACTAGATCGCAATCGGCGAGTGACTGAGGAGTTTATGACGGGGCTATTGGAGTTCATTCCGTTCGCTACGGCAAACACGCCCGGATTTGAAGTGACACAGAAGATCCGTTGTCCGTGCTCAAGGTGTAAATGCATGAGTTTTGAATACGCGGATGATGTCATGTACCACCTAACTGAGAAAGGGTTCATGGAAACATACCACTGCTGGTACAACCATGGTGAGCAGTTACCGCGTAGACCATCAGACGTAACCGTGCAACAGTCTTACTACGCGGTTGGAGGAAACAGGGATACGTACAACAACATAGAACAAATGGTGATGGATCATGTTGGACCCTCCACCGGGCGTATGCTGGAACATAATGACCAAGCAGGTAATGGGGACTCTGACAATGTAGAGGAGGATCCTAATCCGGAGGTGAAGAGATTTTATGATTTGTTGGCGGCGGCTCAGACTCCATTGTGGGACGGGTGCAGCAGTCACACTGAGTTATCCGCCTCCCTAGCTGCTTTAAGCCTAAAGGCAGATTATAATCTTTCTGGAGGTTGTTTTGATAGGATGGTCAATCTGATGGGTTCCACCATGCCTAGTAATCACAGAATGCCAGCAAACCTGTACCGTGCTAAGAAACAAGTGGCAAAGTTGGGGTTGGGTTGTGTGAAGATAGAGTGTTGTGTTGGTGGATGTATGCTGTTCAGAAATGAGTTTGCAGACGAAAGTGTCACAAAATGTTTGCATTGTAATGAGGAACGCTACAAGACCGTTAAAAGGAGAGGGAAGGTAACCCGGACGGCCAGGAAGAAAATGTGGTACTTCCCTATAACACCGCGTCTTCAACGCCTGTATGCCTCGTTGTCCACGGCAAAACACATGCGTTGGCATGCTCTGAACCGAACACAAGAGGGGTTTCTTTGCCATCCTTCCGACGGGAAAGCATGGAAGTGTTTGGATGAGCTATATCCGGACTTTTCTGGCGAGCCACGCAATGTAAGACTTGGCTTATGTACTGATGGGTTTAACCCGTTCGGTCAATACGGAAGAGCTTACTCTTGTTGGCCAGTCATCCTGACCCCATACAATCTGCCTCCTGATATGTGTATGAAGAGGGAGGTCATGTTTCTATCTATACTGGTTCCAGGGCCCAAAAATCCAAAGGCGAACATAGACGTGTTTTTGCAACCGTTGGTTGAAGAGTTATCACAGTTATGGGATGTCGGGGTAATGACTTACGATGCGTCTTTGAAGAACAACTTTATGATGCGTGCTGTTTTGATGTGGACTATTAATGACTTCCCGGCCTACGGTATGCTTTCTGGATGGTCCACGTCTGGGAAGCTAGCTTGCCCTGTATGCATGGAACATACCGGGGGGAATCACTCCCTGTTAGTGGCAAGACAAGTTTCTTTGACTGTCATAGAAAGTTTCTACCGTTGGATCACCCGTTTAGGAGGAACAAAACCGCTTTTAAGAAAAACAAGGTTGTCAATAAACCTCCACCCCGTAGGTTATCTGGTGCACGGGTTTGGCAGAGGGTCGAAGAGTATCCTTACATCTGGGACAAGAGTGTTAAGGAGTTTGCGGGTTACGGTAAGGAACACCACTGGGTGAAGCAGAGTGTCTTGTGGGATTTGCCATATTGGAAAGACTTGTTGTTAAGACACAACATTGATGTCATGCACACTGAACGTAATGTTTTCATGAATATTTTTGACACTGTTATGGACATCAAAGGGAGAACAAAGGACAACGAGAAGAGTCGTCTAGACCTTCCGATTTGGTGTTCTAGGAAGGAGTTGGAGTTGAGGGATGCGGGACGTGGAAGAATGTTTAAACCCCACGCAAAGTATGCTTTAACTAGACCACAACAAATTGCTGTGTGTATTTGGATGAATGGGTTGACCCTGCCTGACGGATTCGCTTCTAACTTGAGTAGATGTGTCGACGTGAAGGAGGGCAGGGTGTTTGGCATGAAAAGTCATGATTGCCATGTGTTTATGCAACAACTACTCCCGTACGCGTTTCATGCCTTACCGAAGCCTATTTGGAAACCGTTAGTGGAGTTGAGTCACTTCTTTAAGGAGTTGACGGCTACTTCGTTGAGTGTGGAGAAACTTGTGAAGATGGAAGAAACTATCCCGGTATTGATTTGTAAGTTGGAGCAGATTTTTCCACCAAGTTTCTTTGACTCCATGGAGCATTTGCCTATCCATCTACCGTACGAGGCGTTGGTTGGTGGCCCAGTGCAGTATCGTTGGATGTATCCATTCGAAAGGTGAATGCTTGGTGAACTCTTTAATTTCATTGCAAACACTTCTTATAATAGTATTTTCTAACTTAACACCATCTTGTTAATGATGTTGAAGATTCTTACGCTCTTTAAAAGATAAAGTGTCGAACAAAGCCTGCATTGAAGCATCAATTTGTGAGGCATACTTAGTCGAAGAAATGACAACCTTTGCTTCTTTCTATTTTCCGACGGAGATAGAAACTAGAATGAGTAGAATTCCCCGCAATCTTGGGGTAGCCAGCCGCACAGGGTTTGATGAACAAACGTCGATTTTCAACTATCCTGGTCACCCGGGGGGCAGGCTCACAAAATGTTACATTGATGAGAAAGATCGAAAGGCGGCTCACTTGTACATTCTTCTCAATTGCCCAGAAGTGGAACCCTTTATTGAGTAAGTCATAGAAGTTATATTATACATTCTTAACGTAGCTTTTATATTAAACTTATTTGTTTCTTTCAATAGCTTATACACAGATATGCTGAAACTTGAGCAAAATGATTTAACTGATGACCAAATTCATAGTGAGGTGTCATCCAAGTTCATCGGTTGGTTCGCGCAACATGTAAGACCCGTATACCAAGTGTTTTTAAGCCTATTTGCTTCTAACTCCCGTCAATATGGTAACAATGACCTACTTCTTATGTTGTACATAGATACAAGACCCTAACAACCATATTGAAGATTCTTTACTCCAAGCCCTTTCTTGGGGGCCGGTGAAGACTGTTAAAAAATGGCCTATTTACTACGTAAATGGCTACAAGTTTAATATTCTTCAATGGAGTGAAGGGATGCGCACCCATAACTACGGGGTTTGTGTTAAAGGCACCGCCGGTCAGTTGGAAGAAGACTTTTATGGAGTGCTGACGGAGATTGTTGAAGTTTCATTCTCTGGACGACTAAAAAGAGATATTGTTCTATTCAAATGTGATTGGTTCGACAACACAATCGGTGTTGGAACAAAGGTTGACAACAACTACGGCTTAGTTGAGGTCAAGAAGAATGGTAGATATAAAGGGTTTGATCCCTTCATTTTTGCCCAACAAGCTGAGCAGGTTTATTACACCGACTTCCCGGGAGGACATCGGGACTGGTATGGGGTAATCAAGGCCAAGGCCCGAAGTCAGATCACTGACAATGTCTCCGAGGAGGTTGATGACGCTTATCAGCTTGCACCACACGAGCTCAACGATGCCAATTTGTTGTTTAACATTGATCCAGTCATAATGGATGAGACACTCGCCACTACGGGGGGTGAACACATTGACAAAGACCTTGTCTCTCGATCAAAACGGTCTAGGGCTGATTTGGATACTGATGAACTTGTTCAAACAGATTACCACAGTGACACTGAAACTGAGGGGGAATTTGAAACTGAAACAGACACAGAGTATGTAGTTGTTAAACATATATACATAGGTTTATATATATCCTGAGACTAACCTTTTTTGTTCATTATTTTATCCACAGATGACGGGACGTCGACTGCCCTTCAGTAGGGGTGGTGGGTCCAGGACCCCGGCTTCCCGTCTGGGGACTCCTACCCCAGGGCAGGAGACCACTCCATCACCAACACAGCGGACCACTCCATCCCCATTACAGCAGACCACTCCATCACCACCACCACAGCAGACCACTCCATCACCACTCCAGCAGACCACTCCATCACCACCACCACAGCAGACAACCCCATCACCCCCACAGCTGACCACCCCAGAGCAGACTCCTGGAGTTGGTGGCTTGGAGGACCATGGCCATCAGGCGACCCCACCTCCGGCATCCCCTCTGCCCATGTTGGTACCCGTGCCGGCCGGAGACGAGTAAGTGACTAAATTTCATATACTTTTATGTTATTTGTATGATACTTTATATTAGGGTTTAGTTGAAAGACTTGTTGGTTTATTGGATGTTACTTTAATTAGTACTTGTATAGATTGAATTGTACTGGGCACTCTTCTGTTTGTAACAGGGTAACTATTTAAACTTGGAAATGTTACATTTACAGGGGAGACTCTGCCGAAATTTTGGGTGTCTCCCTAGATTGTGTGTTGTTTTATTCCTAACATAATTGTTGTCATTACAGCTTTGTTGATAGTAGTCGCACTACCAAAGCGATTACTAAGGTTTTGAAGGCCCAGTGGGATGGTCCATATATATCTTGGACAGATGCTGGGAAGGTTGTGCAAGATAGGTGGTTTGACACCTTCTCGGTAAGTTCCTAGCTCATTTATTGTGACTTGATTTGTAAAATAGACCCGTTATTAATTTTGATTTCTCAATTCATTTTACAGCGTGATTACCAGTGGGCGGAGGGTATGATTGATGAGATTAGGAAGGTCTTTGCCACAAAGACCTCCAAAATCATCAAGAGTACCCTTTGGAAGGTGAGGGACAAGGGTGAGCGCCCTCGTTGGATCCCGGAGGACCATTGGGACGGGATGGTCCAGAAGTGGGGCGGGATCCTGTTCCAGCAGGCGAGTGCTCGGAATAGGGCCAACAGAGCCGCCGATGCTGCAGCCTCGGTTTACACTGGGGGTAGCATTTCAACCCTCGAGCACAAGAAAAGATTTGTAAGTATATTTATGTTAAACATTTCTATTATGATTCGTCTTACATGTTTACAAATAATAATCTCAATGGTTTTTGTCCACCACAGGAGCAGAGGGAGCATCGGGAGCCTTCTTTGTTTGAGGTCATGCAAATGACCAAGAAGAACAAAGCTGGTGCATGGGTAAACCAGAAGACTATGGAGCTAGCGGTATTTACTTTTAACTGACACATGCTTATAATTTACAAATCAACTTACTAATCCTATCGTTGTTTTTGAATTTACAGGAGGCGTATCAGGCCAGGAGGGCCGAGAAGGAGGCGGACCTGGTGGCTTCCACTCCTGAAGGGGAGGTTCCTCCCACCCTATCTTGTTCTGACGACAACGCCATCTATATGGAGGCTGTTGGCGGTGTGAACAAGAAAGGGAGGGTGTTTGGATTGGGTGGCGTCGGCACGCAGCTGGCGAAAAAGGGGAAGACCCCTTCCTCTTCGTCTTCCTCTGGTCTTCCGACTGAGGTCGTTCAGGTAATTCAAAACCTGAACGATGAGCTACAGGAGGAGCGACGTCAGAGGCAGTTGCTGTTGGAGCGGCACGAGGCGGACCGACAGAAGGCCGAGGCGGACCGACAGCGGGCCGAGGAGCAGCACGCTGAGACTCGTCGGCAACTTGCTCAGCAGCAGGAGCTACTGATGCAGTTGATGGCGAGGCTACCTCCCCCCACTTCCCAGGCGCCCCCACCACCACCGCAGGATCCCCCACCACCTTGATTGTAGTTCTTTTATTTATACACATTGTATATTTGATTTTTAGTTATGTTATATTTTCATTCAGTATTTAGTTTGTCATTCTTTATTTATTATGTCAACATTTAATGGTAATTACATTCAAATCACAAAGCCTTTAAACCCTATCATTAATAATTCAACCTATTTAATAAATTAATTTAATCTATTATTTTGTTTTTAATAATAATTCATTACTTCAAACAAATTATTTTAATTTAATTATAAAATTTTATCAGCCAATACAAAATACAAATATTAAGATATTTTTAAAGCTAAATTAACAAAACCAGTCAATATTGAATCAATTTTAAAAAAATTTAAAAATTCTCGTTAGCGACGGTTCATGTCCGTCGCTGACTCATTAACACTAGCGACGGACGTTGTGGTCGCTACCTGGCAACCCCTAGCGACGGACGTTGTGGTCGCTACATGAGAACCACTAGCGACGGCAATCGGCGTCGCTACATCGCAAAAACTAGCAACGGAAGTCGTGGTCGCTACATCACAACCACTAGCGACGGCAAAATTTGGTCGCTATATCGCACTCACTAGCGACGGCACCCCTTGGTCGCTGTAACACTACCTCTAGCGACGGTGTGCGGTGGTCGCTAGTGACTGTTAGTAGCGACGGGGTCCAGAGGTCGCTGTATGTCAACACTTAGCGACGGCAGCAGTTATTGGGGCAGAGACGATTTTAGCGACGGCCTTACGCCGTCAATAAGTTAGCGACGGCATGTATGTGGTCGCTGATGTGTTTTCGACGAGGGTTTTAGCGACGTCCACTTTCCCGTCTGTGACGCCGTCGCTAATGGTTTTAGCGACGGGAATTCCATTGATTAGCGACCAATTCTGTCCGTCGCTAACAGTTGTTTTTTTAGTGGTGCATAGAGTAAGTCTATCAGAAAATATTTTGTTTTTATTTTAGTTGGACTAAAATAAAGCTAATGAGCCTAACTCATTCAGAATAAGTAAGGAGCCCACTCTTTAGAGAAAACAAATTAAGACAAACCTAAGCCTATAAATAGAGCATAAGATGCTCATAGACGGTTCACCAAAAAGAGACACAAATACGTAAAAGTTGCAAGAGCTACACGCCGCCAAACTAGCATTTGTAAGGTGTAGCGTTTTGGTGGGAGTGCTCATATGGACTCCTAAAGGACAAGGCTAGGACTACTTCAATTTTTTTTTCTACAAGAGGTAATCCTAAAACGCATAAATTTTATGTTTGTCTTATGCTTTGAAACACGACATTTTGCAAATCCTATAGGAATCCTTGTTTTTCCCGCTGCATATCCAAGAGGGATTCCCTAACAACTCCAACCGTATCATAGATAGACTTTCTAATGTTGGTCATGCCACAAGCTTTCCAAATGCTTCTTTGGCCTATTTCAGAACCATTATCAAAACCCCTTACTCTTCCTCCTTTCAGGCTAAACTTCTCAATTGCTCATGGAATAGGAAGAGCAAATGGATAAGAAGGAAACTTGGGAAAACTCCTCAGAACTTAGGGACACGTCCTAATTTTAACCTTAATGGAAAGGTTGTCCTTGGAAAGACGAGTAATGATACAACTCGAAGCCCAATAACGAGTGATGAAAGAAGTGAGAATTCAATTAGGCTTGCTCATGAAAGGCCCATGAGGAATAAAATGGCTTTGAATTGGCTTAGTGACTATGTGATGTTGCGCTTTTATTGTCATTGTTGTATTTTAAGTGTTACCATATTTGTTAAGAGGTTGGTACTCTTAGTGTAAGAATAATGTATTCAGGAAAAATGGTTGATAAAAACAATTCACTATAGTAAATGAAAATCAGAGAAAAAATTGGCATTTTGTTCTTCTTATTATTCATTCTCTAACCTTTTTGAGGTGGTTTTACTCAAAAAGAGGAACTTAGTTAATGTAGTTATCAGTGGGAGAATCTCAAAGGGTGAAATTTTTGAATTTCTCTTATAAACACATTTGTGTCCCTGAAGCCTTAGATTTTTACAACTTTGAGCAATTTTATAACTTCAAGAGATGCTTTAGGCCCCTCTCCAAATAGCTTTAAGAACGAGGAAGATGATTGTTGTAACCTTTTCAATGGATACCTAAGGGAAATGATGGTCAAGAAAAAATGAGCTTAGTTTCTGTAACATCCCTGTTTTTAGAAACAGTTTTACCCTTGTAATTTTTGAAGTATGGAAGTTTTGTAAGTGATAATAAGTAAATAAGGGACTCTACATGTAGTCAAGAATTGATAATCTAATCCTATATCTAATACTAATATAGTAAACTAATTAGACTTGTACCATCATTCATCAAGTCAATTCCTAGACATTCGATTCATACCGAAAAGAGATCCACAATTATCTATTTCTACACTTTGGGGATATCCGATTTCAGTATGGACAGTCCCTAATGAACTGTTTTGACAAATCAAACACTTTTCCTGAAGAGCCAAAACTTTAATTCAGACCTCATCAACCTCGTTTCTTGGAAAAACTTATCTAGTTAAATAGGAACCTCTGAATTCAACTAAAATATCTTTCCTGTTTTGGGAATAACTTTTTCATATGAGGTCGAAATTAAGAAATTTTAATCTTGGTTTCGTTGTTATGAAAAACCTGACAAACTCTATTTCTAGCCTCAAATTCTATTTCGTGATCTATCATTACCAAACTTGAAAAACCCGTTATTTAATCTTGTTAAATTCTTAGAAAAATCATACGAGCTCAGAATCAGTTCGTTGTAATTTTTCTGTCCTCGTATTAAATCCCTCTACAATTCTCGTGAAGAACCTGAAAGCTAGTTCTTGCTCGATCATCCCCGAAAAGCGAAAATTTTTAGAGAAATAGTGATTTTCGCAGGAATAGTAACCTCTATAGAAAAACGCGAATATCTCTCTCATACGATGTCGAAATGACTTCGTTCTTTTTTTCATGGTTTCGTATCGAAAAATCCTACAACTTTCGTGAAGAAAGGAAAGGCTAATTCCCAACAGATTTTGCGCGGCAGAATTATCTTTCAAAAAAGAACTATTACACCAACTCCCATTTTTCTCTGTTTTTGGCGTAACTTTTGCTCCGGGTGTCAGATTTTTGCATACCATATATCGTTTCGAAGAGAAAGAGTCGATCTACAACTTTCATGTTGGAAATTTTTTCAGATTCTAACCGCAACTATAAGTAACTTTTTGTTTTCTTTTAAAATTAACTATTCAAAACCGGTACCAATTAAATTTAGACCCGGTGGCCAGATTTTTCTATAAATATGGCATCACCCCTCTTCAAAAGCTGCACCACTCTTTCTCTCCCACTTCATGCAGCCCTTCTCTCTCTCTCTCTCCCTCTCTCTCCTCTATTGACACTAAACCACCTCTGTTCTTCACCAAAATCACGTAAAGTCTAACTACGGAGACAGATCATCGATTGGAGCTACGGTTTGAAAGTTGGATTCTCTCCCTCTCATCTAGTATAAAAAAAAATACGACATCTGAGGTAAGGGGGGTATATTCTCGGGTATTCTGGGGAAATCTGAGTGAAAGGAAAGGGTTAAGGTACCTTGGGTCCTCACCTTTTCAGGACAGATTCGGTTTTGTTGTGAATTAAATGCCTTAATTGTTATATATTTGTTATATATATTTTATGTATATGATTAATTGTCTGTGTTAATTATTATTAATCATGATGATTGAATGATATGATCGGTGTTAAATTGTGAAAATATATGATCTGTATTGGATTGTGAAAATATTAAGAACCATGGGTGCCTATGTGGATTCCAGTAAGGAAGTTTTGAAAGATAAGATAAACAAGGAAATAAGGATGGATGATCACCATTTATATCATTGTTACTATTATTATGATTAAGATTATAATTATGATTATGAATATGATTATTATTATTATTATTATTATTATATTTATTGTTATTATTATTATTATTATTATTATTATTATTATTATTATTTACTATTAAGCTTAATGGATGGCTCTGCCGCCTTATTCTCTGCATTTATCTTTCTTTTTATTTCCGCTTATCTATATTATAATGGACGGCTCTGCCGCCTTATTCTTAACATTTTATTTTTATTTAATTTATGTCATTTATTTTATTGAATATATTGGCTGGCTCTGCCGCCTTATTCTCTGCATTTATCTTTCCTTTTATTTCTGCCTATCTATATTATAATAGACGGCTCTGCCGCCTTATTCTTAACATTTTATTTTTATTTAATTTATGTCATTTATTTTATTGAATATATTGGCTGGCTCTGCCGCCTTATTCTTTGCATTTATCTTTCTTTTTATTTCCGCTTATCTATATTATAATAGACGGCCCTGCCGCCTTATTCTCTCTATTTATTTTTCCTTTTATTTCATTTTTTTTATAACAGACGATGCCTTATTATTATTATTATTATTATTATTATTATTATTATTATTATTATTATTATTCTTGTAACTAATATTATTGTTTAAGTTATGAATAATGAAATAAGGAACAAACTACTTATTCTTTAAACGAAACATTATTTTAGCCAAGATATAACTGATATATTTTCTTGAATAATAATAAATAAAATAATAAAAATAATTTACAACGTCTTAAAAAAAATGGTGGACCTAACAACATGAATATTACGAGGCTGGAATCACATAGATACCTAGGGATCAAAGTAATGATAAAACTTAAATAATGCACTTTGCATCATGAAAATATTTTTGAAGGAGAAAAATTATCTAGAGCATACACCTGGTACGCTGGAGGACATTCACGTTCGATCTCCATGAAGATCTTGGGAGTACAACTGGAACGGAAACCCAATGGCATCAGAGTCACGCCTGATAGCCGGGTGAGACGATGCAATTCTAGTGTACTTTGACTAAATGACGGAGTGTAACTATGATCGTAGGGATCCAAGCTCCAAAAATATATAAATCAATGATGAGAACCAATGAGTTCATTCGTACCCTATGGGAGCTTGGGCGGACCCTGATCGCTCTAGAAAATGGAATGGAGATATTCCAAAGAATGAGAAGAAGAAATGATTTATTGGGCCCACATGCATCATGAGACTTAACCAAAGATAAATCATAATAAATTCAACTCATGCATTCCATGACAACATATTTGATTGTTATAATTTTGAACATGTTAATTGTATGATTATGTGATATTATCTGTTAACTGGATTATGTCCGCACCGGGTAACCTTCAGGGTCTTGGGTTATACTCACCCTTACTGTTGAACATTTTTTAGAGGAATTAGAAACTCAAGAACCCGAGTGTGAAGATCAGCAATACGCTGAACCCATTGAGAACAATTATTAAGGATAGAATATTTATAATTAGACACCGGATGACTGTATAATATTTAAGGGTGCCTGCGTGCCCCATTCTATTAAGAGTACAATTATTTACAGTTTATGAATGACTATGTGATATATACAATATTACTTCCGCTGATCTGCCACGTATTTATTTTAAAAAAAAAATTCACTTTTTCTAAGAACTGTTAACACTCTCAGTTAAATGGGATGAACCTACAGAAGGATTTGTCTTATCTAACCGAGGGTGTTACATTGGTGGTATCAGAGCATAGTCGATTCATTAAGCTTGTGGAGTGGACCATTAGGTTTCCACGTACTCTGATAGAAATATCGAATAGTCTATAACACTCCTAAGACTAAATATCCTATGTGGAATGCTCCACATAACGCATACCCTGAATCTATTTGTTGATATTCTTTAAACAAATTTCTCATGGCACGCCAAAATAACAATCATGTGATGGAGAATCTTCTTACCAGAATTGTGGAGGTAATAGAACGACAAGAGTTACCTCATGCTTCTGCCAGACAGGGATTAGCTGATTTTCAAAGGAATAATCCTACGCAGTTCAAAGGAGGCTTCAATCCAAAAGGAGCACAACTATGGATTGAACACCTTGAAAAGATTTTTGCCGCTATGCGATGTTCTGATGAGGATTGTGTAACCTTTGCTGTCTTCATGCTGGTTGGAGAAGCAGAACACTGGTGGACTCATGCTAGAATCAGACTAGCTACTAATGGGCATATCATTACTTGGGGACGATTCAGGACAGAGTTCCTTGCCAAATATTTCCCTGAAGACATAAGGAGACAGAAAGAGCAGGAATTCTTCAATCTGAAACAAGGTAATATGACTGTTGGGGAGTACGCTGCTAAATTTGATGAATTGGCAAAATGTTGTCCCTACTACACCCATATGGGAGAAGCGTCAAGGTGCGCGAAGTTTGAAGCTGGATTACGGCAAGAGATTCGTCAAACCATATGTTGCCAACAAATTACACAATTCACTACTTTGGTTGACAGATGCCGCATATTTGAGAATACCTCTAATCTTCGACGACCTGGAACGTCTAATCATGGGCCAGAACGACGTATGCCAGATCGACAGCAAAGGAGGGATTTCCGAACAGATCGGCCATATTTCCGACCTTTCAACTCAGCCAACCGAATTCCTCCTAGAGGTCAGGAGACCCAAAGCGGTAGAAACTGCACGATTTGTGGACGGATTGGACATCGTGATGCTGACTGTTGGTACAGAAATAATAACAACCAACAACAACTGACTCAAAAACAGGCAGTACGACCTACGGGTCAAGGAAGTGGAGGATTTGCTACAAACACCTCTACAAACAATGCCCCAAGGATGCAGAATGTTCACCGCGGCAATAATTCCAATAAGAACAATAATCCTAGAAGGCCTGGGAATGGCTCGACAGGAAGACAAGGAGGAAATGCCAGAGTTTTTACTATGAATGGTGCGGAAATATCACAAGGGAACGACCTTGTGCAAGGTACATGTTTTATAGGAAGCACTCTATTGAATGTATTATATGATTCAGGAGCCACTCACTCTTTCATATCTGAGAATTGTGTAAAACATTTAAAGCTTCCTACAACCTCTCTGCCCTATCAAATGATTGTCACAACTGCCGCCAATAAGCCCATTTGCTCTACTCGCATATGTCTAGAATGTCCTCTTAACATCGAAAGGAAAGCTTATCAGGTAGATCTGATATGTTTACCTTTGATTGATCTAGACATTGTTCTAGGGATGAATTGGCTTGCTGCCAACCATATTCTTATTGACTGTCATAATAGATCCATCTCTCACGGGTCTACTACATCTAAATATGATCAAGTCACAGATTCTTGCCTTGTTAACTCAGAAAAGGTAATCTCAAAAGAAGTCCAACTATACATGACCCTTACTGAAACTGAAAGTAAGGTCACTTCTCAACTTGAACAGATTCCTGTTGTTCAAGAATTTCCAGAAGTATTCCCTGAGGACATACGAGAGCTACCTCCAGAGCGAGAAGTCGAATTCAGCATTGATATTATATCGGGCATGGGACCAATCTCTATTGCTCCTTACCGGATGTCACCCAAGGAACTCAGTGAGCTCAAAGAGCAGTTAGAAGAACTTCTAGAAAAAGGAATGATTAGACCCAGTGTCTCACCTTGGGGAGCACCAGTTCTTCTAGTCAAAAAGAAGGATGGCAGTATGCGGTTATGTGTTGACTATTGTCAGTTGAATAAAGCTACGATCAAGAACCGATACCCTCTCCCAAGAATTGATGATTTGATGGACCAATTACGAGGAGCCACTATCTTCTCGAAGATTGATCTGCGATCAGGCTATCATCAAATCAGAGTGAAGAAAGAGGATGTACCCAAAACAGCATTCAGAACACGATATGGACACTATGAGTATCTTGTTATGCCCTTTGGAGTTACAAATGCACCTGCAGTCTTTATGGGATACATGAATCGAATCTTCCATGAGTACTTGGACAAATTCGTGGTTGTATTCATTGATGACATTCTCATCTACTCCAAGAGCCATGAGGAACACGAGGAGCATCTTCGAATTGTTCTAAACACTTTGCGTGCAAGGCAATTGTACGCTAAGTTTTCAAAATGTGAATTCTGGTTGACAGAAGTGAAATTTTTAGGACATGTCATCTCTAAGGAAGGAGTTGCTGTGGATCCTACAAAGGTAGAAGCTGTACTAAATTGGGAACAACCCAAGAATGTGACGGAAATCCGCAGTTTCCTTGGACTGGCTGGATATTATCGTCGATTCATCGAGAATTTCTCTCGAATTGCAGCACCTTTAACTAAGCTGACTCGTAAAGATCAACCATTCGAATGGACTGACAGATGCGAAAGCAGTTTTACGGAGTTACGCCAACGACTCACTAGTGCACCTGTCTTAATTTTGCCAGATCCTGCCAAGCCATATGAAGTGTATTGTGATGCGTCAAGACAAGGACTAGGATGTGTCCTAATGCAAGAAAGAAAGGTTGTTGCTTATGCTTCAAGACAGCTAAGAACGCATGAAGTTAATTATCCCACACATGACTTGGAATTAGCTGCAGTTGTGTTTGCCTTGAAAATCTGGAGACACTACTTGTATGGTACATACTTTGAAGTCTTCAGTGATCACAAAAGCTTGAAGTATCTATTCGACCAGAAGGAGTTAAATATGCGACAACGTAGATGGATGGAATTTATCAAAGATTATGATTTTGAACTCCGATATCATCCAGGAAAAGCAAATGTTGTGGCTGATGCACTCAGTAGAAAGGCTTTACGCCTATCATATATGATGACAAAGGAGTTGGAATTGATTGAACAGTTTCGCGATTTGAATCTGGCAGTAACACCTAAAAGGGGAAGCCTTATGGTTGGAATGTTAAGAATTTCCAATGATTTCCTGGAACAAGTCAAAGAAGCTCAAGCTAATGACCAGGAACTACAAGGCTTAGCAGAAAAGACAAGAGAAGAAGGCTCAAAATTTAGCAAAGATGAACATGGGGTGATCAGGTATCAACAGAGACTCTATATTCCAGTCAACACAGATCTTAAAAGATCCATCCTGGATGAAGCACACAAAAGTAAATACAGTATCCACCCAGGATCGACCAAAATGTATCAGGACTTGAAGAAATTATTCTGGTGGCAAGGAATGAAAAAGGATATCGCTGAGCATGTGACAGCTTGTCTGATGTGTCAGAAGGTAAAGACAGAACAACAACGACCAAGTGGAACCCTTCGTCCTTTGGATATTCCAGAATGGAAATGGGATGAGATTGCTATGGACTTCGTGACTGGATTTCCCAGAACATCAGCTGGATATGATGCCATTTGGGTAATCGTGGATCGATTAACAAAGACCGCTCACTTCATTCCTGTCAATATGAAGTATTCCCTAGAGAAACTCACTCAGATCTATATCAAGGAAATCGTACGATTACATGGAACACCCACTGCAATTGTGTCTGACCGAGATCCTCGTTTCACATCACAATTTTGGAAGAGCCTGCAACAAGCTCTGGGAACTCGTCTGAAGTTAAGTTCCGCATATCACCCACAGACAGACGGACAATCAGAAAGGACGATCAAAACTCTTGAAGATTTGTTACGTCTTTGTGTCTTAGAACATGGGGGAAGTTGGCAAGAATATCTCCCACTTATTGAGTTCACTTACAACAACAGCTATCATGCTAGCATCGGAATGGCCCCTTATGAGGCTTTGTATGGAAGAAAATGCCGTACACCTTTATGTTGGTATGAAACTGGTGAGAAAACAATAATTGGACCAGAGATTGTTCAAAAGACAACAGAACAAGTTCAGAGGATTCAAATGGCAATGAAGGCTTCGCAAGATAGACAAAAGAGTTACTACGACAAACGTCGGAAGCCATTGGAGTTTGAGGAGGGAGATCATGTTTTTCTCAAAGTTACCCCTACCACTGGAGTAGGAAGAGCTTTGAAGGCCAAGAAGTTAAGCCCCAGATACGTAGGACCCTATCAGATTCTACAAAAGATAGGAACTCATGCCTACCGTATTGCTCTGCCACCCGAGCTAACAAACCTTCACAATGTCTTTCATGTCTCCCAGCTCCGTAAATATGTGCCAAGCCCTGATCATGTCCTGAGACCAGATCAGTTTATTCTGAAGGAAAATCTCACCTATGAAGTATCGCCAGTGAAGATTGTTGACCGACGTCTCAAACAGTTAAGAGGCAAGGAAATCCCTTTGGTCAAGGTAGTTTGGAGTCAGACAGATGATGGGGATGCTACTTGGGAAATTGAGGAGAAAATGAGAGAATTGTACCCTCAATTGTTTTAACTTTGAATTTCGGGACGAAATTCCTAAAAGGGGAGGAGAATGTAACATCCCTATTTTTAGAAACAGTTTTACCCTTGTAATTTTTGAAGTATGGAAGTTTTGTAAGTGATAATAAGTAAATAAGGGACTCTACATGTAGTCAAGAATTGATAATCTAATCCTATATCTAATACTAATCTAGTAAACTAATTAGACTTGTACCATCATTCATCAAGTCAATTCCTAGACATTCGATTCATACCGAAAAGAGATCCACAATTATCTATTTCTACACTTTGGGGATATCCGATTTCAGTATGGACAGTCCCTAATGAACTGTTTTGACAAATCAAACACTTTTCCTGAAGAGCCAAAACTTTAATTCAGACCTCATCAACCTCGTTTCTTGGAAAAACTTATCTAGTTAAATAGGAACCTCTGAATTCAACTAAAATATCTTTCCTGTTTTGGGCATAACTTTTTCATATGAGGTCGAAATTAAGAAATTTTAATCTCAGTTTCGTTGTTATGAAAAACCTGACAAACTCTATTTCTAGCCTCAAACTCTATTTCGTGATCTATCATTACCAAACTTGAAAAACCCGTTATTTAATCTTGTTAAATTCTTAGAAAAATCATACGAGCTCAGAATCAGTTCGTTGTAATTTTTCTGTCCTCGTATTAAATCCCTCTACAATTCTCGTGAAGAACCTGAAAGCTAGTTCTTGCTCGATCATCCCCGAAAAACGAAAATTTTTAGAGAAATAGTGATTTTCGCAAGAATAGTAACCTCTATAGAAAAACGCGAATATCTCTCTCATACGATGTCGAAATGACTTCGTTCTTTTTTTCATGGTTTCGTATCGAAAAATCCTACAACTTTCGTGAAGAAAGGAAAGGCTAATTCCCAACAGATTTTGCGCGGCAGAATTATCTTTCAAAAAAGAACTATTACACCAACTCCCATTTTTCTCTGTTTTTGGCGTAACTTTTGCTCCGGGTGTCAGATTTTTGCATACCATATATCGTTTCGAAGAGAAAGAGCCGATCTACAACTTTCATGTTGGAAATTTTTTCAGATTCTAACCGCAACTATAAGTAACTTTTTGTTTTCTTTTAAAATTAACTATTCAAAACCGGTACCAATTAAATTTAGACCCGGTGGCCAGATTTTTCTATAAATATGGCATCACCCCTCTTCAAAAGCTGCACCACTCTTTCTCTCCCACTTCATGCAGCCCTTCTCTCTCTCTCTCTCCCTCTCTCTCCTCTATTGACACTAAACCACCTCTGTTCTTCACCAAAATCACGTAAAGTCTAACTACGGAGACAGATCATCGATTGGAGCTACGGTTTGAAAGTTGGATTCTCTCCCTCTCATCTAGTATAAAAAAAAATACGACATCTGAGGTAAGGGGGGTATATTCTCGGGTATTCTGGGGAAATCTGAGTAAAAGGAAAGGGTTAAGGTACCTTGGGTCCTCACCTTTTCAGGACAGATTCGGTTTTGTTGTGAATTAAATGCCTTAATTGTTATATATTTGTTATATATATTTTATGTATATGATTAATTGTCTGTGTTAATTATTATTAATCATGATGATTGAATGATATGATCGGTGTTAAATTGTGAAAATATATGATCTGTATTGGATTGTGAAAATATTAAGAACCATGGGTGCCTATGTGGATTCCAGTAAGGAAGTTTTGAAAGATAAGATAAACAAGGAAATAAGGATGGATGATCACCATTTATATCATTGTTACTATTATTATGATTAAGATTATAATTATGATTATGAATATGATTATTATTATTATTATTATTATTATTATTATTATTATTATTATTATATTTATTGTTATTATTATTATTATTATTATTATTATTATTATTATTATTATTATTTACTATTAAGCTTAATGGACGGCTTTGCCGCCTTATTCTCTGCATTTATCTTTCTTTTTATTTCCGCTTATCTATATTATAATAGACGGCTCTGCCGCCTTATTCTTAACATTTTATTTTTATTTAATTTATGTCATTTATTTTATTGAATATATTGGCTGGCTCTGCCGCCTTATTCTCTGCATTTATCTTTCCTTTTATTTCCGCCTATCTATATTATAATGGACGGCTCTGCCGCTTTATTCTTAACATTTTATTTTTATTTAATTTATGTCATTTATTTTATTGAATATATTGGCTGGCTCTGCCGCCTTATTCTTTGCATTTATCTTTCTTTTTATTTCCGCTTATCTATATTATAATAGACGGCCCTGCCGCCTTATTCTCTCTATTTATTTTTCCTTTTATTTCATTTTTTTATAACAGACGATGCCTTATTATTATTATTATTATTATTATTATTATTATTATTATTATTCTTGTAACTAATATTATTGTTTAAGTTATGAATAATGAAATAAGGAACAAACTACTTATTCTTTAAACGAAACATTATTTTAGCCAAGATATAACTGATATATTTTCTTGAATAATAATAAATAAAATAATAAAAATAATTTACAACGTCTTAAAAAAAATGGTGGACCTAACAACATGAATATTACGAGGCTGGAATCACATAGATACCTAGGGATCAAAGTAATGATAAAACTTAAATAATGCACTTTGCATCATGAAAATATTTTTGAAGGAGAAAAATTATCTAGAGCATACACCTGGTACGCTGGAGGACATTCACGTTCGATCTCCATGAAGATCTTGGGAGTACAACTGGAACGGAAACCCAATGGCATCAGAGTCGCGCCTGATAGCCGGGTGAGACGATGCAATTCTAGTGTACTTTGACTAAATGACGGAGTGTAACTATGATCGTAGGGATCCAAGCTCCAAAAATATATAAATCAATGATGAGAACCAATGAGTTCATTCGTACCCTATGGGAGCTTGGGCGGACCCTGATCGCTCTAGAAAATGGAATGGAGATATTCCAAAGAATGAGAAGAAGAAATGATTTATTGGGCCCACATGCATCATGAGACTTAACCAAAGATAAATCATAATAAATTCAACTCATGCATTCCATGACAACATATTTGATTGTTATAATTTTGAACATGTTAATTGTATGATTATGTGATATTATCTGTTAACTGGATTATGTCCGCACCGGGTAACCTTCAGGGTCTTGGGTTATACTCACCCTTACTGTTGAACATTTTTCAGAGGAATTAGAAACTCAAGAACCCGAGTGTGAAGATCAGCAATACGCTGAACCCATTGAGAACAATCATTAAGGATAGAATATTTATAATTAGACACTGGATGACTGTATAATATTTAAGGGTGCCTGCGTGCCCCATTCTGTTAAGAGTACAATTATTTACAGTTTATGAATGACTATGTGATATATACAATATTACTTCCGCTGATCTGCCACGTATTTATTTTAAAAAAAAAAATTCACTTTTTCTAAGAACTGTTAACACTCTCAGTTAAATGGGATGAACCTACAGAAGGATTTGTCTTATCTAACCGAGGGTGTTACAGTTTCCACTTAAATGACTAGTTTTTAGAGGGAATATTTTTATGTAAGCCCCAATGAAATAAACCCTTTTCCAAACCATTAATACCATCATCCAAACTATAAGTGAATAGTGAATTCTCCAAATTCATTCAATTTAATATCATCATTCCTAGCTCCCCCATCCAAACATCGCGTTAGTGCAAGAGTACATGCATCACAAAATAATCTTACTCATTTGTATATATTGCATGACTCAAGATCCCAAATACTTATTTGTTACACCAAATCTACTACTGTAATTTGTTTAGGAGTCAATTCTCATCTTATATGACTTCGACCCACCATTAGATTCTTATATATACATATCATTTTAGTAAGTCGATTTTTGGAGGAGAACAAATAATAGAGAAATATTTAGGAATCATTTTCCACCTTTTGCATTTGGGATTTTAAATTTTTTTCATATGTATCTTATAATACAATATCCTTCCTTTCTTCCTTTCCTACTCTTATATATGATATTGACCACAAAAATAAAATAAAATGATATTTCATTGTTTTCTTAACTAGCAACATTTTAAGTAGGATTTTTAATGTTTTTAAAATTTGATAACTATGTTAAAAATTGCAACTTTAATAAGATTTTTTTAACATTAATTATCACAACTACGACTCATAATTTATACTATATTTTTTTAAAAGAACTCACTATTTGATTTTTGTATTAATAAAATTCTAATGAATCATCCGATATAAAAATACTAATGAATTATTATAAGATAAAAATAAAATTTATGAAAAGAGAATGAGTAAAGCAAATATAACACCCGCTCAGGGGAAACATGCCTAAGCAAGCCCCACTCTTCATCCTCATTCCTCAACATTTATAAGATTTCTAAACAACTTTAATTTTTTTAAAAACTAAATGACATAACTTTGTTCATTAACTTTTTTGGTTTAAATACCACGCTCACTACAAAATACTTATATTTTAAGTTTCAAATGTAATATTTACATAATTAAATAAAAATTTAATATATATATAAAATGACTTAGTGTCCCTTTGGTTTTCAGTTGGGGAAACAGAGTCGAGGAAATGGAAAAATTTATGATGTCGTTTGAAATAGTTAAAACTCTGTTTGACTGTAAGATTTATTTTTGGGTTGGTGAAACTAAAATTTGACCAACCAAGTTAAGTATCTAAACGGACTATTAATATATAGAGGATGCATGGGATGAATGACCTCCAAATCTATTCGAGAGGAATTTTAATCTTTATTTTCATTCCAATCTATGAACTTTCCTATATTTGGGTCCCCAAATGGGATAGGAAATTAGGAACCCCCGAGACCTAGCAATTTTTGCCAAGCGTAGATAGGGATGTCAATGGGGCGGGGCGGGTGCGGGTAGTATGTTACCGCTACCCGTATCCACGGGTTTTAGGCGGGTAGCGGGTATTTACAGGTTCGGTAACGGGTACCCACGGGTATTTCTGAATATTTATTATTTTTATAAAATAATAACAAAGAAGAAAATATGGTATAATGTACCAAAAATAATATTATTTTAGTAAAATATAATTTAAATTAATATTGTATTATACATTACAACTTTATATATTAAAAGTATTTTATTAAAAAGTATTAAATTTTGTTTATCTCATTATAAAATAATAAAAAAATACTTAGATATTTAAATATATTTAATAAAAAATAAATATTAATAATTAAACGGGTACCCGCAGGACGGGTAGTGTGATACCGTTACCCACCCGTTTAGTAAATATACGGGTATTCATACGGGTAACCTGCGGATTACCCGCGGGCGCGGGTTCTTTTACCATCCCTAAGCGTAGATGATGTATAAATGTCTTGTACATTTTCGAAATAATAATAATAAGAAATGTCTTGTGCACACAATTTTATTGGTCATTGCATTAACGCGTTACATAATTAGTGAGTGGATCATTGCCAGCAAATTCGTGCGGATTCAAATTTTTTCAAAATCCATTCAAAATTTGGGGCAAGTTTTTGAGCTTTGAAGTCAAAGAACATGTCTCTCGAAATAACTTAAAACGGGTCATTATAATTACTACTATTTTGTTAATTTTTAAAAAGGAAATTAAATTAGCCAAGCAGCCTCATAAATAAACTGAGACCCAAACAATGTACTATAAATCCTTTTCCGGAAAAGATGCCTACCTGAACTTCCTGTCTTAATCCTCGGAAAATATATTTTTATTTTTCATTTAACAAATTCATATGTCTATTTTACAAGAAAAGTAGTTAAACTTAAAAATACCATCTATACTATTTCCTATTTAAGATATCATCTAATTTTATTTCACCAACAAATTGAAAGTTTATTTTTAATCAATATTGTTTAGATAATCCTAATCACAAATCAAATAAATGCTAAATAACAATTTTTTTATCTTTGGTTAAACAGAGTGAATAGTTCTTTAACTGGCCAAACACAGGCCGAATCCCAATCGAAGTGATTAATCTATTATAATGATTAATGAAGGCACAGTTGAAACAGGTCGCCAAGTTGGCACATACCAAACAAGACAGAGTGGTAATGTGAACAATTAAAAAAGGCAGAAAGGTAGTATTGTAATTTCAAGGACAACCCTGGGATACTACAAAACAGAGATGTGTCTGTCTGACCCTGTCCCTCTCACTCTTCGGCGCTTCCATTTGTTTCTGTCAATTTTATGGAATTCCCGGTTCTACCCTCAACCGTTTCCCTTATTTTCAACCCTGTTAGAAAAAATCAACATCGGTCTATCAGTCACCCTTTGTTGTGGTTGGGGTTTAGATCCTAAGAGAACATCAACAACAACTCTTTGGATTCTTTCTCTCTGTCACACTCTCTCCACTTTATCATTTTCCTTCCCCTCTCTGTCTCTGCACACTTTCTTCGTTTCTTTTGAGTCCCTTATTCTAAAGGCTCCTTTCTTATATAAAAAAATTCCTCCTTTTTTCCTTTTCTTTCACTAAACACATTGTGGGTTGTTTCTTTTGACACCCTTTGTGATTTACAATTTCAGAACCTTGCTAGATTAGTAGTCTCAGCTGTTTTGGTTGGTTTTTTTTTTTTGGGTGACAACCATGAAAACTTCAATGATGTTGGATTCAGCTGTGTTTCAGCTCACACCCACTAGAACCAGGTAATGATTGATGCCCTTTTGCCAATGGGTTGGATTGTTTTGTGGGGTTTCTTCCACTTGTGCCATTTCTCACCCCAGAAGAAAACTATGAACTAACTAAGAAAAAAGTTTGGGACTTCGACCTCTAAAATGATTTGGTTCTTTTATTTTTTCCCCTTGTTTCTCAGTTAATGCTTGGTGTATTCTTGCTCCTCTTGAAGTAGCTGATATCATTTATGGGTGTTATTTCCTTTGTTTTTTTTTTTTTCTATAATAGTCAGGTGTTACATTGAAGTTTACTGATATGATCTGGTTTTGCAATGTGGGTGTTATCTGTTTAGTTTAATCATAGATTTTGTGGCTGATTTTGGAGCTCTCACCATTTGGTTAGGGAGTTCTACTTTTAGATGTGATCAAATTTGAAGTTTTAAGGATGTCACAGTGCTGTTGTTATACTTCAGTATTAGAAAAAACTCAAGTTGGAGAAAGGGGCACTGACTCAGAAACTTTTATTTTTCACTTGTAATTTTTATGTGACTAATCAATCTATGAATCAGGTTTGACTTGGTTATAACTGTGAATGGAAAGAAGGAGAAAATTGCCTCAGGCTTGCTCAACCCGTTCCTTTCCCACTTGAAAGCTGCTCAGGATCAGATGGCCAAAGGTGGTTATTCAATTGTTCTTGAGCCTGAGGGTGGCAATGCTGCCGTGTGGTTTACCAAGGGAACTGTTGAAAGGTTTGGATTTTTTACTTTTTTGGTTTATTGCTTGGTTCAGCATAGGTTGAAGTTGAAAATTGAATTGATTCAAATATGCTTCTTAGACATCATCATTGGTAATATGCATCCAGTGCTCAGCATGATTCAAATTGAAATGTTTTCTCTCCTGCAAATATTTCTAGGTTACATTTTATTCCACAAAAAATAAAGCATGCTCTACTAATCTTTTCTGCTTGTGCAGGTTTGTGCGCTTTGTGAACACTCCTGAGATATTGGAACGTGTATATACAGTAGAATCTGAAATCTTACAAATTGAAGAGGCGATTACTATTCAAGGAAATAATTCCTTAGGGATTAGCACTGTAAGTAAATATCTAGCATCATTACTCGTGATTTGTTGAGAGCACTTAAAAGTCTGTTTCAATAATTGTGTTTCTACAGGTGGAAGAAAATCAAGTGAAACATGTAGAAAGCACTGAAGGTATTTTCAAAAGAACAAATGTCTATTGCATGTTGTCATCTCTTACAGCTAAATTGTTTACAGCTAATCAAATTTGCTTCTTTGCACAGCCCGGAAGACTCAGCCGGATACTAATGAAGAGAGAGCAATTGTACTTTACAAGGTTAGTAGGTATTCAATGATTATATCCTATTTTTTTTATCGATGTAATTATTTTCTAATCAGTCTATAATTGGTTGTGTGCCAGCCTGATGCACAGCCTCCTCAAGCAAATGGAAGCACCGCTTCAGAAGGAAACTCAAAGTAAATTCCGTGTCCTTCAATTTTCCCCTTTTTCTATTACCTATTTCAGAGTATAAAAAATTAATGTGAAACCAAGGACTTCTTTTGGTTAAATAATGAAATTCGTCAAGTATCTATTGTTGTAACCAAGATGGAAGGCTACTGTTGGAGTTATTATAACAAATCAATTAAAATTCTAATAAACCTGCTTTTGGTTTTGGCAGCTTTTTTGTTTCATTAGAGTATACATATAAGTTCTGTTTGGAGTAAGGTAGAAAAGGAGTTTGCTGGTGAATTTTATGTAAGCATGCCAATAACTTAATATTTAATTAGAGTAAAATTGTTCATCTTCCACTGAATCAAAAGCAGCATATTCAAAATTCTATGCATTTTCTTTTTCTAAGTCTTAGATAGGATTTTGGAAAGGGATGCATTTTCTTTTTCTAAACCTGCTTTTGGTTTTGGCATCTTTCTTTTTTCATTAGAGTGTACATATAAGTACTGTTTGGAGTAAGGTAGAAAAGGAGTTGGCCGGTGAATTTTATGTAAGCATGCCAATAACTTAATATTTAATTAGAGTAAAATTGTTATGTTCCTCTGAATCAAAAGCAGCATATTCAAAATTGTATGCATTTTCTTTTTCTAAGTCTAAGATAGGATTTTGGAAAGGGATGCAAGCAGAGATTTTTTTAATGCATCTATGATAGCTCAAGCTATTAGGACATCTGTTTGTACTTTTAATTTTTTTTTATTAAAGCATAGTTGAATTTAGCTGCTTTTTACGTAAATATGATAATTAAGCTGCCCTTTACTTAATTTGTTGTTTATTGATTCTGTTTCTTTGCACTGTGTGAAACAGATTGTTTAACTCATATTCACTTCTAATTATTGTATTAGAGTTCATCTTCTGAAAGTCTTAGAGACACGTAAATCGGTGCTTCAGAAAGAGCAAGGCATGGCATTCGCACGTGCTGTTGCTGCTGGTTTTGACATTGACTATATGCCAGCTTTGATGTCATTTGCTGAATGCTTTGGAGCATCTCGCTTGAAGTAAGGAAACTTATTTTTTCATGAACCATTTTAATACCAGATATTGTTTGCTGAAATGTTGGGTTCTCCATCCATTGATCTGTAACATACATATGACTTGTGAACAATCTTGCTAGTTGCTAGTATTAATTTTTGTTCCATGTCAGGGATGCATGCACAAAATTCAGGGATCTTTGGAAAAGAAAACACGAAACTGGACAATGGCTTGAAATTGATGCTGCTGAAATGATGTCCAATCGCTCAGACTTCTCTGCATTAAATGGTTCTGGCATTTTACTTCCCAATATGGCCTCTGCAGCTCATAATGAATTGGACTCCGAGAGTAATGGAAAAGCAAGTTCAGGTACCTGACATTCCCACCCAACACATTTAATGCAGAGAAGTCTGAGCGATTGTGAATTTATGGACTGTTCATGACTTAATGTATGTATATACTACCTCAGTCTCTTAATATAAAAATCTTTTAGGAGATTTCTTTAGTCTTTAATATAAGAATCTCATAAAAAAGTCAACAACATTAATTATTTTTTTACTAAAATATCCTTATTAACCATTAATGAAATAAGCAATAATTAAGAAAAAAAAGACTAAAATTTGTAAGTTTCAACAAATATGTAAGGATACTTTTGGTAAACTAGTACAATTTGTAGACAAATTAAATGACTTTAACCATATTAACTAAATTTTCTTGAAAACTGAAGTTAGTTGAAAGGTTCTTATATTAAGGGACAAGGGTACTATATGTCTATAGAAACTTGTTACTATTTTTTACTTGTGCATACTGGACGTACACATGTTTGGACCATACCTACTTTGTACTATTTATTTTTTTCCTTTGTTTTTTATTTATTTTCTGGGAATGTAATGAGCTGCTATTTCAAAGAATCTAGAACCCCTTGCCACTCGTAAAAATAAATGCTAGTAATAATAGCCCTGAATAGTAATGGCCTGGTAACACCTTGGGCTACTAGAACCAGTCTCACTCAAATCTTCACCAAGATATTAAGATACTTGATTACTTAGCTTATGAATTCTTGATATTAAGCTTCTGCTGCCTGTGCCAGTTAACTGTTTGGAAACCCTAGATAATGCTAGACTAAATGGCAGTCAGATTTCTATGAATGTAGTGTGAGATAGATGTAACATAATTACATAAACTTGCAAAAGTGAAATTCTACTTTTTTCTGTATTTAATGTCTGTCAGCTCAATATGTTCAATTCAATGTCTTCCAAAATAGGAAACCTGGTTGTCATGCAAAATGTTTTTGGTACCTTCCTTTTCTTCACAAAGTTAAATTAAAACATGGAGAAAAGTTTATGCATGATACAACTATGGTATATCTATGGATTTGGTGTCATAAGCAATGAAAATTGTTACTTTGACAGGAATGGACTGCAACACATTTACTAGGTTTGGTTGTGTACTAGACAAGTTTACATGTTCAAAATGTCAAGTCTTGATGTCTGACTCATATCTTCCTTTTCCTGTGGGAAGATGGACTGATTCCTCAATTGAAATTTTTAAATGATGATCCGCTCTGCTGTCCATGTATGGTGTTTTTCTTACTTAGAAGTATGTGTTGAGATTCTTGTTTACACATTTTCAGATGTGCCTCCAATGGACCGCCAACCAACTGTAGGAAACCAAGATAATATTCAAGGTCAATTTCCATATATGTTCCCACCTTGGCCTGTTCATTCTCCCCCAGGTGCCGTACCAGTCTTTCAGCCATATGCGGTGCAAGGCATACCCTACTATCAAGCATATCCAGGAAACAGTCTGTTTATGCAGCCAAATTATCCACCTACAGAGGACCCCAGACTAATTTCTGGCCAAAATATGAGGCGCAGACGGCATTCCATGGACAGTAGATATAGCAATACTGAATCAGAAACACAGGATGAAGGGGATATGGAGGGGGAAGGTTCACAGACTGTAGATCGACAGAAGAAGGGTAGTCGATCAGGTAGAAAGAAATCTGGCATGGTGGTCATTCGGAACATCAATTACATAAAGGCAGAAAACTCTTTTGGCAGTGGATCTAATTCAGATTCTGCCTCAGAAACTGATGAAGATAAAGACACACATGAATCCGTAAAGACCTCTAAAAGAAGGGAACATAGAAAAGAATCTTTGAAGAAGTTGGATTCATCTGATAAGGCAGAAACCAACGATGGGAAGGATGCAGAAGGAGGACACTGGCAAGCATTCCAAACTTGTTTACTGAGAGATGTTGATGAGGATAGACATGCTATTGACCAAGGGCAGTTTGATCTGGAAAAGATGAATGACATGACGAGAAGAAAACATGTGGCAATCAATGATCCTTTAATTTTTGATGAGCGGGAAATGCCTGAGGTTCAAGGAAGTTCTACTGTTGATATGCATAGCATTAGCAAAGGGTCGACTCGCATGCCCAAGGAATCCAATAATGATTTATTGTTATCTGCAAGGGTAGGACAGTCAGGTGATGGTTGGTCTGTAGGTGATGTGCAATCCTTTGAAGTAAATGGAAGGAAGGGTGGTTATAGGAGGGCTGCCCATGATGATTTCATCATTCCCAAACAAGAAAGTCAGTTTGATAATTCTTATTCTTCCTCAGATATGGTACCTACCGGTGGTCTAGGTTATTCAAATAAGCAAGAAAGCAAGTTGTCTCGTGATATAAATGACGATTCCTACATATTGGAACATAGATCAATCCAAGTCAATGAGGTAGGAAGTCTTGAGAGAAACGTTATTGACATAGACTCTGAGATCCCAAAGGAAGAAAAATCTTATGACATAAACCGTATCAATTATGAGCCAGATGAATTAAGCATGTTGCCTGAACGAGGAGATGAAAAGGGGTCAATGACTTACAACCCTGCTTTAGACTATGAAATACAAGCTCAAGCTGGCGGTGCTTTGCAGAATAAGAACAAAGAGGTGTTGGCTGACTCCAAATCAGGATCTAAGAAGTTGGGTAAGGAGCCAAAATCAAAGCATACCCCAAATAGTTCTGATAAAGGAAAGACTGGTGGGCCAATAAGGAGAGGGAAGACTACTAAACTTAGTCCAATGGAGGAAGCACGGGCGCGTGCGGAGAGATTGCGAAACTACAAAGCCGATCTTCAGAAAATGAAGAAAGAAAAGGTACTCAGTTCTATTTCTATAGCTCTCAACCTTCCCATCTTGTTTTCATGCAATGACACTAAAATGGATGTGAAACATTTAGCTAAGATCAGTAGTTTGTTGTGAATTTGCATTTCGATGAATAATTAGATCAACTGTAAAATTGTGTCTTCAAGGCCTTCATCTGTTATTCAACATTGTTTCTTTCTTCCTTTCTTTCTTATAATTCCTAGGAAGAGGAAGAAATAAAACGCCTAGAAGCTTTAAAGATGGAAAGGCAAAAGAGGATTGCTGCCAAGAGTGGCTCAATCACTACACAGTTGCCATCACAGCTAGCCAAGAAACAATTACCTTCAAAACTTTCACCTAGCTCTCATAAAGGATCAAAATTTAGTGATTCTGAGCCTGGATCATCCTCACCCCTTCAAAGATTCCCTGTCAGAACAGCTTCTGCTAGATCTAATGATTCTTTGAAAACCTCAAAAACCAGCAGATTGAATTCTAGAAGCCACTTGGAGGATAATAAACTGAGCCGATCGGTGTCTTCTTTACCTGAATCTAAGCTAGAGAAGGGTGATATTACAACTGATACTAAGGCATCAATGGCACGGATTAGAAGGTTGTCAGAACCTAAAATGAGCACCGTTAGTCAGCCTTCCTCGTCCTCAGTCAAACCACATGGCATCGGAACAACATCTAAGACAAAAGCAGTTGATGGACCTGAGAGCAAAAAGATTTCTGCGATTGTGAGTCATGATAAAAGCAAGACAGCAGCCCTCCCAGAATTGAAAATCAGAACATCTAAAGCAAGTGACATTGCTCAGAGCAGATCATCAGTCAAAGAGAAGGCACATAAGTTGAATGATAGCAAGCCTTCTATGAATTCAGAAGGTACAGTACCCAAAAAAAATGAAATGGTTACTTCATCTAATGATGATGGAGATGACAATCCTGTAGTTGAGAAGACTGTTGTGATGCTTGAGTGTGAGAAACCTTATGCCCTTCCTATTCATAATCCAGAAGAAAATTTTGGGATTCCAAAGAAGCAATATGACCACGATAAAGTAGCAGAAAAAGCGGAGACAGCTTCCAATTATGCTGCTATCCGTGCTCCTGTTTCACCATTAAGCACGGATATAGTAGATAAAGAAACCTCTGAGAGCCAATCACACCTGCAACCTACCATATCTACTACTAAGGTATTTATTCATAACTAGTTTTGTGATAGTTTAACTGCCTTGTTAGTTGTTAATTCATATTTATACTTTCGTAATGTGCTCAAAATATTTTATATGAACATGACAGCATGGGTATGAGAACAAATTCTCAATGTAATTTGTCCAAATTCTCCATGGATGGGCTGATTTCTTGGTTGATAAGCTAATTTTGTGTATAATATCTACCAAAATCAGGTCAAAATGGATAATACAGAGAAAGAACCTTCAAAATCTTCCAGCCTTGGAAATGCCGGGGAAACATATCAAGCCCCATATGCTCGAGTTTCTTCCATGGAAGATCCTAGTACAAGAAATAGTGAGTATGGTAAAGCAGCCCCCACAAGTTTGGAGACTGCAGCAATTGGTGTGGAGACTGTTAAAGCACACGTGTCTGATGTCAGAAACTCAACACTTGAGAAGATTCCTGAAGCAATTGAGAAGCCTCAGGTAAAGGAGTCATCATCCAAGGGGTTCAGAAGACTGCTAAAATTTGGGAAAAAGAGTCACAGCTCAGCTGCGGAATCAAATGCGGAATCAGATAATGTCAGCATTGATGCTTCTGAGGCGGATGAGACTGGAACTAACGCTTCCTCTAATGAAGGTAAACTTTCCTATTGGCTTCAGCATTGTAAATTAGTATCCTGAGATTACTGCTTCCCTGGAACCCACTTCCTGATACATGCTACAGTACCACTTCTAGGGCCATAAGTTTGGTAATCATTGTGTTGAGTTGATATCATTATCCATCAAACACAACTTTCACATGTTTTCCGAAGGGCAAAACTTTGGCTTCCCTAGAACTGTGAAGTAAATTAACATGTATAACTGTTGTTAAAAATGTCAATAACCTCAACCATTCAATTATATACTTATAACTGATGGCCTAGCAGAAGTGTATTTGTTATAATTCTACTATACTATATAAAAGGAATAACCATTCAATTATTCCTTTTCAAAATTGGCTTTATATTTTGCAAAGACCTTTTCAAAGAAGTTGACCAAATTCAATTTTGTTTATGACATGATATATGTACTTAAACTGACCATCATATTTCCCATGTAATCTTTCAGTTCACATTTTAAAGAACTTGATCTCTCAAGATGAAACTCCCACTGCCAACACAGCTCAACAAAAGTGTAAGCACTCACTGCATTAAGTGGACTTGAACCTACTCTTCATTTATCCATTCTGCTGCATTATCATATAATGATTTAATTTCTGAATATGGACCTTGTGAACACATATTGTTGTGCAGCTTCTCGCTCTTTCTCGTTGTTATCACCATTTCGAAGCAAGAACAGTGAAAAAAAGATAATGATGGCTTGATAGAGTTCATAGGCAAGATCGATGCAGTGACAAGCTAGATCCTTGATTCTTTTCAATTTTTTCAAGTGTCATGGTTATTGTTTAGCAGGAAAAGATGACAGAGTAATGTTTTGGTATGAAATTGGTCTTTGTATATTCATGTTTCGTTGTGCATATGCCAAAGTAATTTGTATATTTCACTCTTATCTATTTTCATTTCACTCTATATATACATATCTGGATTAAGGAGGATGTTTTCTCTTCCGAATGGGCATTTGAGCAATTTTTGATCTGCATTTGTTGTAAAACATAATCCAATTTATTTTTTGTTACAATATTTTAATTTATTTTCCAAGGTTTGGAAGGGCCACCGGTTTTTAAATGTGCTTTCAAGTTTCATATTTAAGCAATCCTGAGGAAATTAATGCCACTTCAATTAGGGTTTTGAAATTACCATATTTTTTTATTATTATCTTTTGGTAGATAAATATTAGTTTTTGTTAGAATGGTTAGTGGAGAGATTTGAACTTACGATTTCTCCCTCTTTCATTGAACCTAAATTTAACCTTAATTTTGATGCCTGATTGATAACCAGGTTATGAAAATACAAAATAATTTTGTATGTCGTGTTATTCGTTATACTATCTAAATCTAATTGATTAAACAAATAAAAATATCTAATGTATTGATACATTTTCAATTTTAAGTCATGACACATCCTTATTTTCAATTCTAAGTTGTTGATTTAGTGGTGCAACTTTGATTTCAGTTGCTCTACACTTAATACAAGCTATTTTTTAATTCTATAAAAGTGCATTTGAAGGGTGCAAGCACGGCTTATCAATGAGGCGTTGCTTGAGTTGTTTAAATAAAATAATAATAAAAAGAGAAGTGAGAGATGCTTAAAAAGTTGCTTATACAAGTAATGAACTTGTATTGATACTCTAATGGTACAATGTATTTGGCATCCATATATTTTCAGAAAAATCCTTTTGGGCAACTATCAATAAAGATGCTTTTACCCAACTCAACTAAACTGACACTCATCGATTTGGGAGGGAGACCTATTACACAAAGAATGGAGTTGAAATGAATCATGCTATTTAGGGAGTAATGCAAATTTTGAAACAATTTGTAACATAAAATACTTCAAAATATTAGGGTAGTTTGTTACATGCAGGGTCTATTTTAATGTGCACTTAAGGAGAGTGTGATTTGGCTAGTCAAATAAATGTGTGAAACTCTTTCAAATGTTTACATTAACATAATCACAATGTGGTCTGACATGTGTGATGTGTGTGACAATTGTGGCTGCACCGTGTGATATGACAAAAGGTGTACCTAGTTTGTTGCATTGCTAACAAATGTATGTGCATCTTCAACTTATAACTTCTTTCATAGTATTTCACCTTATCTGAATTGATCTCTTGATACGTTTAAAAGTAAGATGTAGTTTTCCAAATACTATTAGGTACCTTACATTTTTCTTAGATTTCAATTTTATCTTGTACATTGTTTTTTAATTTCATCTCTTATGTTTTTGTTTTGAAACGATTTTAAAATAATCTTTTTTGTTAACTTAAAATTTGTTTGGGGATGGTTATGAGTTTTTTGTTTTTAAAAGTCAATTTAAAAATAAAACCTGTTTGGAAAAAATAGTGCTAAAGTGAGTTTTTATTCATTTTTAAAAACAAGAAAAAACATTTTTTTATTTTTAGTTTTATAAAACTTTTAATCTCGTTGTCCACCATAGTCACCATCTCCTACCATCATTGACGTCACCACCACCGTTACGACACTACCTCTATAAGCACCATTGTCAGTATCGTCATCACCACCACCACAACCACCATTGCCATCACCACCACCACTAATGTTCCCACCACCACCCACGCCACCCTCGTCGTGCCCATCATCACCACACTCTCCACACCACCATCACTGTTACGACCACAACCACCCTACCACCTAAACCATCATCACTACTATCGCCACCACAACTACCATCGTCACTACCGTACACCATCAGCATTGTGGTCCCACCATCATCACACCCTTGATCACCATTGTCACTGTCACAACCACCATCATCGCCACTTCACCACCACCACTTCTATCATCATTGCCCCCCATCACCACCCCCTCCGTCACCATTGCCACCACCATCATCTCTATCGTTGTTGTCACAAATGTCATCACCATTGTCATGATGATAACGGCCTCCACCACCATCATTGTCATCATCACTATCACCACCTTTGCCACCAACACCACTACCACCATACAATTGTTGTCGTACCCATTGTCGTTGTCACTGCTACCACCGTCATGACCATCGTTGCCACCACCACCACTAGTGCTGCTATTATCACCACTACCATGATAGAAGATTATTATTAGTAGTATATTGTTTATATGTAAAGTAGTTTTGATTATAATTATGATAACTTTACAACAAATTTTTAAAATTCAGAACCTTATAAATTAAAACATGAAACTAAAAACCAAAAATATGTTTTGGTTTTTAAAAACTTTGAAAACTAAAAGCTAAAAATCACCTTGAACAAGGCACTAGCTAACATTTTAAATCGATTTAAATATACCTTTTAAATCATTTTTTCTATAAATCAAATAAAAGATCTTATGTAAAAAATATATTTTACATTGGTTCTCAATAGAAATTAATATAAAATGTATATATTTTATATCGATTTATGAAATAATTTATTTAAAAAAGGAAAATTTTATTCAGTTAAGGCCGTGTTGAGGGTGCTTTTTAGTTTTTAGTTTTAAAATTTTTAAAAACCAAAACTTGTAAGGGAGTTTCTCCCTACACCTTAGTTTTTTTCTCCTTACACCACTTCCTTTCTATTTTTTCACCGTAATAGATCATAACACCCTCAATTAAAAATAATTAAGCACATATAATGTTAAAAAATATATAAAAAAAATATACTACCAAAAATTATAATTCGATTGTCTCTGAAAATTATAATTCGGGTCTATCCAAAAGTTATAATCCAGGCATCTCTAAAAATTATAATCCAAGCATATATGAAAATCGTAGAAATTAGGAAGCACATCTCTACCATTCATCATCATATTCAATTTCTTTTCCTCTTCCTCTTTACAATGTTCTTGTTCTAATGAGGTCCTTAACTCCTCTTGCTGCTTATATATATGTACAATATTTTCGTTCTATTTTTTTTTTGAACAATTCTAGTTTTGTAGTTGATGACTGACAACCTATGAAGCAATCTATAGCAAAAAGATCCATGGGATGTATAGATTAGAAACATTCAAAGTGAATTATGGTGTAAGAAATCATGCCATGAATAATAAAAAAAAAGTAAACATGAAGATAATAGGCTTATGGTAGAAATTTTGGAAATACCCAGATTATAATTTCTAGAGATGACCGAATTATAATTTTCAAAGATGATCGGATTATAATTTTTGGTAGTGTATTTTTTATGTATTTTTAACAACTTTTACTTGAGGGTGCAGTGGTCTTTTACAATGAAAAATAGAAAAGAGGTGGTGCATGAAAAAAAACTAAGGTACAAGGAGAAACTCCCAACTTGGTTTTGGTTTTTAGTTTCATGTTTTAATTTATATGGTTTTGAATTTTAAAAGGTTGTTCTAAAACTTTTATATGATCAAAATTACTTTACACATAAACAACAACAATGATATATTAATATTAATAGTAATAATAAATCTTCTTCAATGATGGTGGTGATGATGGCAAGGATGGTGTTGGCAGCGGCAACAATGGTGATGGTGGTGATTATTGTGACGGTGACGGTGACGACGAAGAGGATGGTAATAATAACGGTGGTGATAGTGGTGGTCGCAATGGTGGTGGTGGTGATAGCGATAGTTGCGACAATGATGGTGATGAAGGTCATTGTCGTCGTGATAATGGTGACAACATTTTTGATGATAACAACAGTAATTGTGATGGTGGAAAGAGTAGTGACGATGGCAACGACGATGGCAACGATGATGGCGGTACTGATAATAATGGTGGTGGTGGTGGTGATGATGATGGTGGGAACAATGATGGTGGTTATAGTGGCGACACTAGCGATAGTGGTTATCGTGGTAGGGTAGTGGTCGTCGTGATAGTGGTGGTGGCGGTGGCGGTAACAGTGACGATGATGGTGGGGACGACAGTGGTGGCGGTAGTGACGATAATGGTGATAGTAGTACTGGCGGTTATGGTAACGACGATGGTGGTAGTGATGGTGGAGGATATGTTGATGGTGGGAACAATGATGGTGGTGATGGTGATGACAGCAATGATGATGATGGTAAGGTGATAGTGGTTGTGACGGTGACAATGATGACTATGGTGCCGGTGGAGGTGCGATACTAGTGGTGGTGATCATTGTGACAGTCATGGCGATGGTAGTGACAACGAAGACGATGGTAACAATAGCAATGGTTATAGTGGTGGTTGCAACAGTGATGGTGGTGATAGCAGTGGTTGCGACAATGGTGGTGAAGGTCATTATCATCGTGACAATGGTGACAACATTTGTGATGATAACAATGATAGTGGTGGTGGTGGAGAAGATGGTGATGATGACAACAACAGTGGTGATGGTGACGATAGTGGGGGCGGTGGTTGTAATGATGGTGGTGGTGGTGTGGTGATGATGGGAACAAAAGTGATGGTTGTAGTGGCAGATTGACGATGATGGTTATGGTGGTAAGGTGGTCGTTGTCGTGATAATGATGGTGGCAGTAGTAGGGTGGCAGTGGCGATGGAGGGAGTGGCAATTGTGGTGTTTGTGGTGGTAGGGTGGCAATGATGGTAATGAAGTAGTGGTGGTTGTGGCGGCAACGACAGTGATAATGGTTGTCGAAGGTGTGGTGATGGTGAGAACAATGATGGTTATGGTGGCAGCGATGACAGTGGTGATAATGGTAGGCGATGGTGGCGGTGGGGGTGGTGATGATAGTGGTGGTGGTAAAGGTGGCAATGGTCTTGGTGTCGTGGTAATGGTGGTGGTAGTGGTGGACAACGAGTATTAGAAGTTTATAAAACTAAAAATAGAAAACAAGAAACATTTGTTCTTATTTTTAAAAATGACTAAAAATTGTTTTTAAAATAAGTAAAAGCTTACTTTAGCACCAATTTACTTTTGTTTTCAAATTCACTTTTAAGAATAAAAAAAATAGAAACTCACAACCACCTTGAAAGGGCCCTTAGGGCCCGTTCATGGTGGTTGCGAGTTTGTCGTTTTGAAAAGTAAATTTGAAAACAAGACATATTTGGCAAAAAATGGTACTAAGTTGAGTTTTAATTCATTTTCAAAATAACTTTCAGTCATATTTGAAAACAAGCAAAAATGTTTTTTTAGTTTTATAAACCTTAAACTGCCACTATAATCGTCATGGCTTCCACCATTGCAGTTGTAGTCACCACCACCACCTTGTTATTTTTGTCACAATTTCCACCTCTACCATCATGACCATCACTTACAACCATCGCCATCACCGTCATCACCACCACCACCACTGTAACCATCAACGTCATCATTACCACCATCGTCGTCATTGTCACCATTGCAACCACCACCACCATAACCCTAAACCCTAAACCACTACCCTCACCATCATCGCCATCGAGGTGGTTGCGAGTTTTTTGTTTTGAAAAGTAAATTTAAAAACAAGATGTATTTGGAAAAAAAATGTACTAAGTTGAGTTTTAATTCACTTTCAAAATAACTTTTAGTCATATTTAAAAACAAGCAAAAATGATTTTTTTTTGTTTTTAGTTTTATAAACCTTAAACTTAAAACCCAAAACCACCACCATAATCGTGATGGCTTCCACCATTGCAGCCACAGTTACCACCACCACCTTGTTAGTGTTATCACCATTTCCACCTCTATCATCATGACCATTACACACAACCATCGCCATCACCACCACCACTGTAATAATCAACATCATCATTGCCGACATCGTTGTCACTGGTCACCATTACAACCACCACCACCATAACCCTAAACCCTAAACCACCACCCTCACAATGATTGCCTCTTCCCCCCATCACCGTCATCGCTCCCACCACCGTCACTATCACCATCGTCACCATAACCATCACTACTACCGCCATCATAACCTAAACCCTAAGACACCACCATTGTTGTCACCATCAACCTAAACCCTAAACCATCATCACCACCACTACTATTGTTGTCATCACCACCGCACCACAACCATCAATGCTGCCACCACTACATCAACGTTTCACCAACACATCCATATTGTTGTTGTTTTAGGTGTAATTAGACTAAAGTTTTACAACAACTTTTTGAAATTTAAAACCGTAAAAATTGAAACATGAAATTTAAAATTTTCAAAATTATAAACTAAAAGTCATATCAAATGGGTCCTAGATTAACAAAAAAGATCCTTTTGAAATCATTTTGAAAGATAAGGGACCAAATTTTATAAAAAAAAATATAGGAGCAAATTAAAATCTAAAAAAGAAAACTAAAAGACCAAACATATATGTTAGCCTTTAAATAACTAATAATAACTCGTCTTATATAAATTTGAAGAAAGGAATAATGGCAAATACAATCTTTGAAGGCAATTAGAAACCAAATGATAAAAAAAAGTTCATTTATAAAAAAATGATAAAAAAAAGTTATAATAATGTGATCACTAGGAATGATACGGGAAATACACAAGACTTATGCGTGCATGTATATATTTTTAGGAAAACTACCATAACTGAAATTGGAAACAAAATTTATAAGTGAGGGTGGGTTTGTTTCATAGTGGTTTATTGGATAGAATATATTATTTTAGGTATATACTAGGAAAGCATAAGACATAACGTATGGGAAAATACATAATAAATGTGTCAAGCAAAGATTCACACTTCTTAATGTGTGTGTGTCTTCTGTGTGTACATGTACATGAAGTGTGCCTTCTCAATATTCACCATGTCCTGTTTGTTTCAACAAAATATCACTCAATAATCTATGCTTAGCGCTATTTTTTTTATTCTTGGTGAACTAAGAGTATTCCCTATTTGAAAGTCAATGATTAGTCTATTTGAATATAAAAATATAATCTAAGTAGACCTTACTTCACTCCACAAAATCTTCTCTATATACAGGTAGAATTTAAACTCCCTCAGGACAAAAGGAGGGGAGTGCAACATTGGCCCCCTCCCAATTTTGTTAAAAGTAATTATGTATATATGCTCAAATTTTTTATTAAAATAAATAATTTTTATCATTAATTGAATAACTAGTATATATTATAGTCTAAATATTCATATTAACCACCAGTCTTATAAAAAAAATCTTCATTCTTGATAATAAAGAAATCTCTATCATGTTATAATGATATAACATTATATAAATAAAATTGGCAAAATTTTGTTAATTGAGAAATATAATGATGAAGAGATGTGTATGATGAGTGTGATCAATTGTGGTCTAGTAAGGGTCAATACTGTAAGGACTAAGGAGCTTTGGTGTACAAAATTTTCAGTACCCTATAAGGAAACATGTATCTTTATCTCATCAGTCAAAGCGAATGATTAAGCATGAGATGTTGCTTTTGCTCATCCTAATTAAAGCTTCCTTTGCCAAGCATTCAGCAGCTTCTTGTGGGTCTTCTATGTGACTGATCAGATTCACAGCCTCCTGGTTTTTCATCACCTACTCATATTTGGAGATTCACTAGTTATTACTTTTTGCTTCATTTTCCAAGGAATGACTATGATTGAGTACTCTTAGTCGTAAGTAAAGATGTCACATTTAATAAGCAAGACGATGATATTTATCTTTTTAATAAAGGTTTTGTTAACTTCAGGGTTAAGGATAGAGTTTAAGCTACTAAAAATGTTAACTCAGCTTAAATTCTATCCTTAGGAGTGAGATTATTAGACCTTTTTAGTGATAATAATAAATGAAAGAATAAAATATGTCTGAGGGTCGAGGCAAGGAAAAGTATAGAAAGATTATGGAACTTGGAGTTTCCATGTGGATATCCAAGTTTGTTATGTAATATGTAATGGCTAATATTGCAGCTTACCTCCCATATTCCATTGCTTGCTAATATCAAAAATTCAGTATCTGAACCAATCCTTTCACTTCTGATGTTAAGTTCTGTTCCTCTAGAATGCTTTGCACCTGCTGCATTTCCTAGCATGTGTACTTTGTGAACACATACATAGCATACATTATGAGATGTGTTAATCATAAAGATGTACCTATTTACTGATGAAAGAAATTTAGTTGTGATAACATATATTCTGGTTTCTTTTTATATATAAGTTAATGTCATTCGGTTGCAATACCACTTGAGTAGAAATTTTTTGAATTTTGAATTGGATTGATAAACGAACAAACCCTTAAGTTAGTTTTCGAGATTGTTTGATTATGTACTTTAGTCTTTGAGATTTTATAAATTTCAATTTAGTCTCTTAATTTACAAAATGGCTTTCAATTGAGTTATATTTTAAATATAAAACGACAATAAAAAATATAGTCATTAAAGTGTTCAAAATGAATTTACCTTTTACAATATCAGCAACTAATTTAAAGTGTTCAAAATCTCAAAAATTGAAGTGCATGCTCATGGATCAACTTAAAGGTATAGTCATTAACTAACATGCATGTTATTGGTTGGGTTTGTGTTACTGAATATGTGTGTGTGTGTGTGTGTGTGTGTGTGTGTGTGTGTGTGTGTGTGTGTGTGTGTGTGTGTGTGTGTGTGTGTGTGTGTGTGTGTATTGGGACAAAGTAACAGCAATGTATTGGTGTGTGTGTGTGTGTATTGGGACAAAGTAACAGCAATGTATTGGTTTCACCCTTCTAAAGTGTGTGTGTGTGTGTGTGTATTGGGACAAAGTAACAGCAATGTATTGGTTTCACCCTTCTAAAGTGAATAGTCATTCTCATGATGACAAATAAATCTTCAGTGTTGTATACCTGCAAAGAGTCTGCGAGACCAATGTCTTTTGGTTGATTGTTGATATGTGCCAGTTGTCTGATGAGCTATGCCATCTCTGCACAAAACAGTTCTGTAATCTCCCACGTTGGCTATTACAAGCTTTTCTCCATTGATCACCATAACAGATGTTGAACTCATTCTGCATGTCTCCTCTAATTTGTTTTCCTCTCTGATCTTTGCTCTTACACCAAAGTAAGCTCTCTTAAGAGCTTCCTTGCTTTTTCTCCTCATATGAGACTGTCATATAGATGAAAACATAAGAAGTGCAGAAGAGACCATAAATACAATAAAAAGAGGGAATTTTAGAATAACTTCATATGCCATTATTGAACACAGTCCTCTTGCTTTCTATAACATGTTTTTTCTTCTTTTCCATGTTATTTTTGCTTCTTCAAAGTTCAAGTTATATGGGAATGGAGATTATGAAGCAGAAAATGACAATGCATGTGCATTATTTATTTGGATGAATTGGTTTAGCAAAAGCAGGCAATATTATACTCAAAAAGTAAAAATTCTCAAGTTTAGTGCAATAAAGGGGTATGTATGAGGGAGAAATAAACAATTGATCACTAACCTCTTGAAGCTTCTTGTCAAAGAAATGAGACTGCATGTACTTGGTAACCTTGTCTCCAATTAGTGCATCAAAGATTCCAAAATACCACAATTCAGTGTGATCCATTTGCTCTCTCTGTGCCACAACTGAATCAAAGTCTGAGTCATCAAAACCTTCTGTGGTCAGCTTCATCACATGATAACCATATGCTACTGGCATCATCCATGAAGGCTTATTCGCTGTTATGTGCTTTCTCTTCCTACCTCCTTGGCCAAGCAGAAGACGTTTCAGCCGAAATGCCTGTTCAATTCAATAAATAAATTACATAGTTCTTTCTGTAAATAACCATAGCTTCTAGCAACATCAAGGTGAAAAAAAAGTACAGAAATCATAAAAGGGTCAAGACTTAAGACCATGTTTTTGTTTCGAGGTTATATTTCCTTTACATATGCTCAATTATGCAGAACCAAAGCACAAGTCACATATTCATGAATCTAGTTCTCATGGATTCCATAGAAGCTCAATGTAATAGGGAACCAGGAAAAGAGTATTGGCATACCTTGAGTTTAAGATGAAGATAGAACCCCATGTGTTTCTTTCCCTGTTGTTTGATCAAATTTCAGAGAAAATCTTGAGATGGTGACCATAAAAGTTGGTAAAATGAAGTTTTTCAATAGAAAACAAAATGGACATTAATTCTTTTAGCTTATGTTAATTTAGGTGTTGAATAACATATGGGATTGACATTTATATTTTTCCCCCCCTGGCACTGACCACAAAGTACTTGTAGTGGCTGAAAATCCGTGCACAGCAGTTAAATTCCGTTCACATGGGATTCATTCATGCCTCCTGTAATGACCTTTGACTTGGTATTTATTTAAAGCTTTAAAGCTGCATTTTCTCATTTGACTACTTGGCTTCAACTTGAGCCACAATCTAGAAGCATTTCCTGCTCTAAATCTTTTTAAAAATAACCTTATACTCAAGGGTACCAATTGAGTCCCAAAGAATGTAATACTGTTTAAGTTTGATAAAAAAAATTGTCATTCATAATAGTTTCTTGCAATTCAAACCTAAATAAGACGTTTTTAGTGAAACTTACGGTTTTGAGCAATGAATTCTAGAGGTGTTTAATTGAGAAAATTAATTAGCTTTAATTGTAAGTTAGGAAGAAAGTTTGAATAACAAGTCAAGTTCTACTTTTTGAATTATGAAAAATTGGAATTCAGTAGGAAGAATCAAATCTACTAATTGGGTGGAGATACCAATTATACGAATGAGTGGCTGACTTTCCATTAAGACTTTGTATGAGAGTTAGTGTGGTGAGGGAAGAAAATAATTAAGAAGGAGAAGGAAGGGTATCACTCTAATTCTTCTTTGGAAGTTATAAATCTTTTTAAAACACTTTATGGAAGACTTGTTAAAAAAAGAAAATAAAGGTCATTAGAGTTTTAGTGTTCATTTGGTTTGCAGTTGGAGAAAGGAAGATATGAAAATGAAAAAATTTAAAGGTTAATATTAATCTTTACGCCGTTCAAAACAGTAAAAACTCTTTTTTTTTTACTTTTTTTAACTTTCCAATTTAAGTAGGTAATTATTTCATCAACCATAAGAGATGACTCGGTTGGCTTTTTCTAATTTTATGTATATGTTTGTCTATAGTCTGCGAAAGTTAAAATTGAAAGTAGGTTATTAGTTCTCTGTATGTATTTTATGTACCATTTCTTTCCTTGGTTCCTCTATTTAACTGTATAAGGAGAAGGAGAAAATAAAACTTCTCCATATTTAATTATTTATTTAAAAATTAAAATATTAATAATTATTTTTTTTAATAATACCCGGTCGAAAGAAATTATCTTAAATTAAAAAAAACGTTATGTAAAATAATAAATGAAAGGTAAGGATTTAGGTATGTGATTTTTTTTCTTTTATGATAAACAGGAAAAAGGAAAACAAAACAGAAGAATCTAAAGCCAACAACCCCTCAACAAGTGCTAAAACACATAAATCTAAAGTAGATGCTCTAGCTAGGCTTGCTAAAGAACTAGCACAAGAAAAAGTTGCCATAAGATCCCACATCTGCACAAGAATATTGCCCTAAGGAACTTAGAGACAATATAATTACATTATTTAATGTGTAAAACAAATCTCTAGACAGTTAAATAGGACCAAGGATATATAATTTTTTTTTAATTTCTGTATGTGGATAAAAGAATTCACCCGAAAAAATGTTTTACTATATTATTCCATCTGTTTTACAATCATTTCATAGATTAAGAAATTTATTTATTTAAGTAAACGTTATAAAATATATTTATTAAAAATAACTATTATATATTTTAGAATATTTATAATTAATTTTAAAAAATATGTAATAAAAAATATATTTAAATATATTATGATTATTATATTTTATAATATATATAATATGAATTTATATGACAGATGGAGTGGATAGAGTAGCCGTGGGCCAATGACACCGTGGAGTGGTCACATGACTCGTGCTTCTCCATTAATAAAATTAGTGAAAAGTTGATAAAAGATCAAACTGAAACAATTTTCAAACATAAAGTTTAACTTGAAATAAACAAGAAATATCAAGTATTGAAATGTATTTAACCTAAAAATTATCAAAAAAATAAATATTCACGGTCCAATAAAAAAATCCCTACAGCGTAGGAAATATAAATATATAAAAGTTTTTTAAACCTTAGCTCTACGCGCTGAAATTAAGCCACTAAAATTGCAAAAAAGAAATAAAAATGTATCTATTACACTTGTATATTTTTGATAGAGTGTATTCACTTGATTAAAAGATTATAAATTTTGATGACAGCTTCTAAGATTGTGATTAAGAAAAAGTGGATATGAAACCTTTATGGAGGAATGGTGTTTAAATATTGGCGAACGGCAAAGTATGGGACGTGGCACATCAATATTCATTTGGGTTCCTTTTCTTTTCTTCATGAACCTGCTTCTATGGTTTCCATGTTTTCAGGAAGATCAAAGCTCTGCAAACAAGCCCACGTAACTCTATATTTAGTATTCACATTTTATTTTTATATAAACCGGCAGTTTTATTAATATATTTTGTTCTAGGATTAAATTATAAAAAAATGCTTATTAGATATGATCACTCTGAAAATTATAGCGAGTCATTTATTGTTTATTCTGCCATGCGTAGTGAAACCAAGTTCTATTTTTTACAACACATTCGTTTGTTCAGGGGTAAGGTAGTAAGGAAAATTTCCAACCGTCATTTAGTTGTCTATTATGGGGTTGTTAAGATGACCGCCACGTTGGGTTAAAAAAATTTGACAATCTATTTAGAGACAACTTGACTCTAACTAAATTGAAGGGCATGCAATTGTTTGTAGTTTTGTATATGGATTTTGAGTATCACTTAAAATACTTATATATTTCATCATTAAGGATTTAAAAACACTACGGCTACATAATAACTTACTGATACTTAACATACCATATCATACTCTAGTTGAAACCATCAAATGATCATTAATAATAAAGACCAACTGTTAAAAATTGCAAGATCATTTTAATAGATTAAACACTGACTAAATCGATATTAGGATAGAAACCAATATTGAGGTTTTTTTCATTTCACGATTATATGTTTCTGATAAAGGTTATTTAGAGCGTGTTTCAATTTAACAATTAAAAACCATCAAGTCCTTCATTTTATTTTATTGTGTTCGGTTCACGTTAGGTAAATTCTGATGTTGATCACTTCCTAAAAACCCTTGGTAATCTCCATCATTAAAAAAATCCTCTAGTTTGTAGCCCCTAAAATATTAAAGACGACTAAGATAAATAAATAGCATTTAACAAAGTTGGCAACTAAAAAGGAATTAATGAAATTTTAGGGAGTAACCCAAGTTTTGTAAGCATAAAAGCATTATTGTCTGTTTAGTAGTCAAAACTTTTCAACTGTAAAATATTTTTCTAGAGTTGGCCAATCCTACAGTGAACCAAACACCCCTATCCAATATAGTTCTTTCCAACTACGGTATGGACAAGCTTAAATTAACAATCGAGTAAAGTTGCACAAAGATCAAGATGCCATATAATAAGGACCTACCCTCCAAATTACATACTCAGTTCTAGACATCTATGCATTCAGAATTGTATTAGATGAATCAAGAAATTCAGTTTCACAGAATACCAATGTAACAATGTTAAGCACACTGGAAACATGCAGAATGTAGTTTAGCACAAACCGCATCCATTCACAATACCAAGATTATAAATGAGAATTACCGATCAAGAGAGAGAAGTTACCGCTATCACTTGCAGCTTGAGATTATTGGTTTATCTTGAAAACCAACATTCAAAAAACTGCAAGTAAAAGCAATGGCAAAAGTGGGATAACTGAGAGTAATAACATGAATCACCCCTAACATAAATATCTGAAGATCTCAGCAAGTCAATGGTACAGAAAATCTTGTAACAAACAAAGTGTACTAAAATTGAAGTAAATTCTTGACAAAAATTGAACATGGTTTCATAAAGTAATATCTAAGATGCACTCTTTTTCAGCTTAGCGAGCTCTTGCCTAACAACAGCTGCCCTCTGCACAAATTAAAAACCCAAATTTTAGCATAAATAAAACCAAGACACACATTCACATACATTTGGGCGTCACAATCTTCAACAAAGGTACCATAAAGTCCAATAGTAAAATAGAAAAAAAAAACATATATGTACCTTGATCTTTGTCAACATTATCTTGAACCTATCAAAGTCATTGAGGGATGCCCTTTTCTTTCTAACAATGAGTTTTCTTCCCCATGAGCTATTCTCCCACTTGTTCTTAACATCTACTCATTAACAAAAAAAAACAACAAAACAGATGAATTCAATTATGACCCAAATGAAAAAACGAAGCACAAACTGAAAAAATAACAATTGAAAGAAAGGGAACTAACCAGCAGCCTCCATGGCTTTGACAAGATCCTTCTTCTTAGGGACCCTCTTAATATCAATCTTGATATCAGTGAGGGAAAGCCTCTTGAAGTTAACTGGGGACCTCACCATGTCAGGTGCATCAACAAGGGCCTGTGAACAAAACCCAGAAGAGATTCTAAGAAGACAATGAAATGGGCATGCGTGAATTGAAGAAAAGGTGAGAAATTGGGAAGAGGAGGTTACTCTGTTCTGGTCAATGACGTCGACTATGACGACGAGCCTGCCATATTCCTTGCCGTAGTTGATGAGAGCAACCCTTCCGATCTCAACGTACCTCTTGAAAGGCTGAAAAAAGGAAGAGGGAACAGAGAGATTGCATTAGGTAAGAACAAAGAGAGAAAGAGCAGAGAAGAATAGAGGGAGAAGAATCACCATTTTCGGCTATGGATTGCAGAGGCAGAGACGGAGTGGTTAAGAATTAGGGTTTTGTACCGTCGATGTGTATTAGGTTTATAAACAACAAGAACAAGGGATTCATGCTAGAATGGGCCTCTGGGTCTGGGCCTAACTCAAGGCCTGTTGAGGAGTGAGAACTGGGTTTCTTACTAATGCTATTAGTAAGTATAGGGGTTTTTCATTTCCCAAAAAAATAAGTATAGGGGATTTTCTTGACCAAAAAGTAAAAATTAGGTTAAAATACATACATAGTGTTTGGTCGTTATATTTTTTTATGTTTTAATTTGGTCTTTTATTTTTCTACTTTTAGTTTTATGTTGAAATAATTTTAAAATAGCCATTTTTTTACCGGAGGTTTGTATTTTGAAATTAGTAATTGAAATATTGATTTAAAATATAGTTTTTACATCGGTTTGCTATTAAACTAATGTAAAAAACCATATGTAAAATAGATATTTCTAAAAAAAAATAGAAACACCTTGCTGTTATTATTATTAATTAGTATTGATTTTTTTTACATGTTTACATAAAACAAATACTACCCTTCTTTGCCAAAAATAAATAAATATTACCTCTATCCTTAAATATAAACAACAAAAATATCTAATTTGTTGACTAAAATATAAACAATATAACTAACTCTAATTCATTCATGAATAGTACTTATAAAAAATAGAGATTTAATATACTTTAATTTTCAATTAAGAGGAATTAAATTCCTAAATAAGTTCCAAAATGGAGTTAAATAAATTTCTTAATTCATGTGAATTATTATTTTTTCTTGTATACAACTATGCGTAGTAATTATCAATAGTATTTATATTCGTATTTTTAATATAATTTTAACATTTAGAGTTATCTTAAAAAAACACTTAAAAGTTAAATAATGGTGGTGGTGTTGAGGACAATTAACATCCTTTATTCAAAAACACCTATAACCAATGCAAGAAGAAACCAATAAACAAGTAACTATATAAGAAGCCAATGGACAACAAAAAGGCAAGTATTTCTTAAATTATGCTTATACAAAATGACAATGGTTGACAAATCCAATAGCAATGTGATGTGTATTCAGAGACAAAGGATGATGACCTTCTAAAGGAAAAAAATGTCATCCACCCATTAATAGATAGAAGAACTTAGGCGACATTGTTATTTTGTAAGATGATAAATCCAATAGCTCTTTCTTTTTCTTTTCTTTACTCTCTCATTCGCACTTTTTTTTTCTCGCATGTTATGGAATGGAGAGGATGATTCAATATATATATATATATATATATATATATATATATATATATAAGATTTCCTTGATAAGCTTAGAGAGTGAGAGAGAAAATAGTTAAATAACCGTTGAGAGGGGATACAACCGTTGAAAGGGTTGTTTGCACAAAGGACAAAAGCTTTCTAGTCAGAAGGAGACGTTCTGAACAAGTAATATAGGTCAGAGAGCTTTGAGACTTGTGTAATCATAAGCAAAGTAGGAGTATCATAAACTTTCACTTAATAGGAAGGCTTTTGTACAGAGGTCCTTCGAATATATAAGGCATAGATGAAGGCTTGATGCTTTTAAGGATGAAACAAGGTCTGTCTTCTCGAAAATCTTCTTTGTGACTTGATTCAAGCCAACAATGTTCTTCGTACCAGATTTGTACGAGAACGTCCTTTAAAGAAGGTTCAGGGTTTGGTGATTCATGAGGTGTTGATGATGAGACTCATAAATAGTAGTTGAATTCTTGTTGGAGGATTTTCAAGATGACTGTAGCAGCTTCTAGTGTGAAGTCTGGTTGATGAAGGTTGCCTTTAGTAAGAGACTCTTCCATATTCTTGAAGCTTGTAGTATGTCTTGACGAGTCTGGGTTTGGTGCGAGTCTAAATAATCTTTTTACGTTGAAGATTATTTCTCAGATCTTGATTTCTTCTTTTTACAAACTTGTGTTGTGCAGAAAACTCCCCTTTTGTTTTATAGCACATGCTTCTTATTATGAAACACTTCGACACGCTATCAAATACCAACACATTATGACTTTGATTAAAATATAGTACTTAATGTTAGTTATCAACAAATCTAAGATTTCCTTTAGAAGTCTTTTTGGTTCTAACAAGTTCTTAAGTTCATATCTTGTACACTAAGTTACCAAAACACAAACACATCTTAATCATTTCCTCTGTCAAAGTCTGGTGTGTCACCAATCTTAGTTTCTAGTAGGAAATATTGTTGGCCTGAAAGAGGCTTTTGAAAGAATGCTTGGGTATCGAGCCAAGAGTGGCTTGTTGAAAAAATACTTGGGTTTAAGCCAAAAGTGGATGGAGTCAAGAATACTTGAGGCACGGTTTGTGTTGTGTTTGTAAAGAGACATTTTTACATAGTGAAAATCCTTCAAGTCTAAAGGTACTAAACGTAGCTTCATTGTTTAGAAGGGGATCAATATAAATCTGTTGTGCATAATCTCTCTATCTGTTATCTCTTTAAGTTTTAATATTGCTTGTTAAAGTCTGTTGTCTTCTTTGTTTAAAAAGGTTCATTTTCACAAAAAGAGTTACAGGTTTATTCAACCCTCCTTCTAAGTCTGTCTCTGAACCCTCACAAACTATTAAGAGACTGGTAGCAACAACATTTAACCTCACTCAATGACTGAATAAATGATCATGAAGAAAATAATTGTAACTAGGATGCTTGTGTGATGAAGAAGCATTGATCATTTATTCTACTTTTTGATGTTACAATTAGAAATATGACCTGTGTAATCACATGTGTATATTTGATAACAATAGTACATGCTTCGAGTGCTACACATAAAAAATAAATAAATAAATAAACAGTCATATGAATATGTTTTGGATGAATAGAATATTTATATTATATATAAATGTGAATTTAAAGTTTTTTATGGTAAAAAATTAAATTAAATTAAGTTGTCGGTATATGATATTGGTATATTTTGATCAAAGAGATATTTTGAGATGCATAAAACATTATGTAAAGTCTATATAATTAAATAAATGATTTAAACCTTTCTAAATTAAAAAGGTTCACAATGAAATTGATATAAACTCAATTATAGAATTATAATGTACATAAAATTTTAAAATATATGATTAAGTTTGTTTAAAATTATTAGGTTGTTAAACTCAACATCGTAGATCATTAGACTAAGACAGAAAATTTATTTATTTATTTATTTATTGCAAAGCTTATTAAATCAATATAGGATATATATATATATATATATATATATATATATATATATATTTAATATTGATGCTATAAAATGTCCATGTTTATTAGAAAATAACATTCAAAGATTCCATGATACACATTTTATTTGAGATCAAACTATTAAACTAAAGATGATATATTTTTCTGTGATACGTAGGGAATAGATATTATTATTTGTAAATTTATTTTAAAATATTTATCATATATTTTCCAAGAAATAGTTATCATAAATACAAGTTAAAGCAAATTAAATCCACCTAAATAAAATATTATACCATAAAATGATAAAAAATAGCTTTTATGTAAGACTTGGTTTTATAATATATCTCTTGTTCTCCGTTGATAAAATAAATGGTCAAGAAGTTATTATTTAATTAAGCTCAAATAATTAAATTAAGGTTGATAGATTTTTTGTGGTACGTAAGGAACATATACAGTTAGTTATAATATAGGAAATGTACCTAGTGGAATTGATCATCAAGATTTAATAAGTAATTGAAGTTTTAAAAAAATATGCTCAGCCCTTGTGTTAAATTAACTTTTTCTAAAAGAATATAAAATAGTTAAACTTAAGTAACAAAAAACAAATAATAGAAATTATTATTTAAGACTAGTTAATTAAACAAAGGGTATCATGTTTGTGTGGTACATAAGAAACATTTATCGTTAGTTAGAGATGACAAAACGGGGTCAGAACTGTCAGATTAACTTGTTAAACCTGTTGAGAAATAACGAGACATACAAAAAAACAGTTAGTCTGTTGTCCATTAAGACTCGACCCGCTAGTCCGACGGGCTAGACCGACGACCTCTGTTTGGGGATTAAATTAATATAAATATTAATAATAAAATAATTTGTACTTTATTATACTTTAGTTTATATTATTATTTTTTAAAAAGAAATAAATACACATTTTTGTAGAATTTCTAAAAGTATTTAAAAATTTTACTCAAAAGACACATTTTTTTATCAAATGAGAATTAAATCTCAAAAGATAAATTAAAAGATGTAATTTAATTCCAAAAGAGAAAAGTTAGAAGAAATAAGTGAACAGAGGCAACAAATTGTTTCTCTCCCTCTTTCTCTAGATTATGAGTTTTTTGGGTTAATGTATTAGAGGGATAATTTTGTTCAGAATAAGGAATTAAAGAGCGAGGTAGTCCTATCGGTAATAATGACGTGTGTATGAAATTAGACCTTCTGTTAATACATAGTAAATAGATGAATTGTTTTAATGTAACCTTTTTTGGTAATACTCATGATGAGTGTTTTGGATTGAATGTGAAATTTAGTTAGTATGACCTGGTTTATGAATATTTTAAACTGGACTTATGTAAGACTTGATTAAGTTTATGACTTGGTTAATGCCCAGTTTAACATTTTCATTTTAGTGTTAATTTTCTTTAATGGCCACTCCAACATAAAAAAATATTCAAATAAAGAGATATTCCTTTTGTGTACAGGAAAAACCGATAGGAAACATAGCTATGATCTTCATTAAAATTACTGCATCGCTACATGGGAGATTAGTATCAGACCCAAAGCTAATAAGACTAACCATAAAAACAACTCAAGGTTCCTATACAACACACACCTTGTAAGGACAAAAAAAAAACAACCATAAAAGTTTTAGTCTACTACAACCATCTTCAACCAACCTCCCTAGTTCCCTTTCAGCCGAATGAGACTTACTCATCAAATTTCCATCATCTACATAATTCTTTCAAGTGAGCCTTCAAATGTATTAGTTGGCTTCTCCAAGTTAACTTCCATGTATCTCCAAACAGCATGTTTTCAACTGTATTACTCAAAATCCATCATCAAAAATAGCATGCATGTCATGGATCAAGATTGTATCTCCTTTTACCTAAAGTACTTGCCACAGCCATGAAGGGGAAGGAAGATGACACCATTGGCTTTGTTCCCAAGCCCTCCAAAGAACGATCCATGGTGCTGCCATGGTGGGAAATGAAGAAAAATCCCACATTTCCTTGACATAGCTTTCGGCCTTCATGGAGAAGGAAGGAGAGGAAGTATTCAGCCTTGCCACGGTGTTGAATGAGGTGGGATAGTGACATGCAAAAGGGAAAGGTGGTGTTAAGCTCAAAAATGGACATGCATGGAGAAGAGAGGGTCTCGGGGTTAGAGGGAGAAAGGTTTGGCCTTTGATTTTGGAGAAAGAGAAACAACCGTAGTGGTGAGGGTGAGGATAGTGGTGCTGATCATGAGAAAGGAAAAAGAAGGGAGAGGAAGATAGTGGCTAGTGTGATCAGTGGTGGTGCGCAGAGAAGAAAAAAGAGAGAGCAAGGGAAATGATTTTTCCTTATACAACAAGAAGAGTGAGGGAGAGAAAATGCCAAGTCTAAAAAAGAAATGAAGGAAAATACAAATATAAAAAGAGGGAGAGGGCCGGTACCATGAGTAAAAGGAAAGGGAATGGTAACATTAATACGAAATTATAAAATTTGGAATCAAAACTTTTCGACGTCAGGAGAAAAAGTTACGTCGAAAATAACTTATCAGGTAAAATAAAAGAGTTGGGTCCAAACGACTTTTAGGAATTCCAAAAATATGCATCAGGGTACATTAAATCAAACAACAAGCCTCAGGATACTCATCTCACCTCAGGGCCTCTAGTACCTTCTATCATTTAGTCCGATTCTCGGTTTCACTTGTGGTGCGATTTTTTTGATGAGTACGTCCTTCGGGGTATATTTTAAGGTTATTATTAATATCATGAAATTATATCACCATGTACTGTCACAATTTGACATTATATCATATCATTTATTCACTTTACATCACCATTTCAATCTTATTTTGATTAATTAATTACCCGGATGATTGCCAAATCAATAATTTCTCATCAATTAGTCATCAAATTCATAAACTCAGCAAACCTCATCACAAAATCGGGCATGGTTGCTCCTATAAACATCACATATAAACTAGCCGAAAGCCCACAAACATAAACAATTTTTCTTATACAACCATGTCACACAATAAACTGTCCCCTAGGACTTTCTTGAAAAGGTCGGGATGTTACATAGCATATTCAACTTTAGAGAAAGAAATAAAAGAAAGATGAACAAGTTTAAAATTAAAGGTACCTACATGTTGTCTCACTTTCGAGATCCAAAAACACAATCAATTTCAAATTCTGATGACAAATAGACCTCCAATTTGAAGCTACAATAATGGTAATGGCTGAGTCTCTGTGTTTTTTCTTTTCTTTTGAATCTGCATGCCCATTGAAGAAGAAAGGAATTGTTTAATTCTTTATCCTTAAGGGGCGTTATGGTACTTTCCTATTTTTCTTTTAATCTAATCCATTTTACTATTACTATATGACAATTACTAACTTACCTTCACAATTTAATTAGAAGTTAATTTCTTCATTAATCTCCCTTTAATAAATTTTAATCCTTTAAACTACCATTTAATTTTTAAATTAACGTTTGGGATGTTACAAAAACAACAACAATGATCCACTTTTTGTTAGTGTTTATGTTCCTCGAAAAGTGTTTATGCACATGCCCAACTTAAAAAAATCTCGTCTATGGTAAGCACGAAATCTAGTTATGTTAATGCACAAATTTAATGGAAGATCTTATCCTTGTGAATGTTGTGTTGAAACAAGTTTTGATGATGTCAAACAAGGTCTTAGGGATGACAAACAAAGCTTTAAACGATGATAGCTTTGATGATGTCAAACAAGATGTGTTGATATCAAATAAGTTATTTTGGACTAAGACCATGATGCTAAGGCAAAGAAATGAAATCAGACGCACCTAAAAGTGAAAAGTCTATGCATGGACTTTCAGATTTGAGGGCTAGCAAGAGCTTCAAGTTGTTGTAGTTTTAGAGTTATCCCTTTAGGGTTTGATTGTTGTTAAGATAGTAAAGCCCTAAAGTGAGCATAAGGTTAACTAAACCCGTAAATTAAAAATATTTTTTAAGGGACCCCAAAAAATTAGACAGTGTTAAACGAGCGTTTTGAGTCATTTAAGCCCGACATGGTTTGAACTAGAACTAGGAAATTTGAACCACAGAGGAGGTTGGTTTGAACCAACATCCACGTATGAGCTTCATTTTTGGGCTTGTTTTATTTTTGGTAACTTGTCTTATTTCTTGTAACTCAGCATATTTTATTTCATTATTTGACAACTTTTTTTCTTATAAGTTGAGTGCTCAGGTTTTAGAAATATTCATCCCACTACTTAGTTGTCTAATGCACGAGTTAGTTTTCTCTCTTGCTCACTTTAGTCTTTCTGTCATAAAATTTGAGTTGTAATCTTTCATTGTTGTGCTCTTGGGTCTTGGGTGAGAGAAAGTATACTCTGGAGATATCTTGAAGCTGTCCTGTTAGGATTGGAATTGAGTTGCTAAAAAACTTTAAGTTTTGAACTGGTAGCTCAAGAGTTGTAAATAGATATCCTTGTATTCAATTTGATTATAGTGAAAAAATTCTAGGTTTTTATGCAAAGAGACTCAATTAGATTATAGTAGTGATGATTAAATCAAGATATATCGTAATTTGTTCTTCTTAACTCTAATATCTGTGTTTTGTTTTTTACTTATCATATTTACAATCTCTTTTCTTTTCAAGTGTTTCTAAAGATTCTTCCCTTATTTCTTTTTGGTAAAAAGTCATTTAAAATAAATATTTTTTAAAAACGCTTCCAAAAAAACACAAGTATTTTTTAAACTTAATTCGCCCTCCATTTTAAGTTCAAGACAACTTTTTAACTATTCCAAAAGGTAATACATTCTATTAGATGGTTTTACATTAAGCCAATCACCTCCTTAAATGCGTTCAAGTCATCAACCGCTAAAATTAAAGGATGAAACTAATGAGTCAGTCTTGGCTGCCCAGGAAGACTTCAAAGTCAAAGCTCCCAGTCGCAGGCAATTTGCTTTCAAAATTTCAACTCCTTCCATTATTACACGAAAAAAAGGGTGAAAAAAAGCGGAATGCATTCCAATTTCCAAATATGAAGCTGGTAATGGAATCACTTCTACTTTCCCTTCTCTTAATCATTTCAGCTGCTGCCATCTCACCAGGCTCAACCCTTTATGCTTCAAACACAAACAAAAACTGGTCATCTCCCAACAGAACATTCTCTCTACAATTCATTCCTGTTCCAATTCATACCTCAACATCTTCTCCTTCCTTCATGATTGGTATTGTCTACTCTGGAGGTGTTCCTATAATTTGGACAGCTGGTGGTGGTGCTTCTGTGGACTTCAATGGTTCATTCAAATTCCTCTCAAATGGAACCTTGCAACTTGTTAAAGGCTCTGGTACCATTGTCTGGGACTCGGGGACTTCCCACTTGGGTGTCTCCTCTGCTTTCCTTGATGAGCAAGGAAACTTGGTTCTCTCTAATGGTACTACCACTCTGTGGTCCAGCTTTGACCATCCAACTGATACCACTGTGGGATCTCAGAATTTCCGAGTTGGCATGGTTTTGCGCTCTGGGTTGTATTCCTTTAGCCTTGTAACTTTGGGTAGCATGATGCTTAGATGGAATGATAGTGTGGTGTATTGGAATGAAAGAAGTGAATCAGTTGTGAGTAGTTTACCAAATACAGTTGGTTATGCAGATGCAAGTAACGAGTTGAGAGTTTTGAAGTTAGATAGTGATGGGAATTTGAGGATCTATAGCTCCTCCTGGGGAAGTGGATCTGCAATGGTAAGATGGGTTGCTGTTAAAGATCAATGTAAGGTTTATGGATATTGTGGGGAAAATGGTATATGTAGCTACGAAAATTCAGTTCCTGCTTGTGGATGCCCATCTCAGCATTTTGAGATGATAGATCCAACTAATATCAGGGAAGGGTGTAGGAGGAAGGTGAGACTAGATGATTGTCTGGGGACAAGCACAATGTTGACATTGCACCAAGTTCAATTCTTGACTTATCCTCCTCTATTATATTTAGAGTCATTCTTTATTGGTATAGATGCATGCAGAGGAAATTGTCTTAGTGGTGGTTGTATTGCATCTACTGCATTGTCAGACGGAACAGGATCATGTTACATAAAGACAACAGATTTTTTAAGTGGTTATCAGAGTCCTGCTCTAGCTAGCACTTCATATATTAAGGTATGTCCAGCACCTGCTCTTACAATCTCACCATCACAGCCTCAGAATGGAAAACAAAGGAAAACACATCATTGGATTTTAATGGTAGTTTTGGGTACTCTTGTGGCATTGATTTCCTTTCAAGGTTGTTTATGGTTGTGGTTTAGAAGAAAGAACCGAAGATTTGGAGGATCAAATTGTGAATATAGTCTTCTGGAGTATGCTTCAAATGCACCAGTCCAGTTTTCATACAAGGAGCTAAAAGGCTTGACAAGTGGGTTTAAGGAGAAACTTGGTTCTGGAAGATTTGGTTCTGTTTATAGAGGGAATCTTGCTAATGGAGCTGCCGTTGCGGTTAAAAAGCTTGAGAGGATTGAGGAAGAAGAGAAACAATTTTGGATGGAAATTGCCAACATATGCAGTACCCATCATATGAATTTGCTGAGAATGGTTGGTTTTTGCTGTGAAGGGCAACATAGATTTTTGGTGTATGAGTTCATGAAAAATGGGACTCTTGATAAGTATCTTTTTGAGGCAGAAAATAAAGCATTGTTGGATTGGCAGTGTCGGTTCAACATTGCCTATGGTTGTGCAAAGGGAATCGCCTATCTTCATGAGAAGTGTAGAAACTGCATAGTACATGGTGGTATAAAACCTGAAAACATTTTTCTGGATGAGAATCATAAAGCCAAACTCTCAGATATTGGCCTTGTAAATCTCATGAGTCCCAAGGATCAAAGGTTCAAAAACATGTTAAATGTGAGAGGATCCAAGGCTTATGTAGCTCCAGAATTGCTTTCAAATCTCTATAGTACTTCCAAATCTGATGTTTACAGCTTTGGAATGGTTCTGCTGGAGTTAGTGAGTGGAAGAAGGAGCTCTGAAATCTCAGAAGAGACCAATGATAAAGAATTGTTAGTTTGGGCCTCTGAAGAGTTTGAAAACGGCAATGTCATAGACATTGTTGACAAAAGATTGCCTGCAAATGAAGTTAATTTGGAGCAAGTGAGAAGGGTCATTCTGACAGGCTTTCAATGCATCCAGGAGCAGCCAGAACTTCGACCAACTATGGGCAAGGTCATGCAAATGCTAGAAGGTATCATAGAGCCTCAGAAGCCACCTACCCTAAAGTCTATGAATGTTGGTTTTTCTTCTCTAGCATTAGAAACTAACTTAGAGACAAAAGCATAATATTTTTAACAGTCAGCATTTGATGTAGAGAAAACTATTGTGATACTGTTAAATAAATTTGTTTAACCACAACTGGCATTATGAAATGCTGAATGTTAATTCAGTGCCCATCATTGCCGTTAGCAATAACAAATTAGTGCAAATGAATAAAATTATAATTAATGATGAGAATACGTCATCTGTTAGAGAACTTAACTTATTTAAAATTTAATTTGGTGACTTTGTTTACTATAGAGATAAAGATAAGACCTATTTAATTAAATAGACCAGACTTAGAATATTAATATAACTATAACTTTAACATATTAAAATATTATGATAAAAGAATATTAAATAAATTATATTTCATTATAAAATAAAAAAATTAAATATTTAAATATATAGTAAAAATAAATATTTATAAATATATGGGTACGCGTGAAATAAATAATATAATATTTGTATTGAATTGTTTTAAACATACCTGCATGTTATTGGTGAGTGTAATTTTTTTCACCCTTGATTCTCTTGTTTATATAACAGGTGTAACTTCCTACAAGATAAAATAATAAAAATTTTATTTAAAGTCAATATTTAATGCACTACCACGTATTAGGTAAATTGAACCTAACTTTCAATATAGATTTCTTTATTTTAATTTTTTTTATCATGTCTGTAATATAAACTATTTTTTACTTTTCTTTCCTATCATAACAACTGTGATTTCTCTCGTGTGTTATTTTTTAGGTAAAAATAAATATGTGATCATTTATGTTTCATATTTTTACTCATTTAGTTTTTAAAGTTTTTTTTCTGTTAATTTAATCTTTAAAATTTTTTAAACGTTTGTAATTCTGTCTAAAATAGTTAAACATTTAATACCGTTAAGTATATATTTTTTAATTGACACGTGATAAAATTATAATCATTAAATGAGAGGTTTGAAATTAACGGTTAAGATTTAGTCTTTCTTTCTCCCGTCTCCTCCTTCACCTTCCTTCATGTTACAAACATTTAGAAACTTAAAAGGATTAATTTAACAAAAAAAAAAATAAAGAACTAAATCAGAAAAAGAAGTGAAACATATAGGACCATTTTTTTGCCTATTTTTTGAGGCTTTGTTTAAATGTTGAGTGAAAATGAGATGAAAAGAAATATGAGAAAAAAATAGGGTGGAAATAAGATTAACAAATATATTGTTTAGGTGGATAGAAACATTAAATAAAGACGCAGGAAAAAGAATTTTCCTTGTTTGGATAAATAGAAAGAAAATGAATGAAAATAAATAAATTATATAAGAATTAAAAAATTATATATAAAATTTATTTTTATTATAATATTAAAATTTAATGTTTGAAAAGTTTAATTTTGAATATTTTTAATTTTTTAAAATATTTAGTAAATTATTAATATTAATTAAACAACAATCTCACCACATTTCTTTCATTTCCTTCCATCATAAGAAGATATTAGTTTTTGTTGGATCCTACCATTTTTTGTATTCTTTTCCTTTATCTTGTTCTTCTAAACAAATAAGGAAAAACTTTCTTTTTTATCATAGTTCATTCTCTCTTGATTACTCTCCCTATTTTCCCATTTGAACAAACAAAGGATAAATGTCCAAATCATATGAAAATATATAGAGATGATAATTGAACCCAGACAAGTGCACCAATCTATCCCTACCCTAACTATGATTGTACTTAAGGAAAATTTAATTCTCACCTTGACCCAATTTTAATGGGGATGAGAGTAGATTTGAGAATATAAATATCCACTCTGCAGTTGCCCTTTTATAGTAATTAAGTCAGTTTAGTTATAAAATAATTAAATTATTATGAAAAGTTAATATATTTTATTGAATTTTGATATAGTCATTAATTTATTTTTCTTTTAGATTTTTAAGTTTCATTTTTAAATATTATTTTGATTAGAATCTATTAAATATACATGAGTTGGATTAAAAAAATATATTTGTGTCATTAAAAATAATTTAAAGTAAAAAAATATAATAAAATGTAATACTTACGGGTTTTCTGGACTAAAGAGAAACTCGTAAAAATTGGATTACATAGTTTTAAGCTCAACTTTTTTAAATATACTATGGACTTTCATGAGGTTAGAGTAGAAAGAGGTTAGGTAGAAAAACAATTGTTAATACATCATTAAATTAAAATAAAGTAATTGGTTAAATTAAAACCCTAAACAATTGTTAATACTTCACTAATACTAATTGGTTACAACTTAGTTAATAACACAGACAGAGTAAAAAAAACCACAATTTCAATCTCCCCACACTCACAGGGAGAAATGAACAGACAAAATTATATTCGAAGAAGAATATCCGTGATTAATAAAAAAAATTAAAATGAAGTCATGCGAGAATAAACCATGCTAATGATTCATATTTTATTATTAAGTTAAAACCATGTCATGCGAAAATAAACCATGCTCATGATGCATACTTTATCATTTTTATTAAATTAAAACGAAGGGTATATAATCAAACACGTAGTTACTATAAATTGCTATGGAAATTTCCGATGTGTTTCTCAAATTTCACTGGTAGCGTGAGTTCACCGCGAAAACAAGAAAAACGTATTTATCTATAATCAAACTGTGCGTGTTCTAGTATCCGATCTGAACGAGAAACTGCGTCATGAAAAAACAATTAATTTCATTATTTACTTAAACTTTAGGTTACAAATTCCACGTCATCCTTAGAATTCATTTATTTCCGACAATCGCTCTAATCTTTGAAAAACAGCCATTTACCCATAAAATCAAATTTGGTTTCACGCCTGCAATTGTTGTTTCTCACTCTGTGATCACCGCGGTCTTCCTCGATCAATGTAAATCTCTATCTCAATTAATTTTGTTCATCGATCGATCTTTGTTTCCAATTGTTTTGTGTCCCACAGAAAATTGACATTTGAAAAAATTGTGAGATTTAGGGAAAAGTTAGTTAATGGGGTGCTCTTGTACTCAATTTAGTTGCTGGGATAGTCCTGATTTTGAATTTGATGTGTTGATTCGAGATCTAATGTTTCTATTCCATCATTCATTGGTTCAGCAACCTTTTTTTTATTTTTTTTTCATTTTTATTAAACCTAAGTAACTGAAATTATTGTTATTATGTTTTCTCTCTTTGATCCGGTCCCGGAACTCTATCTCACACGGTATTCAATTTTGTTAGGAAAAGAATTTTTGATGATCATATACTTGTTAGGTAGATGTAGCTGTAACCATTATGGAAAATATAGACTACTCGCCATTAGTATATCAGATTTCAAGTTTTTTCATGTGTTGTTATTGTAGCTTTCGTTGAATTTGCTTCTTTTGCGTTTCTCTACTAGTGTGATTTATTTATATTTCTTACATTCTTTAATTTTGTTGAGTTATGAGTTTACTATAGTATGCATGGCATTGGTTACTACCGATTAAAGTTGTGTTTTTCTTCCCTTGATTTCATGTTCTGAGATTTTTCAGATAGAGAAAAGAAAGGGACTTTCTCTGTCCTTCCTACAGCACTCTTTAATTTACAACCTGCATTTATTATTTTTTTTACAGCACAACCTTGTTAGTTAAACTTTCTTTCTTTTGATATAAATGAATTGAAATTCACCTCTTTGTTCATTAATATTAAGGATAAGTTTGAAAGTAGAACAAAAATATTTGATGATGCATTTAACTTGAATAAGTAGATTTCCTAATATGTGTGAAGTAAGGTAATTGGGTCATATAAAAAGGACCAGAGGGAGTACTTTGATAGTAGTGGCTTAAATGTAGATTTGATTTCTGTTAAACTTTACTACTTACTGGGTTATGATTATGTGCAGCAAAGCACAAAATGGAGGGTCAGGTGACTGTCTTCACTCCTGCAATTGAAGGAATTAAGCACATCAAGTCAGAACAAGGAGAAATTTTGACTCAGCCGTTCTTGGATGTCTGCAAGCATATACTGCCTGTTATAGGTACATGCTCTTCGTCCCTTAAACTGTTATTTTCAGAAGGCAAGGATAAAGAAAGGCAAACATGTTATTTGGACATTTTTCAGTGTACTTTTTTGTATTTGTTTGCTTTTTTTTTGTTTTGTGAGAGGAATGTCAATGGTCCTTTACTCCTTTTCAATAATCTGCTTTATATTCAACAATAATATATTTGCGACAGCGATATATTATTGATTGAACCTTTCTTTATAAATGATTGCTTACATGGTGGGTTCTGTTCTCCTGGCCACCTGCATCTCTCCATCTTATCAAAGTGGGGGAAAATGGCTGAACTTATACAACCTATTAAATTGATATATACCATATCAATAATCTCATAGTATCTCTTGCTCTGCTTGCTTTTGACATGTTACTAGGTTTTTTAAGTGTCTGTATCCTTTTAATTTATGAGGAAAGATTTCATCAAGAACAAAAGGACTAAAAACAACAAAATAGATTGTTAACCTTTTGCTGTTGTTTGATGCTTGGTCAATCTTCAAATGTGTACAACATGAGTACCCGTACCATGATTAGATGGACTAATGCTTTCCTTACGACAGATAAATTTGGAGCTGCTATGGCCCTTGTTAAAACTGATATTGGTGGCAATGTATCGGTATGTTTTTGTCACCTGTTTTTATCTTATATATGCTCTTTGGTTTTATTTTCTGTACGGGTCATCACATGTATGCTTGCAGCTTTATATGAAATACTAATATATAGTTTTCTTAAGTTGACACTTGACAGACATGCTATGGTTATATGGCTTTACCATACCTGAATTGTAACTTGGGTGTTAATTCATTATTCTGATTTTCATTATTTTTTTTAGCTTGTAAAAACATGCTTATACCTTATTTTTTATGAAACTTTTGGCATGTATTATGTTCCTAAGCCCTGATAATATTGGTTGGAAATTTCAAATACTTTTATGTTCTCACTCTATACCATGTTGATTTTCAAGGCAGAGATTGGAATCTAAACATGCCTCCAATCCAACCAGATTCAACTACCTGTTCAGTTTGGTACAAGCAGAGGTTGAAACTAAAACGACTAAGTCTTCATCCAGCTGTACCAATGGACTTCTTTGGCTTACAAGGTAAAGAGTGCCAAGCAGTTACCAATTAATTCATACTAGTGTAGCATTCATTCCGAAATCTATTATTCCAGAGAACTATTTCTTTAATTTGTAATGTTCTAAGCAGAGTCTGTTGTCCATGAGTAAACAAACAGGCAACAGCAAAAAGAGTAAGATGAAACTATGCATGGAAATCTGAAATAATGATTTCACCAACAAATCTCATAAAGAAGTCATGTTAGGGCATGTACTTTCTGAATTTTGGGACCAGAATGCAACAGGAACCTGTTCATAATGAATAGAGATACTATAAAGAGCAGTAATCTGTGCATTCATGCATGAAGGGTTTTTTTGCAAGGATGTTTATCATCACAAATCTGCCTTGATATCTCCAGTAACTCTAGTTGTGGATTAACAATATCTGATCCTGGCTTACTATTTTCAATGAGTTCTGGAATATGAAGGATTTATATTGTTTTTATTTTATTATCTTTCAGCTCAATGATGGATCCTTTCCCTGGCTTCAATTAAAGAGCCTTTTGTTTTTCTGTAATTTCTTTTGAGCGTATCAAGCTTCCGCTAGTTGAGCTTACATTTCTCAAGGTGTTAGGAGGGTAATAAACATGTTCGAATAATGATATGTTCCAGAAACTGAAGTAAGAAAGCACTGGGATTCTTCAGGGGAGCTCTATCTTTCAACAACTTACCACTTAATTCTCTTGTACCCTCTCAATTCTCTCATCATTACTTCTACCCTCTGGGGGAATAACAGAATGTCACTGTCATTCCCACCTCCCTGCTACCACATCCACAGGCAATTACATTGAAGCCAGTCCGTCAAGCCTAATTCCCTTCCCTGCCCATTCTGGCTCTCAATGACCTTTGATCCAATAACTTTTCCTTGGCTCTTATAAGGTTTTGGGGGATGTTTATACATAGTTGTAATATAACTAATCTTTATTTTGTGATCAGAGACCTCAAAAGATGGTTACTTATTAGTTGCATATGGTTCTAGTATTTTAATTTATAATACATTTATTTCTCTGACCTGTACAATTTTCAGAGCAATGGATTTCTTGGTGGCATTGTTCCAAAACTTAATTGAGCATGCAGATTGGTCAATGTCGCAAGCCTGTACAGATTCCTACAATAAGACTCTAAAGAAGTGGCATGGCTGGCTTGCGAGTTCAAGCTTTTCTGTAATGTTCTTTCGATCCTTTTTCCTTATAAGCTTGATATTCTTTTATAGAAACTGAACTTTTTCATTGAAAAATCTTGCTTCATATTGACCTTAGTCTGTTATATGTCATAATTTGGACCTAAAAATAGTTCTAGTAGGAAATGGATTAAATTTACTGTTTGTGTCATACTGTCATTGTGTTTTCTATTTGGTGCAACCTCTAGCCTCCATCCTATGCTGTATTTCATAGTCCAATGCCGTGGGAAATGTTTTCTTCATGTTAATATGTATTGCTTATCTAAATTTCAGGAATTTAGAGATGTAGCACACCAAGGTTACAAATTTACCTTCCAATAAAATGATCTGTTAGCCAGAAAGCAATTAAATTCTGATAATAAATAAACTAAAAATCCACATTTTCTTGTTCTACTTTATAGTCTATCTGTTATACTAATGTTCATTCACCCTGTACAGTAAATTAGGATCCACATTCTTCAGAATAAGATAGTCTCTTCATACATTCTCATTGTCTGAAAACATGACTTCTTCATAGAAAATGAAAACGAAATATCCTTTTACAACAAGTTTAGACAAATCTCAAATTTACTTAATTGATTCCCTAGTAATCTGTTATTTATCTACTTAATCAAATATCAAATTTTCATATATAAGATTTTGCAAATATTTGCTGTATCAAGTGATTGATGTTTCACGCAATCCATATGTATCTATTAAATTAGAATAATGGTTTTATCTTGTAGCCTACTCTTTTGTAATAAACGATGTGCGATTTCTTAGCTTCTTTTCCTTAAAATCCTGAATGTTTTCAATAAATTATGCATATCTTCTTTATAATTTTATATACTTCTCTTTTAATATATATACACACATTTTTTGGATTTTTCTGAATTAGTTACGATGTACATGACATATCTCTTAATAATGTCTTTGGTCTCTTTTCTTGTTTATATTTTTCTTTTATTGACAATTGAGTTTCTATTTTATGCGGGTTGGTGTATATATGGTATCCAACATGTTTTCTTGACACGGTAAATGCTTTATGTACAGGTAGCAATGAAGCTTGCTCCTGATAGGAAAAAATTCATGGAGGTGATTCAAGGCTCTGCCACTGGCAGTGTCACTGCTGATATGGAGAAATTTTGTGCTGATTTTTCTCCTCTCCTTGAAGAGAATCACAAGTTTCTGGTGAGATGTCTTGGATTTTATTTTGTATTGTCGTTTGTCGTTACATGAATTGATCTGAATGGCCTGAAAAAAGACATTGAACTGCATGAATCATCACCATCTATAATACATATTAAGTTAAAAAGGAATACAACATCTAGTCTCATTATCTAAGCATTCAATTATTAACAACTTGTAGTCCCATTACAAAGATTAGTTTATTACTTTGAAAGGATATAAGAACTTAAAAGGCTTAATCTTTTGGCACGCACAGGCTCGTCTTGGCTTGGATGATATGAAGGCCTCATGAAATCAGGGATACATGATGATCAGAATTCTCATGACGAATGGCTCTTTAAATTTCATCGCACGTTGAGTCTTTAAACTCTATGTTTCTCTGTTGGAATCCAGACCCATTAACATGATAATCATTCATCATGTATCGGAAATTTCATGTTTTCTGCTTGGTGGTATAGAATCTTGGGATAAGCTCAGCTTGGTATGGTTAGAAAAAACTGGTTAAACTATGGTTTCGCATGTGGCTAATTTATTTATTTATATAAAAACAGTGATTATTAGTTTTAAACTTAATTGTATTTTGATCTATTTTTACTCTGAATTATGTGTGATTATGGTTTTGTAAGTGTTTTCCAGTTCGTTAGATCTTCACAAAAATTAAGAAATCTATCCTTCCATTGATTTTCTTCAAAGCCCTCAAACAGGGTTAGAAATCAGTAGAGTAGAATTGAGTTCAGTTAAGAAGAATTGACTACATTTTCAGTTAAAATTTGGCTTATTTGAATTTAACCCGCCAGTAAAAATTCCCGATTTTCAAAAATTGCTATTTACTATTTCTTGTAAAATAAAAGTCATAAATAAAATAAAAATGATTGAGATGAGTTATTTTTCACAAATTGAGATTAAAATGAAAATTTTGTAAAATTAAAACTTAAATAATTGAGATTTATAATCTTAAAATTTTAAATAGATTCTAATCCAAAATTATTTATTTATCTATTTTATTTATTTATTATGCGAGCTCATTAATTACGCAAGTTGAACCGTGTTAGGGCATGCTTGGTTATTAATTTAAACCAAGTTGCACACATGACACATTTGTATGTAGCCGAAATCAAGTTGGGTGGTAGAGATTTTTTTCATTTCGCAAACCAAGTTTGAGTTGTGTAACAAACAAGTACATACTCAAATCAAGTTTATTTTATTTGATTATTAAATTTCTTATCATTAAACCTTTTAAAATTGTTTCATGCGTTATCTATTTTTTAGTATATTAAATTTGAAATCAAGCTAGACAAATCATTATGAATAATAAAACTCTTATATGTTTAAAACGAAACTAACATTATTACTGTTTTAAGAAACAAATAAAATGACAAAATCAAACTTGCTTAAATTTAAAAATATGCTATTTTTTAAAATACTCGGACGACATTATTTTTCTATGTCCAGCCCTTATTTATTCTACATTTCTCTTCAGTTCTTTAAAAATGCAACTACATTTTTTTAAAATCAGAAATTAAATATATAATTATTTTTAAAAAGTATATTACGATTTTTTCCCTCGATAGATCCTTAAATTACATTGTTTTTTGAAGCAAAATAAATTCCACGATCTTTCTTTTTTATTTTAGAATACACTAATTTAAATTATGAATATAAGTTACTTTTTAGATTTTTTTCATCTTATTTTTTGACATGATTGATAACTAGTTTTAAATATATAATATCAATTTTATTACTTTAGAGGATAAATAAATATTTAATATGAAATCTGGAGTTTATAATTAAGGATAAAAATTAATCATGCTATCCATCGAAGACTTACAGTTTGATATATTACAAGTATAACTATTTCTGCCTCATTTTATTTGAAAAGTCAGGTTTAGATTTAATCTTTTTAAAAGTTCCTTTTAACTAATGGACCACACTTCACGTTTTAAAGAACAACCATTAACTATGACAAGTGTGTTTACTCAATTCATTTTACTCCTACCATATTAGTAATATATATATATATATATATATATATATATATATATATATATAATTTACTTATATACAATCTTTATTATATAATATATTTACTTAATATAATAGTATTTCATTGCAAAAAAATATTATAGTATTTGAAGAATACAAATGAATGTGAATGTTTTTATGAGATAAAGTAAGTTATTTTCAAAGTATATTATTGTACTCCATTTTAAGAAATAAAAATAACCAGAACTTTTTAAACAAATTTTTAATACATTAAATAGTACATAAAAATATAAGTATATGTTAACTAATTCAAAGTAACTTTAAAAAGTTAAAATTTCCAATTCCACGATCTGATCCCACTTATTAAATTTTATTCTTATTTTAAAATTAAAATTAGTTTATAGGTTAGACCTTGAAAAAAAAGAGAATTTATGATGGGTAAATAAGTTAGGACGCGTTAGGTCAAATTTTATAGTTATAAAACTAACTCATATTAGGTCCACAAAAAATCTGACCTAATTTGTTTCATTTTTATTGTAGTTATTTAAAACACTCTGACCTTTACATTTATGTTTGTTATTTTTAGTTTTAATTATAAAATTGTTATCATATTTTTAATTTTTTAAAAATTTATGCAGAAAATATTAAAAACAATTTTTTCTATTTTTTCTTCCATTTTTTCATACATAACTTTTTTAAAGACAAAAAAACAAGATAAAGAATTTTATAATTAAAATTAAAAATTGAAAATCAAAAGAGTGGTGACTAGTCAATACAAAATCGATGTTTTTTTTAATATTAATAGATGTTTGTTAAAAGGAAATCAATAATAGATGTTTAAAATTAGTTGCTACTTACACCAATGTTGCGGAAGAAAGATAAAATATTATTGGGAGGCAAGTATCTATATTCTTTTGAAGATAAAAGAAAACCATTGGGAGTTTCCAGCTAAGTCTCTTTGTTAATGGTACCAGATTTTTTATTTTTGTTATTATGTTTAATTGAGGTTACCTAAATTCACAAATGCCATACAATTATACTTTTCAACCCGTTTTTGTCGCAGTTCCACTAAAAATAGAGCATGGACATGAAAATTACAATGAAACCTCTCTTGTCTTTTCATCAAAAAACCATACCAGTTACTGATTTTGATTTGTCTGGCCACCTATTGGGGGCGGTGGATCAAAATTCAGAGCTTTGGTTTTTTGCAGTTTTGAGATTTTCCAACTTGAATTCTCCATCTTCTTGGTTTGGATGCTCTTTTTCTAAACATCCAACCAAGAGGTGATTAACTTCCAAAACTTTTACCCCATCTTGTCATGTTTTTACTTTATCAATATGACAAAGTTATCTTATGATTCATTCTAACTTTTGTGGAGATAGCCAGGTAGGTGTTTTCTATTTTGTATGAATTCTATTTATGAAAAAGGAAGGAAAATTTGGAAGGTGAGATTGTATTACCATTTTGAATTGTGGTATATTTGTGGAATTAAGTGTTGTTTCATTTTTTAAAATTTCTACTTTTTTTAAAGAAAATGTTGAGAATTTTCAATTGAAAATTTAACAGACCCTTGATTCATTTATAGGAATAATGTAATGAAAGGGTAAATGCAATTTTTGGTTTCAGAAACTGATAGTTGGTTCCATTGAAGATTGGAAGTACTAATTAACAGCTTTTGAAGTGGAAGGTTTCGGTTGCAAATATATCCAAGAGCTTCAATCATGACGATGCCATTGCCATCTGTGGCTGTGAAAGGCCAGATGAAAGGCCTCCTTAAAGGACTTAGATACATATCTCAAATATTTGGTAACCATAATCTTCTATTTTCACTAAGAATTTTGTTTTTTACATGAAAATGTTCATATTGTTAGTTTTTATGATAAATTATTAGATGTTTTTTCTTTCTGTGACCTTGTATCTCCAATTTGAGATAAAATTTGTTTCCTTAACCTTTCACAAGTGAATACCATTATATATCATTAGATCCCCCTAATAATTAACAACAAACATCGTTTCCCTTTTCTGTTCTTCATTTCTGAGAGCAACCCTTTGTTTTTATCGTTATTATTAATAGTCTAATTGGAAGTTATGAATGCATTTCTAAATTTATTATAAATTTGAAGGAAAACTTTATAAGTAGTAATGATTTTGCAGACGAAGATGAAGAAAAGGATATACAAATTGGGTTCCCAACAGACGTGAAGCATTTAGCACACATTGGTTGTGATAATGGGGAAGCAAAGCCACCAAGCTGGGTATCATTTTCACTCTCTCATTTCTTTCCATTAATTTAGAGCACCTTGATTATGGTTAAGAGGATTCATTTCTATCTAATACCAGCATTTGTATCATACTACCTCTTCAGAAAAAGATTTGTATCATGCTATTACTTTTTATGTCTCAAAGATGAATTTTGTTTATTTTTGTTTGTTCACAGATAATGTTAAAAAGTTACTTATTTTCATACTATTTAACCACTTGTTAATGCATAGATGGGCGAATTTAAGGAAGCACAAGAGCAACCTTCATCTGAAGGCGTGACTGAAGGTTTGATCATATCTTTACAATAACAACACTAAATTCATATTCATTAACTTTTTAAATCAAGTTATAATATGATGATAAAGTGTTGGTATCATGATACAGAAGACAACAACAACACCAGCAACAACAATAATGATAAGGAAAAAGAAAAGGAAAAAGAAAAAGAAAAAGAAAAAAGTGGTGAAGGGAAACGAGTTCGAAAGTCAAGAGCACGTTCTTCAGAGGGCCAACCACCCACGGGCCTAACAGATGGGGTGAAGCCCAGTCGACGGCAGCAGTCCTCAGACTCTTCGAAAAAGCTCCAGCCCAAATCATCTGAAGAAGAGAAACCCCCAACAACAACAACAACCACCAAACATCGTAGAAAATCCAAGACCACGTCTTCTGAGGAGAAGGAGAAGGAGAAGGAGAAGGAGAATGAGAAAGAGAAAGAGAAAGAGAAAGAGAAAGAGAAAGAGGGGTCCACAAGGAGGGGTTCTAGACATGGACACCGAAGAGCTTCAAAGGGAGATTCTATATCAGACATCACCCTCACCGATTCTGGGCTCGCCCCACAATAGACAACAACATCTTTTGCTAACTCAGATTTAGAGGAAGAGGTTTTTTCAGGGGCAAGAAGATTATTCTCCCGTTACTATTAATATTCCTATTTCTATTATTATCAAAACCAAACTTATTCGATAGGTCCGATCAGTTGAATCAAGAATCAGTTAGGTAACCGATCGGATTAATTCTTTAATACTATTGATTCAACTACGATAGACTCCGGTTTGATCATAATTTATTTAAACTGGTGTCTTTACCAGTTCAATAACCGGTCCGGTTATAAAAAGTTGAGTATTACTATTGTTAATTAATTACATGTTAAGTGTATCATCATGTCAGGCCTCCAAAAACTAAAAACAGAAAAAGCGTCAACTCGCTTAGTGCCGTGTGACTTCTATCCTTTGAATACAAACAACCTTTTCTTCAATGTTTCTCTTTCTTCCATTTTCTCTATTTTCCTTTTCTGTTTTTATTTTTATCACCGCCACTTGTTACTATGGACAACTCAACCTGTATTTGCTTAAATTATAAAACGAGGTAACTTTTTAGGTGTAGGTGTACCCGAGACAACCAATTAAAATTAGACATGTTAATAAAAGTTTACATGTAAATTCTTTGTGTCTAGCACCCAATGATAAAAAAAAATATTTTTTATGCTGATTATACTAAAAACCGATGAAAAAGTATTTTTTTTAACACTGATTATCCTATAATTTTAATTGGTGGTACAAGTATTGGGACGAGATATTTTTCATATTGATCAATCACATCTATTGATAAACATTATTTGACAGCTTGATGAAGTCACTTTTGTGGCTTATGTCAAAAGAAAATAAAATTGAAAGTAGCGGTGCTAATTTTTATCTCTATAGTTATCATTAGAATACAAAGAAAGGAAAATAAATCTCATGGTGTATGATTAAGGTTTCATATAAAATATGCATTCTTCACCACTCTTCAAAAGGAAAAAATTCAAAGAAATTCTTTGCCCCCCTCTATTTTAGTTCTAGTTTAAAAGAGAATATTATTGTTCCCACTTCCTTTTAGTTTACTCTCAACCCTGTTTCAGTTGTAAATATTTAATAAGATTGTTGAAACAAGTTGTCACATTTGGAAATTTGATAAGTGTGATGCAATATTTTTACTTACATGACAAGTATGATAAAAAAAATTTAATATGAAAGTTAATGTTTGAATATAGACCTTCAAACTAAATTATCCAAACCCCTCACACTATTAAGCAGGTACATTGGGAGTTCAACAACAAAACACCCAATTATTTATCAAGCGATCACCAAAATTTTAAATTGGTATAAATTGCATCTATTGATAAAAGTGATGTCTGCTGAACTAGAAGTGTCAGTTGAACTGGTATAAGTTGTGCAAAATTACTTTGTAATAACACAGTAAACACACAAATATATTTATGGACACAATACAGTAGAGCTACAAACAACAAATCGGTTGAAAGCTATAGAATTTAATACCAAGGGAGTTAGATAATAAAGTAGTCTATAAGTCACATTTCCAGAAGGAAACACATAAGCATATCTTGTGTTGTGTACAGCTTGAACATTCTCAGCAGAAACAATTAAGAGCTAATTTCCCACAACATTTTGTGGTTCCAGGTTCTCCTTGTTGGAGACTTTAAACACAGAATCTTTCCCATTTGTCTTTGCAGGAGAAAACTTATCAAAAGCTTCATCAGATCTCTTTTTCGTAGGTATTGGGGTTCCAATGTGCTGGGAGAGCTCTCTTTGGTTTCCACAAAGAGTGAATATATTTTGGATTCTCAGAAGTCTATTAGATTCACCATCCTTGTCATCCACTGAACTTGCCTTGAAACAATAATCCTCTTTCTTTGGACTTGTCTTAGACACCTTTGAAGTTTCAAAGGAGCCTGCAGCACTAGGCTTGTCAACAGTGCATACCCTCTTTTCCTCTATGACTTCTTTCTCCACTTCCTCATCTTCATCCCCTTTGTCTTCATGATCCTGTTCTCCTTCTCCTTCTTCTTCATATACTGTACTAAGACATACTCTTTGGCCAAAGTTTGGTGCAAAAACATTAGCAGCATCTTCTTGTACACCATTCAAAGTATTTGGACACTGTTGATTTGAAAATGAAAAGTTTTGCTTAGCATTGTAATCACTCTTGCACACGACTCCGCCGACAATACTTACTTCGCGGCCTAGGGGTTCTTGATCATCCATGTCCAAATCCATTGATTTCACCATTCCAGGATCCTCCTCACTTTTGTAAATCCGCAACAGCCTCCTCGCAAACCCACTTGACTCCATGTCTTTCGAATCGTTCTCCTCACTGCCACAGCCTAGCCTAGAACAGCATAACTGTGACTCTATTTCTTCCAGTCTCTTTCTCAGAGTTTCAACTTCCTCCTGCTGTTGCAATATCCTCTCTTCCATTCTCTTCCTCTCCAATTCAACAAACTCATTAGTCATTCTTTGGCACTCTTCCAACTTCTTTTCCAACTCCTGCCGAAGAAGCCGGGTTCGTTCATTTACCTTCAAGTTAATTTCCTCCTCACTTGTAGGAGTTGTTCCTTTGCCTTCTACCATGTCCAGTTTAGCTCTCAATGCAGTGATTTCTTCTTCTTTCTTTGAAAGCTTTTTGTGTGCTTCATTGCGCTCTTTCTCTCTTTGTTTGTTTTCCATTTGTAGCTTCAAGATGAATTCATCCATAGCAGCAATTCTTGATCCCAAAATGACTGCAGAAGATTCATCATCCTTGACTGGAGTATGTGGACCACGGACTATGCATTTTGCTTTCGCTCCATATTCAAGGGTAGAGATTGTCTTGTGTATCTCCTTAGGATCAGGACTTGCACACAGTATCATCAGAATTTTTGACTTATCATCTTCAAAGGAATCCTTAAAAGGTTAAGTATAAAAAGTACACGCATCAGTGAAACTTCAAAAAACAGAGAACAAAAATCCAGCAACTCACTCAATTAAAAAGACAATATTTACCTGCAGAAGCATGGTAAGTTTGCTGTCCCTAAAAGGCACATGTGAATCGCCATTTGCAATGGACTCCACCACTCTCTTCAGTGCTGTATTTCCTTGATTGATTTTTGCAGTCTATAATTCCATTGACAGTATACTAATCAGCAGAGAACTGAATCATTCAAGAAAGAAAATCAAAATGGAAAAAAGATGTACCTGCATTTTGGCCTCAAACCCAGTTTGACCAGCTTGTTCAATATTTTCTGATCCTGCCATGTCAACGAGCATTAGCCGCCCTCCCACAGTTGGGACATCAAGGATTACCTGATCAGAATGAAAGACATGTAATCAGTTACTTGTAAAGAAAACGTAGTAACTTTATTGGGACTATCTTCTTCCTACGAAAACCATACCATGCAGTGACTTCTGGAGCTCCTGTCATTACAAAGTGTGCTTTTAACAATCCTCCGCTTCTCCACTTTCTGAATTTCCTTTGAGATCTTCCCTGCTTCATTTCCAGATATATATGTTGCATTCTTAGCCTTTTTCCCCATCACTTCAAGTTTCACCTACAAGTGACACCATCCAAATGTCAAGGATAGACAATTAATTAAAAAAGCAGGGTACAATACTTCCAAACAAACGTTTGATTACGCCACATAAACATTCTTCTTTTCCCTTTGGGAAAACAAAACTCCATAGATGTCTCATTATGTTGACAATGATCATGCATAAGTACAAATAAGAGAAATTGAGCCTACTTTTGCTCATTAGTAGGTCCAATCCAAATTCAATCAAGCATTGCAGTAAGAACTATCAGCTAAGGCCTCTTCCAAAACAAGCATTCCAATGAAGCAACACTGTATATTACAAAGTTCTAAACAACATCTTTCAACACATGTTTTACAGTTGACACTCATCTTTTTCTATTTTTTTTATCATTATTATAGTATGTGTTGAAAGCATGTCAATAAGGGGTTATATTTTCTGAAGTAAGAAATATCTTACAAGCCCACATTCAGAGTGAAGCATACCAACCACACAGCGAAGCAAAAGTGAAAAAACAAAGTGAGCCACAAAATAACAATATTTAGACAACCAGTTTTGCACAAGTTGTGAAAACAAGTAACATCATGTAAGTTTCATGGGTATATAACAAAAAGTAAGCCAACCAAACGACAATTCTCAAGCAAATTTCCAGATATAACATGGAAAACACAAACCTATAGTCAGTTTGATTTCCTCCACGCACACTTCTAACAAAAACTAATAAATTAGCAATGCCGATTAAAAGAAGTATTATTATATTTACCTTCGAAGCACTGCTACCCTTAGGCCACCCAAATCCAAATCCTCCCCCACCACCTCCTCCATTAGTGGACAAAAGATCATAAATCTCCTCATTGTAAATCTCCAAAACAGTGACTTGAACAAAAGTCCCCAACCCAAGATGATGATCCTCACCACCATCTCCATCTCCAAGAATGTCCCTAAGAGACCTATACACAATCCCAGCCTGCTTTGAACTCCCAAACATGGTGTGACTCTTTCCAGAACCAGTTGGCCCATACATCATTATGGTGCACTTGTCCCCAAGCTTAACCCCATTGATCCTCGACTCCACAAACTTCTTGTAGAACACATCCAAATCCTCTTCCTCAGAGACGGATACCCCATCGAGGGTAAAGTCTCGGTACCCGAAATCGGCACGAACACGAATACAACTAGAGTTTGAACTCGCTTGAAGAATCGATGATAAAGGCTTCTCCTTTTTATCTGGGTAGTCACGGATTCTGGCGATTACTTCAATTGGGTGTTCAGCAGGAGCAACGGAATTGGGATTAGGCGTTTGTGGCGCTGATTTGATGCCATTGAAGTTTAGGCGCTGTTTGGATTGTGGAGTTTTCGACTGTGAAGAATGGTTTGGTTTGAAAGAAGGGGTTGGAGCCATGAATTTGGGAAAGCCAGAATTTGGGGAGACCCAGAGAGAAGTGAGATTAAGATTGAACCTTTTCGGGTTGAAATCGACGACCCAGTTGAGAAAGAAAGTGCAAGAAATAAGCTTTGAGTTTTTTCGAGTGAAAAAGAGAAATGAAATGATTGAAAGAGAAACAAAACAAGAGTTTTGAAAATTTTCAACCAAAATGTAGCCGTTACGGTCTCCAACGTCTATATATGTTATATTTATATTTTTCACATGCAAATGATGGAATTCTCTTACTTTTGGGTTTCTATTTTTGCCTTTTGCGAGGCCTAAAGAACAATAAATCACAACATATTATTTGGATATATGTTGATAACGATTTTTTTAAAGTTCAATTGATTATATTTTAAATTTATACTATAAAAAACCAAATCAATAAAAAGTTCAAATTTCCTTTCTTAAGTTACTTTAGTAAGGATCTCAAATATGTTTTTTTATTGATAGATATTTTTAGTAATATTTAAAGATTTAGTTAAACTAATAAAAAAATTCAAATTTCCGAACAATGTAAAGTGTAAAAGACATTAGATCTTTTTATGTGGAGGTTTGAAATTATTTCAAATTAGTTAATAGCTCGTACAATGTAAAAGATTTAATATTTTAAATAAAATTTTATAAAAATAAACTATTCTATTAAGTTCAAGTTTTTATATGTAGTATAAAAATAATTCATTATGTACAAAAATTATGATACTACATTATATATTTTTGTAAATGTAAGGTTTTGGGTTCTTTCTATAATTTGAAAATAATTTTTTTAAAAGTAAATGAATTAAAAATAAAAAGATTTCATTTTAAAATATCACTTACGCTTCTTTACACTAATTTTTAAATAATTTTGACGTAATTTTCTAATAGAGAAATTTCACTTTTAATTCCTTAAAAAATGTCCTTAAGACACGAGGACCCTAATATTAATTATATACTATTTCATATAATACTTAAATGTTGGAAAATTGTTGAATATTTAAATTAATTTTCTTTCATATTAATTCTTCAACGGTGGAATTTATCATAAAAAATATATGAATAAAGTCAACAATTTGGAAATAATTCATAAAATAATAATTAGTATATTTTTAAATTTTAAATTTTTTCAAATAAGCATATTACATATCAAAGAACTTGATTGACGATTTTCCATTAATTACAACTTCTAAAAACTATTTATACAAAGTTGATTGTGATCATTTGAGAAACTAATGATATGAGAGAATTTTTTTATTATTGGAAATAATATAAAATGTAATTTGATGTAATATTTGTTAGGAGCGATAAGATGATTTAGTAGTTAAAGATATAGGAATAAGAGAAAATATTATAGGATTGACTCCTTTCGCTAGAAAAACTAGAAATATTAACTAATAGCTTTTACATAATAAAAAAATCCTAATAAAACTTGTTTTTGGTTTTTAGTTTCATGTTTTAGCTTATATGGTTTTAAATTTTAAAAAGTTGTTGCAAAACTTTCATAATGATGATCAAAACTACTTTACGCATAAACAACAACAATGATATGATAATATTAATAGTAATAATAAATCTTCTACAATAATGATGATGACAATGGTAAAGGTGGAGTGGTTGTCGTCGTCGTTATGGTGGCAGTAGCAGTGGTAGCGATGACAATGATGATAGTGGTGATAATAGTGGTGATGGTGGCAGTCACAATAATGGTAATGGTGGAAGAGATGCTTGCGGTGGTAACGAAGGCAGTGGTGGAGGCCATTGCCATTGTGACGATGGTGACAACATTTGTGATGGTAACGTTAGTGATGGTGGCGGTGGAGATGACAATAGGTGATCGTAATGGAGGGGTGTGATGACGGTGGCAACGACGATAAAGGTATAGTGGTGATGATGACAGAGGTAGTTGTGTTGGTGACGACAATAATGGTTGTGGTGGTAGGGTGGTGGTGACTGAAGTTGTCAAAACAAGTCACCCACCCGCCAAAATATAGGGCGAAGCGGTTTGAAATTGATGTGGTTGCGTGCTAAATTTTCCTAACTCACCTGTCATCTTTTAGAAGGGTTGGCAGGCCAAGCAACTTGCTTTAACATCTATAGTGGTGACAATGATGACAATCATGGTAATGTGGTGGTGGCAGCGACAATGGTGGTTATGGTGGTCATGGTCATGGCAATGATGGTGATAGGGGATGTGTTGGTGGTGGAGCAATATGTTGTGGGGTGGTAGAGGCGATGGTAGTTGTGGTGGTATGATGATGGTGACGACGACGATGGTGGTGAAAGGTGTGGCGATTATGGGAGCAATGTTGAAGTTGGTTGTAACCAGAGTTATCAAAATGGGATGGGTTGAGCAAAAAAAACAAAAAAAATAATAATGTGGGTTTGTCAAAAGCCCACATAAGCTTTAAAAAAACCCGTTAAAACATGTAGCTTATCAGGCCAATACGAGCCAAGCCCTAAAATTTGAGCTCGAATTCAAAGCGGACCATTTTTCCCCGGCCTAAAAAACCTAATCCCTTGGGTAGCCCATTTTGACACACATGGTTGTAACAACAATGATGATGGTAGTAGTAGAGACGATGGTGGCCATGGTGGAAGGTGTGGTGATGGTGGAAAGATAGTGGTAGTGGTGACAACAATGACGACTGTAACATCCTGAATTTGTAATTGGCAAAATAAATATATGGGTATTTTAGCTTAAAATAATAATAATTAGAAGATATGAGATGGACTACATGATTTAATAATGAGTTTTAAAGGAAATGGTGAAAAAGGCCTGACGCGTAGCGTAGCAGTGGCGCGTAGCATCAGGGTAAAATTTTAAAGCTGCGCGTAGCGCCATTGTGACGTGTAGCGTCAGCGTCACGATCAGTTTTAAATGAGGGCATGCAAAACAGAAACGTAAAACACTATTTTCTTCCCCCTTTTTTTCACCCCTGCAATTTGTGACCAAGACTTGGTGAGAACTTGTGATTTCTTACGTTTTGGACTTTGAGGGTAAGATACATGCATGTGGGAACCTTCGATTTCAAGCTTTCACTCTTTCCCTCTCCAATTTCTCTCTTTAACCAAATTGTATGTTGGGGGAAGGCTTGGATTTTGTGTTTTATGAACTTGGGAAGTTCGGATATTGGTTCTAACATAGTAGGGAAGGCAATGTACTAATGTGTTTTACGTTTTAGTGACCTTAGGAGCCGAAAAAAGTGTCGGTGGATCAATTGGCGAAATGGGCGTCGAGTTTGGAAGCGGAGTAGTGATCAAGGAAGCGTAGGACGCGACCAACACCATGAGCAACTCGAAGAAGCTTGAAACTGAGGTAAGGGAGTGTTCAGGTCATAATTAATTAGATTTGGGCATGTACCTTAGGTCCGGCAATAGTATAATGTGATTAGAAGTAATGAGAAGTAGGAATATAATTATATGGTATAAATTACATGATTATATATGTGTGAGGATGTATTGGAAATGAAAGAATTTGATAGAACACGTATTTTTACAAATTAATAAAGTAATTATGAGTTTGAAAATATTCGATAAATGAAATGGGAAGATTATGTATAAATTAGTATATGAATTATGAACCAAAGTGCATAATGGATATGTTTTATTAATGATTACATATGGATGTTATTGTGTGGCATGTGGTAATTGCTGAGAAATGGTGAATTGAGAGATTGTGGCGAGTTAATGCGTACTATGGCATTATGTTAGTGGGTTTGGCTTGTTGGCCGCCCTGTATGATTGTTAAATGTCAGTTTCTAACAATTACAAATGAATTTGATGATGTTGAGTCATGTATGATATGAGTATGTATGTGTTTATGTGGTGTGGGACGGCTGACAGTATGTGTTTCCCCTCATTTTTGGCTCTCGTGGTCCTTTGGGATCCAATTAAGCTACCCAGTTGTCAAGTCGGATCTAATGGTTGAGGTGGAGAGTCAAGTTGGGTTCATGGGGTATCAAGTTGGACCCCTAGTTGAAGGCCGATCCTTTAGTATCTGGATACTAAGAGTCAGATACGCATACGAGTTAGTTGTGACATATATGAATTGATATTGATTTATGTTATATGATGAATTGAGAATTGGTTATAAATGTAATATGAAATGAAGATGTAGTTGTGTGATGTAATTAAGAGATGGATTAATGTTTTGATGATTTGATGATGTAATGCATGTATTGGAAATAGTTGAAGTTATGTGAAAATAGAACTTAAATAGGTGATTTTGAGATCTGACGGGTTTTGAGACCCCCGGAAGCGACCAATAGGTTTCCTATGACATTTAGAAATTACGTGTATAAGCCTTGGGTAATTTGGAGTCCATTTAGGTAGTTTGGTGCATATGTTTGCATATAAGTTGACTTAAATATATTTTCGCGCATAACTCGCGTGTATGATAGAATTTTGGCGAATGGACAACGCCAACAGTTCCGGAATGGGGAAAACAGATGGCCCGTGAAGTTTCATGGCAATCGAATATGAAACGGGCCAATTGGATAGGTCGGAAGTTGGCTGGATGACCTAAAATGCTTAACAACATTAAGTGTTGTCACTGTCATGCTGACGCTGAGCGCCAGCCTGATGCGTAGCGTTAGGGTTGCGATGGGAGCATGACGCGTAACGTCAGGTCCCTGTTTTCCAAAAGTTGGTGTTTTTACAATTTAAGTGGTTTTTGGGTTTTAAAAGTGTTATATATGATGTATTTTGGGGGGGGGGGGGTTGACATTAAATAAGTATTTTGATAAATATGAAGTAATTAATTAATTATTTTGTGAAAAATTTATTGTGAATTTTAATTAAACAATTAAAAATAAGTGTAAATAATTAGAGGACGTCACAACAACAATAGCGGTGGTGGGGTTTGTGGTGGTATGATGGTGGTTATGGAGGGTGTGGTGGTGGTTGTAGGAATGTGGTAGCGGTGATGATGGTGGCAGTGGCAGTGATGGTTCACAGTGTGGGGTGGCGGTAACAACAACGATGATGGTAGCGGTCATGGGGTGGCAGTGGTGAATAACGAAGGTTGAAAGTTTATAAAACTAAAAGTAAGAAACAATGAAACCATTTTTTCTTATATTTTAAAATGACTAAAACCCTCTTGAAATGGGTAAAAACTCATTTCAACACCGTTTGATAAAAATGTGTTTCCCGGGAATACGTTTCCTCGATAACTTATTTCCAATGTTTGGTATTAAAAAAACTTACTCATAAATCTTTTTAGTTTCTCTCATTCCCATGTTTGGTATTAAAAAAACTTATCTGTGAATCTTTTTGTTTTATAAGGATTTGGTAAGAAAATGAGGTATTTTTGTCTTAAAAATTTTTATTCCCGGGAATGTATAGGATACCCACCTGTTGAAATGGGAAAATAAAGTTTTTAATTCTTTCATAATTAAGTTTCCTAGGAATCTCATATTCCTGAAAGTTTTTTTTTTTATCTTATACCAAACATGAGTAATGAAATATTTTAAGTAGCATTTACAGGAAAATTGAAAGATCCCCCTGTAACAAACATCACCTAATAAAAATCTCGTATTTGAATAGTAGTTGATTATTTGTATATATATTTGACATAATATTTCAATTAAAACATTAAATTTAAGTTAATAAAAAATATCACACAAAAGATTAAAAACACTTCAGCGAAAATTAAATACATGTAGTTTTGCAGTTGTTTCAAATAAGATCTTTCATCAGCAATGTCTTAAATTGAAACTTTATTGATGAAAACACTTATTAAAAGAGTTAACTCTATCACGATGTATATATTTTTCACTTGAATATGGTTAGTTTTGTGGATGATGTGGATATAAAATATAAATATAGTTTGTAATTATAAAACTAACTTGGTGGATGCACAATGTCTCTTAAAACGTAGGGCGAAGTCAAAGAAAATTTTGTGCCATTGGCATTATCGGATGAGATTGTGTTAACTTTAACACCCAAATTGTGTTTGAACCATGCACAGAAAACGTTTAATGTGGGAACCCGTTTTAGACCTGTGTATGGAATTCGCAGAAAATGTAATGCTCCAATAGTGAGAAGGAAAGTTATTGAAGTAACTAAAATTTGTTATTTCAGTGTAACAGGGAATGTAATGCTCCAATTCCAAATATACCATTATGTTCATAACATCCTGAACTGCTGATTTTGTGCCTTAATCTTTTAAGCTAGTGAAATATTGATGACCACATTCCAACAAAGCTACTAGAAATAGCTTTTAGCCTATAATACAACACAGGAGCATGGACAGCTAAGTACAAAACAAAGCTGCAAAACCAAATAGTGTAAAAGGAAACATTAACTATTGAGATTCAAGATTGTGGTAAATATATTGCAGCTCAGTGCATTTGATAACATGCACTCCTCACTTATATAACCATAAACATAAGAGCAAAGAGAATAAAAATTCCACCCTCCTCTCCTATGACGAGTTAGACATCTATTATATGAAGTTTGTAAAACTAAACATTTAATGGTAATACAGAAATATAAAAATGGTGACGAGGTAACAAAGTGTATTTGATGGGATGCGTTTCCTCAATTATATATACATTAGCATAAGAGGCAATACTAGAGATGACAAAACGGGCTGGCCCGTCCCGCCAAAGCCCGCAAAAAGCGGGACGGGCCGCCAAAGCCCGCAAAAACGTGTCAAAATTCAAGGCCTGCCTAAGACGGGCCCGGTGGGCCGGCCCGCCAAAGTTAAAATTGTAATTTTTTTTAAAAAAATGTGTCAAATTAAGATTAAAAAATTAAAAAAATAATTTTTTAGAAAAATTAAAGAAAATATTATTAAAAGAAATGTATAAATAGTAAGAAATGTTACTTTTTTTAAAATTTTAGAAAATCAAAGTGTATATTTTAATAAAATAAAGTATAAATTAGTAATATTTATATTTTTTCTTTTGGTGAGGGCCCATTGGGTCAGCCCGCCCCGCCAAATTTGGCGGGCTTGGTGGGCCAGCCCGTTGGGCCTGACCCGTTTTGCCATCCCTAGGCAATACAATACAAATTTCATGCTCAAATGAAGTATTGTCCCGTGTAATTTTAAAGTAAACTACATAATTACAGGCAAACAATTAAATTAATAATAATATTTAAAAGTTAAAAAATAATATTGTTGCAGTTATGAGAAATCGAACGGGATTAAAAATTGTATGTATTGTAAGTTCTTATGGAATAATGGTTTCATAATTCCCTAATTCTCTACTGTTGGTGGGTAGCTTGTTAATATATTTCGAGCTATTATTTTTAAGAGTAAATGAAGTACAATCGATTCAATTTGAGGTAAAAGGGTGGTCTTTAAATTTAGGGTAGGAGAGGATAGTGCCTTTGATTTAAATTTGGATACGAACATATTGAATTTAAATTAATTTTATTTTTTAATTTAATCCGATGATTATGAGTGTTTGTTCTTGTTTATCATCATATTGTTCTATTCTTATCACATACATATTCAATACACGGATATATTAATATATAAGTCTTATCTATAAACATATACATTTCCATAATAATTCAACATGTTATCTTACAAACAGTTACGTTATATATTAAATGACTATAAATTATAATTTAATTAACAATTAACAATATGATATAAGTTTAAAATAGAGCAAACAAATTAATAGTTTTTAATATACATGAAACACTATGGCAATTAATCTAATTAAACGTAAAAATCAAATCTAACAAATAGTACATGAAATAGTATTTTTTAACATTAAGGTTGAGTTAAGAAAAGGGAAATTAATATATATTTTTTATTTAGCGCATAAGTCTACACAATAAAATAATATACAGTATTTATCAGGTATTTTCAGTACATAACATTTAGATTAGAAATATTATTCAAGCTAAATTGTTATTCCTGCCAATTTTAAGTTACATCTTTAATTTTTAATAAAATTTAAGTTAGATATTTAATCTTTTCAGTAAATTTTAAATTAATTTTCTAATCTTTTCAATGTTTACTCGGTTAAGTCATTTATCATTTTAAAATGTTTTAGTTACGCCTTTTTTATCCAATTTTTCACACAAGATAATGAGATGACATAATAACATGACAGACAAACATCACATGTTATCATCTAGTCAGGTATTTATTGTTTGAAGAGTAAATGATACATAAAATCACTAATAAACATTTGACATAATCATCATGTAAACATCTATGACACTTGGAGTAGTCATATTAACATATATTGAATAGATTCAACAGTCCAATTGAAACATTTTAAAAAGAAATGTAAACATGACAAGTAGTATACTACCTACCTGTTAAACTTTCTAGATACCAGCACCCACGGGTAGTTGTAGCGGATACCCGTGGGTATTTATTAATATTTTAAAATCATATAATAAAAAATAAAATAATATATAATATATTAAATATAATATTATACTAATTCAAAATAATATAAATTAATATTATATAATACAATTATAACTTAATATATTAAAAATATTATCATGAATTAATGTTTAATAAATTTTATCTCATTATAAAATAATAAAATAATTTTATTATTTAAATATATTTAATTAAAAACAAATAATTTTAAGCATGTAAGTACTTAGGTATTATTATAATACTTATACTCATCTATTTAGCAAAGGTACCAGTACACCCACGAATATCCATAGATACAAACATTTTTGTATAAATCAATGTCGGCCCCTGACGGGGAACTGTAGGAGATTGATGAAACACAAGACGATCTGGTACATCGAAACAGTTCGTAATAGGCCGAAGAATGGTGCATTAGATCCGGTAGCTCGCAGAGGAAATTAGATCCAGTAAAGGCCAGCCCCAGCCAAAACCCTTTAAATTAAGCCCTTGCTTGCTCCTTCAGCCTTGGATACACCACCCTTACCCACAAAATGACTTCCTGAGTCTTGCGCACGGGGAGGAGGTATAGATGTTAAGAGTCTTACTTCGAATACCCTTGAAAAGGATAAAATTAAGAGTCTCATTTAAAATTTACTTAAAAAAAAAATTGAATAGTAATTTAGCCTATTATATTATATATCTATTGAAATAATCATTGAACATGTTTCACTAAGGTTACATTATATTAAATACTTATAAATTATAGTTTAATTTACAATTATATATATAGGTACTTTTGGAGCAAGTATTATTATAATACTTATAAATTATAATTTAATATACGGAAATCGTGCTTTTGCAATCAATCTAAATGTAAAAACTCAAATCTAACCTAGTATCCATGAAATGTTATTTTTTTAACATTTGATTGATTAAAGGAAAGGGAAATATTTTTTTCATTTAATTAGTATAGACGGAGAATGCAAATGAAGTCACTATGATGAAATAATGTGTAATTTTGAAGTATTTTTTACATTGTTTGTTGAACAATTGATAGAGAAATAATATAATATATTTTACATTTAGTAAAGGAGATTGTAAGATGAAAAAGCCAAATAACTATAATAATGAAATAATGTGCAATAGTTTTAAGACTGAATAAACTTAGTTTCGCTAATGGTAGGAATGTGCGTCCACACCATGAATAGGAAATGATGGTTAGATATCTTAAAAATAAACAAAGAAAAATGAGAGTGAGAATCTCTATAGATGCTAGGCAAAGTATGAACCTAATTATACCAGGCTTGGCTTGGTGAAGATTGTGATCCATGGCTTGCACGAATCTTTGCCTGGCTATGTTGGTTGGCATATGTTCATCATATGTACCAACAGAACCAAGGAGATGTTTGAATCAATAAAAATAGTAATAACAAAAAGATCCAGGTAGATAATAAATTAATTGGAAGAATGAAATAGTTAATCCAAAATAATAAGCTACTTTACATATTACTTGACTTGGTTACACATTATTCGAATATAAATCATGAAACTTTAGCCAACTCACCTTTCCCAAAAGCATTTCATATCTTCCTCCCAAAAGTAGCAATGAGCTTGCCTATCTTGCCTTCCTAAATGGCCCTTACTCAATTTAAATTATATAACCATAAGTATGCCATAAATAATTTTGTAACCTTAATATCATTTTGACTGTGTGTGTCTATATACACACATGAATCTCACAAGTACACGGATTTTATTTGTAAGTTTTAAGTGGAACAAAAAATTAGAAAAAAATGACAATTCAAATAAATTGATGATGTGACGAATATGAGAAAACTTACATGAAAGTGTTTCGACTTGTGTTTCTGAATTTATATATTATAAATATATAGAAAAATTCCATTGCTTACATAGGAGAGAGGAGATTGAGCAGGGAAAAGGAGAGAAGCTGCCATGTTGTATCCATCAACCAATTGCATAAACTCCAAAAAAGTGACACCAAATTGGATCATCCACCCCTCTTGGACTTGAGGCAGGAGCAAGACTAAAGTATATCAAATCAAGCAACAAAAAGATTATTCCATAAGCAAAGAAGAAAAAATATACTATCGAAACAAATCATTCTAAAACTGAAGAATACAACAGTGTATTCAAGTGTCCATATCAAATGATCTAAAAGCAATTATTCCTTAAAGATGAAATATGTTACAATTAAACAAAGAGTACCTGGTTCCCTTGGAGCTACATAGTGGGGGTCTCCATCTGTAAATCTATGTTTACAATATTGAGGAACTTACAAAAAACTATCAGAAAAAAACAATAATAAAAAGGGACAAAAAGGTGACACATAGGTGTTGGAAGTTTTTTATGTCCAACAGAGAAAATGCATAGTGCATACACCAGGAACTTAAGAAATCACAAATACCCTTAACTCGCCTCTATCTCCTCTTGTGATGCGGGTATCGGTGTCAAGATATGTAACTTCAAATTCACCACTTCCTGTATTAGATTGAGGCCTCAATGCATCTGGAATTCGTGGCACCTCAAATGGTGGCAACTGTGATAAATTCCCAGCTGTCTTCACGGTGGTTTTCTCAAATACTATCTTGATCTTTGAAGATCCTGTAACATTACAAACCCACAAAAAAATAATATGAAATGACAACAATTGTACAATACTACGATTCTTGTATCAGGTGATTGGTAGCAATTATGCACAGTTTACTGTGCATCTATAGACGATAAACAAAGCACAAAGCATCAAACCAACCTATGAGTTCAAATTTGTGAGCTAATGTGGCTGTTACTTCAAGAGGTGGTAGGGGCCATGGAGCACCCAATTGAAGCTCCACTATATTATCAAAATCTTTCCTTAGGATGTCAATTCGCTGAAAAACCTATCGACACAAAAACCATAAATGCAATAAATATGACACAATTAGCAACTTGATCTTGAGCAAATTATTAACAAGAAAGTGCATGCGTAACACCCAAAAACAAAATATATAGTAATTTATAATAACCTAACATGTTGCTCAGTCTCATCTGCCACTCAAATTGATATATTTCTTCCCAAAAAAAAGGAACCAGCACACATTGTATCACTAAACGGACAGTTGACAAAGAGACTTCGTAACTTGCTCTACCAATGTGCATCAACTTTAACTTGAAGTTACTCAAGGGAACAATGCAATCAAACAAAGATAGAAGTACCCTAATATTATCACAAGTAATCAGTAACACACCTGTCCAAGAGTTATAGGAAGGAGTCTTCCCAAGGGAGGTCCAGGACGACTCCCACCGAGAGTACGAGATGAAAATGCACTGCTATATGTCAGTTTCCATCGTCCTTGCAATTTATCAAGATCAACAGAGAGATCCACCAGTCCTCCAGCAGCTTCAAGTTCCTTAGCCGCATCATCTACCTTTCGTAAATCATCTTCACTTGCAGCTAGACCTCTATTTAGCCCAGAAACAGCACTCTGCATTAATAACTCAAGCATAATAAGAAACAAACAAGTTCTGCGGACCTAAAAAACAATCAATCAAACACAAAAACATACTGAAAATCATAATTATGTTTTCCAAATCTATGTGTGACCATCCTTACTCTCCACCCTCTCTCATAGACATAGTTATGTGCAATATATATTTACTGTCACTCATAAATAAAGAGACCATATATAAAACCATAACCAGAGATATCATAGTGCTCGTAGGGAGAAACAAGTATGGATATCAACTAGCCCTTTTTTATGCCTGAAACTATCTGCCAACTGACATAAGGCTCACAAAGGACTACCCTCAGACTGTTGGCCATGAAAATCAAATAGATTTACCTTGCTTTTAGGTGCAAAATTTTCAAAATTTGAAATTGAATATATGTTTAAATGACAATCAAGAATTTTAAGATTATTACAAAATTCTGCCTTAACAATTTTTAGTACAAATAAAAGAAATTTCAAATATTGTTAGAAGAGAATTATAAAACTCACCTTTTTTTGTTTAACTCATCTTAGACTTAGATTACCGTTTCCAATTACTTTTATATTTGACTCTTCTTATAATTACCACTCATTATTAGTTTAACAATATCCAGAATTATAAAATTCTTCCAAACACAACCTTAATTCAATATTCCAAGCCACAACTTCCCCTCTTTTACTAATCAAGCACCCATCAATCATCATGGTATTAGTTTTAGACTTTAAATTGTCAATAAAATTTATAAATTAAATTACTTTAAAAATAAATAAAAAAGACGGTTTCAAAAAACTCATTATCCCATCAGCATGCAGAACCACAGAAACAAGTGTAAAAGGACTATATTCAGAAGGGATTACGAAAATAACAAAAAAAAAGAAATTACATAAAAAAATCACCAAATTGAAATAGAAAAGAAAATTGTGAAACCCACCAGAAGATTGAGCTTCAAAAAGGAAATAGAATCAGAGGAGACCCCTGCATAGGCAGAACCGGATGGAGGAGGGTCAGCAACATAGGCCTCACCCACAGCAGATTTAACCTTGAGAGAACGCCTGCGTTGAGAAACCTTAGGCGACACAACGTGGAGGCGGCAGCAGGGAATCAAAACCCTGGCAAAGGAAGAAGAAGATGGTAGAGAGTGAGTGAGAGAGGGTGGAGGGTGAGGAAGAAGGTTGAGGGAAGCCATGGTGGTTGAAAATGTGGAACTTTGAAGAGATTTTTGGAGTGTGTGATTGAGAAGAACAAAGTGAGAAGAGCACACAAGTAGACACGAAGATACCACTTTGACAAACAGCAGCAGTTCATTCACTTCCTATGGTCACCACTTAGCGCCACGTAATGCTTAACTTTCTCAATTTTTATTTATTTTTTCAAAGATTGAGACTACATAAAACTACTTAATATTCCTATCCTATATTTATAAATAAGAGTATCATGTTATATATTATTTTAATCATTATGTATGATAAAAATAGTTTACTTGATTAGAAAATAATTAGTGTAGTGTTGAATTTAGTATTTAGTTAGAAAAAAATTAGTTTACTTGATTTAGAAAATAATCAGTGTAGTTTTAAATTTAACACTTAGTTAGAAAAAAATAGTTTACTTGATTAGAAAATTGTGTTGAATTCAATATTTAGTTAGAAAAAAAATAGTTTAGTTGATTTAGAAAATAATTAGTGTAGTGTTGAATTTAATACTTATTTTTTGTCCAATGTATTAATTTAGTGTTTACTTGATTTTAATTTTGTTACATTTAATTTTTATATATACACTTGTTTTATTTAATTTACTTTTAATTCAAATAACGTTGTTTTGAAAACTGAATATAGATGGTGATAATTGTTTTTAATTTTTATTGTAGTATGAAATAAGAAAGATCTAGTAATCTTGGACTGTTGAACCCATCTGTTAAAATTACAAGAAAAAATGTGTCAACACATATTTAGAGTAAAAAATTAGACCGTTTGGTAATAACAATTTTGCTAATTCTAGGTGGGAAAACTACTCATTCAATATTTGTTATTTCTATTAATGTAAATGAAGATTCAACTTGTAACATAAACCAAGGTAGTAGAGGAAGGGAGTGTGGATCTTCAAAAGATTCACACAAAAGACAATCTAACAGATGTTATGACAAAACCGATCAACACTAACAAGTTCAAATGGTGCAGGTCCTCTTATGGCCTATCAGAAACGTAATTGCGGTAGGAAACTGGCAAGAAGAGAAAATTTTGAGAAGCTCACAAAAGTGACTTTTAAGTAGGAGATTGTTGGAAACTAAAGCCACTTTTGTGGGAAAAAAATTGCATTAAATTTGTGGTGCAAAATCATGGAAGAATTATAGCTACTAATTAATGACATGTATAAATAATGTGTAGTCCAAATTAAAGCTTGCATATTAGCCACAAAAATGTGTGTGGTCACAATTGCATCTTGATGGCTATAAATTGAAGCTTCTTACTCCAAGTTTTATCATCCCAAACTAGAAGCATTTTCTAGTATCTAGAGAGAAAAGTTCAGAGAAAAAAATTAGAGTGTTCTACTATGAGATTCTCCTAGTGAGTGTTCTCTTATTTAGAGAGAGTGTGTCATTGTTCTCTCCTTGTGAGATAAAGAGAAGTTGTAATATTTCTTTCACTTAGTAAATTTATTTCTCTGGTCTTGCCCATAGTTTTTTCCTTATCTGTTGAGGGTTTTTCACGTAAAATTATTGTGTGTTCAGTTCCTCTTTTCTCATCTCTATTTTAGCTATGTGATATTATTCTGATACTCTAGTACCTAACATATCTACTCTCGATTGTTGATCGTCATGGGTTTAAGAGGTATTTGGCTTCATTTCAACCGGCCTTTAATGTTCCTACATGCAACACCATCAACAAAGCAATTCTGGATCTGTATGAAGAAGAAAGATCAATTGCTTTGAAGTTGTTAGACACAAATGATGAAAGAGTAGCAATTACAATAGATACATGAACAATAGTTAACCAAAAGAGAGGATACATGGTTATTACTGCTCATTACATTGATGGGTCATGGACTTTGCATAATCGCCTTTTAAGGTAAAATAACCAATTATGATATACCTTTTATATGTTAGATTATTTAATACATATTAGATTGTTTTTAATTTGTGATTCCTTTAATGATAGGTTTGTTTATGTTTCTGCACCTCATACTAGTTAAAGACTTTGTTCAATATTGGTTGATTGTTTGGTGGATTAGAAATAAATTCTAAGTCTACAATAATTAGTTAGGATAATTGTAGTACAAATAATTCCATGATTAAGAAAATTAAGGATAAGTTAAGGTTAGGCACTTTGTTTCATATGCATTGTGTAACACATATCTTGAATTTGATTGTAAAAGAAGGTTTTGAGGTGGTAAAAGATAGGAAAAATAACATTCATTAGAGTGTATCCTTTGGGACTTCAAATTCTAAAATACTACTATAAATTGGAAAATATGACTAAATAGTTACACATTAGTTATATTTGAAAGTTGATTCTAGATTGCCCGACTACATGGAATTTAACTTAGAAGATACTAGATGTTGTTATAGCATACAAAAATATGAGCCTAGCGAGTTCTATTTTTCACTTAAGGGTTTTTGGGTTTATTTTTTGGGTTTTATCATCGTTTGCTTGGAAGAAGAAGACCAAGGGACTACTAGGGCTTTAGTTGGAGGATCTTGTGCCTTTTATGTTGTAATTCCTACTTTCCTCTTTTCTTGACTTCAATGCATTTGATGTTGTTTAGCTTTACCATGTGTCACTAGTCCCCTTTGTATTAGGATTAAGTAAAACCTCATTTTATGTTATGAAACGTTTTTTATTATTAATGTTAATTATGTTTTTATTCCATTGTTAGCATTACTTTTTCTTAACTTCATGCATTATCAAACAAAAGAATAATAATGTATGTGTTTAGGGTTCTAAACGCTTGCTACATTAACATGGTTTAGTCACATATAATTGTAATATGATGTTGATGAATTAACTTGAATAATGGAACTTGATCCCAATGCCTTTTTATATTAATTTACTCAATGTAAACTTATTTCTTATTTTAGCTATTTGGATCCTTTTTCTCAACTACTAAAATATGGAATCAAACATGAATATATTGTGATTGTTTCCCTTTGTGATTTCAAACAACAATTACATAATCACTTTAATTATCACAAGTCCCTATGAACACGACAATCCAACAATTTTGGTACACTTGCCAATGTTCGATCAACTTTAAATGTGGAACCAAACAATGGGCTTATTTGTTTAAACTTATTTTAAGAGATAAGTGTTTTTTAATTTAAAAAAGTACTTATTTTAAATTTTAACGTGTTTGTTTAAAGTTTTGAAAATAAGCTGATTTCAGTTTATTTTAAGAAGCAACTCTGATCTGCTTATTAAAAAATTGATTATAAAGGAAACATATTTTTATAATCACTTTTTTAATAAGCTTAAACAAATGGGTCCAATATAGTAATTATGATGTTTTGCTCAATCAGAGGCGGGGCACAAATTTACATTGGGGAACGGTGTAACGCCCTGGCTACTTTTCAGGAATGAACGAATCTCCCACAAACTAACACAAGACCTTTCTAGTGTATTTTGTCCTCAATCACACACTTTCCGAGAACTTCCTAAGAGGTCACTCATCCCAAAATTTCTCCAAGTTAAGCACGTTTAACCTTGGAGTCCTTAAGTGATGGGCCACTGAAAAGGAAAATACATTTATTGGTATAGGTAGTACGAATTAATTCCTTTAAGCTATTATCGACTGTATAGTCTCATATCTATCTCATTCTGATATGTATTCAGTTTATTCATGTGTCCCTCCCACAGGGAGCTTGCCAGGAGCTGCTCCTTGTTTGTGCCCATGTACCGGCGATCACTCCCTGTCCTCAACAGTACCCGGGATGTTACAAACAAGGGCGATGAGGGTTTACTCGACCTCGATAAGGTGAGGGATAAGATGCATTTTATGAAACTCGCCAGCAATTGGGGACGAAGGAAGAGGATTAAGGGGGTGGGAACAGGGGTAGGAGAGGTGAAACCCACCCTCGTCACCCCGTCCCGTTGCCATGCTTAGGGAGGAAGAAGACAGTGACAGGAATTAAAGGTGCAAATCATGTCATCTAAGGAACTAGTAGCAAACTTAAACCCTATCCTCGTAAGGGGTAAGCTTCGTTCGGCCGTTGTTGCCGAGTAAGAATCCTCTTTGACAAGTAATCTCGCCATGGACACTACTACAAGAAAATTTACATTTTGTAACAAAAGTTCATCACTTGTCGTCATTAACTCTCAAGTCATTGTTGTATTATTGTCACAAATACTATACTTTTCATCGCAAACATAACAATTACATAAAAAATAGTCACATGTGATAAGTTTTTCGTCAGAAAAAATACTTTTTTTGTAATCAATGAAGATGAAGCGACAATTGTGGACATGGATCAAGTGAAAAATTAGTATAGTGCTTGGTAGGAGGAGGTTGTTGGTTCAACAACGCCAAAGACAGTAATGGTTGAGAGAGGCAAACATGATTAAAAGTGTCGATTAGAGCGGAATGAGGCATAACAGGCTTATAGAGTAAGACATTTGAGGCTAGATAGGTGAAGGTGGCAGGGGGCAGTTTAAGGTAGATGGTTTAGGGTTTCAAAGATGTGAGTGAGTTTATGGAGAGTTTGCGCAAGAAGAATAATTTTTTATTTAATTTTAATCCTACTTGGCAAAATAATTTAGGTGTCAATCATTTATTTATTGTCAAAGTCAACTAATTGTCACGTCATCAATTTTTACTACCAGATAGGCAATTTTTGTTAAGTAGGTGAATAAATTTGATGAAATAAATTTGGTTGAGCTAACTCTTAAAACATTAGAGATTTATTTAGATTAGAAAAAGTTTAAGCGTCATAGTTAAACCTAAATTTAAAATAACAGTTTTATTTAATTTATATTTATATTTATATTTAAAGAGAAAAATAGTACTAATATGCATTTAGATATTAACTCTGTTGAAATAATTCGTGATATTGTATCCTATCACTATGTGTTTCAAAAATTTTAAAATTTGTATCGATCAAAATAAAACATAGTTGCATTTATAAAACTAGTAACACGTTTAATCCTTTTTTAAAAAACCTGAAAAATCATGGATGTGATAATTTTGTTTGTACGGACATAATATGATATTATGATGAAACATGGACACTGAAAAAACGAATGTTATAGAATTGAAGTAAGATTATACTGGTTGAGGTCTTTGGTTATTTTTTAAAATTAGATTGGATTGATAGATTTGATTAGTTATATTATAAATTGATTAAGTATTTGTTTAGGTTAAATTTTTATTATGAGTATTAATTTAATTATAATTTATTTGATTTGATATTTTTATTGATTGAATAAACATTTTAAAAAGATGTTTGATTTACAGTTCCAAGTAATGGAACGGAGTTGAGGAGAAGAATAATCTTACGGTTAAACAAAGTTTTTTTTAACTATATCAAACGACGTAAAAAATCAATAATAACCTTTAAATTTTTTCATTTTTATAATTTTGTTAAGTACAAACAAAAATCTCCGAAGTTTAAAACTATCGGTAACTTGTAATACGATCTTAATTAGTTCATTGGAAAAAAAAAGCAAATACCATTTCTCTCCTTTTGATGCGTCTTTTGGAGGAAATGAGGTATCAGATATTTTGTTGTTTAGTTTTTAATAAAACGGTCCTTACCTTATTAAAGAGCTTGGAAAGAAATAAAGTGCACAACTCATAGTTTTGAAAACAATGTGACATGATATTGATACAACTTCAAATTTATTTATTTGGTTGGACACAGGGGACAAGCAATGTGTTCTTTATAGAAAGATATTTATCTTCACATTGATTGCTTTATCAAGGAGAGTTAGACAACAAATTTCACATTAGTTAGCTAGAAATAATATTGGAGTACATAATAGTCACTAGTTCCACGCATCAAACCATTTTAGGATAATTTCGGTTACTTCAATTAAATATATCCACTCTTAATATTTAATTAAAAATAATAAATGTGTTTAGACACTATTAAATGAAAACAAGGAGTGAAAAACCTATAATCTAACCTATTTATAAACCAGTTTATCTTTATTTTTTTTATAAACATAGGGGATTAAAGCCTAAAATAAAAAGATGATTTTTAACCTTGAAAACTTATGTCGACCTTAATACCAATGCTGCATAACGATAAATAAAAAAGGAGAAGCAAATATAAGAATTTGAATTTGGGCCAATGTTTCATTGGTCATATCTCACTAAACACATCAACAGTCCAAATTAAGGGTAGATACACTTTGGATGACTAGGATTCAAACTTATTTAGGATTTAAATGTTGGGGTTGGTCAAATCTTGGTTTGACGGGTTTGACCAACTCTAAAAAAAAATTCTACGGTCAAACAGGATTTTGATTATCTCAAATAATATGGAGGATCAATATTAATTTTTAGATTTTTTTCATTTTCATAACTCTGTTTCTTCAACTACATACCAAACGGATACTTGGTGTCCTAACTTTGCGTTAGTCATAATGCGACGCATAATTCAAACATTATATTAGAACGTTGTCCCTCTTTCATTTCTCCCCTTTCTTTTAATCTTTTCTAAATTTTTCTTTCAACCTCTCACAAATGATCCCTTTGGTGGTTTGAAGTGAAGAGACAACCATTTTGTATCTAATGGTTGCATTGTGTTCATGGTGAAAAGTTGAATGTTTTAAATTAATGGAAATTTGAATTTTGTTCAAGGTTAATGACCCTTTTGCTTCCCTTAATTTTATATTTTAAGATTCATTAGGATACTTATAAGAATTCTAAGATAGATTATTTAAATTATTACACATGCTTTTTAGAATGTAAATATTTGTTCTTATTGGTCTATGAAGTTTCTTTTTTGTCCAAATTCGACTTGACATTAGGATCTCTTGGATAGATTATTTTTACTAAGTTCATTATAAATTAGAATTTAGTAATTCAAAAATTTATAACTTTAGAAATTTAAAATATAGAAATTTTGAATTTAGAAATTTAAGGTTTACTGTACAAGTTTGAATTATAGATGTGTTGTAACTTAGTGGTGTTTTGGTAATGTAAATTTTGTAATGGACTGTTTATGGATGTATGATAGAGTTTGTTCCTATAAGAGATGTCTAAATTTTGAGTTTATCGGAAGGGTTGTTGAGTTTGTTAATAAGACTGATGAACAACCTTATTATTCTTTAAATGGTGGTATGAAGTGTTCATGTGTGAGATGTAAATGTATGAGGATTTGAAGAAAAAATAATGTTAACTTTTACTTGTACAAGGTCAGTTTTAAACCCAATTGTTGGGTTTAGACTAAACACAAAGAGGTGAAATTTATAAGATTGCAACATATTGTCGTTGGTGGAACAGCTAGCACCGCCTATCCCAAGCCACTGATAAATTTGACCTATTTAAAGTTATGTTGGGCAATAACTTGCTACTGCTTTGGAACAACATCAAAAGAAAAATGAAGCAGACATGGTCTCAAATTTGATTTATAATTGTTTTTATGTATTTGTTAGTGTTTGGAAAATTAGTAGAAGGTTTGTGTACCGATAAACTAGTGATTTGTGTGTGAGCGGGGTAGGAGATCCGGATGATGCTCGCATACATGTGCTAATAGGGACATTACGCTTGATGAGTTATTCATCCTAACCCACCAACGATCTACTAGTGAATGAGTTGATGGTAAAAGTCGTGACACCATGGCAAGTTCAAACTAAATTTAATTTATTTTCAAATTAATATTCGCAGTTTAACTGCATGTATAATCTTTTTTAATTGTGTTATTGATGTGGAGGCATTGTAGTGGCATTTACAAGAGGTTGTTAGACTAGATGGCTCAATGGAATAGTGCACAAGATGAGCTTCTTGGTCAATATTATGGGTAGAAGGTCCTCAAGCCCCATTTATGGCACCGATGACTTGACACCCGCCACCTCCTCCTAATAGCAAGATCTTAAGATGCAATGCCTTAGAATGAAGGTGGACGAGCTGAAGGCATAACTACATGAATGGATAATCCAAAGAGGCGGGTGCACAAGTTGCAACGAGCATAACACGTTGGTTCATCAAGGGCCTATCACAAACCTCTTTATGATGCTAACTTGGACAACCTTTCTATTTCATATAAGAAGCACCACCTGCTCCCCTAACAATAACGTTGGGCCCACCACCAACATCGATGTGCCTCTCTTCCTTGGTTTTAGAAGGCCCAACCCCATAAGTCTAGCAACAACTCCTAACCGTGGTAACAACGGCCCACGCCACTAGTAGCAGCATGCGAGCCATAAGCGACCCATCAAGACAACCCTATTGGTCATCGTTGCCATCGTCATAGTCCTTAGGATTTTTATTTAGTTTTTTCATTGTTTTAGTTTGTAAATATGATTTTAATTGACTTTTAATTGTTTTAATTAATTATAGTTAATTTTTATTTTATTTTAATTATAGGCATAATAATAATAATAATGAAAATAAAACAATAAACATGTTTTTTACGTCTGTTGATGGTTTAGAGTCAAACTTAGAAGGAGGGTTGAATAAGTCTTAGACTCTTTTTGAGTAAATTTCAAACCAAAGACAAATGCAAGTAATCAAGCGATAAGGAGAAGAAGGAAATAAACACACAGAGTTTATACTGGTTCACTTCCAACACAAACTACGTCCAGTTCCTTCCAACTTGAAGGATTTCCACTATTGTAAACACTCCTTGACAATATCAGCACCAGACTCATGCTCTAAGTATTCTTTCAACAAGTCATTTCTGGCTCAACCCAAGTATTCTTTTAATAAGCCACTCCTGGCTCAACCTAAGTATTCTTTCGAAAGCCTCTTCAGGCCAAAATATTTCCTAACACTCAAACTAGTCCTGGTAACTTACCAAACTTATACAATCAGTAAAAAGAAGATGTTCAAAGAACTTAGTGTACAAAAATGATAGATAAATTTTGAGATCGAACACTAAGTATTTTTGATACAAGACCAGCGTCTGCTAGAAGCAGAGCTAGAGAATAATGAGGGTCTTTGTCTTTTTACAAGAAAGTGAACTAAGATTGAATGATGAATTGAAGAACTTTCTTCTCGGATATTTCTCTACACTTTGAATGTTCAAACTTCCTTGATATTTATTGAGGCTTGAAGGTTATAGTCGTTGATGCTTCTTGAAAGGAGATATATACGTTGGAAATCCTTTGAAGGTATTTTGCCATAGGCTTCTAAAAATTAGACCTCGAAGTTGAATCCAAGCTTGAGAAAGGTCTGAATCATGTTTCAATATTTTCGCGAAAATAGTTTCTTATGTATTTCCATGAACAAAACTTTTCGTGAGTGTATTCTTGATTGAGCGAGGAGTTGCTTTCAGAGATGTCCTGGTGAGGTTTCTGACTTGCGATCAGAGTTCGCAGGAGTAGGTACGCTAACAGCTGCTGCTTATGTTGATTTTGTTCTTTTTGTTCTTTGATGATAAACACACAAATATGGTATGATCATTTCTTTTGAAGCATCACCAAAATAGGTTTTTGAACGTTGACGAAGAGTTCTTTGTACAAGATGCTTCCATCATACTTTTGTTGATCTACCAGACTTTTTAGAGCATACATCCGCCCCTTTTAGTTTTTACAACTTGATCTTCATATCCTGAACATTGCTTACTAAAAGAAAATGTTATGAGTAGTTCAGACTATATTCTTTCATCGAAAATACTTGATGATTGATATAAATAAATCATAAAGTCTGGGGTCTGGTCCAGCAGTACTTAAAACTTATATTTTTTACCAGACTTTTCCTCAACAGTTATAAATACTATGCAACTTCTGCAATATACCTGACACAACTGTTGCATCATATCAAAAACTTAAATATAATCTATATCAAATAACATATCAAAAGTCTAAGTTTTATAATCAAGTGCCAAACTAGATTCATTGGGGAAAATCATATTAATATTATTCTCACCACATATTAACCATTTTATTATTTAAACATACTAAAATAGTCTTTTCCTTTTAAACCTTTCTCTTCTTCCCCACTTCTCCCCATTGTCCAGTGAGGCCTAATCACATAACGATTGTTGCCCACCACTCGTGAATTTAAGGTCCATTGGAGGGTGTCAGTCACTTGATAGTTGTTTGGCACATTACTAGATCAACTAAATTTTAGTTCAACATAGTTTTAATTGTTTTGATTGATGTAAAAAATTAATATTAATCATTAAAAAAATTATTTTTTATTTTATTTCTTTAATTGGTTACCAAACTAACATTTAATATTTAATTAGAACTTGATTTTGGTTTTATATCTAATGGCCAGTGTGTTTATTGCATGTTAGACACATTTTCAAACAAACTTGTAGTTTGTTGATCTCAGAGTGATTATTGATTTTAGAGAAAGGAAAAATAACAGGGAGTTCCAGTGGCTTAATTTAATTGATTTTGGGGGTGTTGTTTGTTGTTGGCTATTTTAAAAGCTTGTTATTTAATTGATTTTGGACCCCTCTGGAACGAACACTAGTTTCTTAACCTCCCATTAGTGACCGTGCCAACTCTAGTAGGTATCTGGTAGTTAAGAATATCACTAGATGAATAAAGCAAAATGTTTCATTATTATTACTCTTTTCTTGTTATATGTTTAGTTATTATTACTACTTACAAAGCCCTTAAATTCATTTATTTTAGGATAAATTATACTCACCCATAAAATTACCTTCATATCCCTACTTTTTCAGAGCTCGTAAAAACATCCTCTAATTTATTTATAATTATATAAAAATATAATTAACGATAAGCACTTTTATCATTTACAATTTTACATTAGCTTCTCCTGATTTTTTATATAGTTAGACAAATATACTTTCATCAAATTTAAGAAAGTCTAGGAGCTATCTTTTTTTTATTGGGAATAATAGTTAAAAAAATTATTTGTGTTTGATACAAGTTGTAAAATATTATTTTGAAGTAAGTTGGATTATTGAAAAACTTAAAATATTAAATATTTATATTTTCAAATGAGAGTATAGACTTATCAAACTAATCACATGAATAATTTATACTTATGAAAAGAGCTTAAAAATCATATATTACCTAGAAAAATTGAATGTAATTTATCTTTTATTTTAATAATTATTTTAAGCGGATCCCATCCACATTTATATCAATTGATATTTTATTTTAGATAGGCTTTAATATATTTTTACCCTTTTAAAATTTTTCAAATTATAAAAATGTTTGATTTTAATTACTTAAATTTTTAAATTGACCGGAACATCTACAATTAAGTTCCTCCCATTAAGTGTAAAAATGACAAATATTTTACCACACCGATGCTATCGTGGAATATTTTATAAAAAATAATTTCAAATAATTATCTTCTTCCGTATTAGACTCTTTAGTGACATTTATGATTGTCTCTAAAAGGCATTAAAATGGTCACTAAACCCTTTCAACTCTCCATTAACACTCTACACACACAACAACACAAATATAGTGGAAGGAAGGGTTCTCCCCCTTATTTCTTCTTTCCATAAACCACCACTAAAACCATCATGTGGCTTAGATCCAACATTGTCATGTCCTTGTCCCCCAACCTCCATTGTCAAACCGAATCAGCCACTCAACCCCTGTGTCATGTCTCTATTAAGTCTTGAAAGAGCATGAGGTTCTGAGGGCTCCTTGAAAGTTTTAATTATGATAAGAATATTATGTTATTTATACGACTAGTATTTCAAGGTTGTTTAAGTGTGCTTTGCAATAAGTCACACTCATACCCTTGAAATGTGATAAAATTACCTTTATATCCCTATGACCTGGTATCCATACCGGCCCTTAGACTAAAGGAAAAGGCAAAACCATTGATTTGACCAAGAGGCGACATGAAGGAACAATCTAATAAACTAATATCCCACCTAGTCTTTGATTCGACCAGTATAATGAGATTCTGACCAAAAGCCTGCAAGTAGGTCAGAGCCTTTGAACACAAGTTACAACTTTACTGCATAAGCAGCTTAGTCATCTGACACACATCAAATCATGAGTTGGACCTCCACAATGACTATAAATGCCATCATTTATGAAGATCAAAGCAAGTCATTTATTACTTTGAATGCTTTGGTATTGAGAACCTTACTGACTTAAGCTTCGAGGAATCTTTGTAGGTACTACCACCACCAGTTGTTCCAAGACAAGAGGGAAGAGAATACTGGACAACGAAGTTGAAGGTATTGTGTTCCCTATGAGCCAATTTGATATAATATTGGTTCCTCACTGGACCAACATAATATTAGAGAGTGGAGTTGTCATCTCATCATTAACCAAAACCCATAGAGAATAACAAAAAACCAATTCAATGTAACTAAAAATAAACCAAGGAAGATGCAATCCTTGCAAATGAAAATAAAAGGAAAAATCAAAGTACAAAAAACCATAAATACTACAGAAGGAGATTCCCCCCTTCTTTCTTTTCTCCATAAACCACCAACAAAACCACCACAGCCTAGATCCACCATCGTCGCGTCTTTATCCCCTAACCTCCATTGTCGAACCAAATTAGCCACTCAACCCCTGTGTTATGTCTTTGTTAAGTCATGAAAGAACATATAAGATTCTGAGGACCCCTTGGAAGTTTTGATTATGATAAGAATATTACGTTATTTATAAGACTAATATTTCAAGGTTGTTTAAGTGTGCTTTGTAATAAATACAAGTTACAAGCCAATAAACAAATCATAATTACGAGGCTAAAAAGGTTTTGTGTACTATGGGGTTAGAGTATAAGAAGATACATACATATTCAAATGATTGTGTGTTATATGAAGGTGAGTATGAAATGATGCACGAATGTCCAAAGTGCTCTTTGGCAACTTGTGGTTATTTGTCCAGCGGATAACATTGTTGTATGTATTTGTTCAGTTCATGGCTCTATTCCCATACAATTTAAAATGTGTGTTGAAGCGTAAATTGATATCAAAACCTCAATATTATGAACAACAAACAGATTTGTATAAAAGATATTTCTAATTAGTGTTATGTTTTTTTAATAAAGTTGTAAATGGATACAATCGATTGAAGGACATCAATTCAAAGAAAAAGTGCAATGGCTATACCCAAAAATAAGTACACTTTCACTATAAAGTATACTTATAGATTTTATTTTTATATTTTGAAGCAAATATTAACAAATTTGTTATTTTGTATATATATTATGTAGTATTGTAGATAGATGGGTAGTCATGAGTGTGGGTACTATGTCACGAAGACCATATAGACTATAATAAAAGCAAACATAGTGGAAGCATGGACAACCATAAGTTTCATATATAATTCTTTAATTTTAAACAAATTTGGATCATGAAGTGACATTTATATATTTGTATATATAATAACTAATATATATATAAGTTTTACAGGATCGGTCACCATATAGTATCAAAGACATTGAAACAATTCAGGAGGAATGTAGTGCATATTTTCTTTGAGTTAGGGGACAATAGTTACCAGATATGTTCATTTGCTTGGGTAGTTCTATAACTTGTATATATGTTACGTATAAAATTATTACATTGATGGTAATTTAAGTGACAATTTTGTTAATTGTATACTGTTATTGTTTAGAACTGTGTTAGTTTTATATAATTTGTAAGATTGTGATAAATACAAAAAATAAAATTTATCATTAAAAAAAAGACTCACCTAAAAACTTAGTGCTAACTTTAACCGGGTTTGTAGGCTAGTCAAGAATAAGTTTTAAATTCGGTTGTGTCCGAAACTGATTTTATAGGGTGCATCTATAAATACGGTTACCGTGTATATAATTTGTATCTACGAATATGGTTCTTCTAAAACCGGTTTATAGATACATCTTATAAATTTGGTTTCAAACCGAGTTCAAATACCCAAACTTATAGACACAACCTAATTTGTTTTGGTACCCGAGTTAATAACCCAATTTTAATTTTAATTGAGTTTATTTCAATGGAGAAACCATATGGTTAAATAAATAGAAAAAATAATCCAACCACGTCACTAATTACTACAGCCTTCTGGATACAGAGGAGTGTAATGGTCTTCATACCTGTCTTTGTTAATTGCATAAATAGACAGCAGCATATGTAGTCAATGTTATTTAATTACATAGATATATATGTGGTAGCATAGCAGAGAGTGTTCCAAAAGTGATTGTGTGGGGGAAAGAGAAACAGAGAGATGAGGAGAGAGTGTCATCCTTTGCTGAGAGGTGGAAGAAGAGACAGGAAATATAAGCATAATCTTTCTTCACCTGAGATGGAATCATTGGCAAGCATATGTGAGGCTCTGTTGCCTCCTCTGCACTCCAAAAACAACACAACAAACAAGGCTGTGCACCTCTTCTGGGAAGCTTCTGGCTCTCAATTCTCCATTCCTCACCAGGTACCATATTCTCTCTCTGTCACTATCACATGCACATCTTCTCTATCCATTTCTGTAACCCTTTTTTATTATACCATTTTCTTAACATTAGATTCAATTTAAATCATTCAAAATGATAATTCTTTTATTAACATCAATTTTAAAGGTAGGATATAAAATAATTATTAAAATAGATGGATAGCAAGATGTATAATTTGTACTTTTGATAGATAAATAAAAATAAAATGAGTATATTTTTATTTTTATGATGGAATGGTTATATTTATTCTAATAAGTAGTTAGTATTTTCGGTAACTTAAACTTGACTCTAAAGATTGGAGTGAGCAAACCCTTTAATATATCTAATATATTTTTATTTGATAATAAAATGATTATGTTTATTAATTTAATAAAAAAATATTATTACTTTAAGAGGTTTGGGTGTACCAGAGCTTTCATGTTAAATGTTAAGTTGGGATTAATTTTGGTGAATAAAGAAAGTGAAAGATAATTTGAATAAAAGAGGTTGAGATTTGAGAGACAATATCTTATGGCTAAATGGAAACACAATACAAATATGGCTATTTGTCCCATTTTTTCTTTTTTATTTTTTGCTTGTCGGCGAGAATATTAATATTAGAAAGTTTCAAAATTGTACTATTTTATTATTCGTGTCACATCTATTACCATTAACATTATTTCCTTTTTTTTTTTTACTTTTTCCTCATATACTTGATGTTCTTTTAACTTATAAATTTTTTATTTTTATATGTCTTTTAAGATTAAATCACACAAATTAAGAAAATTAATTAATATTTTTAGGTTACAACATTTTTATATTTACTTTTCTATTTTATTCCTATTTTAAATTAAACATTTATTATTGTTAATAATGTTTAGTCATTCCCTAAATAAGAGTATAATAGAAAAAAATAATAAATAAGTTCTTAAAATAGAAACGGATACTGTTATACTACCTCCGGTTCTAAATATAAGCAAATTTTAGTGGAGTTTTTTGGTCCCTTAATATAAGCAAAATTAGACTTTTTCAATGTCATTAAATGCTTGTTTATCAAATATGTCCTCATTACATATATTTCCAAGGCCACTAATTCTTCATGTAATAAATGATACTAAGGGTATTTTAGAAAATTAAATCAAATAAGTGGTAACATTAATGCAAATAACTATCTCCAACTACTATTCTTAATATGTGTGAAATTAGGTATTTTTGCTTATATTTAGAACCGGAGGTAGTATATAATTGTCCTACTCACTTACATGCAAAAGACAATATTAATATTATCAAAATCATCATCGGTTAAATATCTTCACTTTGTTAATAAAAACAGATTTTTTTATAAACGACATTGATAATTTATTGGAAGGTGTATCATGTATATTTTCCATGCTATAAATGGAATTATATTATGACTGTTAATATTGTCATAAGCTTTAATGAGCCATAATGAATATACCAACTTTAGGTTCTCTAGTTAATGTGCCCTGTACTTGCGAACAGTCCAATTCAACTCAAACTCAATACCTCAAAAGGGTTAATGGAGCTTAAATATTCGAATCACCCCCTAATACTCTACGATGTTATTTAACTTAACTATCATCTAAAAATATAAATATTGTTTTTATTTACCTGTCAATTTAGAATTTTAAGAAAATATTAATTATTGGGTAGGATTATGATCGAATGAGTTCAGTTACATCATGAGATAAGCTGTATATTAAGTATATTTTGTATTCAATTCTTTAATGATTATATAAATATATGTAAATATATGTTTGTTTCTTCAAACAAAAATTTAGAATTTTAAAAAGTATTAAGTTCTTTTAAAAATTTAAAAGAATATACATTGTTATTTTTTTGATACTATCTTTATTGATATTAAAAGTGAAAAGAATTTTAAGAATAATAAATAAGTGAGAGATAAGGATAAAATAGAAAATAATTAATTATTTTATAAAAATTAACAATTTTAATTACATTTCTTAACATATGTATTTCTTCTTTCTCCACTAAATAATTAAATAAAAATGAAGGAAAAAGAAATTTTAAATGAAAAAGATACTAATAATATGAGAATTTATTTTGTAAGAAAATTCTCGGTAAGAGTGAGGAATAAATTAAGTTCTACAAGCGTACACATATAGCTATAACTAAAAGTTTTTTTAAGAAAGGTCGCAATCATTTAATTTTCACCAATGTTTTAATTTCCAATGAAAGTCAATGTTTGTATTTCTTGAATACAAAGATATCGTAAAATCGTGTCCAAAATCCAACCACTAACCCTATTCCAATAAATCAATATTAATTATTATTATTTCTGTCTCTAAATATAAAATGATTTGAGTATTTTTTTTAGTATAAGATTCTCTTTTAAATTTCCCTATAATTAATTATTTTTAGACTAAAATATAATATTAAATGAGTAATTCTGTTGGAGTTTAAAAATAGTACAATAAATAAATTACATTGTTTAAAATATTTATCTATCCTATTATACTTGGTTGCCACAAAGATTAATTTTCTTTTTTATTGACTTTGCCCATGTGAAATCCAAGTCATCAACTATCATAAAAAATAATATAGATAGAATGAGTGAGAAGAAAAATGGTATTTCCAATAATTTTAGGGGTAATTATTCCTACTTTTAGACAAAGTTAATAATTTTAATTAAATTAATTAACTTTTTTAATCCCTGTAAATTAGGTAAAAATAGTTTTATATCTAAAAATGGAAGTAGTATTTTTTTTTATTTCAATGGAAATTAAAAATAGTGTCATAAGATTTATAATATCCTACACATCTTACTCAACTATTACAGCTAGATTTCTTAACTTAATATTGATGATTTGTAATACAATAATAATTATTTCACTTTCATGTCATTTTTTTCAATGATACATCGTTTATTAATATAAATTAATTTTGATTAAGATTAGAACATTAATAATTTTTTTTGACTTATTTTACAAAATAAAACAGATTGTTTTTGGCAAAAACAGATTTGATTTAACAATACTCTAATAATAATAATAATAATAATAATAATAATAATAATAATAATAATAATAATAATAATCTTGACTTATTTTTAAAAATCAATTATATGAATTAAGAAGAATTATATTGATGTAAAAAAAAGAAGAATATACATTTCATATGTCATTGCTAGAATTAAAGATGCCCATCGCTGTTTGTAAAATATCAAATTTAAGAGTACTTTTTATTTCTATTTAAATTTTGAGTTCAAATAATCTAATAATCTGAAATGTATATAGATTGCAGAGATGCTTATGAAAAGAGCACTGAAAGAAGCATTGATACTACTAAGAGTGATTCTATGGATGTTGTCAACAAAGTTGGGCACTTTGCTGCTATGTGGAACTCTCTGTCTGAGTAACAAATGGCCCTTTATCAATAACTTCTCAAATGTTTCTTTGGACAACAGAGAAAAGGTTCTGCAGAAATGGCTCAAGCATTGCTTCCTCACACCCATTAGACTTGCATTTCTTTACGTCAAAGTCCTTTGCCTCTTCCTTTTCTTCTCTCAGGCAATGCCACTTCCTCTTTATCATCAAAAACTATGTTCCCACTTTATTTTTTAATGTATGTGTAATGTAATATTCTTCACCTTACTATGTGTATGTAGTGTGATGAGAATGGTGAAAACCCAACATGGGAAGCAATGGGATATCAGGTTGACACTGATGGGAACGACACAAAGAATGTTCACAAAGAGAGACCTCTTGAAAAGGGGATAGTGGAAGCTATGAGTGAGAACAACTTGACTCTGCCTCAGTCCCTTGTTGAGAAAGGTCTTGAAGTTGCTATAGATGCGAAGAACAACATCCTCAGAATAAAGTGTGATGTTGTGATTGTTGGGTCTGGTTGTGGTGGAGGAGTTGCAGCTTCTGTTCTTGCAAGTTCAGGCTTGAAGGTGCTTGTTCTTGAGAAGGGTAACTACTTCACTCCTAGTGATTATTCTTCCCTGGAAGGGCCTTCTCTTAATGAACTTTACGAGTCAGGGGGAACTTTTGCATCATGGGATGGGAAAATGGCAATTCTAGCAGCGTCAACTGTGGGTGGAGGTTCAGCTGTTAATTGGGCAGCATCAATTAGAACACCAAAATGTGTGCTTGAGGAATGGGGAGAGGACCACAAGTTATCACTCTTTTCAAGCCAAGAGTATCTCTCTGCTATGGATAACGTGTGTGAAAGGATTGGTGTAACAGACAAATGTGTGGAGGAAGGGCTTCAGAATCAAGTTCTAAGAAAAGGGTGTGAGAAACTTGGTCTCCAAGTTGATTATGTGCCAAGAAACTCACCAGAAAATCATTACTGTGGGTCTTGCAACTATGGTTGCAAAAGGGGAGAAAAACAAGGAACTGAGGTAACATGGCTTGTTGATGCTGTGAACCATGGTGCAGTGATACTAACAGGATGCAAAGCTGAAAGGTTTATAATGGGAAAGAACAAGGAACCAAGTGTGAGAAAAAAGAAATGCTTTGGAGTCATGGCAAATGTTGTAACAAACAATAATATCACATGGAAACTACAAGTTGAGGCCAAAGTTACACTTTCAGCATGTGGTGCTCTTGCCACACCTCCTTTAATGATATCCAGTGGATTAAAGAATAAGAACATTGGCAAGAACCTTCACCTCCATCCAGTGTTAATGGCATGGGGATATTTTCCAGACTCAATGTCTGAACTAAAGGGAAAGAGCTATGAGGGAGGGATAATCACTTCTGTCCACAAAGTGCTATCAGAGGACTCAAAAGTAAAAGCAATAGTTGAGACTCCAGCAATAGGGCCAGGAGCATTATCCTCTTTGTTTCCATGGAATTCTGGACAAGGCTTCAAAGAAAGAATGCTCAAATACTCGAGGACTGTCCATTTGATCACAATTATTCGTGACAACGGCACTGGAGAGGTTAGGAGTGAGGGTAGGGTGCATTATGATTTGGATGAAACAGACAAGGAGAACATCAGGGATGGACTGAAGCAGGCACTGAGGATTCTGATTGCAGCAGGAGCTGTTGAGGTAGGAACTCACAGAAGTGATGGGCAGAGAATTGAGTGTAATGGGAACAATGAGAAGGAATTGAGGAAGTTTGTGGAGTCAATATATGCAACAGGAGGAGCAATGTCACATGAAGAAAAATGGAGCATCTATAGTTCAGCACACCAAATGGGAAGTTGTAGAATGGGAATGAATGAAAAGGAAGGTGCGGTGGATGAGAATGGGGAGAGTTGGGAAGCAGAAGGCCTATTTGTGTGTGATGCTAGTTTGCTACCAACTGCTATTGGTGTCAATCCTATGATAACTATTCAGTCTACTGCATATTGTATTGGGAAGAGAATTGCAGCCGTTTTGAGAACAAAATAAAATGACCTGCTTTATTGGTGTTTTTTTTCTTTTGGTTCAAGTGAGCATGGTCATTCTAATGTAGATGAACAAATTATTGTGTGACAAGCATCTCATATAGTTGCATAGGTTGTTTGGAACTTTGAATTGAAAAGCCATTCATGCTGTGAACATGTGATTAGATATTTACTTTCCATTCTTTGTGATTCTACTTTCTTGAGTTACTACTAATGCAGATTTTCTATATTAAATCTCTGACAAAGTGGCTATTTAATTTAGACTTTTCAATTATGAGTGGCTACAGTCAGACATGTGCCAAATACACGATATAAATATTGGTATGTGAATTGTGGAATGATATAAACATTGAGAAAGTTGAGTGCTAATACAACAAGAAGAATATCATGCAAAAACTACCTACAGCTGGTTGACAAAGAACAATCTCTGAGAACAGAGCAAGATCTCATTCTTGGTTCTTTGTTAATTTAATACAACTATAGGACGCCTAACTTTCATCCGAAACATTTTGCTAATTAGAATTTAAAAGATTTTGTAGTTTTCTAGATTATCAAACTATGATAGATTCTTAACCTTTTGACAGCAAGAAATGCTGTGCAACAATCTAAAAAAATTACTGTTACATTCTTACGCTATGTTTGTAACAACCAGTCAAAATTGGTTGTCACCAAACACCAACTTGTTTAAAATTAGGCATGCTTTAATTGTTTTTTAATGTAAGTGGTATGCATTTCCCTTCTATAAATACAAGGCATGGTATGAAGGAAAATGCACCAAAGCATAGAAGCAAAGAAAATTAGAGAGCTTTAAGAGTTTTTGTAGTGAGAGAAAAATAGAGTGTCGGGTAAATTTTGAGTGTATTAGAAAAATACCTCGGGTTTGTGTACAACATCTATAACTCCTTTGTACTAAATTAGTAGTGCGGGAATAGGAGTGAGTCTCACTAGAAAACACTATATTTTGTATCTTTGGTATAAAAAAGTGTGATGAGGATATTGTAATTATCCTTGTTATAGTGGAATATTTTTTGGAGCTTGTCCCGTGGTTTTTCTTCGGTTTTGGAGTTTTCCACATTAAATCCTTGTGTGTTGATTGTGTCCTTTCCTAACTTTATTTCTCTGTTTTAAAGGAAAATTCTCTGATGGAAATGGATCTAATTTCCTAACAATGTTTTCATCAAGCCAACCCAAAACTTCCCTCTATCGTTGCTCTTTACTCAGTTCAATTCTGTTCCCAAAGTCATCAATTTGATTAAGCAAATTAAAATCTTCAATACCTTACATGAAACAGGAAACATAAGCCATTATAGTAATGGTATTCCTGTAAGCAAAAAAAGAAATGATGGTATTCAGAATCTTCTTTTCTGATTGTTTTGTCTAATAATTGAAATTGACCCAATAGGTGGAAGCCTAAAACTTTGATTAGAGCTGGTAAAATAAATCTACTTGAGTTGGGCCAAATTAATTAGTATCTTTGTATTTTTTTAAGTCAAATTGTAAAATGTCATGAGACTATAAAAAAAAATGATTGTCACATGTCATTAGTCAATTTTTAAAGCCTAAAATAATAGCAAGAGAAAGTTATAAACTAGTGATTAATGTGACCAACAATGTTCCTTACAATGTTCATATCTATTAGTAATTGGTATTATACAATAAAATCTTATAATTCAGCTTATTGCTATTTTTTAATTGTTAAAATTGTTCAAAATTTTCTTAATGGGTTTAGGCATGGGGTTTGTCAGTTAAGAAATATTTGGCACATGGATCAGCTTATGTGACGTAGTCTCTAATTCAAACAGGTCAAACTTATGTATAAAACTTCACAAGAAGATGCCGAAGAGAAACATTGTGATGGCATACCCATATCTCATGGTTAAGAGTAAGTCTTTATGGTTGCATTGTTGTTCTTACCAAAAGACTAAACCTTACACATTCCCTTAACCCTTTAAGGAAATTCCCATTTATTTGGTAAATTTAACCATTAATTCAAATCATGTACTAAAATCCTGATATAAACATGTTAGCCATTTTTTTAACCTAAAATTAACACAAACATTGTCATTGGTTTAAAATAGTAAGGGAATGGTGGAAAACGAATACAAAATGTTATTAATTGGGGCTTGATAATGGTATCATAAGACTTATACCGATAGCTAAATGACTACATTTGGTATCATAATGACTCTTATAGTAGTGTTCCCTATGGAGCCCCTGATAACTAGTTGTTAATGAACTAGTATCAGATAGAGGTTGAGAGTCATACCGGTTAACATTTGCAATTGTCATAAATGTCTACACATGTGTTAGTTTTTCTTGGACTTTACAAAAAAGTGCTAACACATGAATCAATACAAAGGATTATTTATCGGCTTCTATAAATATCACTCCTTTACTACATATGAGGTATGTCCATTCTTCCCCCTCTACAACTTAAGCTCTAGTATATTGGTTACTGACTTAAGCATTAGAGTGTTCTTACAGATGACAACACATTTCGCCCCTTACCTTAGAAGGATATCAAATTAGACTTAGGCCATGTAACCTTCATACCAGCCAGATCATACCCATATCAATCATATCATTACATCTTGGCCAGATCATTACATACCTAAGCCTAGTAACCCTCATATACCGACCATATCATTGACACGCCTGGTGGGACCCGTTAAATTTATCCATACATAGTCAGTTAGTATCTCAGATATGGCATCCCGAATCTACATTAGCATCCCAAATCAACATTTAGCTTCTTGGAGTGACATCTTGGATCAACTTTTAGTATCCGAGATTTACGCCTGAATCAACACTTAGTACCTTAAAGTGACATTAAGGAGTATCATTTCAACATTTCGAATTTACATATTAAATTCTAACTTAGTCTCCAAAATTGTCATCAATGAGCAACTTGGTGACAATTTAGCGATGACGATTCTAGAGACTAACTCGATAAACAAATTAAATTCTAACTGAGTTAGAATTGCATATTAAATTCTAACTTAATCTCAATTGCATCTCAGATTCTAACTCAATCTCTAGAATTGTCATCAAAGAACAACTTTTAGCACCTTGTATTTACACCCAAGATCAACACTTAGCACCTCAAATTAACATTGATGAGCAACATTTGACATCCTGCATCATAACTTAGCCTTCAGAGTTTTCATTGAGGATCATCGTTTTGGCATCCCACATCATAACTTAGTCTCCAAAACTGTCATCAAGAAGCAACATATAGTATATCAAATTTGTACCTCAGATTCTAACTTGGTCTAGAAAATTTTTATCAATGAGCAACATTTAGCATCCTGAATTTGCACATCGGAGTCTAACTTAGTCCTAGGAATTGTCATCAAGAAACACCGTTTTAGCATCCTCGATTTGCATCTCGGGTTCTAACTTAATCTTTAGAATTGTCTTTAAAGAGCAACATTTAGCATCCTAGATTTGCACCTTGGATTCTAACTTAATTTCTATCAAAGAGCAATATTTAGCATCCTAGATTCGTACTTTGGAGTTAACTTAGTCTCAAGAATTGTCATCAAGAAACGTTGTTTTAGCATCTCAGGCTCTAACTTAGTCTTCAAAATTGTCATCAAGAAACATCATTTGTATCAATTGTAATTTGTATATATTAATTAAATTTTAAATATTAATTGTGTATTTGTATTGATTAAAATTGATTAGTACTGATTAAAATTGATTATATATTTTAGTTGATAAAATTTTAATTTTTAACAGGTTTAATATTATTATTTTATAAATGTAATAAGAGGAAAGGTTTATTTTTAAAAAATAGGTGTTTTGTGTGGGACATTGATTTTAGGGTGGTTTTTTTTGCATAGGATATGAGTCCAACACAAACTTGGATCCTACACAAAAGTTTGTGAGGGAGTCAAAGTCTTGCAGAAGCATTGCAGAAATTTTTTGTGGGTGACCTTGACTTCCACAAATGGGTTGGTTATTTTAATCTTTGTGTGAGCTATTCCCATGATCTTTTTTTAGATTCGGGGTTCAACGCAACATCTGTGTGCAAAGGAACCTTTTTCTTATAGTGAGAAACTTCTTCTTTTCAGAACTGAAGTTTGATATATTGCTAGCTTCAAAATGTTATACTTTCAACCACCACTCAAATAATATCTTAGTTATGAACTTTAAAGCAATTATTACTAAAGCAAATGTATGTGACAATATCAAATCGACCATCAATTTTATTATCTTATAAACAACAATTTAAACAACTTCACACTATAAGTATATTTTAATTAAATTCTTGTATTTTAATATTTTTCATTAAAGTATCATTTAATCAAAACTATATTTAAACTTGCATAAACATGAGTACTAGAATTCCAAAGCTCTAAATTGAATTTTGATAATTTCATAATTATATATATACCCACTATACCGAGTTAGTAGGCCTAACAATGAGGACGGGCAAGGTGGACAACCACCGATTAGGCCCATAAATAAAAATGACTCAATTTTAAAAGTTGCAAGAGCTCGGAGACACATACTATGACATTTATTAGAGGTAAAAATATGTCTGACTATCCATTTGAGACCCAATACCTAACTTATTTAAAGTTTAATTGTAATAATAAATTTTAAAGTCTAATCTTAATAATAAGATTAAGATAATGTTTTTTAAAAGTTTATTTAATTAAAGAAGCTGATTTTTGACTTTTAAAAAATATATTTTCAACTTATACAACCAGTTATTTTTTACTTTTATGTAATTTTATAGAATTAACCATAATTTAGGATATATTATACTTCGTAAATATACATGACATTTTCTATATATAAAGTTAAATTTATAAGATTGAAACATGTTAAAATTAACTTAAATATGTAAAATTGATAATTAAATATATATATTTTGTATATGTTGTTAATTTTGTAGAGGTTCATTTGTTTATTTAAGAAGAGTTTATTAATATTTCATATTTTTTTGTTGATGTTTTTATTGATTTTAATGTAAATCAAGTTTTTATACAGACTATTAGATAATTTAAACTCCTAAATAAGATCGCCCAGACTTTAAAATATAGTCTAAAAAGTAACAAGATAAACTCAAGTCATAATTAACTATTAGTAAAATTTTTTATTTTTTTAACATTGTTTCATCATTTGATATTATTACTATTATATTACTTTATTGTCTCTTCTTACTAAGATTAATGAATAGTTGGATTGAAATTAATATAATACTATGTTGAATGACAAATATGAAATATTTTAATTTTTATAGTATTATAGTTAATTTTCAGATTTTAAATCATATAAAAATTGTTACTCAATTTATGAAATTTTTTTATTTGACAATGAAAACTTATTTATGAGTCTTTTATATTTGCTACACCGGTGAGGAACAATCATGCGCATGATAAAGATTTGAAGGTTATAGGTTCAATCATCGTGTGTGTATATATATATATATATATCAAATTATTTACTAATATTTAAAATTTTAATAATAATGTAGTATAATATAACATAAATTAGTAATTAATATATTGAATTATTATCATAAAATATTTTAAAATGATTTTATCTGATAAAAATCTTAACATTTAGATGTGTTTAACAAAAGATAAATATGGTTAGTGTTATATCCTTATCCAAATAAAGATATTTGATGTACATGTACTGCTTTCTTTTTTCCATCCTTGGGAAGCTGTATTATTGGGTTTCGTGTCACCCTCAAACTCAAACACTTCTAACGGTAATAACGGTTCTCATCCTATGAATGTATAATGAAGAAAGGTTTTTCCTTTTCTTTTCATCATTTGCTCCTCTAAAACACACACCAATGCACTTTGTAGTATAACCATCCGTTTATGATATACGGATGACATTTTTTTGTGTTTAATTTGCAAATTCCACTATAAATAATTTAACATTTTTTAAAAAGTAAAAATAGAAAAAATATGAATTTAGGAAAGAGGAAAAGAGATTGTCTGAGAGGGAGATACCAACCCAACCCAGAATGAGATCTCCGTTCTCCTGCTAAACTCCTTTATTTTTCTTTCACCAAGTATGCATCTTTTTCCTTTTATTGCTTATACATACATACTAGCATGATTTTGTGGGTTCTTCCAAGCATTAGGCATATGCATGAAGTTTCATTATTCTGAGGATTTTTCTTTTCTTCTAAATTTTAATCCTTAGGATCTGGCTCTCTATCTTTTGTGATAATGGATTAGTTAAATATCATTTTTTTGAAACCTATATTACAGTGTTTTTCTTGAATTGAAGTTATTATTTGATAGGAAGAGAATAGACTTTGTTTTTTATGGTACGAAGTAATTGTTATGGTTCCTAAAAGTTGACCTTTTTGTGATATTTGTGTGTTAGGGTGTATTAGACATTGCTAAATTCATAGACATGGTCTTGACTCCATTGAATTTGAACATCCATGGTCAATTTGAATTTCATCAATAGCTATTTTCCAGTTTCAATTGCTGGGATTTATAAGGTTTCTGTCATGTGTTTTTTCTGCACTGGCAACATCCTTTTATTTTATGTGTTTGTTTAGCATGCCCATCATGATTTTGTTGTGAATTGACATGTGATGTACTTGATCTATGAAAATTGCTTGCCCGAATAGTAAACAAGTTGCAAGGTTGATTGTATTTTGGTTTATTGCCACAAAATTTGCAGGAATTTGTGAACTTTGCAACTTTAAATACAGACAATTAGATAAAGAATTCACTCAGCTATAGAGGAGAATGGAAACAATATCTAGCTTTTGGGGTCTACTCACATCACCAACTATAGACTTCTGTGAAAAGAATTATGCATATTCATCTTATATTGCAGAGTTTTATAACACTATATCCAACATTCCAACCATTTGTTTGGCTCTCATTGGTCTTATAAATGCTCTTAGACAAAGGTTTGAGAAAAGATTTAGTGTTCTTCACCTATCAAATATGTCACTTGCCATTGGAAATATATTGTACCATGCTACACTACAACCTGCGTAAGTATTGATCTGTATCATTCTTTTTGCAGTAATTTTAAATGAAATTTTGGTTAGTTTTTTTCCAAGTTAGTTTTTGCACTATACAAAATTAGTTTGGCGTTTTATACAAATGTTTGATCAATAATGTTTGTAAGGGATACCCCCCATACACTAACCTCACGTTGTCACAGGAAAGTATTGAACCAGAAATTTTGGTATAGTAATGTGGCAATCAGGAACATTTCAATAAATGTTAAGTTTTTTTTTTTTTTCCAAATCTAACACAGCTAAAGTATATTATGATGCATGCAAGCAATTCATGCATTTGAATTAGCCAGCTATTTTTTTGTCATTGCATCTCTGTTGTTTCACCTTATTGTTCTCATTGGGAGAAAGTGTTTTCTTTTCAATCGGGTTATAAAGAGAGATCAATATGATGTGGTGGCCACAGCTATATGATGATTATGTTTGAGTGGTTATTGTTGAACTATTTCACATCATTGAGAGTTGCAAAAATTTCATTTTATGCATACTATTATTATCGGATAGTAGCTGGTAGCATGCATACTTGCATAGTTAGTTTCTTAACTTTGTTTTGATGAAGAAAGTTTAAGTGAACAATTGGGGGTTCAAATGAGTACAACTGTTTTTATTGCATTGCTAATTTAATTTTATGAGATAAGGGAATGATATTTGTGGTTATGAATGCTATTCATTTGTTGAAACCTCAACTGGAATGATAGTTTGGTTGATACTTTTGTGAATGAATAGTTGTTTGTTTTGAGTGAATATTTATTATTCAGTTGTTGCACTTTAATTTAGGCAACAACAGAGTGTTGAAATTCCAATGGTGTGGGAGATTCTGCTGTACATGTACATCCTCTATTCCCCAGATTGGCATTATGGCCGCACAATGCCCATATTCCTATTTTCATATGGTGCTGTGTTTGCTGTAGTCCATAAAGTGGTTCATTTTGATATTGCTTTCAAAGTGCATTATGTCATTCTCTGCCTTCTCTGCGTTCCAAGAATGTACAAGTACTACATTTACACTGAAAATGTGTGTGTCAAGTGGATGGCAAAGCTATATGTAGCAACTCTTGTATTAGGAATTTTGTGTTGGTTATGTGATCGTGTTTTCTGCAAGGAGATATCTCGTTGGCCAACTAATCCTCAAGGTCATGCTTTGTGCCATGTCTTCTTGGGTTTCACTTCCTACTTTGCAAACACATTCTTGATGTTTTGCCGGGCTCAACAACGTGTTTGGTCTCCAAAAGTAGTTCGTTTATTGGGTGTTTTTCCCTCTGTGAAGATTGACAAGTCAAAAGCCAGTAAAAAAAAAAAATAGAATATCAAAGTTTTTTAGTTATCCATGTCACTGGTTTTTTGCTTTTCTGATTTAGAGTATGTGTGATATGTTTTGTTGTACACATAGGACATGTACCATATTTATTATGCCACTATATCGATGCATGCCTGAGCCTAGACAAAACTCTAACTATGACAACCAAAAAATTTTGCAGTTCTGGTTGTTGAATTTTCAGTTGAATCACCCCAATATAATATTCTAACCTTTTGTGTAAACCTTTCTAGGCGATTTTAAGTATGTTGTTAATTTCTTTTGTGGAGCTTTAAACGTCAAACTCAGTTTAGTGTTGCTTTCACAGGGGAATTTTCCTTAAATAAAGATATTTGGGAATTTGATGACATTTTTCTGTAGCTTTTAGGTAGGAGCCACTTTGTTATAGAGATGAAATAGGTGGGAAAGAATTAAGAAGAAGAAAGAATAAAAATAAGATAAAAAATTTATTGTTATTAGAAAAATAAATCTTCTTATTTAAATACCTTCTGGGAATTATGCTTTACGCGACTGAAAGATTGTAGTTGTAGACTTGTAGCTCATTGATTTGCATAGCCGCTTTCTATCAAAAGCACTCGACACCTTTTATTAAAATAATTTCTTTACAGTAAAATATGCTAATAAAAAGTGATAATATAAAAATGCCTTCTGTTGGTAATGTAAATGTAAAAAAAAATGTTACTATTGTATGCCTTCTGTTCAAGTTCAATGTGTTAAATCCAAATGATCGAACCAGTGAAGGTACTGGTTTAAGGTTCATTGGTTCAACCGTAGTCGAACCGATTATAATAAAATATATATTTTTAATATAATATAATATATTTCTTGATATATTAACAATAAATTATATAAAAATTAAGTTAATTAAGAATCATATTACATGTTTTATATGATTAAAAAATTATAATAAATAAAAATAATATATAAATATTATATATAAGTTTTTTATTTATTTAAAAATATTTTTTAATAGATTTTTTTAAAGAAATAACAAAAAAAATAAAATTTAAACCCTGACCGATTTTGACCGATTCTTGAACAGTTCTGAAATGCCCAGTTTTTTTCCTTGTCCAAACCAGTATCTTGACCAGTTCCCGGTCTCACCGGTCCAACCGGTCAGTCTGGTTTTCAAAATCAAAAAAGAAAAGTAAAGTTTTATTCCATGATAATAAAAAAAATTAAGCTTTATTCCTAAGGAAATTCCCACTGTCTGCTCTCCATATGGAGAACTATTGCTTTTCTCATCGCCTTTTTTCCTATTTACACTACTTTTTTTATTTTACAAAATTTGAAACTTCCTGAATATCAATTTTTGAAATATTTTTTAATAATCTGGAAACAAATTTTAAGAAAATTATTTTATTTGACCTCAAAATAAAAATTCAAATAATTCTAGAATTAAGTTTTGCAATGTTAAAAAATTCAAAAGCTAATTTCCAAAAAATCTAGAATTTTGAAGGGGAAAAAGAGAAGTGCAAAGAAAGAGTGGTGTGAATAACAAAGGATGGTGCAAATAGTCACTCCTTTCATCCAATTATAATAGTGGGTGATGAAAAGGGTCACAAATTGAATACTCGATTTAATATAATTTGACCACACGTACACGTTACAATCTGCGTCCCATCACAATATTTGCAACATTTGACAAAACGGTAGAACAAAACTAATTGTATATTGCATTTGAATTATCAAACATGATTCGAACATAGTTAAGGTAATAGAAAAATGTTAAGACTCCCTAGAGGAATTGAATACAGTACAGGCGTTCAATTTCTGCCATTGGCCATGTGAATTATTTTAAGATCATAAGTTGAGAGGTAGCTGTTCAAGCAAAGCCATCAATAATATTGAACAGAGTGAAGATCACAATGAAACTAACGGTCAAGATACACTATACACATCTTGACAACTACGTTTGATTCGCTTCACTCAAAAGATAGAACACACATGTACAGAATATTTTTGCCTTAGCCCTTGTAAGTGAAGGAATATAATGGATAGAAGAACAAATTAACCTTGCCAATTGCCATGGATCTAAAGCTTCCCCTGAATCCCCTGTTGTAAAATTTCGCCAAGCCTCCTGTATAGAGCTTCTTGTTCGTCGAATGTTAGGTTGATCAATATCTGAAACAAATGTTACACAATGTTATTTAGTAGAAATGAAAAGTAACATCTAGAGTAAAATAAACATAATACCTGGTCCAGAATCATTTCCACCGAGAGGCTTTGCTGCACAACAAATGACTGATGATATATATACGCAAAGACAGCCATAACCATCTGCACCAAGAGACATTGATCAAATCCTGCTCGAGTTGTACATCAATGCTGGGTACTAGGATGGTTTTGACTTCCAACCTAGCCTTGACTAAGGAAATTAACAGGACTAAAAAGATACAGGCAGCAGAATGAAAAGGAAGGTGAAAAAACTTTTAAGTTGTGAGAGGGATGGTCACATTTTGGTCTGTTACGTTTATGCTAAAGGCACTAAAAATACAAGTGAATAAACACACATTCGCACAAAATACCTAGAACTAGAACCACTTTCATAATGATATTAAATCACACATTCAGTTCTAAACAATATGATATGACATTCGTACTTACCAGACTCAGACCACCAAGACTTCTATCCCAATTACAGACGTTTATTTTTTCATTGAAGATACTTTTTCTTGCAAAATTTCACTAAGCCTTGTTTGGTTGGAGGTATTAGGAGGAGTTTTTAAGGAGGGAAATGAGATAGAAAAGAAAAATTTCTTTTGTTTCATTGGAAGGAAAAAAAAGGGAGAAGTAAAAAAGTAGGGCCTAATGAAAATTAATTCCTTCTTTAGATGGAAACAAATAGGAGGAAATATGGTGAAATTTTTGTTTAAAAAATATTGATAATTTAATAAATATTATTTAAATTATAAAAAATCTAAAATAATTTTTTATTTATAAAATTTATTATAATAAAAAATTGAATTTTTAAAAAATTGAATTTATTTCTTATATAATTACTTTATTTTCATCCACGTTCTTTTCATCCATCCAATCAAGAAAAAAAATCTTTTTTTTCACTTATTTTTCTTCTATTTCTATCCATCCAAACAACATACGTTTCCATCTTAATTCCATCCTATTTCTATGCTTCCTATTTCTTTCCATCTCATTTCATTTCACCATCCAAATGAAGCCTAAAGGTCCTTTAAATGTTTCAACTTCACACTTGAATGTTGAATTCAGTGAATGAAAATTTTCTGCTCTATTTGTATACGTACACAACCATCTTCACTTTTTGTTATATCATTTTTTTCTAGTTGTTCAATATTCCATTTCCCCTTTTTGAACCTTTTTTTTTGGGGGGGGGGGGGGGGGGGCAGTTTGGGAGAGGAAACAATTGTTAATTGATGTATTATGGTGATTAAAAATTTCCCACATGGACAAACAAGGGTGTATAATTCTCAAGTAGTTAATATTACTAATTTAAAATAAGTTTGTAGGTTGAAACATCAAGAATCTACCTGGCAGTCCATTCTGTCAGTAATTCCACCATGTCCTGGAATACTATCACCAAAATCCTGCAAAAATGAGGACGCACAGCAGGTCTGTTTATACCTGACCTAAATAGATCACATTTGTTCATTTTCTGATTAGAAAAACAAGAGTACTAAGAGCATACCTTTATTTTAAAAGCCCTTTTGAAACCACTAGCAAAGAAGCCTCCAAAAGGTGCAATAATCGAAGCAAACAAGCCAAGACATAAAGCATGCCATTGAATTGGTAGGATTGATATCTCTTTCCAGGCAAACTGCATAGGACAAGATATAGTATGCCACACGTTATGATATTCAAATTTTCAGATGTCCCAGAAATCTGGATTGGCATCCCATAGGTCACATTTTATGAGCTGAACTGTAATATGGAAATACAAATCTAACATTAATTGACTAGTAGAAACTAGAAAATTTGGTTTTCCAATCCTATGCCAAAATATGAGATGACGTTTTAGTGGTAATTTATCCAAGAATGAAGGTTAAAATGAATAGTTCAAATTTGACTTCCTTTATATCAATGACAAAAATTTCAAAGTTAATGACAGGGTCAATTTGAGGGCGTCGTTGCCTGAGCTACCCAAGCAGTTGACCCAATTGTTTTCAACCTGATTTGTGTCCATTTTTAGCCAGATTCAGCTTCAATTTTCATACTTCTTAAAGGTTTTTAATCTCTTAACACAAACTTGAGGTTTGGTTTTTAAAGGGCAATTTGAGGCATCCAAATTGTTATTGGTGAAATTTTTAATAGGTCAGCCGTGTACACACTTATTGATGTAAGTCATAGGGTTCAAATTTCAGCTGAATTTCAAATGCTTACCCAGTGAGGGATCCATCCTGGTAAGGAGTACGATTCTGGCTTAAACAGGGGACCAGGATCACAGTGAAGCCAACCAGTTGACAAATCCTGCATGTTATTCCCACAGAGATGTGACATTGGTAAGTTTGTTGTTGAATAATGCCCTACAATATATCAATTGGTTATGGTATGTTACAGAGCTACCTTCCTTGGACATGTTAGCCACTGAGAACGACCCATGATGTTCGCAAGCTACAAAATTGAGTTTTATACAACAATGTAAGTATCTAGTTCAGAATAACTTGATAGATGTATAAAGACTAAAGCAAGAACTTAATTTCCATGAATATAATCAAGTTCTCCCAAAGAGTTTAGTTAGGCCGTAGCAGTCATTTAAAAATGCTACAAGAAGAGGAATTGAAAACATCACTAAGGTCCAGTTTGTATAAACTTCTTAAGAAGCACTTGTAAGAGAAAAAATACAGAGATAAAACAAATCAAACTTCCCTCATATGTTAAAATAAAGTTATGCACTTCAGTTTTTTAAGAAAGTTAGAAGAGAACATCTAAACAAATTGAAGTGCATAAATTGATTTTATCATATGAGAAATTTGATTCATCTCACTCTGTTTTCTAAGTTCTTCTTGAGAAGTTTATACAAATTAGGACTAAGTGATTCTCTTTTAATGACAAGCCACAACCACCCCCGCCCCCCTCCCCCCCCAAAAAAATGATAAATACAATCATCATTCCAACTTATGCATCTTAACCAACAAACTGAAGTTGTGCATACCAAAAATGCAGAGATGATAGTGGTAACAGATGCTCCAATAAATCCCTCCCACGTTTTTTTGGGAGATAACTTAATCAAAGGAGTTCTTCCAAAAAAGAAACCAAAGAAATATGCAGCAATGTCATTAATGACAATTAGCGTTGCTGGAAGAAGAAACCTGTACAGCAAGTCCAAATGTTTAAAAAAATAAACAAGCGTTCACATCAATGCAATAAAAAAGTAACAGCACCCGATCTCTTAATTCATATAAAAGCAATACATGCGCATTAAATATTTGAACAAAATAATTCTGTGAAAGCAATACCACATACACATAAAATCACTTTAGATTGGGCAGTTTAAAATGATACCATTATCAACACTAAAAAATACAATTGTAATGAAGAAAATAATTAAAATAACACTCATAACATTTAACAATCAACCCAACCAAAAGTAAATAGGAGAAATAGATCAGGTGTGAATAAGGGGTTAGGGTGATATTAAATAAGAAACTATATGTAGATAACATGGGAAAAAATAAAATTAACAAATAGCTGTCCACATATAAGCTTTCACATATTTCAAGATCCTGCAACATCTAAAGTTCAATTGGTTTCATTTTATGGTTCACTACAAACTAAATTGTTGCGTACAAATATAATTTATAAATACACACACACATATAAGCTGCAGGACTATGAGAATAACAAGAAATATTTGACAGCCAAAGCAAGGACACGGGTCATTTGATCACACTTGGACAATTGTCACCCACATAATTACAAAGATTCCTGGGAAAATAATTGCTGAAAATTGGTATAAACATAAACATTAACAATATGCAACTGCCACCTGAGATCTCAAACACTTCCTTGTGCTCTATATAAGAAGATATTTAATTTCTACGTCCAATATACTCACAAATTAGTTCTTCAAAAAAACTGGTTACAGTATTAAAAATACCAAGAGGTGCTAAATTACTCATAACAATGAGAAATCTAGACATAAATATATGAACTCAAACCTCCCATCCAATTTGTTTAATTGTTCATTTCAGTAATTTAGCTTATGCATATCAATTCATATGAATGCAAATGAAGCTTGACAGCCTTTCAAAGAGTATTTACTTCAAGATTTGCATAATTAATAGCAATACATTTTAAAACTCAATAACTCACTGCGTTCTGAAAAGTTGCCAAAAAATCCCGTTTTACAACTTCATTGGGTCCAGTAGTCCTTTTTTATGATAATATAACTATTTGGTCACATCACATCTCACACAGTTGACATTTTCACTCAGGGCTCAATTCCTAATTTTTCTCAACTTTTCCTATCCTAAGGTCTTGGTTCCACCATTTGGGCTATTTGGGCAAGACCTGATAACTCCAGTGTGATTCAGCAAAAAAGACCATCAAATATTTAACTTGTTAAAACCATTTCTTAAGGTGATTATTATGGCATTAAATACCTGTAAAATTACATTTTAAAGAATCAGGCCCAAAAAATTATCCACGTGTAAGAGGAACAGCCTTTGTGAAATATGATATTATGATATATCATGAAATGTAAAAGAGAATCCTCAAAACGTATTCAAAAAAATATTTATACACAGTGGTTCAATAATCATCATTTCCTTTTATAGGATATATATTACCAGAAAATCCCTTCAAAAATGCTTGCCACAGTGAAGGAAGACTGTCCAAATACAACAATTAGAATCATGTGCGTCCAAGCATACTGGCCAAATTGGTATTTATACATCTTCTTCTTCAATGTGAGAATGAACCACATAAATCCTGCACCCGATCAATAAATGGGAGGATAACCACAATCTTAGAACCCTCACTGTTGAAAAATAGCCAGTAAAATCACAAACCTAAGAGAACAAACTTGAAATTTACCACTTACCAGGCATCTGACATCAACATTGCACACAGGCTAATGAAAATTAAAAAGGAAAAATTGACAAGCGTAAGTTACCTGAAATGTAAAGGGAGTAGCAGATAACCATATGATACTTTATGAGACTGCTCACTAGCCGATATAAAACCATGTCTGAAGTTACTGTGTTAACAAGGCGTTGACTCAGAGTACGTCCATAAACAAATAACATCGCAGTGAAGAAAAAATGCCTGAAATGGTATATACCAGTGAAAATTAAACAAGTTACCAAATGGTTTTTATTTTTTCAAATAGTAATATTTCCAGTCAATTAGTTACTAGGTTATCATGAAAAAAAATGATTGCACTGTCATGGGAGTAGTGATTAATGAATTTGTTTAGATACCAATTTAACAGCCTAAATCCTGGCAGCTGTCTATCTTCATGAGCTCTCCTGAGTAGATTGAAAAGCTCTCTTGCCATGTAAATTTGAATAACAACCACCATGGCAGTGATGTAGAGATGGCCCATATAGATGATCAACACAAAGCCCCCAATCATCCATACGGATGAATATGCCCGAATTAGCATGGACTTGTATTTGCTTTTATCATTAACAAGTAACTGGGCTCCATTTGCCTTGCTAACTTCCGGAATAACCTAATATAAAGGCATCATAAAATCACCATCAAGTAGTATACACTAACCAGAAATTTTTCTAGACAGAAAATAAAGGGATTCAGTTCCCATGTTATTGAACATATTATACATCAAATTCATCTGTGGAGAGAACAGGACAGCATCAAGAAGGAACCTAATAGTAATTGAAAAAGACACAAACTTAGATTTAAAAAAGAAAAGAAAAAAGACACAAACTTGTGTCACCCATAGACTACGTGAATCAATTTCAACATGAAATGCACTAATCCAAAATATATTTTTAATAGACAAAAGCAAAAGATGGTTGAGAGAAATAAATCAAACTTTAAACAGTTAACCTCATTTGAGCGTTTTCGGTGCCTAATCCGACCACTTGTGGTTGATGGGGCAGTGGTACTAGTATCCTTCTGCATTGCACTTCAAATAGATTTCACCCAAGAAAACAATGTAAAAAGCACATGTGTAGCCAGAAATTAGACACCTGAAAAGTAAACTCCATAAGTACTCCTTTGTATATATGAAGCACAATCAACACACTTATCACATTTGATTTGATCCAATTTGTAGACCTTCCATGCAAGAAGCCAGGCAAATTAGCTTCCATTACAAAGCACAAATTCAGAGGTAAGAAGTCAAAGCATGACACGTACGAAGGTATTTTAATGTAAAGCAGGGAAGGTTGGCTATGTTAATTATTCAAGGGCTTCATTTTCTTCTTTTTTTTAATAGATTCAATCCAAGAGAGATTTGGTAGACTTCACAGAAACCATAGTATCATTTGTGCACTGTACTATTTACTCATATCACTGAGTCTCAGTCTCCAGTCAGAATTATCATCATCTTCTTGTTTCTACATTAGGATGACAACATGATTGAGACACAGATAAGACCTCAGTTATTTGTCATTGCACTTCAAATAGATTTCACCCAAGAAAACAATGTAAAAAGCACATGTGTAGCCAGAAATTAGACACCTGAAAAGTAAACTCCATAAGTACTCCTTTGTATATATGAAGCACAATCAACACACTTATCACATTTGATTTGATCCAATTTGTAGACCTTCCATGCAAGAAGCCAGGCAAATTAGCTTCCATTACAAAGCACAAATTCAGAGGTAAGAAGTCAAAGCATGACACGTACGAAGGTATTTTAATGTAAAGCAGGGAAGGTTGGCTATGTTAATTATTCAAGGGCTTCATTTTCTTCTTTTTTTTAATAGATTCAATCCAAGAGAGATTTGGTAGACTTCACAGAAACCATAGTATCATTTGTGCACTGTACTATTTACTCATATCACTGAGTCTCAGTCTCCAGTCAGAATTATCATCATCTTCTTGTTTCTACATTAGGATGACAACATGATTGAGACACAGATAAGACCTCAGTTATTTGTCATTGCACTTCAAATAGATTTCACCCAAGAAAACAATGTAAAAAGCACATGTGTAGCCAGAAATTAGACACCTGAAAAGTAAACTCCATAAGTACTCCTTTGTATATATGAAGCACAATCAACACACTTATCACATTTGATTTGATCCAATTTGTAGACCTTCCATGCAAGAAGCCAGGCAAATTAGCTTCCATTACAAAGCACAAATTCAGAGGTAAGAAGTCAAAGCATGACACGTACGAAGGTATTTTAATGTAAAGCAGGGAAGGTTGGCTATGTCAATTATTCAAGGGCTTCATTTTCTTCTTTTTTTTAATAGATTCAATCCAAGAGAGATTTGGTAGACTTCACAGAAACCATAGTATCATTTGTGCACTGTACTATTTACTCATATCACTGAGTCTCAGTCTCCAGTCAGAATTATCATCATCTTCTTGTTTCTACATTAGGATGACAACATGATTGAGACACAGATAAGACCTCAGTTATTTGTCATTGCACTTCAAATAGATTTCACCCAAGAAAACAATGTAAAAAGCACATGTGTAGCCAGAAATTAGACACCTGAAAAGTAAACTCCATAAGTACTCCTTTGTATATATGAAGCACAATCAACACACTTATCACATTTGATTTGATCCAATTTGTAGACCTTCCATGCAAGAAGCCAGGCAAATTAGCTTCCATTACAAAGCACAAATTCAGAGGTAAGAAGTCAAAGCATGACACGTACGAAGGTATTTTAATGTAAAGCAGGGAAGGTTGGCTATGTTAATTATTCAAGGGCTTCATTTTCTTCTTTTTTTTAATAGATTCAATCCAAGAGAGATTTGGTAGACTTCACAGAAACCATAGTATCATTTGTGCACTGTACTATTTACTCATATCACTGAGTCTCAGTCTCCAGTCAGAATTATCATCATCTTCTTGTTTCTACATTAGGATGACAACATGATTGAGACACAGATAAGACCTCAGTTATTTGTCATTATTATGTCCATTACTAATCCTATCCCTATTCCCTATATTTGATAGTTTCTTGCAAAGAATTAATAAGATAATGGGCTATATTTATTTCATAATTAGTCATCTGCTTTATCAATCACATATCTGATATATCACTTCTGGAATTATAAAACATAATCCAGCATATAATTAAAAGCCTAATAATAATATGCATAATTTTTACTTTTAAAAAGCATCATCCACCACACAAAAATCTATCAACACTTTTTTTGTTTCAGTCACCCAAGCTAAGTAAACAAAATTTGTCCGACTAGCATTTTTTGTTGAAACAAAAAGATAGAGAAAGAAAACCAAACACAGACATCTATCTGTTAGCTCTAACCACCAAAGCCAAACAGTACTAACTTTAGTTAGGATTACATGTCAAATCCTATAGGTATCAGCTCTTGCTGAAATCAGTGAATGAACAACATCTGTTCAATCTATTAAAACATGGCGTATGACTAAATATAAACGTAGAGGCACAGTAGAAGACACTAGTAGTAGAAATAGTAGCCAACTGGTATTAATTATCCATTCCAAGGGCATTTCGCCATGGATACCTAACAAGTATCCCTATCCATCACATGCTACAAAAATGAAATCAGAAAAATTGATGCTAAACCCCAACCCTCAAATGTTGCCTCCAACTTCCTAAATTTTAGGAATGCCACATTTTCAAAAGCTATTGATCCCTAACTAAATAGTCCACTATACAGTCACCAAAAACTCCTATAAACAAACAGGAACTCGCAGTAACCCTGCATTACAACTGCACACTATTCATCACTCCTCACACAACCGCGAATAGCTCAAAACACAAATGCGAACAACTAAGACTTACATAATCTATTTTAGGGAAGAAAGCAAAAGCAAAAGGTTTAAGTGACGAATCTCGAAGATGAAAAGAGTTTCAGATTCAAAATCAGAAACGGTTCCCGCAAGCTAAATCCGTATTATTATCAGTGACAATCAGAGTAAGAACTAAGAAAACATAGTTGTAAGCAAATAAACAGCGAATATATAAATGAACGACAGTGAGATAGCAAAACGCACGAAACCTGGTTTGGTTCTGGTGATGCTAAGCAACGAACAAAACGAAGAGAGAGAGAGAGAGAGGGGGGGAGGGTGTGTGTGAAATGAAGAAGATGAAGAAAGGAATGGCAAGAAGAATACAGGGTGAGAATAGAATAGAAGCAACCACACCGAAGCGGTGAAGGCTTTTTGGTTTCTGGAAAGATAGTAAGCGAAAGCGAGAATGTAATTCTCTCTTTGGCAACACACAGGAGCACGAGGTTCATTCGACGGAAACTTTTATTTTTATTATTTTATTTTGAGATCGGTGGTTATTCTTTTAATCAAATATAATAATATCTTTTACAATTCTTTTAATTTTACAGTTTATTTTTAAAATTGTAGAGTTACTAACATCTCATTCTTATTAAGTAAGATCTTGTTTTCAAATCATGATGTAAATTTTTCCTATTTATATTTCCGGTAGAAGATATTTATGACTAAACTAAAAAAATTGAAATAGTCATTTATGGACCAATGGGCAAACCCAAATTCAAACAATTAAGGTGAGACTCTTGAAAAAGGCTTAGGTTGCATATTTACTAAACACACTTATCAAGAAAAATGAGGACTTAAATGTAAATAAATTCTAAGTAGGATTACATCTAACAAAAGATACTTATGGTTAACATAAATAAATTAATTAATTAAAATTATATTAATAGTATTTAAAATTAATAAAAACATAATATCATGTTTCACAATATTAAACCCTAAAATTTTTTTAGTAAAAATATTTTAATAAAATGTATATTATATTTTTTAATAATATGAAATAATAGTTTTAAAAATATATTAAAATAATATTAATGATAAGACACTCAATTCTTGATTTTTTTTGACTCAAATTTGTTTGGATTTTAATTGAGAATTTTTAATAGAAATTATTAAAAGTAAACTTCTAATTCATTGATGAAATAAAATTTAATCATTTAATCATATTTTAATTATTAAATTACTCAATTAATTAATATTTAATTTTCATAGATTAAGCGAACACTTCAATCGAATTCTATAGTCAGTTTAAGTGTCCGTTTGATATACAGTTGGAGAAACGGAACTATAAAAATGAAAAAATCTAAATGTCAATATTGATCATTCACGTCTTTTGAGATAGTCAAAACTCCGTTTGGCTGTAAGATCTTTTTTTTGAGAGGTTGAGGAAACAGGGTTGTAAAAATGTAAAAATTTAATATTTATCATTCACTGTTAAAGACAATCAAAACTCCGTTTGACGATAAAATTTTTTTCTAAATTACTCAAATCTAGATTTAACAAACCCAATCTAAAAAAAAACACCATAAATGTATTTATGTGATTGATAAAACTGTCGGTACGATAGCTTGTAACTTGTTGTACCACAAAGGGGAACTATATCCATAATTAATTTTTATATTTAGCTGCTAATATATATATATATATATATATATATATATATATATATATATATATATATATATATATATATTTCTGGTTGAGTTTTGTTTGCAGCATAAAGTCTTTCCCAGAAATACTGAAGGGGTGACAGGTGGCGAAATTCTGAAATTCAGAGGTGAGAAATGCTTGATGCTTCCCTTATTTTCCACTTCACAATCGACCATGCCAAACCCAATCACATCATATCAATAAATCTCTGGGCTTCAAAAATTTTAATTTAATTTACCAGCTAATTATTTTCCCCCTCAAATTTATTAGTGGATACGACAACAACACAGTTAGGTAGCATCTTATTACTATTTATATCCATAAGTTTAAGAGAATAACAAATATTCAAGTACCCACATATATCTATTAATATTTAATATTATTAAAAATAATAAAGAACAAAATACAATTTAATGTTTTATCCATAGTATTATTTTAGTATGATATGAATTGATATTCATAGTTAAAAATATTATTATGAAAAACATTAAATTTCTTTTCCACCCTGAATTGACTTTTGAAAGGATGGTTGAAGTTTTGGGAGGTGAAAAAGAAGGTTCCAAAGACATGCAGTGGAATTTGTGATTGAAAAATAAGAGATAAAAGAGTACGGATTAAAAGCCCGTTTAGGAAATTTCATGATATATGCCGTATGCAATTTTCTTATTTAATTAATATTATTAACATCAAATGTTTTATTTTAGTGATAATTTATTCCATTTATAAAATATGAGCTTGAAATATTACATAAGAAGAATTGTACTACTTGAAATTAATTATTTGTTGATCATTCATTAAAACAGTATATGATAGACAATTTAATTTTTAAGATTTTAAAAATTCGTTAATCTATAACTTTTTAAAAATATTATCACTTTAATATTTTTTTTACAAAATGACATAAAAATCTGCCTATCAACGATTAAAAAAAATCAAGTGTCATTTCGTAAAAAAAACCTGATCCGGTCCCAACACCGGCCCCCAAGAGCATGGTTTTAATGCCTTGCCAGATCAGCATTTCGAATAGGAGAAATACGTTTCAAATCCTCTATGATTACTCTTATACGGAGTACATACCGCCAAGACATGTTACTCCGCCAAGGCATGTGACTCCGCCAATGCTTGTTACTCCGCCAATGCTTGTTACTCCGCCAAGGCCTATTACTCCGCCAAGGTGGAAAGTATTAAAAAGATTGTACACATACATAAAGCATTTTCAATGCACACTACTCCGCCAAGCCATAGGCTCAATACAGGCGGAATACCAAAATTCCCATATTTATAACCCCGGCACGAGATTGACTCTGTCTTGAGAGGTTGAAAATGGAAATCACGCTGTCACGCATAAGAGGGAACAACAAATAAAATAATGAAGCATTAACGCTTTCCAAGTGAGTGGAAATACCCACTATAATGATGGTGCTTGTGAACGGCGCAGGGACCCACTACCTTTCTTGCATTATGCCTGAAAACAAGGAACGGGTCCTACCAATAATAGAGCACCAGTAACAGGTATATAAACCTCAGCAAAAAGGTATAGAGGGGGACCCCCTAATTCTGAACCTTACACTCATACTTGCATAATTCTCTCAGATTTGCTTTCTAAGTCTAACAGTACTTCAAAATACTGACTTGAGCGTCGGAGAATAATTGCAGGTACAACCACCAATTGTGTTAAGACAAAGGAGGCTATTCCAGGCGGACTGCTACACCGCCGCAGAGTGCATTGTACTACGCCCCAGTATACAAGAGTACTCCATATTTGTATATGTATAAGGCCCTCCTCACATCAGATTTTACCTTACATATACATTTTGAATTGTTTGACAATCATACCTTTACACCCCCTGTAAAGAACAGTTCAAAACCCTTACATCACGTTAATTTTAAAAATTCCAACTAAGGATTTAATTCTAAGCTAATAATCCTCTTATAAAAGTATTATAAAAAATTGATTGATAAAAGAGTATATGGGGATTAAAAATACTAAGTACCTATTTTCTTATTTATAAATATATGTACCTACTTTTTTACTTATGGGTATGATATGAGTATCATATTACTCATATTTGTCCTGTCATATTGATATTTCTACTCAGTAAGTAACTTGAGGATTTTACTCAATATTTTCTCTTTGTTATCTTTTCCTTTTTCCCTTCAACCTATAAATCTCTACCTATTTTGACATGTCTTTTTTAATATAATTTTAAAAAATTATTTTAATAAGTTTTTATTATAAATTTTAAAATAATTTTTAAAAATTTATTCTAATAAATTTATAATCAAATTTATGACATATGTAATTATATAAAAAAATATTGAATAATTATTAAACTATATTGATTATCCAATCTCACCCTAAATGATGTTAATTAAAAAATATTGAAGAGTGTGTAAATAATTAATTTAAAACCAATGTTTTTTACTGAAAAGATTAAAGAGGTTTCCTTGAAAGTATGTATAATAATTAATTGTTTTAGTAACTAATCGTAGAAATAGAATTATGTAAATAGAATGATTCCATAATTAATATTAATTTTAGATATTATTTGAGATTGATTAAATTCCATTAAATTAACTAATTAAAAAAATATTTTTATTAATTAAATTAAAAAAATACTTTTTAACTAATCTCAACTAAAAACTAAATATCATAAAGAGGGACAACACCAAAAAAGATAAAGTACACCTCAATATATAATACCTCATTTTATGCATCTAGTTGATGATCAATTATAAAAATAAAATTATAAATATAAAAATATCTAATAGTTAATGTTAATTTTATATACTACTCAAAACAACTAAATTTCTATCAAATTTATTTTTTATTGATCACATCCCATTTTAATTAACAGAACTATATAACAACCAAAGACACACCCTATTCAAAACATTAACAAGAAGTGTTTTTGTTTAGTGTGTAGGGTCTACTTTCTAGCTGTCTGTAAAAGTTTCTTAGCACCTTGGATGGATACAGAAATATTATATATGTTGCAGTAAGGAATCTAGAAAGTGGTTCTTCAGGTAAGGTGCTTTTGTTTTGCTTTCCATTTGTTATTGCCAAATGCTTACTATATATTGATCACAGAAAAATGCTCATAACAATTTTGCACAACACATCACAGTTAAAATAACTACTCATTGGCTGTAAAGTGTAGATTAGGTTTCAATCAAATTCTTTAACAGAACATTTTTTTATTTTTGTAATAGAACATTTTTTTTTCAATACATAATTATAATACAACAGTTTGATTGATTAAAGCTATATTCTAATAAATAAAGTTATGCATTCAACTTTACTTTATATTGAATATTGGTTTCTAATATAACATAATTGGTTGAATAAAGTATGCTAGTTATTATAAATTCTCTGATATTGTTTTTGATTTCAATATATCAATTTTTTTAATGTTAACCGTTGATCAAAAGTTTCTATTTGCATGTATACCATATGTATAAAAGTTTATATTAATTAAAATAATCTAATACATTATTTGTGTACATTAAAATTCTACTCAATATATATGCTTTTTGAAATATATACAAATAAGGATTATTTAATTATATACGTATTGTGAAAAAAATTTAACATAAGTAATTAAAGTAAGTCAACCTTTTTATCAAGAAAAACAACCTTTTAAATAAAGTTATTGATAATGTAAGGGTCATTGAAATTGGATCAAACTCGTTAAGTTAATAAGTTTAATAAAAAAAAAATGCATAGGCCTAGTGTAAACTTATCATATCAAACTGGTCATGTTAATGAAGTTATCAAATAAAGTTTTAGCCTATACTTGGTAACCCGGCTAGGTTAAATTGAATGAACTAGACCATTTAAAAATAGAAGGAAATACAAAAGAACAAATGTGAAGAATCAAAACTAGGATTTTAAACTCCTAAATTACTGTAACAATTATTAGACTAAAAAATTCTACTTATCCTTCTCTATGTAATCAATCATATTTTCTTTTTAACATAAATATAATAATATATTCTATAAATTACTTTATTTTTTTGTTATATTCTACGAAGTACTTTATAACAATATGCATCAACCACTTATAAATCAAAAATATATATTAAAATAAAATATATATGTAAAATACAAATTTAATTTTATGATATATTTTGATATTATTTTTATTACAAATTTATATTATATAAATTATATATTTAATCATTTATTAAATACAATTAATATTTGTATTAAATTAAAATATCATACTTATAATATTTTATTATTTTATTTTATATAAGTCTTAAAGTTAATGTAAAAATTATAAGCTTTATATATATATATATATACACACACACACATATCGGTTTAATCGGATCGATTGGTAATTTATCGGTTAAACTAGTGATCCAATGACTCGGATACCTTGACTAAACACTAGTGGAAAAAATTGATATAATCACGGTTAAAAATGGCCTTTAATCATGGTTAATGAACCGTGGTTGTTGCAGCCGCGGTAGTAGATGAGGGCCTTTAACCACGGTTAACAACCCTAGTTATAAATTACATCTAACCACGGTTACGAACAACCGTGAATATAACGGTTAAAAATGGCCTTTAATCATGGTTAATGAACCGTGGTTGTTGCAGCCGCGGTAGTAGATGAGGGTCTTTAACCACGGTTAACAACCCTGGTTATAAATTACATCTAACCACGGTTACGAACAACCGTGAATATAACAGACTATGTATATTCACGGTTGTCGAGCATAACCGTGAATATAACAGACAATGTATATTCAGGGTTATAGTAGAAACCGTGGATAAAAAATATCTATAATCACGGTTGTGTAGCATAACTGTGAATATAAGTAGTCAAAAAAATTCACTTACAGACTATGTATAGTCACGGTTATGGTAGTAACCGTGGATAAATAGGGTCTATAATCACGGTTGTTACCATAACCGTGAATAAATAGTGAGGTTTTCTTTTTAATATGGTTTCTATTTTATTGTTTCCCAAACCTGCAATCAGACAACCAGCACAATATACAGTATATCCCAGCATATCCAGCAATAATATATAAAAAGAATGGTATGTATATAACATTATTTTGATATGAATTCATAACAACCTAAAAAATAAAACTATATACAATTCAGATGAATGTAACCTAATAAAATGTAAACCCTAAATCCTACACTAGATACATATATAAGAGAATAAAGATCCTATATCTAGCTAAGTCCTTTCCTTACTTCAATGAAGTAAGCGGCCCATTGCTTTCTAACATTATCTACAAGTGTCTTGGAGAAGTATGACCGATCCTTGAAGTACTGCAAACAATGCACAAAACAATTAGAACAAAAGCTATATTTATTACATGAAATTGATGAAATTGGTAGAAAAGTAGTCCAAATGATGAGACTTACATCTGTCCATCCATCTACTAAATGTTCTTGGACGATGGTCAGCATGGTATGCATGACGTAATAGTCACACTCGAAGGTACCCTCCTGCTTGTAAGACTACAATGGACATAAAATATAGAATAAGTGAATTTGCAACTTAAAAAATATATATTAAAGATTTGAATGAATACGATTGACTTACTTTTGGGTGCACCCACGCAACTTTTCTTCCGCTGGACTTAATTCCAAGCAGTCGATTGTATCCAACCACCGGCCTACGTTAAATAAAACACAAGATAAGTTAGAATCATATAGGTCCAAAAATGATGTAATCGAATTTGTACTTATTTTTTAGGGATTAACTTACCCGTCTACTATACTTTTCAGGTCTTGTGGAACTGTCCCATGCATAGTATCAAAGTACAGAACAAGATAAGCCCAGGGACAGATCACCACAAGCGTCCAGTGAGCGTTGTAGTTACCAGTGATAAGTGAGACTTCAAAATGCAAAAATTAATGACAATAATTATGGAATAGAATATTACCCTTTATGATAGGGGCCCATGTATACACCCTTCCTAGACTCAAACATCCAATTCTGGATGTATGCCTGAGTGTCCTCCTTATTGTTTCCCTGCCTCTGTATGAAAGAGGGCTCTAAGAAACCATAAGTTCCATCGAAACCCAAGTCCACACAAATTTTTGTCAGAAACCTAAACAAGTTAAGACATGGTTAGCGGCAAATAACTTGTATAATGAAAAAATTAGACATAAAATGATATACTTACAGCTCCCACAGCTGAATGATAGAGATGTTCAGCTGCGTCGTCCCCATCATAATCTCACACAAGTCACTCCGTGTAATGTAAACCGGTAGTGAACTTGGACGGCCGAACACCAGTGGCCACCATGGGACCTGAAGAGCGTCCTCTCCTAGCTCAGCCCCGATCTGCCATAGCATTCGGATCGGATCGTCAACGGGGTCTGGCTGCTTCAATACCGGTTCCTGTTGAACAATTGACAATCATCACAGTTTGTACCATAATTGACAATATAACAAAATTAGTTAGTGTTTCAGGTTTTTTACCTGTAGAGGAGCAACCGACAGAAGTCTGTTGGGCCACATCAGAAAGTGGCCCACCGCCTGACCGACGGTCTTCACCTCTGGAGTTGCCACTGGCACAATAGCATCCTCTTCGAGGACAAGCACAACAGAGACCCTGGACATACCATCAGGTAATGACTGATGGTGAACCATAGGGCCTAAGTTGTAGACCATGCCAGTGGCAACTGGCTCCTCCGACCCATAAATGAACAGGTCACATTGACGGGTATCTGCAGGCTCGACCCCATCATCGTCAGGGTCAGCTGCAGCGCACGAACCCTTAGTGCTAACCCTCCGTACCTACATATTTACACATCAAGCAGAAGTTATTTAACAATGAAAGAAAGTGATTACAAACAATAATACCGAGGAAATTGAATAAGAAATCTAACCTGTGGGTCGCTAGCTGGTGCAGTAGTCTCCTGGTGGTGGCTGAGTGAGGCCTTCATCTCCTCCCTGAATCGGGCCATCTCTTGGTGGAGCCTAGATATCTCCTCCTGATACTCAGCCTTCACAACAGCCACCTTCTGCTCCACCAACTTCTCAAAGGAGGGGGCTGGGTCGGGAGCACCGTAATAGCTTCAGAGGCCTGTGAAATGTGAATGATTAGCCCATAATTGTTTAACAGATAACAAAATGAAAGGATACAGTTATTTACAACTTACCTACACCTCGACCAACAGCACGCACTCTTCCTGGGTGCTCTGGCCTACCGATGGCGGTAGTCAAAATATCCTGCCTACCATGGGCTACGAAAGACCCTTGGGTTGATTGCTCAACCAAGAAATCCTGAAACCAAACAAGTTAGTATTCACTTCCTTCACGTAAACCAAAAAACAGACACTGATACAAGGGGAATACTTACTATCCGTGAGGCGACCTCCTGAGCTTGTGAGGAAGTGTATTCCCCACTCTTCTTGATCCTGGCCCGCTTCCATTTGTCGTGGCGTGTAGGTGGGGAAAGGGGATCCATAATACCAGTATCAGGCTGACTAGTCTGACACTGACTCAGCCTCTCCTGGGCCAGCCGCTCCTCCAACCTACGGTAACCCCCACGTGACAGTGTGTGGGGGCAGTCATTCAGCTTCCTAATTCCTGTGCTTTCTTTCTGACCACCTACAACAAGAAAGAAAATTATTTAGAGTTAGACTTTTAAATTATACATAATTTAAGCATTTAAAAACCAACGTACCTGAAACTGGTCGGAATGCTTGGATGCAACGAAAGCATCCCAAGTCTCCCGATCAATGAAGACATATTTCTCTCCGGGGAACTGTCCTCGGTCCTCCCCAAATACATACCTATAATTCATATACTTTTAAACTAAGGATTGGTATAATTTGACAAAGTGTTGATTAAGAATTTAAAGTCTAAATATACCTCCTGGTGAGTATGGATTTGAACGACCTCCATCGCTCAGCAATAATACCGAGGATCTTCCTCCTCGCTGTGTCATGTGCGGGTATCTCAAAAGAATCCTACATTAAAAGAGTTAGTCCATAAAAGAGTCTTTATTATGTATTACATGAAAAGATACACTAAAATAAAACCTAAATGATATATATGTTACCAGAATATCACTCAAAATCTGGTTCTTCAGCACCTCCTCGACATTATCCCAGTCGGGGATAATAATGGACACCTTCGACCAAGCCACAACTCCCAAATAACTGCTAAACTTCGCGGCATGTGGTCCTCCAAATCTACCAGTGTTGACATCCATGTCAACAGGTAACCTCTCTCCCCAGTGTCGCCTAAGTGCAACGTCTGGCATCCGGGTAACACCTCTACTAATCAGTAGCCTGTGAGTCAGACCTAGATCGTCCATCCTGGTTAGCCATGAGTATCTGTCCAAACAAGGAAACACAACTATCAAATATTTAATATAACATTTAATACAACGAACAATTAATATAACATGTAATTCAATGATTGATTAACATGATTAATACCCTATGAAGATTGATCCGGTCTGGATACCGGTCCCCAAAGTTATGACATCAGAGTGACGTCTTAGAGGAGTAGCCGGTATCATAAGAAGACAAAGCAACACCGGTTATCCGTCCTTATCTCATCCGTTCTTACCACATCAAATGCTTCATCCATCCTCGTTACGAGGGACACTTTATCCGACCTTATCTCCACGACGTGAATAACCGTTTGCCCCAGGGTCACTGTGAGATAGGAGTTCTTTATAACTTATCAACGAAGATACCCTGCATAGCGGAATGTGTCAATGTTAATTATCTCAGAGAGCAAGTACAATTGTCAGCGAAATATACGGAAAGGTGATTATCCTCCATCCCTATTACAGGATCGTACTTTGATAATTGACCTACCCTACTGACACACTCTGAGCACTGAGCCATATTGATTGACACATTCAACACGCTATCAGAGCCAAGGGACCCACCTGTGTCCAACGATTCATTTCTTACATTCGACTATAAATAGCTCATTTCAATACACATGCAAGGTTACATTGTTCTATCCCATATTCTCACTAATGCATAGCTTGAGTACTCATTGAGTTCATACACTCTTCTAACTTGAGCGTTGGAGAATCTTCGCAGGTGACACCACCTTTCGCCCTCTCTTAACACGAAACGTTGGTGAGAAGGATCTCCAGGACAACAAGACCGGTTTCTCCCACTAAGAGGTTGGATTACAACATCGGATACTCACTGTACCGGTGTACATAACCCTAAAACACCTGCACTCTTGTGGCTAGTCCCACACTGGATCTTAGACCCCGGTTAACATGTAATTCAATGATTGATTAACATGATTAATACCCTATGAAGATAAAATATTTTCCCACAAGCCTTCATGGTGGTCATGACGACTGGCAACTACATCATCTATGTCATGTTCCACGATAGATGTTGGAATACGTGTTGTGGTAGATGGAATTTCAACAATATCAAGATTGGGGTCTCCAATGTGTCTATCTTGGATAACAATTGACCACCGTTTGTCAGTTGGGTTAGCAACATAAAAAACTTGCTTTACTTGTGTTGCCATAATGAACGGTTCATCCTTATGCCCTATCTTGTTGAGGTCCACCAATGTAACTCCTAAATCATCAGTTTTGACACCGTTTTTATTGTCAACCCATCTGCATTTAAACACAGGAACAGTGAAGGGACCGTAATCAACTTCCCATATATCTTCAATCACACCAAAGTAGCATGACTCGGCCATGACAGGGTTGTTGTCCTTTGAAGTTGAGAAATGCATTGACTGAGCCACAACCATCACTCCACTATTTTGATTTGTATTCTTTTCATCTTGTGTCCTTGTATAAAACAAATAGTTATTTATGTCATACCCACAAAAGGTGAGGACATCAAAGTTCGGGCCCTGTGCCAGTCGATGTAATGTCGAGGATGCAGATGCATCTTTCAGAACAGTCTTTTTGAACCACTGTATGAAACTCTTGTTGTGTTCTTTCAACAACCACTTTTTAGTCATTTTAGGGTTGGTTCTCTTAACTAGCTCCTTGTGAGTGGCTAGATACGGTTGCACGTCGTCCGTGTTGTTTAAAATATATAAGTGTGCTTGAAGGACATCATCACGTGACATGCTCTTCATTCTTTTTCCAATCATTCCTTTCCCATCCAATCTCCCTTCCTGATGAGTCGTTGGAATACCAATGCTTGCAGCATGTGACATGTATTCAGTGCAAAACTCAATTGCTTCCTCTGCAATATATCTTTCCATAATTGAAGCTTCGGGACGACGTTGATTCTTCATATACTCTTTCAATATCTTCATATATCTCTCAACGAGATACATCCACCGCAAGAACACTGGACCACACAAACGGACCTCTCTCACCAAATGGATGATTAAGTGGACCATTATGGCAAAAAAAGGATGAGAAATACATTTTAAGCTGACATAATATAAGTGATGCTTCCTGTTCCAACACATCCAATTCGCCGGGTACGATTACCTTGCAACATATGACATTGAAAAACATACACAACCTTGTTATGACATTTCTCATATTTTTAGGAAGAATGTCACGAATGGCGATAAGCAGAAACTGTTGCATCAACATGTGACAATTGTGAGACTTCAACCCAACTAACTTCAAATCTTTCATGGAAACACAAGAGTTGATGTTGGAGCCATAACCAGACGAAACTTTCACACTTCGTAACAATTCACACAGACTTTGTTTTTCTTTTCTGGACAACGTATGACATGCTGGGGGCAAATATGTTCTTTTGCCCTTTGATTGTGGATGCAAATCCTGACGTATACCCATCAACTCCAAGTCCATACGTGAATTTAGGCCATCCTTAGTCTTCCCGGGTATGTTTAAGAGTGTACCAACCAAACTATCACACATATTTTTCTCCACATGCATTACATCAATGCAGTGTCTTACATCAAGCTCCCTCCAATATGGCAGGTCAAAAAACACTAACTTTTTCTTCCAATTGTTTTGTGTCGGGTGCTATTTTTCACACTTACCAAAGTGCACGTTGACCTGACGACCAGATAGTGGTGGAGGAGCCATTTCAAAATCTTGGGCACCGTTAAACGACTTCTTCAACCTCTGAAATGGATGATTCGCTTTAAGAAACCTTCGATGTCGAAGATAAACATTTTTCCTACCATGATGCAGCCGCACAGAACTAGTCCCCTCATCACATACTGGACAAGCTTTATGACCCTTCACGCTGTACCTGGATAAGTTACCATACGCTGAAAAGTCATTGATCGTGCAAAATAGCATGACACACAATTTGAATGACTGCTTGGTAAACCCGTCAAACACATCAACCCCATCTTCCCACAACCTTGTGAGGTCTTCAACTAATGGAGCTAAATATACATCAATGTCGTTCCCCGGTTGTCGTGGACCAGAAATCATCATTGATAACATGACATATTTCCGCTTCATGCGACAAGTTGTAAACAAACAACAAAACAAGCCACGAACTATGGTTTGTGCTCAGGTTCCCAAATGGGTTCATGCCGTCTGTGGCTAGTGCAAGCCTAACATTTCTTGGTTCATGGGCAAAATCTGGAAAAATCGTATCCATTTTCTTCCATTGCGATCCATCGGCCGGATGCCTAAGTAGTCTGTCAACAACCCTTTCATCAGTATGCCATCTCATAAGTTTTTCATCATCTGTATTGGAAAACAGATGCTTTAGTCTTGGAACTATAGGAAAATACCACAACACCTTTGCAGGAGACCCCTTAGTGCAGACCTCATCAGAATCCGCCTCTTTCTTCTTATATCGTGACACCCCACACCTAGGACATCGATGCACCATTTCTAACTCACCCCGGAATAATACACAATCATTTGGGCATGCATGTATTTTCTCATACTCTAAACCCATAGGACACAACACCTTTTTGGCCTCATAGTTACGATTCGGCAAGGTGTTTCCAGCTGGGAGCATTTCTTTCAACAACTTCAGTAAGTCAGTAAAACTTTTATCCGTCCACCAGTTTATGGCCTTCAAATTAAACAATCGCAAAACTGCTGATAACCTCGTGAAATTGACACAGTTTGGATACAACAGCTGCTCAGAATCCTCACACGAAGTCGTATATACATGAGCTTTCTTAAAACCTTCTACCCCTACATCACAGATCATATCCTCGAGTCGGTCATCCATGTCGACATCGGTCTCATGCATCAAGCTTCGATTTTCAGTTTGAGAGTTGTTACTTGGAACCACCACATCTTCACCATGCCATATCCAACGCGTATAACTACGCAGAAAACCGTCACACAGTAAATGTTCTCGCACCTCTTCCAAGTCTACCCGACGTAGGTTCAAGCATTTAACACAAGGGCAAAAATACTTTCCATTCACCTCTACTGCATTCCTCACTACGAATTCTATAAATGATTCAACTCCCCCCTCGTACTCTATACTTAGGCGTGATGCAGTTATCCAACTCCGATCCATACCAACTGTTTACAAGGTGCTATGATCAATCTCACTTTTTCTATAAAGGTGGTGGTCCTATACCCATTCAGGATGACAATTGTTTTCATACGTCATTCATATATACAGGTTAGGACTTATTTTAAAATTTGATAAAATTTCGGCGCATTTCGCATTGGTCTCTAAGTACACAAAATGAGAGTGGTCAAATCAAATTCAACCACAACCAAATATGCACCCAGAAAACAACACAAAATGCAAGTTACCGAAAGTTTATCAAATTTTAAAATAACTCCTAACTTGTACATACTAATAATAACGTATAAAAAATAATTGTTCATCCCGAACTGTCCAAACAGACAATTCAAGATTCAACACAAACGATGAAATTAATTAATTTAATTACCATTTGTGTCGAATCTCAAACGAAAAACTACGGTTCACTCATGCAAAGCAACTTTCATACTAGTTAACTAGTATGAGCCTACGAGTTCGCAACAATGAAAACCACACACATACAACAGCAACAAAAATAACATTATATGAGCAACAGACAGTAACAAAAATAACATTATATACTATACAGTGAAATGTAAATTTTGATTAAAAATATACTTAAAAATATGTAATAATTTACTTAACTTTTCTCCTAAATTAGTATGATGTTTTTAATTTGTGTTATTTTGAAGTACAACTATGGTGTAGGATTATGGATTATGAATTATGGATTATAGATTATGGATTATGGATTATGTTGTTGGATTATAAGACTTTTAAAGTTTGGACTTTTATTTAGTAATTAGTATGATATTTTTAATTTGTGTTATTTTCAAGTAGAACTATGGTGTTGGATGATGGATTATGGATTATGAGACTTTTGAAGTTTGAACTTTTATTTTATGGATTATGGATATGGTGTTGATATATGACATTTTTCAACTTTTATTTTGTATTGGAATGTGAACAAAAAATAAAAATAAAAATTGGTGTTAGAACTTGGAATGTGACAAAAACACTTTTTTTTGGCATTTTCCTATTTTTATTTGATTTTTATTAACTAAGTTAGCATTAACAATAATTTAATGATAATGACCAAAAACAATATTTAATATAAGTTAAGTATAAATGGAATTGTTTAACTTATTACTAGATTAGAACCTGCATGTCAGAATCTTGGAATTTTAATAACCTTAAAATCTCAAAAGTCATTTACCTTAGAACCTTACCATGTCAGAATCTCAGAATTTGTTAATTCTTGAGCTGTTGCTCAAAGGCTCATGATTATTGCACACTATCCTGATTTTTTAAAGCATTTTTATCATGTACGAGGACTACAGGTTCATTTCTGTAAGTCAATCTTGATGCACAATAAACCATTACCCATCCACCATAGATTGAATTCCATCTCTTAGATCTATAAATGGTCATTTTTGTGGCATGATAATTATAACATCATATTCCTATTCCAATAAAATTGACCTGCCTTCAGCTAGTTCTGCATCTGCCAACACTTTATTATCCGTTGAAGGCAATGAACAACAGCATGTAGAATACAATGATATTTACCGGTTATATTTTCACTTATCAAGAATAGTCTAATACTCTAATTTGTTCTATTCACATTGTGTACAGATGTTTTTCTTCTTAAAAATTCTATTGATTTTCTTTTTTAATTAATTATAGCAGTGGAATCATACAAAACAATCATACAAAATTTATACATAAGAAGTGTGAGGATTGTGTTAAGAATCTTATGATATCCCACGTTGGCTAGGAATATAAGCCAAGTAAGACTTATGATCGTCTCTTTCTTGAACTAACGTTTGGGAGTGAGTTATACATACAATGACAGCACGCAGTATACGAAAATGAGGGTTCAGGGAACAGAGAGACCTACCTGAATGAAGACCTGAATGAAGAAACAACGAAGATAGTTGTATGCTGACGGTGAACAGAGAAGGGCACGACGCACCACCAACGTATGTGCTCTGCACAACCAAACAGAAAAAGAGAACGTCATGACAAAGGCACAATGTAGCATATAGGGAAAAAGATAGAGACAGATAACACTTACCTGAACAGGACGATGACAAGAAGAGGAAAAATGGGGAAGAAAACCAACAAGAAAACGAAAGCAAGCACAAAGAGGTCGAGGACAAGCAGTGGAAGACTAGCGCGAAAGAAGGAGAAGGAGAAAAAAGCCTAGAGGCGCGACTTTTGAAGTTTTAGAAAAGATGTATATTCACGGTTCCCCTTGAAACCATGAATATATTACACATATATTCACCGTTTAACAAACAACAGTGGATAAATGTTAACTCTATCACCATGGTTAAGACCAAAACTGTGGATAAATATTAAATCTATAATCACAGTTATACAAACAACCGTGGACATACAGTACCCAATGATTAAACCCTAAAACCTGAACTATATATCCACGGTTAGAAACACAACCGTGATTATAGACATCAATATATATCCACGGTTAACATCATAACCCTGATCATACCCATGAATATATACTCACGGTTGTGTAGACAACCGTGGATATATATTTCAGGTACTATATATCCACGGTTGACTCCTCAACCGTGAATATATATTGATGGGTACGATCACGGTTATGATGTTAACCGTGGATATATAGTTTTCCCTGATTATATCGTTCACCTTATAATTTCAAAAATGCCATCGCGCATGTTTTTATCACTGATCCATTTCAACCCGTGAATATATCCCGTTATTATATCCAATTTTTGCAATAGTGAAATTAATAACCAATCCGAATTCAATAACAATGGTAAGAATCATGTATAATTTATATTAGTTTTGTGTATATACTACTACATTTTAATTTCAAAATTTGAATTTTGAATCTTGATACATTGTAACAAATTAAAGATATTTTCTTATTTTAAGGCAAACTATTTTTTTTAGAAAAGGTTAACTAACATACTTGTTTTAGGTAAGACTGTGTAAAAAATATTTCCTATTGAATTTCAACGCAACTACAATTTTAAAGTGATGATCTTAACTCTGAGTGCATGTTCGGGCCACAAAATTGAATATGAAATTGAAGTTTATAACCAGAATTGAAATTACAATTCCAAGGTCAAACCCCATGGAGTTGTCATATGTCATACGTGTGTGTAAAACTAAAACTAACTATTTTTAAGTTTTAAACATAATTCCTAAGATCATATTATACTATATTGTCACCACCACTATCATCACCGTCGTCGCCACCACTACGGTTTTCACCACCATCACCCTCATCGCCACTAACCATAGCTTTTAAAACAATCTTGAGCCCAAGACCCATCCCACCCATTTGGCCTTAAATTTTATTGTCACTACAACATGGGTTGTTTCAAGCCCTTAACTAAATAAATCATAAAGTTACATGGACAGAACCAAGAATACCCATGGGTCATGAAATGTTGAAAGTTAATTACTTATAATTTATATAAAAAATAATAATAACTTTAATTAATTTTACATTTTTTATGAAATATGAACTCCTTTTATAGGGTATCGCCTATGAGATCCTATTGCATGCAATGTTGTTATCATTAGAGATGTGATATTTGCAAATAGTGAATTGGAAAATGAACAAGGAAGTGATAACATTAAAAATAGATTACACTACTATTTTACAGATATAAGTAAAATCCAGAGAAGATGATTCTTCTAAAGTATAACCTAAGAACAAGAACTAAAAATCAGATAAGACAGATGGTGTAGATGTTTGACAGAGTGCCAAACAAACACAAAGATCATCCTAATTCTTAGAGTATGTTATGGTAACTCATAATGCATATTGTCTTCTTACAAAAGATGAAGAATTTTCAACCTTTTAGGAGGTCGTGAGTAGTTCATATACTTCTTTATGGATGGAAACAATGCATGAAGAAATGGAGGCCTTACATAGAAAAAGACATGAAAACTTATTGCATTTCTAGAAGGCTGGAAAGCCTTAGGAAGCAAATGGATCTAAAAGATTAAATGAGATGACAATGATATGTGGAACGGTATTGTACAAGATTGGTGGGTAAAGGATATGCTAAAAAAGAAGGTATTGATTCCAATAAGATATTCTTTTGAGTGGCAAGACTTGTCACCATCAAAGTAGTCTTGACTATGTATGTTGCATTTGGTTTACATCCTGAACATATAGATGTAAAGATCACTTTTCTTCATGGAGAACTTAAAGAAGAAATATATATGTTTGTTGCATCTAGAATCGCAACGGGAGGTGAACCTTAAAAAAGAAAATGTTTGAATTCCTTTCGAAAGATGGTTAGGAAATATAGTCGCCACCAATATTTATTCAAAGAAAAATATTAGAAAAACCTTTTTGTTAAGAAATTGGTCATTTTTAAAAAGAAAATGTTTTGAGTTTGGGAGTTAAATTATAAGTGAAGGAGGTTTTAACTCTTCATATTGTCCGTCATAAGACAATTATCTCAAATTGATCATGCTCATTTTAAATAGCCAAAAGATTGATTTAACCTCTTCAGAAGAAAACAGTTGAGCGATGTGGATAAGCGTAAAGCACTGAAAGGAAAATGGGGTTTAAAACAAGGTCACTAAGATGTCTCATCCAAATTAAACTCATTTTCAAGTCAAAATCCTTTTGATTATGGCGTGTTCTGAAAAGAAAATGGGATTAACAAGATTTGTAGTCAAAATTATCTCTATTTACAATGAAAACACAAAAGCATTTTTGAAAAGGTTGAGTTTTAAAAAGGGAAGCGACGTTAATAAGACGTCTCATCTAAATTAACCTTGTTACCAAAAACCTTTATTACGCGTTTTGGAAATGGTATTTTCTTTGGAAACATAGAATAAATCTAACAAGAAGTCTCTCCCAAATTAACCTTATTGTCACGATTCCACTACATTTTCTTAAATAGGAAAGGAAAAGAAAACGAGTAAGGAGCGAAAAAAATGTAACAAAATTAATATAAAAAAAGGAAACAGGAGGGCTCGCCTAGGTAGTCATGGCTCACCTAGGCGAGCTGATGGAAAAGGTAATTAAGGGCTTGTTCACCTAGGTGAAAACGACTTGCCTATACGAAACTACCAGCAAAGCACACCTTTGAACACTTAAAACACGAAAGAAACAGGGCCTTAAACATGTTTCTTCAGTCATACTTGATTTAAGGTTTAGGGTTTAGGGATCTACATGCCAATGGGTCTCGCAATCATTTTCAAAACATCATTGAATGTTCAAAGTATACCATACAAAGGGAGAGGAGGAAATGGTAAAGTGTTTCATAAAGGTTAATAATACCAACGTGAATAAAACTTATAAAGAACAACATCAACCAACCATGTTAGCAACTTCAACAAAAACCTATGTATAATGCCCTATTTTCCACTAACATTCTCAGAACATCATACAAGTAAAATACCAAATGTAAGCATGCTCATTTACCCAAAAATCCATAAATGTGTAATGTATGGAAGGAAAGAAATTACAAATATTCCCCAAGATGGGTTTTATACCATGTATGCTCTTACAAAAGAGCTACAATAAACAATAAACTTCTCTCTAACTATGTAAACTCATAACTTAAACCTCCCCTCACCAAGGTACAACAATGAAGGTTTTCAAGGTGTTTTTCCTCACCATTCTCCAACACAAACAAAGTTTACAACTTTCAGATTTCATACTTTCTTCACTTAGAGGTTCACTTTAAGGTTCTTTAAGGGAACAAAAAGACTTATACCTTCTTCATTTCCCTTTTATATAAAGGAAAATAGGGGGTCTCTATATTGCAAACCCTAATCCATGGCTATAAAAGGGTAGAGGGGGATAGTCAGCTCCTTTAGCCCCCCTTCCATGCTTTTTTACCTCTGCCCCTGAGCTCCGTTCTCATCCCCAAATCTAAAACTCCCTTTAATTACCATGGCAAACTCACGCGGAAGGTCTCTTTTGACCTTTCTTGCTTGGTCCCTTATGTGGTGGAGAGGATTAGCTTTGGACTATTGGGTAGGTAAGGGTATTAGGGCTATCAGATAGGGGGAAAGGCCATGACCCCTTGGGTAAAGGTGAGGCCCTGACTCGCCCTTTCCCTTATTTTCAAGTTATAGATTTTGTAGAATTCGCCTAGGTGAACATGGCTTGCCTAGGTGAATTGGCAAAGATTCCATACCCAGGCAAGAATGCTCAACTTAGGCGAGTTGTTTCCTTTCTTTTTGCAAAATACAATTCTTCTCTTTTTGTTCTCTTTGAATATGAATGTTCATAATGCTCTAATCAAAAGGCTTTGAAGAACAAGTAAAAGAAAACTTAGATTGTATGTTGACCAAATCTCTGTATGACTTGAAGTAAGTGCTAAGGTGCTGGTACAGGAGATTTGATTCCTTCATAGTTAGTCTCAAATACTACAAATTTAGTTCAAACTATTGTACATATTATCAAAAGTATGGGGATCGTGATTTTATCATTTTGTTGTTATGTGTGGATAACATGTTAGTTGCAGGCCTAACAAACATCGAGTCTAAGAATTAAAGGCACAATTAGCTAGGGGGTTTAATATGAAAGATATGAGACCAACTGTAACATCCCTCTTTTTAGAAGCAATTTTATCCTTGTAAATTTTAATTATGGAGGGTTTGTAAGCAAGAATAAGTCAATATATACCCTGTTGATGGTCTGTAGTACCTCAAAAAATGTCATTTTTGCACATAATAATAGAATTTATATGGAATATTAGTGAAATTATGCAAAAACCGAGTGAAAAGGGCTCTGTTCCGAGTAACAGAGAAGAATTCCGAGTGAATGGTCAGAAAATCTGAGTGGAGGAGAAAAATCCGAGTGAAAACATCATAGAAAGGCTCGGTTCCGAGTCAAATACTTCCTATTTTGAAAGAGACTACACTAATTAGAGTATTCCGAGTGAAAGAATGTATAAATACTCATGTTTATGTTGATTTGATGCTTCCTACCGATTGGAGCGTGTTGTGGAATCAATTGGGAAGGATTCCGAACGGTTTCCTATGTATTTGCTTAGGAAACCGAGTGGAAAATGGTGGAGGAAGCCAATTCTGAGTGAGATACACTCCACTGAACCAAAACCGAGTGAGACTCGTACGTGTATGCCTTGTTCCGAGAGCTAATGGTTGAAATAAACCTTAATTGGAAGTATAATTGAAGAAATTGGCCTAAACCGAGTGAATAAAGTGAGGAAGACTCGGATTTCCGAGTGAAGATTCTGAGAAAGAGAGGACTCGGTCTGAAGAGGTATTACCGAGTGAGAAACCGAGTGCCTGAGTCGGTTCAAAGGAATTCCGAGTGAAGATTTGAAGCTTCGCTCAAGCGAGCAAGCCACGCTCAAGCGAGCCTTGAAATTGTTGACTCGGAAGTAGGAATTCCAGTCGGAATAGTTCTTAACCGAGTGTAATTTCACTCGGTATTCACTGACAGAAGTGCGTATTGACTTCAATTTTGTCTTTTAATGATATTTAAATTTAATCGTGCGTATTATGGATAGTGGACGACCAGAAATGGGCACTGACTCAGCATATATCTTTATTTAATCCCTAGTGACCCTTCCATTAGCACTCCACTAACAGCCCACTCAGAAAAGCTGTCCCCCACTTGTTTTTCCACTCACTCTCTCCCTATTTAAACCAGCTCAAGGTTCTCAGAACTCACACCCATACACGACACAAACACCTTCATCACTGTCCTTCCCAGCAAGCTTCTTTCCCTCTCCTTTCCTTTCTGTTTCACTCGGAACTCGTGCAGAACAGTGAAGGGAACCTCTTTCTTTCCATCCAGGAACTTCATTGAGGTAAGGGGGTATATTCTTGGGTGCCTTGTGGGAAAACCGAGTGAAGGACAGATTCAGTGTGTATGAATTAAATGCTTTATATTGTTATCTGTATATGCATGTATATATATATATATATCTGTTACCGAGTGTATATAATCAGTGATGAATTGTGAAATGACATGTACTTATTGGACTGAAAATACTAAGAATCATGGGTACCGTGTGATTTCCAGTGAAAAACTATGAATAAAAGATGAGTTTAATGATAACAGGTTCTGTTTTAGGCCAATCCGATCGGTTTTGGTATCATTTCAATCGGATTCTTTATATTACCAACTCATTTTCATTCGGATATAACATATTTCACTCGGAAAACACTCTATTTCTCTCGGACAGCATCTTCCAAGTCCTATTTTACTCGGAAATCTCTTTCTTACATTATTTCACTCGGAACTTGACTTAATTTCACTCAGAAAATATAATTATCTTTTACTCAGAACCCTTTTTCAGTAAATTCACTCGGAAAACATCATATTTCACTCGGACAGTAGCTTCCCAGTCTTATTTCACTCGGTAAACACTTTATTTTACTCAGCAAGCAGTTATTTTACTCGGATTTGTTTTATTGTAGTCAGACAGAACTCTTTTCAACTAATTTCACTCGGTAAACTCATGTTTCACTCGGAACTTATCTTATTTTCACTCAGGAACTCATTTTCACTCAGAATTTAAGTAGCTTCACTCATGAAAACCTTTTCCAGTGATTTTAACTCGGTAAACACATTAATTTCACTCAGAAAACTCCTTTTTGACTGAATACCACTCGGAATTATACTTTATTTCACTTAGAGACTCATTTTCACTCGGATTTACCATTTTTTTGACTGAATACCACTCAGGGAACCATTTTCCTACTAACTTCACACGAATTTATATTTTAATTCACTCAGAAATTTGTTTCACTCAGAATTCAAGATAATTAGTTAAGAAAATTATTTTTCAGCTTCTGTTTCACTCGGAAAACTTATTAATTTCAGTCAGAAAACTCTGCTCAGTTTATTTCACTCGGATTCATAGCTATCTCATGCGGAAAACTCATTTTTCACTCGGATTCAAGCTGTTTCAGTCAGAAAACAGCATTCCACTTCATTTCACTCGGATCCAAACTTATTTCAGTCGGAAAAATAGCTTTCCAGTGTCATTTCACTCGGATTTTTAGTCAGATCGCTTGGAGAACCCTTCTCTATATGATTCCACTCGGAATCATACCTATTTCACTCGGATTTACCCCTGTTCCACTCGGAAAACTCTGTTTTTAGTGTTTTTCACTTGAATTTTCAATTGGAAACTAATCTTTAATACTTTTTAAGTTATTGGTAAGTTATAATTATCATTCTTATTCTATTATTATCATTATTTATTGTCAAACTTAATATTGTTATCATTATTATTAGTTTTATTATTATTATACATTGTTAATATCCAAATTATGCGTAATTACATAAAGAATATATTATTTTACTCTTTATAAAAGAATATATATAATGGATATATTTCTAAAAATTAATAAACGAATATCTTACAAGGTTTAAATGATTGATGGAATTCAAAGAACTTGAGAATGATATGATGAGACTGGAAATACATAAGATACCTAAGGAATTAATTGATAAGATAAATGCATTTCGCATCATGAAAATATTTTTGAAGAAGAAAAACCTCTAGAGCATACACTTGGTACAGTGGAGGACACTCACGTTCGATCTCCATGAAGAATCTTGGGAGTACAACTAGAACGGCAACCCAATGGCATCAGAGTCGCGCCTGATAGTCGGGTGAGACGATGCAATTCTAGTGTACTTTGACTAAATGACGGAGTGTAACTATGATCGTAGGGATCCAAGTTCCAAAAATATTTAAATCAATGATAAGAACCAATGAGTTCATTTGTACCACATGGAACTTGGGCGGACCCTGATCGCTCTAGATGATTGGAATGGTGATATTCCAAAGAATGAGAAGAAGATGAAACGATTTATTGGGCCCACATGCATCATGAGACTTAACCAAAGATAAATCATAATAAATCCAAACTCATGCATTTCATTACAGCATATTTGATTGTTATAATTGTGAATATGTTATATGTACGATTTATTTCATGGCAATATGCTTGATTGTTATAATTGTGAACATGCTAAATATACGATTATGTGATGATAACATGTTTGATCGTTATAATTGCGAATATGCTAAATGTATGATCTATGTGACATTGTATGTTAACTGGATTATGTCCGCACCGGACTAACCAATCAGGGTCTTGGGTTATACTCACCCTTACTGTTGAATATTTTTCAGAGGAATTAGAAACTCAAGAACCCGAGTGTGAAGATCAACAATACGCTGAACCCATTGAGAACAATCATTAAGGATAGAATATTTGTTATTAATAATCAGACACCGGATGACTGTATAATATTTAAGGGTGCCTGCGTGCCCCATTCTGTTAAGAGTACAATTACTTACAGTTTGTGAATGACTATGTGATATATACAATATTGCTTCCACTGATCTGCCAAGTATTTAAAAAAAAAAATATTCACTTTTTCTGAAAACTGTTAACACTCTCAGTTAAATAGGATGAACCTACAAAAGGATTTGTCTTATCTAACCGAGGGTGTTACAAAGGTGGTATCAGAGCATAGTCGATTCATTAAGCTTGTGGAGTGGACCATTAGGTTTCCACGTACTCTGATAGAAATATTGAACAGTCCATAACACTCCTAAGACTAAATATCCTATGTGGAATGCTCCACATAACGCATACCATGAATCTATTTGTTGATATTCTTTCAGCAAATTCCTAATGGCACGCCAAAATAACAATCACGTGATGGAGAATCTTCTTACCAGAATTGTGGAGGTAATAGAACGACAAGAGTTACCTCATGCTTCTGCCAGACAAGGATTAGCTGATTTTCAAAGGAACAATCCTACGCAGTTCAAAGGAGGCTTCAATCCAGAAGGAGCACAACTATGGATTGAACACCTTGAAAAGATTTTTGCCGCTATGCGATGTTCTGATGAGGATTGTGTAACCTTTGCTGTCTTCATGCTAGTTGGAGAAGCAGAACACTGGTGGACTCATGCTAGAGTCAGACTAGCTACTGATGGGCATATCATTACTTGGGGACGATTCAGGACGGAGTTCCTCGCCAAATACTTCCTCGAAGACATAAGAAGGCAAAAGGAGCAGGAATTCTTTAATCTGAAACAAGGCAATATGACTGTTGGGGAATACGCTGCTAAGTTTGATGAACTGGCAAAATGTTGTCCCTACTACACCCACATGGGAGAAGCGTCAAGATGTGCAAAGTTCGAAGTAGGGCTACGACATGAGATTCGTCAAACCATATGTTGTCAACAAATTACGCAATTCACTACTTTGGTTGATAGATGCCGCATATTTGAGAACACCTCTAATCTTCGACGATCTGGAGCGTCTAATCATGGGCCAGAACGACGTATGCCAGATCGACAGCAAAGAAGGGATTTTCGAGGAGATCGACCATATTTCCGATCTTTCAACTCAGCCAACCGAATTCCTCCTAGAGGTCAGGAGAACCAAAGTGGTAGAAACTGCATAATTTATGGACGGATCGGACATCGTGATGTTGACTGTTGGTACAGGAATAAAAATAACCAACAACAAGTAACTCAAGGACAGGCAGTACGACCAACAGGTCAAGGAAGTGGAGGATCTACTGCAAATGTCTCTACCAACAATGCCCCGAGAATGCAAAATGTTCCCTGCAACAACAACTTCAGACAGAACAATAATCCTGGAAGGCCCGGAAACAACTCAACCGGAAGGCCAGGGGGAAATGCCAGAGTTTTTACCATGAATGGTGCAGAAGTATCACTAGAGAACGATCTTGTGCAAGGTACATGCTTTATAGGAAGTACTCTATTAAATGTATTATATGATTCTGGAGCCACTCATTCTTTTATATCTGAGAATTGTGTAAAACATTTAAAGCTTCCTACAACCTCTCTGCCCTATCAAATGATTGTCACAACTGCCGCCAATAAGCCCATTTGCTCTACTCGCATATGTCTAGAATGTCCTCTCAACATCGAAGGGAAAGCTTATCAAGTAGATCTGATATGTTTACCTTTAATTGATCTAGACATTGTTTTAGGGATGAATTGGCTTGCTGCCAACCATATTCTTATTGACTGTCATAATAGATCCATCTCTCACGGGTCTACTACATCTGAACATGATCAAGTCACTGATTCTTGCCTTATTAGCTCAGAAAAGGTAATCTCAAAAGAAGTCCAACTATACATGATCCTTACTGAAACTGAAAGTAAGGCCACTTCTCAACTTGAACAGATTCCTGTTGTTCAACAATTTCCAGAAGTATTCCCTGAGGACATACGAGAGCTACCTCCAGAGCGAGAAGTCGAATTCAACATTGATATTATACCGGACATGGGACCAATCTCTATTGCTCCTTATCGGATGTCACCCAAGGAACTCAGTGAACTCAAAGGACAATTAGAAGAACTTCTAGAGAAAGGAATGATTAGACCCAGTGTCTCACCTTGGGGAGCACCAGTTCTTCTAGTCAAAAAGAAGGATGACAGTATGTGGTTATGTGTTGACTATCGTCAGTTGAATAAAGCTACGATCAAGAACCGTTACCCTCTTCCAAGGATTGATGATTTGATGGACCAATTACGAGGAGCCACTATCTTCTCGAAGATTGATCTACGATCAGGCTATCATCAGATCAGGGTGAAGAAAGACGATGTACCCAAAACGGCATTCAGAACACGATATGGGCACTATGAGTATCTTGTTATGCCCTTTGGAGTTACAAATGCACCTGCAGTCTTTATGGGATACATGAATCGAATCTTCCATGAGTACTTGGACAAATTCGTGGTTGTATTCATTGATGACATCCTCATCTACTCCAAGAGCCATGAGGAACACGAGGAGTATCTTCGAATTATTCTAAACACTTTGCGTGCAAGGCAATTGTACGCCAAGTTTTCAAAATGTGAATTTTGGTTGACAGAAGTGAAATTCTTAGGACATGTCATCTCTAAGGAAGGAATTGCTGTGGATCCTACAAAGGTAGAAGCTGTACTAAATTGGGAACAACCCAAGAATGTGACGGAAATCCGCAGTTTCCTTGGACTGGCTGGATATTATCGTCGATTCATCGAGAATTTCTCTCGAATTGTAGCACCTTTAACTAAGCTGACTCGTAAAGATCAACCATTCGAATGGACTGACAAATGCGAAAGCAGTTTTACGGAGTTACGCCAACGACTCACAAGTGCACCTGTCTTGATTTTGCCAGATCCTGCCAAGTCATATGAAGTGTATTGTGATGCGTCAAGACAAGGATTAGGATGTGTCCTAATGCAAGAAAGAAAGGTTGTTGCTTATGCTTCAAGACAGCTAAGAACCCATGAAGTTAATTATCCCACACATGACTTGAAATTAGTTGCAGTTGTGTTTGCCTTGAAAATCTGGAGACACTACTTGTATGGTACATACTTCGAAGTCTTCAGTGATCATAAGAGCTTGAAGTATCTATTCAACCAGAAGGAGTTGAATATGCGACAACGTAGGTGGATGGAATTTATCAAAGATTATGATTTTGAACTCCGATATCATCCTGGAAAAGCTAATGTTGTGGCTGATGCACTCAGTAGAAAGGCCCTACGTCTATCATATATGATGACAAAGGAGTTAGAACTGATTGAACAGTTTCGCGATTTGAACCTAGCAGTAACACCAAAAAGGGGAAGCCTTATGGTTGGAATGCTAAGGATTTCCAATGATTTCTTGGAACAAATCAAAGAAGCTCAAGCCAATGACCAGGAATTACAAGATCTAGCAGAAAAGACAAAAGAAGGAGTCTCAGAGTTTAGCAAAGATGAACATGGGGTGATCAGGTATCAACAGAGACTCTGTATTCCAGTCAACACAGATCTTAAGAGATCTATCCTGGATGAAGCACACAAAAGTAAGTACAGTATCCACCCAGGATCAACCAAGATGTATCAGGACTTGAAGAAATTATTCTGGTGGCAAGGAATGAAAAGGGATATCGCGGAGTATGTAACAGCTTGCCTGATGTGTCAGAAGGTAAAGGCGGAACAACAACGACCAAGTGGGACCCTTCGTCCTTTGGATATTCCAGAATGGAAATGGGATGAGATTGCTATGGACTTCGTGAGTGGATTTCCCAGAACATCAGCTGGATATGATGCTATTTGGGTAATCGTGGATCGATTAACAAAAACCGCTCACTTCATTCCTGTCAATATGAAGTATTCCCTAGAGAAACTCACCCAGATCTATATCAAGGAGATCGTACAGTTACATGGAACTCCCACTGCAATTGTGTCCGATCGAGATCCTTGTTTCACATCACAGTTTTGGAAGAGCCTGCAACAAGCTCTAGGAACTCGTCTGAAGTTAAGATCCGCATATCACCCACAGACAGACGGACAATCAGAAAGGACGATCAAGACTCTTGAAGATTTGTTGCGTCTTTGTGTCTTGGAACATGGAGGAAGTTGGCAAGAATATCTTCCACTTATTGAGTTCACTTACAACAACAGCTATCATGCAAGCATCGGAATGGCCCCCTATGAAGCTTTGTATCGAAGAAAATGCCGTACACCTTTATGTTGGTACGAGACTGGTGAAAAGACAATAATTGGACCAGAGATTGTTCAGAAGACAACAGAACAAGTTCAGAGGATTCAAATGGCAATGAAGGCTTCGCAAGATAGACAAAAGAGTTACTATGACAAACGTCGGAAGCCATTAGAATTTGAAGAAAGTGACCATGTATTTCTCAAAGTTACCCCTACCACTGGAGTAGGAAGAGCTTTGAAGGCCAAGAAGTTAAGCCCCAGATACGTAGGACCCTATCAGATTCTGCAAAAGATAGGAACTCATGCGTACCGCATTGCTCTGCCACCCGAACTGACAAACCTTCACAATGTCTTTCATGTCTCTCAACTCCGCAAATATGTACCAAGTCCTGATCATGTTCTAAGTCCCGATCAATTTGTTCTGAAAGAAAACCTTACCTTTGAAGCATCGCCAGTTAAGATTGCTGACCGACATCTCAAACAGCTAAGAGGCAAAGAAATCCCTTTGGTCAAGGTAGTTTGGAGTCAGACAGATGATGGGGATGCTACTTGGGAAATTGAGGAGAAGATGAGAGAATTGTACCCTCAATTATTCCAACTTTGAATTTCGGGACGAAATTCCTAAAAGGGGAGGAGAATGTAATATCCCTCTTTTTAGAAGCAATTTTATCCTTGTAAATTTTAATTATGGAGGGTTTGTAAGCAAGAATAAGTCAATATATACCCTGTTGATGGTCTGTAGTACCTCAAAAAATGTCATTTTTGCACATAATAATAGAATTTATATGGAATATTAGTGAAATTATGCAAAAACCGAGTGAAAAGGGCTCTGTTCCGAGTAACAGAGAAGAATTCCGAGTGAATGGTCAGAAAATCCGAGTGGAGGAGAAAAATCCGAGTGAAAACATCATAGAAAGGCTCGGTTCCGAGTCAAATACTTCCTATTTTGAAAGAGACTACACTAATTAGAGTATTCCGAGTGAAAGAATGTATAAATACTCATGTTTATGTTGATTTGATGCTTCCTACTGATTGGAGCGTGTTGTGGAATCAATTGGGAAGGATTCCGAACGGTTTCCTATGTATTTGCTTAGGAAACCGAGTGGAAAATGGTGGAGGGAGCCAATTCCGAGTGAGATACACTCCACTGAACCAAAACTGAGTGAGACTCGTACGTGTATGCCTTGTTCTGAGAGCTAATGGTTGAAATAAACCTTAATTGGAAGTATAATTGAAGAAATTGGCCTAAACCGAGTGAATAAAGTGAGGAAGACTCGGATTTCCGAGTGAAGATTCTGAGAAAGAGAGGACTCGGTCTGAAGAGGTATTACCGAGTGAGAAACCGAGTGCCTGAGTCGGTTCAAAGGAATTCCGAGTGAAGATTTGAAGCTTCGCTCAAGCGAGCAAGCCACGCTCAAGCGAGCCTTGAAATTGTTGACTCGGAAGTAGGAATTCCAGTCGGAATAGTTCTTAACCGAGTGTAATTTCACTCGGTATTCACTGACAGAAGTGCGTATTGACTTCAATTTTGTCTTTTAATGATATTTAAATTTAATCGTGCGTATTATGGATAGTGGACGACCAGAAATGGGCACTGACTCAGCATATATCTTTATTTAATCCCTAGTGACCCTTCCATTAGCACTCCACTAACAGCCCACTCAGAAAAGCTGTCCCCCACTTGTTTTTCCACTCACTCTCTCCCTATTTAAACCAGCTCAAGGTTCTCAGAACTCACACCCATACACGACACAAACACCTTCATCACTGTCCTTCCCAGCAAGCTTCTTTCCCTCTCCTTTCCTTTCTGTTTCACTCGGAACTCGTGCAGGACAGTGAAGGGAACCTCTTTCTTTCCATCCAGGAACTTCATTGAGGTAAGGGGGTATATTCTTGGGTGCCTTGTGGGAAAACCGAGTGAAGGACAAATTCAGTGTGTATGAATTAAATGCTTTATATTGTTATCTGTATATGCATGTATATATATATATATATCTGTTACCGAGTGTATATAATCAGTGATGAATTGTGAAATGACATGTACTTATTGGACTGAAAATACTAAGAATCATGGGTACCGTGTGATTTCCAGTGAAAAACTATGAATAAAAGATGAGTTTAATGATAACAGGTTCTGTTTTAGGCCAATCCGATCGGTTTTGGTATCATTTCAATCAGATTCTTTATATTACCAACTCATTTTCATTCGGATATAACATATTTCACTCGGAAAACACTCTATTTCTCTCGGACAGTATCTTCCAAGTCCTATTTTACTCGGAAATCTCTTTCTTACATTATTTCACTCGGAACTTGACTTAATTTCACTCAGAAAATATAATTATCTTTTACTCAGAACCCTTTTTCAGTAAATTCACTCGGAAAACATCATATTTCACTCGGACAGTAGCTTCCCAGTCTTATTTCACTCGGTAAACACTTTATTTTACTCAGCAAGCAGTTATTTTACTCGGATTTGTTTTATTGCAGTCAGACAGAACTCTTTTCAACTAATTTCACTCGGTAAACTCATGTTTCACTCGGAACTTATCTTATTTTCACTCAGGAACTCATTTTCACTCAGAATTTAAGTAGCTTCACTCATGAAAACCTTTTCCAGTGATTTTAACTCGGTAAACACATTAATTTCACTCAGAAAACTCCTTTTTGACTGAATACCACTCGGAATTATACTTTATTTCACTTAGAGACTCATTTTCACTCGGATTTACCATTTTTTTGACTGAATACCACTCAGGGAACCATTTTCCTACTGACTTCACACGGATTTATATTTTAATTCACTCAGAAATTTGTTTCACTCAGAATTCAAGATAATTAGTTAAGAAAATTATTTTTCAGCTTCTGTTTCACTCGGAAAACTTATTAATTTCAGTCAGAAAACTCTGCTCAGTTTATTTCACTCGGATTCATAGCTATCTCATGCGGAAAACTCATTTTTCACTCGGATTCAAGCTGTTTCAGTCAGAAAACAGCATTCCACTTCATTTCACTCGGATCCAAACTTATTTCAGTCGGAAAAATAGCTTTCCAGTGTCATTTCACTCGGATTTTTAGTCAGATCGCTTGGAGAACCCTTCTCTATATGATTCCACTCGGAATCATACCTATTTCACTCGGATTCACCCCTGTTCCACTCGGAAAACTCTGTTTTTAGTATTTTTCACTTGAATTTTCAATTGGAAACTAATCTTTAATACTTTTTAAGTTATTGGTAAGTTATAATTATCATTCTTATTCTATTATTATCATTATTTATTGTCAAACTTAATATTGTTATCATTATTATTAGTTTTATTATTATTATACATTGTTAATATCCAAATTATGTGTAATTACATAAAGAATATATTATTTTACTCTTTATAAAAGAATATATATAATGGATATATTTCTAAAAATTAATAAACGAATATCTTACAAGGTTTAAATGATTGATGGAATTCAAAGAACTTGAGAATGATATGATGAGACTGGAAATACATAAGATACCTAAGGAATTAATTGATAAGATAAATGCATTTCGCATCATGAAAATATTTTTGAAGAAGAAAAACCTCTAGAGCATACACTTGGTACAGTGGAGGACACTCACGTTCGATCTCCATGAAGAATCTTGGGAGTACAACTGGAACGGCAACCCAATGGCATTAGAGTCGCGCCTGATAGCCGGGTGAGACGATGCAATTCTAGTGTACTTTGACTAAATAACGGAGTGTAACTATGATCGTAGGGATCCAAGTTCCAAAAATATTTAAATCAATGATAAGAACCAATGAGTTCATTTGTACCACATGGAACTTGGGCGGACCCTGATCGCTCTAGATGATTGGAATGGTGATATTCCAAAGAATGAGAAGAAGATAAAACGATTTATTGGGCCCACATGCATCATGAGACTTAACCAAAGATAAATCATAATAAATCCAAACTCATGCATTTCATTACAGCATATTTGATTGTTATAATTGTGAATATGTTATATGTACGATTTATTTCATGGCAATATGCTTGATTGTTATAATTGTGAACATGCTAAATATACGATTATGTGATGATAACATGTTTGATCGTTATAATTGCGAATATGCTAAATGTATGATCTATGTGACATTGTATGTTAACTGGATTATGTCCGCACCGGACTAACCAATCAGGGTCTTGGGTTATACTCACCCTTACTGTTGAACATTTTTCAGAGGAATTAGAAACTCAAGAACCCGAGTGTGAAGATCAGCAATACGCTAAACCCATTGAGAACAATCATTAAGGATAGAATATTTGTTATTAATAATCAGACACCGGATGACTATATAATATTTAAGGGTGCCTGCGTGCCCCATTCTGTTAAGAGTACAATTACTTACAGTTTGTGAATGACTATGTGATATATACAATATTGCTTCCACTGATCTGCCAAGTATTTAAAAAAAAAATATTCACTTTTTCTGAAAACTGTTAACACTCTCAGTTAAATAGGATGAACCTACAAAAGGATTTGTCTTATCTAACCGAGGGTGTTACACCAACTAACAATATTTTAGGGACGATTCACCAAAGACGTAAAAGATAAGAAGATTTTACTTCTTAAAAGAACTACATAAGGAAAATCTTATAGTGATTCAACAAGTAGGATCGGCCCAGAATGGTGGGTGAAATGGGTGATTGCCTAGGGCCCATAAATACATTGGGCCTAATTTCAAAAATTGTTATATATAGGGTAAAAAAATGAATTTTCATAAAATTAAAAGATTTGAGGCACATGTAAATAATATTATCCATGACACTTGTTAGAGATGAGAATATGTGAAACTATTTATTTGGGGCCTAATGCTTAGCTTATTTAAAGTGTAGTTTTAATAATAATATTTAAAGTCTAGGTTTAATAATAAGATTAGACTAAAGCTTTTCAAAATGTCTATTTAAGTAAAAAAGCTGAGTTTTGATTTTTGAGAAAAACATTTTCAACTTATACGATCGATTATTTTTAACTCTTATATGATTTTATAAAATAAACTATAATTTATATGATAGATTATATTTTAGAATACACATGATATTTTCTATATATAAAGTTAAAATTATGAGATTAAAATATGTCAAAATTAACTTAAATATGTAAAATTGATAATTAAATATATATTTTGTATATGTTGTTAATTTTTTAGAGGCTCATTTGTTTATTTAAGACGAGTGTATTGATATTTAATATTTGTTTGTTGGAATTTTTATTGGTTTTGATATGAATCAAATTTTTATACATATTATCAAGATAATTTGAGCTTCTAAATAGGACATAACAAACTTTAAAATATAGTCTACATTGAGTAACGAAACAAATTTAGGCCTTACAATTAACTATAAGAATTTTAACACTCATCCATCGCTTTGATATTATTATTGGTAGACTACTTTGTCGTATTTTCTTACTTCGAATAACTGGACTAAAGCAAATCTAGTACTATACTATTATTGCTGAATAACAGATATGAGAAGTATTTTAATTTTTATGGTACTATAGTTAATTTTAATTTTTAGATTTCAAGTAATATAAAAATTGCTATTTAAATTATGAAACACTTTTATTCACTTTATAATTAAATAATGAAAAAATATTTATTCATTTTATGAGCCTCAATCTTTTACTTGCTATGCCCCGGACCTCGAAAAGGTCAGAAACAACCTTGTCAACATGTAAGATTGTAAGCAAATGTCTACTTTACTTCAATTTCAAATTATCCTCAAGTATATGTCCTAACATTGAAGCAAAGAGGAAGGAAAGATATTGAAGCTTAATGTATGCAATTATTTATACGAGATCATATATTGCACAAGCAATCGAGAATATATATTGGTTTATGGTAGATCCTAGTAGGGAGCATTAAAATGTTAAAAGAGTCTTGAGATACATTAAAGGAATCTCAGGTGTTGCAATATATTTTAGAGTATTAGAATTCATTGTCAGGAGATATGTTGATTCTGAAATGAATAGTCGATTGTTGGTGAATAATGTAACATCTCATTTTCAACACAAATAGAAAATAGATATTAATATATCTTTCTTAAGAAATACTTACTATAAGTTAGTTTATTATTATCATTTTTTTGAAATTTTGGTATTTATATTTAATTATTTGTTTTTTAAAAATAATAATAATAAAAAAATGAAATAATTTCTGAATGAGAATTTTAAAATGACTTAATTAGTATTCACTAATTAAGGAAATTATATTAAGAATTTTTAATATCTTTATTATTCACCATTTTTATTTTATGTTCTTATATTTATGTTTTTACATATTTAAGATTTAACTCTTATTAGAATTTTAAAATAACATTTTGAAGGAATTAGACTATGGTTCTTTAGAACTTTTTGATCTACATAATATTTATGATTTTCTGGAATTTTTTGAATTTTTTGAAATATTTTAATAAAATAATATATTTTAAATAATTTTAAATTCATATAAAGTTACTTAAAATTAAAAATATTTATAAGAATGTAAAGTTAAATTATTAGAAAATTTTCTAAAATCAATTTCAAGTAGACTCATCTAAAAATTATCGGTTTGAGTAAAATCTTGATTTTTACCAATCGTAAAAAAATTTAAAACATACTAATAAATTTTTATTAACAGAAAATTTTAGATTTTTAAAATTTAAACTTTATATTACTTATCATAAAATTAGTGAGAACTGATATAATATCGCTAAATTTCAAAAAGGATTAATTTTGAATATTTAAAATATACCGAGTGAAAGGTTACTATTTGGCTTAATAATTTTATCGTCATTTACTATGCAAAACACTGTGCATGTATGAAATTTTCAAAAGGTGCACAGTAACCAGGTTTTAAATTTCAAAAAATACACAGTACTTTTATATTAAAATAATAGAATGCATAATAATTTTTTTCCTATAAATACCGAAAGAATTCTTCTTTTTTTAATATAGTAGTGCTAGTGAGATAACGGTGGAAGTAAGAGAGAGAAATAAATTTTTTAGAAGAAGGTTCTGCTAAAATTCTAAGGTACGAATACATCTCTTTTATATTTTTTAGGGTTATTTTTATATCGTTTTTAGAAATCTATTATTATACTGGAAACAATATTATTTTAAGTTACTATTCTGTATAGTAAAACATTATTTTAATAGTAAATTACTATTCAAATAGTAAATTACTATTTACTGTTACTATTTACCTTTAATATTCATGTTTTACTATTTACTATTACTATTCACGATTTACTATTTATCGTTACTATTCATGATTTACTATTTACCATTACTATTCATGTTTTACTATTTACTGTTACTATTCACTATTCAAAATTTACCATTTCTGCTTTTAGTGATCTTAATTTTCATCTTGTAACTATATTAAAATGAAATTGGTAGGTTTTAGAACTTAGAGACGAGGCGTGCACGGATTTACAATAACGAATCAGTATACAAGAGGTAAGGGGGAGTGAGATAAGAGTATAATATGAAAAGACATAAGAATAATGAGAGGAGTCCCTTACTCCTTTTAAATTTAAAAATATTATTATTTTAAATATTAACTTTTTAATTTAAAATTTTTAATAAATTTTAAATTAAATATCTGGTTTAACTAACTCTAACATACCTATGCAAGGACTTAGATTTTTATAATCTATACGAACTGGACTATACCTATGCAAGGACTTAGACCACTATGACCCATATGGACTGAACTATACCTATGCAAGGACTGAATTATATGGACTTACATAGACCTATACAAGGAATGGACTATAAGGACTCAAAATCAATTTTAATAATTTAAATAACCATTAAAATTTGAATTATATTTAATTGATTTGTTTATAATTATTATTGATGATATTTAATTGTGATCGATATTATTTGATCGTGTTTGGCATTATTTGATTATGATTGATGATATTGTAATTGATAATATTTTATTATGATTGATGACCTTGTGATATGGAGTTTGAGCATATAGTAAGTATGACGGAAAGTTAAAACTCAGTAAGAATTTTCTTACCTTACTCTTTAAATTTTTATTCTAAGAGAAAGTATTTTATCATTATTCTAGTCTTTTATTTCTTCTTAGAAATAATTTTCGTTAACTTTATTTTTAATCTCTAGAATAAAATCTAGTATTAGAAATAAGCTATTTTATGAAAATCAGAGGTTGAGATAATTAATTCTTGAATTAAAGAAAATTTTTATAGTTTTAAGTATTCTTAATTAATATATATTCTTTAGAAATCAGAAATTTAAATTGGTTTTCCCTAACGAAATAACTAAAGGATATTTTATAGTCGAGATTTCTAAACTCAATCTAGTTAAGATTCAAATTTGGAAAGATTATATAAATATGTGAAGTTTTTTAAGAGAAAGTTTTGAGATATTTAAGACTTGGAAACTCAATTTTGGTGAGATCTGAATTTGAAGACTGTACTAAATTTGTTCTGTATAACAGAAGTTCAAAGAAGAACTTATGGGAATGTACAGTTTATTGAGATGATTTTGTGAACCTTTATGGTATTTAATAATTGAGTTTCTAAAAGTCTTAACCAACTAAATATGCGAGTAGTTCATGCATCATGAATCATTAAAGAGAAATGAGATGTGATATTGCCTGGGGACGGATTATAGAAACCGAGGATACATTAGAGGTGGCTTAATTTCGAGCCTTGGGATGAGATGGTGTGAAAGGGTGCTTCAGGTGACCTGGGGTCGCTCCCTAGTGTCGGGTACTTTCACAATAAAAAACTTTCTCAGTCTGACTAGTCTCTAAGTGTTTCTACGCTAGTTGAGCTGTTCATATACCATGAAGGCATTTATGTTATTATTATCCAGAATTTATGGAACAGTGTAAACTCCTGGTTGGCCCAATGCAAACTAAAACTTTAAGGGCCCACATGCATAGGATGAATGAGATGATAGTATTAAAAACATTGCATGACATTCATGTGATTGTGACATTCTATGTGGGTGGTTGTGAATGAAAATATAATTGTTATGTTATGAAAACTCTACATTCATAATTGATTATGTATATGATTGTGATTGAAATTATTATATTAATTGTGAAAACCCTTATACTTATGTCTTATCTGTAAAGTATCATATTCTGTTTCTCACTCCTTCTTGTTTGAATTTTGTGTCCAAAATATATGTTATATGATATATAGCTAGCAGTTCAAGATGAAAGGATGAAACTACAAGAGGGTAAATTGGTCTCATCCTCAATCGGATAGGAGAAGAGATGTGACAAGAATAGGACTCAAAATCACATGATTTGAAGATAAGAAAATAATTGGTTACAGTCGAAGTAGAGGTATTAAATCTTTAGTTTTAGTTTACCTTAATACAATTTTAAGTTGGATGATTGTAAATCAATGTAAAGATTAAACTTTAATAAACCTTATTCTTTGGATATGATACTGTAATCTTTGATCACTTATGATTTTCTGAAAGTTCATTTTATCATTATGAATAATTTGAAACTTTTTACTTTTAAAATTCAAAGAAAATCAGATGTATATACGTCCTTGTATACACGAGATAAGAAGTGATAAATATGTATATCTTTTTTTTTTTAAAAAAAGAAGAATAGATATATGTCTCGTGTATATAAGGGGGTGTTACAAATAACAATTGTTTGTTGTGACCATTTTTAACAACTTCTTTATTTTTAAAATTTTAAACGTTGGGCACTTAGGAATTGATTATGAAACTTCTATAATCAATTATTCACTTCAAAAACCTCTTAAAATGATTTCAAAATATTCTAAAATATTTTCAAATAAAACCAAATATTTTCTTTTGATCATAAAACATTTTTGGCATTATTTCTTCATAAAAAGGATTTTTGAAATAGTTTTTCTCATTTATATGGTTTTCTCATTTGTACTTGAAAATCCTTTTTGGAAAATATTTCTTTCATTTTTAGAAAATTCTTAAAAGCTTATTGTAATTCATTATTGTCTTCTAATATAATTTGTAAGTCTATAGAATTTATACATAAAAGCTTAAAAGACTTTATATTATTGGGGTGATTTGTTGATTTGATTTGATTCTTGTCATTGTATGCTTCGTCAATTTTCATAAATCTACTTTTGCCACATGTTTGACATCATCAAAACTTGTTATAATACATCCAAATACATTCTCCCCTTTTTTAATGATGACAAACATCTTATGGAAACCCCTAGAGAGCATACAACAATTGGTATTGCCCTCTTCTCCTTTTTTTTTTTTGCTTTGGTCATTTAGGGTAGTTCAACATCATCTTTGAAACTTAGTTTGTTGATTATGGAACCTCTAATCACATGGTTGGTTCCCTTGAACATTTGCATAATATTCAGACTTACAATGGCAATCAAAACATTCAAATTGCTAATGATAATATTTTTTTCTATTTTGTTTATGTCTCTCAGGCTTATTTCAAATTTAATTTTGATTGACAAATAGTGGATCACAATTGTGATGTTAATTTCTCTCTTATTGCTTGTTTTGTGCAGGATCAGGCATTGGGGAAAGTAATCATTAGGTGCTTAAAGTAGGCAAGCTATTTCTTTAGTTTTCTCAAACCAATATTTTGTCTTTTGCTTGTAACATTTATTACACTATCTACAAACTAGCTAAAAGTTGAACACTCCCCTTTTCCATCTACAGTTCATCATGACAATAATTGTTTGCATCTTATTCATATTGATGTTTGGGGTATCTCACCAATTTTATCTCAAGCCAAGTATAAATACTTTGTTGCATTTATTGATGACTACATTTGGTTTACATTGATATATTTCCTGTGTCTAAATCTAAAGTTTTTGGCAAGTTTAAGACACTTTGGCACACATTGAGAATCAATTTCACACATGTATCTAGATGTTGCGCATTGACTATAGTGGGGAATATATTTCTAATGACTTTCAGGAATACTTATAGCAGAAGGACCCTATTTCCCAACGTTCTTGCTCACATATGCTGTAACAAAAAGGCTTAGTAGAGTGGAAGAGTCAACATTCCGTTAATATCATTTGAACGTTACTACTACATGCATATGTTCCTTCTCAGTTTTGGGTTGAAGCTTTGTTGACTCCTGTGTACTTGATCAACCGTCTCCATCTCAGGTTTTGCACTTTCATTCTCCTTTTTTTCATCTCTATAAGATACACCCTACTTATCATGACATTCAAACTTTTGGTTGTGTATACTTTGTCCACTTTCCATCTCTATAAGATACACCCTACTTATCATTACTTCCTAGGCCTTAAGGTACATTTTAACTCCAAGGGTATCTTTTTCAATCAACACAAGTATATTGAAGATTTGATTGCTATGGCTGGTCTTCAATATGCGACCATTGTGGATACCTCTCTTGAAGTTAATGTGAAATATCATCGTGATGAAGGTGATCTTTTGTCGGATCCTTTGTTGTAATGTCAATTGGTGGGTAGTGTGAACTATTTGACTATTACACATCTGAATATTTCCTGTGTAGTACAATAAGTTAGCGAGTTAGCATGATGCTACACTCTCTATGTTGACATTAGTGTAATTCAAATTGTCACCAATTCAGTTTTCCATGAGCACATGAAGCATATAAAAATAGATTTGCCCTCCATTCATGAGGCTTCAGCTTGCTGACATCTTTGCTAAACTTTTTCTTGTCCTGGTCACCAATTTCTATCAAGCAAATTGATGCTTCTTGATTAACAACATCAATCAAGCCCATCTCATCCATCTTGAGGCCCAAATCAAACAAACAACCAAATTGATTTTACAAAGGCCCGATTTGACACTGTACATTCCATTCTTCTCAAAGGGCCAAATTAGGTTGGCCAAAATAAATGGAATCTTCATGATATGACTCATCATGTGTTGAAAAAATTACTCTGAACAAAGGCTCATTCCACCTACCCATATCCTCATCAATCAATTGGTTTATCATTGTGAGATTAGCATTTCCACTTGACTGTGTGAAATGAAGAACAACCTTTTAAAATAGGAGCCTCCAGAAGCACAAAGCATAAACTCTTATAAAATGAAACAATGATGTACTCTTGATTGAGAAAATATATTTCCAAGATGAATTATTTCATTCTATACTAGTAAACTCTTCCTCTAGTTGTAGCAAATTAGCTTAGAGATTAGCAGAAAAAGGAATAGCCTCTGTCCGATACATTGTTTTTATGATATCTAGAATTCTTGCGAAAATTTTGTGCAATGAACTAATAGATAGAACCCTAACTTTCTTAATGTTGTTACTTTCACTAGGCTATCAGCCCCAAACCAACAACTCCTCTCTATTCATTGCCACCAATATATTGATATACTTCTTTCTTCATTATTACAATTGGCAATAGATTAAGTGGAAACAAGCTTCAAATTGCTTAAACCAATTTGACAAAAGAGAAAAGATGATAAAAAGAAATCAAAGTTTTTTTTCCCTTTTTACTAATGATATTGATATGGAACAGGAAATCCAAATTTTGTGAGCCAATTTACAAGACAAATGTCATTTGAGGTGCACTTTTTGCTTTGCAATTGGTGACTATTCACACTTCAATGGAGTCTGAGAATGAGAATCTCTTTCAGCTACTCCATGCCTCTATTTGTGGCATGTCTTTAGGACACTTGTTCATGTATAAGAACATCACCTCATCAGTCAGAATCTGTCTCTCGAAATGGCAGTGGCACTGTCTTCACTGCCCGGTAATGACCAACGTTATTTAGATGCTCATTTTCCAACCTGCACAGAAAAATTTATGAATTTTGTAAGTGATGTTGCTGTGAATTTGTTCACTATTTAACAACTCTTAAGGACCAATATGTAAGAAGCTTAAGATTTTATTATGACCCAAGTCTTGAATATGGTAGCAGAGCTTGTAAACCCAATTTATTAAGACCTCAGAGATTTGTTATTGCTATCCTATTCTTGTGACACCATTGTGTTCTAATTGGAATCGAATGGTTCTAAGATGCACATTTTAATCTTGATTAAATAAATTTAATGTACTATTCAACTACGAAATTCTGAATAAAAAAAATCATTTCAACTCATCTAAATATGATAAAAATTTACCTATAGAAATTCCAATGCCCTCTTCTGATAACCTCAAGTACAGCTAACAGAAATTCTAGTAATCGTGATTGAACATGCCCCACTCTGAAATGCATGATAGTCTCCACCCATGTGACTCTTAAAACAATATTTAACACCTGCAATCCAATATCACTTCATTATACCAAAAAAAAAAAACCCTTAAGATTATGATATTCATATTAGAAAGAGATTTTAAAGAGTACTCACCATAGACATGTAATATATACTTTTATTCTTTAGAATTAAATCATCTCTCAGCCATGGATTTCTAGAGTTGGGATTAAGAAATCCCCAGTCCTTGATAAAATCCCAGTAAAGTTGATAAATTGTGGCCACCACAGAAGTTATTAAGACAATAGCAAACCATAGATGGTTATGTTGCCTGCTGTATGTTACTCTAGCCCCTGCTGCTACCATTGCCGAAACATACTTGCCCATGTTGGTCAAATGGTTCACATCACCATCATCAAACCACCTTCTTGCACACTTGTGTAAGGACATCCCATAAACATGTGTTAGTTGATGAAATAACAGAGAGTGTACAAAAAAATATTAGATGGTCGTGGATCAATGGTTCCAATAAATATATAAATAACACATGACAACATTTATAATATCATATTCCCTCTCATAAAATGTTAAAATTTTATCGCTTATGATATGGTGTGATTGTTTAAGATCATGAATAATATCACAGTCTTAATGTTTATTTGGTTGTCAGTTTCGTACCCAATTGGGTTAGTTAGAAGAAAGTTTTTGACCTCAAAGTTTAAAAATATTTTAAACAATGTATCATATCAACATTAGTCATTAGATAACATTATTGACCAAACTTAATTTTCGTAACTAGATTACCAAATAGACATTTAAAACACCTAATAGTTAGCAATATAGCATTTTAGCATGTCTCTAATCTTAGGTTGCAATCTCATGAAAATCTACAACTAACAATCTGCATCCAAGGCTTACCTGCAAAGCACGCCAATAATATGGCAAAAATGAGATGATATAAGTTATTTCCATATATAGTCTTCCAGAATGGCAGGTCTCAGGGTGGTGTGTTTTGAAAACTCTAGCAAAAATGTGACAGCCTGTAGTTTCCAAATGCCTTAGCAATGGAATCTGAATCCACAACCATTACATACAAATTTAATGTTATGTAGGAAACATAATAAGAAGTAGAAGTGAAAAAGGACAAAATTAGAATCAACTTGTTGTAGGTTATAATAAGATCACCTGGCTAGTTAGTTGGTCAGCCATGAAGAAGTCTACTAGCATAACCTGAAGAAATGATAATTTGCATAGAAAAAAAAAATCAGAAGTTTAGGTTTTCTACATATATGGCATTACAGTGTATCCAATTGTTTTAAGGAGTCAATTGAGGGAAGTTTACCCTATAAAAAGGAGAGCACACTATGTTACGAATAACACGGATGAAGCAGTAACGTGTGGGACGATAGAAGATGTCAAATGGGCAAATGAGCAATGCTGTGAAAAACTGAAATGGGATTCATCATCAGTATAAAGGTTTAAGAATACTACAAAATTTTAGAATTCTAGATATGTGTTTTTTTTGGTAGGTTGATTCTATTATAATTCTAGATACCTTTGAATTACAAGGAAAAGTTTGAAGAATATTACAAAATTCTAACTAGATAATTTTTAGTTCTTTTAAATGATACTTATTAAAATAAAATTTTAAAATTTATTTTTTTTATTTGGCTCATCTTAGATTACTATTTATAATTACCTTTGTAAAAGAATCTTTTTGTAATAATCATTGATCATTGTTAGTTTAACAATTCAGAAATTCTACACTTCTAAACATTTTACTTTCCTAAATTCCAAGGAAACTAAACTAGTTTATTTTTTAAATAACAAGTAAAAGCAATAGTGATTAATTAGACTAACCAGAAGAAGAATTCCAGGAATAGCATCAATTTGGGTAGGAGAAAAGCCTGCAGCCCTTAGAAGCAGATGTATGACCATTGCCCCAATCACAGTTGTCATTAAGGAAGTGCAGATCAGAAATGCATCCCTGTGCTTGAGTGCTGTCCTTGGTGAGAATTCAAATATGAAATTGTAATTGATTCTTGTATTCTTCCACATGAACAGGTTGCATCCATACATAAACATGTGTAGACTTAACAATGTAAACACACTGCACAAAATCATTGTAACCATTAGTGAACTAATAACATTCTGTTTGAAATTCTTCAAATTAAATTCTTAGGAGAGTTCCTACAATCTGCTTAGTTTAACTACTCTTGATCTCATGGTTTATAATTACAAAGCAAGTTAGAAAAGATAAGATTCTATAATCTAGTTATAAGCTTTTAAGTTGGAACTTGGCATTAATGTAAAAATTTAAGTGAGACATCGTTTTTTGTTTTTCATTTTCTGTTTATACTTTTAATACCAACCTATCACCTTATTTTGTATTTTCAAAAAGTTCATATAAGAAATATTAAAAACAGAAACACTTGAAAATAAAAAGTAACGTGACAATTTTAAAATTAAAAGTTAAAACTGAAAAGAAAGGAAAAAAAATATTTTCTCAAACCAAATTATCTTGCCACTCAGTTGGTAAAATAAATTGAAATTGTGGGAAGAACCTTAATTTCAATACTAAATACATTTATCGGGTGAGACAAAGTGTGACCAAGCCCTAAAGAGAATCGTTTATAAAGAAAGATGCCGGTGGTTATAGCATAAAAAAGACCAAATTACTTAGTTACTTAATAGATAAATTAGTAAAGACTCATTTCAAACTGATATTTTTGACCTAATTTACTTATGTTGAGCATAATTTTAGAATTTAAGAACATAGTATTTTTGATAGTATTGAGATGTATGTGGAGTGGATAGCACAGAAAATAGATAATGTGTCTAAATTGGAACAAGGTGGAGTAACCTGAAAACAGGGTAGACAGTTTCCATATAAGCTTGCTCATTTCTAGAGGAGAATATACCACACAAATGGGCCAAGATGGCGTATACACAAAACAAGGATACAAAACAACCTGTGGACAACCCTGCAAAGACAGTAAAAAAAGATCATTAAGAAACACAAAAAAGGAGATTAATTTAACATGAGAAGGGAATTAAAATTATATTTTACACAAAAAAATTTCAACTTTGACCAATTAGCCTGGTGGGTCCACACAATGCCCAAATTAGTGGCCACTAACCATTGGCTAGTAATAGCAGTGCATCAAAATTTTATTTGGATTATCTGTTGGTACATGCTGCATTGCATTGCAATGTGAAGTGATGCTACTATCATCATTATGCATAAAATACATTGCTACTATTAGTGAATGTTAAGTGATGATATGAAGAGACAAATAGAGAAACATTACCGACAAGAAAGGTGACCATATGAGAATCTTTATGTTGTTGGGGTCTTAAAAATTTCATTGCCTTTTTCCTATCATTGTTGGCAAAGTGCTTTGTGAAAATGGATTCCACTTCGTCCATTAGTCTAAAGACCTTACAAATCAAGCATTATAATGATAATAACCACTTATTAGAATACCATATAACCCATTCTCCATACCAAGTATTAAACAAGACAACCAAAATCAAAAAGTACTTTGAAGTTTAATGGATTCAGAAGAAACTAAATTTGTACCTTATCAGAACTAACGAAATGGGATCTCTTCACTTCTTTTAAATAATTTGCTGAAGCTTTTTGACATGACACCTGCTTAATCATATGACACTTTGAAATTGTTATATCAATAGGAATTTATGTTACAACTTAACAAAATTCAATATCAAAATTGATTAAGTGAATGTTTAGTTAACCGTTGTGTCAACTAAATTGAAATTGAGTAAAAAAAACTTGTTATTTCAATAAAAATTTAATTATTTTAAATAATATATATAATTAATATTAACTATTAATTTTTTTATTTTTACAACTTTATTTCCACAATAACGTACAATAAATTACAACAATGTGGGTGTTTATTTATGTAATAAATTTTTTTGGTAAGTAGAGTGTGTCAAGACTAAAGAGGAGGAGATATGTTAAAGCCTTACCTTGTCAAATTTCTTTAATATCTTTGAAAATGCTACCATATTCAGTGAGCTGCCAAAAAGATAGAATATGATATTAGAAATTACTCAATCATGAAACAGGTGCCTATAGTAAATGCATATATGAATGTTAATAAAACATTTACTGTTTAATATAAATATTGCATACCTACTATATAAAAGTATGATACATTATATTAATAGATATATAATATTATTAATATAAATATATAATATTCATAATAGTAATTCATTTTTCGTAGAAACCATTTTCCCTAGTAAACTAATTTTAATGCTTAACATTTTTGTTAACATATATTATATTTTCACATCATCATTAATCTATTTAAGGATAAAGGTAGGGTAAAATATATAGCATGTCAATGGCCTTACTCGTTCTACAAATGTCAATTTGTAAGGATTTCCTCTTAAATATGTTTATAAAATAAAAAATAGGAATTTAAATTTCATTCACTTAAACTTATTAAAAATTGCTTTAAACATGAATTTAAATACCTTAAATATAATTTTTTAAGTTTTGTTTTACGAAATTTTAATTTCATAAAAATATTTATTCTATAAATTCTTATTACATAATAGTTTGTTTTATAAATTTAATTATGAAATTTATTAATAAATTAAATATTTTAATTTAGTAATAAAAATAAGTTAAGAAAATTATAAAAACTTGATTTTTTTTATAAAATCAATTAATTTCTATATATAAAAACTCTTTCAAATGTCCTCCAACCGCGAAAATACGAAAATAATGGTTACTTACCCTTTCATAATTTCTTGTATTTCAAACCTGTTTTGTCCTATGAAGTGATTGATATCATTTCATATTTCTGAACTAATTATTATTTGATGGGAAAAGTAGTTTAATATGATTTCCTAATTAAATTGATTACATAATTGAAGACAAATGGCACAAATTATTATATAAGTTTGTTAATATTGTATTCTACCCCAACAGATAAGAAAACACATTTTTAACTTGGAGTGGTTATCTCATATCACAATACTGACACAAAGTTACTTTGTGCTGCTATTTTAAATTTAGTGTGTTTAGTATATAATTAGGAAAATGAAATTATAAAAATAAAAAAATTTAAAAGTTAATATTTATTATTTACACAATTCAAAATAAACAAAATCTCATATTTTATAACATGAATTTCTCGTTTGCCTAAAAGTTTTTAAAACCTATAATTAAGGGGTAAATTTGTTTACATTTTAGAGGCTTCTTAACATTTCATTCCACATGGGTTAATTTTGTGACAGTTTTTGATGGTTTTGTAACTGTTAAAACTCAAAATCACCACATAACTCTAAGGTGTAAGTTTCTAAAAACTTTTGGGATAGGGTAAATATTAACAAATTACAAATTTCAGGAGTATTTTATGTAATATACCCTATATTAATCAAAGACTTTTCTAAGAATAGGATAATTAAAGAACAAAAATAGTTATTAAAGATGGCTTTCCCTTATATATATATATATATATATATATATATATATATAGATGGTTTTCTCTCACTCTCCTCCTTACAGTTTCGGTTATATAAAATGAGAGAGTAAAATTTATTTATCGTCAATTCAAAATAATTCATGAGTAAAAGATATTTCATTTAAATTAATGACAGAAAAATTATTACTACTTTCCTACTCAACACACATTTTCTCGTTTTAACTGAATTAAATACTCATGTTTTTTCCAGAATAATCCATAAAATACTACATTAAATTGACCTACAAATTAATAAAATAAATATAATTCAGAAGGAATTTTAAAGTTAGGGAAAGAACACGAAATGAAAAGTAAAGCAAAATCTTAGGAGAAGATATGCAATTTGAATTAGTTGGCCACTATTTGGAAGTTTAATGTTCAAAAGTAATTAGCTTTATATGGATCCTATAATATATTAGAAGCACCTTTGACCTATAATATATTAAAAACACCTTACACTTAAAAATTAAAATATAAATATAATATGTATTTGTGTGAACAGATAAACTCTAACGAACTTCATTTACAATCCCCACCCGAAACCTTACGTGGTGTTGTGAACTGCCATGCAATGTAAGTTGCAAGTGCAAGTGTCTCGTCTATATTAAGATTTAACGATATTGTATTCTTGGAGACTCAAACTTAAAACGAAAGAATAAATAGAAACCTGTAAGTTTTGAGTAGGCCAAGGGCCCTGTAGAGTTCGACAAAGGCACTTCGAATCATTTTGTCAGCACATTGAATGTTTCTCTTGGGAAGGAATTGTGCAGTTGGATTATTAACGAAATCATCCCAAAGCATCGTGGTAATAGCCGCAATTGCCCGTGTTGGGTTGCTTGCTGGAACATCTATTCTCATTCCCATTTTTGGCTTTCCCTTCTTCGTCTTTGCAACAAAACTTATACCATTTTTCTCTAATCTTCTCATTACCTCCTCCCTTTCTGAAATTTCTGAATTTGTTTCCTCTGAATCCCCCAAATTTTCTGCACAAACATCATTCCTCACCATTAAGCCTCTATGCTCTAAACAACTTAAATAGTTTTTATTTTTATTCAATTATTTGAAAATTACTGAAAAATATATTTTTCTTCTTAACCATGCTTCTTCTAGGAACAAATTTTCCTGGAATAATTAGGTTAAAATATATTTTTTATTTTATGTTTATTTTTTTTACGTATCAATTTGGTGTCAAATGATTTTTTTTCTTGATCTGGTTACTTACATTTTGAAACAGCTTTAATAACCATCTTATCTATTAAAAAACTAACATAAATTTATCTCTTTAAATCAATTATCACAAGACTGATTTAAAATAGTTTGTAAGAAAAACAAATTTAAAAAGTATAATTTAAATCGGACTTTTAACCTCGGTTGATAAAAAAATTGATTTTAAAAATATATTCTAAATTATTTTTCAATAACTGATTTAAATATACAAGTTGTTACTATAGTTGTTTTTAATAGAAAATACCATTTTAAAAATATTTTAAAGTGTAAAAAAAAATCAAATTTTAGACTAAATTGAGACGTAATATAAACATAAATCATCAACCATATATTGTAACCATTTCTTTTGATAGTTATATTGTAACAAATTAGTTAATGGGAAAAGAAACCCGTGTATTCTACTTCTTTTACAGTTTTATTATATACGGGAATCCTATTATTCATTGTTATAAATTTATATGCTTTACCTACACACATATTTCACGCAATCCTTATTACTATATATTATAATGTCTCGATGTTTCATCTCAACGTTGCTGTGTTAATAAAAGAGTAATTAAGAGTAATGAGAATCTCACATGCTGTTTATAGATAAATATTTGAAGAATATTATAGTTTACACGTTAAAGTAACTAATATATGCATACACTTTATTTACTTGATAAACAGAAAGACAAAAATGTAAAATAAATTAAATGGGTTCTTGTTTTTATTGTATCTAAAACAAATATAATACAAATCATCATTACTTTTAAGATTTATTGCATATTGAAGTATGTGATGGGTCGACAATGTTCCATATATAGTGTTGGGTGATGTCAGCTAGCACTTAAAATCAACAAATTTAAAGCAGGAATTTTCTTGAGCACAAACCCAAGATTCGATTTCACGTTTGAATTAATTACTTTTATTTCTTCAATCAAATAACATGATTGATATACTATAGTATCCTAGACATGGGTAAAGGTTTTTTTTTCTTCTCTTTATTAGTCAATTTGATACGCTTCTCTAAATATTGTTTACTAGAGAATTAGTTAAACAATTTTTTTTTACTAAAATTTAATAAAATTGCATTCTGTATAGTTAGAAATGTTAATAAATGTTAGTTATTAGTTTTTGAATCAATAATTATGAATTTGAATTTGAAAGAAGAGAAGTAACCAGAGTAATCGGTTGGAGAATTAGGGAAAGATGACTTAGAGGTTTTCCTGCGACGGTCAGTGATAATTTGCTTGAGTTCAAGCAAAATCTGAAGCTGCTTGTTAAGAGTTTCTCCTCTCTCAAGGAACTCACTCTCTTGCCTCCGGTAAAATTGGTTCACCTTGTTCAGCTCTTCATCCAGTCTCATGAAAAACATTCGTACCTGAAAATTAAGTACTTCTTAAGAAGAAATAGAAAATACACATTGTTTCAAATAGTTCAACTTTCATTTAGATAATAACCTCCTTTTTTTCAAACAATCAATCTCGGTTCAATCAATTGAATGTATCAATAATATAACAGGAAAAATATATTTATGTTAGGAAGAGAATATATACAGAGGATGTATCATGTATCGTATGAGAAAGACTCTCTTATGTAAGGGTGAGAGGAGTGAATCTGGATCATACAACAATACAATAGATGATTGAATCAATCATGTGAGTTTTTAAAAAGTCATGTGACCTTTTAAGTGATCATATGACTTTAAAAAACTTTTAATTTCAACTATCCATTGTATGGTTATACAACTCATATTCGTTTTCTCACTTTCATATAAGACAATTTTTCTCATAAGATACATCCTCATAGTAATAAATATGAACCGTTAGATCTTATCATGAATAGTCGGGATTTAAGTCATGTGAGTTTTTAAAAGGTCATGTGACTTTTTAAATAGTCAAGTGATTTAAAAGGTCATACGACCTAAATTTGTTATTCTTATCCTCACTTAAGACAATTTTTCTCATAATCTTATGAGAAAAGTTTTCTTAGGTGATAGTGAGAGGGATAAATATAGGTTGTATAACTATACATGGATAATCATGATTAAAAAATTTTAAAATCATATTATCACTTAAAAAATCAAGTCACCTTTTAAAAAACTAATTGACTTCAGCCATGCATGATAAGATGTAACAGTTTAAATTTATTCTTTTCATTCTCACTTAAAAAAGTCTTTTACATGTGATATATCGTTTATATATATATTATGAAATAGTTAATGGTACCTCATCCTCTTCGGAAAATAACTGTGCGAGCTCTGTTTCATATATTTCTTCGTGGCCATCCTTTGATGTTTTCCTCCTCACCTGGCAGAAAATATCCATATTTATTTATTTTCTCTTTTAACAATCTTTTATTTGACACGTACTTTATTTTTTTTCTTTGTTTTTGCATTTTATTATGCATAATTGTTCAAGATACATATATGAATACCTGGGGGCAATTGTTTTGCTGGCTTTCGTGAGAGACTGAGAAACCCCTTAAAGAAAGCAGAAAAGGGTTTCAGAAAAAGGAGACACTAACCACACTTTATTTAGTACTTAACCCCACGCTATGCTCATCTCTTTCTCCTCAAACCCAACTTTTCTACATTTTTATTTTATATTTCTAATAATAACCATTCATTATATTTAAGCGTTTGTTTCTTTTAGAAAATATTTTGTCTTATTTTTAATCATAAAACTATTATCTTAGATTTAATTACAAAATTATTATATTATTTTTTATTTTTAAAAGTTTATAGAAGAAACAATAAAAACAATGAAATATATTGTTTTAAATATTTCTTATATAAACTTCTGTAAATAAAAAATAATCTCAATTTTACAATTAAAACTAATTAAGATAATAGTTTTAGAATTAAAAATAAGACAAAAATATTTTCTAAAAGTAAACATACCATAAATTACTCCATTATTGTTAACCATTCACCTTTTTGAGAAAACGAAATATCAATTTCATTGTTTTCTAATTAAGTGATAACATGGTAAAAATAAATAAAAAAACAATGAAAACAAGGAACTTATAACTTGTTAAATTATTGTTCATTGAGATCATACATCCACTCTATAATTAATATACATCTTTAGAAGAATTACATTCCTTAAAGTTTTGATTTCCATAGATGGGTACAAGCTTTTTTTCTCATAATGATTTAAAAATACCTTGGTAAATTAAGGAAAACGCTAATAATGAATTTCAATGATCTTGTTCATTAACTGATTCTTAAAATTAATAACTTATTGTTTTATAAATCATACACATAAACTCTGCCGCAATAGTAGTTGGATTCGACTTGAACTGAAAAAGGGTAAAGATGAATAAAGTGGCAACCACAATTAGACTACTGCAATTCCGGCAACCACATTAATTGTTTTTCGCAATTCAGATTAACCATAAACCCCGATGATTGAAAACCCAGTAGGCTGGTTAAAAACGCATTAAGCAAAGAGTTTCAACTTTTGCGAATTCTCCAAAAGCAATAATTTGTTATCCGAAAATGATGTCACATTTATTATTGTTTACTTTCATGTACCAAAACATCATCAAAATGATATATAAGACAAGTTTAAAACAAAGAAAAACCATAGATAAACACGCGAAAACCGCACCGAGCGTGTGTGCGTGGGACATTTTTCGAGCACTATACATGGTAAATATATGCACGCCCCTCATTCCCGTAAAACACCAAAACAAGCCGAAAAAGAAAAAGAAAAAGAAAATGAACTCGTGCAGAAGATTAAGACGATCCCGTGAGGTAATTACCTTAATGATGTTTTGGTTATGATGATCGTGGGAAGCTGAGAGGATGTTGTTGGCGAGGGAGCGAAGAGAATCGAAAATGGAGAGTGGTTGTGTGTGGTGTGATAGTTGGTTGGGAGTTTTTGAGAGTTTGATTTTCTTGATTTGCTTCTTGAGCTGCCAGTAGTTGACAAAGGCCTCTTTCCATTCTGGTATGAGTTGTGCCTCTAGCTCCTTTGAGAACTTCACCATATTGTGATGGTGATGGTGAAGGAGGAGATTTGAGAGCAAAGCTGGACCAAGAGGTTAATTTATTGAAGTGGGTGTGTCATCCTCTCATGATAGAATCTCATTCAGATTTTATTTATAGAGAGAGAGGAATCCTGTGGTCAAATTTTAATTTGGGAATAGGTATCATAATCACATGTGTTTTTTAAAATTAAGACGGCTTATGAATATAATAAGAAAAATATGATAAGTTATCGTATTATGTGTTTGATGAACCAATCAGATATGTTAAACATATTCTGATTTTTATCTTGTCATGTTGCTAGCATATATTGAAGAAATTTTTTTATTGTGAACATACAATTCATAACACAATTTTAACACACATCATGTCAATAAAGTTTTGATTGAAGGCGTACCTGAAGATAAGCGATACATGAATCCCAATAGTGAGTGTGTACTACTCTTAATCTGAGTGCCTTATGTCCAGTGTATTACTGGCTCTGTGTAATAATCACCTAATGGGATAGTGATTATATAGGCAACCACAGATGAGAGCAGGAACCTCTCATTAGGCACATAGGAAGCCAACCCATCACGGTCCATCCAAACAAAAGCCCAATAGCTAAATCTATCTATATCCATAATATTTACATATCATATAATTAATCAAACAATATAGATATAATAATTTAATGATGCTAATCCATCAAATTAATATAATAATATATTAATAAGAAAATCTAACATTTCTCCCACTTGGATAGCATTATTAAATTATTAAGTACAAAATCTATATTATTATGACAAGTCATTAATTATACCAAGAAATATAATAATTTCACAATAGCATACAATCATATCCGATAGGGATATGCATTATACACCACAATAACTTATATTTCAGTCACGATATAGATAAGAAAAAATAAATTTCATTTCCACATTGTAACATCCCTGATATTTTAATGAAAATTATGAAATGGGAAATGTTAGTGAATGTTTAGAAATTCTATTTAGTATTTAGCCGGTGTCGAGAAGCGGGCAGGGCAGAGCTGAAGATCGGATGAGTAAGGAAGAGCGGGCAGGGATAGGCGGTCTGGTCCAACCGTTGTGAGGAGAGCGCCTCACACGGTGTCATAGCCCGGATCAACCTCATACTAACTGAAACAACGGGTGTGTGTGACAAAGATATTTATAGCCCGGATCAAGCTCAGATTTCCGAGGTATGAACCTTAAGTTAGGACGGCGGGGCCGATATTTATATCGGGCCTATACTCTTGCGAATCATTTGAGGATTGTGACTACTTAGACGTTGGGGGGGATAGACACGTGTAATTGATTTGATAACTATGCAATATTTTAAAACAGTGAAATTGATTAAATTTAGTAAGAATACAAATAAAATAAAGGAAAAGACGATCTTGCCATGAGCCATATATATATAAGAAGATTCTCTTCCTTCCCTCTGGATTATTCACAAGTTACCTTTACTATCAGTTTGTTCCTTCTCTTCCGTTTTTCTCTTCTCTCTTAACGCTGATCTGCATGCACTGGAGTGAGACTCCATTTGTGTCTGAACTTCAATTTAACCTCATTCCTGTGATCGGGACTTCAAGGTGAGTCTACTGATCCAACCCAATTGTGATTCCCTTATTTCTTTTATTCTTTAGCTGTTAAGGGCCATGCATGGCTATATTCGTGGCTGTTCTCCACTCCTCTGGTGAGTGTGAGTCCAGATGTTGTCCATGAACTAGGGGCGTGGAGGTGATGAGCTATACTTCATGATTCGTAGGTAGTAGGCTAAACAGCGGAAGACTGAGTTAAGGAGTTGAGACTGCGAAACCAGTGCTCGGAGGAAAGAATCGACACAAAGAACAGATCATCGAAGCGTGGAATCAGAGTAAGGGGGGTGTTCGGGTTATAATTAATTAGAATAAGACTCGCTTCTAATTCAGGTCCTTGGGTTGCGTAAACGGGTTAAGGAAAATGTTACTAAACGTGGTGTGTGTTTATACTTGTGCATGTGTGATAGTGTACATTGATGAGTTGAGAATTGGGTGTGTGGTTGAGTTATCATGCATGATCTTGAAATATTTAATATTGACGTGATCAGTGTTATGCGACTCTGGGTTAGCAAGCAGGCTACCCGAGGGATGAGAAAATTGATATCATTATGAAAGGTAAATTGTTGAATGATTATGTGGTATGGGATGGCCGACGGTATACGATAGCCCCTCATTTCCGGCTCCCGTGGTTTTCGTGCCCAGTTGAGCTACCCAGTGGTCAAGTAGGACCCAGTGGTCGAGGTGGAGAGTCAAGCAGGACTCAGTGAACCAAGCAGGGTTCACGGGGTGTCAAGTAGGACCCCCAGCTGAAGGCCAATCCTTTAGTATCCGGATACTAGGAGTCAGATTGTATGAGAGTCAGTTGTGATCATGATGCATGTAATGAATGTGATGAATGTAATGAATGTGATGTATGTAATGAATGCGATGCATGTAATGAATGTGATGAATGTGAGGAAATGGATGGAATTGTGTGGTTGGTTTAATACAGTTACTGCCTGAAATACTCTATGTTTCGGTATGTTTATTTAGAAGTAATGATTGATGTGTATGTATAGATATGCATGTGTATTTGTTAAGTTCCGTTCTAAATTAATTATTATGCCAAACACTCACCCTTGCATATTTTTTTAGTAACCAGAGGCAGGGAGGGGGAAGAAGCCGTGGAGCTGGGCCAAGGGGGAGAACGGTGCCAGGGTCCGGATGAATTTGAGTGACTCTTTATAGAGTCTTATTTGTGTATAAAAATACTTCTTATTATAATTACTGTTGTGTTTAATTAAGACCGGATTATATGTAAAACTATATTTTAAAATATATCACTGTTATTTGCATTTGTTTTCATGATAACTCTTTGGGTTCACAGAACCATTTTTAGAGTAAAGTTTTGGGAGTCCGGTTGTATGTTTTGTATAATCCGATGTGCGAAAGGTGTTCGTTCACGAACAACACCTCGTCTAAGTGAGAGTCTGGAATCTCGCTTAGACGAGTAGGGGCCTCGCGCAAGTGAGACGCCCTGATTTCCTTTCTCTCATCCGTTGTGTTCATATTACATTGTTTTTCTCTAAATATCGATTAATTTTCAAGGAAAGAGGAGAATTTACTGAAAAATGTAATCGTTTGAATAAAAATAAATGTAAAAATAATTTAGGACGTTACACTTGGTATCAGAGCGGTTCTTTCTAGAGCCGGTGTGTGGGCCGATCTAATGATTGTGATAATTTATGAAAGTTGATTGAATTTTGTTGTGTTGAGATTACGTGTGGTCTGGCACCGTTCCCTTGGCACTCCACTGGCGTAGTATTCTATGAATATAAGGTAAGTTTACAATCCCCTGACTAATCTTGGTTATTAATGGTGATGTGTTTGCTCATTGTAGAATTACAATGACCGGAGAGACCAGTTCTGGGGGAGGAGATGATTTCTTCTCTAGATTTACTCAGCTGATGAGTAGGACCGAGTCCGGTCCCACTCTGGATAAATTCCTGAAAAGGAATCCTCCAACTTACAAGGGGGGACACGACTACGATGGGGCATATATCTGGATTAGGGATATCGAGCAAGTTTTTGAATATTTTGAGTGTTCTGAGGAGCAAAAGGTTTTATTTGCTACATATCAATTGAAAGATGAGGCTAGAGTATGGTGGTCTCGCGTGAAGGTGCAAATGAACGCAGCCAATGAGCCGTTAGTATGGGCGAATTTTCGAAGGAGGTTCCTTGTTAAATACTTCCCGGACAACTACAAAATCCGGAAAGAAATGGAATTCCTGAAGTTAGAGCAAGACCGGATGTCTGTAGCTGAGTACACCAGCAAGTTTGATGAGCTGTGTGATTTTTACCACCCTTTCTCGTTAGAAGGGACTGAAGGCAGCAAGTGTGCCAAATACGAAGCTGGACTACGGATTGAGCTCCGTAGTGTAATCGTACCGATGGAGATTAGGGACTATCCGACCTTGGTGAACAAAGCAAGGCTGACAGAAGAAGTGCAGTTGCAAAGGATGTCTCAGGCAAGAGATAAAAAGCCATTGAAGGCAAAAGGTTTCAGCTTCAAGAGGATGGGTCAATTCTTTCGGGGCGGCAAGTCTTCTGCTACCTCCTCATCCTCTTCTGGCCGTGGTTCCACTGGTCGATCGGGTAATCCCCCTGGGAATCGTACATGCTACAATTGTGGTCAAGAAGGACACATTGCCAAACATTGCCAAGCTAATCAGATTGTGTGCTTCCAGTGCGGACGACCAGGGCACCTCAGGCCCGATTGCCCTCAGAGGCAGCAGCAGGGCAGGACGGATAACCGAACTAACTTTTCTGGGACCTGGGGTTCCAACTCTCGAGAGGAGGTCGGAATGGAGCTGGTAGAGGGAACCCACAAGGGGGGAGATACGACGCCCAATCTAGCGGTGCCCAGAACGCCATGACTGGGCGTGTATTTGCGTTTGATGCTTCAGAGGCTACGAGGAACGACAATCTGGTGCAGGGTAAGTGCCTCATCTGTGGTTATCTGGTTGATGTGATTTATGATTCAGGTGCCACCCATTCCTTTATTTCGGAAAGCTGTGTGCGACGGCTTGGTCTGCCAATCAGTTTAATGGAGAACGCTCTTATTGTTTCCACTCCAACTGGTTCTACCTTCCGTGCAACTACAGTGTGTAGGGAACTACCGATGCAAATCGAAGCCCGTACTTTTCGAGTAAATCTTATCTGTATGCCATTGAAGGACTTAGACGTTATTCTAGGTCTTGATTGGCTTGCTGCTAATCATGTGTTGGTCGACTGTTATCGGAAGAATATTGTTTTCTCCCAGGAACTTGACGTGAAGAACGGGGTGAGCGATGTCCTAACCACGTATGTTGTTTTATTCGCTTCGGAGGGTCGACATAACCTCCTGCTAAATGATATTCCGATTGTTTGTGAATTTCCTGACGTTTTTCCGGAAGAAATTCTGGAGCTACCTCCCAGTCGAGAGATTGATTTCTCTATCGACTTGATTCCCGGGGCAGAACCGGTGTCCCGAGCGCCATATAGAATGTCTTCGGTGGAATTAACCGAAGTGAAGAAACAAGTGAACGAATTATTAGAAAAGGGCTTTATCCGACCTAGTGCCTCACCCTGGGGCGCTCCGGTGTTATTAGTAAAGAAGAAGGACGGTAGTATGCGCATGTGTATTGATTATCAACAGCTGAACAAACTGACGATCAAAAATAAATATCCACTACCCCGGATTGATGATTTACTGGACCAGTTGCGAGGCGCCGCTGTGTTCTCTAAGATTGACTTGAGATCGGGATACCACCAAATCCGAGTGAGGTCGGAGGATATCCCAAAGACAGCATTCCGGACTCGTTATGGGCACTTCGAGTACGTAGTAATGCCCTTTGGAGTAACAAACGCTCCTGCCATTTTTATGGATTATATGAATCGAACCTTTCAACCGTACTTGGATCAGTTTGTGGTAGTATTCATTGATGACATTTTGGTATATTCGAGGTCGGACGAGGAGCATGCTCAACATCTTCGACTTGTTTTACAAGCACTCCGCGAGAAGAAGTTGTACGCTAAATTATCTAAGTGTGAGTTCTGGAAGAGTAGTGTACAATTCTTAGGGCATGTAATTTCCCAGGAAGGAGTCTCAGTCGATCCGACAAAAATTGAGGCTGTTATGACTTGGGAGACACCGAAGTCAGTAACTGAAATCTGGAGTTTCCTTGGATTAGCTGGATACTATCGACGTTTCATTGAGGGTTTCTCACCCCTTTGAACAGGCGCGACACACGGGGAGCAAGAGTACATATTAAACCTTTTGAGGATTCTATCAATGTACCCTTTCTGAGACAATCCAAGAGTACCACGAGACCTATCATGACATATCTGGATGCCCAAGACAACAAAAGCATCACCAAGGTCTTTCATATCAAAATGGCTACTCAACATTTTCTTTGTCTCATTCAAAACATCAATGCAGCTGCTAGCAAGAAGAATATCATCAACATATAAAACAAGGATGATAAAATTGCTCCCACTCATCTTCAGGTAAATGCACTGATCTAAGGCATTTTCCTTGAAGCCAAAAGAAGTGACCACTTGGTCAAATTTTAAGTACCATTGTCTAGAAACCTGTTTCAAACCATAAAGGGATTTCTTCAACCTGCAAACTAAATTTTCTTTGCCCTTTTCAGCAAAGCCATCAGGTTGAACCATGTAGACATCTTTAACAAGATCACCATTTAGAAAAGCTGTTTTGACATCTATCTGGTGCAATTCCAGATCAAAATGAGCCACCATAGCCATAACAACTCGAAAAGAATCCTTTGTGGAGACCGACGAGAAAGTTTCTTTAAAATCAATGCCTTCTCTCTAACTGTACCCTTTCACCACCAATCTAGCTTTGTATCTTTCAACTTCGCCAGATGGTGTATGCTTGGTTTTGAAAACCCATTTGCAGCCAACTGGTTTGCAACCAGGCGGCAAAGAAACAAGTTCCCAAACATTATTGTGAGTCATAGAAGCTAACTCATCATGCATGGGATTCACCCATTCAGAAGCGTGAGAGCTAGAGATAGCTTGCTCAAAACTAATAGGGTCATCATCACCACAGACATCAAACTCATGTTCCTGAAGATACACAATATAATCATCTGGTATGGATGACTTAAGTGTTCTTTGAGATCTTCTCACCACAACCTCAACAGTAACAGGTGCAGGTACAATTTCATCATTTAAAGGGGTATGGTCAATGGCAACGTCAGGATCTTGATAAGTTGCCATAGGTGCAGCGACAGTCTCATCAACGATAGGAACATGTTCATTATTAGGTATGAAAGGAGTTGGATCGATTTCTGAAACAGGAAATAATGGTGCGGGGACTTCAACTCTATCTTCTTCAAAGACAACTGGTCGTGAGGCAATGCTCCCACCACCCAAATCATCCTCAAAGAATACTGCACGATTAGACTCTATTACTCGTGTAGAGTGAGAAGGACAATAGAATCTGCTACCTCTTGAACCCACACAATAACCAATGAAGAAGCCACTAACAGTCTTCAGATCAAGCTTCTTCATCGCAGGGTTATAGGGTCTGACTTCTGCCTTACATCCCCAAACACGCAAGTGTTTCAAACTTGGTTTCTTTCCAGTCATCAATTCATAAGGAGTTTTTGGTATAGACTTGCTAGGCACTTGATTAAGAACGTACACAGCGGTTCTCAAGGCATCTCCCCAAAGAAAATCGGGTAAGCAAGATGGACCCATCATAGATCTCACCATCTCCATAAGCGTGCGATTTCTTCTTTCTGCCACTCCATTTTGTTCAGGTGTACCTGGCATCGTGTATTGAGCTTCGATGCCGCATTCTTGGAGCTATCTAGCAAAAGGTCCTGGATTCCTTCCGGTTTCATTATATCTGCCATAATATTCTCCTCCTCTATCAGACCGCACACACTTTATCTTCTTGCCAGTTTTTAATTCAGCAGCAGCCTTGAACGATTTAAAAGTATCCAAGGAACATGATTTCTCTTGAAGAAGATCTATCCAACCAAAACGAGAGTAATCATCTATGAATGTAATGAAATACCTATATCCACCTATAGCAGTGGGTGTAATAGGCCCACACATGTCAGTGTGAATCAACTCTAACACGGCATCACGACGACTCCCAGACTTGTTCCTGGGTTTAGCAGTAAGCTTACCTTTAATTCAAGCCACACAAGCGTCAAAATCAGAGAAATCTAAATTGGGTAAAATCTCATGCTTAATGAGTTTCTCAATACGAGGCCTTGAAATATGCCCCAAGCATCTATACTATAACATGGAAGAATTCTCATCGACCCTGCCACGCTTATGCCCAACAACAGAATTAACGCTCATATCAGAAAAAGTCAACATATAGAGATTATCACAAAGAACCCCATGGCCAACAACAGAAGATGCAAAAAAGATGTCCAATTTTCCATTGCCAAACACAAAAGAATAACCACACTTGTCTAAAGCAGAAATAGAAATCAGGTTTCTACGAATAGAAGGAACATAAACAGCGTCTTTCAGAAGCAAAACATGACTAGAGGGAAAACACAAAGAAACAACCCCTATATCTTCAACAGAAACTCTAGCTCCATCTCCTACTACGATTTTTGATTCAGAATCACTTGGTTTCCTCGGGCTTGTGAACCTCTGCAAGGAATTCACCACATGAATAGTGACGCCCGAATCAAACCACCAAGTATTAGGAGGAACATCAACAACATTGGATTCAAAACAAGCTAGAGCAAGAGGTGTACCTTCCCTCTGATTCTTCTTCTTTAGGATATAGCAATCCTTTAGCATATGTCCGAACTTCTTGCAATACTTGCATTCTCCTTTGAAAAATTTTCTGTTGGGACCAAGATTAGGAACCATCTTCTTTGTTTTCTTGTCATTATGATTTTTGTGAACAGATTTGGACCTAGAAGTGGAATCAGCAAACTTATTCTTGTGAGGTTTGTCAACAAACTGAATAACTCCAGGCTTTCCCTTTTTCATAGCTTCCTCCTCCTGAGTAACAATGGCAATAGTCTGATCGACAGTCCACTCATGGTTTTGAGTATTATAAGAAGTCCTCAATACATCAAACTGGGAAGGGAGTGATTCTAGAATTTTTCAAATCAAGTAACTGTCGTCAATCTCAAGCTTCATCCCCCTTAGTTTGTTACGATAGTGCACCATTTTCAGCATGTGCTCACGAACTCCACTAACACCATCATACCTAGCTCTATCAAAGAGTGAGGAATAATGACTCTTCTCAGCTTTGTCAAAGGTCTGAAATTTCTCTCCAATTGATTTCAGAAAATTTGCAGCGTTTTCGTTCTCAACAATGCTCTGTCTGATTGACTTCTTCATGGTGAACTTTATCACCATCAAACACACTCGATTCGAATGATCCCATTTTGCACGATAAGCTTTTTGATTATTAGTTGACTCAGCAGTAAGAGCGCTTGGCTCTTCTTCCTGCAAAGCTAAGTCAATATTGGCCATAGCCAAATACAAATCCAAAGACTCCTTCCAGTCCTTATAATTCGTCCCATTCAACGTTTTAACCGAAGTGGGCATTGATACTAATATACGAGAAATTAATCAATATGCATAATTAAATCATGCAAAATATAGTATGTCCATCATAAAATTTCTTATTAATTATAATCCCGCCTAAGGGTCTCAGATTATAATAAATAAAAAAAATATTCACAAAAGAATACAATGCATACAAAAAACCATGTCACCAAATCCTAACACCGATAGGGTGTCAGTATAAAATTGACATAGATAAAACACAAGTGCATAATATTCGACAAATTACACTAACAATATCACGTCGATAGGACATAATTATTATTAATGTAATATAGTATTCATTTTATTTTATTTTCCTAAGTCCTACATAAATGGTCTCACGATAGGTGAGATGACATTTGTACAAAATAATTTAAAATTTTATACATATTAATATTTTTCCACATAGAATTAAAATCATACAATTTAAAAATTGTATACTGCCATATAGAATTATATATATGATATTAATTAATTAACAAATATGATATTGATATAATATATAACTTAACGCATAGAATACTAACGTTAACAACATGTTAACAGATATATATATAGTGGCACATAAAACGAAACAACATCAATTGAAAAATTGAAATATTATATGATATTAATTAATTAACGCATATAATATTGATATAATATATAACTTAACGCATATATTAACAGATATATATATATATATAAAGGCACACAAAACAACATCAATTAAAAAATTGAAATATAACCGTATATTCTAAAATTTTTGAAAAGTAATTGCATGTTTATAATTTGAATTGTAATAGATATGATTCCAAACAATCATGCAGCAATATATGATATGATGCGCATTTAACGACAAGGAAAATTTATATATATATATATATATATATATATATATATATGTAACGTTAACAGATATCACATAACACTTTACATAAATTAATGCTATATTTTAGTAATTATCCATGTCATTTATTTTGTTTTCTTTTCTTGCACTAACTGCCAATTGCTAAAGATAAGGAACGTGGGATCATCATATTATGCCCAACGAAAAAAAAACAAATCCATGAACAAGGATTCATTCAAAAACCAGAAACTGAAACGTAACATGGAAAAATATGGGAAACAAAACTTTTTACAATTAATTTTTTTAACATTCATGATACGTGTTAAACCTGGCTCTGATACCAATTGAAGAATTTTTTTTATTATGAACATACAATTCATAACACAATTTTAACACACATCATGTCAACAAAGTTTTGATTGAAGGCGTACCTAAAGACAAGCGATCCATGAATCCCAATAGTGAGTGTGTACTACTCTTAATCTGAGTGCCTTATGTTGAGTGTATTACTGACTCTGTGTAATAATCACCTAATGGGATAGTGATTATATAGGCAACCACAGATGAGAACAGGAACCTCTCACTGGGCACATAGGATGGGCCAACCATCACGGTCCATCCAAACAAAAGCCCAATAGCTAAATCTATCTATATCCATAATATTTACATATTATATAATTAATCAAACAATATAGATATAATAATTTAATGATGCTAATCCATCAAATTAATATAATAATATATTAATAAGAAAATCTAACATATATTATTATTATTATTCTATAATATCTTTTTTTATCATTATTATTGCTATTTTTATTTTTATATTATTTTATTAAATTATTTTATGATAAGAATTATTTATTTTATTTTCATTACAATTATTATTTTATTATTATATACTTCCTATGTTACATTTTATAGGCCCTTATTTATAATGACATATAATCTTATGAGAGTATTTACTTATTTTTATTCGATAAAAAATAATTGGATCTTTACCAATTCACTTTTATTTAAAGTTAAACTTCATTCTTTAATATTTTTCTATAATGTAAAAGGGCTAACTGTGACATCCTCGGTTAACTAGAACAATTCCTTCCATTGAATCGTCCTACTTAACTAAGGTGACATGAGTTTGTAAGAAAATGTGAAAGTTTTTTTTTTACAATAAAACCTTGGTGGATCTAGAACCTCAATAAACCATTCCATACATGACACAGTCTCAACAATGTTTACATACTTTCAATAAAAGAGGGGCATATAGGCTCCCACAAAAATATAACACATAATTTTAACTTAACATTTACGTTCCTAGACAACTAAAATCCTAACACTGCTCTTCATCAGAGGAGAAGGCCTTGGAACTAGAAGACTAACCGCTTCCGAAGTTCTCATGACAGTTCTTCTAACGGCTCAACCGATGACACGTCCACTCCTTGCGGGTTAGGGAAATCCAATAAGGCTTCTGTTGTGAAAACTCTGACAATGACCTTCTCTTCTAATTCATCTTTTCTAGTGGTTTTACGAAGAACAACAATGAACAATAAAATAAGGGCTAAATTACACTTTTGGTCCTCTAACTTGTAAGTTTTTTTCAAATTGGTCCCCAATTATTTTTTTAATTCAATAAGGTCCCCAAACTTTTTAAAACGCGTCAACTAGGTCCTTCCGTTAGAAACTCAGTAACGCCGTTTGCTCACATGGCATGCGTGGACACGTGTCACAATCTTGTTAGCACACGTGTCACCACCAGAACTTAGGACACGTGTCAGATTTTGATTGGATGATGGTTATGTTTGAAATTAAAAGAATTTGTCCTAGATAGGACTTGAACCTGTGACCTTTGAGTCAAAAACCATAACCATCACCACTAGGCCACATATCTCTTTAGTGATTCAAATGACAATGTTTATATATAAAGGTAAACTTTCAATATCTTTTAAAAGTATATTTAATTTAATTATTATAATAAAATATTTATAGGTATATTTAATTTATTTATTGTAAATAAAATATTTAAGGTTATATTTAATTTTATTATTGTTAATAAAATATTTAGTTATTTTCTAATTTAATTATTTTGATAAAATATTTAAGAATATACTTAATTTATTTATTCTTAATAAAATATTTAAAGGTATATTTAATTTTATTACTATATAATAAAATTATCAATAAAATAATTAAATATTTTATTAATAATAAATAAATAAATTATATTCTTAAATATTTTAATAATAATAAAAATAAATAAATTAACTATATTTTAATATATTTTTTAAATATTTTATTAATAATAAATAAATTAACTATATTTTTAATATTTAATAGAAAATAATTAATTAAAATATTCTTAAAAATATTTGATTAATAATAATTAAACTAAATATTTTTTCAATATTTTATAAAAATAATTAAATTAACTATATTTTTAAGTATTTTATTAATAATAAATAAATTAACTATATGTTTAATATTTCATAAAAAATAATTAAATAAAATATTTTTAAAATATTTGATTAATAATAATTAAAATAAATATATTTTTCAATATTTTATCAAAATAATTAAATTAAATATATTTTTAAATATTTTCTTAACAATATTAAAATTAAATATACCTTTAAATATTTTCTTAATAATAAATATATTAAGTTTATTTTTTAAATATTTATTATTAATAATTAAAGTAAATATATTTTTAAATATTTTCTCAAAAATGATTAAATTATATATTTTAAATGTTTTCTTAACAATATTAAAATAAATATACCTTTAAATATTTTCTTAATAATAAATAAATTAAGTTTATTTTTTGAATATTTATTAATAATAATTAAACTAAATATAGTTTTAAATATTTAATAAAAATAATTAAATTAACTATATGTGTAGATATTCTATTAATAATAATTAAACTAAATATATATTTAAATATTTTATCCAAATGATTAAATTAAAAAATAATTAAATATTTTATTAACAAGAATAAAATTAAATATAACCTTAAATATTTTATTTACAATAAATAAATTAAATATACCTATAAATATTTTATTATAATAATTAAATTAAATATACTTTTAAAAGATATTGAAAGTTTACCTTTATATATAAACATTGTCATTTGAATCACTAAAGAGATATGTGGCCTAGTGGTGATGGTTATGGTTTTTGACTCAAAGGTCACGGGTTCAAGTCCTATCTAGGACAAATTCTTTTAATTTCAAACATAACCATCATCCAATCAAAATCTGACACGTGTCCTAAGTTCTGGTGGTGACACGTGTGCTAACAAGATTGTGACACGTGTCCACGCATGCCATGTGAGCAAACGGCGTTACTGAGTTTCTAACGGAAGGACCTAGTTGACGCGTTTTAAAAAGTTTAGGGACCTTATTGAATTAAAAAAATAATTGGGGACCAATTTGAAAAAAACTTACAAGTTAGAGGACCAAAAGTGTAATTTAGCCTAAAATAAGAGATGCGAGTTTATCTCACTCCAGTCTTGATGGGAAAACATGCAAAAGTGCACCATCATACTTTGACATATTACACACACAGACAAATAATCAAACAAACCATACATTGAGTATAAATGCATGCCATAATTATACTTAACAAGTATCCTTATATCATTATTCCTAGTTCAACATCACCACTAGATCATGTATAGATACATACACAACTACAATTTACTATGACATATAGACTACAAATTCACTACTAAACCAACATACAATATCAACCCCACCATGCTCATTCTGGTATTCACTCATTATCATATATCTTAGGGTTCTTTGATCAATCAAGGCTAGCACCTAACTATGGCTATACTAGTTAAAGTACATCAGTTATGGATCAATTATTATTCCAACAACCTAACAATGAATCATTATAACAGTAACACCTTATAAAATAATGATAATCAAACACGGGTATTTTCACCATTCACACAGTCCATAATCACAATCATTATGTGGTTAGTCATTCAAGATGCTATGCATGAGTCAGGTATTTTATGATTATCTTATCATTAAGTGTCTCATGATGTGAATGTGGGCCCATACAACATCTTACTCATCAGAGTCGTCCTGTCACATTATGAATGTTGGGCACAATGCTTCTGTACTAGAGCGACCAGAGCAACCAAGTTTTCCAAAAATATATATAGGGTAAGGGATATATAGTCCGAAAATTCATAATTTGTGATCACATAAAAATGGAACATGGTTCTACACAGCCTTAGGAACACCTGTCTTTAGTCAAAGTACATCAATTTTACTACAGGTTGCTCAGTTTCAGGCACAACTCCAAACCATCAGGGGCCCGACCCAATTGTACTCTTAAGATCCCCACAACATGGATCGAACGATCATGTCCTCTAATGTATCCTTTATTGTAGCTCTAGTATTGAGTCATAAATCATAATCCCATTGTAGATAATGCATGTATGTTACATATTTATTATCTCTTTAACCAATATCATTATCTATCACAGTCACCGGGTAGGGTCCTTCCTCGATAAGTCCTTTGTCCTTAATGCTAAAGGAAACCTAACAGATAAGTTCCTATTACTTAATGTATTCACACTTATATATTCCTTACTCTTTTTATTTATACATAGCTATCAGTGTATACTTTAAGCTCCACTATATTATATATATATATATATATATATATATATATATATATCCTAGGTTGGATATAAGAAATAGGTTAGAGAAATCAATACCCTTTTTGAAGTAAGTTGACATACAAATAAAATAGCTCTTATATAGAGAAGATAGTTTTTAACTAATTAATACTCCTTATATAATCAAATCTAGAACTATATAAATAGTTACACACACGCACACACATATATATATCCTTATTCTCAGGTCCTTAATTTTCATTAAAGATATGTGCTCTTAAACACTCTTGAAGTTAGGGTCTGAGATCTTAGAGGTACCAGAAACTTATTATTTTTATCCTTGGATTGTTATAGTGAACGCCATCATATAACTTTGTCACTATAGAACTTTGCTCCCTGGTCTTAATGCTTGAAAACCCCCTAATTATTTAAACATTGGAATACTTCTTTTATACTTCTGCTAGGAAAACTCAAACTAGCTAATCTAGAAATCCAATTCGAATAACTTTTCAAATACTACTCATCAGTATAAAATAATTTATCCTTTATAAGTTAAGAAAACACCAGTCTTTAAATTTCCTGTTTAATTAATCTCTATCATTGTTATCATTTAGTTTTCCTTTTAATGATGATTAAGGACAAAGTCTTAATGAGCCACTCAATTTCACAATTATCAATCATATCACTACTCGTTATACATATATCCATCATACTATATATATATATATATATATATATATATATCGATGCCTTCAAAGGGTACTTTAAATTAAATATACACATATCAGCCTATGTCATCACACATTAACACCCTTACTACTTCTATCAATATCCATTTCTTTAGCAATTACTCACCATGAACCCTACCAGGACTTCAATTCATTTTTATATTCATTCAACTATACAAATTCAATCCATAATCACAGTCCATAATAGTTATCATTCAAATCAATTAGTCATAATTAATCCTCATCCAAATCATTATCAGACGTGCTAGTAGATTTTGTATAGACAATACATTCCACAAATCTTTAGAAGAATTCACACGCTTCATTGTATACATAATCCCATAGTTTTAAAAAACCAAACCGGACCGGCTGGTTCGACCAGAAATCGATTAGGGTACCGGCTTGGACAAGGGGAAAATCGGGCATCTCAGAACTGATCAAGAACTGGTCAAAACCGGTCAGAATCAGTCAAAACCAGTTGAAAACTGGTTGAATCGGTCAGAGTTTTAACTTTTTAATTTTTTTGTATTTTTGAAAAATTTCTATTAAAATATATTTTTAAATAAATAAATAACTTATATATAATATTTACATATTATTTTTATTTATTATAATTTTTCAATCCTATAAAACATGTAATATAATCCTTAGTTAACTTAGTTTTTATATAATTTATTGTTAATATATCAAGAATTATAAAAATATATATTTTATTATGACCAGTTCGACCACGGTTCAACCAATGAACCTTAAACTAGTACCTTCACCGGTTTGATCACCAATTTGGTTTTTAAAACCTTGCATAATCCACACTAATAAAAATCATCAAACACATCATTCCAATAAATCAAGTTCAATGTTCACACAGCACAATACACACAAGTATAAACTCTCACATTCAATTTATAAATTTTGGGGTTTTCATTTACATTGGTATTTTCAATAGAACCAAAACTATCTGTTGATTTTATTAATCCACACCTGTTTTTTTCCTTATTTTAACATTTAATTTATCCCCTTTTTTCATCTGACACATTATACATCACTTTTACCTAATTACCATTATCTATACATATACAAAAATCACATTAGCACTCTAAATTCAGAACTAACCCTTATGTATAAAAATTTATATTAATTGCTAGAATTTAATATTTTGACCTAAGTTTCAAATATCTTTTTCCCCAGAATTTCACATAGAACCTTATAGTAATTTACTATGTTATTTTCATGTATTAATCACTTCAATATTCTTAACTAAATCCCTTCTTAACCAATTTCTCAATTTTCCAGCAATTATTCAATTAAATAAAATTACATTTAATGACTAAAATAACAAATTTTCTTTAGCTAAACTTAAAGTTAAATTTCTTAATTTATTATCTAACACTTAAGCATATTTTTCTAACAGATTCTCCACGTCTAAACTTACATACACACAATAACAAAATTTAGAATCAATCATACCAACTAAATCATGCATGAAATCATAAAAGCTTCACCTTTCAAGACACTTAAACTTAACATGCAAATATATTTTCCTACAACCATATTTCAACCAACAATTTATATATATATATATATATATATATATATATATATATATATACCAAATATTATAAGCACCAAAATTAAGAAATATCACATGCACTTATTGGCCAAACTAGTGGTAACAAATTTAGGGTTTTTCTTAAAATCGTTTCATGCAAAACATAAGGTTTTTAAAATATTTTTCCTTTTTCCATTCTAAACCAATTTTACACTTTGTCTCGCATGCATACCCATTTTTACCATGGTTTTGGTGATGGGAACCCAAGGGAGATTCCCACACCATTGCATGTCCAATATTCCAACCAAGATTATAGAGAACTCCCCCTTACCTAGGGTTTTCCATGCGAGCTCCTGAGCAACGTTTAGATCTCCCCTTTCCTTGATTCCTAGGCTTCAAAAACAACTCTGAAATTGCTCCAAGTGGCTAGAACCAAAACAAAAAGTGGTGGCTTTATAGAAGGTGATGGTCGTGGCTTAAAGTGGTGCAAACTTGAAACTTTTGCCTTAAATATTCTATGCGAGATGGAGAACACAACATGCATAAAATTGTGACTGGAAAACAAGAGAGAAAAGAATGGAAATAAGAGAAAGAAAACCATGGAAGCTCTCGACCATGTCAAGGAAATGGAAATCATGGATTTTTAACTATTCAACCAACATGCATGGCAATTAGTTCAGGTTTGGGGTTAGAAGAAATTTTATATTAATTGTACATGTTTAGAAATATTAAATTCTTAAGGTTAAACTAAGAAACAATATACAATGCTTTTATTTTTTATAGGGGCTAATAAAAAGTAAGACTTTTTATTTTTATTTTTAATATTTGATATATTTTAATATTATTAAAAAATATTTTTATTGATTATATTTTAAATAATTTATGTATCATATATTTTAAAATATAATTATTATAATAAAATATTAGAAATATTTTATAATATTTATTATTCAATATATTACTATAATAAATATGTTATTATAAAAAATATATATTTAATAAATATATTTAAATATATCATGATTATTATGTTTAATAAAAATATTGTTAAAAATATATTTAATAAATATATTTTTCAAAAATACATAATATGATGTATTAAGTTGTACAAAATATAAATAAATTGAATTTATATTTTATCATGCATGTTCATCTCATCCATACTGTATTTACATAAACTTCAAAAAAAGGTGAATATCCTATACATATATAACAATTGTTGTTAATAATTGTAAATGAAGTTGTGGTGTACTGGTCAAATAGCTCATTCCTAAGGATTAGGTCATCAGTTCAAGCTTTATTCAATGTATTTTTTCAATACATAAAATTAAAGAGAATTTTTGTTGTTGAACATATCAAACGGAATCTTATATGAAGGGATATTAAAATATCTCTAAAGAGATAAATCTTGTTCCTATAATTTTGTTATTTATTTCTCTTAAATTATATATTAAATTATAGAATAAACAATATTTTTTACAATAATTATACTTATAAGTATTGTTATATCTTCCTCCTAAGACCCGCTTAAGAGTATGGACAAACTCTACTAAAAACCAAACAAGTAGATTGACATGAAAAAAATACAGGCCTCACAAAAAGAAGTCATTGAACCTATAGAAAAAGAAAATAATGTTGAACAATCAAAAAAAGGAAATCCAGATCAAAGGAAAAGGTAAATCAAATGATCCCTCTTAAAAATTCCCTAACCTTTATCCTTTGCATAACCAAATAGAACAAATACGACGCTAAGGACAATCGAGAAAGCAAGGAGAATAAAGGGGGTGAGGACAACACCTAAACCCATAGATAGACCTAACCGAGAACACCTTAAGCTTAAACAACAACGCTCAAGATCCCGACAACTAGAAAATGACAAGGATAATGGAAAATAATAACCTACACCATCTTGGGAGGTTCATGAAACCTATCTCAAGGACCATGACCCTCTAGGGAAGGATCAACGCCATCAATAGATCCTCTAGAAGACACACTCTCGAATGGATCATCTTTGATGACTTTAACTACCTAGAATTAGGCTCTAATAAAACAAACCTGATGGTCATCGTAGTAGAGGTGGAAGATTACATTGTCAAAAGGGTATTAATGGACTAGGGAAGCTTTGCGGACATCCTTTACTAAGACCTGTTCAGACAACTACAACTTCCAAAGTCAACATTGAAAAGGTATGATGGGTCCCTTCTAAGTTTCACTGAGAATTAGTAGAAGTGAGAGGGCAAATCACTATTAGAGTTTTGTTCGAAATACCCCGCACAGGGAGAGAAATATCCATGTAATTTCTCATGGTGGACGCCTCGTACTCACACAACATGATCCCAGGGTGGTCCAATCTTAATGATTTATATGCCATAGTGTCTATGCCACACCTAACCACGAAGTTTTACCTTAATGACGGAGCAATATGGGTCATCTGAGCAGACATGGAAGCCTCTAGGGATTGTTAACATGAGAACTTCAAGTAAAGAAACCTATACATGGTAAAAGATGATATTGAAACAGGTTTTGACCCGCTAGATGAAAATGAGGAATTTAAGAGACCTAAACCAGTCAAGTCACTGTCATTGAAGTTAATGTAAATATAAAGATGACTAAATCAACACACCAGAATCAGTGCCATACTACCTCCAAACATAGAGGAACCTTTGGTAAGTTTACTCTATTTAAATGCTTATCTATTTGTTTGGTCCTTTATAAACATGTCTGGGATAGATCCATAGGTAATATCACACTCTCTCATTATGGCTAAAGACGCCCAACCAGTCATTCAAAAGAAGAGGAAATTGGACATTATCGTAGAAAAGCCATTCAATAAGAAACAATTAAGTTGTTGGAAATAGGGTTCATCAAAGAGGTTAAATACCTTACTTGGTTGCCAAATGTCATGATGGTTGAAAAATCTAATGGAAAGTGATGAATCTATGTTGAATTCAAACCATTAAATCTAGTGTGCCCCAAAAATCCCTATCTATTATCGAGCATCAGTAGCTAAGTGGATGAGACCTCAGGATATCAACTGCTCAGCTTAATGGATGGGTACTCTGATTATAACCAAATAAAAATGAATCCTTAGGATAAGGAAAAACAACCTTCATGATGTGGAACACCAATTATTGCTACTAAGTCATGTCGTTCAGTTTAAAAAATATTGATGCTACATACCAAAGGTTGGTCGATAAAATTTTCATAAGTCAGATAAGGCGGAACATGAAGGTGTGCGTGGATGATATGGTTGTTAAATCCACACAGGAAGAAGAACAAAAGTCAGACATATGGGAAAGCTTCATAGTCATGAGGACATATCACATGAGGCCCAACCCTAAGAAATGCTAATTTAGTGTATAAGGAGAAAAATTCTAGGGTGCATGTTGACGCATAGTGGGATAGAAGACAACCCAGATTAACGCAAAGTTGTCTTAGAGATGCAAAGCCCCAAGAATGTTAATGAGGTACAATGCCTAAGAGATCAAAGAACAACTTTTAACTTCTTTTTATCCAAGACATTTGACAAGGCCCAACCCTTCTATACTCAAGACATTAGACAACTTTGAATAGACATAGGAATGTGAGAAGGCTTTCAAGGACCTAAAGGCTTATTTAGCCAAGCCACCTATATTACGTTAGCATTAGTCACAGTTGCATGGAAAGTAAAGTCATTTTTCATAGTCAGTCACCCAATCATTGTCAGAATCGATCATCCCTCGAGAAAGATACTTTAAAAACCAAAATTGGGTGAGTGAATAGTTACCTAGGTGGTGGAACTGCCTAAGTTTGACATATCCTTGAAACTGAGAGGAGTCATAAAGGCATAATTATGAAATTTATTGCTGAGTTAGGCGGAGAAACAAATTATAAGTTACTGGATTACATGACTTGGGAACTTTATATGGATAGAGAATCCAACAACAAGAAAAGTGGGGTAGGAATCATATTGGAAACACCAAACGACCTCAAAATAGAAGAATCACTCAGATTCCTTTTCAATGCCAGTAATAATCAAGCAGAACACGAGGCATTGATTGTCGGTCAATGAATGGCTTTGGATTTTGGAGCATAATGAGAGTTGGTAGCTAAGTAGGCAGAGGGAGTATACCAAGCAAAATACCCTTTGTTAGCCAAGTATCTTTATCTGGTCAAGTAGTTACAGGGGAAGTTCAAGCAAGCCAAAATCTTTCATGTCCCCTGATTAAAAAATGTACAGGCGGATCTCTTTTAAAAGTTGGCATGTGCAAAGGGTATTAGCAACCTCAACTCAATAATATGATTAACTTTGTCTGAACCAACTATAGAAGGAAAAGAAAATCAAGTCAATGCCTTGGAAATAATACCTGTTAGAATCAAGTCTGAATTCATGACTAAGAATTCTAAACCCCATATGATTTATTAATAATATACATCAAGAATTTTAGCTAAAATGAAGTCTGTACGCTTGTCTATCTAACTATTCTGTTCAAGTGTGACAAGGAGTTCGTAGAACTTCATTTACAAAGAATAGGGGGAGTCCATATAACTTAAATTGTTCTTGAAGTGAAGAAGTCTGTACTCACTCAAAGCTTTATTGAATTAAGCCAGTCTGAAGCTACAGACCATGAGAATCTATCTCATTCTTCAAGTATTTGAAAAAGGATCTTTCTTTACTAAATGAGAAGTTGCATGAACTTTCATATATCATCTCTGTGCCTATCATCAAAAAGGAAATTAACGGAATAGTTAAAAGGCATACTCGCATATATCAAGAAAACTACCTCACATATCTCAAGGTGTCAGGAAAAGTTGAACCTGCATAGAACAGATAGCTTAAGGTCAACTGTTATAAAGTGTACTTGCTTACTCAAAGTGCATAAGCAAAAGGGATCTTTTATTAAAGACTACTGAGGCAATCCAATTAAGGAAATTTATCTAAAGCATGTCTGTGCACTTGCTGACAGCATATTACTTGAAGAGACCAATATTCTCCAAGATGAATCAACGACTATTTCAAGGAGGACTATAAATACAAAAAGCTTTAAAATCAGAACAAGACTTTTGCCTTCATTGCTCAACTCTAATTTCTCTCAGAAACCAAAGTCTGAAAGAATTTTCTCAAAAGTTCTTAAGTTCTTGTATTTTCACTACTTATGTCTTCTTTATAGTTCTGTTTCTAGCAGACCATGACTTATAGTAGTCTGTAGCTCAGTGTACCTGTATAATCATTTCATATATTTGTATGCTGAGTTATCTATTGTAACACCAAAAACTCTCTATCACTTTTTATGTAAGATCTGGTGTGTTGTTAGAGTTTGTTAGTATGGGAAACACTTGTGGCTTGAAGAGGCTTTTGAAAGAATACTTAGGTGTCTGTAGCCAGGAGTGGCTCTTTGAAACAATACTTGGGTTTTAAGCCAGAAGTGGCTGGAGTCAAGAATACTTGTTGTACTAGGCTGGTGTTGTATTATAAAGATGTTTTTACAATGACTGAACGTAGCTTCTGCATTGAAAGTGAACCAATATAAATCCGTTGTGTGATTCTCTATCCCTTTCTTTGGTCCGTTGAATTATTATACTGCTTAACCGGTTTGTACATTTTCAAAAAAGAGTTTAAGACTTATTCAACCCCCTTCTAAGTTTAAATTTATACCATTAATACCCTACCTTACCATGTGGATCACCCTCTTTAACCTATTCCTGGAGACAAAAGAATTACCTAAAGATAGAATATAAGCATGGAAGGTTCAAGCACAAAGTAATGATTACACCTTGCTAGATAAAGAAGTGCACAAAAAGGATTTTACTCTTCAAAAACCAACACCTGAGTGGAGATGAAAAAGTAAAACTCCCCTTAATGTTGAAATTTACTTACTAATAAAAACTGATGATCATAGGGTGGCTTCGTGAAAATATGTCAAAACAAACGCTAAGACTAATGGAGGCTCAAGGCCCAAATACGTTAAAGCATATGTAAGACAAAGTAAACATATGCAAGCCAAGAGGTTTCTAATACCAATATAAACAAAACATAATAAAACCATCATAGGTAAGAGTGAAGTTGTTCATAAAGGAAAAAAATTAAATAGCATCCAAAAAAGTTTTAGAATGTACCTGGGGCATTCCTCGACCTTTATCCTCATGCCTCATTGGTAGGATCCATGATTTGACTATCAATGATGTAGAATTGTTAAGGGAATAGAGTCCCTATTATGCTTACCACTACTTGCCATATTTGCTTATTTAGCTTAGAATTAGCAAATCAAGCAAGCAATATACTAATTGGTGTACACAAGGTAAATAAAGCTTAAGCATACAACCCTAATCAACTAATGAACCTAAAATACAAAATCCAATGTGTAATGTCTAAGGTCCAATAAGTCCAAATACAAGGACTAAGAAAAAAATACCAAAGAGTTTTCCAAAATACAAGAAGAAAAGGAATACACAAGACACAAAAATATTTAATATTTATTACAAAAGTGTGCTCTCCAAATACAAGTCTTCAAAGTCCACCAACCTAATAAGGGAAAGCTTTCCAAAAGACAAGGAACACTCCCAAGCTTACAAGTATATACACTCAAGCTTTTCTCTACCAACCTTTAAAATGCTTAGAGAAATTCCTAAAGTTAAATCTCAATCACCTTAAGATGCTACCAAGAGTGATGACACACTTCAACTAATCTCAAGAATGTCAAGAAAGGAAATACTCTAATGACAAAACAAGAGATCAAAGAAGACAAGAAAAGCTCAATTAGGAAGCATAAACCAAAAGGATTAAGAGTGTGATAAAAAAAGTGCAAGATGAGTAATAAAGGGACAAAAGAAGAAAGGTACATATGAGAATGGAATTATTACTTGAAAAACTTAAAATCAACAAAGACAAACTAAAAACAAATGCAAGAAGAAAGTAAGCACACAAATGGTAATATAGAACTATAGAATGCAAGATAAACACTACAACTTTCACACAAATGCACTACTATTTTTATTTTCCAATTTTATACACAAAGAGGTAACAAGAAAACAATATAGGGCTTGCACTATAACACTAAGATGCTGCCAAAATTTTTTATGGGGATTCAAACTCTAAAATATGTAGCAATGCAAAGACCTTTTAAGCATTTTCTTATTCTAACTTTTTTTATATTTTCCCCTTCTTTTTCTCTATTTTTACTACATCAAAACTGAAATACAAATAGCCCCAAAATACCTTTCAAAAATTGCACAAAACAACAACAATTAATGCTAACAACAAGTGTTCATTCTTGCATCAACTTCCAACACAAAGCAAGGATGAAAGGTATGATTTATAGACATAAAATGTAATTAAAAGTACATAATTATAGCATGCAAAAAAAATACCTATAATTGTTGGAAATTCAAACAAATACTAGATAAAAACCTAAGAAACACTAACAAACCTACAAGTTAATGAGCAAACAAGTCCAACAAAAAATGTGGACGACTGAAATAACTTTAGGAGCTTGTGATACACTTTAGAAAATGTGACTAAAGTGCATTAGAATCCAACAATACTAACTTAAAGCAAATTACAAACAAAGCCTAGAATCATAAAAGAACAAGCTCTAAAATTCAAAGACACACACCTAAAGGCCTTATACACTAAGACATTTCATCAAACACATGGAATACACTATTAATAAGACACAAAATAAAAGAGGTACAACACTGAATTTTTACTTCCTAACACAAAGAAGACAACAATGAAAGGTTCCAAAGCAAGAAACAACACTAAACCATAACAAAATGCAAGAAAATAGAGGTAACTTGTGATATAAGCAACATGAACACCATAACATAACTTGAAATTTTTTTTGCAACAATATGAACAAAAATCTTAGGTTATGTTTTGGTCACCTAGAGAAAGAAGTTTTGTGAAGGCACTTTACCTAATTCCAATCCAAGAAGTGTAGATCTAACATGTAAGATTGGGTCTATTTTTTAGTTTTTATGGAAATTGCACATATGATACTTCAAATGAAAGCTATGAAGGAGTAGAATGAGAATATAATACTGAAATTTAGAATATCAACACAAAACTTAATAGATCTAAGAAAAGAAATTCAAGAGAGGAGGTTCAATGATACCACTTGATGTATGATTATTGGAGGATTTTAGATTTTCATCTTGAATCTTCCATATATCTAAGTTTTTCTTCACTTATTTTGATTTACAAAATAAATTCTAAAATTATGTTTCCTTGGCCAAACCATATGCTAGGGACAAACATGAGGAATTTTGGTGAAAAATTCAAGGAAAATGGAAAGGAAACTTAGGAGGGAAGTGGAATCTATGGTGAGGATAGGAGAGGAACTATGGTTGTGACGTCCTAAATCATTTTATATTTATTTCTATCCGTTTAATTGATTTTCACAACAATTTTTTTCATGATTAAATGATTTAATGATATCATAATTTAAGAAAATATTGAATTTTATCAGAAGGTCCCAAAACAGTAATTATATAATAATTCTAAAGTGCAAAATATCATTTAAAATGAAAAATCCAAAATCTGGGAACAGGGGGCCTGACGCTACGCGTCACCCCACGCTACGTAGCCCTGACGCTGTGTGCCAGGTTGACAATAACAACATCTGATGCTGTTAAGGATTTTAGGCCAACCGGTCAACTTCTAACCTACCCAAATGGCTCGTTTTAGGTCCGATTGCCACGAAACTTCACGGGCTACATGTTTTCCCTATTCCAGAACTGTTGGCGCTGTCGGCTCGCCAAAATTCTAATATATGTGTAAGTTATGTGTAAAATATAGTTTAAACCTTTTTTGTGCAAAACCCTTGCACCAAATAGCCTAAATGGGTTCCAAATGGCCCAAGGCCAATACACCCAGTTCCTAAACATCCTAGAGGACCTATTGGTACCTTCCGGGGCCCCGAAACCCATCGTATCTCAAATTCACCTAATCAGTTCCTTAAATCCATAACTATTCACTATGTGCATAACTTTCTAAATCAACCAAAACACTATCAATTCATAATCACATTACGCACAACATTCATACATTATAACAGATCCTGCCAATAACATTCATCATTCACACAATATTGGCTCCGTGCCACAATTCATAATAATTCACACATTGCATACAATCGCCACCATCATCATCAATTCGTTTATATCCTCATCACATCACCTACTAACTATCTCATCATTTATTATCAACACAATACATCATCATTACACATTATCCGCATACTAAATTAACTACATTATCCCACAATGTATAGCATAATCAAGTTATCACACACAATTAACAACGCATTATATACAATAGTATATTTTACAATTCTTCTACATTCCTTGGTATCAATCTTCTGCTTGGCACACCTCTGGGGTATTGGCATTCTCCCTATCATTGGTCACTAAAATTTAACAAACCATAGCAAGGGTGAGTGTTTGGCATATCATAATTAATATAGGACGATAAGAAAATATTTAAAATACCTGATTAACAACTAAGGCACTATAACTCTTATTAAAGTATCACCTACTATAATTACCATAAATCCTAAAACTCATCAAGGTATGTTATAAACAATAATTCATATTTCATCATCAAACATTTATCAATCATCAATTCTATCATGAACATCATAGGTACTAATTCACATTCCATCATCAAACATATATCCATATATTTCACAACTGACTCACATGCATCTGACTCCTAGTATCCGGATACTAAAAAGGATCGGCCTTCAGTTATAAGTCCGACTTGACATCCTGTAAACCCGACTTGGTTCACCAAGCCTGACTTGGCTCTCCACCTCAACCACTGGGTCCAACTTGACCACTGGGTAGTTCAACTGGGCACAAAGGCCATAGAAGCAAGAACATGAGGGGCTATACATACCGTTGGTCGTCCCATACCACATAACCACAGATTATATCACATCAAGTATGGTATATCATCAACAATCCCATACACAATTGTTAGAAACTGATACGTGTTCATAACATAGGGCGACCGACTTGTCAAGCCCATCAACACAAGCTATGCTATACAGGCACGTAAATCTCATCTCATTTAATCTCAACATTTTCATTAAATCATACATAATAACATCACTAAATATCCTACCACACCTCATTAACGTTAATAGAATTTTATAATTTATTTGATGTTACCCACTTACATAATTTGTATATATTTATTTCATTATTTCCTAACTCTTATTTGCTTAATCGAGATAATTCTTTATCAAACAATAACTTAACCACACTCCAACCTACTTATAAAATTATATTAATTATATTTAACCACCATACGTCATTAACAATATTTTCTAAATAATTTCTAAACCTCCCAAAGCTATAAAATATTCAAATCCTAATTAATTACGACCCGAACACCCCTTACCTCGTTTCCAAGTTTTCACGAGTTGTTCTTGGTGTCGGTTGCGTCCCCCGGTCATTTGATTCACGGTTCCTCTTCCGAATTTGACGCCCGCTTCATCAATCGCCCGTCTAACACTCGTTCCGGCACCTCACCTCCCAAGGTCCAAAACCATCAAAATTCACAACCTTTCCAAGATCCTAACCAAATCGCATCAGAGAGAGGGAAAAATAGAAGAAGAAGCTCGCTAGTTTAGTGTTTGCATGTCCCTATTTTAAAATAGGTCGTGATGCTGACACTACGTGTCAGCTCATTAATTTACACCTGACGCTACGCGTCCCAGCCACACTACGCGTCAGGGTCCTGATGCTATTTTCTTTAAAATTTCACTTTAAACTCCCATTTTCATTCAAGTATACCTTCTTTAAGCCATATATTATTTTAAAATCCTATTTCTCTTATTTCCAACTTAATTTATTACATCTTATTTAATTTTTACCAAGGATGTTACAATGGTTAATGCCACTCTCTTAGGGAGAGATAAGTCAAGAGTGATCGCCATCCTTGAAGAGGTCTAAAGGATAAGATCTAGAGGGTAGAGAGCTAAGCACTCAAGGAATCTTAGAGAGAGGAAAAATCACTCAATCTCACTATAAATCTCACAAATAAATTCTTAGCTACATATTACAAAGGAGGAGAAGCTTATATACTTCTCATAGATGGTGGGAGTTGGTGTTCTCCTTGGCCCAAAAATTAAATCCTATATAAATGACCCAACTACATGACCTAAACTAGAAAATGTGCAATGTACAAGGCTAAAATGTGGCCCAAACTAACTTGGTCATGCAAGACCCAAACTCCTAAAGCTTTCTGGGATTTCCTAATTAAATTTAAACAAAAGTATAGATTCCTAAAAATATTTACAAAATGTGTAAGACCCAAATGAGGCCCAAAGTAGGCCTAATCACACTAAAAACAAGTAAGGGTCTTGAAATGCTTCTCCTTGGGATTAGGTGGGCTAGGTTCTTGATAAATCAATTTTAATACACTTCTTATAGTTTTACACTTGGGGTTTATTATATAATTACTATGTTTAATAATAGTATTTTAATTAAGTTTTATGTTGTTTAGTTAAATTGAAGTATTATGTATATATGGTTCAGTTTTTATTTTTTGTATGTATCTTGAGTATCTTGCCTTGTTTTGGCCATAACTTGGGCTTTTGTGATTCAAATGGGCTAATCTTGGAGCCCATGGAAAGCTAAGACAGAGGCCTACATCATGATGATCAGATTTGGTTATTTTGCATCTGAAAAAAATGAAGAAATGGAGCTTGAATCAATCAGCCCTCATGTGTCCTACCAGCATTAACATAGTTCACCAAAATACACATATCTGGAGCTGTAGATATCCAAATGACCTCATTCTTGCGCCAAATTCTCAATAAGACAGAGATCTAAAACTTTCATGTTGAAGGTTTTGCAAAATTTGGCAATCTAGATGGTTATATTTGACTCACAAGGTGGAGAAGATAAAGAGGAGAATGAATTTCAACACCTACCATTATCTTCTTTTGAATTATTGTAATTTCAAGCCCACCAATGTTGAAAAAATACATTAATGATCAGAAAATGAATGTATAGTATCATGATATCTTACCTATAAATAGATGCTTGAAGTTGTAAGGAAGATACACAAGAGATATATAAGAAATACATGCTTTAGTTTTCATTACATTTCTATATCTTTGCTTTAGTTTCTTAAGTTTTAGTTCTTTCTCTTGCTTTATTTCTTTGTTCTATATTCCATCCCTCAAGTTATGGTTTTCATTTCCCTTCCTCAATATCAAGTAAGTTAATTTTATTATTTGTTATTTACTTTTATAATCAAAGTTATAGTAAATTTAATATTAGCTTTCATTGTTAAAAATTATCATGGAAGCTTAATCTTTTAAAATCAACTCAAGGAATTTAATTTTTTTATGTTAACTTTGAGTTCTTGCTCTTAATATTTTGATTGAAGATAATTACTTTTCTTTGTTTCTCAAACACTTATGATGGTAGATTATTTAAGTGTATAACCGATTGGTATATAATTAAACAATCTATAATCTAAACTGATGTTGGTTGGTTAATCAATAATCAATTTGAGAATAAAGATTAAGTCACTAAATAAGAGATTTCTATTTAGTTTCTTAACTCAATCAAATTATGATTTTAAAGTTATTTTAGTAACTAATAAGAATATATCGATTGATTATTCTTATTAGTTCATTAATTCAATTGTAGAAGATTTTCTAGAATATAATCATTTAGGGATTCCAAATGATTCAAGGTTGAAAAATTAATTATATTTAATCATATTTGTGATCAATGATTAGTTAACTAAAGATTTATTAATTCCTTGGGTTGGTTGTTTCTAAATTTGATTATTCTTACTCATAAATTTACTTTTTGCATTATTATATAATCACTTAATTTTCCTTTCAATCTCAACACAAACCCCCCTTTGTTATAATTAAATTGAGTGTAACTAATTGAACTAAGGTCCTCGAGAGACGACTAAGGTTGTTCACCTTATACTATATTAATTTAACTTTTTATTTGACCCGACAATGACAGCGTGTCAGTCCTTATCAATCGACCACCTCCTTGAAAGCTTCAAGACCAGAGATATCCAACCCAAAAAGAAGAATAGGAATCTGGGCCTTGAAATTGTTGAAACCTTCATACATTAGCTCAATGATAACTTTCTCGTAGGCCTTCATATCTAGATGAATCACCTCGTCGTTTGCATCCTGCTTACTGATCCTTTGTTTAAGGTCACCTCTTAAGACTTTGTAATCATTTTACAAGCCTTCGATGTCCATTTTGTAAGGTTGAGCACGCTACTCAATAGACTCATGGGAAATCTCAACATTTTTTAACTTCTCATTCAAGAAAGCCTTGGAAGCTTAAAGGCTTTTCACCTAGGTCTTTAACTCAGTGATTATCTTTTCCTTAGCTTTGATAACTTTCATATGGGGAAGGTCAAGTTCAAGTTGTTGGAGAGCCTTATTCCTCTCTATTGGCGGTCTCTCCACATCAATCTGCCGAACATGACTCTTAGCTTCAAGATGGAAAAACATTTATGTAATCCTCAGCCCCATCATTTCCCTAGCTTGAGAATAAGCCACCAAGTGGGAGAACTTAAATCGTTCCTTATCCAGGTTAGAGAAAAGAAGAGCATCGATGATAGCCGTTGAATTTACCCGTCTATCCTATAGAGACATGAGGGGTTGAGAGAACTCCCTGATGGCTTGTATCAGCTCAAACCAATACATGTGCATGTTCACCAACAAATAGATTTATGGTGAACTGATCTGTCTTTGACCATACAATACCTTAAATGACGAAACCGTAGGACAAATGGTCTTCAAAACTGTTGCTTTCCAAAACCTAGACAACATTTAATGGTTGTACCATGACACAACTACGCTAGTCTGTACTCGCCCATGCTTGGACTCAAGAGATTGAGGAATCCTATTCCCCTAAAGATTCGTCATACTTGGACAAATAAGAATTCTCAGGAGATTCTCCTACTTAAGCCCGGTAACCATAACCATAAATAGGTTGCCTTTCTTAGATAATACTAACTATTATTGTTGACGCTCCATAAAACAGACCTTAAATGTACTAAATAAATGTGGGATGGTTTTAGTGTGTAATGAAGAGAATGAGTTGATTCCCATCAAAAAAATTACAAGTTAGACAATGTGCATCAGCTACATGATGCTGAACCGGGAAACCAAAAAAGATCATTTCCCAACCTTTCATAAATTGGATGCTTGAGAGGCTAGCAGGCCGAACCTTCTATTTCTTCTGGATGGATATTCAAGATACACTCAAATTATGGTAAATCTTAAAGATCAAAAGAAAAGAGTAAAATGAAATGAGAATAAAAAAGAGTAAAATAAAATGAATAAATGATATATATAATAAAATTAATAAAAAATAAATTTATATTAAAAAATCTAAAAAAAATCCTCATAGTATTTTTTATTAATATAAAATTACTTATTATTTATCATTTAATTTTTAATGTTATAAAAATTTATTTAATTTTTAAATCCCAAAAATAAAATTTTAACACAATTTCCTTCCAAATAAGAAGTAAATGTTATTAGTGTGAATCCCACATTTAAGATGTCTGTGTATTCTTTTTTCCTCTCAAATAAGCAGATCCCAAAGAAACAAAGCCTTAGAGACAGCAGTGAGCGCAATAACATTAAGCAGAACACAAAAGTTGGGACTCCTATGGGTCTTGGAAAATAGTAGCTAGCATGAAGATTATTGATCAATAATTGGGGGTCCTGCATTTAGTCAGTTCATTGCTTATAAAGATGATGTTCTTGCTGAATAAATTTCTTCAAGTTGGAATATTCCGAGTAGATACTGATCCGGTCTAGATACCGGCCCCCATACTTGTGACGTCAGACTGATCTCATATAAGGAAAACCGGTGTCCTGGTTCAACGTTACCACACCGGATATCCGTTGTCTGGTCATCCGCCCTCACTCCATGACAGTATCATTCATTTTCGCTGTAACGGTTCTGTGTTCATTGATACAGGATATTTATATAATTGTTAGCTTTTCCCTCATAGCAAGAGAAGAGCCTTTTGATAACTTATCAACGAAGACACTGTTTGTAGCAAAATACGTCACATCAATGGCTTCAGAAAGTAAGGGGGCGTGTCAGCAGATTATGCGGAAAAGGTGATTATCCTCCCCTCTCTCTAGAGGATTGTACTCTGATAATTGACCTACCCTCCTGACACATTCTGAAAGTCGAGCCACCTTGATTGACACAATATACACGCAATCAGAGATAAGGGACCCACCTGTATCCAACGTCTCACTTTTTCTCTTACGTTCAACTATAAGAGGCCATATCAACACACATGCATGGTATCGTTATTCTATCTCACATTTTACTGTTATCACGCTCGAGTATTCATTCAGTTCATACACTCTTCTAACTTGAGCGTCGGAGAATCTTCGCAGGTGGCACCACCTTTCGCCCTCCTACAACGCGAATCGTTGGTGTGAAGGATCTCCAGGACAACAAGACCGGCCTCTCCCACTGAGAGACCGGATTAGTACATCAGACGTACACAGTTCCGGGGTGCAAACCCTAAAAACACCTGCATCCTTGTGGCTGGTCCCATACCGGATCCTAGACCCCGGTTCAGACCAGTTCATTGGCACGCCCGGTGGGACTCGATAGAGTTATTCCCATTTTCGCAGAAGTTAGGTTGGCACAATGGAAGGTGACGGGAGAGATTTCGTGGAAGGTCACGTGGAGGATGTGACCCATCAACAGGCTGGGAGGAGACTCGTCTTCGAATCTCCTGCAACTCAAACCCGGAGGATGGTGCAAGTGCAGACACCTGACCCTCGCGATGAGGTTATCAGGCAACTGAAGGAGGAGCTGATGGAGCTGAGGCGAGAGAGAGGAGGAGCTGGGGACAGGGTAGTATCTCATGCAGAGGATGCTCACCATGCATCAGCGAGGGATAGATCCACCACCCTCCAGTATTCGAAGATCCCCACATATGAAGAGAGGGAGCAGACGCAGGACTCTGGTGATAGAGTCAGTATCAGGAGAAGGGAGCAGGCGGTGTTAACTCCAGGGACATACAAGCTTAATGTCCCTTTCTCACGGAGGTTGATGAGTATTGTCATTCCAAAACATTTGCAAACAACTCAGCCATTGTCGATTGGGAAGTATAATGGAGAGTCCGACCCCACTAAGCATTTGGATGCTTATGTTTATGAAGCTATGTATCTGGGAGCAGACGAAGATGTCATGTGCAGAATGTTCCCAAGGACGTTGACGGAGGAAGCTCTCAGCTGGTTTAAAAGTTTGCCTTCAGGATCTATAGACTCTTGGGAGGAAATGGCTGCTGCATTCGAAAGCCATTTCGTTATTTCCAGGGATATCCCAAGAACTTCTCACACCCTGGCCCAGATAAGACAGGGAGAAACTGAGACTCTTAAGGAGTTCCTGAAAAGGTTTTACAAGGAGGCTGCGTTGGTCCCTAACCTCACGGAGGCCATACAACTCCATATTGTAGTGGAAGCTCTTCAGCCAGGTTCAGCCTTTGCTCTATCTTTGGCAAAGAGCCCACCTACAACCTTCGAGGAGTTTCGAAGGAAAGCTTCCAAATATGTGGGCATAGAGATGCATCTAGAGGCAACTGCAGCAAGAGTAAAGCCTTCTGTACCCGCTCAGCAGTCACGGAGAGAAAAGGAGAGAGCTAGGCCCGAGAAGCATGCCTTTAGAGAAGACTTTGTGAATGCTCGTCAGCATCCACGAGATAGGCGCGTATCATCGTTTGATCACTATGCTCCGTTGAACACCAGGCACTCACAAATCATGAGGGAAGTTGGTTGGCCAACTCTGAACGTCTTTGGTATAAGGAAGCCAGCCCCAGCCAAGAGGGGTGGTAACCCACGTAAATACTGCACTTTCCATGAGCAGACAGGGCACAACACTGATGAGTGTAAGGCGTTAAAGAATACGGTGGAAACTCTCATTCGGGAAGGAAAGTTGAAGCAGTATTTGTTTAAGGAGAAATCTATGGATGAGCCTCATAGGATGGAGAAAAGGAATAGAGATCCTGATGATGAAGATGATAATACGCGCAACCCAGCAAGGAAGTTCACGGCGGCTGAGAAGCAGAAAGGGGTAGTGATTGCTGAAGGTGCCCAACAAAGCAATATGCCCCAGCAGCAGAGACAGGGCAGACGAGAAGTGATTGAGATGATAGCTGGAGGATTTGCGGGAGGAGGAACATCAATCACAGCACGAAAGAACCACCATAGGATGATTCTGTCAGTCCAGGGTAAACCAAGGAATAACCGCCCTTTCAGGGACGGGGTGACAGCCCCGACGGTGTCGTTTACAGATGATGACTTTGGCCCAACAATTCCAGGAGGTGATGATGCAGTAGTGATTGTGGCCGTCATAGCCAATAAGGACGTCAAGAGGATCCTCGTCGATCAGGGAAGTTCTTGTGATGTTATCTTTTATAATTGTTTCAAACGAATGGGTTTCAGTGATGCAGATTTACAACCATACACACAAGAACTCACAGCGTTTAACGGAGCCAAGCAACCTACTAAGGGATACCTCGACACTTTGATTTCTTTTGAAGGGGAGCCCGGTGCAAGAACAGTCAAGTCAAGAATTCTGGTGATTGATGTGGAATCCCCGTACAACGGTATCATAGGCCGTCCAACATTGAACGCTATGGAAGCAATTGTATCAACCCCTCATCTCCTGATCAAATTTATCGACAAGGACAATGGTGTGTCCTCACTCCGCGGAGATCAGGAGATGGCTCGATATTGTTATAATCTGAGCCTCAACATGGTTAAGTTAGATGCATTTAACAAGAAGAGGAAGTTGAACGACGGAGGAACAGCGGCAGGATCTGTCAGTCTTATTGACCTAGACCCCAGAGCGGAATTGAAGATTGATCCACTCAATCCATCTAAGCCCACACCTGATGGTGGCTCCAGGGATGTCATATTGGGAGATTCCCCAGAGAAGGTCACGCACATCAATGATAAGCTGGAGTCTGCTATGGAGCAACGCTTATTAGCCCTCTTGCAGGAATTCAAAGACCTTTTCGCATGGACAGCAGCAGACATGCCGGGGATGGATCCTGATTTCTGTTGTCACAAACTTGCAGTGTATCCTGAAACCAGACCGGTGGCTCAGAAGAAGAGGAGGTTGGGACCGGAGAAGCAGAGGGCGGCTTGTGAGCAAACAGAGGAGTTGTTGAAGGCAGGTTTTATAAGGGAGATACGCTATTCATCTTGGCTCTCTAATGTGGTCATGGTGCAGAAGGCTAACGGCAAATGGAGGATGTGTACTGATTATGTGGATCTTAACCGTTGCTGCCCTAAAGATCCATATCCCCTGCCCAACATCGATCGCATGGTGGATGATTCATCTGGTTACCAATATCTCAGTTTCATGGATGCTTATTCGGGGTACAACCAGATTCCGATGTGGGAGGGAGACCAGGAGAAGACTGCATTTATCAACGACCGCGGTGTTTTCTGCTACACCGTCATGCCTTTTGGATTGAAGAACGCAGGCGCTACCTATCAGCGCATGATTAACAAAGTCTTTGAAGGGATGCATACCAAGCTGGTCGAAGTTTATATCGATGATATCATAGCCAAAACGCCCGCTGGAGGAGACCACATTGAAGATCTACGCCAAGTTTTTACCAGGCTTCGGCAATACAACATGAGGTTAAATCCTTTAAAGTGCACTTTCGCCGTTCCAGCAGGAAAATTCTTGGGATTTATGCTGACTCAACGAGGCATTGAAGCTAACCCCGGGAAATGTCAAGCAATCTTGGACATGCAGAGTCCTAAATGTTTGAGGGAGGTACAGTCATTGAATGGGAAAGTAGCCGCTTTAGCTCGTTTCATGCCTAAGATGGCGCACAGGTCCCTCCCCTTGTATAAGGCGTTGAAGAAACACAAGAGTTTTGAATGGGGAGAGGAACAAGAGCAAGCCTTCCAGCAGCTCAAAGCCGTTCTCTCGAGCCCACCAATTCTTGTTAAGCCTGATCCAGGCGAAACGTTAATTTTATACTTGGCAATATCTGACGAAGCTTTAGGTGTAGCCCTGGTGAAAGAAACCCCTGAAGGGCAGAGACCGGTGTACTTTACTAGTAAAACGTTTCAGGGGGCTGAAGGAAGGTATCAGAAGATTGAGAAAGCCACCCTGGCAGTTGTGTGGGCGTCACGACGGCTGAGGCCTTATTTCCATGCGCATCCAGTATTGGTGAGAACGGATTTGCCACTCCGTTCAGTGCTCAGCAAACCGGACCTCGCTGGAAGGATGATAAAATGGTCTATTGAGCTATCCGAATTTGAAATTTCATATGAGCCTCGAGGAGCCATCAAGGCGCAAGTGTTGGCTGATTTTGTAGTGGAAATGACTGGGGCAGACCCGGCAATCCCTCGAGCGCATTGGACCATCTACGTCGACGGTTCGTCGAACAGCAAAGGTTGTGGAGCAGGTGTGGTGGTAGAAAGTGATGACGGCGTACACTTAGAAATTTCCCTCCGATTCAATTTCAAGACCTCCAACAATCAAGCTGAATACGAAGCATGCTTGGCCGGTCTCCGTGCGGCAATTGATATCGGAGCATCAGCAGTTACCCTCTGCAGTGATTCTCAGCTGGTGATTTCGCAAATCCAGGGAGAGTACCAGGCGAAGGAACCACAACTTCAATTGTACTTGAATTGTGTTAATGAGCTGAAGGGAAGATTTGAAGTTTTAGAGTTCAAGCATGTGCCCAGGGAAGAAAATGCTAGAGCAGATATCTTGTCAAGATTGGCAAGTACAAAGCAGCCTGGTAGCACAACAACGGTGGTTCAGAGCACTTTGACATCACCCAGTATACCTATGTATCCTTCTCTGAATGCCGTCATGGTGAGTTATCCATATGAGGATTCTTGGGTCATCCCCTATATTCGTTATCTGGCTGATGGTCAACTTCCCACTGACGAGAAGGAAAGGAGACGAGTAAAGAGGGAGTTGCCATATTTTACTATGGTCGATGGTGTTCTCTACAAAAGGGGATTCTCTGTCCCATATCTTTCATGTTTAAGAGAAGACGAAGTTCAAGCGGTTTTGACTGAGGTACACGAGGGGCAATGTGGGCACCACGCTGGAGGCCGAAGCCTAATGAGAAAAGTCCTCAGGGCTGGATACTGGTGGCCCACTGTGAAGCAGGATTCCGCAGACTTCGTGAGGAAGTGCGACGCTTGCCAAAAATTCTCCAATCTCCACCATACACCGGCCCAAGAGTTATCTTCATCTGCTGTGCCTTGGCCGTTCTACCAATGGGGTCTTGATATTCTGGGTCCGTTTCCCACTGCGCCAGGAGGTATCAAATACTTGATTGTGGGGGTAGACTACTTCACCAAATGGATCGAGGCAGAACCAGTAGTGCATATCACTTCTGCACGCACAAGACGTTTCATGTACGAAAATATCATTGCTCGGTTCGGGGTGCCAGGGCGGATTGTGACTGACAACGGCACCCAGTTTACAGACAAAAAGTTCACGAACTTACTTGAAGGACTGGGGATAGTCCAGATATTTTCATCTGTTGAACATCCCCAGACCAATGGGCAAGCAGAGGTAGCTAATCGAGAGGTGCTAAAGGGGTTAAAGAAGCGTCTGGGAGAAGCGAAGGGAGGATGGACTGACCAGTTATGTCATGTTCTATGGGCATACCGCACTACGCCTCATTCTTCAACTAACGAATCCCCATACCGGTTGGTGTACGGAGTTGAGGCGATGATCCCAGTTGAGTTACAAACAAGATCGGCCCGTGTCGAGTATTTTTCAGCAGAAGATAACAACGCCAACTTAGCATCAGAGCTGGATGTCCTCCAAGAGTTGAGGGAAAAGGCTTTCGTTAGAGATCAGGCAATAAAAGCAAAGGCTGCACTCCGGTACAATAAACGTGTCCAGTACAGAGCTTTTAACACCGGGGACCTTGTTCTGAGAAAGGCCAGTGTGGGGAATAAGTTCGCTCACCAAGGAAAGCTAGCACCAACGTGGGAAGGACCTTATAGAGTTTCGGAGGTGACTGGAAAGGGATCATACCGATTGGAAGAACTTGATGGAACCCCAATCCGCAACAAATGGAACACTCAGAATTTACGAGTGTATTACAGCTAGTTGGTAAGACGGCGTGTACTCTTTTTCCTTACTTGAGTTTTTTCCCATTGGGTTTTCTCAAGAAGGTTTTAACGAGGCATGACCCCAACTACGCTTTTCATGTAATGTACTTTCAATTTTAATGAGAATACATTTTAACCGCCCTATCATTCTCACGTTTCTTATGTGTTGTGATTTATAGCCGTAGTTTAATACGTATACACCTCAGGACGGATGAACTCAACTACCAATTCTGTAGTTGATGATATAACTCCTCGAGGAACTGATGAAGACCCCTCAGGATGGATGATCTCAGTCACACATCGTGTGTTTTGATGATGTAACTCCTTGAGGTGGAATGGGTTGTAGGGCTGGTCCTTTCTCAAGGCCACAAACCGAACCCCATTCGAAGACTACATGGGTTGTAGGGCTGGTCCTTTCTCAAGGCCACAAACCGAACCCCATTCGAAGACTACATGGGTTGTAGGGCTGGTCCTTTCTCAAGGCCACAAACCGAACCCCATTTGAAGACTACATGGGTTGTAGGGCTGGTCCTTTCTCAAGGCCACAAACCGAACCCCATTTGAAGACTACATGGGTTGTAGGGCTGGTCCTTTCTCAAGGCCACAAACCGAACCCCATTTGAAGACTACATGGGTTGTAGGGCTGGTCCTTTCTCAAGGCCACAAACCGAACCCCATTTGAAGACTACATGGGTTGTAGGGCTGGTCCTTTCTCAAGGCCACAAACCGAACCCCATTTGAAGACTACATGGGTTGTAGGGCTGGTCCTTTCTCAAGGCCACAAACCGAACCCCATTCGAAGAATACATGGGTTGTAGGGCTGGTCCTTTTTCAAGGCCACAAACCGAACCCCATGCGAAGGCTTGGGCGCAGTAGGCCGGTTCACAGAGAAAACCGCGCTGAACCCCGAGTAACGGGCGCAGTAGGTTCAGGATTAGCCCTGATCCGAACCCCGTGTTGAAGGCTTGGATTGTAGGATTGCACCGAACTCCAAGTACGGTTAGTAGGATCGAACCGAACACCGTGTGAAGACTTGAGGTGTAGGATCAAACCGAACCTCAAGAGAAAGGCATAAAGCTTACCCTTGCCAAAGCTATACAAAATTCAAAGGCAATATCCGTCCTCAATCGTGGAATATCCATCCCAGAGCGGTTGAAAGCTAATGTACCCGCTCTACATCTTCGAGGACAGATAAGCATTTCTATCTTTTGAGAATTTAAAAGGTAATCTTTGAGATAAACTCTCCCTTCCCAATGAACTTACACTTGGGGACAGGGCGTGCTTTAACTTAATTGTTATTTATTCATTACTATTTGTTGCTTTAATCCGGTGTGATAAGTACGCGTTAAGCAGCTAGGTAACCACACAGAACGGATTCGTAAAGCATTAAAAACAATAAAGTGTTTGGTACAACACTAAGTTATCCAACAATCATACAGTCGACGCAAGCAGTTGAAGAAAAGTAACAGTGAATTTCATTTCCAAGAATAAAGAAATTATTCAGGTTACAAGGTAGTTAAAACTGGAGCTGATCCCAGTACACAGCTATGAATGAAGCATAAATTAAGGGGCCGGTGCTTGATCCTCCGCAGTGGGCACTCCTCCCTTTTCTGCTCTGTCCTCCATTCCAGTTGGGGCACCTTCTTGTGCTTCAGCTCCAGAGGCAGCAGTGGACGTTGTAGGCTCCATACTTTGGCCTTCTGGAAGGGGAGGCAGTTCGTACAGAAATGCACGGGGCTCGTGGTGCGATCCGTCCTTGCGAACTTCTACAAGTCTTCCCCCATGGAACTCAAAGAACGGATCTAATCCGTACAAATTCAGCTTTATTCCAGGGTTACGATAGTAGACTTGACGAAAGGCCAGGCCGAAAGATTCATACGCCACATTTTTGCATATATCCAAGGCTTTGGCAGCCTTGGCCTTTGCAGCAGCTAGCCTTCTTTGAACTTTGGCGTAATCCTCTTCTGAAGGCCCAGCACTCGCACCACCCTTTTTGAGTTCATTAATTTGGGCTTGCATCTCCTTCCGAATAGACTCCCACTCCCTAAGGTCCTTGTTGCGACCATCCTCCATAACTTTGAGATCGTCAGCAAGCTTAGCCGATCTCTTTTTCTCCAGTTGTAATTCTTCTTCAAGGAGGGGTATGGATTTGTTCTTATTTTGGAGGTCGGCAACTTCCCGTTCTAGGGCCTTATTCGCAAAATGAACTTTGCTTGCCTCCTCCGTTTTCCTCTGGAGTGTTTCTTTAGTTTTTTCCAATTCTGATTCCACTCCCCTGCGAGCCTCAGCTTGCTTGGCTGCCCATTTCTCCTTCACTGCGAGTTCGGTCTCAAGTTTTTCAACCTGATCCATATAGTCAGCTTTCTCGCTCAGGGACTCAAGCAGGCCAGACAGTTCATCAAGTTGCCAACGCCCAGCCTTGCAAGCACCTCGGACCCCAGCAGCGTCGAGGGAAGGGCGGAGGCAATACCGTGCCTTTGGGAGAGTAGGAGGCATAGATCCTTGAAACCACAAATAAGGAGAAAGGGAGGAGTCACGCGGAGGATCGAACGCCGGAGGAGGACCGTTCCCAGAATCCGGCTCTGAAGCATTTTGAGAAGAAGGCACAGAGAACTCAGGAGCGGGTTCCTTTCCCTTGTTCTTCTTTAATTCGGTTTCTTCGGCCGTCCTCTGACGCTTCTTCACAGGGTCATCAGAGGAAGGCTTCTCTTGATCGGCCTTCTTTACAAGATGCCTCTTCTTTTTCTTTCTCTCTGGGACGGCCTCCTCGCCACCCGCTCCAGTGGCCTCAGTTGTTTCTTCGGCTTCCTCCTCGTCAAAGAGAGGAACCTCATCTCCTACTGCAGAAGTCAGAGGAATGAGGGGAGTTTTGGTGGCGTTCCTCTTCGCCTGGATTTCATTTTCTTCAGAAGAGGAGTCATCGTCAGCCAGCATGGACCTTAACGACAACATTTCTGGGCAGGCCTTTTCAATTTGTTCTGCAAAACAAAAAGAGTTGAATAAGCATACAAGAATGAAAATAACTAGAACGGTATTACCATACAACACAAGGAGAATAAGAGCGAATATTACGGAGGTAGGTGTTTTTGATGTCTTCCTCGGCCAAGAGAAGGCGGCTGGAAAACCCTTTGAGGGTCTTTGAGGCCGTCTGCAGGGCGCTCAAGACCTCAACAGAATGAGGGGAAAGTTCACTCTCATCTGTATAATAAGCACGGCTCATAAGGAGAAAATGCTCGTGCGTCCAGCTAAGGGGAAACTTGGTAAACCCCTCTTTATTTCGCCAGAAGACCGGCTTATTTGGTTGAATCCGGACCCGCGTGTAGTAGTGCTTGAAGGAGCGCCCATCTACCTTTGCGGACTCCGTATAAGACTTGAAATTTACAACCCTTGAGTCACTACGGAGTGTAATGAACCCAAGGCCGCCCTTCTTATTAGCTCGGCGGACCACTTGGCAATAGTAAAATAGCTTGGCCACAGTGGCAGAGAAGCCAAAATGCTCCCCCAAGACTTCCAGAGCCCGGACAAGACTCCAACCGTTGGGATGTAATTGTGAGGGGGCACAGTCCAAGAAACGCAGGACGGCCATCTGGAAATCCGTCAGTGGAAAGCGCACCCCCAGCTTTAAGAAAACGTAGTCGTACATGTAGACCGACCTCGCATCAGGGACGCTGTGGCATATTCTTTCAGAGGGATGCGGTGCCATCACAGCGTATCGCGCTTTGTACTTCTTATCCGAATATATCTTACAGCGGAAAGAAACCGTGCGCTCCTCCTCACTTGCATGGTGCGAAGGGATCTCTAGGAACTCCTCTTCCACCCAGCAATAAGGTTTCTCCCTGTTGAGTTTCTCCCAGTCAAGCCGGTGTGCCACAACATTGACACACCCTTCAGCAGAGCGGAGAAACGGCGTTTTTCCACGTCCTGGAAGATCCATGGTTGTGCAGGCGCGGTGGAATGCGTAGGTGCTGTGATAAAAAGCAACATCGTCAGAGAGATAACCCTCAGCACTTGACCCCTCATCAGAGCGGCTGGTAGCCCTCGAACCAAGGGGAACCTCAGAGCGACGAGATGAAGAAGACGCTCGTGAGGAAGAAGCTTCGGCTCTCTCTGAGCGATGGCGCCCAGCCACAGGAGGATTCGCCGGAATCCTCCCACCACGGTGGCTAAGGGGGGCACGAGAGCCAAACCTCCCTCTATTTGAAGGACCAGCGTGTCCAGCTCTAGGGCGCATGATGGAAATAGAATGATTAAAATTGCAAGGAGTTGAAGGGAAGGAAGGTTACCTAAAGGAAGAGGATCTTTGAGAAGTTGAAGACGACAAGGAAATTCCAAGGAAATTTGAGCAGAGTTTCACTAAGTTTGAGAGCAAGGATGGATTCCTAAATCTGCTAAGAGTTCCTTTTATAGGTAACGAAGAAACACAGTGTTCCGTCGAAGGTCACAATGCTTGCCTCAAAACGCAACCTTTCAAATCAAAACGACTCCGTCGTTTCGTCACGAATAAGCGCGAAAATGGTAACGTTTCAGTAAACGTTTTGGCAAAATGGGCCCCCCTTTCAGTTTGAATCCAGGCCCAATAAGCCCAATTGACGGTTACACTCTTGAGTAATGATGTCTCGTGCGTAAAAAATGCATTTAATGTCCAATCATGCCATGCGCATTTAATGCCTCCCAGCCACTTTTCGAATACCAAGGGTTTCGATTTTCAAAGACTCTTAGGATTTCCATTACTTATTTTATATTGTCTGAATCCGTTGTATGCAACGCGAGAAGGGCGGTCACTCGTTTGCTAGAGCGGACGCCACTGAGTTTCCAGAGACTTACAAGAATGTATTACCGGCATCTAGACTTCTCTCGAGCATTGTGTAGCTCATATGAGCAACTTAACAGTCCCTCATACAAGCTAGGGGACAGATGATCCGGTCTAGATACCGGCCCCCATACTTGTGACGTCAGACTGATCTCATATAAGGAAAACCGGTGTCCTGGTTCAACGTTACCACACCGGATATCCGTTGTCTGGTCATCCGCCCTCACTCCATGACAGTATCATTCATTTTCGCTGTAACGGTTCTGTGTTCATTGATACAGGATATTTATATAATTGTTAGCTTTTCCCTCATAGCAAGAGAAGAGCCTTTTGATAACTTATCAACGAAGACACTGTTTGTAGCAAAATACGTCACATCAATGGCTTCAGAAAGTAAGGGGGCGTGTCAGCAGATTATGCGGAAAAGGTGATTATCCTCCCCTCTCTCTAGAGGATTGTACTCTGATAATTGACCTACCCTCCTGACACATTCTGAAAGTCGAGCCACCTTGATTGACACAATATACACGCAATCAGAGATAAGGGACCCACCTGTATCCAACGTCTCACTTTTTCTCTTACGTTCAACTATAAGAGGCCATATCAACACACATGCATGGTATCGTTATTCTATCTCACATTTTACTGTTATCACGCTCGAGTATTCATTCAGTTCATACACTCTTCTAACTTGAGCGTCGGAGAATCTTCGCAGGTGGCACCACCTTTCGCCCTCCTACAACGCGAATCGTTGGTGTGAAGGATCTCCAGGACAACAAGACCGGCCTCTCCCACTGAGAGACCGGATTAGTACATCAGACGTACACAGTTCCGGGGTGCAAACCCTAAAAACACCTGCATCCTTGTGGCTGGTCCCATACCGGATCCTAGACCCCGGTTCAGACCAGTTCAGATACTATAGTTCACATAAAAAAGCATAACCTTTGAAAGCAAAAAGCATGGAGCGATTCGAGGCTCGAAACTTTTTTGTTACATAACCTTCACATTTGGTTCCACCTAATTGATAGCTTTTCTAATTGCTTCTTAATAATGAATATCATTTGAGTTTGCAACTTACAGGGGAACCAATTCATAATTTTATTCCATGTTTTTATGACAACACGCTAAAAATACTTAGGCCGCTTCTTTTGGAATTCTCATATCATTTTAACATCAATGCGGTTGGAGATGGAAGTTTAATTCCTCAAGCTATATATGTATGTATAAATGTATAACAATAAAGGAAAGAGACCACAAAAATGATATAGCTAGCCCCATGTCCATCAAAACAAATTAGTATAAATTCCATAAATATAATGTAAGTTTGAAAGACCATGAAAGAGAAATGCTTCAAAAACCAAAGAAATGTATGTGTACATACTCTCTCATGCCCCCATCATCATCATATAATAATATTTATTATAATAAAAAATTGAAATTTTGTTTATAAAATTAAATTTATTTCTTATATAAATGGTATGAATTCAAAATGGCAACTTATATAGTTACTTAAAAAGTAAGTTTTCTATTTTTTTAATTTTTGTATTTATTTTTAAATATAGTTTTTAGATGTCTTTTAGTTTTCTTTGGGTGAATTTCTAATGTTTTTATGAGTTCTAAGTCATTATAATAGTTGATGGAAGTTTATTTCAAGTTTTAATGTTAAGGAAGTTAAATAGTTAAAAGAATATAATATGATCATTAGTAGAAATTTATTTGCTTTAGGATTTCATTAGTTTGCTTAAGCCTATAAATAGGATCATTTGTAATGGGAAATCAATCAACTTCAATTTAAGTATTCATTCTCTCCATTGTGTGAGGTTCATTAGTTCTTGAGTAAAGATTAAGTTTGGTGTTATCAAGGCAATTTGTCTTGTGGCGATCTAAATCAATATTATTGAGGAAACTTGCGGTGATCGAACTGATCTTATCAAGTTTACTTATGGTGACCAACCTATGATTTATCACTTACTTCCCATATATTTTTTGAGTGTGACGTTAATATCCTTCTTTAAACTCTTTAAGGAGGTGTTGAAGAGGCTAAAAAGTGAGATAGCACTAATGCAAAAAATGGCTACGACAACGGGATATAATCACGGTCCAGGAAAAACCGTGTTTAAAAAATACGCGGTGACATTTTTGTAAATATAAGAAAGTTTTTTAATCACGGTTATGAAGTAACCGTGGTCGTAGGAACAAGGTTTTTTTATTTTAATTTTTATATTTTAAAAAAATGTACCTCTAATCACGGTTGAGAGGAAACCGTGATTGTAGGGTATATATAATCACGGCTTTATGGGAAACTGTGATTATATCTACAACCAGGTTTTTTTATTTTAATTTTTATATTTTTAAAAAATGCACCTACAATCACGGTTGAGAGGAAACCGTGATTATAGGGCATCTATAATCACGGCTTTATGAGAAACCGTGATTATATCTGCAACTAGATTTTTTTTATTTTTTATTTTTTTTAAAAATGTACCTACATTCACGGTTGAGAGGAAAACCGTGATTATAGATACCCTACAATCACAGGTGTTTGGGAACCGTGGTCATAGGTGTTTTTAAAATATAAATTTTGAAGGTCGCGCGCTCCTTCTCTTTCTCTGTTAGCTTTCTCTCATCTTTCTCTGTTAGCTTTCTCTCATCTTTCTCTCTAAAGATTTCTCCTTTTTGTTTTCTCATTACCATTGACGTTTGCATTTTTTTATGTTCTAGATCTAACGTTCTACGTATATATTTTGCAGGTTTTCTTTTGCTATTCTCGTTGTGCGCCATTGACGACCACCACGCGACCCTTCTCTTATTTTCTCGTTTAACCATGTAAGGCTTCTCTTTTATACATCTCTTCTTTTCTATTTCTTTCGATTATAATGAAGGCTTTACATGTTTCTTAGTTATTCTGTTTGTTTTTGTTCTCTACATTTTGCTTCTGTTTGTTCCTATAATGGAGGTTTTCTGTTTTGAAGGTCAACATTGGGGTTATTTTGAGGAGGATGTCGGTGGCAACTGTGGAGATGTGCGCAGAACTTTTAATCATGTTCTCTGATCAAAAGGAACGGTGGTGGTGATGGTGAGTTGGGTATGGATTATGGAGTGGAAGATTATAGAAGGTTGGCTTTTAATCACGGTTGTGGTTGGCAACCGTGATTAAATGTAATCTATAACCACCTGGAACTACCACGGTTCATGAACCGTGATTAAAGGCCAATTTTAACCGTGATTAAATCTCTTTTTTGCACTAGTGTAGAGGAAATTTCCACGGTGTTGAAAAATGACGGGAAAGAACATAAAAAGTTTAAGAAAAACTAAAATGAAGAAAAAATGAGAGACAAGAAGAGAAAAATGAATTTAAAGAGTTACTACCATTGAGTGTTGAAAACTAAATGTGAGAATTACTTGGAATTTATTTTTCTTAGGATTTCAATAGTTTACTTAGGCCTATAAATAGAACTATTTGTAATACGTCAAATTGAGAAGTTAAGTTTAAATCTAATTATGAGTTTTCCCTTTGTAAGAGTTTATCTTATTAAGCTCTTCAATGAATAACTTTTTGATCTTATCAAAAATTTTCATTCTTGTGGTGATCTTGGGCGTTTTAATATTTGATTGTGGCTCCTCACTACTAGAAAACATTGTTTTAACTACAACAATTTAGCCACCGAACTATTTCCATCGCTAATAGCGACTCGTGTAGCGATGACAAATGGTTAATGACTAGAAAATACCTTTAAGGGTTGTTCACGATGTAATTTAGCGACAGACGCATATCCCCTTACTAATATTTCTGGGAATCCTATCGTGTTGAGTATATATTAGTCAGACAATTTCTTTCCTTAATGTTGTCACCATCGTCATCTTCTACTTTTTTATTTTTTGAATTAGTTTTGATAACAAAAAAATTCATAATGACAACCCTGAGTGAGGCATTGCTACTGGGTTCATATGCACCGTTGCCATGGTCATCACCACAGTGGATCAGACTCATGAAAAGATAATCATCGTTGATCCCAACGCCCTTTTAATTAAGTGGGCTAGTAAAAAAAAAGAGGAATCAACAATAGACTCGGTGGCGTATCATTATGACCTTCATAGACATTACCATTGTGGTCATTTTCGTATCTATCGCTACTTTGTATCCATTGAAGTTTAAAGGTCTCTGTGGCTAAGGACATCGCTATTGTATAAATTCATAGCAGTAGGCACATTATAGCGTCACTAGCATTGTACACATGGACAACTCAAATTATTAATTTTGCCACGTGTTAGTTGTTTTCTTAAATAGTCACGCGTTTAGCGGCAGACATGGGTTTGTCACTAAATTTAAAGACTTAATAAAGCCCAAACCCTTCCCTTTCTCTCTCAAGCCCTATCCCCTTTTCCATATCTCTCTCAAGCCTGACAACCTTTTTCCTCTGTTAAGACCCTTTCCTCCTCCCTACAACCCCTTCTTTGTAGTCGTAATCTACTTCAACAACTTTTCTCGCTCCTCACTCATTATAAATGGTCTCTTTCTCTTCTTCTTTCTTTGTTCTCTCTCTTTATCTTCCCTTCTCTCCCTCAATCTCGGTCTCCTTACACCTCTTCACACTCTTCAACGACAAGTCCATTTGGCAAAAGGATTTCTCTAACGGTAAGTTCTCTCTCTTTACCTCTCTATATGTATTTGGAAAAACAGACATAAGACACCACATTCTCCTCCTTTTCATATATAGGATTATATATCAACATCAATGCGCAATATGTACATGATTGAAAATCTGTGTATTTTAATTTGGCAACGAGTATAGCGACAAATAGAGCTTGTTGCTAATGCTAATTTAACTACACTTCTTAGCGATAGAACCTGTTCGTAGCTAACAGGATATTAGACACCCCACTGTAGCAACGAAAAGAGCTCATCGCTAATACAAATTTAACTACGCTACTTAGTGACGAACCTTAGCTATCAATAATGGAATCTAGGTAAGCAACTGCCACTATGCGGTCATTGAATTTTATGACATGTGGCTCTACCCAAAGCTTTGCCACCATCATAGCGATGGCCCCACAACAATCTTTAGTGATGACAGTGGAGACAACAACAGGAGCGATCACTAAACACGCCAGCATTTTGAAAAAACGACTTGTGGGGCAAAGAGATCAGCGACTCTAACAATTTGATGTATGAGACACAGATTTTCTATGGCTAGTAGCCATAGAATTCCTTTTGATATCGTTAAAGTGGTTAGTAGCACCATGAGTAGCAATGTTGTGTCTACCATTGGACTTAATAGTGACGGATTTCCAACATTTAATAACGCCATATGTCCGTTGATGATACTTGTTTTTTTTGTAGTGTATTTCTTTCATAACTTATCAATCATATTTTTATGTATTTCTTGAGTGTGACGTTAAGATCTTTCTTTAAATTTGAATTTCAAGGTGATCCCTCTTCCATCGTATTAATAACTAATTTATTTTTATATTCACCTTTTTTTCATTCAATCAAGAAAAGATTTCTTTTTCTACTTATTTCCTTTTTATTTTTATCCATCAAAATAATATATATATTGTTAGTCAAAAATTGCCTAATTTGTTAGGCCACCAACCTTGCAAATGAGAAAAATGTGAATGGTTGGTGGCCAACCATTTTTAATGTGTTCACATTGCCCAAAACTTGCTATAAATAGATGCATCCATGGAAGAGGAAATTCATTCCAAGCTTAAGAAGTTCTAAGCTTTCAAGAGAGAAAACTTAGAGAGATAAGTTTTTAGTGAGTGAAAATTTGGGTGTAATTGGGTTGTGGGTTTTGAGAGGTTGTGAGTGTTTGTAAACACTTTGTGTATCTTCCCTTTCTATTAGTAAAATATCTGCAGCAGTCCGGAGACGTAGGCATAATTGGCCGAACTCCGTTATCAAATTTTGTGTCTTATTATTTTGTATTTTTGCTCGTTCTCGAATCTAATCAAGGCGTGATGTTGCGAAATTCCCTAACAACTGGTATCAGAGCTTAGGTGCTTATTTCTGTCAAATTTTCGCAATGGGTACTATTCACGTGAATAATAATTTCATGAATAGTAAATTTCGTGAATAGTGAATTTTGGTCAGTAATACCAAATTCATCCACAGCAGTGTTCTAATACACGGTGGTTCACTGAAATTGTCAGAAACGATCCAGAGGAAGTCACATTTGAGTGGGAGCAATGGCAGCAGATGAAGGAAAGGTGAAAATTGAAAAGTTCGATGGTGCAGACTTTGGCTTTTGGAAAATGCAGATCGAAGATTATCTGTATCAGAAGAAGTTGTACCAACCTCTCCAAGAAAAGAAACCAGATGGCATGAAGGATGATGAATGGAATCTTCTCGATAGACAAGCCCTTGGGGTTATCCGATTGTCATTATCCCGTAATGTTGCTTTCAACATTGCAACAGAAAAAACCACGGCAGGTCTTATGGCGGCTCTTTCCAGCATGTATGAAAAGCCGTCGGCTTCAAACAAAGTTCATTTGATGAGGAGGCTGTTTAACTTGCGAATGGCAGAAGGCGGATCTGTAGCCCAGCATCTCAATGAACTTAGCTCAGTCACAACCCAATTAAGTTCAGTTGGAATCAAATTTGATGATGAGGTACGAGCATTGATACTTTTATCTTCTCTTCCAGAGAGTTGGAATGCTACTGTCACAGCTGTGAGTAGCTCAACAGGAAGCAGTAAGTTGAAATTCAATGATGTTCGCGATCTGGTTCTCAGTGAAGAGATCCGACGGAGAGAGTCGGGTGAATCATCAACCTCTTCAGTATTGCATACAGAGTCAAGAGGGAGAAATTCAACCAGAGGAAATGCTCGTGGAAAATCGAAGGACAGGCGGTCCAAATCCAGAAATCATTGTAATTCCCACAACTCGAAAACTATCGAGTGTTAGAATTGTGGAAAGACCGGGCATTATAAAAACCAGTGCAGGAGTGCACCGAAGAATCAGGAGGCAAAGACAGAAGCAAATGTTGCTTCCACCTCAGGAGGGGATGATGCATTAATATGCTCTTTGGAGAACAAGGAAGAGTCTTGGGTGCTAGATTCTGGAGCATCCTTTCATGCCACTTCACAGAAAAAATTCTTTGAGAATTATGTCCCCAGAAACCTTGGTAAAGTTTACCTTGGTAATGAGCAATCTTGTGAGATTGTTGGAAAAGGTGTAGTAAAGATTAAGCTGAACGGGTCTGTATGGGAATTAAAAAATGTCAGACATATTCCCGACCTAACAAAGAACTTAATCTCAATAGGCCAGTTGGTCAATGATGGCTACACAACAGTGTTCCATGGAGATCAATGGAAGATTTCAAAGGGTGCAATGACGATTGCTCATGGTAGAAAGAGTGGTACTATTTACAAGACAGCAGGAGCATGCAATTTGATTGCGGTCGCAACAAATGAAAATCCCAATCTATGGCACCAGAGACTGGGCCATATGAGTGAGAAAGGGATGAAGATCATGCACTCAAAGGGCAAATTACCAGGTCTTCAGTCAGTAGAAATTGACATGTGTGAAGACTGTATACTTGGAAAGCAGAAACGAGTAAGCTTTCAAACAAGTGGAAGAACCCCAAAGAAGGAGAGACTCGAGCTTGTTCATTCTGATGTTTGGCGTCCATCGGCCATCTCATCTCTTGGTGGGAAGCAATACTTCGTGACTTTTATTGATGATCACTCTAGGAAGGTATGGGTATACTTTCTTAAACATAAGTCTGAAGTATTTGAGGCTTTCAAGGTATGGAAAGCCATGGTAGAAAATGAGATAGGGTTGAAGATCAAAAGGCTCAGAATTGATAATGGTGGTGAGTATGAAGACACCAGATTCAAGAAATTATGCTATGAGCATGGGATCAAAATGGAGAGAACTGTACCAGGCACGCCTCAACATAATGGTGTAGCTGAGCATATGAATCGAACATTGACTGAAAGGGCCAGAAGCATGCGTGTGCAGTCAGGTTTACCGAAGCAGTTTTGGGCAGAAGCAGTTAACACAGCAGCTTACTTAATCAATCGAGGTCCATCAGTACCATTGGAGCATAAAATACCAGAAGAGGTATGGAGTAGAAAAGAAGTAAAACTTTCACATCTTAAAGTTTTTGGTTGTGTAGCATATGTGCATATTAGTGATCATAGCAGGAATAAGCTTGATCCCAAATCAAAGAAGTGCACTTTTATCGGCTATGGTGAGAATGAGTTTGGCTACCACCTCTGGGATGATGAAAACAAGAAGATGATCCGTAGCAGAGATGTGATCTTCAATGAGAGAGTGTTGTACAAAGACAAGCATAACATAAACAACCACAACTCAAAACAGAGTGGACTAGTGTATGCAGAGGTGGACGATGTCCCAGAAAGTCCTATAGTTGAGAGTCCTCACCTAGAGGAATCAACTGAGCAAAGTAGTGACCAACAATCTGACACACTAGAGCCTCCTACTCCAGCTCCTGTATTAAGAAGGTCTTCTCGGCCTCATGTGCCTAACAGGAGATACATGGACTACATGTTGCTGACTGATGGAGGGGAGCCTGAAGACTTTGAGGAAGCATGTCAGACCGTGGATGGCAGCAAGTGGGAGCTTGCCATGGAAGAAGAGTTGAAGTCTTTAATCTCAAATCAGACATGGGAACTGACTAAGTTACCCGTGGGGAAAAAGGCACTTCACAACAAGTGGGTGTATCGATTGAAGGAGGAGCATGATGGCTCAAAAAGGTACAAAGCCCGATTAGTTGTCAAAGGATTCCAGCAAAAAGAAGGAGTCGACTACACTGAAATTTTTGCTCCGGTTGTGAAGCTCAATACTATAAGGTCAGTGTTAAGTATTGTTGCCAGTGAAGAACTCTATCTTGAGCAGTTAGATGTAAAGACTACATTTCTCCATGGAGACTTAGATGAGGAGATATACATGCACCAACCTGAAGGATTCTTAGAGAAAGGAAAAGAGAATTTAGTGTGCAGATTGAAGAAAAGCTTGTATGGCCTGAAACAAGCTCCAAGACAGTGGTACAAGAAGTTTGATAGCTTTATGCACAAGGAAGGTTTCCAGAAGTACAATGCTGACCACTGTTGCTTCTTCAAGAGAAGTAAGTCCAATTATATCATTTTGCTACTTTATGTTGATGATATGTTATTAGCAGGTTCAGATATGAATGAGATTATAAGTTTGAAGATGCGGTTGTCAAAAGAGTTTGACATGAAGGACTTAGGCCCAGCAAAGAAGATCCTTGGAATGCAAATCACAAGAGATAAGCAAAAAGGAGTTTTGCGGTTATCTCAGGAAGAGTACATCAATCGTGTTTCGCAAAGATTCAATATGGGTGATGCCAAATCAGTTAGTACACCTTTGGCAAGTCATTTTCATCTATCCAAAGATCAGTCCCCTCAAACAGAAGAAGAAAGAGAATTTATGGCTAAAGTTCCATATGCTTCAGCCATTGGAAGTTTGATGTACGCAATGGTCTGTACGAGGCCAGACATTGGCCATGCAGTAGGAGTTGTTAGCAGGTTTATGTCAAATCCAGGTAAAGCTCATTGGGAAGCTGTCAAATGGATTCTAAGGTATCTACGAGGTACGCCAAAGAAGTGTTTATACTTTGGTAAAAGTGAATTAAAAGTACAAGGCTATGTAGATGCAGATTTTGCAGGTGAAGTTGATCGCCGAAGAAGTACCACTGGTTACATATTCACTGTCGGAACTACAGCTGTTAGTTGGATGTCGCAGATACAAAAGATTGTAGCTTTATCCACTACAGAGGCTGAGTACGTAGCAGTGACAGAAGCCAGCAAAGAATTGATATGGCTTCAAGGTTTGTTAAAAGAGTTGGGATTCATCCAGGAGAAAAGTGTTTTGCATAGTGATAGTCAGAGTGCTATACATCTGGCGAAGAACTCAACATTTCATTCAAGAACAAAACATATCAGTCTTCGTTACCATTTCATCAGATCTCTTCTTGAGGATGAGGTGTTAACATTAAAAAAGATTCAAGGAAGTATGAACCCAGCAGATATGTTAACAAAGGTGGTGACTATTGACAAACTGAAGTTGTGCTCAACTTCAGTTGGCCTGTTAGGATGACAAGACCAGGAAAGACTGCTGCATTGATCAAGGTGTGAAGACAGATTGAAATCAGTCTTCAAGTGGGAGATTGTTAGTCAAAAATTGCCTAATTTGTTAGGCCACCAACCTTGCAAATGAGAAAAATGTGAATGGTTGGTGGCCAACCATTTTTAATGTGTTCACATTGCCCAAAACTTGCTATAAATAGATGCATCTATGGAAGAGGAAATTCATTCCAAGCTTAAGAAGTTCTAAGCTTTCAAGAGAGAAAACTTAGAGAGATAAGTTTTTAGTGAGTGAAAATTTGGGTGTAATTGGGTTGTGGGTTTTGAGAGGTTGTGAGTGTTTGTAAACACTTTGTGTATCTTCCTTTTCTATTAGTAAAATATCTGCAGCAGTCCGGAGACATAGGCATAATTGGCCGAACTCCGTTATCAAATTTTGTGTCTTATTATTCCGTATTTTTGCTCGTTCTCGAATCTAATCAAGGCGTGATGTTACGAAATTCCCTAACATATATATATATATATATATATATATATATATATATATTATCCTTTGTTTTATCCATTCTATTTATTTTCTTCCAAATATTTTCATCTCATTTCATCTTTACATCCAAATAAACCCTACAAAAAGCAAATTAATTTCCTAGATTTTGTATCAAATGCCAAGATGAAGTCAAATGCGTACTAAACTAATAAAAACATGCCAAAAACTACACTTTTACGGACTTGAACGCAGTTTGATCATTATTTTTCTTTCAAAATCTAAATTTAATTTAGGTTTTTGATTCGATCCATCAAAACTCACTAACTATACCCGGCTAACCTAGATTAGAGAAACCCGTTTTAACAGTTTTAATTTGCTTCAAGATTCAACCATAATTCTTTAGCTGAGCTGTAGTGTGCCTCTCAACTATATGCAACTACGTTGGTGACGGTCAAATGTAGCTTATATTGCCAATCACGTAAGTCTTTGGAAACCGTATGGGTTCGGTGTTGGTGTGCCATTCTCTTCAAAGCTCCACATTATTACTTTACTATTTCATTCCTAAGATGACAGCAGCAAAATAAATAACAGTAACACCAATTTCTTTGCATACCACTGAAGTTTAGGGAGCTAGAAAAAGATTTAACCAAAAGCATCACCTTGATTTGGTAAATATTTTACCCCTTCATGTGTAAAGATTCCCTGTGGCAGAATGTACACCCCATAGTTCAGCAAATGAAGTTAGGTCTTGTTTGAAACAAAATTTTAATAGATTGATTAAATAGAGTTTAAAAATGTTTTGAATAATGTGATAAATTAATATTAATTATTAGATAATTTGATTGGTCAAATTTAAAGTTTTTAGGTAAGATGGTAGAAGAGGATCTTGAAATGAACTATTGGGAAGTTGTTTTGCACAGTGCATTGGGACAAAGGAGGAACTTGTTTTAGTGGGATCGTGGAGGCAATTAGTGGTGTTGTTGAGTGTGGATGACGTTGGAAGAAAATAATACAAAAATTATATTCCTCCCACTAAAACAGTACATTATACTATAAGTTAATGGGATTGTGCAGGGTTCTTTTGATGCATGCTAAATTTAAGGACTTAAAATTGCCCATTACTTAAGGGGTTTCATTTTCAACAACACTTACTTTTGTGGGTGGGTTACTGCTGGCAACTCACCCTTATATACTATGGAGTTTTCAAATTTTAACCTTAGCTCTCACGTGCGCACGAGATCAATGCTCACTCACCTGGGACTGTTTTGTGTGGATTATTGATACATGGTTTCCAAAAGCAGATATGGTAATCGATATATATATATATATATATATATATATATATATATATATATATGAAAATGTTTACACATTAACATATCCTAAATACTCTCTCAAATCTTGGTTATAAGCAAATTTTAAGTTTATTTAATCTTAAATATAAATAAAAGTATTTTTTTCAATGTGATTGAATGTTTATATACTACATATGTTTTTTCAAAATATATTTTTAAGATAACTAAATTATATATGTAATAAATGAGGTTAAAGAAACTTTAAACAAATACATAAGTATTTAATAATTAATACAAATATTAACTTTTAATCAATTTTTTAATAAATATAAAATCGATCTCTTCTGTTTATAACTATTAGGGGAGGGAGTAACTATTTACTTGTTAAGTGCTAACTTTAAACGATGGAATATAGATCATTGTCGATCTGTATAGCAATATGATGGCATTTCTTAGGTCACGTTTTCTGGTGAAGTGTACTACTTTATCGTAATTAAAACAATATAGTGCATTCTACAGTAATCCACTCATTCTACTTTCCCCCCTTTTCTTCTCCTATGTTTTTCATTTTGCCCCATATCCACTACTTTTAATTGTAAGCAACATTTTAGGATTAGTAATTCCTTGGCAGGGGACAAGTCACTAGAGATGTGTAACCATTATCTGCATTGGCAATTGACTAACAATGTGCCATACTGCATATATACAGTGGCAGGCATAAGGTAGCAGAAACCGAACTTAAAATAGCCAAGAAAATGGTTTGCATTTGTTGCATAATCCATGTCCCCTTTCCCCCCTGAATCTTGCTTTGTCAAATATGAGTAATCAAGTTCAAATACGTATCCTCTTCATTGATTGACTAAATTAGCACGCAATATATTAATGCAATTTGTCTATGTTCCTACGTACACTATAATTTTTTTTTTAATGTTGATAGAATATGTTGTGATTCATTAGCCTTAGGCTTAGGTTAGTATGATCTGAATCGTGTGCATTTGTGACATTGTAACCGCACTCCTTTATGCTTAATGGGTGGCTTTGTTAGGTGTCAAATTGGGCTGCTACTCTACATGTGTCCATATGTTGTAAAACACATATTACCGTATTCCTTTTTAGTGTAATCTGAATAGGACTTTCTTTTTTAGTGTAATCCAAATGGTGAAATTAGTTATATCTATATTTGATATATATATATATATATATATATATATATATATATATATATATATATATTTGTTTCAGGAGGATGTATCGTATAAGAAAGATTCTTATGTGAGAGTGAGAAGAGCGAATCTAAGTCATACAATCATATAATGAATAGTTGGAATTAATTATGTGAGTTTTTTAAAAAGTTATGTGACATTTTAAGTGATCATGTGACTTTTAAAAACTTTTAATCTCAACTATTCATTATGCTCATCTCACTTTCACATAAAAGAACATATTTCTCATATGATATATCTCATTTGTTTCGGATAGTATTAAAATATCATAAATATAACTAAAATACATATCTTTTTACTTATAAGACTTCTAACTGTCTTTAACCTATGAACTAATTTTTAAGATAAGTTATAGGCTAGCATCATTTTTAATATCGTATCATAGGTTGTAACATGATTCATGGGGACCAATTTTTAAAATGAATCAGATCCATTATGAGTGTGTTAAGATGCTTGCTTTTGAAAGGAGTTTAGCATCATATTGTTACAGTATTCTTTTTGTGATTTTACATCAATTAAACAACTAAATGTACAGTAATTTAGCTTGCATTGAAGAAACTTGTAAGTTGACCCTACCATTGCTACTAATGTGTAATATGTATATAAATATTATAGTCTAACCAAGCATGCTTTATGATAATATAGAAAAGTATTGGGATGTAGTGGCAACTCTTCCGCCAGCACTTGCAGTTAATTTATCTAATGTCAACACATAGACTTTTATATTAGCACCCAAAAGCTTTTAGTTACCACTTCATTCCTGTTTCATTTTGTTATTTATTGGTGAAAGGGGGAAAAGAGAATGATATTCTTATAGTGGATAATTTGACCTGAGGACAAAGAGAGCAAGATATTTTGCGAAAATAAAATGAGAATTCAAACCATATCTGATTTGTTCTGCTAGTGCAGAAGAAAGGTAGTGACAGCAACAAAAAATTATCTTTAAAAGTCTAATTAATTAACAAAATGATATGTTATTCACATACAAATAAAATTTCATGCAATAAAAACTTGAAACGTATGCATGAAATCCAGAAGAAACGTGAAAAATGTTTGAAATCATATACAAGAAGTTTGGTGGCATACGGATCACAAAAGGCTACATTCTTAATTGGTTGCATTATCTCCATCATCGATTTTTCAAGAAAGGTCCATAGATAAAATAAATAAATAAGATTGATTCCCTCAAAATTTTAACCCTAACGTGAGAAAGTTAAGAGGCACCTCATTACGGCCCCACCAAGGAGTATTTAAAGGGGGGATAAAATTAAGAATCAAACAGGGGGCTGGTTACTTTTGGTATAAGTAATGGCCAAGCAAAAAGAGGCTGTGTTTATACCTTTCTTTTTCTCCATAAATTAAATTCATGAAAGAGGCCCAAGCCCAAAAAGAAAAGTTATAACCCTATATACCAAAAACAATACATATGATTTGTATTAAAAATAATAAATAACAAGTCGATTTGCTAAAAAAAATTATCTAGCCATGACAAAATTTCATCGCTAATGGCTAATTTTTCGCTGTCAACAATATCTGTGACGGAATTGGCAATGATATAATATCTGTCATCATTTAAATTTCAAATTTTTAAATTAAAACATGATGTGTGTATCTGTCATCGTCAATATCTGTCTCCAAAGAAATTTAGGTGTAGCAACGAGTCGTGGCCACTTTGGCCTCCTTTGACAGTGGCATTACTTCCGTTACTAAAGTTGAATTACTTCTGTAGCTAAAGTTAACCTAGACAGTTCCATGGCTAATTTTGTCACTAAAATGTTTTATTTATTTATTTTAAAATTATCATCTTGTTTATTGGTTTATCATTTTACTTATATTATGTTCTACCTAATTGTAATTCATTTTTTTGTGATGTCACATGTTCAACACAATTAATAAATATAACAAATGAAACATGTAAATAAATTATTCGATAAATGGAATAAGTCAATATATATATATATAAAATAAAAGTATAATAAGACATAAATAATTTTAAAAAAATATTACACATAATGTAAAAAAAGTAAAAAAAAAAAATCAACAATCATCCTATGTGTGCTAGGAGGGTCGAACACATTCTGATCATCCTAAGGCCACTACATATGTTGTGGTTGTGGTTATGGCTGCTCCTACTCCTATTGTTGTGACTACTGCTGTGTGTAGAGGTTTGGCAACAAAGACGATCAAAGGGGTTCAGAGATAAGCAACGAGTGTTAAAAGAATGTCATCATGATCCGTATTATGTTTAAAGACTGGATCTCTTTGATCTTCTTAGCCAAATTGCTCCTCAACTCATGGATGACGTTGTCCCAGGTGGCCAACTCCTAGTTCAGATCTTAAATGATCTGAACGTACTCTGGCGCAGATGATGTGCTAGATGGCGATAATCGAGCCCAAACTCTACAGCCAACTACCCCAAACCAAACATGCGCCCCTTCTTGTTCACACCTCTGACAACCTTGACAAACAAGACATTATCAGAGGCTTCAAACTCCTTATCTTACTTATCCTTCACCTTCACCTCCATAGTACTAGAGGCTCAAACTCTTCCTGCAAAATAAATTTGAAAATATTAGTGCACATGAAATAATCAAATAATGAATTTACTAATATATAAATACTCACTACAATCTGGCTTATTTACTTACCCACCCAAGCACCGCTCTTGGCCTTCTTCATCCTCCCCATGATGTCAAAGGCAGTGTGGGTCCTCTTAAGCTCAACAACCTATAATGAAAAAAAAGAATTATTGTTAGTATTAAATCGATTTTGTTAATATACAAACATATCAACTATAATTGTGAAACTACCAAGCTTTCCCCGTGGCACACAACAGAAACCAAGTCAGCAATGTATAACGAGGTTACACTATCATTTAATTCTCAATTCCTATTTCCCTTCTCGCTCTTGTCCTGTTAGCTCACTTGGCTTTCAACCTCTCTAGGACCTCAAGTGGAATCCAATGACCCTTGTCATTTCCCTCTTTGAACTGTATAGTAATCCCTGATGTTATTTGATGTTTTATGGGCAAAGATAACCTTTATTTTGTTTTGGTGCTTAAGAAACCACTTAAAGTAGGTCTACAAACAACCAAAATAATTTTAAGTATACATTCTTAAAAAATGGACAAAGTCTCCCTTGTAAATAAGATATTTTAAAATTTTTATAACCCTACAAACAACCAGAAAACTCTTAGTACAGTTTACAAATAATTTGAATGTAATTTAGTTATCTAGTTATCAACTATCAACTATCAATTACAATTTAAATTTGACTATCAACTATCAAGTCTCAATTACTATTTACAACTATCAATTACAATTTAAAATGGACTTACATTGAACTTATTCCATTACATCTCTTATGTGTCCTCATCCATATCACTTTGGCATGTAAAAGGAGCCTTAAACTTCTTCTTTATGATCTTTGTGATTTATTGAGGGATAAAGGTGTCAAGTGGTCGAAGTTGCAATCAATATGAAAGGAGTTAAGGTTAATTAAAATCATCAACATTAATTTGATATGTAAATTTTTTTAAAAAACTACAAACTTACTTCAACTTCACTCGAGGGTGATTATCTTAGGACTAGGGGTGAGCCCACATGAGGGATACATGACTAGGAAACAATTGATGATGTGTGGGGGGAGGGGTTGCTAAAGGAATAAGCTAAAAACAGCCTACGAAGAAGAAGCAATATAAGGGACAACAGTTGAGGTGGGTGTCTAGGTAGTAATAGGTTGAACAATAGCCTATGAGGAGGAAGCAGTTTAAGGGACAATAATAGATGTGAGTGTTTAGGTAAGGGTGAGTGTCTCGGTAGGTGTTGTTGGCTAGGTAGAGGTGGTTGTGTGAGAAGGGATGATACCACATCCACATCCACATGGTCAGCCGACCAAATCGTGGATGACCACATATTGATGAATTGCCAACCATTTGTAACAACAACAAAAATACATAAATGAATTTCAACAAATCATTTCATGTTAGGTGTAAATTATTAACAAATACCTAATCAGTGTAAACAAATTCACTTTTACTTCGATTCATTATATGTATCATTGTGTTTAACATCTTCATTACTTGGTTTTGTATCTGTTGTAACTACAACTCAATCAATGTGTTCACATTCAACACCTGCTAGTCCACCCTGTATACATCCCTTTCAATTCGCAGCAACATAAGAAAGTCATGAATGTCTTCTTGAATATCTTAGTAAGGATTATCAATAGGACCAATTATATCATCTATAATTACACCATATGTTTTACTTCTAATACAGTTAACTATGACTTCAAAAAATCAAGTGTAGTAAACTTGCTCAGCTTGTTGTGCAAAAATAAATAGGTTGTGATGGTTCAGAGAACAGACTTAGAAAAGGGGGTTGAAAAAGTTTCTTCACTTTTTCAAACCAAAGAGTGATATTTAAACTTTTGGAGCATTATGCAACGGATCAGACTTATGAAGCGACTGAGAGCGTGATTCTTTGATTGAGAGAGTAAGAGAGAGCGCTTATTTTACCATACTTTTACTATCGAGTTTAACAATCATTGTGCACCAGACTTTTGATAGTATAGAGTAAGGGAGAAGGAGACAATATACAAGAGATTTATACTGGTTTACCCCCAACTCGGAGACTACATCCAATACCTTCAAATCTGAAGGATTTCCACTATGTAAAAAATATTTTACATGAAACAGCTCAGGCCAAGCCTACAAGTATTATTGACTCTAGCCACTCCTGGCTTAAGCACAACTCGTGCTTCAAGTATTCTTGACACCGGCCACTCCTGGCCCTTGAGTACTCTTGAGTTTGGCCACTCTTGGCCTAAGCACACCCTATGCTTTTGAGTATTCTTTTGCACACACTCATTCCTAGGGCAGACTTCAAGTATTCTTGACTACGGTCACTCTTGTCCTAAGCATAGCCCGTGCTTCAACACATCAGACCTCTCTTGATTCCTATGAGTATTATTTTACAACACCCACTCTTGGGGCAGACCCAAGTATTCTTTCATGAGCCACTCCTGGCTCGAACCCTGAGTATTCTTTCAAAAGCATCTCTAGGCCAACAGTGTTTCCCACATTAATAGAGTCTGGTAATACACTAGACCTGTACTACAAGAGAGTTAGAAGAATTAGCTCAATTTGAATAAATAAGCCTTTTAACTTAGTGAAGCTAAGTGATCAACTACATGAGTTGGTTCGTGAAGAAAGAGAAGGATTTATTCATTCTTTAGACTCAGTACCTGTGTAATATGAAACAAACAACAGGAGGTACTGAGTCTAAAAGCATGACCAGAGATTAAATGTTCTTCAAAGAGCAGAGAGATATGAGTTAGTTGCATATCTCTGGTTATTATGGCTTTCAGAAGAGAAGGAGTGCACATAGCGAGCTTTCATTGTCTGCATAACAATTCTTCTTGGTCTGAAATCTTCTTTGTGAGCAGATTGCCATTTCATTCTTTTTCTTGGGTTTTTGTATATGAACGTCTGGTGCTCGATCATACTTTTGCTTCTTCATCCACACTTTTCTTAGTGTGTTTTTCCCTTCTTCTTTTTCTTCAACAGGACCTCCCTCTCTTTGATTTCATGCTCTCTCTGTAATTTTTGCTCTTGTTTAGAGTCTGTTCTTGTGATCTATTTTCAGTTCCCAACTTCTAAAGAGATTGGTTCAATATATATAGGATTGTTCTAAAGAGCCCGAAAAAAGGATTTTAGATGTAAGCCCATTGAGAGAAGATATACTTGAGGAGAAGGATATTGCACAACAGGCAAAAGGCTTTCTTTTGTCAGAGAGAGACATTCTGAGCACATAATTATAGAATAAAAAACTTTGAGATGTGTACGATCATAAGCAAGGTATAGGTAGCGTAAGTTTCACCAAGGAGGAAGCTTTTATTCAGAGATTCTCTGAATCTATTAAGACACAGGTGAAAGACTTATGTTATTTTGGATAGATCATAGACTGCCTTGCTTTGTGGTTCTTCCTTTCGTAGGTCTTTGCTTAAGCGTGCTTACAAGAATGTTTTCTAGACTGTTGAGATCCTTGAGCCAGACTTGAAAAGAATCTTCCTTTGAAGTGAATTTTTTTAAAGATTCTTTTGGCATATGTACTCCCGCTTTCTTTCGTAACACAATCTTTATGTTTTCCTGAAACACTTAAACTCACATATTAAATAATAACATGATATGACTCTATTTAAATTAGAATACGCAATGTTGATTATCAACAAACCTCATGAAGTCTGGTTTAAATAATTCGACATTTTTCAGACTTTTCTTCAACAGGTTGTAATAATGTCAAGACATTTTACTTCAACTAAACCAAATTGATTATCAACTTTAGTCTCGTGATTGAGCGTGTTATCGAACCATTCACACTTAAATAGTATCAATTTTTTTACTTGGATCCCTAGTGTAATGAAATTCAGTAATGTTAGTCAACATTCTATAGAAATCATCTTCTAAGGTTGTAGCCAAGCACATACCTAGACATAATGTGAAATGAGTAATGAACTGTCCTACACCGGGGTCAAGAGATCCAGTGTGGGGCCAGTCACAAAAGTCAAAGATTAAATATGATTGAAGACCGGTTCTGTAAGTATCCGGTCTATATATCCGGAGTCCAAATATGAAGAGAGTGGTCTTGGCATCCTGGAGGTCCTTCACACCGACGTCACGCGTTGGTGTGGGCGAAAGGTGGTGTCACCTGTGAAGATTCTCCGACGCTCAAGTCAGTAATAGTATTCCAAATGTGGAATGTTTTATGATCACTCTATAGGATCCAGATACACAACTAAAAAAAACCTAAACAGTTACCTCAAATTAGCGACCACCGTCTCCCGTCGCTAATTAGCCACCGTGTTAGCGACCGCGCTATACAAAAAAGGGACCAAAAAGATGTTAGCGACTACTTTAGCGACCGATCGAGTATGTGGTCGCTAATAATTGTCAACACCGTCGCTAGCATGGTCGCTATATTTTAACTCCACCATTTTTTGTTTCCCGCCTGGGTTTTCAGTTGGCGGCAAATAGTTGCGACGGTATAATACTGTCGCTAATGTTCCCTCCAACTCTAGCGACGGTCTAACTGCGTCGCTATGGTTTGTACTAGTGACGGAAGCCAACGTCGTGGCTATTTTTTGCCCTTATTTTAATTTTAAGAAATAATCAGTGACGGATCTATCCTACCGTCGCTAATAAGCAGGAGAGTAGTGACCGAAGTACTCTGTCGTCGCTATTATTTTCGCCTTCACTCCATATATTTTTCTTGTAATAATGGAAGTTAGTGACGGTGGAGTGACACCGTCGCTAAGGTTGAGGAGATTAGTGACGGAATTGGCCTACCGTCGCTAGTATTTTCACCTTCCCTCCACACTTTTCCTTCAAATAATGGAAGGTAGTGACGGTGGGGTGACACTGTCGCTAATGTTGAAGAGGTTAGTGACGGGGTTGTTCTACCGTCGCTATGATTTTTGCCTTCCCTCCACACTTTTCCTTTAAATAATGGAAGGTAGTGACGATGGGGTGACACCGTCGCTACTATTCAGGAGATTAGTGACGGATTGACTCTCCCGTCGCTATGATTTTCGCCTTCCCTCCATATTTTTTCTTTTAATAATGGAAGGTAGTGATGGTGGGTTGACACCGTCGCTACGATTCAGGAGATTAGGGACGGAGTTGTGGTGCCGTCGCTAAGTGTTTAATTGTAGTGATGTTGTTAGCGACGGGGTTGTAGCCGTCGCTAAGGTTTTAATCTAACTCGACAGCAACCCCTTTCCCTCTCACTTGCCCTAAATTTCCCCTTCCTCTTTGAGCCACCGTTCACCTCTCCTCCCTGCCTCCCTTCGTCCGACTTCCCCCTCCCTCCCTCCGTTCGTCTGAGTTCCTGTCTCAGCCGCCGTCTTCGTCTCCTCCCTCCGAACCTTAGCACTTTCCCTCTTACTTTCCCTCTCTCACATCCGCTCCCTTTCTTCCTCCCTCAAACCTCCGTGTGCTTTCTTCCTCCCTGGAACCTGCGTGTGCCATTGCTTCAGGCGGCCATTTCCGGCCAGGCAGAGCTGCGATAACGTCCGAGGAGTCTCCGACGACCACCCCTGCAGGTTTTTTGGCGACGTTGAAACTTTCCGACCAGGTTTTTCACGCCCTTGTTTTCTGTTTTTGCTCTCTATTTTTCATGTACCTGTTTTTAGCTCTCTATTTTTCATATCAATTATTGTGTTGATTAATTTTGTTAGTCAATTTCCTGTTGTTGCAATAAGAATATTAGAACCACAACAAGCATATTACACTGCTCTGTCATTATGTAGCATTAGATATTGGAGATAATAATGAATGGCATCTTATCACTCTGAATAGCTTATCATATATGAAGAGGAGAAAATTAAAGAGGTTGTTATTGGTTTTAATCTACTCAATTTTAACCCTTTGAAAAAGTAAGCACAAATATTTGCCATTAAATCAACAAAATATATACTGGTTTAAATGAATTGTAATTGAACTAAAAATTAAATTATAATTAAATTGATAGTATTAAAAAATTAATCTAAACTAATACATTGTTATTATACACAAACTCAAGTACTCAGCCAACCAATTATCCTGAAAGAGTATAGAACTACTTATAGAAATTACCTTCTCCTGCCCTTGGGTGGGTTTGGGTAAACGCTCAGCTTCAATATCATACTTAAGAACCCGGAAACAGTCAAGTCTTTCTTCCAAAAACAATGCATAAGTACGTACCCAGGCAGAGCAATCCCAAGCTGCAAGCAAATGAAATTATACAGGCATAAAATCATAAAGTAAATATTGAAACAAAAATATCATCCAAAGAATAACAATTGAAAACTTGTAACTTAAGTCTATATGACAGTTAGGCAACAAAATATAAAGATGACAATGTAAAAAAACTTAACCAATTGGGCTAGAATCATCCTTAAAATTTTGAAGTTGGAGAATTCGTCCTCTCTGTGAGAAATTCAAAAGTTCTTCTCTAAAGGTAGGATCACCCTCCCTCAATAACCTATGTATAACTATAAGTGTTTTCAATGCTACCTGTGAACAAGACAAACGAAAGTGAAACATAATCATATCTTTAGCTACTTCTACACATTATATAATTATGAGCTAGACAAGGAGAATTTAACTAGTAACTGATGCTGAATTTACATATTAAAAGGAAAAAGTTGACTCATAAAATGGACATTGCAGAGGACCCAGAATACATTCTTTATATATAATCCTAGGACAACATCACCTGAGGAATGATGAGTAATAAGTACACGGTTGAGATATCAATAATCAAAACACCCTATGCAATAATTAACACTGTGTTCATATAGGACTTCCATTCCATGAATAAGAAATTCCCATATTTGGAACCAATAACTATGTTTCATGGAATCCGATTCCCTCCAACACAAGGATGGATCCATGACTAAGCAGGTGAAAAAGTTTTCAGTGATTCCTTCATGAAAGTTTAATAGTAACAGGGAAAAAACAAAAAAAATAAGGTAGGATTCTTGTAATTATTAGCAAAAACATATGAGCTGAAAATGAAAATAAGAAGAAAAAAAACAGACACCATCTTCAGAATTCTCCCTAGGTCCATTAAAGGAACAAACAAGGATAAAAACAAAGAGCAAAAATCAGATCATTGCATGACCCACTAATAACTTATGAAAAAATAGACAATGAGAACCTCACCACATGTTTGGAATTAGTGAATTGCAATTTATTATGGCATTAGAATAAACTTATAAGAAATACCTATCAAAACTAGCGCATAATTAATGCAACAAAATGTAAGGAGCAGTGTTGTCAAATTCCGGCCATGGCGGTGCCATGGCGCTATGGCTTGGCAGAATTAAACTTGCCACCATACAACCTTCATGGCGTGGTGGAAATCTGTGGCAGCTCTATGGCACCAATATTCCCATGGCGCAATGGTGGATTGGGGCGGCCCATGGCGGATTTCTGTCTAAAAAAACAAAATTAAGTGTTTTGGGCCTTGCTGACCCGGTTTCTAACCCGTGACCCAAAACATAAAAAAAACCCTAAGATGTTTGATCTGTACCATCGTTCTCATTCGTGCGGAGCCCCCAACCATCTCGGGCGCTCCGTTTGTGAACTCCAGCACTTTGTTCATGAACTTTGACATTGTGTTTGTCATCTCTGGCATAAATTTCATCTTCTCTGGCACAAACTTTGTCTTCTCCAGCGCTGAGTTCGTCATTTCCAGCGCTCGTTCAACCTCTCCAGTGTAAGAAACTCCCATCTTTTCAGTTTAACTCTTCTCTGGCTATGCCTCATTATACAGTATAATACCGGATGTTGGAAGTGCTCCACATGTTCAAGGCTTTCATTTCCAATTTGTAATCAAGAGCAAAAACATTACCCTTGTAATCATATAAAGCACCAATTAAAGAAAAGAGGCCAGCTCTTACTCTTCACCCCCAACCTTTATAAGAGCATCCAAAAGAAACCACTCTCCAAAACTCTCTCTCTCTCTCTCTCTCTCTCTCTCTCTCTATCTCTATCTCTCTCAATCATCTTTTATTTTCTCCTCTCCTCTGAGGCGTGGAATTCGGCTTTCATTACTGTCTCTCTCTAAACCATGAAGCACTCACTACTGTGTCTCCCTAAACTATAAAAGAAATTTTCCATTAATTTAGCCCAATGGTCATAATGACCATCAAACTTGGGAATGGCAGGTTGTACATACTTGCCAGCTTCATCCATTTCTAATAACACTCTTAAAATTCTCAGAACTCACTAGTGTATCACTCTTCCCAACCCAAATTCAGAAAGCAAGGCTTTCTAGTATTTCTCTCTCTCACGCACAGGAACGTTGTCTTGGTTCAGGCCCCTGTGAAGGAGCTCTGATACCAAATTGTGAACTTCATTCAGGTATAGTTTAGATGCTTTCTGAATGTAAACTGAATTCGTTGATTTATTTCATCAATACTGTCGAATTAAATAGACTAGAGAGAGAGAAAAATGATCTCCCTCATACTGCCGAAAAAGAGGGGCAGTTTCCTAACAAATACGACGTGTAAATTATAGCTCCTTCATTCCTTAATAATCGGTCAGCATAAGACCGTTATTCTAAGCATAAATCAAAATTGAAACTGCACAAAACAACTGACAAAAATATCTACTAACACATATTACTCATTCTTATTACTCTACCATTCAACTAAGGTGCAAATTCAATGAATTCAAGGCTTATGATGTTGGGTGTAAATGTAATCCAAATGGGTCTCTACCATCATCCTTTTGCTATAGCATTCTTCATACATAGGTCCAATAAAGCTATGCATAAAATGCTTGTTTAGTTCCTAATATCCCTTTAGTAATCAATTATAAAAATATTCATCAAAACTTTCGTTTAAGATAGTTAAACTTGTGTCAAATAATGAAACTTTTTCTTTTGATTACTCAATTTCCATTCCAACCAAACAAATAAGCCACTATTTGGTTTGCTCGGTTGCAGTTAACTAAAGTAATTTTTTGATGGTTAATTAAATACACTGTTAACAATCAACTTTGTCATGCAGACCAACACACTTTACGTGTGGTTCGTGTTCGGCCCTCATCAGCTTTGACTTCATCGCTATCTGTCTTTTCCCAGGTAATCCCCTAACGCTAACTTTCTGGCTATGTGTGTTGTATCTTTTGAAGTGTATGCATGTTGATTGTTGTTTGTTAGTGGAGAGCAGAGCTCATTAGGCGATGGTTTTGGGTGCTGATAACATGATTTTTTATGCATGTGCAATGTTGTTTGTTAGTGGAGAGCAGAGCTCATTAGGCATTGGTTTTGTGTGCTGATAACATGGTTTATGATGCATGTGTAATGTTGTTTGTTAGTAGAGCGTACATCTCATTAGGCATTAATTTTATGTATTGATAACATGCACTGGTGTTCATAAGTCTGAATATCATATACAATGCGTATGATATGTTTATTTATCTATACTGGGAAGTTTTCTGTATGTAACAGGCCGTTTATAAATTTGGAAAATGTCTAGTTTACAGGGGAGACTCTGCCAAAATTTTGACAGGCTCCCTTTCTTAGGGAACTTAAAAAATGAAACTCAACTTTAATAATGTAGGGTTTAGTCGTGTGCGAACCTATTAGATTCCCGTTTAAGTTTCAAAACAACCGGTTGATGTACCGTGTTGTGTTGGATCTTGAATTGTCCCGGTTGGACAGTTTGGTATGAATTTGTAACCAGTAGGGCGTAACCCATCAATGTTGTATATGGTCTATCTTGAGAAGTTGAATGTTCATTTGAAATTTCGGTTACGGTGTTTCGTATTGTCCCCAGGGTGCATGTCTGCGTGTGGTGTTTCATACCGTACGTATCTCTGTGTACACAGGGACCAATGCGAAATGCTGCCGAAATTTCAAATGAACATCAACGACACAAGATAGACCACATACAACATCGATGGGTTACGGATGGTTGCATATTCATCCTGAATGGGATAGGGCCCACCAATTTGCAACATCAAAGAGATACAGTGATTCACAACCGATAGTTAAATAAAAATTTAAAAATGTAAAGTAACAGAAATCGTGCTTGTTAGATATTGTAAATGGAGGTACCGGCAAATCGACGATGGATGTACAACCGACTAGATCGCAGTCGGCGAGTGACTGAGGAGTTTATGGTGGGGCTATTGGAGTTCATTCTATTCGCTACGGCAAACACGCCTGGATTTGAAGTAACTTAGAAGATTCGTTGTCCGTGCTCAAGATGCAAATACATGAGTTTTGAATATGCGGATGATGTCATGTGCCACCTAACTGAAAAAGGGTTCATGGAAACATACCACTGCTGGTACAACCATGGTGAGCAGTTACCGCCTAGACCATCAGACGTAACCGTGCAACAGTCTTACTATGAGGTTGGAGGAAACAGGGATACGTACAACAACATAGAACAAATGGTGATGGATCATGTTGGACCCTCCACCGGGCGTATACTGGAACATAATGAGCAAGCAGGTCATGGAGACCCTGACAATGTAGAGGAGGATCCTAATCCGGAGGTGAAGAGATTTTATGATTTGTTAGCGGCGGCTCAGACTCCATTATGGGACGGGTGCAACAGTCACACTGAGTTATCCGCCTCCCTAGCTGCTTTAAGCCTAAAGGCAGATTATAATCTTTCTGGAGGTTGTTTTAATAGGATGGTCAATCTGATGGGTTCCACCATGCCTAGTAATCATAGAATGCCACCAAACCTGTACCATGCTAAGAAACAAGTGGCAAACTTGGGGTTAGGTTGTGTGAAGATAGAGTGTTGTGTTGGCGGATGTATGCTGTTCAGAAATGAGTTTGCAGATAAGAGTGTCACAAAATGCCTGCATTGTAATGAGGAACGCTACAAAACCGTTAAAAGGAGAGGGAAGGTAACCCGGACGGCCAGGAAGAAAATGTGGTACTTCCCTATAACACCGCGTCTTCAACGCCTGTATGCCTCATTATCCACGGCAAAACACATGCGTTGGCATGCTCTGAACCGAACACAAGAGGGGTTTCTTTGCCATCCTTCTGACGGGAAAGCTTGGAAGTGTTTGGATGAGCTATATCCGGACTTTTCTGACGACCCGTGCAATGTAAGACTTGGCTTATGTACTGATGGGTTTAACCCGTTTGGTCAATACGGAAGAGCTTACTCCTGTTGGCCAGTCATACTGACCCCATACAATCTGCCTCCTGATATGTGTATGAAGAGGGAGGTCATGTTTCTATCTATACTGGTTCCAGGACCCAAAAATCCAAAGGCGAACATAGACGTGTTTTTGCAACTGTTGGTTGAAGAGTTATCACAATTGTGAGATGTCAGGGTAATGACATACGATGCGTCTTTGAAGAACAATTTCATGATGCGTGCTGTTTTGATGTGGACTATCAACGACTTCCCGGCCTATGGTATGCTTTCTGGATGGTCAACGTCTGGGAAGCTTGCTTGCCCTGTATGCATGGAACTTACTGGGGGGGAATCACTCCCTGTTAGTAGCAAGACAAGTTTCTTTGACTGTCATCGAAAGTTTCTACCGTTGGATCACCCGTTTAGGAGAAATAAAACTGCTTTCAAGAAGAACAAGGTGGTTACTGACCCTCCACCCCGTAGGTTATCCGGTGCACGGGTTTGGCAGAGGGTCGAAGAGTATCCCTACATCTGGGACAAGAGTGTTAAGGAGTTTGCGGGTTATGGTAAGGAACACCACTAGGTGAAGCAGAGCATCTTGTGGGATTTGCCATATTGGAAAGACTTGTTGTTAAGACACAACATTGATGTCATGCACACCGAACGTAATGTTTTCATGAATATTTTTGACACTGTTATGGACATCAAGGGGAGAACAAAGGACAACGAGAAAAGTCGTCTAGACCTTCCGATTTGGTGTTCTAGGAAGGAGTTGGAATTGAGGGATGCGGGACGTGGAAGAATGTTTAAACCCCATGCAAAATATGTTTTAACTAGACTGCAACAGATTACTGTGTGTATTTGGATGAATGGGTTGACCCTGCCTGACGGATTCGCTTCTAACCTGAGTAGATGTGTCGACGTGAATAAGGGTAGGGTGTTTGGCATGAAAAGTCATGATTGCCATGTCTTTATGCAACAACTACTCCCATACGCGTTTCATGCCTTACCGAAGCCTATTTGGAAACCGTTGGTTGAGTTGAGTCACTTCTTTAAGGAGTTGACGGCAACTTCGTTGACTGTGGAGAAACTTGTGAAGATGGAAGAAACCATCCCAGTATTGATTTGTAAGTTGGAGCAGATTTTCCCACCAAGTTGTTTTGACTCGATGGAGCATTTGCCTATCCATCTACCGTACGAGGCCTTGGTTGGTGGCCCGGTGCAGTATCGTTGGATGTATCCATTCAAAATGTGAACGCCAGAACTCTTTAATTTCCTTGCAAACACTTCTTATAATAGTATTTTCTAACTTAACACTTGTTAATGGTGTTGAAGATTCTTACGCTCTTTAAAAGATAAAGTGTCGAACAAAGCCTGCGTTGAAGCATCAATTTGTGAGGCATACTTAGTCGAAGAAATGACAACCTTTGCTTCTTTCTATTTTCCGACGGAGATAGAAACTAGAATGAGTAGAATTCCTCACAATCTTGGGGTAGCCAGCCGCACAGGGTTTGATGAACAAACATCGATTTTCAACTATCCTGGTCATCCGGGGGGCAAGCTCACAAAATATTACATTGATGAGAAAGATCGAAAGGCGGCTCACTTGTACATTCTTCTAAATTGCCCAGAAGTGGAACCCTTTATTGAGTAAGTCATAGAAGTTATATGTGACATTCTAAACGTAGCTTTTGTAGTATCTAAATTTATTTCCTTTGAATAACTTATATACAGATATGCTAAAACTTGAGCAAAATGATTTAACTGATGACCAAATTCATAGTGAGGTGTCATCCAAGTTCGTTGGTTGGTTCGCGCAACACGTAAGACCCGTATACCAAGTGTTTTTAAGCCTATTTTCTTCTAACTCCCGGTATCTAACGATGACCTACTTGTTATGTTGTACATAGATACAAGACCCTAACAACCATATTGAAGATTCTTTACTCCAAGCCCTTTCTTGGGGGCCAGTGAAAACTATTAAAAAATGGCTTATTTACTACGTAAATGGCTACAAGTTTAATATTCTTCAATGGAGTGAAGGGATGCGCACCCATAACTACGGGGTTTGTGTTAAAGGCACCGTCGGACAGTTGGAAGAAGACTTTTATGGAGTGCTGACAGAGATTGTTGAAGTTTCGTTCTCTGGACGACTAAGAAGAGATATTGTTCTATTCAAATGTGATTGGTTCGACAACACAATCGGTGTTGGAACAAAGGTTGACAACAACTACGACTTAGTTGAGGTCAAGAAGAATGGTAGATATAAAGGGTTTGATCCCTTCATTTTTGCCTAACAAGCTGAGCAGGTTTATTACACCGACTTCCCGGGAGGACATCGGGACTGGTATGCAGTAATCAAGGCCAAGGCCCGAAGTCAGATCACTGACAATGTCTCCGACGAGGTCGATGACGCTTATCAGCTTGCACCACACGAGATCAACGATGCCAATTTGTTGTTCAACATTGATCCAGTCATAATGGATGAGACACTCGCCACTACGGGGGGTGAACACATTGACAAAGACCTTGTCTCTCGATCAAAACGGTCTAGGGCTGATTTGGATACTGATGAACTTGTTCAAAGAGATAACCACAGTGACACTGAAACTGAGGGGGAATTTGAAACTGAAACAGACACAGAGTATGTAGTTGTTAAACATATATACATAGGTTTATATATATATCCTGAGACTAACTTTCTTTTCATGATTTTATCCACAGATGACGGGACGTCGACTGCCCTTCAGTAGGGGTGGTGGGTCCAGGACCCCGGCATCCCGTCTGGGGACTCCCACCCCAGGGCAGGAGACCACTCCATCACCATCACAGCGAACCACTCCATCACCACTACAGCAGACCACTCCATCACCACCACAGCGGACCACTCCATCACCACTACAGGAGACCATTCCATCACCACCACTACAGCAGACCACCCCATCACCCCTACAGCTGACCACCCCAGAGCAGACTCCTGGAGTTGGTGGCTTGGAGGACCCTGGCCATCAGGGCACCCCACCTCTGGCATCCCCTCTGCCCATGTTAGTACCCGTGCCGGCCGGAGACGAGTAACTGACTAAAACTAAAAAACTTTTATGTTATTTGTATGGTACTTTATATTAAACTTTAGTGGAAAGACTTGTTCGTTTATTGTATAGTACTTTAATTAGTACTTGTATAGATTGAATTGTACTGGGCACTCTTCTGTTTGTAACAGGGTAACTATTTAAACTTAGAAATGTTACATTTACAGGGGAGACTCTGTCGGAATTTTGGGAGTCTCCCTACATTGTCTGTTGTTATACTCCTGATATAATTGTTGTCATTATAGCTTTGTTGATAGTAGTTGCACTACCAAAGCGATTACTAAGGTTTTAAAGGCCCAGTGGGATGGTCCATATATATCTTGGACAGATGCTGGGAAGGTTGTCCAAGATAGGTGGTTTGACACCTTCTCGGTAAGTTCCTAGCTCATTTGTTGTGATTTGATTTGTAAAATAGACCTCTTATTAATTTTGATTTCTCATTTCATTTTACAGCGTGATTACCAGTGGGCAGAGGGTATGATTGATGAGATTAGGAAGGTCTTTGCCACGAAGACCTCCAAAATCATCAAGAGTACCCTTTGGAAGGTGAGGGACAAGGGTGAGCGCCCTCGTTGGATCCCGGAGGACCATTGGGACGGGATGGTCCAGAAGTGGGGCGGTGTCCCGTTCCAGCAGGCAAGTGCTCAGAACAGGGCAAACAGAGCCGCCGATGCTGCAGCCTCAGTTTACACTGGGGGTAGCATTTCAACCCTCGAGCACAAGAAAAGATTTGTAAGTATATTTATGTTTTTAATATGATTCGTCTGACATGTTTACAAATAATAATCTCAATGTTTTTTGTCAACCACAGGAGCTGAGGGAGCACCGGGAGCCTTCTTTGTTTGAGGTCATGCAAATGACCAAGAAGAACAAAGCCGGTGCATGGGTAAACCAGAAGACTATGGATCTAGCGGTATTTACTTTTAACTGACACATGCTTATAATTTACAAATCAGCTTACTAATCCTATCATTGTTTTTGAATTTACAGGAGGCGTATCAGGCCAGGAGGGCCGAGAAGGAGGCGGACCTGGTGGCTTCCACTCCTGAAGGGGAGGTTCCTCCCACCCTATCTTGTTCTGACGACAACGCCATCTATATGGAGGCTGTTGGCGGTGTGAACAAGAAAGGGAGGTATTTGGATTGGGTGGCGTCGGCACGCAGCTGACGAAAAAGGGGAAGACCCCTTCCCCTTCCTCTTCCTCTACTCTTCCGACTGAGGTTGTTCAGGTAATTCAAAACCTGAACGATGAGCTACAGGAGGAGCGACGTCAGAGGCAGCTGTTGGAGGAGCGGGCCGAGGCGGACCGACAGCGGGCCGAGGCGGACCGACGACGGGCCGAGGAGCAGCACGCCAAGACTCGTCGACAACTTGCTCAGCAGCAGGAGCTACTTATGCAGTTGATGGCGAGGCTACCTCCTCCCACTTCCCAGACGCCCCCACCACCACCCCAGGATCCCCCACCACCATGATTGTATTTTTATTATTTATACACATTGTATATTTGATTTTTAGTTTTTATATTATATTTCATTCAATATTTATTTTGTCATTCTTCATTTACTATGTCAATATTTTTTGGTAATTAAATTCAAATAAAAAAGCCTTATTGTAATTATCATTAGTAATTCAACCTATTTGATAAATAAATTTAATCCATTATTTTGTTTTTAATAATAATTTAATATTTTAAAAAAATTATTCAAATTTAATTATAAAATTTCATCAGCCAATACAAAATACAAAATATTAATCTACATTTTTAAAGTAAAATTAACAAAACCTATAGATATTTAACCAATTTTTAAGAAAATAAAAAATTCCAATTAGCGACGGTATATGATGGTCGCTATAATGTAAAAATAGCGACGGTGGAGAGTGGTCGCTGTAAGGGTAACGTTAGCGACGGACTTGTACGGTCGCTATAATAGTAACAGTAGCGAAGGCGGGGAATGGTCGCTGCAAGGCCACAGTTGGCGACGGACATGTCGGTCGCTATATGTTTAACCGTAGCGACGGTATATGGTGGTCGCAGTTGGCTGTTAGTAGCGACGGAGTCTTTAGGTCGCTGCAAGGCCACAGTTAGCGACGGCTGTGGTCAGTGAAGCAGAGACCATGTTAGCGACGGTGTGTCTGTGGTCGCTGATATGTTTTCGACGAAGGTTTTAGCGACGGTGAATGTCCCGTCTGAGATACCGTCGCTAATGGTTGTAGCGACGGACTTGGGATGAATTAGCGACCAATTATTTCCGTCGCTAACAGGTGTTTTTTTAGTGGTGATAGAAGCAGAAAAGAGAGAAAAAAAGACTCTGCTCCAGTAAACTGAAGAGAGTTCTTATACCTGATTGGCTCGATATACGAGGACTTGTTAGTGAGGAATCACCAACCTCCATTAAGCAAGTAAATTATTATTTAATGCGCATTCACCAGCATGATCGAGGCAAGTGGCTATTTTATATTTGAGTGTAGAGAAAGTAGGGCTAGTCTTAGGGAACAAGTTGATCATTTCCAGGAGCAGAATATGGCTCGTAATATGGGAAACGAAATCTTCATCCTTGTCCCTGTAGCAATTCCCTTTGTCTTCTGTATGGTGACATGTGTGTTATCTGATGTTCATAGCGTTATCCTGGACAACCGGTATAGGGAGAATGCCTGATACGGATTTAGAGTCTGGATGTATACCGATGACACCGGTGACACGTTGGAGAACGGTCAAAGACGTCGAAATATGTCTTATAGAACGGATACCGGCATCTAGCCCGGATCAAGTAATTTCAAGACAACCGTGATTATTCAGATCTCTCCGTTGGCAACAGGCTATGTTATCTGTCACCAACTTCTTTTCATTTGTGTGCCCTTTTGCTAGAAACTATAACCTAAAGGTTTCAGGTTGGTAAGGAAAACATGTTTATGAAAAAATGTTTCAATCTCTCTTTGGCAACGGGTTGTGTTATCTGTCATCAACTTTTTTTTCACATGCGTGCCCTTTTGTTAGAAACTGGAGCCAAAAGGTTGTAGGTTGGCAACAAAAACAAGACCCTGTTACCAAAGTGTCCATGGAAAAATGTCCAGATCTCTCCTTTGACGAAAGGTTTTGTTACTTGTTGCTAAAATCTTTTCACCTGCACGCCTTTTGTTAGAAATTGGATGCAAAATATTTTGAGGTTGGCGATAGAAACAGGAACTCGTAACTAAAGTGTTCATGAAAAATTGTTTAAATCTCTATGTTGACAACAAGTTGTCTAGTGTTGTCGCGAAATGTTTACAAAGAGGCTTTTCTGACAAAATCAACAATAGTCATAGTTAAATCCGTCGTTAAGTTGGTCGCTAATTCCAATACCAAACATATTTTTGTCGCTACTCCTCATGTCGTTGTTAATTCCGTGACAATTAACAACGGATCCCTTTATTGTCATCAAAACTATGTTGCTAAAAGGAATTTTTCTAGCGGTGTAAATAAGATTACAACATTACATATTCACTCAAAAACCTAATAAAATATCATTAATTGAAAGCAGATCTGCGCAATAAAATTTGAACAGGCACAGCCTAGGAGGATGAAGGGTGCTTGTAGTTGAAGAGCATAGTTTAAAGTGAAACCAAACCATATCGGTGTCCATTTAGTGGTTATTACAATTATGCGACCAGGATATGTGTGCTTTACAAATGAAAAAGACGTTTAACATTCTACCATTACACGCCCCATCCGCAATTCAAGTATGCAAGCCAAGTACCACTTTTTGGTCAACCTGTCCCATCAGGATCCGTGTCAATTAAATGTATTTCTTTTAAAACCTTCACCCTGTTTCTCTTGTTATTTCCATTTTAAAACTCACTACCAACAAATTGATTGACACCTAAAATTTGTGACCATCTTGAATCTCTTTAAATTATTCTCCTGGATACGTGGTTTCAATCGTCCCTTAACTTTGGTCATTCGGTTCATATGTACCTTTAAAATATTATAATTTTATAGTGTATTTTAATTAAAAATTATCTTTATTTTAGTCTTGAATTAATGGTTCAACAAACAGGGAAAACATTAGCTCGCTAATTTGAGACTAGGGTGGAAATTGATTTTTCAATCAAGGGACACCATGTAATTACAATATATTTTAATTACAATAGAAATTAAAGACATGTTATATAAAATGATTTATAACAATTCACATATTCTACTTAATTAGTTGAGCTAGACTCATTTAACAATTTGAGTTAAAAAACTTTACCAGAAATTCCTCACAGTAGGACATATCAAAAAGTAAGGATGATCAATTGTTGATTTTCTATTCTAGGAACAAGCAAAAATTTGAATAAGTGATCAGCAGTATTCTCACAAAATTATTATAATTTGGTGAAAATTGTGCAGAAGATGAAAACAGTAGATTGCACAGCTTATAGAGTTAGAGCACCAAAGGTTTCATGACCATTGGATTTCACATGATGGTGTCGATCCAATTCTAAGATACAAATTACAATGAAAGGATCTACTTTTAAGAGGGAATGGGAAGTGGAAACATTCAATTTGTTTATTGTTTTAGATTAATAAGCAAAGGCCAAGACCACTCAACTTTGTGAGTGGAGAATGTATAAAATAGTGACAGAGACACTACCGGTTAAGCCAAACCAAGCAATATGCCAATTGATAAAGAAAGGAAATAGTAAAAAAGGAAAGCAAGAAAGTGAAATGTACAACGAGTTCTTTGGCATATTCTTATTTTGTGCCATTATCATAAATCAGATATCTACTTACCTAATTCCAATTTCCAATGCATGCTCCCTCCAAGCATCAACTCAAAATTAATTAATTTGGTATAAAACATATAAGTCCATGATTTGGAAAGTTCTTCCAATAATTCATTGAGAGATTGGTTGATGCCACAACAAAATCATCAACAACCTAGTATGCAAGTGATGAAAAAAAGGCCCATTATGGAATTCACAGATAGAGCACTGAAATTGGCATCAATTAATTTACTTTACGATCAACGAATCAACATTATCTGAATGAGCGGATCAAGTAGATGCACATAAGGGGACACTATCATTTCATCCATTGCATAGCACTGAATCTAGCAGAATATAAACAGTACTTCATGCTTTTAAGTTATCAAACTACAGAGCTAGGAACTATTCTAATCTAATTGATAAAATAGTAGTGGGAATGTCAAATTATGTAGTAGATTTATCTATAATAGCAATGGAAAAATTGACAAGATATTGGTGACTTCATGCCAATGATAATCGTATATTGGAAGATTCTGGTTTGTGAATCATAAATCAAATCTTAAGATTATCGTAAGATATATAATCAATATTAACATAGTAAATAGAATTCATTGCATAAACATAATTATAAGTTTATGTTTCATCAATAAACTTTAAAATAAGCTAAAATTCATGTCATAAAACAAAATCGCAAGTGTTTTAAGACTGTGACAACCCTAAAAAAACTACCAATAACATGTTAAATACGTATTCTAGACTTACTTCCTAATTCCTATGCATATATAGACCCTACGAAATATATCATAAATTCATAATCTAAGCATGCTGGAGGATAGATGTGGTAAAAAAAAAATGTTATAATTTTGTTCGCAGGCCCTGGAAATTCAGGTACATTTTAGGATGAGAAATCTGATACAATGAACAATGTCGAAAAAGATATTGGAAATTGAGGAGGGCTAATAATCATTAATTAAATCCCATTTTATACAATAACACAATGTCAAAAATTAGTATTTCACTTCTAATTTATTGTTCTATGCAGTTTCGAACCTTTAATTTTTTTTATTGTATCTTTAGCCTTGTATTTATTTTATACACATTATAAGTGTGTAAAAGTAGTAAACATTTTACTATTAAAAATATAACTGTATAATTTATTTTCTATCTAAAATCTTAGACTCTTGGTTAGTTAAAACCAGTTTTAAAGAGTGATATTTGTTAATATTTTAATTATTATAAAATAATAAACAATTTTTTAATTACAAAGGTTATTATGTGGGAGAGAAGTCACGTAGCTGTCCAAATAAAATTATGTCTTTCTGGATAATAATACTACTTAGGGGTGTCCATCGGTCAGGTTCAGTCAGATTCGGTTAATTTTGAGTCCACTCGTTGCTATTCATGAAACATAAATAATAACTCATTTTCACCCAATTTTACAGTCGGTTTGCCCGGGTTCGGTTAATTGCGGTTATCAATTTTTTCAGTCGGGTTTTCGGTTAAGTTTCTTAAGAATGATTTTTATTTTTTGCCAAACACCTTTTGTGTATAAAATAATTTTAGCAAACACCTTGCATATAAAAACATTTCAAAGCTTTTATCAAGTAAAAACATAAACCCAAAATGAATATATTGTTAAAATATACATTCTAATTTCTTAAATAATATAATGTAATCCATTAACCAATAATAACAACCACCAGAACAAATCTCTAAGTCAATGAAATTAACAACTCCAAATGTGTAACATCCTGATTTAAAGTTAATTACCGACTGAGTTTAAGCCACTAATTAAGGGTTAATTTCAGATTAAGTTGATGGGTGACTAATACAAAATGGCCAGAGGAAATGACGCATGTACCCCTGATGGTATATAAGGAGTTCAGCCTCTCTCCTTCGTTCATTTTACGCGCGTTCAGTTGGAAAGGATTGAGAGAGAGTTGAGAGCTTTCCTCTGAGAAACAGAGACGTTGTTCTGTTTCCCTCCCCTGATCCTTCTTCGTCCCCTTCATCGTCTTCTCTCCTTCTCCCCTTCTCCCACTCGAAGTTGTCAGATTCTCAGTTGGGGAGACTGCAGTGTCAAGTGCTTTGGAGATTGTTATGGTAGCCTACTGTTGCTGAGACAAACTACTCGAGGAAGAAGATAGCTTTGAGCTTTCACAGCTGAGATCAGAGCAGACGACTGAATACGAAGGCTGCTAGGAGAAGGAGTGACCGAAGAGACGATCGGTCAATAGTGTGGCTGGAGGGGGCTTCTGATTCACGTCATTAGGTAGGGGGCGCTTTACATCTCAAATGCATGGTTTATGGACGGGTTCCGGGTGAATTTATTCTAATGTGTTGTGTTATGTTGATTTGTGTTGATTGATGTGTTGTGATCTGTCTAGTGTTGTGACGATTCCGTCCATGAGTACATGTCGATATTTCTGAGAATTCTGAGTGACTGCATGTGAATGTGAATGCCATTATAATTTCTGAATGCATGAGATGTGGGTTTGATATGCTGATTCCCATTTGGAATGTTGTGTTGAAATGCACGTTGATTTCATTAAGAATGCCGAGTGTACCGATTCGTGTGTTATGAGTTACTATAACAGAATGCATGTGATGCATGTGATGAAAATGTGGATTTCTGAGTGAATCCAAATGCTGTGCTGAATCGGTTATGATTCTAATGGTTGCATGAAATGCACTTGATAAGCATGGATGCTGTTGAGAAATGCATAAGGCTGCATGTATATGAAAAGGGTGACCCGTGGAAGGTCAGGAACCCTATGAGATGATTTCCAGCTACAGATTCTTGGCTAGATCCTGTGAGAGCCCGTGATAGCCGATGGAGCTAGAGTTAAGTCTTGAGACGTCACGAGGTGACCGGTATCACGCGGGTAGGGCTAATGGACGAGAGGCCGGGAAGGAATCTGCAACTGAAAATTATTGTTAAGTCGGATCCGCATGCATATATGTAGGTGCATTGTTATTGAGAATAACATGATTAACATAGCCTCGAATGATTGAGTGAATTCCGACCTAATGAATGTGTGCTCACTGAAATTGTTGTCGAGTGCAAGGTGTTCGTATGTTGTGTGTATATATATATACTTGTGAGTAGCATGAGTAATATAGCCATGAATGACTTGTACGAATTCTGACTGATTGATGCCGAGTGAGTGGCAATATCGAATGGCAGTGTATGTTAATGTTAATTGTGAATTATACTGTATGGTTGAGCATGTAATGACTAATCCGAGTCAATAATTGTCATTTTATATGTAAAAGCTCACCCCTGCTGTGGCTATATTTCAGTGGATGTTGCTCAAAATGGTGATTGATGGGAGAGCACCAATTCCTATGCAGTGCACCGTACAGTGGAAGTGTACATATATGTATATATTGTGTGAATAGTTTTGTTATAGCCTTGGTCGGCTCTTAGTATAATGTTTTGTTTAAGTATGTATGACTTGAACTCTCTCGGATTTAAGAGTATAACTATACATATATATATATATATATATATATATATATATATATAATGCTAAGTGTTAACTTTGTTCAGTGAGTAATGATGAAGACGAATGTTTAAGTTGTATGCACCTATATTTTGCCGAGTAAATAGGAATTGCATGATTCCGAGTAAGGGAGAGCTAAAGTAATAGTGTGTGAGGCTAAATTGGAGATCCTCTTCCGAATGAAGAAGGGTTAAACCAATTCCGAGTGGGTGATGTTCATTAATGCCACTTCCGAAGGAAGGCTGGTCAACGTGTTGAGGAGCGGGGAAATAGTTAAATGTGTCCCTCCCGATTGGATAATGTCTGAATACTCCTGAGTGAGAGCCGACCGAGTGAATTCCTTCTAAGGGTAGAACAGTCAAATGGTCCTGAGTGAAATCTATCTTAGTAACTTATTCCGAGGGGATAGGATCCAGATAATACCGAGTAAAACTTAACTAGTGAAGTCTTCCGAGTGAAAAGGAGTCAGAGTATTCCGAGTGAATAGGTTGTATGTTCCAAGTGAAGAGGGGTTAGAGTAATTCCGAGTGGAACTTGATTAAGGAGATCATTTTCGAGGAATGGAAGGCCAAGGTATTTGCTGAGTGGAACCTCGTTAATGGAACTCTTCCGAGTGAGACATACTATATAGACTCCGAGTGGATGAGGTTATAAAATCTTTAAGTGAGACTTGACCTAGTAAAGTATTTCCCGAGTAAGGAAGGTTGAAATATATTGAGTGAAGAATGGGTAAAACACCTCCGAGTGAATTGTGATTGAAATACACCGAGTGGTATTGGACTGGGGAAATATTTCGAGTGAGGGAAGGTTTATGGACTCCGAGTGGAATTACTAAGGGAATCATTTTCCCGAGTGAAGATTTAACGTTTCCGAATGAAACACGATTGTGACCTTCCAGAATAGAAATAGCATTAAGGATATGGCTAAGTATGAGTTTACCGGGTGAAGCCTGACCGAAGGGGACCGATCCCGAGTGAACTTAGGTCCCTAATCCGAGTGATGGAAATTCCCGAGTGCATGGGTTCGCTTCAGCGAATAAGGAATCGCTCCAGCGAGCGAGGGCTCGCTCATGTATTGTCTTCCGCTGGCGCTGTTCGTTCGAAAACTGGGTCTCGCCAACGTGTGACACCTGACCCGGTCTTCCCCTTTCTCTAGTCGGCTTTCTGTCCCCTTGTCACCTGTTTGATTTATTTTACCTGACTGCCTTTTAAATTTTGGAAAAAAAATTTCCCCTGTCTCGGTTTTACCTTTATTTTAGTCGGGTTGTTTCAAAATGTACAAAATAAAATGATAATTTTCATGCAAAGCAATCGGTTAGGGGTATCACCGGGTTTAATTTTTTTAACCTGAACCCACCCATTCTTAGTCACATTTAAATGACCCATATTTACCCACAGCCCGTTACAAACCAATCTGTTCTTACCTTCAAAATCGGGTATCTCGGGTTCGCACGGATAAAACCGAAATTGGACACCCCTAATACAACTAATACACAACGAATGGAATGAATTAGTAATAATGGACAGGGAAAAAAATTACATAAATTATTATATTAAAAATATTATTTTAATATTTAGATATTTTAAGACAAAAACATTAATAAATATATTTTATTATCTGAAAAAATACAGATCGGAATATATCTTTTTAAATTCTCATATAATTATTAGTCATTCAAATTGGATACTTATTAAAAAAAGTAAAAAAATTAATAATTTAATAAATTGGAGGAAAAGAATTAAGTTTAGATAATAAAAGATGAATCCATTTATTTATTTTTAACTCAGAAAAACATATAACTTCTCATCTTCATCTTTCTTAATTAAGTTTCATTTCCTTTTATCAAATTTCATCAATATTTTCAGCTCAAACAATGCTATAGTTTTAACGACCGGTCTTATTTATGGTAATATGCTATGTGGCACGATACAATACATTTAGTTTTCCTATAAAATGTTATCTCATATTTAATCAATTTTAATTTTTTCTTTTATATTTCAAAATAAAATTTTATTATCCAAATTTAATTTATTATTGAGTATAATCAATTTACCAAATCACTAATATACTAATAAAAATTATTTTTAACGAAAGGAATATATTTAAAAAGTGAATAGAATATTTGAATATTTTATATTAAATTTTAAATTTCAAAATAATTACATTTAGAAAAATCTATTTTTGAATTCACGGAAGTAATATTAACATACTTAATATATCCTCTGGAAACTTTAAAAGTTTAATAACTTAGAAATAAGTAATTAAGGTGTTTTTTTGTTAAACATTTAGTTTATAAGAAAAGGAAAAAAATATGATGACTCTATATGTAAATTTTACATGTGATAGAAGTTGCAAAAGATTATTTTAATATATCTTCGTTGATTTGAAAAAATCTTACCAATATTATTCTAGATTTAAATGAAAGTTTGTTGCTAAATTTTATATTAATATAAAATAAGATAGTATGTAATAAGTTAATTTATATTACAACTAAAATTATGTGAAAATTCTTGACATGAATTGATAATGTGAATTATATTCTATATCAAATTATTTATAAAATTATAAATTAATATTTATATTATATTAATAAAATTTAAATAAAATGTTTTTTAAAAAGTATTTGATTCTAATAATCAATTTATGTAATTATTTTCATTGGTTTATTAAAAAATTTAAAACATATACAAAACATGATATAATACATTGGAATCCGACGCATTCATAACTGTAGGAAAAGAAAAAAAAAATATTTTCTATTGTTTCATTGGATTAGACTGGTGCAAGTTTTATATTTATGTTCTCTTCGTTTTGTAAGAAAACAATGAAAATGTGAGAACCTTTTTTTAGTGTTTATCAAATTTTGTCTTGTATGTTAGGGAAAATAGTAACATGCTTTCTAATTGTTATACTCAAATTGAATAACCTTTATAATTTTCTTTTGTTGCTTTTTTTAATCAAGTTTTGTGAGTTTTACTTTTACTTAATGATATATGTAATTTCTCGGTCATTTTTACACATAAAATATTATAACTTTTTTATTTTTTTTAACATTTTTCTCTCATATAGTTTTTTGATCATCCAAACTTACGTCAGGAAATTAATTCCAGAAATTTTCAGTGGGCTTGCTTTGGGCCTTTTAAGTCAGAAATGAAGGAGGGTCCATTCTAAGTGTCGAACTGATCAATATTTTTCGCAAATTTTTATATAAAAAACATCATATTATATATATATATATATATATATATATATATATATATATATATATAATTTCTCAATCAAATAATTTCAACTCGACTCAACTCTCAGAATGTAAACTGAATTTTATTTATCTAACAGGTTTATCTAACTGGCATCACTTAATTAAGATCTTAAGTTTAAAATTTTGTATATGTAAAAAAAATTTATGTTAAAGTCTCAAATGTCATATTTATGTAATAAGGTATGTGACCCGGAATGGATAGGATTGCTCTCCAACGAGGATACATATAGAGAATAAAAATAAATAAATTATTACATCATTTTACTTAAAAAAATATTTGGTGTATATAATTTAAGATATCTATTGTTGATTACAATGACTTATCCTTTCACTTGTTTGTATGTACTTCCTCCATAAATAGGATAACTAACCCAGAGTTATAAAGATGCTCCGTACCCAAGATGAGATCGAATTGCTCAACCACATCTCATGGGTTTGATTTTAGTTTATTTGTAAGTATTAAGAAAGTTAATTAATTTATTTAAAGTTTGTTGTCGCTATTTAAAGTAATTAAATGTATCTATAATTTCTTTTCATTTTTTAAATTATTCGGATTTATTGTATATTCAATCTTCACTAAAAACACATTAAAGTAATATATAAAAGGTAATTTCTATGTAAAGTGCAACATCCTTAAATCTTAATATTATACAAAAATAAATTTAATTAACCACAACCAATTATAAACTTAATTTAGAATTTCAGAAGTTGAAAATGATATTTAATAAAATTAAAGGATTAAATTTTGAATTCTTAAAAAGAAAAAAATCAATTTTTCCTAAATGAAACATAAAAATTCACTTCAGCTTTTCCTCCCTATTTTACGTTGTGTTTTCATGCTAACAGGAAGCACTCCTTCTTCTTCTTCCATCCATCTCCTCCCACCTTGCGATTTCCCCTACTCATTATCTTCTTCAAATTGCACAAGACCATCAAAGGTAGGTGTATGTATTGATTTTGCCCTTTCTTCCATCTTCCTCACGAATTTCCCCTTTTTGCATGTGATGACCCTAATCCCCTTTCTTATCCTAGGCTGAAGTTATAACCACCCATGATTGTCATTGAGACATGTTGAGCTTGGGAGCTAGTTCTTGGCACTTGGAAGATGAGACCATGGGGTTTTTTGCCCCTTTGGGGTTGTTTATTAAAATATTTTTAGGTTTCGGGTGGAAAAAAAAAATTTAGTTGTCTGGGGTGAATGTTGTCAAATCATATTTCTAAAACGTAGGGTGCCAGTACGTTTTATAAAACGTTATGTGAAGTAACGTTTTCCAGGGTGCAAAACGCAACCTAAAATAGCGTTTTTTATGCATGCCAGACAAGTGTCACGACAGTGGAAAAAACGCTAGTCCAAGATGTGTTTTCCAGGTGGTCAAAAAGCTGGTCCACGCTGCGTTTTCCAGGTCTCGGACAGCACGCGGGCAGAGGCAAAATCGCAACCCCGAAGTGCGTTTTCTATGTTAGAAAACTTATTGTAAAATATTTCAATGGGTTGAAATATCAAAAGGAGACAATAATTCTGTTTAGTGATTTGTAGTCAACTAAAATAAGGAATGGAAAGGAGCAAGGTAGAACATTTAGTGAACAAAAACACAACACAAAAACAGAACTTCAGCCTACATGCATTGCAAGATTACATAAGATTACCTGAGAGCGAGAGAGCGAGACCTGAGAGCGAGGGAGCAAATGTGAAGGGACGTGAAGGAACATCAAGGGACAGGAGAGAGCAAATGTTACAGGGAGAGAGCTTTTTTTTATTTCTAAAAATAATAAGAATATGAATTATTAATTAAAAAAAAGAACCAAGAGATACAACTTTTTGATAATTTTAAAAATAATATGAATTATGAATTAAAATGTATAAGATTATGAATTTTGAAAATGAATAAAATTATAAATTAAAAATAATAAACTATTTTATCCTTCTATTTTTTTATCATTAGAATATAAAATTTAGTATTTTATTAAAATATATAAATTAGTTTGTTTTTCTAATTGTAAAATTTATAACTAAATTTTAATAAAATACTAAATTTTATATTCTAATGATAAAAAATAGAAGGATAAAATAGTTTATTATTTTTAATCTTTGTTATCTTATTTTTAATTTTATTCATATTCAAAATTCAAAATTTTATACATTTTAATAAAAACTTTATAACATATTCAATATTAAAAAACGTAAGGGCAGTATGCGTTTTTGACTTAAAAGCACTGCATGGGAATGCGTTTTCTCAAAGAAGGCAGTCCACCATGCGTTTTATAAAACGCTAGTCCACCTAGCGTTTTCTCAGTCAAAGTAGACATAAAACGCTACTTCAACTAGCATTTTCAGTTGGCAAAAATGTTATGTGAGTTAACGTTTTATAAAACGTACTGGCACCCTACGTTTTCGGAATATGATTTGACAAGATTCACCCCAGACAACTAATTTTGTTTTTTCATCCTAAACCTAAAAATATTTTAATAAACAACCCCAAAGGGGCAAAAAACCCTGAGACCATGTATACCTTTTGTCTTAGTACTCTACGGTTAAGCTAGTGCCAACCATGATAGCTTCAATTTTATTAATTTGAGTGAGGTAATTCTGGTCAGCAACTAGACACTTGTTCCGAAACGAATTGAAGTAGGATTTTAGGTATTGAGGCACATAGGGGTTGTAAGGTAGGAGAGATTCCTTGCTCCCTTTAAGTTTCAGCAATGTGAACTATCCCCATTATGCGTAGTCGCTAAATTCTTATGCGTTTGTTGATGAACAACTTTGGAAAATTATTTTTAGAAATACTAGGTTGACGTTGGGTGTATCGAAGGTGATCGGAGTGTGAAACCACGTATTTATTCCATTTCGGTAAGTTCCGACAACTCACAACCATATCAAAAAAATTTATTATGTCGGAGATTGATGTTTAGAAGCTTCAGGAATTACATTTAAGGCGTCGGTATATTATTTTAGGATTTTGGTGATTTCCGGGTTGTAGATCAGAAGTGAGGTCAAGTGTCAAAGCGATTCTAGGTACGTTTTGAACGTACAAGGGGATTACAATTTAAGGGATAAGTAGGAATATAGGATTTGGGTTTTTTTAAAAAATAAATTTACCAATTTTATATTTATAGTTTATATATGATTTATATTTACACTAATTAAGGTTATCGAGTTCTTGTAACAATGATGTATTATGCGATAGGTTGTTTGTTGTTAATTTTTGCTACAAATAGAGATGACTAGATAGTTTTTTTGATGTATTAATTTATCATATGCAAAATTGTTGTTGTTGTTACTATACCGAAAGCTATGTTGTGTGTTAATGAGTTGTGATCAGAATTTTTAAATTGAATGATGGTTTAAGGACGGGCATGTTATTTTGCGCTATGGTACGCGTTTTAAACATGAATTTTCATATGCATTTCCAGCACTATGGTTTGCTGATGAGGCTGACACTATATAGTGTTATGGTTCATTGTGTAGCCTGTAGCATGTTGTCTATGCGGCTACCGCATTTAGTGCTATGGTTCACTAGTAGTTCTTGGGTACCACCGCTGTTAGTGTTATGGTTCACTACGTGGTTACCCCGATACCCCTCGATTATAGTACTATGGTTCACTGAGTGGGCCATCGTGGCACATGCTCTGTATTGATAAGTTGGATCCTCATTTCATAATGTCGTGCAAAAAGAAGAATTTTAAAAAGGAGCACTGCATACTTCTTTGCATTAGAGTTCTTAATGGGATTCTTAATTGATGAATATGGAAATAAATTGCACCGTTATGATTATGTGTGCGGACTCAAGAGATAATGTATGTAAATAAAAGGATACTAAATTTCTATTTATTACTTAAATTGTACTTACCTTTCTAAATATGTGGTGTTCGCAATGAATGTATCAAGGGGTGACTTTGCCAAATGACTCGGGTGAATGTATCAACTGGTGGATGTGTGACTGCACAACTACACATACATATGCATATCTATGTGTATATAGAATTATATATATATATATATATATATATATATATATATATATATAGGGTTATATGACTATTTTGATGAATGTCATGGTGATATGCATATATGAGTATTATAGCATGGTGTTGTTATTTTGGTGTTTTTATAGCATTTATCCTTTTACCTATGGGAATTGCATGTTTTTCTTCTTGATAGACCTAAATATTATTATTTATCTACATATTACATTTTGGTGGGTGTGTGTAAGTGAAATCTCATATGCCTATAGAATCGATGAGCTGGGCCTTTGACACAATCTAGTCAGTAACTCTTGCATTAATCTATCCACCACTGAATTGATTGTAACCTGTACTTTCCTGATTAATGATGTAACATTGTAAAAATCTGAAATAGAATCCTCTTCATTCTCATATCCATTATGGATCCATCAATTTGACAAGTTTTTAATTTATTTCTGCCACAGCCAGTGTTATCACAATTATCACTAATGAATCACCATTCACAATTTCCGAACTCCATTCCTGGTGCTACAACATGCTTACTCCAGTCCAGGATTTGTGCTAGTTTGTTGCACCCTCTTGCAGTATGACACTACATCTATGCCAAATGGGCTGGCTATTTGTTGTGTTATGTACAACACTCCTCTCAAGCCTCCCCTACTTTCACTCCCCTTTAGGGAAATCCATCATCAATACTCCCATTTGTAACAATCCTTTTTTATGTTAATACTAGACTCCTGATCCTAGTACTAATCAAAGTAAATAATAAAATAAAGCAAGAAATATAATGAAATTTGAACACCCCTCGTCTACTCCTACTAGATCATCTAAAAATACTCTAAATTACTCTAAGGTACATTCAAGATATTACTAGATAAGCTTTAAATTGTGTTCTGGTCCCTTTTTGTGTTGTATAATCTGATGACAAAATTGTGTTGTTTACTTGTGTTCTGTTCTAGAACCGGGGTCAAGAGTTGAATGTCTTGACCGAGGTCAAAGGTTATATGCATTGACCGTAGTTACCTCTCAAACTCTCAATTTTACACCGTCTCAGTGGAGCACGGTATTTTATACCTTGGTTCAGTAGGAATCTGAGGTTCTTCAAGTTCAAGATGGAATTGATGTTCCTAATCAAGCCGAAGTCCAACAAACCACACCGGAGGGGTACCTGCAGAAGATTCTCTGATGCCTAAGTTAGTATCGTGATTAAGATAAGATAGGGTATTACGGAGGTAACTCTCTAGAATAGGATCAGATCCCCTTTAGTAATGAATGAATGGTATTTATAGAGTTTACCTTAGTTTAGAAAGTGATTTGACTATTTGTCTGGTTGTCAGCTATGAACCGAGGTTTAAGGAATAAAACCGTAATCATTAACGATTTCAGACTATGATTATGGATTTTAATCGTCATCTTGGACGTGGCATGGTATTCTTGGACCCCGGACTGGGTTCCGGTCACCACCCCGGATCAACTTGTAAGTTAAGCCTTATATTTATGGCAATTCTGTACTTTGACTTGATCATATGACTTATGAATTATGATCATTAATATTAGGATTATTTTTCTTAATTCTTTTGAGAATTTATGTCCATAGTTTAACAAAAGTATAACAATCATCTTGCTATAGCATTTGTGGGTCTGCCACTTCAACTGCTATGAAGGATGACCTTTAGCTGTTGAGTGGTTCCTTTATCTATCAGCATTATATCCATTTAACTTTCTAAGCTATGGTCTTAGCCTTGCTTAATAGGTGCCATTAATTTACACAATGCTTGATGTGTATGCTGTCTTCCAATTATTTGGTACTATCTGTTTCTTTGATTAATGAAGAAAATTGCATTACTATTGTGGTGGATTAAGAAATCCAATTCTGAAAGCTGGTTATTGCATTCCCTATTCCGCACCTGCGTGTTAACACACTGCTAGGAGCGTACTCACGTTGGCATATGTGGGTGTACCATACCATTTCTTTCTCTTTTTTGCGAGACAATAACACCTAACTCGCTTCTTAATTTCCTTTCTCTTGCGCGTGTCATTCTATTTGGTACAAGGGGCTGATTCAATTGCTCACCCTTAAGAAATACTAAATGGATGTAATACTGTGCACACTTTCTTGTCCCTTTCCTTGCATGTTCCGCGTATCAAGTGTTGACACGCCAACGCCTATGGAGTCCGCACCATTACACGCATAACCATTCTACATGGGCGTTGTTGATGCTTCAAAGCCTTGTACCATGCCTATTTTTTTCCTATACCATGTCAACATACCAATATAGTAAATTGTTAGTAACTTATTTGTTGCTTTGCAAGATTATACAAAAAGAGAAAAGGAAATATATATATATATATATATATATAATAATAAGAATAATATTTATAATAATAATAATAATAGTAATAATAAAAAAATATTGGAATAGTGGATGAATAAATTAATTAGACGTGAAAAATTTACCCTTAAAATTTTTATGAATCTTATACTTAGTAATTAAGATATTAAGTTAAATATTTTATGCTTAGTGAGAAGTGTAGAAAATATTGAATCTATTTAGGATCTAACATATTACCTAATTATCACTAGAAAAATCAATACTTTATTAATTAATATGTTCCGTTTATTGTCAATAAAAAGTTAGTAAATAGTATAACAACCAATCACCGCATAGTATATATATAGAGAGAGTGAGGTGTGTGCACGCACGCCTCTATGATGCTCCCAAATCTGTTAGTGGCTATCGTGATTTCTTAGGATAATCGTTGATCTAATGGAAATCTAAAAAACATAATGAAACTTGAGGATGAAGAGGAAAACAACGGGAAATAGAAATAGAAAGAGGGGAGAATAAAATTGAACTTTCATTAAGATTCAACCAAAATGGTACATCAGCTATTTATAGAGCTAAGAAAAGGAAAGTGTAAAATGAGCTTAGGTGGATCTTATCACATTGGAACAAATTTCTTCCAACTAACTTGTAATTGACTAGGCAAGGTTTCACATGGCACAAGTTTGTTACTCTCTCTCAAACTGAACTTTGGTATATATTTACCATGTTTAGTTTGTTACAAGCTGGGGTGAAAGTGTTGGGTGGCAAAGGTTTGGTGAATGTAACACCCCTATTTTTATTTTTATATTAAAATTTTAAAAAAATTAAATTATGGTTCTTTAGAACTTTTTAATCTACGTATTATTTATGATTTTTTGGAATTTTTTGGAAATTTTGAATTATTTTAATAAAATAATATATTTTAAATAATTTTAAATTCATATAAAGTGACTTAAAATTAAAAATATTTATAAGAAAATGAATTTAAATTATAAAAAAATTTTCTAAAATCCATTTCAAGTAGACTTATCTAAAAATTATCGGTTTGAGAAAAATCTTGATTTTTTTCAATTGTTAAAAAATTAGAAACGTATCAATAAATATTTATTAACAGAAAATTTTAGATTTTTAAAATTTAAACTTTATATTACTTATTATAAAATTAGTGAAGACTAATATAATATCGCTAAATTTCAAAAAGGACTGATTTTGAATATTTAAAATATACTGAGTGAAAGGTTACTATTTGGCTTAATAATTCAGCCGACATTTACTATGTAAAACACGGTGCATGAATGAAAATTTCAAAGGTTGCACAATAACCAGAAACGAAAATTTCAGAAAATGTATAGTACTTTTATAATAAAATAATGGAATGCATAGTAATTTTTTTCCTATAAATACCAAAAGAATTCTTCTTTAGAATTCATAATTTCAGATTAAGTTTTCTTAATATAGTAGTGCTAGTGAGATAATGGTAGAAGTAAGAGAGAGAAATAATTTTTTTTGGAAGAAGGTTCTGCTAAAATTCTAAGGTAAGAATACTTCTCTTTTATATTTTTTAGGGTTATTTTCATATCGTTTTTAGAAATCTATTATTATACTGGAAATAATATTATTTTAAGTTACTATTCTGCATAGTAAAATACTATTTCAATAGTAAATTACTATTTAAATAGTAAATTATTATTTACTATTACTATTTACCTTTACTATTCACAATTTACTATTTACCATTACTATTTATAATTTACTATTTACTGTTACTATTCACGGTTTACTATTTACCGTTACTATTCACGATTTACTATTCACTATTCACTATTTAAAATTTACCATTTCTGTTTTAAGTAGTAATCTTAATTTTCATCTTATGCCTATACTGAAATAAGATTGGTATTAATATTTCTAGAAATCGGAGGCGCAAAGCAAACTCTCTTTTGGTAACAATTCAAGGTAAGGGGGAGTGAGATAAAAATATAATATGAAAAGACATAAGAATAATGGGAGGAGTCCCCTACTCCTTTTAAATTTAATAAGATTAGTATTTTAAAAATATTAACCTTTTAACTTAAAATTTCTAATAAATTTTAAATTAAATATCTGATGTAACTCTAACATACCTATGCAAGGACCTGTACTTTTATAACGTATATGAACTGGACTATGCCTATGCAAGGACTTGGACCACTATGACCCATATGGACTGAACTATACCTATGCAAGGACTGAATTATATGGACTTACATAAACCTATACGAGAAATGGACAAAAAGAACTTAAAAAAATCAACTATATTAATAATCATTAAATTTTGTATTATGATATTATTAATGATATTTAATTTAATTGATTTGATTATGATTGATTGTATTTGTGATTGATGATGTTTAACTGTGATTGATAATATTTGATTGATGATATTGTAATGTGGAGTTTGAGCATATAGCGAGCATGACGGAAAAACTAAAACTCAGTAAGAATTTCTTACCTTACTCTTTAAATTTTTATTATTTTAAAATCTTTTATTTCTTTTTAGAAATTATTTTTATATTTAGAATAAAAAAATTAGTATTTATTTTAGAAAGTAGACATTTTATGAAGATTAATTTATAACAAGTTGAGATAATTAAATCTTGAATTAAAAAAAAATTATAATTTTGGTTAATGATTTAAAGATTATTCGCTTTTAATTAAAATTTTCAAAAGAAAATTATTTTATTTTTTCCAACTTAATAACTAAAGATATTTGGAAATAATTGAGATTTCTAAATTTGATCTTGTTAAGATTCAATTTGAGAAAGATTATGTAAAGTTTTATATGAGAAAGTTTTTAGATATTTAAGGCTTAGAAACTCAATTTCAGTGAGATTCAAAAACTGTACCAAATTTATTTCTGTGGGATAGAAATTCAGAGAATTGAGAAAATGTACAGTTTATTGAAATGATGTTGTAAACTTTAAGGTATTTAATAATTGAGTTTCTAAAAGCCTTAATCAACTAAATACGTGAGTAGTTCATGCATCATGAAGCATTAAAGTAAAATTAAATGATATTGACTGAGGACGGATTATAGAAACCGGGGATACATTAGAGGAGGCTTAATTTTCAAGCCTTGGGATGAGAGGGTGTAAAAGGGTGCTTCAGGGGACCTGGGGTAGCTCCCTAGTGTCGGGTACTTTCACAATAAAAACTTTGTCAATCTGACTAGTCTCTAAATGTTTCCATGTCAGTTGAGCTGTTCATATTATTATTATCCAGACTTATGAAACAGTGTAAACTCCTAGTTGGCCCAGTACAAATTAAAATTTAAGGGCCCATATATATAGGCAAGTTATGATGAAGATATTACATAACAATCATGCATTCATAATTGATTGTGTATGTGATTGTGATTGTGATTATGATTGATATTATTATATATTAGTTTGTGAAAACCCTTTATTGCTTATGTCTTATTCGAGAATATTATATTCTGTTTCTCACTCTTTCTCCGTGTTTTTGTTTCATATATTCTAAATGGATGGTTCAGAGGGAAGGATCGAAGAATCTCGACAGTAAATATAGCACGTTCTAGAAAGGGAGCTCGATATGAATACCGTGGTCCAATGAATTAATAATGTTAATAAGTAACTGCTTCTGGGCCATGGAGTTTCCTCTTTTTCTTATAATGTAATGTTTATTTTCTTCAGATGAATGTACAATTACTTTATAAAGTTTTAATAATATTTATGAGGTATTTTAGAAATAATGTATCTAATTTATTCTGATATAGTTTCTTTTTAACAATCATATCTTTAGTAAAAAAAAATTTACGAATTTTTCTATAATTTATTAAGGTGTAACAGAGGGTGTTACAGTGAACATGTCTACAAGCTGGTTAGATGAACTAACCAATAGCAACTTGAGAAATCCCTTCATAATTTTCTCTCTAATGAAATGATAATCTATCTCCAAATGTTTAGTTTAAAAATGGAGACCAGGATTTTGAGCTAGGTGTCGTGCACTCTCACTGTCATAGAACAATGTTGGCATTTTTCTGGTTTCAACACCAAGATCCTTCAGTAAGAAGGTGAGCCAAAGTAGCTCTGAAGTTGCTTCTCCTAGGGCCCTATATTCAGCTTCTATAGAAGACCTTGCCACAATGGCCTGCTTCTTTGATTTCTAGCAAATCAAAGAGTCTCCTTATTTAAATCAATCCAAAAACTGATCTTTGAGTGATAGGACACCTTTCCCAATTTGAATCACTAAATCCTAGCTATTAAGTAGAAGAGTTTTTTCTTATAAGTATGCATGTCCCTGGAAAGCCTTTTAGATACCTTATGACTCTTGTTGCTGATATAAAGTGTGCTTTTGTGAGAGAATGCATATGTTGGCTCAATTGTTAAGTAGCATACATAATGTCAGGTCTAGTATTGGTAAGCTATATCAACTTACCAACCAATCTCCTGTAGCTTAAAGGATCATCAGGTAGAGCTAATTTTTGGACAGTAAGAGAGGAAGTCGAATGATAATCCATAGGCACCCTCACTGGTTTGCAACTCAGCATACCAGAGTTGTTAATAAGATCCACGCAATACTTTCTCTTTGTGAGAACAAGTCACTGATTTGTATGGGATACCTCCAGTCCAAGGAAATACTTAAGGATCCCAAGATCCTTAATCCCAAAGGCATTGTGAAGCTATGAATTGATAGGATTGAAATATGCAATCGAATCTCTCAAGAGTATAATGTCATCAACTACACCAACAGAGCTAAAAAAGAGTCTGGGCCATGTTTAATGAACAAAGAATGATCAAATTCAATTTGTGAGAAACTAACATGGAGAAGGAAATCTGTTTCTTTCTACTCTTGCATTTTGTTGTGGTGTCTCATTGCAAGATGTCTCATAAACAATTCCATGCTCAATATAATAATTAGGCATATTGAACTCTTGCCCATTGTCACTTTTGATAACCTTGACAGATTTGTTGCATTGGACCTTGGCCAATTTCACAAAATCTTGCAAGTATTTTCTAACTTTATGCGCTCCTCTCATTAGGATTATCCAAGTAAATCTTGAGTGATCATCTAACACAATGAGGAAATACTTATAACCATGTACAGAGGCAGTTGAATAAGGACCTCATGTATCCACATAGATTAAGTCCAGATTTTGAGCAACTAAGGAATGACTAAGTGTAAAACTTTTCTTTCTTTATTTAGCTAGATGACAAATATCACACAAGACATAATTAGAATCAGAAACAAAATTGTATTGGTTCTTTATTATACTCATCCTCCTATTTGAGCAATGACTAAGTCTAAAGTGTTATAGACTAGTCATAAGAATAAAAGGCTGTAAATGCATGTTGTCTATGTTAACAAATCCAACATCTCCATCATTACAAGAATTAACAACATAATCACATGCCTGAGGTTTAGTGAAATGAAAGAGACCTCCTTGCAGTTTAGCCAAACCAAGAATCTTCCTCCTCTTTTTTTCCTGTATGGTACACAAGTGTCAAAGATCAACTGGTAATCTAGGTCAGCGCATAACTTAGAGATTGATATCAAGTTTAGGGAAAAGTTGGTAGATAAATGGTGATGTGCAAGGTGAGGTGTGGTGCCAAATGTATAGTGCTAATTATATGTGTTGTGATAATGTTTCCATTTGGTAAGTGACCAGTCATATCATCAACTTAATAATATAAAGTAAACTTAGTTAGGGATCTACAAATGTGATTAGAGGCTCTAAAGTCTAGGATCCAATCATTATTATTATTACCAGCGACTAACAGTGATCTTTTCTTAACAACTTCATGTTTCTTCACTACTGAAAATTGGTTTGAGATATGGTCCCTCCCGCATTTTCCTATTTTAGTAAATTCATAAGACCTTTGTATTGCTCATCAGTTAGCATATTACCGCTAGGATCAACTTCATCAAATGTATCTTTATATGGTTTATCATATTCATCCTCAATATTGACAAGATTAATGGTGTTATTTCCTTTCCTTCTCATCATGGAGGGATTACTTAAGGGATATATATGCTTCTTGTAGCACACTTCCATAGTATGGCCTTCTCGACCACACTAGGTACACACTTTCACTGTACATTTACCTATACCAAAACCTCTCCTTGCATCTATTGAGTTAACACTAAACCTTGCTTCATCAGCTGATATAACTCTAAGTCTATTTTGCCTCTCATGTTGTAGGACCATTGGGAATACACAATTTAGTGCTGGTAGAGGTTCTATGATCAAAATTTGGGATCTAATGGAAGAAGAATCATCATTTGATCCAGTTAGGAACCTGATTATCTTGTCCTGTTCCTTATACACCTTGACATTTCTCATAGCTGCATAAGAGCAAGGAACAACATAAGTAAAATGAGGGACAAGTCTAAAGTTTTCCAACTCTACCCATAGAGTCTTCAATTCAGTGAAGAAATTAATTACATCTAAAGATCCTTACCTCATGCCATATATTTCTTGTTGTGGCTCTGAGATACAAATCAAATCTCCCTATGAAAATCTTTCTCGTAACTCATTCCATACATCAGAAGTAAGATCAACATAGAGACCACTTTGTTCAATAGATTCTAAAATTGAGTGAATAATGCAAGAATGGACAAGATTGTTACATCTTTCCCAAAGATCGAACATCAGATCAAACCGATTTGGCATATTAAGTGAACCATCCATGAACTTGAACTTGTTTTTCGAAATCAACACTCTACGCATCAATCGTGACAAGAAATAGAAGTTACTACCTGTCAAAATAGGCATGACCAAGGCAAAAGCTAGATTCTCACCAGGATGAATGTAGTAAGGAGATGTTGGATTCTGCGATGTATCTTGGTTCTGCAGTAGTTGCACACCACCAAAAGTTGATGCTCGCACCATTAAAGGTAAGGAGCTCCATTAACCTAGAGCTTTAATACCATAATGAAACTTGAGGATGAAGAGGAAAACTACGGGAAATAAAAACAAAAAGAAACAAGTTTAAAACTAAACTTTCATTAAGATTCAATCAGAATGGTACATCAACTATTTAGAGAGTTAAGAAAATGAGCTTAGGTGGATCTTATCACATTAGAACAAATCTCTTCCAACTAACTAGTAACTCACTAGACAAGGTTCACATGACACAACTTTGTGAAAGCAATATATGGTTTCCAAATCATATAATGAGGTAGAATATTACTCCTTGGCTAATGTTACAGGTGAACTTGCTTAACTTGTATATTTGCTCAAAGATTTTGAAATTCATCATAGTCCTACATTTCTTTTTTTATGATAACCAATCAACCATATATGTCGCCTCTAAATCTATCTTTCACGAGAAGACCAAGCTTATAGAGATTGCTCTTTGTTTTGTTAATTAGTGAAAAGATTGTTAATGGATCTATATATTAGGATGGTTCATGTTAAATATGCTCATCAACCAGTAGATTTACTTACCAAATCTTTTGCCTCACCACTTTGTCATAGTTTTTTTTTACATTAAATGCATATCTCTGATTAAACAAAAAAATCTTTCGTCGGATAAGCATCAATCAATCCAGGGTTAGTTCATGAAACTAAATGTTTAGGTGAAATCGAAAAGCTAAAGGGGCAAGACAATTAGATGCTTTATTAGCTGACCTTTTAAATGAAGTATAGAAAAACTCACTATGTCATTAGTCATAAGCTTTGAATCCTAAAACAATCTATGTAAATAAGATAAATTTGGAGATTTTGCATTCCACCTATGGGCATTGAAGATATATGTGTTCCATCCCCAACATATACAATTATTAGTTTTATTTTAACACATTGTTAGTTAAATTGTATATATGAATATTGTACTCATTATGATCAATAGTATTCAATTCAATTTCATTTTTCTTTTTCTCGTATACTATTCTCTATTCTAGTACTAGTCATCAGGACAAGCGTTAATTGAGATTTGCAATTTGTGAACATGTATGCTTGGCAGCCAAAAGTGTTTACTAGCACTACGTTCCTCAGACTTATTTAGCCATAACTTCTCAAATAGAAACATATAATTCATGGTTGTGTATTATTTGTTCGGAAATTAGATTTATTTTAGATTTTTTTAAAATATAAAGAAATAAATATGAGAATAAAATCAATACACAAAAATTTAACTTAAAAACCTTTAAAACCAGAAAAAAAAATCACACTCATTATCAAATTAGCAACTAGAGAATAAAATCATGTAAAATTTTTTACATCATATGAAATTCTCTTTCTACTGTTCTGTCCTATAACCTTATATATACTCACTTTTCAAAACTCATCTCACAACATTCTATAACAAGAACATAAAAATAAAGAAAAATTCAAAGTGTTTTTAGGTATTTATCATTGATACTCTGTTAGTTAATGTATTTATTAATTAGTTAGTTTTTCTGTTATTAGTTTGTTAGTGACTAACTATTTTCTGTTAGTTAGTTTCTCTTGCCTCCTTGTATATAAATACTCTTCTCCTTTCTTTTATAATACAATGAATGAATAATTTCTCGATCTTTAGAGTCTCCTTCCTCTGTGAGCCATCTCTACATTCTTTGTTCATTTTATTTATTCATGATTGGGAGAGTTCTAACATGGTATCAGAGCCCCTTTCCCGGGGGCTCTGTTGCGCATGATTGAGCTCAAATTCTTGTGATTGAGGTTTTTAATTTTCAATACTTGAAAGTTAATAATTTGCCTCAAATTCATTTTTTGTCTCTTACTTCGATACCTTTCTTTTCTGAAATTCTCTCGAATCTTCTTCCCTTTTCGTTTTCTTCTACTCGTCATCAATGGCGAATTCTTCAATTGATATTGCGAGCCCGTATTACTTGCATGTTAGTGAAAACCCAGGGGCTTCCATAGCCCCAAGTCCATTAAACGGTGAAAACTACCATTCTTGGTCACGTTCTGCTCTAATTGCGTTGAGTTCGAAGAACAAAATGGGATTCGTGGATGGTTCACTTCTGAAACCTGACCCAGGGGATGCGATGTATAGTGCTTGGGAGAGATGCAACACCATGGTGTTGTCTTGGATCATGCATTCACTTGAAACGCCGATTGTACAGAGTGTTCTTTGGATGGATTCCACGGCGGAGGTTTGGAAAGATCTCAAGGATTGATATTACCAGGGAGATATATTCAGGATTTCAAAAATCCAGGAAGAAATGTATGGGTTGCGGCAAGGACATTTGTCGATCACTGCTTATTTCACTTAGTTGAAGGGCCTATGGCAAGAATTGTCAGACCTATTCCTAATTACACTTGTTAGGTAAAATGTTGCTGTCAATTGCTTCCCACTATACAGAAGTATAGGGAAAATGATTACGTTATAAGATTTTTGAAAGGTCTGAGTGAGCAATACTCGGTAGTGAGACCTCAAATTATGCTCATTAATCCCTTGCCTCCTCTCAATAAAGTATTTTCTCTTTTGATCCAACAAGAAAGACAGTTAAATTTTCTGATTCCTGAATCACAAGCCTTAATGGATTTTGGTGGATCTGGGAGAGGTTTCCATAGAGGAGGAAGAACTCAAGGAAATGGCTCTGGTCAAGGGACAGGAAGAGGGTTCAGTAACAAGCAGTGTTCGTATCATGGTAAGCTTGGTCACACGGTTGACACTTGCTACAGGAAGCATGGGTATCCTCCACATTATTTCAGTAATGGTGACAATAACACTTCTCAGTTCAAGAAAACTTACAACACTAATAATTGTGTCCTCGAAGAAAATGGAGATGAGGCAGATGACAAAGTCAGTGTTCCTTCTCAGAGGGAAATGAAGGAACCTGTGTTGAATTTTACTCCTGACCAACATAAGGCTCTTTTGGCATTACTTCAACAAAATGGGATTCATGCTGTAAATCATTTAGTTTCTTCAACTGATGATACATTTTTAGGGTCAGAACCATCAAGTTTCATTTGCAATCTAAATACAATTTCTAATTCTAGTTTTTGGATCATTGATTCAGGTGCCACTAACCACGTTTGTAACTCTCTTTCATTGTTCCACACTTATAAACACATTAAACCTATTCTTATTAGATTGCCTGATGGTAATAAGGTTACCACTTCTATATCTGGCACTATTTTCTTCACAAAACAATTTTACTTACTTGATGTTTTGTTCATTCCTTATTTTGGTTTTAATTTGATTTTTGTGTCTAAATTTACAAAAACCTTGTCTTGTAAACTAATTTTCTCTGCAACATCTTGTCAAATTTAGGACTCCCTTACCCTAAGGATGATTGGTGTAGCTGATCTATTTTTAGACCTGTATGTGATGAGTCCATCGACCTTGCAAGACTTTCCTTAGCATTGGATACATAGTTTCAACTCCTACAAAGATCCTTGGCATCTCAGGTTTGGTCATCCCTCACATGAGAAGCTTCTGTGACTTAGAAAACTTTACCCTTTCATTTCATGTACAAAAATCCCAGATTCTTGTGATGCCTGTTATTTGGCAAATTTAAGAAAGCTCCCTTTAGCAATAGTAACACTGTAACAACTACTCTTTTTTCAGCTTGTGCATGTTGATATTTAGGGTCTTGTTTCTATACCTTCTTTTTTTGGTCATAAGTACTTCTTGACAATTGAAGAGAATACAAGCAAATATACTTGGATATTTTTTATGAAGAATAAACATGAGACTAGTTCCTTACTTAAATCTTTTGTTCAACATATTAAAACTCAATTCAAACAACATGTGAAAATTATTAGATCAGATAATAGCAGAGAGTTTAACATGTGTAGCTGGTTTTCTGAAAATGGAATTGAACACCAAGGATCTTATGTTGAGACACCTCAAAAAAATGGCATTGTAGAAAGAAAACATCAGCATATTTTAGGTTTAGCAAGGTCTCTTATGTTTCAGTCTCATGTCCCTAAATCTTTCTAGAACCATGCTGTTTCCCTTGCTGTTCACCTCATTAATAGACTTCCATCTCAACTTCTTAACCAAAAATCACCCTATAGTGTTTTGTTTGGTGTTATTCCAAACATTTCTGACCTTAGAGTGTTTGGTTGTCTCTCTTATGCTAGCACTCTTGTCTCAGGTAGAGCTAAATTGGACCCTAGAGCTAGGAAGTGTCTCTTCTTAGGTTACAGACTTGGCATGAAAGGTTACATTCTGTATAATTTAAATAACAGAGAAACTTTTGTCTCAAGGAATGTTACCTTTCATGAAGATATATTTCCTATGCAACATCCTAATCCTGCATCTCATACCTTACCTTCTTCTCAGATCAAGGACTCCATTGACCCTATCCTTTGGTCCTTTGACAATCTCATTTCACTCAATGATGACACAGACCTTCCCACATTACCTCATCATTCTTTACCCACTCATAATCCAAATGTCTGTGTCCCTAATCCTGTTACTTCCACACCTGAAATTACTATCCAGCCAAGGAAGTCTACAAGGGATAGGAAACTTCCTTCCTATTTGAAGGACTATCACCATACTTTGGTCTGCAGTGGTTCTGCACCTGATCATGCTTTGGTAAGGTATCCTCTTTCTTCTTTTCTCTCTTATAAAAATCTTTCTATACCTCATAAGCATTTTTCTGTTGCACTAACAACTCTATGTGAGCCAAACTCTTATCAAGAAGCTATTCAGCATCCCTATTGGCAGGATGCCATTAAAGTTGAACTGCAGGCTCTGGAGTCAAATTAGACATGGGAACTCACTCATTTACCTTATGGGAAGAAACTGGTTCAATGCAGATGGGTTTTTAAAACTAAGTTGAAAGCTGATGGCACCATTAAAAGGCATAAAGCCAGGCTAGTGGCTAAGGGTTTTACTCAGACAGAAGGCATTGACTTCCTGGAAACCTTCAGTCTTGTGGCCAAGGTTACCACTATTTGACTCCTTTTGTCCCTAGCCTCAGCACAGAACTGGCATCTGCATCAGCTTGATGTGAATACAACCTTTCTTCATGGAGACCTACATGAAGAGGTGTACATGAGACCACCTGAAGGTCTAACCTTACCTGCACCCAACCTAGTGTGCAAGCTAACCAAGTCCCTGTATGGTTTAAGATAGGCAAGCAGACAATGGCATGCAAAGCTCACAGACACTCTCCTTTCCATTGGCTTTACTCAATCCAAGGCAGACTATTCCTTATTTACCAAGACATCATCTAGAGGTTTCACTGCTATCTTGACCTATGTTGATGACCTGATTTTGGCAGGGCAGGATTTGTCAGAAATCAACTCTGTCAAGAACCTCCTGCATTCAAAGTTTGGTATTAAGGACCTTGGGCACCTCAAGTTCTTCTTGGGTTTTGAAGTTGCTAGATCATAACAAGGCATTACTCTTTATCAAAGAAAATATGTACTAGAACTCCTTCAGGATACTGGCCTCTTAGTATCCAAACCCTACAACACACGTATGGATCTTGCTGCTGCACTTAGCTCTGAATTAGGCACCCCCTTTTCAGATGCCACAGCCTATAGAAGGCTTCTTGGCAGGCTTGTCTACCTCACCAACACCAGACCTTATATTTCCTTCTCCGTGAGTAAACTTAGTCAGTTTTTATCCAAGCCAACATTTGATCACTACAAAGCAGCCATTAGAGTACTTAAGTATATTAAATCTACCCCTGCAAAAGGCCTATTTTTTCCTTCCTCTTCAGACCTGAAACTCACAGCCTACTTAGATTCAGATTGGGCTTCTTACATTGATACAAGGAGATCCACCTCAGGTTTCTGTTTCTTTCTCGGCCATTCCTTAATTTCCTGGAAATGCAAGAAGCAATCCACTGTTTCTAGATCCTCTACAGAAGTTGAGTATAGAGCCTTAGCACTAATCACCTGTGAAGCACAATGGCTAACCTCTCTTCTTGCTGATTTTGGTTTCCTTCACTCCTCACCTGTCAATATTTTTTGTGATAACCAATCAGCTAGGTACATTGCTAATAATCTTGTTTTTCATGAAAGGACCAAGCACATTGAGCTTGATTGCCACACAGTTAGAGATAAAATTCAGGCTGGCCTCATTCATCTCTTACCAATTCCATCCAAAGAGCAAATTGCAGATCTGCTAACTAAACCCCTTGCTGTTGGGTCTTTCAATTTTCTCATGAGCAAGCTTGGAATGTTGGATATCCACATTCCAGCTTGAGGGGGGTTGTTACTTAATGTATTCATTAATTAGTTAGTTTTTTGTTATTAGTTTGTTAGTGACTAACTACTTTCTATTAGTTAGTTTCTCTTGCCTCCTTTTATATAAATACTCTTCTTCTTTCTTTTAGAATGCAATGAATGAATAATTTCTTGATCTTTAGTGTCTCCTTCCTCTATGAGCCATCTCTACATTCTTTGTTCATTTTATTCATTCATGATGTGGGGGAGTTCTAACATACTCAATACTCTCGTATAAGTGTTCCACATAGTATTACAATTGATAGTATCCTTCCTTAACATGCCACTTATTTATAGGGAATTTGAGTCAAGCATTCCATATCAATTGTTTCAAAGACAATGAATATTGACCACAAGCTTTTGATTGGGTGTTTTCTTGGCGGAACAATACAAGTCACTCATTCTTTCAATGGAATACAACCCTAAATTCCTATCCTTTGCACAGATTGTGACACTAAAATTATAATTGGATTATGATCGAATTTATGCCTTGTAAAGTTGATGAACCAGGCATGACTTCCATATAAACCAATTAGAATTTTCCAAGCCATAATTTAACCTTGCTACATTATAATGATTATGCTTTTTATTTGACCATGTGAATCTATAACCTTAAAACTCAGTAAGATCACATAATATTATTTCATCTTTTGATTTGTCTTTTAATTAGGAGCATCGCCTCCCATCTTACTCTTAAAACATGATTTGATTAAAATCTCTTATGCAAACTAGGGAATGAGATTGGATTCGAGAGAAAAAAGAAGCTTACAAGTACTTTTTTTTTGTGATTTCACGGTAAGAGAACTATTTTTTTAAAACAACAAATATCTTTATTTTAAAACAATATATAATAGAAATTAAATTCAATCAGGACTCTTCACACAATCTTAGTTTGTACTACTAATTAAACAATAATCTATTAGTGTAAAAGAACTATTCTTATGCACAAAGTAGATAGATAAGAAGAAAAGAAAATTATATTATTATTATTATTATTATTATTATTATCATTATTATTATTATTATTATTATTATTATTATTATTATTATTATTATTATTATTATTATTATTATTATTATTATTATTATTATTATTATTATTATTTCAAAACAAACAAACACCACTAGCAGAATTCTTTCTCTCCCTATTGAGGTCATTGAATACACATTATTAAAACCAGTCATCCCCTAAAACATTTCATCTCAACCGAATTCTTCTTTGTTTCCCTTAAGAAAACCACATAAGCAACCCTTAAAGAAATGAACTTTGCACAGTTTCCCAAACCACTAAAAAAATTGTGATTTGCGTGCTAACACACAAATTTTGATAGTTGTCATGGAAAATATTAATTGTTATAGTCTTTAACTATATATAAAAAAAGTATCAGTACAGATATACACCTTTTTTTTTCAAGTGTACCAAAGTTTAAAATAATATAAGTCTAGTGGAAAGAAAATTATTCCTTTCCTTGAAACAAAATGAAAAAAAGGAAGAAAAATATGAAATGGCCAAAAGCAATATTAATTAGTGATTAACCAAAAAATGGTTGATGAAAGGACTTAGGAAAGAAGACAAATGAGTAAGGTATGTAAGACAGTTGGCATTCCTATGTTTCAAGGAGTCCGGCTTGTATAACCATCGCATATACTGCGTGCATCTTCTTCCTTCCTTTTTTTTTTCTCACTGACAATTGCATGATGAAACCACTTAGAAATTTCACAGTCGATGTTTCCAATACAAATTGTTGACCCTGGACTGTGTATTTATATAAACAACTTAAATTGATATATCCAATATTCACTTGGTTCTCTCAATTATTTTTACGTAACAACTTCAACATTTTCTTCATCAAAGATGTCCAGTGCTCGTTCTTCCTCACCCAAATGGTCTGCTGAATTTTGTGCCTGTGGAGAAGACCCTAAAACATGTAAGATCTTAATTAAATTTTGCGCGTGAGTCCAATCACTAACAATAACATGCACTTGTTATGTTATGTGTGTGTGTTGAATTAATCATGCAAGATATTTATTGATTATTTAGAATCAATTCAATGATTAATCTGTTGCTATATACAAAAATAATGCAGGTTTAATAACGTGTTGTCTACCGTGCATCACCTTTGGCCAAGTTGCAGAAATTGTGGATGAAGGGCGTAGTTGTAAGATATGCAATAAAATAGAATAAATATATATTATGATGATTATATATTTTACTATATGTTACATTAATTGATCATAATTTAATTTGATTTGTCATATGGGATTAATCAATTAATATCTTTGATGGTTTAACTGACGAGAATGTAGCTTGCTTTGGACAAGGGTGTGCCTATGGGTTACTTATGTTGGTTAATTGTCACTGGTTATACTCGTGCTTATACAGAGAGAAACTGAGGTCAAAGTTTGGGTTACCAGCTGAACCATGTTGTGATTGCTGTGTTCATTTCTGCTGCACTCCATGTGCCTTATGCCAAGAACATGCTGAGCTTAAAGCAAGAGGCATTCACCCTTCCAAAGGTATGTATCTATCCACCTTTCTATATAGGAAGCAAAAAACAAAATTTATTAAGAGGAAAACTTTGGATTTTTCTCATTAGTTAACAGTACTGGCTATAGCGAATTCAATATATAGTCCTAATAGGAAAGAAATAAGGTCTAATTTTCTGAAATTAAAAATGAATATAAAATCATTTAATTTATATTAATTGATAATTAATATTGATGAAAACCTCAAAAAAAAAATTGAGGAAAATCAGATATAATTTTTTTAAAAAATATTTACTATTAATAATTATTAACTAATTATTGATATATAATTTTTCAAAAAAACTATTTAGTTATATATTTTATTAACCAGAGTGTACTTAAGACATTATTTAAGAAAATAGAAATAATTTTTTATTAAAAATTATGTAAGAATTAATTAAAAAATCAAAATAAGTATGTTTTAATGATATTAACAAATAAAAACTCTCTGCTTAATCAGTGTTCTAAAGACACTCGTTAGCATTTTTTTAATTTATAACTAAACGGAATACACAAAATCGTTATATGACCGTGAATGTGACGTGATTTCCATCAATTCCGAAGTTTTAGTGAGATTCTTAATTTTACGTTTAGCCAACCAAAAATATCCATGTCATTTGTATTTTATTCGAATTAATTTTTTTCCGTAAAATAAAGTATAACTTGTTTTTTTTTATCTCTATAAGTATAGCTGTTTATTACAAATAATTTTGTGGGACCTTTCTTTTGGGAGACTGTGTTTGGGTCTATAGCAATGGCCTGCCTAACGTTAGAGTTGGCCGGCCTGGTTAACAAGGAAAAAAACAAAAATTGGAACCTTTCTCTTTTGTTTACATTTTACATTACTTTTTAACAATCTTTTTATAAACTTTATGAAATAGTACTAATACAGGTTATATAAGACAAAACTTTCATTTGATTCGTATAAATACCACTCTTTTATTATAGTTATGATACGTTAAACCAACCTTAACGTTTGAGTTTTAATATTGATATTGTATTAACTTGGGCGTTGAAGTGTCTATGCAAATGACACTTTATTTCGCCTCAAACGCAAAATATCAATATGTGTGTTGGGCAGAAGACATCGAGACCTTATGATCACTATCAGACTTAAGGATACAATATTGAATTCTCACTGGACCGGTATAAGATATTGGACATATAAGTCCAGTACCCATAATAGAAATTTCTCCCCCTATACCGGGTAAATCATTGGCATGTTTGGTGGGACACGCTAAAGTTATTCCCACTAACCACAATCATAGTCATGGACGCAAGTAACTGTGAAGGAACTTATGAGGATCATTTACAAGATATGACCCATAATAAGAATGAACCTTTTGGATACAACCTAGATTATGGTAACATCCCAAAGTCAGTTGCTCCACGTGGAAGGAGAACCAGGGTAGTAGCTCAAACAGACCCCAATAGATCACCCGTTAGCTTCAAGCGAAATTGCAAGACCTTAGACACAATCGGGTGTCATCTTAGGATATCCGAATCATCATCCATCAAAAGGCTTCTCTCGCTAAGCCCTGGTCATCTACTTCTCAACGTGAAATGTCTTCTTCACTAGAATACTCCACGATTTTGACATACAATGAAGATCATTAAGAGTCCACATACCGGATTGAGCATCACTCTCCCTATTATCAATCTTTGCAAGATGGTTTTCTAGGTTACAAGTTCAACATCTCGTTTACTTGATGTCTTATGCAGGCTTTGATGATGAGGTTGATCCTGGTAAGCACTTAGATTATTACATGAATGAGTTTTTATTCCTCAGGGATACGACAATGTGATGTGTAGGATGTTTCCCAATACCTTAGTTGGGGGAACCCTCACCTAGTTCAAGGACATGCTTGCGAGATTGATTGATTATTGGGCAGATCTTGCTTAAGCTTTCAGAAGGAATTTCGTCATAGCAAGGGATGCCTTGAAAACCTCTTATACATTGGCTTAGATCAAACAAGGTGAGACAAAATCCTTAAAAGACTTCTTGAAGAGGTTCTACAAGCAATCATCTATGGTCATAGGGTTGACGGAGTTAGCTTTTACTATGTCTTTGAAAAAAATAACCCCTTCAAACCCTCGAGGAGTACAGGAAAAAATGTGCCCAACATGTAGGGCAAGGAATGCACCTCCCTACCATCGGATTAAGCCCAATAATGACATCGATTCTAAAGGAAAACCAAAACATGAAAAGGTGTCATGGAAAGACTGAGATAGGAAGCAAGCATCTCATCCCAAAGACAAGAAAGTGTTCAATTTTGATCACTATACTCCACTCAATATAAGACGTAGTCATACCTTCAGAGAGCTTGGCTTTCTGGGGTTGGGAGTGTACAGTGTGAGGAAAACAACACCAGCCAAGAGAAAGGAAGTTAAATCAGTAACTGTTCATGAATATGCCATACAATGATAAGAGACGAAGGGGTAGGTACTGTAAGGTTATGGGGGACAAGGCCCCACCAAGGCTACACCGGTTGAAAAGGCCAAGATGAATGTTGTTAAAGAAATTAACTAAGATAAGGAGTTGGAGGAACCTCCCCCGAGGTAGAAAAGGGTGGTGATAGATATGATAGTTGAAGGATTTGTGAAAGGTGGAGTGTCGAACACCATCTACTAAAATTATTACAAAATAGTTATGTCCTTGCAAGTGAAGCCTGATAATAGACCTTATTAGAATGTAATCCAAACTCCTTTTATCACATTCTATGATGATGATTAGAACCCCAATATTCCTGATGGTAATGATGTGGTAGTAATTGAGGCCGTTATAGCTAATAAGGATATGAGAAGGCTTTTAGTGGATCAAGAAGATGTGCCTAACCAATATAGATTTACAACCATATACCCAAGATTTAACGATGTTTAATGGAGAAAAATAGCCTACCAAGGGCTACCTCGATACAAGGATCACTTTTGAGGGTGATTCAGTACCAAATTGTGAAAATGAGGATTTTGGTTATTGATGTGAAATCACCCTTCAATAGGATCTTGGGAAGACCAATGTTGAATACAATGGAGGCGATATTTTCAACACCATACTTATGGTGATTATGTTAAGAAGGTGACAGATATCAGTGACAAGCTTGAGAATAATATGGAGAAAAGACTGATAGAGCTTCTCTAGGAGTATAAGCAACTACTTGGACTACAACTGACATGCCAGGAACTGATCCTAACTTTTATTGTCACAAGTTAGCAATGTACCCAAAGACAATGCATGTAGCTCAAAAGAAAAGACGTTTGGACCTAGAGAAGTAGAAGGTGGTATGTGAATAAATAGAAGAGCTCTTAAAAGCTGGTTTCATTCATGAAATATGATATTCCTTTCGGGTATCCAATGTTTTCATGGTTAAGAAGGCTAATGTGAAGTAGAGGATATGCATAGATTACGTAAATATGAAACGGTGTTGTCCTAAAGACCCATACGTACTCCGTAGCATTAAATGAATAGTAGATGATTCTTTGAGATAACGATTTCTCTCATTCATGGATGCTTATTCTAGATACAACTAGATTCTGATCTGGAAAAAGGATGAAGAGAAAACTATTTTCATCAATGACAAAAGTGTGTTATGTACATCATCATGCCTTTTGGATTGAAAAATGTTGAAGCCATATATTAGCATATGATTAATAAGATTTTTGAAGAAATGCATACCAAGTTAGTAGAAGTGTATATTGATCATATCATCACTAAAACCCCCATTTGGTGGGTATTATATTGATGACTTTTAAAAGATCTTTAAGAGACTGAAAATGTATGAGATGGGGCTTAACCATTAAAATGCATGTTTGCAGTTTCAACTAGAAGGTTTTTAAGGTTTATGTTGACTTAGAGAAGTATTTAGGCTAACCCACACAAGTATAAAAGCATCAAGGATTTACAAAGCCCAAAGAACTTGAAGGAGGTGTAGTCTCTAAATGTCAAGGTAACAATGTTATCCTGGTTTATACTTAAGATAACGCATTGTTCACTGCCATTATACAAAGTCTTGAAGAAAAATAAAAAGTATGAGTAGGGTGAAAAGTAGGAAAAGGATTTTTAGAGTCTGAAGGATATGTTAGACCAATCATTGATATTTATCAAACCCTATACCAGAGAAAAATTGTTTTGTACATGTCTATATCTAACGAGGCCTTGGGAGTTGTCTTATTCAAGGAGATGTTAGAGGGGTACAAATTGGTGTACTTCACTAGTAAGACTGTCCAAGAAGTGAAGCTCCAATATCAGAAGACCGAAAAGGTTACGTTGGCAATAATATAGCATCCTAGATATTGAGGTAATACTTTCACACCCATCCTATAATAATCAGAACAGATCTCTTGTTGAGGATAGTGTTGTACAAACCAAATCTCACAAGAAGAATAATTAAGTGGGCAATTGAGTTACTAGAGTTTGATATCTTCTATGAGCCTAAAATCATTATTAAGGCTCATGTCTGAGTAGATTGTATTGTTAATATGACATGAGAAGTGTCAGAGAATAATTGTTCACACTAAACGGTGTTTATGGATGGGTTCTCCAATAGCAAAGGATGCAATGTCAGTATAGTGGTCGAAAATGATGATGGAGTGCATGTTGAAATCTCTTTTGAGATTTGATTTCAAAATCTCAAACAATCAAGTGAAGTATGAAGCTTGTTTGGCTAGACTAAGAGTCGTAGTGGATGTTCGTGTAAAGGAAATGATGTTATGGGGCGATTCTCAACTTGTCATTTCTCAAGTTTTAGGAGAATACCAAGCCAGAAAGTTTTTGTTGTGACAAGATTTGGTTAGGGTGAATGAGATAAAGAAGAAATCTAAGAAGATGGAGTTTAAACATGTCCCTAGGGAAAAGAATATAAGGGCCAATATTTTATAAAGGCTAACAAGTACCAAGAAAGCATGATCCACAATGATAGCAATTCAAAGCATTATACTTGAGCCAAGCATAAAGCTCTTACTCATATTAACATAGTTTATGCTTTTGAAAAAAAAATTTGGCTAGCCCTAATCATTCAATATATGGAAAATAGGAAGTTTCCCATTGATCTCATGGAAAAGAAGTTGAAAAAGGAATTGCCAAAATTCCTACTAGTCGATGGCTAGCTAATCTAACAGGGATTCTCCATCCTGTCCTTAAAATGCTTGAATGAGAATAAGATTAATATTGTGATAACCGAGGTGCGCGATGGAACTTATGGACACCATACTAGTAACAAGCCTCATGAGAAAGATTCTAAGGGTGGGCTACTGGTGGCCCACAATGAGGAAAGATACGATAGAATACTAAAGAAATATGACTCTTGTCAAAAAATTGCCAATTTACACCACGTCCTAATTGAGGAACTCTCGATATTGGTTGTACCATGGCCCTTCCATCAATAGGGATTGGACATTTTAGGATTGTTTCCTATAGCTTCATGGAGTGTCAAGCACTTAATAGTTTGAGTTGACTACTTCACTAAATGGATCAAGACTATAATGTTGGTAAATATCACATTATCCTAAACTAAAAGATTTGTGTATAAGAACATTACTACTAGGTTCAGAGTGCTTGGGAGTTTTGTGACTAATAGCGACACCCAGTTCACTAATCGAAAGCTTGCAGATTTTCTTGAAGGATTAAAATTTAAACAAGTGTTCTCGTCAGTAGAACACCCCCAAACAAATGGCCAGGTTGAGGTCACAAATAAAGAAATCCCCAAGGGCCTTAAGAAAATACTTGGCGAAGCTATGGGGGAATGGACCAATTAGCTTCGCCATGTGTTTCGGGCATACCGGACCACTCCTTATTCATTTGCAGAGGAATCACCTTTTAAGCTTACTTACGGAGTGGAAGTGGTCACACGAGTCAAGATCAGCAAGCTTTCTTCTAGGGTCTAACACTTTTCAGAATCTAGCAATGAGGATTGCTTGCGACTTAAGTTAGACATCATAGAAAGTAGAGAAAAATCATTTTATAGGGACCAAGCTATAAAGGCCAAAGTATTATACAGATATAACGAGAAGGTTCAACTCTAGTTCTTTAACATTGGGGACCTACTTCTAAAAAGAGCCAGCATGGGTAACAAGTTCACTCACCAAGGAAAGCTTGCTTCCAACTGGGAAAGTCCCTATAGAGTCACTAAGGTCACCCTTAGAGAAGTATACCAATTGAAGACTTTAAAAGGTAACCCCATCAAGAATAATTGAAACATTTTTAACCTTAAGGTTTATTATAGCTAACCTATATAAGAAAATGTATGCTTTATTCCCTACCTTAGGGTTTTTCCCACTAGGTTTTCTTTAGGGAGGCTTTAATGAGGCACACTTTGATAGCTCGATGTACATCCAGTTAATAAAAAGAGATTTAAAAACTCCCATCTTTCATTTCTAAGTTCTTACAAGACGGTATCAACTTGAAGGTTACCATTTATCAGAGCAACATAAGCCAAACGAGATAGTTGAAGATCTATTAAGCAACACAATTGTATAAAGCTGGTCACTTGACATAAGTGACTAGCACTTTAGCCCCAACGAGTGGTGTGACTAATTATCCGATATGAGCATAACTAGTTAGATCTTGATGAGTGGCCAAGATAATCACTCGGTATTAGTGTGATTATCACATAAGCCTTAACGAGTGGAGATACTAGTTATCCGATATAAGTGTAACTAGTTGACCTATAATGAGTGGCACAACTAATCACCCAATATAAGTGTGATTAGTAAGTTAACCCTAATGAACGATAGGACTAGTTATCCCGCACAAGTATAATTAGTTCAACCTAAGTGAATTGCTAAACAAATCACCTTATATAAGCGTAATGGTTGTTTAAACTTGTCAAATTAATAAGGCGATTACAACACGAATTCTATTATTTAAGCATAAGTTGCTAAGTTGATATGCAACTAATAAATTTGATATGCAACGTGAATAGAACTTAGGCAAATTATTCATGCAAAAAGGAATTATGGGACTATACCCCTATATACAAAAGTGTCAAAATACAAAAAGGCACTATGGCGTCTAGAATTCACCCAATGACAAGCTAAAGGAAAATGAAGTAGTGTTGTCCTTTCCAGTTTTGGCATATCCTTCTCCAACTCCTTGTCATTTTTAGTATTTAGATGAGTTTCCTCGTCATCTTTCCTCTAACTAGACTCCTCCTCCAGTGATACCGTCTTCTACTTCATAGATTAATCTTCAAGTAGAGGAAAAATAGGATAGGCCTTATTGACTGGCTTATAAAAATTCCCACAGCCGACTTCATAAAATACTCCACTATGTAATTCATGATGCAAGCCAATACCATTGGTGTTTAGATGAATAGAAGAGTTCTAACGTTGTAATTGTCGGATCATACTACTAAAAGCCACCTTGGCAACGTACTTATACATATCCCTTATTTCTCTTCAGGCAGTTTTTTTGTCCTATAGTTATTTCTTCACAACATCCACATCGACATGTGCCTTTGCCTCCATATCGACCTTTACCTATTTAAGCTTATCCAATTCTTTCCATAATGTTGTTAGGGTATCTATAAGTTTCATTCATTGTAGTTTGGCTTCTAAAGCTTTCTTCTTTTAGCCTTTAAGTTTTTACATTCTTTAACTTCTTTTTAACAGCTTTTTTTTCCTACTTTGCCACTCCTTTTATAGCTCGGGATGACCATGGCGGTATGGCATTAGCGTGCTTCAAGGATCCGAGATAACTGTGTGCAAATGATTAGATAACATTAGCACTCTCAATGATGTTCCATATCACCCTTATAAATGCATCTTAAACCTCCTCAATAGTTAAGTCTTTCATTCGAAATGGTGAGTTGATTAAAACGTGTTTTCCAGTCTTAGTCTCCAGAAATTAAGAAATAATGGTATGGAAGTAGGAGTGTGGATTCGATGTTCCCGGGTTGGAGGAGTATGAACCTTTTTCCCACCGCTATGCATCAGTTTCAAACATTCAACAGTAGCACGGTTTCTTGTGCCTCCAACACTACCATCTTTGTTACTCTGCCCCTGCCTATCCTTTAGCTTTTTGGGTTGTCTTGCCACAAGGTCTTTCCCATGATGACATTTTTTTTTGCTAGGAGTACAAGAAGGATTGGGATTTTTTTTGGAGAATAGCGGCACTTCCAATTGGGATGCTAATCTTCTCCAACACATTGTCGAAGTGCCTCACTAGTTAACTTGGTGAAACTATATGGAAGAGATAGCATATGAGCTAAGTGACTCTTTTTACTCTCCTATATATATATTGGCATATGTCCTATTGTGCAACCCATGGCTTATGTTGAGGTCTCACTGACGACCACGATGGTGGCCCACAAAGAATCTCAATGGATTCATCACTCGCGTGGCAATCCCTCATATCCCAATTTTCAAAAAGTAATTACAGAAATTTACAAAAGAGGATAGGATAGGAGGATACCTATAGAGATGATGCTAACGGTTTGCATTGTATGAGCTAGGGAAGTGGTGGAATAATTCCAGATTTCTGATATTAGAGCACTTAGAGATTGTAGAGAGAAGTGAAAAATGAAGAATAATGAATCCTTTTTTATAGTTAAGCCACAAAGGACGAAAGGGCGAGAGCGATAGACATAATGATAAGAGTGTGCACGTCGCTTCACATACCAAACGATGGTTGCATGAACATGGAAGTGTCACAACCATTCACCAATTTACACGTGTCGCAATTAGAGCTTAGTCAGAAGAGAAGGAGCACTCTAGTACAAAAGGTTATTGTACTAGTGAAATTTTTTAAAACAAAGTTACCATATCGACACTTATAAGGCTAGTCAGGACACACATATAGGCCTATTAGAGCAATCCCCAAATCACTCCAACAGGTCAGGGATGGGTAAATGATTTAGGCCTAATATCGATACTGGTATCAAAGACCCATACTAGTAGCAAGAGAACCGCATTCGATACAACGCAATTCCATATTAGTATCTGTACAACTACCTCCGATATCAACATGAACTATGTAGTATTGTTTCATAGTAGAACCCTCGATAATCGACATTGATCTAATTTGGTATCAAATAGAGGTTGAGGAACATGTCAGGGTACACTAGTTAACATATGCAAATATGTTAGGAATGTTTATGTCAGTGTCAGCTTTCCTCACACTTTATAGAAAAGTATTGGCACAAGCTATCTAAGATAAAACCCTTACCTGATTCCTATAAAATTCACTCATTTATTGTTATTAAGGTATGCTCAAGCAACCTTAACACTTGAGCGACAATGTTGATATTGTATTGACTTAAGTGTCAGAGTGTTTTTGCAAGTGACACCTTATTTTGTCCCCATAATGCAAGATACTTATGTGTGTTGCATAGAAGACATCGAGACCTTAAGATTCTCATTAGACTTGAGAATATAATATCGGATCTCCAATGAACAGATGTAAAATATTGGACATATAAACCTGGTATCCATACTGGAAGTTTGTCCCTTCATATTAAATAGGTTACATATATTACAATACACAATCCTACAATATTTACCTTTTTAAAACTAAATATTGGAGGTGATTAGTTTTTTGAAAATAAGATAGATAATTTTAAAACTAAAAAACTGAAAATCAAAAATCAATTTTATGGTTCTTAAATTATTTTAACATGTATTAAAAATGAACTAAAGTATTTTATTCGGTCAAGTTTTATTTTCAAAATTGTTTTAAAAACAATCTAAAAACTTACAATCAGTTGAATAAAATGACCAAAATTCATAAAAAATTATCAAATGTCTATCTACAAACACTGGTGGAAAAAAGGGTTTTAAGCACGGTTCTGGAGGGGTTTTAAGCACGGTTCCCGAACCGTGCTTGTTCCCACCGTGCTTGTAAATAAGGGCTTTTAAGGACGGTTCCCCAACCGTGCTCGTAGGTGGGCTTTTAAGCACGGTTGATATTAACCGTGCTCGTAGGTGGGCACTTTTAAGCATGGTTCCATCTGAACCGTCTTCGTAAGTGGGCACTTTTAAGCACGGTTCCTCTTGAACCGTGCTCGTATGTGAACTTTTAAGCACGGTTCCTCTTGAACCGTGCTTGTTTCTGCTGGACTTTTAAGAACGGTTAAAGCATAACCGTGCTTAAAAGTGTGACTTTTAAGCACGGTTAACACCATAACCGTGCTTAAAAGTGTAATTTTTTTTAAAAAAAATTTTATTTGATTTTTATTCTTTCCCAGAAACCTGTAAACAGTCCCAGACAGTCCAATGATAAATAATAATGAACGTACAGAATCATTGTCCTGTTAGCCCGTCAAACACATCAACCCCCTCTACCCATAACATTTTCAGGTCTTCAACTAACGGAGATAAGTATACATCAATGTCGTTCCCTGGTTGTCGTGGACCAGAAATCATCATTGATAACATAACGTACTTCCGCTTCATGCACAACCACGGCGGCAAGTTGTAAACAAACAACAAAACAGGCCAAGAACTGTGGTTTGTGCTTTGGTTCCCATATGGGTTCATGCCATCTGTGGCTAGTGCAAGCCTAACATTTCTTGGGTCACAGGCAAAATCTGGAAACATCGTATCCATTTTCTTCCACTGTAATCCATCTGCCGGATGCCTAACTAATCCGTCAACAACCCTTTCATCAACGTGCCATCTCATAAGCTTCGCATCATCTGCATTGGCAAATAGACGCTTTAGTCGTGGAACTATAGGGAGATACCACAACACCTTCGCAGGAGACCCCTTTTTGCAGAAATCATCAGAATCAACCTCTTTCTTCTTATATCGTGACACCCCACATCTAGGACATCGATGCAGCATTTCGTACTCACCACGGTATAATACACAATCATTTGGGCATGCATGTATCTTCGTATACTCCAAGCCCATAGGACACAACACCTTTTTAGCCTCATAGTTACGATTTGGCAAAGTGTTACCAACTGGGAGCATTTCTTTCAACAACTTAAGCAAGTCAGTGAAGCTTTTATCTGTCCACCCATTTATCGCTTTCAAATTAAATAATCGTAAAACTGCTGACAACCTCGTGAAATTAGAGCAATTCGGATACAGCGGCTTTTCAGAATCCTCACATAGACTCGCATATACGTGAGCTCTTTTAAAACTTTCTACCCCTACATCATGGATCATATCCTCAAGTCGGTCATCCATGTCATCATCAACCTCATTAGCAAAGCTTTGGTCTTTTGTTTGAAAACTAGTACTTGGCACCTCAACATGTTCACCATGCCATATCCATCGCGTATAACTCTGAAGAAATCCATCACACAACAGATGTTCTCGCACCTCTGTCAATTCTAGTCGGCGCATGTTTAAGCATTTAACACAAGGGCAAAAATACATTCCATTCACCTCTTCAGCATTTCGTATCACGTACTCTATGAATGTTTCAACTCCACCTTCATATTCTGGACTTATACGTGATGCAGCTATCCAACTTCGATCCATACTCTCTGTTTACAATACCCGTAAATTTAACGGTGCTATGAATCTTACTTTCTTCAAAAAGGTGGTGGTCCTACCCATTCAGGATGAAAATTTTTCTATACCTCATAACCACATACAACTTAGGAGTCATTTTAAAATTTGATAAAATTTCGGCAGCATTTCGCATTGGTCTCTAAGTACACGAAATGAAAGTGGTGAAATCAAATTCAACCACAATCAAATATGCACCCAGAGAACAATACAAAACTTAACTAACCAAAACTTTATCAAATTTTAAAATAAGTCCTAACTTGTACATAGCAATGACGCATAAAAAAATTGTTCATCCCAAACTGTCTAAACAGACAATTCAAGATTCAACACAAACGATGGAATCAATTAATTTAATTACCATTTGTGTCGAATCTCAAACGGGAAACTATGGTTCACTTGTTTACAATTTAAAAAATCACAAACTCATATAAAGGGGACTAAATAAACATATCAAATTCTAAACTTATCAAATTCTAAAATTGTTACACATATAAATTATATCCACAAAATTATTAACACCTAATAAAAAGCAATTAAAGAAAGTAAACAATGTATAATAAACTAAATTATGTAATTAAAATTTTTAATTGCCTAATCAACAAAAATAACTCCTATTAATTATTTTGTTACAATTCATATAATTTATTATTTTACATTTACAACTAAATTTTTATCTACTAGAAAATATCAATTTTCATGTGTTTAATTTTTTTTACTTATGTTTATGTATTTATTTAGTTCAAAATATCATTTTTTTACTTTAATATTAATTTAAATTAACCAAATTAATAAACATATATATACACAATAAATTTAACAATCAATCCTAACACTCGTTATCTATAGCTAACAACATTTTAAATCCCCAAATCAGATTTTCCTAATATATAGCATTTCATTTTCCAAAAACTACATATATAATTCCTAACAAATAAATAATAATAAAATGAGGAGTAAAAATAGGAACCCGTACGTGCGTGTAGGTGAATGGAAACGGAGAAAGGAAGAAGAAGCACCACGGAGTGAACCCTTGGTGGAGTGAACCGAATGGAGTGAAGCACACCTACGGAGAAGGAAACGGAGCTTTTCGTAAGGAAAATGGAGGAAGGGAGGGAAGGATTCAAGTTTTCGAAATGGAGGGAGGGAGGGAGGATTCAAGTTTTCAAAATGGAGGGAGGGAGGGAAGGATTCGATTTTTGAGAGGGAACCCAATGGAGGAAGCTTTTCGTAAGGAAAATGAAGGGAGAGAGGGAGGGATTTGCGTTTTCAAAATGCAGGGAGAGGGGGGTTTGAGAGGAAACTGAATGGAGGGAGAGAAAATTTGAGCTGAAATGAAATGAGGAAGACGAAGGGTACAAGTTTTAAGTGAGTTTCGAATTTCGCGCGAAGCTACGAGCACGGTTATAGACCAACCGTCCTCATATATGGCCTTTAAGCACGGGTAAAAATCAACCGTGCTAATATCTGAGGCCTTTAAGCACGGTTACGCATAAAACCGTGTTGGAAAATGACACGCTTGGACCTATAAGCACGGTTACTAGGAACCGTGTTAATATCCCTGACCCTACGAACACGGTTGCGTTACAACCGTGTTTAAAAAGCTTCAGCATAATCACAAAAATGCCACCGTCGTTTTTTTAAGGACCCTTTTAGCACAGTTGGTGGAAAACCGTCTTCGTATCCTACCTACGAAGACGGTTACTATTCAACCGTGCTCAAAAACGTTCATTAAAATCACAAAAATGCCACCGCGTTTTCTTTAAGCATGGTTCCCTCATAACCGTGTTCAAATCCTGTCTTCGTAAGCATATTTTGCACTAGTGAAAATTTGTCTTATGTCTCTAAATGTGTTGGGTTGTCTCCGCCTCTTAACCTATATATAACTGTTCGACAAAAAGAATCCTACATACAACTACTTCTAAATTAAATTAACAATATTTTTCTCTAGTATAAACAGAATTATATGTTTTTCAACATCATAAAATATTTATATACTGTTGATCTCGTTTTCACTGAATGTTGCGCAAAAGATTAAAATGTACAGTCTTTCTGCTTTTGTTGAAAAGATAAATGTAATGTAACCATTATGCAGGTTGGATTGGGCCACCAAATGCTCCTCCTCAAATGCCTCCCTCCATGTTTAGATGATCCATTCCCTCCAATCTCCTATCTCTCTGTTTCTCTTGTTTCCAACGCTACTTGTTGTCTATTGACATAACATTTTTCTCTCTTAAATTTTCTAGTGTTTGTGATTCATGTTGTTTCAGTTTGTCGTAAATTTATTATACAACATCCCAGTGTTGTGAAAATGCTTGAACAAATTTATATTAAGGAAAGAGCCAAAATATTTCCATATAAAATTTTGCTAGAATGATATCACATGCATGAATAAGAAATTTTGACAAAAATATATGTTTAATCTTAGCCAGTTTTTAAGTTGGTTTTCTAATTTAGCCAGTTTGATTTTAAGTTGTGACAAACAATTTTGACAAAAATTTCTAGAAAGGACGAAAGAGTTCAATTAGATAAGAATACCCCATGTGTAGCCAATTTTGTCACAAATCTGATTGAATCCTCACTGTTTAGCCAATTTTAAGCCATGTATAATACCCCACAGCTCAGCACGCATAATTGAACAAATTCCAAGACTCTGAGAAAAGGCACATATGAAAGATCCATTATTGGTTCTGAGAACCCCGCCACATGCTGCTAAGCCTGAATTATTAATTGACCCATATATATTTAATTTGATCCATCCCTCATCAGGTGGATTCCAGGAAACAAATTGCTCTACCCTTTGGACCTCCAATTTATTTGACATCTGAAGAATCGAGAGACAGAATTCAGCAGAAGAAAGGATTTTGAAGATGTTGCCACTTATTTTGCAAAAAAAAATTAATTTCTCCTTTGCCAAAGTGCTTCTAAAGTGTAACCAAATTTAATTGACCAGTTAGAGTAGAGAAAATCCTACCTACTTTCTTTGAGATTTTTCATCATCCACTCTTCAAATGGGTCAGAAAAGAACCAGTCAACAATATGGCCTGTTATCAAGTTGTTCCAAATTTCTTTGGAGAATATGCAGTCCCTAAACACATGAAAAACATCTTCAGGATTATTATGATAAACTGGGCACCTATTGTCCCTATTCAGCCCTTTTCTAGCTCTCTCAGCATTTGTAAGCAAACCACCAACCATTAATTTCCAAAGCAGAATCTTAATTCTTTGATGCCCCTTCCATTGCTAAATTACTTTGAAAATAGGATTTATAGGATTTATTGGCAAACAGATTTTAAGCTGATCTAAAAGAAAATGTGTTTTGACATGAATTATGAATTGGTGTTCAATGTTGATACATGCACAATTGAGAAAAGTGGGCAAGCAAGTCAAACATGCCACTTTGTAGTTGTGGAAGGGTGGTAAGGAACAACAAAGGGGATTGAATTTCAAGGTTCGCAAAGAAATTGGAGCCTTCATAAGCTTTTATAACTAAACTATAAGGGATGTTGAAAAGTTTGAAAACTTGCCAAGTATCTAGAAATTGGAAAACTTTAACTACAAAGTGATTCTTTAGCCATATTTAACCAACACTATATAGAAAAACTCAGGTAGTGATGGACAAAATTCATCGCTATATTTGTAAAATCCTTCCTTGAAGGAATTAGTGACCGGACTCCGTTACGTCAAAGTTCCCGTCTCTAAACTTCATGTCGCTAACCTATTTAGAGACGTAAAATCTAATTCTATGACTTATAGCCATTAAAGATATACGTAACAAACATAACCATGTTCATCGTGACATCCTCACCCAAATGTCTCTTTTTTTTAAAGTTGACATGTATAGCGACTACACGTGTCTGTCGCTAACAATTATTGTTATGTCTATCATTATTTCAATGGTTCATGTGTTGGTTAAATGCATGTGGTAAAATTTAAGCAAAGAATATAATCTGTATACTATATATAGTCACATGAGCTAGAGACAAACAGTATCTTGTCACCAAGGTCGTCACTAATGTGAATAACTTAAGGCATATTAGCAACGACTTGCAAACGTCACTAAATAGGACTTCTTCCATTCGTGTCGCTAACATTTTATGTTAGGGCATTAATTATCTTTATTTAATTTTTTTGGTTTTTTTGTCTTTTGGGGCATAAACTTATTAATAAAAGCTTAAATTTATTAATAACCTGATAGACAACAATGAACCAAAAATTCAAATTCATGAATTAAATTTACTATAAATGCATGAATTAAATTAACTACTTTATAACACTAAATAATAAAAATATTAACAATTAAATTAATGAAAACTTTATATACACAACACAAATATTCAAATCAAATATAAAAAATGTATAAAAACTAAATACAATGTGCAAAAATAAAATACAATGTTAAAAAGGGGGAGGGAGAAAGGGAGAATGAGGGTGGAAGGGGGACTACTAGTGGTGAGAAAAACCATCTGCCTGCTAGCCTAGGATGAAATTCGAAGGTGAACCAAGGCATGCCATTATCTATGTAAACATCTCCTTTTACCATCATAGAGTTTCCTAGGTCCTCCGTTGTTCCTTCTACATAGTCTGCTGGAGAGTTGTTATTTGGGAAATCTTCTATGCAAGTTCCTTGTTTAGGTCATGAATGACCTAAACATAGTCTAGTGGTGGAGTCAACAAGCCAAGGCGCTATGAAGATGAGGCGAACTCCCTGTTAAGTTGTCTGAGGTCATACATGTTCCTTTTCTTGTTATTGCCTATGACAACCTTAACATAAAGAACATTAAAATTCGTCAGCATTTGGCATTAGTCTGAAAGTACACAGACATAAGTACAATATTGAAGACCGTATCCAGACATACACCTGGAGACAATACGAGATGTTGATAACCGAATTTCAATTGAACAATAAGATACAAGTTAATACATGACAAGCTTAACAACTTACACCTAGTGCTTACAAATTCACCCCAAAATGTCTAACCAAGACAATTTAAGATCCAATGCAACACAGTTAGCCTTCATGTTGTATTGAATATTGAACAGGAAACTACCGGTTACACATACATAATTAAACTATATACTAATTCATTCATCTAATTTCATTAATAGAAGTATGAATGATCAAAGCACTTCTTAATAGGATCCCAAATAAGTTTCTATTATTTTTGTAGGTTCCAATACTACACTGGAACATTCGGAATCATACACGCATTATATGGAGAAAGGTAGGCAAGTCACTTTTACTTACCCATTAATGTGGGTACAACTCTACAAGGCACACTTGCAGTAAACACTACCAAATATGGGAATCTTAGGTTATCTCTAACTAAAACAGTTGTCTCTAATGCTAAATTATGAGATTATTGTTTCTTTAAATTTAACTTTTCTAAATCTACTGTAGAACCTACTAAAATGTTGGCAAAGTCTCCCTTAAACATGATATTTGCAAAATTCAAAATACATCATGTTACACTCGAAAAAGTCCAATGCTTCTAACAATTCATCTTTGTCAATTTCATCATCATCATTATCACTAAATGCATTTAAAGAACATACCTCAACATCTTGGGAGTGCTTTGTCATTAGACATGTAATTTCTTCTTCTGATTCGTTGATCTCTTCTTCCGGACTTATTTCGAAGCCTTCATGTTGACTAGAAAGAGTACTAATCCTTGCATCTTTATCATCATTAGCATTTTCATAAATTGTTTCAAGAATTTCCCACATTTCTTTAGCATTGACACAATTTATAATTCTTGAAACTTCATTAGGTTCTAATGCTAATGTTATAAGGATTTTTGCTCTAAAATTGAATTGTACCTTTCTTTCCTCTTCACTAGTCCATGAGTTCATGGGCTTCATAAATTCTACATTATTGACACTATGCTTAGGAATGAAAGGACCAAATTGAATAGCATTCCATACCTTAAGATCATAGGATTGGATGAAGATTTTCATCCTTTCTTTCCAAATAGCATAGTCTTTGCCATTGAAGATTGGAGGTCTATTTAGTGCACCAATTTCCAGAAATACATCATATGAAGTGGAGGCCATCTTAATCTCCTGCAGCTGTTAAGCCTTATGGCAAGAGTCAAGCTCTGATACCACTTGTTAGCCAAGGCCTCAACACTCAAGAGGGGGTGAATTGAGTGTTTCAAATTTTCACGTGGAATCCCCTTGAAAATGGTTAGTAATACACAAATGATGCAATGATGAAGAGACAATAACTTTTATGCATATATCACACTATGAGACACTTGATGTGCAATGGCAATATTCAACTTTAAGTGTGATAAACAAGCCAAGTTATTGATTTAAACAATTTATCAAACAGTTGGAGTGCACAGTTTTATTTGATGTTTCCTATAAAAATTCAGCTCATTTAATATATCAAACAACTTGTGTGTATGGGATAAGTGATAGCAATCAAGTAAGTAACACACAATAGTTGATAGGAAACAATGTTCTAGATACTTGGCAAGTTAAACAAATTTCAGTTTTTAAGTACTTCACCAAATATTGATTCAAGCAAATTATCAAACACTTGGCATGCAGAGTTAAGTTTCTACTTGAACAACAATTTTGATCCAAACATTCAGCTCATGCATTTCAACAAACAGTTTATATGCACAGTTGTATAAAGAGTTCAAGGTAAAAAGAAAAGCAAACCAATTTAACGAGTTCCACCAACCCTGTGTATGTCTCGCCTTCAAGCAACCCACTTGAAGGATTCCACTATTGAAGATTTGAGATACAAGCTTTGAGCAATTGCAGCTTCCTAGTGTCCCACGCTCAAGAACTCAATCCTCACAAGCAAAGGGCAACCCACCTAATCTCACAATCTCTCAATACCCAAAGGTTGAACCCCAACCTTTGTGACCACTCAACCTAGAGTGAAAACCTTGTGTTTGATGTTGTGTTTACAAGCAAACAACTCTCTCAATAGAGTAGATACACAAATGAAAGCTCTCACAACTTCTAACTCTCAACAAGAGAGGATATACAAATTGAAACTCACAATCTAATAACTCTTAAGCAATATGCAAGTTTAGAAACAAGAGTTGTAGAATATACAAGAGAAATTTGACAAGAAGAGCTTTAGAAGAAGGATGTTGATTGCCTTGTTTTGTGCCTTGGTCTCCCCCTTTCTCTTGCTTGAATTCATGCTCCATTTATAGCCATTTTAGAGCTCCTGGCCATTGCATAGTGTCTCCAACGAATACCTCAAGTATGGGCACAAAAGTGGGAGTGGAGAAATGAATTGGATTTCCACTTAAAAGCACTTTTTCCACATTCTGACACTATGGTAATCGATTAGACCTCGAGCTATAATCGATTACTCTTCGTTTTCTTCAGTGTAACAGGCCTTGTAACCGATTACGATTTTCCATATAATCGATTAGCTTGGAGACAGAACCTTGGTAATCGATTGTACATACCCTGTAATCGATTGTAACTGATACCTGATGCATTTAATTCTGTCACACAACATGGTAATCAATTGTGACATAGGTGCAATCGATTATTAAACAAACAGAGACTTACTAATCGATTGTGACTCATCTTGAAATCGATTACTCAACACACAGAACCTTGGTAATCGATTGATACAGCCTTATAATCAATTAGGCATTATACCTTATGCTTTTCCATTCTTTTTCTCAGTTTGGTAATCGATTAGGCTTCTTGTTGTAGTCGATTATATGACAAACAGAGGCTGTGTAATCGATTAGCTTCCATGTACTAATCGATTAGCATACACATTTTTCAGGTCTTTGATATGTTCTTGATATGTATTGACCCATGGCTGGTTCCTTTGATCCTCATGCCTTATTTCCTTGATGCTTCTTAAACTTATGAGCTTGTTCTTCATGATTTGAGTTCATGACATCAACCTTGTCTTCCATAGCTCATGTTTCCATCTTGTTTGTTCATTGGTCTCTTTTGTGAAGCATCTTCATCTCTTTGTTCTTAGCCATTGTCTTTGTGCTTGAACTTCCTTATTTATGATCCTTTGTTGTTCCACTATCTTCATGAATACTTTGTCATTCATTAAAACTACTTTGCATATTAGCATATGCAACTTCATTCTCCCCTTTTTTGATGATGACAATTGACGTTACATATGACATGTATTCATGTCTTGCAAATTCATCATGTTGGCTTCATGGTGATATCCTTTCTTCCTGTAGGAGTCTTTGCCTTAGTCTTCATGTTTGTCATTATCAAAACCTGTTTTAATCATTCAAACACATTCTCCCCCTTTTTGATGATGACAACCAATGTTCATCTCTTAGGGTGTTAATTTCATAGAATAATGACAATCAATGTTTACATGTATTCTCCCCCTTTGTGATGTAATGGATACTAGTTTAAGTGTTATTCTCCCCCTTAATCTTGTAACTTATGCCAACTGTTTTAATCATGCAATTTATATTACTTTCAAGTATAGTAAGCACTACACATGATTTTCTTAAATAAGCACACATATCAAATAAGCATATATGATCCTTTTCTTATGATTCTTAATTCTTCTTCCCTTAATTATTTCACTTTTCTTCTACTCTTTCTAATGGAAACATGGTATCTCTCCCCCTTTGGCATCATCAAAAAAACATATAGATATTCTTTTAAATAAGCATATATGAGATTAAAAGCACGGTGCCATAAACATAATCACAGAGAAGTGAAATCAAGGATAATCATGCATGTGTATGCTCCCCTTTACTACTGTAATTGATACCACTTGTAAAAATATACCACTTATTAACATATGAAATCAATTATACCAATTTGATCAAGTTTGATACCACTTGTAGGTCAATTTAATCAAGTCTAATACCATTTGTTTACTTTTTAAGCATATGATCTCCTCCTTTTAATATATACCACTGTTGAAATAATAGATACCATAATATGAATAGATACCACTCAAAGGTTAGATACCATTGCATATAACAATCCACTTGTTAATCATTTCATTAATATTGCTTAATGCATTTCTAGGTATCAGAGCAGTAACAAAAGATTTTCCAACAATGTATACTTATATCTAGGTATCAGAGCAGGGATGAAGTGATATATCCAGCTTGTGAAATTTGTTATTCATATCACTTGTTAATATGATTTATATGATTCACAGAGCATAATGGTAGAGTAAAAATTCGATCATACCTTGGTATTTTGCAAGTTTTATACCCTTTTTCACATCCTTGTGTGGCATTTTGCTTATCCATGTTGCATTCCTTGAATAATTCTTTGTTCGCCCAGTTTGGTAGTTTGATTTTCCATTTTGAATCATCTTATATAACCTTTACAAACTCTTTACAAAGCATTTTATTAGTATCATTGAGTCCACAAGAGTTTGTACCAATTTTGGGTCTTTGATGCAGTATTATTTTGGAAAAGAGTTTTCTAAAAATGATTTACTCAGACTTTCATACCACTTGATAAAGAGATAACATATCATCAATAGATATCACTTGTTATAAAGAAATGTTATGAAACTCCCCTTTAATCATGCAATTTAAAAAGGATAAATATAGATGTTGATGCCACTTGTTAATTAACATAATTCATATGATTCATAGCATAATGGTAGATTAAGCACTAACTTCAACATAGGCAAATAAACAAGTGTAACAATCTTTCCCTTTCAATGGATACCACTAGTTGATGCAATTTTATTTATGTCTAGGTATCAGAGCAAAGATGGAGTGATTAATACAACTTTATTGTACTACTCATGCATTTGTACTAGAACATGTGCCAATATATTCACTATTTTCCATATGACTTTTATATCTCAAGTATTCTCTTCTTAACTAGTGTCTATGATGTTACATATAGGTCAAGTCAAGCACATATGTCATTTATCAAGTATGAAATTATACAAGAGAATACTTTTGGTATAGATCATTTACAGCACTTAGAGATAAGTCTCAAAATCATATCATGTTTATAGTGTAGCTGTAAATGCGAAATGCAGGTCATGTACTCATATATATTATACCACTTGTTATCTTGAAGTCATGTATGATACCACTTGATGAATTTACCAATTTAAGTTCTTGATATCAATTACTAACGTTCAAGCATTTCAGCACACGATTTTTTTTTGGCATTCAAGCATACATCATTCTTGATACTTTTGTTCAATAATTCTTTTCACACTCAATGATTCCATAAACCACATGGTGTAGATAAGATTTACAATATTAATCAAGATAGATGCCAATTGCTCAAGCATGGAGTATCAAGGAAGATCATGTCATGCATTATCACTTATCATATCATGCATTATTTCTTAACATACCATGGTGCATAGATATTTAACATTAAACTCTTTTGTTTATGCCTATGATGTTACTAGTCATTAAGGTCTAGGTAATCACTCGTTATAACATACATAGAGCATACATACTTTCTCTTAGGCTTTTTCAAAAATAACATATAATTGAATAGAAAATATTTTGCCTAAGATTGACAGCTTTGTAAGTCATATAAGCATACCATAGTCCTAACTTGAAGCAACTTTAAAATTTGTCATAATCAACTTGTCATAACATTTTCTTGATATAAAGTTTAATGCCACTTGTTATGAAAAGATACTTGCTTGTTAGGAAAGTTATATGACACACCTCTTTTTTTTGGTAATTGATACATCATCAAGAATCCATATTTAATCAAGAGTTCATGCATCATCAAGGGTTTAAACATTATCAAAGATTTATACATGTTTATGCATAATCAACTTTAATCTCAAGTTTTTCATAGACCAAAACAATCATTCATCAAACTCATCATCAATCATTATGTATATATACTATTGATCCTAAGGTTTTCATGAGTTTAAGGGATTCTAAGGTTATTTGTTCATCCATCTCAAAACTTCATATCATTTATACTTAAACTTGCATATCAAATCAAGGTTAGATTTTCACATATCAAGATTCATTATGAATGAGCATTCACATAAATTGTATGATAAGTACTTACACCTTTTTGTTGTATCATCTTTAGTGTTATGCATTGGATTTTGTCTTGGTGCAATTCATCTTGTGTGAGTCACATTGAAACTTCTTGTCCATTTCCTTGTTTTGAATGGTACCTTTTAGATGTATGATGAGTCATCATAATCTTGGCTTGCTTTATTCTTTTCCTTTGTCTTTTGTAGTGGAGATTGAGATACTTGATATCTCCTTAGGCCATGAGTTTTGGTCATCCGTCAATGAGAAGTTATTGCTTTGAAGTTTGCCTACAAGATTTTAAAAAATTTGAAGGTACCCTTTGAGAGTTGGGTCCTTCCTTGTTAGTTTGGGATTTCAAGATTATTTTGGAATCCATACCTTTCTTGTATACTTTTGGCGGGATTTCTTTATTAAGCAATTAGATGATATATGACCATATATTCCACAATAAAAACATGTTGCATTCAAGAAATAAGTCACTTTAGAATTATAATGGTTCCTATTATGTTCTATGTTCTTCTTTTCAAAACAATTTGACACTGAATGCCCATTTCTTTCATGGTTTGTACAACTTAGAATGGGTTTAAATTTTTCCTTATAAAGTGCAAAGGGATTCTTACAATGACCTTTTATACTTATATCTAGAGTATGCTCTTGATCGTCAAGAGGTGTACTTAGATATGTTTGACTATTTGTGAGCTTCCTAAGTGCTTCTTTTAGTTCTCTATTTTCCTTTTCAAGAAGTATACATTTATCAACAAGCATTTATTACTTATCTCCATTACAACTCCTAGGAGTGACACTTGAAGCTATTAATCCATCATTTTGAACTCTATGACTTTTCTTTTCAATATGAGCATTATGCAAATCATTTTCAAGTTTCAAAATAGTTTGTTTTGAACATGCATACTTCTTTGAAATTGACATAAATTTGTCATGCAATTGTCCAAATGCTTCTAACAATTCATCTTTGTCAATTTCATCATCATCATTATCACTAAATGCATTTAAAGAACATACCTCATCATCTTGGGAGTGCTTTGTCATTAGACATGCAATTTCTTCTTCCGATTCGTTGATCTCTTCTTCTGGACTTATTTCGAAGCCTTCATGTTGACTAGAAAGAGTACTAATCCTTGCATCTTTATCATCATTAGCATTTTCATAAATTGTTTCAAGAATTTCCCACATTTCTTTAGCATTGACACAATTTATAATTCTTGAAACTTCATTAGGTTCTAATGCTAATGTTATAAGGATTTTTGCTCTAAGATTGAATTGTACCTTTCTTTCCTCTTCACTAGTCCATGAGTTCATGGGCTTCATACATTCTACATTATTGACACTATGCTTAGGAATGAAAGGACCAAATTGAATAACATTCCATACCTTAAGATCATAGGATTGGATGAAGATTTTCATCCTTTCTTTCCAAATAGCATAGTCTTTGCCATTGAAGATTGGAGGTCTATTTAGTGCGCCAATTTCCAGAAATGCATCATATGAAGTGGAGGCCATCTTGATCTCCTACAGCTGTTAAGCCTTGTGGCAAGAGTCAAGCTCTGATACCACTTGTTAGCCAAGGCCTCAACACTCAAGAGGGGGAGGGGTGAATTGAGTGTTTCAAATTTTCACGTGAAATCCCCTTGAAAATGGTTAGTAATACACAAATGATGCAATGATGAAGAGACAATAACTTTTATGCACATATCACACTATGAGACACTTGATGTACAATGACAATATTCAGCTTTAAGTGTGATAAATAAGGCAAGTTATTAATTTAAACAATTTATCAAACAGTTGGAGTGCACAGTTTTATTTGATGTTTCCTATAAAAATTCAGCTCATTCAATATATCAAACAACTTGTGTGTATGGGATAAGTGATAGCAATCAAGTAAGTAACACACAATAGTTGATAGGAAACAATGTTCTAGATACTTGGCAAGTTAAACAAATTTCAGTTTTTAAGTACTTCACCAAATATTGATTCAAGCAAATTATCAAACACTTGGCATGCAGAGTTAAGTTTCTACTTGAACAACAATTTTGATCCAAACATGCAGCTCATGCATTTCAACAAATAGTTTATATGTGCAGTTGTATAAAGAGTTCAAGGTAAAGAGAAATGCAAACCAATTTAACGAGTTCCACCAACCTGGTGTACGTCTCGCCTTCAAGCAACCCACATGAAGGATTCTACTATTGAAGATTTGAGATACAAGCTTTGAGTAATTGCAGCTTCCTAGTGTCCCACTCTCAAGAACTCAATCCTCACAAGCAAAGGGCAACCCACCGAATCTCACAATCTCTTAATACCTAAAGGTTGAACCCCAACCTTTGTGACCACTCAACCTAGAGTGAAAACCTTGTGTTTGATGTTATGTTTACAAGCAAACAACTCTCTCAATAGAGTAGATACACAAATGAAAGCTCTCACAACTTCTAACTCTCAACAAGAGAGGATATACAAATTAAAACTCACAATCTAACAACTCTTAAGCAATATGCAAGTTTAGAAACAAGAGTTGCAGAATATACAAGGGAAATTTGACAAGAAGAGCTTTAGAAGAAGGATGTTGATTGCCTTGTTTTGTGCCTTGGTCTCCCCCTTTCTCTTGCTTGAATTCATGCTCCATTTATAGCCATTTTGGAGCTCCTGGCCGTTGCATAGTGTCTCCAATGGATACCTCAAGTATGGGCACAAAAGTGGGAGTGGAGAAATGAGCTGGATTTCCACTTAAAAGCACTTTTCCCATATTCTGACACTATGGTAATCGATTAGAACGCGAGCTATAATCGATTACTCTTCATTTTCTTTAGTGTAACAGGCCTTGTAATCAATTATGATTTTCCATATAATCGATTAGCTTGGAGACAGAACCTTGGTAATCGATTGTACATACCCTGTAATCAATTGTAACTGATACCTGATGCATTTAATTCTGTCACACAAGATGGTAATCGATTGTGACATAGGTGCAATCGATTATTAAACAAACAGAGACTTACTAATCGATTGTGACTCATCTTGAAATCGATCACTCAACACACAAAACCTTGGTAATCGATTGATGCAGCCTTATAATCAATTAGGCATTATACCTTATGCTTTTCCATTCTTTTTCTCAGTTTGGTAATCGATTAGGCTTCTTGTTGTAGTCAATTATATGACAAACAGAGGCTGTGTAATCGATTAGCTTCCATGTACTAATCGATTAGCATACACATTTTTTAGGTCTTTGATATGTTCTTGATATGTATTGACCCATGGATGGTTCCTTTGATCCCCATGCCTTATTTCCTTGATTCTTCTTAAACTTATGAGCTTGTTCTTCATGATTTGAGTTCATGACATCAACCTTGTCTTCCATAGCTCATGTTTCCATCTTGTTTGTTCATTGGTCTCTTTTGTGAAGCATCTTCATCTCTTTGTTCTTAGCCATTGTCTTTGTGCTTGAACTTCCTTGTTTATGATCCTTTGTCGTTCCATTACCTTCATGAATACTTTGTCATTCATTAAAACTGCTTTCATTATTGGCATATGCATTCAATTATCATTAATAACTAATCAAATCATATTAAATCAAGATTCCAAGCATTTAAAGTATCAAATTTGAGACTTAATGAATATGTCTAATTTCAAGTTCAAGTTTGATCTAGTCAACATATTCATATTGACATCATATTAAAATCCTAAAATTACAATGTAACGTCCTAAATTATTTTTACATTTATTTTTATTCAAACGATTACATTTTACAATAAATTCTCCCTTTTCCTTGAAAATTAATCGATATTTAGAGAAAAACAATGTAATATGAACACAACGGATGAGAGAAAGGAAATCAGGGCGTCTCGCTTACGCGAGGCCCTTACTCGTCTAAGCGAGATTCCGGACTCTCACTTAGACGAGGTGCTGTTCGTTGAACGAACACCTTTCTCATAACGGATTAAACAAACATTCAACCGGTCTCACAAAACTTCACTCTAAAAATGGTTCCGTGAACCCAAAGAGTTACCATGAAAGAAAATGCAAATAACAGTGATATATTTTTAAAATATAGTTTTACATCTGATTCGGTCTTAATTAAACACAACAAGTAATTATAATAAGAATTATTTTTATACACAAATAAGACTCTATAAAGAGTCACTCAAATTCATCCGGACCCTGGCACCGTTCTCCCCCTTGGCCCAGCTCCACGGCTCCTTCCCCCTCCCTGGCTCTGGTTACTAAAAAAAAAATGCAAGGGTGAGTGTTTGGCATAATAATTAAATTAGAACGGATCTTAACAAGTACACATGCATATCTATACATACACATTAATCATTACTTCTAAATAAACATACTGAAACATAGAGTATTTCATGCAGTAACTGTATTAAACCAACTACACAATTCCATCCATTTCCTCATATTCATCGCATTCATTACATACATCACATTCATTACATACATCACATTCATTACATGCATCATGATCACAACTGACTCTCATACAATCTGACTCCTAGTATCCGCATACTAAAGGATTGGCCTTCAGCTGGGGGTCCTACTTGACACCCCGTGAACCCTGCTTGGTTCACCGAGTCCTGCTTGACTCTCCACCTCGACCACTGGGTCCTACTTGACCACTGGGTAGCTCAACTGGGCACGAAAACCACGGGAGCCGGAAATGAGGGGCTATCATATACCGTCGGCCATCCCATACCACATAATCATTCAACAATTTACCTTTCATAATAATATCAATTTTCTCATCCCTCGGGTCGCCTGCTTGCTAACCCGGAGTCGCATAACACTGATCACGTCAATATTAAATATTTCAAGATCATGCATGATAACTCAACCACACATCCAATTCTCAACTCATCAATGTACACTATCACACATGCACAAGTATAAACACACACCACGTTTAGTAACATTTTCCTTAACCCGTTTACGCAACCCAAGGACCTGAATTAGAAGCGAGTCCTATTCTAATTAATTATAACCCGAACACCCCCTTACTCTGATTCCACGCTTCGATGATCTGTTCTTTGTGTCGATTCTTTCCTCCGAGCACTGGTTTCGCAGTCTTAACTCCTCCACTCAGTCTTCCGTTGCTTAGCCTACTACCTACGGATCATGAAGTACAGCTTTATCACCTCAACGTCCTTAGTTCATGGACAACATCTGGACTCACACTCACAGAGGAGTGGAGAACAGCCACGAATATAGCCATGCATGGCCCTTAACAGCTAAAGAATAAAAGAAATAAGGGAATTATAATTGGAACGGATCAGTAGACTCACCTTGAAGTCTCGATCACAGGAATGGGGTTAAATTGAAGTTCAGACACAAATGGAGTCTCACTCCAGTGCATGCAGATCAGCGTTAAGAGAGAAGAGAAAAACGGAAGAGAAGGAACAAACTGATAGCAAAGGTAACTTGTGAATAATCCAGAGGGAAGGAAGAGAATCTTCTTATATATATATATGGCTCATGGCAAGATCGTCTTTTCCTTTATTTTATTTGTCTTCTTACTAAATTTAATCAATTTCACTATTTTAAACTATTGCATGGTTATCAAATCAATTACACGTGTTTATCCCTTCAACGTCCAAGTGGTCATAATCCTCTAATAATTCGCAAGAGTATAGGTCCGATATAAATATCGGCCCCGCCGTCCTAACTTAATGTTCATACCTCGGAAATCCGAGCTACAACTTGAGAGATCGGATACTTTATCCGTGCTCACCTCTTGATTACTCATATCCGTTGTCTCCATCATTATGAGGTTAATTCGGGCTACGACACCGTGTGAGGCGCTCTCCTCACAACAGTTGGATCAGACCGCCTAGCCTTGCCCGCTCTTCCTTACTCATCCGATCTTCGGCTCTGCCTGTCCGCGCTTCTGAGACCGATCTCGACACCGGCTCAAACAGAGTAAATACTAAATAGAATTTCTAAACATTCACTAACATTTCCCATTTCATAATTTTCATTAAAACATCAGGGATGTTACACTCACCCCCCCTAAAAGGAGATTTCGTCCCCGAAATCAGTGTTCCGGTTGAAAAAGATGAGGGTACATCCGCCTCATATCGGATTCTAACTCCCAAGTGTAGTTTATCCAATGAAAATTCTGCCACTTCACCTTTACCAGTTGTACTTCCTTGTTCCTTAAACGTTTGATTTGGTGCTCTTCAATACCAATTGGTACGGCCTCCACCGTCAAGTTCTCCTTCACTTCAATGGAGTCACTTGGTACAATCATGGTATCACACGGAATGTAGGCTCGAAGTTGTGATACGTGGAACACGTTGTGAATGTTAGTCAATGATTGGGGAAGATCCAGCCGATATGCAACTTCACCAATCCGCTCTAGTATTTGGTATGGTCCAATATACTTCGGATTAAGCTTTTGACTCTTCAAAATTCGACCTACACCCTTGGTTGGCGAAATTCTTAGGAACACCCAATCATCCACTTGGAATTCAAGGGGTCTATGCCGATTGTCATAATAGCTCTTTTGCCGGTCTTGAGCAATTTTTATCTTCTCCCGGATTAAAGTGATTTGTTCGTTCATCTCTTGAATCATCTCAGGCCCCAGATGAAGGGCATCGACGTTCTCATTCCAACATAATGGGGTACGACATTTCCGACCATAAAGAGCTTCATACGGAGCCATCCCAATGCTGCTGTGGTAACTGTTATTATATGCAAATTCCACCAAGGGCAAGTATTTCTCCCATGATCCGCCCTGCTCCAGTACACATGCCCTTAACATATCTTCAAGAGTTTGTATAGTCCGTTCAGATTGGCCATCGGTCTGGGGATGGTAAGCCGAACTCAATTTAAGCTCAGTACCCAATTGTTGTTGCAAACTCCCCCAAAACCTTGAAGTAAATCGGGGATCCCGATCGGAGATAATGTTTGAGGGCACACCATGCAGTCGTACGACCTCAGCAATGTACAACCTAGCTAATCGATCTAACGACCACTTCATATTTATTGCCAGAAAATGCGCACATTTAGTTAGTCGATCAACAATTACCCAAATCGCGTTGTATCCGGTTTGAGTATGGGGTAGTCCGGACACGAAGTCCATGGTGATACTTTCCCACTTCCAGATCGGAATTTCTGGAGGTTGAAGCAAACCCGGAGGTCGTTGGTGCTCAACCTTGCACTTCTGACATATAACACAGGATTTCACGTACTCGATTATTGCCTTCTTCATGTTTGGCCACCAAAATTCCCTTCTTAAGTCATGATACATTTTTGTCACTCCTGGATGTATACTTAGAGAGCTCTTGTGTGCTTCTGTTAACACCGCCTTCCTGAAGCTTCCATGTGCAGGCACCACAACTCGATTCCTGAATCTCCATACGCCATCCTCACCTCGAGTTATCTCCGTATTTTTACCTTGGGCCTGACTGTCGATCAACTTCAGTAACTCTTCATCGTCTTTCTGCGCGGCCATTACAGACTCCAGAAATTCATTGGAGATTTTTAACATTCCAATCGTCATTCGTTTTGGCGCACTCATGACCACTCCAATATTCATATCCCTAAAGCTTTCTAGCAATTCTTGTTCTCTGCCCATTAAGTAAGCCACGTGTAATACCTTCCTGCTTAATGCATCTGCCACAACATTTGCTTTGCCCGGGTGATACTTCAAATCGAAGTCGTAATCCTTCAGATACTCCATCCACCTCCTCTGTCTCATATTTAGCTCCTTTTGATCAAATAAATACTTTAAACTCTTGTGGTCGCTGAATACTACAAAGCGAGCTCCATATAGGTAATGGCGCCAAATCTTCAGTGCGTACACTACTGTTGCGAGTTCCAGGTCATGGGTCGGGTAATTCTCCTCATGTGGCCTCAATTGCCTTGAAGCATAGGCAATTGCTCGATCCGCTTGCATCAACACACACCCCAATCCAAATTTGGATGCATCACAATATACTTCAAATTCTTTGGTCACATCGGGCAGTGCAAGCACGGGCGCAGTAGTTAAACACTGCTTCAAAGTTTGGAAACTTAATTCATATTTCTCCGACCACACGAAAGGGTTTCCTTTCCTTGTCAATCGAGTCAGAGGGAGTGCTACCCGAGAGAACCCCTCAATGAAACGTCGATAGTATCCAGCTAATCCAAGCAAACTCCGGATTTCAGTTACTGACTTCGGTGTCTCCCAAGTCATAACCGCCTCAATTTTTGTCGGATCGACTGAGACTTCTTCCTGGGAAATTACATGCCCTAAGAATTGTACACTACTCTTCCAGAACTCACACTTAGATAATTTAGCGTACAACTTCTTCTCGCGGAGTGCTTGTAAAACAAGTCGAAGATGTTGAGCATGCTCCTCGTCCGACCTCGAGTATACCAAAATATCATCAATGAATACAACCACAAACTGATCCAAGTACGGTTGAAAAGTCCGATTCATATAATCCATAAAAATGGCAGGAGCGTTTGTCACTCCAAAGGGCATTACTACGTACTCGAAGTGCCCATAACGAGTCCGGAATGCTGTTTTTGGGATATCCTCCGACCTCACTCAGATTTGGTGGTATCCCGACCTCAAGTCAATCTTAGAGAACACAACGGCGCCTCGCAACTGGTCCAGTAAATCATCAATCCGGGGTAGTGGATACTTATTTTTGATCGTCAGTTTGTTCAGCTGTCGATAATCAATACACATGTGCATACTACCGTCCTTCTTCTTTACCAGTAACACCGGAGCGCCCCAGGGTGAAGCACTAGGTCGGATAAAGCCCTTTTCTAGTAATTCGTTCACTTGTTTCTTCACTTCGGTTAATTCCACCGAAGACATTCTATATGGTGTTCGGGACACCGGTTCTGCCCTGGGAATCAAGTCGATAGAGAAATCAATCTCTCGACTGGGAGGTAGCTCCGGAATTTCTTCCGGAAAAACGTCAGGGAATTCACAAACAATCGGAATATCACCTAGCAGGAGGTTATGTCGACCCTCCGAAGCAAATAAAACAACATACGTAGTTAAGACATCGCTCACCCCGTTCTTCACATCAAATTCCTGGGAGAAAACAATATTCTTTCGATGACAGTCGACCAACACATGATTAGCAGCAAGCCAATCCAGACCTAGAATAACGTCTAAGTCCTTCAAGGGCATACAAATAAAATTTACTCGAAAAGTACGGGCTTCTATTTGCATCGGCAGTTCCCTACACACTGTAGTTGCACGGAAGGTAGAACCAGTTGGAGTGGAAACAATAAGAGCGTTCTCCATTAAACTGATTGGCAAACAAAGCCGTCGCACACAACTTTCCGAAATAAAGGAATGGGTGGCACCTGAATCATAAATCACATTAACCAGATAACCACAGATGAGGCACTTACCCTGTACCAGATTGTCATTCCTCGTAGCCTCTGAAGCATCAAATGCGAATACACGCCCAGTCATGGCGTTCTGGGCATCACTAGATTGGGCGTCATATCTTCCCGCTTGTGGGTTCCCTCTACCAGCTCCATTCCGACCTCCTCTCATGAAGTTGGAACCCCGGTTCCCAGAAGAGTTAGTTCGGTTATCCGTCCTGCCCTGCTGCTGCCTCTGAGGGCAATCGGGCCTGAGGTGCCCTGGTCGTCCGCACTGGAAGCACACAATCTGATTAGCTTGGCAATGTTTGGCAATGTGTCCTTCTTGACCACAATTGTAGCATGTACGACTCCAGGGGGATTACCCGATCGACCAGTGGAACCACGACCAGAGGAGGATGAGGAGGTAGCAGAAGACTTACCGCCCCGAAAGAATTGACCCATCCTCTTGAAGCTGAAACCTTTTGCCTTCAATGGCTTTTTATCTCTTGACTGAGACATCCTTTGCAACTGCACTTCTTCTGTCAGCCTTGCTTTGTTCACCAAGGTCGGATAGTCCCTAATCTCCATCGGTACGATTACACTACGGAGCTCAATCCGTAGTCCAGCTTCGTATTTGGCATACTTGCTGCCTTCAGTCCCTTCTAACGAGAAAGGGTGGTAAAAATCACACAGCTCGTCAAACTTGCTGGTGTACTCCGCTACAGACATCCGGTCTTGTTCTAACTTCAGGAATTCCATTTCTTTCCGGATTTTGTAGTTGTCTGGGAAGTATTTAACAAGGAACCTCCTTCGAAAATTCGCCCATACTAACGGCTCATTGGCTGCGTTCATTTGCACCTTCATACGGGACCACCATACTCTAGCCTCATCTTTTAGTTGATAAGTGGCAAATAAAACCTTTTGCTCCTCAGAACACTCAAAATATTCAATAACTTGCTCGATATCCCTAATCCAGATATATGCCCCATCGTAGTCGTGTCCCCCCTTGTAAGTCGGAGGATTCCTTTTCAGGAATTTATCCAGAGTGGGACCGGACTCGGTCCTACTCATCAGCTGAGTAAATCTAGAGAAGAAATCATCTCTTCCCCCAGAACTGGTCTCTCTGGCCATTGTAATTCTACAATGAGCAAACACATCACCATTAATAACCAAGATTAGTCAGGGGATTATAAACTTACCTTATATTCATAGAATACTACGCCAGTGGAGTGCCAAGGGAACAGTGCCAGACCACACGTAATCTCAACACAACAAAATACAATCAACTTTCATAAATTATCACTATCATTAGATCGGCCCACACACCGACTCTAGAAAGAACCGCTCTGATACCAAGTGTAACGTCCTAAATTATTTTTACATTTATTTTTATTCAAACGATTACATTTTACAATAAATTCTCCCTTTTCCTTGAAAATTAATCGATATTTAGAGAAAAACAATGTAATATGAACACAACGGATGAGAGAAAGGAAATCAGGGCGTCTCGCTTACGCGAGGCCCTTACTCGTCTAAGCGAGATTCCGGACTCTCACTTAGACGAGGTGCTATTCGTTGAACGAACACCTTTCTCATAACGGATTAAACAAACATTCAACCGGTCTCACAAAACTTCACTCTAAAAATGGTTCCGTGAACCCAAAGAGTTACCATGAAAGAAAATGCAAATAACAGTGATATATTTTTAAAATATAGTTTTACATCTGATCCGGTCTTAATTAAACACAACAAGTAATTATAATAAGAAGTATTTTTATACATAAATAAGACTCTATAAAGAGTCACTCAAATTCATCCGGACCCTGGCACCGTTCTCCCCCTTGGCCCAGCTCCACGGCTCCTTCCCCCTCCCTGGCTCTGGTTACTAAAGAAAAAATGCAAGGGTGAGTGTTTGGCATAATAATTAATTTAGAACGGATCTTAACAAGTACACATGCATATCTATACATACACATCAATCATTACTTCTAAATAAACATACTGAAACATAGAGTATTTCATGCAGTAACTGTATTAAACCAACTACACAATTCCATCCATTTCCTCACATTCATCGCATTCATTACATACATCACATTCATTACATACATCACATTCATTACATGCATCATGATCACAACTGACTCTCATACAATCTGACTCCTAGTATCCGCATACTAAAGGATTGGCCTTCAGCTGGGGGTCCTACTTGACACCCCGTAAACCCTGCTTGGTTCACCGAGTCCTGCTTGACTCTCCACCTCGACCACTGGGTCCTACTTGACCACTGGGTAGCTCAACTGGGCACGAAAACCACGGGAGCCAGAAATGAGGGGCTATCATATACCGTCGGCCATCCCATACCACATAATCATTCAACAATTTACCTTTCATAATAATATCAATTTTCTCATCCCTCGGGTCGCCTGCTTGCTAACCCGGAGTCGCATAACACTGATCACGTCAATATTAAATATTTCAAGATCATGCATGATAACTCAACCACACATCCAATTCTCAACTCATCAATGTACACTATCACACATGCACAAGTATAAACACACACCACGTTTAGTAACATTTTCCTTAACCCGTTTACGCAACCCAAGGACCTGAATTAGAAGCGAGTCCTATTCTAATTAATTATAACCCGAACACCCCCTTACTCTGATTCCACGCTTCGATGATCTGTTCTTTGTGTCGATTCTTTCCTTCGAGCACTGGTTTCGCAGTCTCAACTCCTCCACTCAGTCTTCCATTGCTTAGCCTACTACCTACGGATCATGAAGTACAGCTTTATCACCTCAACGTCCTTAGTTCATGGACAACATCTGGACTCACACTCACAGAGGAGTGGAGAACAGCCACGAATATAGCCATGCATGGCCCTTAACAGCTAAAGAATAAAAGAAATAAGGGAATCATAATTGGAACAGATCAGTAGACTCACCTTGAAGTCTCGATCACAGGAATGGGGTTAAATTGAAGTTCAGACACAAATGGAGTCTCACTCCAGTGCATGCAGATCAGCGTTAAGAGAGAAGAGAAAAACGGAAGAGAAGGAACAAACTGATAGAAAAGGTAACTTGTGAATAATCCAGAGGGAAGGAAGAGAATCTTCTTATATATATATATATATGGCTCATGGCAAGATCGTCTTTTCCTTTATTTTATTTGTCTTCTTACTAAATTTAATCAATTTCACTATTTTAAACTATTGCATGGTTATCAAATCAATTACACGTGTTTATCCCTTCAACGTCCAAGTGGTCATAATCCTCTAATAATTCACAAGAGTATAGGTCCGATATAAATATCGGCCCCGCCGTCCTAACTTAATGTTCATACCTCGGAAATCTGAGCTACAACTTGAGAGATCGGATACTTTATCCGTGCTCACCTCTTGATTACTCATATCCGTTGTCTCCATCATTATGAGGTTAATCCGGGCTGCGACACCGTGTGAGGCGCTCTCCTCACAACAGTTGGACCAGACCGCCTAGCCTTGCCCGTTCTTCCTTACTCATCCGATCTTCGGCTCTGCCTGTCCGCGCTTCTGAGACCGATCTCGACACCGGCTCAAATAGAGTAAATACTAAATAGAATTTCTAAACATTCACTAACATTTCCCATTTCATAATTTTCATTAAAACATCAGGGATGTTACATACAATACCTATAACTTTGAAATGTCATACATAAAATCTAATTTGGGCATGATATCAACTATCTAAAGCACAAAGGGTGCTAAGCTATGACTGGTATGGCACCCTTAAGCAAGCCATAATCCACAAAACCCTTTCACGCCATAAGCACTCAGGCTGGTGTTGAGTAGAGGATAAGAGACAAACTAGGGGCATGCTGGATCATAGACCTGCAATGGTGTAAGTTATGATAGCGTCTATAGTAAACTTTTCCATTCTAAAAGGATAAGCTCTAATGTATGCCATGTAAGGACCAACACCTATAAATACCTACATTTACGACATATAAGGTAATGAATTTAATACTTGTTCTAGCTCTGGTATTGTTCATTTTACTTCCTTAGTGTCAAAGTGTCTTCGCAAGTGACACCTTATTTTGCCCATCAACATGGAATAATGGTGTGGACATCGGATAAAGACTTGAAGGCCCTTACTTCCAACTAAACTCTAGGATACAACATCAAATCCTCATTAGACCAGAGTGTGTTAAGAGAGAGTACATATTGGTCTAAGACTGACGATCTTATCCTATGCACTAGACAGTTCAAATCAAATAAGATATCTTATCCCATGCAAGTGAATGCTCTCTCAAACTTCTAACTCTCAAAGAGAGGATATACAAGTTAAATCTCAAGATTTCAGAATATTCAAAGATATGAACTCACTAAGCACAAAGAATGAATGTAGAATTGATTGCCTCTTATTTCTTATTGTTGTGCTTGATTTTCCTTTGCATTTATAGAGCCTTGGAGCAGTCCCAAAGTCCTTCTAGCCGTTGCAAGTAGTGGTTCCAGCTTGTCTTTGCGTATAGTAGGTTTTGGGTGCTTGGTTCCCACTTAAATATGTCTTTTTAGGGATGTTTCCCACTTCTTGAATCGATTCACATCTTCTTGAATCGATTCAGGATATTCTGACTTGGATATTTTGGAGTTTCAGATTCGTATGAATCGATTCAGGCCTTGGTGAATCGATTCAGGCTGTTCTGTTTTGTGTTCCTGGGCTGTCAGCTTCGTATGAATCGATTTAGGGTGTTGGTGAATCGATTCAGGACATACTATTTCCAATTTTTGTGACTTCCAGGGCTATGAATCGATTCATTCATGTGTGAATCGATTCAGGCAATGCTTTTTGGTGTTTTTCCATGCCTGATGATCCTCCCTTGATGTGTTTTGATCCATGGTTTCTTTCCTTTATCTTTGTGCATTGCTTTCTTGATTTCTTGATCTTGTGGAATGTTTTCTTCATGATTTCTTGAGTCTCTTAATTTGATACATCAATTATGATTATTTTATTTGTTTTGGATTCATGAAGTTCTTCTTATGCTTGTGCCTTTTGTCATTATCAAAACCTGTTAACAACATGCAAATACATTCTCCCCCTTCTTGATGATGACAACCAATGGCCATCTCTTGGGGTGTTAATGTCAACAATTTAAAGAAGCAATGATAGTGAATCATTCAAAAAATCGGAGTGTGTTTTCCTTTGTTTATCATTTCTTCCAATCTCCCCCTTTGTTTTTCAATTAGACATTTATTCTAATATCTCTCCCCCTTTGTCATTATCAAAAACAATGTAAACTTAGAGAAAAGGAATTAATCAATGTTTGAACGAGGATTAACAACCAAGCGAATAATCAGAACATGCACGCAGATCATCAATACATCCATGCAAATAGATATAACATCCAAACAAAACGATATTAAAAACCATAAATCAGTGCCAAATTTAAAGCTAAAAGAAATGCCTCAGAAGGGCAACCAAGTTTTGAACATAAAAGCAAAACAATGTTAACCAAAACATAAAATGGAAAGCCAATCAAGGCTGAGGAAAATGGATGCTGGAAATCTGAGTTGCAAGCTGGGTGTAGCGTTCTTCCATATTCGCTTCAAGCTTGTCAAGTCGAGAGTTGAAATTTACTTCTATAGCATCCAGGCGGCTATCCATGTGGGCAGTGAGTCTAGCAAATAAATCATCAGCAGGAGTGGGTGGAGGAGGTGGAAGAGCAGCATCTTCAGCATCATCACGAGGACGGCGGAGAAATTGCCATAGCCCATGATATTCAATGATATTCATCTTCATGAGATGAGATCTTCCAATGGGTTCTTTGGGTCCTACGAGTTCCTTGACCTCATTCTTCAAGTCCACCTTGTAGTGTCGCAGCAGCTTTATAATTAGGATGGCGTATGAGAGGCGAGTAAGGTTTTGAGCCTCAATCATATGGTGCCTCACAACATCAATCCAATTTATTTCTTTTTGATGGATGATAGCCCAAAGCAACAAAATTTGTGCCTCACTTAGTCTTGCATAATTTCCACCTGAAGGAAGGAGGATTTCTACTAGTACATAGTGCAAGAGACGGTGATCAAGGCTGAGAGTACCAACGGTGCTAGCGGGAGTGGCAAGGTTGAAGAAAGTTCTTGCCTCCAAGGGATTGTAATTCCAAGAAAGAGAGGGTTCTTTTCCTAAGAAGTGAGCATTGTTAAGTGGAAGCTTTCCGACTTGGTTCATCACTTCATTGTCAAGGAAGATGGTTTTGCCTTTTACTTTGGCATAATACCGAGCATCTTGAAGGCGCAAAGTGGAATAGAAAACACGAATTAATTCTGGATATATGGCGACTTCCTCAAGAGCCATAAATCTAACTAGCTCTTGTTGGTGAAGGGTAGTAAGGAAAGAGAGACCAGAGGATTCAAAAAATTCAACATCAAGCCAGTGAGGGGAGATGAGATGTTTTTTAGAAAAGGAGTTTTGATACCTTTCTAACTCCTTTTGGGTGGAGAAGAACCTTGAGAGATCAGAGTGTTGAGGAATGGTGGAACCGGTAATATTTACTCTTTGTTTCTTTCTAGGTTGAGAGGAGGAAGCCATGGGTAATGGAGGTTTGAAGGGGAAGTTTTTAGAGTGAGGGAGAGATGATTTTAGAGAGAAGGAAGAGAAAAATTTGAAGAGTAATGGAGAAATGAGCCCAAAAACAGCGTAAAATAGGCCAAACTTGTCGCATGAATCGATTCAGAAGGTGCGTGAATCGATTCAGACGTTACTGTTTTTGAAGTTCAAGAGGCATCAGGGTTTGAATCGATTCGAACTGCACGTGAATTGATTCAGACCTTACTGTTTGTAAAAATTAGTGAGCAACAGAGCTGTGAATCAATTCAGGGGTTTTATGAATCGATTCAATCGATTCTGTTTTTGAAAAATGGGAACAATCAGGTCTATGAATTGATTCAGAGAGGGTGTGAATCGATTCATTCGATTCTGTTTCTCCTTGAAATACATTTTTAAGCCGCTGAATCGATTCAAGACACATTGTAACTCTTTTAGATCATCAAAACTTCAATTTTTTACGAAAATCTTTGCCTCCTAATTCAATCAACCAGTTATGAGCAACATTATACACATTATTCAACCATAATATGACATATCTAAGATTTCTAATCTTAAGAGGAACATCAACCAATCAATATATTAATCATCAACACATTAAAAATCAAGTATTTGTCAAGATTACCTAGCATTCAAACACAGTTGGATATGTCTAAAATTCCTAATTCTCTTCTAATATGAATAAATTGTTCCTTTGCTAGTGGTTTGGTGAATATATCAACAAGTTTTTTAGTAGATTCAACATGTTCAAGCACACAATCACCCTTTAATACATGATCCCTAATGAAATGATGTCGAATTTCAATATGCTTGGTTCTTGAATGCATTACAGGATTCTTTGAAATATTAATAGCACTAGTATTATCACATTGAAGAGGAACATGGTCTAACATAACACCAAAATCTAGGAGTTGTTGTCTCATCCAAATGATTTGAGCACAACAACTACCAGCTGCAACATATTCTGCCTCAGCTGTTGATAGTGCAACACTTACTTGTTTCTTGCTATGCCAAGAAACAAGAGAACTACCAAGCAAGTGACATGTTCCACTAGTGCTTTTCCTATCAAGCTTACATCCTGCAAAATCAGAATCAGAATATCCAACTAGAGTGCATTCAACCCCTTTGGGGGTACCATAAACCAACATTTTGAGTTCCAACTAGATATTTCATTATCCTTTTTACTGCAGTAAGGTGTGATTCTTTTGGACATGCTTGGTATCTCGCATACATACAAACAGCAAACATGATATCTGGTCTACTAGCGGTCAAGTAGTAAGGATCCGATCATACCTCTATATTTTGTGAGTTCAACATCCTTACCCTTCTCATCCTTATCAGAATAGCATGAAGTGCCCATAGGTGTGGCAATGTCAATTGTCTTGTCCATGTTAAATTTCCTAAGCAACTCCTTACAATACTTTGATTGACTAATGAAGGTGTCTTCCTTTGTTTGCTTAATTTGCAATCCAAGGAAGAAAGTAAGTTCCCCCATCATGGACATCTCAAATTCGTCCTGCATTAGCCTAGCAAACTCTTTGCACAAAGATTCATTAGTAGCACCAAAGATTATATCATCAACATATACTTGAACCAATAGTATGTCATTCTTTTTGGGCTTGATGAATAATGTTGTGTCAACCTTTTCTCTTTCAAACTTGTTTTCTAAAAGGAATTTACTTAATCTTTTATACCAAGCTCTTGGAGCTTGTTTTAAACCATATAAAGCTTTCTTTAGTTTGAAAACATGATTTGGAAATTGGTAATTTTCAAAACCTGGAGGTTGATCAACATATACTTCTTCTTGAATGTATCCATTCAAGAAAGCACTTTTGACATCCATTTGGTACAACTTGAAATCCTTACAACATGCAAAGGCTAACAATAATCTAATACCTTCTAGCCTAGCTACGGGAGCATACGTCTCTTCATAATCAATGCCTTCTTCTTGATTATAACCTTTAGCTACTAGTCTAGATTTGTTTCTAGTAATTATGCCATTCTTATCTAATTTATTCCTAAAAACCCATTTTGTTCCTATTATTTGATGATCATTAGGTCTTGACACTAATTCCCAAACTTGATTTCTTTCAAATTGATTTAGTTCTTCTTGCATAGCCAACATTCAATGCTCATCAATAATAGCCTCATTTATGGTTTTAGGTTCAATTTGAGAGACAAAAGCCAAATGATTACAAGTATTAAAAGAGCGACGGGTACTTACACCTTTTGTGATGTCACCTATGATGTTATCCAAAGGATGATCTTTTGAGATGATCTATTCCTTTTGTTGAGTTTCTACTTCTTGTGTTGTGTCCTTGTATTTGATATCTTCTTCTTTATTATCCAATGTTAATTCTTGGAAGGTACCTATAATGTCATCAACATCTTCCTTCCTCGGGGGGTTATGGCCATTTTCATCAAATTTCACATGAATTGATTCCTCAATAGTATTGGTTTGTTTGTTAAAGACTCGATATGATTTACTAAATGATGAATATCCTAGAAAGATTGCCTCATCAGATTTTGCATCAAACTTTCCTAGATTATCCTTTCCATTGTTGAGCACAAAACATTTGCATCCAAAAATATGAAAATAAGAAATATTAGGTTTTCTTCCCTTGTAAAGTTCATAGGGGGTTTTCTTTAGAATAGGCCTTATTAAACATCTATTCATAACATGCCCAAAAATGTTTCGCAATGTTATTTTCATTTAACATGGTTCGTGCAAGCTCCACTAAAGATCTATTTTTCCTTTCAACCACTCCATTTTGTTGTAGAGTTCTAGGAGCTGAAAAATTATGATTGATACCATGTTTTTCGCAAAACTTTTCAAAAGATTGGTTTTCAAATTCTCCCCCATGATCGGTTCTTATGGATGCAATTTTTGAATTTTGCTCATTTTGGACAATCTTGGCTAGTTTCTTGAATGCATGATATGCTTCATTTTTATAAGCAAGAAACAAGGTCCATGTATATCTTGAATAATCATCTACAATCACTAGACCATAGTAATTACCACCAAAGCTTTTAATTTTAGAAGGTCCAAATAGATCCATGTGCAAAAGTTGTAAAGGCCTTTGAGTGGAAACAATATTTTTAGCTTGAAACTTGTTTTCCCTTTTGACATGCATCATAAAATTTATGTTCAAATTTAAGCTTTGGTAAACCGATTACTAATTCCTTAGAAACAAGTTTGTTCAAATGGTCTACATGTATATGAGCTATTCTTCTATGCCATAACCAAGTTTCATCCTCTCTAGACATGAAGCATTTCTCATCATTTGTGGATAAACTATCAACATCAATCATGTGAATATTATCAATCCTTTTACCAACAAACTTGACTTCCTTGTTTACCTTATGCTCAATTATGCAACAATTTGATTCAAACAAAACTCTATATCCTTTGTCATACAATTGACTAATGCTAAGCAAGTTGTGTTTGAGGCCTTCAACATATAATACATCACTAATTGAAGTAGAGGAATTTTTACCAATGTTTCCAATGCCTAGAATTTTTCCTTTGGTGTTATCCCCATAAGTGACGCTTCCTTTCTTTTTGAGAGTGAATGATGTGAACTTGCTTATGTCTCCTGTCATATGCTTTGAACACCCACTATCCAAATACCAATGGGTATTGCTTGCCTTGAAGCATACCTACAAAACAAAATTAGTTTAGAGAGCTAGGTACCCATTTTATGTTGGGTCCTTTTAGGTTAGCTTGTGGTAATGTCCCTTTGGAAACCCACACCTTTCTTATAACCTTTGGCCCTAGTTTTCTAACATTACAATTTGAAGAGTTATGTCCTTTAAAGCCACAATGATTGCATCTCATAAAAGGTGATAATGATCTCCTAGGTGATACAAAGAAGTTTTTGTAGTGTTTTTCCTTTTTAGTGGAGTTGTATCCTAAACCAGTTTTATCAAACATACATCTTTGGTTTCCAAGTAATACATTCAAGTTATCTCTACCATTAGTGAACTTTTCTAATGTCCTATTTAAGTCTACGACCTTGGTTTCTAAAATATTACATTTCTTTGCAAAGTCACAAGGTTTATCCTTAGAGCATATTTGAACATTTGCTAATTTTTCTTTTAGACATGCATTTTCTTTGTCAAGTTCTACAAGGTGCGTTTCAAGAGTATCTATAGTTTTTCTTGACAATTTGTATTTACTAGAAAGCTTGATAAATTTATCATACAGTTCTTCAAATGCATCAAGCAATTCATTTTTATCTAAGTCGAGAATACTAACCTCATTATCTTCCTCTTGATGATTGGCCATCAAGCAAAGGTTTGTTTCTTCGTTTTCGGACTCATCGGAGCTACTTACATCGTTTTCATCCCAAGCGATGTAAGCTCTTCTTCTTCCTCTTTTCTCCTTGTTCTTCTTCTTAAGATTTGGGCAATCTATCTTGAAGTGTCCTTCCTTGCCACATTAAAAACATTTTGGTGAGGAAGAGGTTTCATTAGAAGTTAGTTTCTTACCTTGGGGTTTAAAGTTCTTTTGGAATCGTTTGTTTTTCATGAACTTTCCAAATATCTTCACAAACAATCCAAATTCTTCTTCTTCGTCAAGGTCACTACATGATTCTTCTTCATGTGTAGAAGTGGCCTTGAGAGCTAGGCCTTTCTTTTTGGAGGATTTTTCTTCGTCCTCCGCTAGCTTTAAATCCCTTAGTTCTTGCTCTTGCTCTTGTAGCTTTCCAAAGAGTGTGGCAAGAGACATATCTTTGATGCTTGGGGATTGTTTGATGGCAGTGGCGAGAGGTTGCCATTCCCTGCTAAGACTTTTCAAAACTTTATACACAAGTTCTTTGTTAGTATAGACTTTTCCAAGAGTAATAAGATGATTGATTATAAGGGTAAATCTCTTTTGCATTTCTACAATGGTTTCTCCGGAATTTATCCTAAAACTCTCATATTGACTAGTCAAGGTACTAATCTTAAAATCTTTTACATCACTAGTACCTTCATGGGTTACTTGCAAGGTATCCCACATTTCCTTAGCCGTTTGACAAGTCATTATCCTAAAGAATTCACAGGACCTAATGCTAGAGTAATGAGATTTTTATCCTTATAATTGTATTGTACTTTCTTTTCTTCATCATTAGTCCAATCATCCATGGGTTTCTCAACATTTTTACCATCAATAGTATGCATGGGTATAAAATGACCATTCTCAATGGCATTCCAAATTTTTAAATCAATTGATTGAACAAAGATTTTCATTCTTTCTTTCCAAAACGCATATCCTTCTCCATTGAAAGCGGGAGGTCTATTTGTGGCACCACCCTCGGGAAAAAGGTTTAGAGAACTTGAGGCCATTTTCTCTCTTGAAGCTATTAAGCTTGATCTACCAAGAGTCAAGCTCTGATACCATTTGTTATTTAAGTGGCCTCAATACTCAAGAGGGGGGGGGGTGAATTAAGTTTTTAAAACTTTTCTTGGAATGCCTTTGAACTTGATTCTTTTATCACAAGTTTAAAGATTATGCAAGTGAAATCAAGTTTAATGCAATAGATAATGCAAAACAAGAGGTAAATATAGCTTAGACAATTTGTTAAACACTTGGTGTGCAATGTTTAAACTTAACTAATTCAAGCAAGCTTAAGTAAGCAAATTACAATCAACCAACACAAGACAATCAAATGCAGTATATAAATGTAAAAGAGTAAGGGAGAAGAGCTTGCAAAGCGATTTAACGAGTTCCACCAATCCCGGTGTACGTCTCGCCTTCAAGCAACCCACTTGAAGGATTTCTACTATTGAAGTTTAGAGATTACAAGCTATGAACAATTGCAGCTTCCTAGTGTCCCACACTCAAGAACTCAATCCTCACTAGCACAAGGGTAACCCACCCAATCTCTCAAACTCTCAATACCCAAAGGTTGAACCCCAACCTTTGTGACCACTCAACCTAGAGTGAAAAGCTTTTATGTTTGGTAGTGTTTACAAGATATGAACTCTCTAAATAGAGTAGATACGCAAGTGAATGCTCTCTCAAACTTCTAACTCTCAAAGAGAGGATATACAAGTTAAATCTCAAGATTTTAGAATATTCAAAGATATGAACTCACTAAGCACAAAGAATGAATGTAGAATTGATTACCTCTTGTTTCTTATTGTTGTGCTTGATTTTCCTTTGCATTTATAGAGCCTTGGAGCAGTCCCAAAGTCCTTCTAGCCATTGCAAGTAGTGGTTCCAGCTTGTCTTTGCATATAATGGGTTTTGGGTGCTTGGTTCCCACTTAAATCTGTCTTTTTAGGGATGTTTCCCACTTCTTGAATCGATTCACATCTTCTTGAATCGATTCAGGACATTCTGACTTGGATATTTTGGAGTTTCAGATTCGTATGAATCGATTCAGGCCTTGGTGAATCGATTCAGGCTGTTCTGTTTTGTGTTCCTGGGCTGTCAGCTTCATATAAATCGATTCAGGGTGTTGGTGAATCGATTCAGGACATACTATTTCCAATTTTTGTGACTTCCAGGGCTATGAATCGATTCATTCGTGTGTGAATCGATTCAGGCAATGCTTTTTGGTGTTTTCCCATGCCTGATGATCTTCCCTTGATGTGTTTTGATCCATGGTTTCTTTCCTTTATCTTTGTGCATTGCTTTCTTGATTTCTTGATCTTGTGGAATGTTTTCTTCATGATTTCTTGAGTCTCTTGATTTGATACATCAATTATGATTATTTCATTTGTTTTTGATTCATGAAGTTCTTCTTATGCTTGTGCCTTTTGTCATTATCAAAACCTGTTAACAACATGCAAATACATATTGCGTTTGGCTACCAACATCTTTTTCAAATTCTCTTTTAGCTTTAGAGAGAGCAACGACAATTTAAGGGATAGATAATAGCGACAGGCCTGTTTGTCGTTGCTAATATTTGCATTTCCTTCTTTCTTATTTAATGTGCTCACCAATCTTAGCGACATCTTTGGTTGTGAGCATCTTTTCAAATACTCTATTAGCATTGGTGACAGATGTGGAGATGGTGTATGAGATAGATAACATCGATGGAAATGTTTGTCATTGCTAACTTTTACATTTCCCTTTTTCTAATTTTATGTGCTCGTCAATCTTAGCGACCTTTTTGGCAATGAGCATCTTTTCATATTCTCTACTAGCTTTAATGACGGGCATGACAGGGTAGTGTGTGGGATAAATAACATCAATGAAAGTGTCCGTCATTGCTAACTTTTTCATTGCTCTTTTTCTTATTTAATGTGCTCACCAAACTAGGTTAGCCATAGAAGTCTATTCACATGCCTAGTCCACAGTAGGAACAAGGTTTATAACGAGGATTTACCAAATTACATGGTGACAGGCGTGATGTTGTCTATATTATTTTTCTTTTGCTGTAACGACGAATTTAACTGAATCTTCAACAACGGGTGTAGTCCCATCGCTAGTTAACACAAATAATGAAAGTGTTAGAGATGATGGTTGTCTAGTAAATATACACCAAACTTTAGCAACGCAAGGTAATCACTTACCCACTTATTGTCTTGACCAAATAGTCTTTGGGTAAACCTAGTATTCTAATTTTTCATGTACATGTTGCCACCATCTCATATTGGTAAATTGATTGGCAGTTGTAAATTTCTACATGAATTATTTGTCTTCTAAAGTTAGAGTTGATTTCATTGGTCTTCAAATAGTTTATAAAAAAAGAAGCATAATAAGAATAAAAAGAAGAACCACTATAACATTTCCCTTTTGCTTATACAATATATATTTTTTCTAATTATAGCTCACTATAAGGTTGCACTGTATGATTGTCACTTTGGCATAACACCATACTTGTATAGTGGCAAAGATATTGGAAATGGTGGCAGAACACCATGTTTCATGTAATTGCTAAATGCTTATACTTGTGTGAAATTTGGTTAAACTTGCACTAAAAAGTGAAATAGTTGGATGGGTAATTGTTTTTTTAGCAATCACTAGTTCACTTTATTCCATCAGTGTTTGACATACTTTTCTTTTCGTTATTGATTTTTATTGGTAATTTGATTTGATCAAAAGATTTATTTTAGATATTGTTTCTGTGAAGATTTATGCTTGAGATAAGAGAGGTTATGTGAGTGACCCCAATAGGCAATCATATATAGTTCTATTTCTATAAAGATATCTTTTTTAACATCTTGTCTTTGTTTTCTCAAGCTTGTTTTTATGTCTTTGTTTAAATATGTGAACAATGCAAAACAAGTAGAAAATAAAAATGAACTATTCCTCCTTTATGTTCTTATTTGTTTTTCCTTCCCTTTAATAATATGTGTTATGTGAAAGCAAATGTTGCTTCTTCTATTATTGCTACACTATTTCTGGTGCCATAGTTAAATATAAATTATTATTATTATTTTAAAAAAATCAACAACTTTAAATGAAGGTGGTTGTTTGATTTGATGGCTAGCTTGGCTTAGCTGTCAATTCATATAATATAAAATACATATTTAGTTCCTAACCTAATTGAAAAATTAGACCAGTTCATGATCTAAGATAATTTAATTGTATATATCTAGTTTTTATATATTTGAGTGATTAATTGTATATATCTATTGTTATGAAGACATTACAATAATAGACCATGTTAGATTAGACATATTGAACCAAACATAAGGATAGAATTTTGATTCTTGAGTAGTAATTGTATTACCAAGTGATTGAACCGAAACCCATGAATGATTAAAGTGTGTTTCTCTTTGTCATTGTCTTGAGGAGGTAGTGATTTCAAGCTTGGCAACTTCAATTGTCTAATATTTAAATGTAAAGAAAAGATTTCGATGATAACCTTTAACTATAAATTAGGAAAGCTCTCCTCACGTTCCATGTATGTAAATATAGATTTTTCAATCCAAAGCTACCATCATGGTTTTTATTGTTTATATTATATGGATTCATGTCTCAATCTGTATGGGTGGACACATTTAATCTTTTTTTATGATATTGTGTTAAAAGTCAAATATATATATATATATATATATATATATATATAGGATCTCGTATAACCATACAATGGATGGTTGAGATTAAATTTTTTTTAAAGTTACATGATCACTTAAAATGTCACATGACTTTTTTAAAAACTCATATGATTAATCTCAACAATCCATTGCATGGTTGTATGGCCCGAATTCATTCCTCTCACTCTCACATAAGAAAACATTTTTCATATGATACATCATCTATATATATAGTTTGCTTTAATTACTTAGATGATTAATAGGATGCTTATCACTAGTTATTGCGTTTCCTATGTGTTTACTTACATCTTTGAATCATTCATGTGGGATTATGTGTTACAAGGCAAGACTATGACAAAAGATTATAAAAAAAAGAATTATAAAACATATGTTTGCTAGTTATATGTAGCTATCACTCAAAAGAAAATAATTCTCCACTTGGAGGATTAATATACAAACTAAAAGGGAATAAAAAATTATGAATAACTTGGCCACATGAGCATCATTATTGAACTATTTGATTTGAAACATAATTCATTTGAAAAGTTCTTGCGCTCTATTAATTTGTTTATCCATTACGTTACAGCACCGGTGAATATGATTGTTTTAGTCAACGTGAGATACTCTTTGTTTTAAATATTTATGTTTTTTTTCTAGTTATTGGGTCTCTTATACATTGTCTCTAGATTATAACTATAAAATGATATGCTAAACTCCATCATTTTATCTATTATGGTTCAAAGTTGAAATAAAATAATTATTATTCATGTACTCATTTATATATTTCCACCTTTTACTACTCATTATTACTATTACACCCAAATTGATAGATCGGAAACATAATCTGCAGTGGGCAATTAAGTAGAGAATTATGAACTAGAATTGAAATACATAACATATATAGTGTAGCATTTGCTCCAAGAGAGATATATCATATTATACTCATTTTTCCCTTTTGGAGGAGTTTTAACTAGTCAAAATTTATTGGTTACTTAAGTGCGTTTAGGTTATGTAGTCGACATGCTCATCAGTATTATCATAGCCTATTTACAATATGATACTTATTTCCTTGTAGAGGTGGGAACAAATTCCTATTATGAAAAAAAAAGAATCACAGATACTTATGAATTTATTAATCCTATCTTTCTTCATTATAAAGGAATCAAAAGGGAAGAGATACAAAACTACATTCCATATTTTATTGATTCGTAAGTAATTTGGTTGCTAATTGTTTAAAAATATTTTTCAAATCATTACATGTTTGATATCAATTTATGTAGGGCTCATTGATAATTGATAATAATTTGTACAAAACAGAATATTTGTGTGTTATTATGCTCAATAAAAGGTAAACCAAGCAAAAAAAACTCAAACATTTTCTACAAACATAAGTGTTGCTCTCAATTCTAAATATGTAATGGAAGATATCACCTTATACATGCAAGTTATTGTAAGCTTATTAAGTGAACTAGTTTTGTATTGAAATTAATTTTATCCCAGACCTATACAAGCTTCTCAGTTGTTGCTAGGTTAAGACACAAAAAGTTTAAAACCTCCTAAATGGATGACTCAGACTGTAAGTTGTATATCTAAAATGTTATTTGTTTAGTTGTGATATATTTTTTCTACGCATGTAAAGATTCGTTTGGTGTTTTTTATAGTGCCCAACAAAACCACTAGGCAACATTCAGTGTGGATTTTATGTAATGAAACACATGTTGGATTCTCGATTGATAGGACAAGGTAATTTTTCAACTTGCTATTAATAATAGAGTTTCAACTTAAGAAGCTTAATAAGTGTGTATTTTTTATAATTCTGTTGCACTTGAGTTATTGTACTTGAGCTTATTGATTAATTAGGGAAATTGATGGAAAAGTTGAGAATAAAATAAATTCATACTTTTAACTTAAAAATTGGCATTTTATTGTTGTTGTTTCTCTTTTCTTTGTTGTAGATATACGTGATATGTGAAGCACTAGGGAAGTATCCCTTCATAGCTTTTAAGAAATATGTATGTTTTTTGTCCTGCTATTTACTAATGCTATGTTTTTTGTCCTGCTATTTACTAATGCTTATTTTGGTTGCATTGTTTTACCAACTTAACTTTTATGGTTTTCTATATTTGTTTAAGTTGCTTTGTGCTTATTAAATGTTTCTATTGTTAATGCATTATGGGTGTTTCAAATTTGCATATATTCAGTTAAGAACTATTCTCCAAGGATGAACTTAAAGGCATTAAGAGACGATGGGCAAAATATTCGTTTGAGGTTGCAAAAGTATAGTTTAGATTTATGGGTTGCTTAAATTGTAAATGTTTTTTTTCTAGATTAACATTTCATTTATATGTATGAATATATTTTGGTATATCTTGTGATCTCCTTTGTTTTAATTGATATTATGTGTTAATTTATATATTGATTTTATGACATTGTTGATTGAATTAAAAGATTCTGATATTAAATTTGGATTGACATTAGTGGTTAGCATAATTGATATTAAAACATGGTGATTATAATTGAATATGGATAGACATGTGATTATAATTGAATTTAGATTGACATGTGATTATAATTGAATCTGGATTGACATGTGATTATAATTGAATCTAGACTAATATTGGTGATTATAATTGAATTTGGTGATTGAATTAAAACAAAATTGAAATAGTGTTAGCAAAGGGGGGAAAGGGAAAAAGTAGGGAAAAAATGAAAATTTTTACATCGGTTGTAAAAACCAACGTGTTAAATGTAACTTTTTTATACCGGACGTAAATAAAGGATCAATGAAATTCTCACATTTTATATTGGGCGTGATGAAAAGGACCAATGTAAAAGCAATTTGTTACACCGAGTATGGATCAATGTAAAAATCACCTATTTTTTACACCTCTAGATCTATACTAGTTGTGTGACCAGTGTAAAAAATCAAAAAGGACCGGTATAAAAAGCCTATTTTATGCTGGCGCCTAGACTTATAAGAATCAATTATCTAATAAAATGGGTCTTTTCCTCCTCACTTTCAAGAGATTTTATATTCTCATCATTCATTACTTTTATTCTCACCACCCTTTATTTTTTTAGAAAATTAAACACCAAAATTACCCCTTACACAATGTTGTATCATTCAACGAATTCTATTAAAGTTTAGACTAGTTCCCATATATTTTGAGTTAATTATCCTTCTCCCAACCTGTAACATTTTTATCTTATGAAATTATCAATGATTGACAATAAAATGATGGATCCAAGTTAGAGATTCACAAAGGAGGGAATAAATCACAATATCATCAACTAACTCCTTAAACATTAGTCTCTCAACATCTAACACAATGTGACACAGAGGGTGATGGTGCTCGTGGTTACTTACAAAGATGCTAGACAATAAGAATTCCAGACGCGTGATCGGAAAGGACTACTGCAACATAAAGGTTGTTGGACTTCAGGCTCAACTATATGAGACTAGGCCCAACCAAATTAAAAACCCTCCAGTTTGGTTTAAGGATTACATATAATTTTTTTTTACTTTTGTTTTTTACCTTATTCTTATCTGTTAGGATTGTCTGCCAAGTGTATGGCTTTATTTTCCTTCTTATCTTTAACCTTAAATATTTAAGTTGTAATTTCTTTCTTAAGAATGAAGTGGTAAATTCTGTTTTTATTTTTCTTAGTTTAGTAGTAGTATTTCTAAACTCTAGCTGCCTAGCAAATTGGTGCTTTCATTGAAAGTTGAACTCAAGGCCTCCTGCTTATCAAATGGGTGCTCTAACTAAATGAGAAAGTCCAGGCCATCTTAGACTAGCCTAAACCTGAGTCACTCATGGCACTTAGAGGATTTCTAGGCCTTACCAAGTTTTACAGGAAGTTCGTTAAGAATTATGCTTCTCTTGCAACTCCTCTTATTTGCTTCGTTCCACTATTTTCTCTTAGAGTACATCCGCTGCGGCGACCTTTACACAATTAAAAAAAATTATACAATTGCCCATTCTAACTCTTCCTGATTTTGACAAAATCTTTATGGTGGAAACAGATGCTTCTTCCTTGGCAGTAGGCGTTGTCCTCTCTAAAGATATCTCATTGCCTTCTTCAACAAGCGTTTGTGTCCCCGAATGCAAGTTTCCTCAACCTATGTTCGAGAGATGTACGTCGTCATTGAAGCAATTAAAAGATGGCGTCAATATTTAATTGGAAAACATTTCATATTTTTATAGATCAAAAGAGTGTACAATATATGGTTTCTTAAACTTTTCACATACCAGAACAACTTAAATGGATTACTAAGCTACAGGGTTATAGTTTTGAAATCTTTACCGTCCAAGCTCTAGCAACAGAGTAGCCGATGCCTTATCACGCAGTTATGTTGATGATCTTTCTCTCTTGCTAGCCATTTCTTCCCCTATTTTGACATTGTTGGATGAACTTCGGGTTTATTTTCAAACAGACCTGGTGGATAAACAACTTGCACAAGCTTCAGTTCAATTCTACAAATCAAGGCATTTTTCATCATTCTCATGGTTTATTGTACTTTAAAGATAAACTCTATATACCAAATGTACCTCACATGTGTCATTGTATCCTCCACGAATGTCATGTCAGCCCCTTAGCTAGTCACTCTGGCTTCAAGCCCACACTGGCTCGCATAACTGCTACCTTCTATTAGACCGGGTTCTATAAGGACGTCAAGATGTTTATCCAACATTGTGAAATCTACCAGCTGAACAAGTACTTGTCATAAAAGAAAGTCGGTTTGTTACAACCTCTGCCATCCTCTAATCATGTTTAGGAAGAACTTACTATGGATTTCATCATACATCTCCCTAACTCATTTGATCACACAATCATTTGGGTTATTTGTGATCGACTTACGAAATATATCCACTTTCTAAGCCTCCCCACGAAGTTCACTGCTTAGGATATTGTTGTATGTTTTTTCTCCAAAATCTATAAGCTCCGCGACATTCCAAAATTTATCATTTCTTATTGCGACCCCCTATTTTTAAGTGCCTTCTAGAAAGAATTATTTTGCCTGCAAGATACCACCCTCAAGTTCAGTTCCTCTTACCATCTTGAAACAAACAACCAATATGAAGTTACCAACTGTTGTCTGGAGGCCTATCTCCCCTCCTTTACCAATGACCACCTGAAAGAGTGGTTCTAATTCCTTTATTTGGCCAAATACTAGTTTAATACCTCCGTCCACAGAGCCATCGACATGTCCCCTTTCTAGGCCTTGTATGAACATTATCCTTCATCTCTCACCAACTATACGCCTGGCTCCACTTCCATTACATCTATGGATTACTCCCTATAACAAAGACAACTCCTGTTAAACAAACTCAAGGACACCTTACAATGCACACGGCAACATATGTTGACCCAAGCAAATAAAGATCGCAGGGATCTTACCTTTGAAGTTGGTGACTTTGTCCTTCTCCGTCTACAATAGTACCGGCAACAGAGTGTGCAACGTCATTCTTTACAAAAACTTTCTAAACATTTTTTTGTCCCATTTAAGGTTCTTAGATGTGTCAATGTCGTGGCCAATGAATTAGAGTTACCACCTTTTTCTCACGTCCACCTTGTGTTTCATGTCTCACTCCTTCGTTAGTATCATGGTAATAATGTAACTCAACATTACCATGCCCTTCTAAGCCTTTCTAAGGATGAAGAAATTTTTTTGGAGCCTGAAAGTCCCGCAGATAGGGGGAGAACTCATCTGTTCCCACTTGTGTCACTCAAAATGCCAAGTCCGATACTTTGGCTTCGTTTTGCAATAATACAGTGCCCAAAGTCTTTTCTCCATACCTTTTACCTTTTCTATGTCAATCCATACAATATGCACCCTCTATTATGTGCACGAGTTTCCGAGGGTCATCCTCTCTATTCACTGAGGGGGCCTACCTCTGTCATGCCTACCCTCTCTTTTTCCAATGCATCTCATGCGCCTACTTCTGGACCGTTGGATGGTCAGTAGTCAGCCAAGAACCCATATGCTCTCCTCGTTCAAATTCCACACTGGGAAACAATTGGCCTCCATTCGCCTACACACTTTTTGCTACATTGTCTAATCGTCCTAGCTTCTCATCTCAGCCCCGCCCATGCCTTCCAAGATCTGTGTGCTACCTGTCAGCCTAATCCCTCATGGCCATGTCACTTCCGATGTTCTTGTTAACCTTGCGGACAAGGTTCCCTCTCACCTACAGGGTAATGTTGGATTTCAAACCCAAGTACATGAGACTAGGCCCAACTGAATTAAAAACCCTCGAGTTTAGTTTGAGGATTACATATAATTCTTTTACTTTTATTTTTTTATCTCACTCTTATCTATTAGGATCCTTTGCCTAGTGTATAACTCTATTTTCCTTCTTATCTTTAACCTTGAATATTTGAGTTGTAATTGTTTTCTTGAGAGGTATGAATGAAGTGGTAAATTTTGTTCCTATTTTTCTTAGTTTAGTAGTAGTGTTTATGAACCCTAATTGCCTATCAAAGGTCATGGTTGAGTGGTGGTTGACGAAGACCGTTGACTCAACCAAACTACTACTATAAAAAGGCAAAGTGGATACAGTGTAGGGCCTTGAAGACCAAGAACCGAAGATCGAAAAGAAAAAAAAAGTGAAAATGGTGAGAACACAGGGTAATTTTGACTATTTGAGTTCAAGAAAATGTGATTTCAGACTCCCATCTATATGGAAGGCTCTCAAATAAGTTCTTTTTTTGGGGGGGCGGGGGGGGAGGTTTGGTAACTTTTCTTTCATATTTATTTTTTTATGTTGTTCTTTCTTATGTATTTAATTTCAATTTTTTATACCATATTTATCCTATAATGGAGGTAATTCTTTTTAAAACGTAAACATTTTTAATTATTAATAAATTAAAAACTAATAAAATAAATAGTCTTAAATAAATTTCTGTGCTTTATAAAAAAAAATATTTTTTCCTTATGAAATATTTTACATCTTTATTATATTGAATATTTTATTGTTTGGTCCCTACTTTTAATTTGAATTTGTTAATTGTTGACATAAATAATTAAATTAGATGATAACTAGTTCAAATAATTTTAACACGTCGAATTAAATATGCACATTATATTAATGAGTTAAAATACAGTTTTTGATAATTAAAAATCTTAACATTGTATTTTTTTTTCAATTTTAAAAGTAACTTTAATTGATAAAAACTATTTTTAACCTACTGGAATAATGTGTTAACAATAAATTAAAATTATCTAAACAAGCTAGTATATAATTTAATGATTCATGTTAAGAATTAACAAACTCAACTTTAAAATAATAACTAATATCAATATAATAAATATGTAAAAGAAAAATATTTTATAGAAAGAAACTCAAAAATACATTTGAACCCTCAGCCAAATAAAAATGTTTACCTTGGCTGCAAAGAGAAGATGCCTTCAACACAGCTGGTTTTCTACCTTGAAACGTTAATTAATAACAAGAGAGTTCCGTTTGTAACGAGGGAGTGTTTGGTTAATGCGTTCTATTCTGTGATGCTTTGCGTGAATTGCGTGTGTGATTCATGTCTTTTTTTTGCCACCTAACCCCCTCCTTGTATTACTACCCTTTCCAATGTTTTCTATATTTTCTATGTTTCTGTCACTGTCACATCACACTCACTTTCCCTCACACCTTATTACTATATATTTTATAATAATAACTATCAGAGACAACAAACTCGGCCTCAGAGAGGATCCGGGTTTTGATCAACCACCATGTCTGACAACGTCAATGGTGCTTTCAAGAAATATCTCCAACAGCTTCAGCTCCATCCTCTCAGAACCAAGGTTCCTTCAAATCTATCTTCTCTTTTTTCACATTCAGAAACTTGTTTGCTGTAAAGATGTTTTTTTTTCATTTATGTGTTTCATTCTAGTTCTAAAGAGACTAATGGGGTTTTTGGGAAAAAAACAAAACTTGTGGGTTGTTAGGCAATTACTGCAGCAGTTTTGGCTGGTTTTAGTGATGCAGTGGCACAAAAGATTTCTGGGGCCAAAAAGCTTCAGTTAAGAAGGTTGTTTCTTTTCATGGTATGTTCATTTCACTTAACTATGGTTCTTCTAAATTATCGAAATGTGAGAAATCACTGTTTAAATTTAGTTTTCAATTTGGACTGTATCCGTGTCTGGATCAATTTTTCACTAGAAAATAAAAATAAAGATAAAAATCAGAATTTTGCATTAAGGTAACTACTAACTGTGTCATCTTTTTCTCAAATGAGAATCAGAAACCAAATTTTATAGTGAAATTTTTAAGGTTGGACTAATTCAAAATCAAATTATGCTGCAGCTCTATGGTTTTGCCTACTCAGGACCCTTTGGGCATTATCTCCATAAATTGATGGATAAAATCTTCAAGGGGAAGAAAGACAATGAAACTATTGCTAAGAAGGTATATTGTGAGCTTGTGTTATTGTCTTCCCTCTGGGCCTTTCAAAGTTTCACTTATAGGGATAGTGTTTTGTGGTGCGTTAGGTTCTGTAATTTCCTTAGCCCTGGTGCAAGTTTTTGACTAATGCTTTAATGAATGAAATATCGTATTATCAGGTGATCCTTGAACAGATAACCAGTTCCCCATGGAACAACTTTTTCTTTCTGATGTACTATGGCATGGTTATAGAAGGTAGGTATACTCATTGATAAAAATAAAATTTTTGCATTTACACATTACACCTCAATATAATGAATTTGAAATATCTATATAGAGATTATTGCCAACCATTGGTGTTAATATCTCATCCACTCTGCATCCCACCTCCGTACTCAGAAAACAGAAACCATTCTTTTTCCTATTTCCTTAAATACCTCTTTTTTGTATCATGATTATTATACCAATGTAAGATGTTGACCACTCTTTGCTACTTAAATTTTTAACTTTAATTCTGTTAATATTGCCTGTTTGAATTGCTGAAGTTAGGACATGTCATCCTAAGTTCAAATTACGAATATTTGTATGTCAATATAGTGTTGTTTAGAAACGTGTTACTTGAAAAAATGGCTTTCCTCCAAACTTATTTCCTCAGTGTATTTTTATGGATCCTAGCATAACACTAAAAAAGAATATCAGCACATTGGAAATGCTAAATATATTCTGCTGCAGTTATTTGGTTATTTAATTTTTTAAAATAATGTAACTTCTTAGGTGTATCTTTGACATGAATGCTAGTAATTTCTTGATGCAATTTTAGCACTTAAAACTAGAATATTTTCAAATTAAACGAATTCTGTGCTTAACTTTTTATCATTAAATTTCAGCGCAAAGATTTTCAATTTTCTGAGAAAAATTATTTGCAAGAAAAGGTTTTTCTTTTAGTAAAAGTCCAACAAAGTTATTATCGTGCCTATCTCAGAAGCATTTGAAAGGGTCTAACAACTAAATTGTTATTTTCTTGAACTGTCTCTTCCAAATGAAATTTCATATTGGGTTTTTAAACTTGGAAGAGTGCAATATGAGGCATTCCTTGTATCTGTCTGAGTTATGATATATCTAAAAGACAATACTTTTTGTTACCTATGAAAAACACATAAAATCCCACAGGAAGGACTTGGCCAAACTAAAATAGTGAAAGTTGAAATTATAAAATAAAAACACAAACAAATTGTAAGTTTTAAGGAACTTGCATGCAGTGAATTATGGATAAAATTTAAGCTTCTCAGGAAACACTTCATATTTCTCTCTGATTTTATTCATGGACTAAGCCAAAAAAAGTAGGCAGTTTCCAGGCAATGTTCACTGCTCTAAGACATTTTGAAGAGTTATTAAATCCTGACTGAAATATGACAAAATAGTCTATTGAAACATTTTCTGACTTGTGGATAATACTAATGGTATTACATGATTAGCATCTAGCACAACGTATAGATAAAATATCCTGACCAACTCTTTTGTATTGCATGGTAATTAAAGTGAGGCTTGTTTGCAGGAAGACCTTGGAGTAGTGTCATTAACAAAGTTCAAAAGGACTACCCTTCTGTTCAGTTGACTGCATGGAAGGTATGGCAATGAGAACAATCTACGGCTGTTTGGCTAATGGGGAAGTTTGAAAAGTTAGCTTTTTTAACATTATACTGTTTTCAACTTGCAGTTTTGGCCTATTGTTGGTTGGGTGAATTACCAGTTTATGCCTTTGCAGTTGCGTGTTATATTCCACAGCTTTGTTGCTGCATGCTGGTGAGCCTCATCTTTCAACTTGTCATATATTACACTTCCATGATCTCTTATTTGTTCCAAAATCAATGACGATAACACGAAGGAACAGAATAAGGCCCCCAAATATCAACATGAAGAATGTTGAAAGTCCCACGTTGTCTAGGGATATAACCAATTAAAAGTATATAAATTGAGGGTAATCCTCATCCGATGAGTTGGCTTTTAAGATTTAGGCCCAATATCCAAATTTAACATGGTATCAAAGTCTATCCTATGTTCATTCCTTGGTGTGTGGATGTGTGTTGAAAGTCCCATATTAACTAGTGATATGACCAATTAAAAGTATATAAGTTGAGGGTAATCTTCATCCTATGAGTTAATTTTTAGGATTTAGTTAGACCCGATATCCAAATTGAACAAAGAATATCAAACATTTTATTTGAAATAAAATTACTGCTAGTAAAAGGGAGTTTTCTTTGTCTAGACATATGGCAGACATCACATGCTGTCTCAACAAAATAATATGTAGATATAAAAGGAAACTTCATAGAAATTAATTTTGAAGTAGAATAAGACACATGACCTAGCCTAAGGTGCCATAGAGACATGGTATTAGAATAAGCATTGCCAGAAAAAGAGCATGGATGTTGTTGAGGCAAATCAATGACAAAGAGGCCTTGATGCTGTCTAGTCAAACCAATCATTTTCTTTGATGTAGTCTGCAAGATTAAGCAAAAGGTATTATGCAAAACTAAATGGCATTGAAACTGCTCCATAAGTTTTGTAACAAAAACTAGGTTGACATGAAAATTAGGTACACATAAAACATCATGTAAAGTGAGGGTGTCAATAAGCACAATTGTACCAAAAATGGACGTGGTTACATGAATTCCATTAGGCATGGTAATAAGAAATGATGAAATAGTTTCATGAGTAGAGAAATTACTTAGGTTGTTGGTAATGTGATCAGTGGCACCTGTATTAAGGAGCCACTGTGTTATGGATTTACCTAGAGAAGGAGTAGGAAGAATACCATTGATTTTTAGAACTTTGGTGGACACTAAATTGGCAGCATGTGATTGAGTTTGTTGGGCCTATTCGGATTGTTGTAGGAGCTCCAGAAGTCTTTCACATTTATCTTTGCTTAGAAGAACTGAGTGGATTTGTCTTAGGGCTTGCATCATCAGAGTTATTGTCCAAAGGGAAACTGTTGGCATTGTTAACCATACGGTTGTTCTTGGACTGTTATCCTTGTGGAAATCCATGTTTAAAATAACATGTCTCCATAGTTTGACTGGCTTTCTTGCAATGAGGGAAGAATTTGTTGGTTTGTTGTCACTTGTTCCATCATTTTTGTTTTAGTTCTTGTTGGTATTGTTAGAGTTCCCTTGTGGCTAAGAGTGATGACCAAGACCTGAGATTCTACAGAATTTGTAGGAAACACATCAATGTTGAATTGTCTTTTCTTGTTGATTGACCACAGAAAAGACTTGAGTTTTGTTTGGCAAAGGATGCATTAGCATGATTCATGACCACACATGGGAAAATTGCTCATTAAGACCTTTGTGGAGACGAATTACAAGATCTTGTTCTTTGTAGGTTTGTAGGTCTTCATGGAGGCAATGGCACCGTAGTTACAGGGTATGGAACACTTGCAATGTGGTGTTGGCCTCTAATTTTCAATTTCTTCCCAAAAGGTTCTCAATTATGTTAAAAACTCAGAAATAGAGGAAGATCCTTGATGCAAATGATAAAGATCTTATAATTCTGAGATGCTGAAGATATCACCTTGTGAGAAGTGTGCATGGAGATCTTTCCAGGCATCAACTGCATTTTCAAACCAAAGTATAGAATTTCTGAATTGATTCTTCACAAGAGTGGCATATCCGAGAAAGAATCATCTTGTTGCAACGCTTCCAAGGTCCAAAGAGAGGATTCATCTTAAGAGGTTGATTGATGGAGTCTTTAATAAACTCCAACTTGTTCTTTGTATCCAAGGTCTGCTTTGCGCTCATGTGTGATAATCCTTGCCATCTAGCAAGGGAGTAACCAAGATCAATGTTGGGTTCTCATTGAGGTGCAAGAAATATGGGTTTGAAGGATTGATGTTAGAATCTATGTAACCTGAAGCAACCATGGATGCAAGAAGAAAGGAAGAAGGAAATGGGAAGAAGAAAAGGGTTGAGCCTAAAACCCGGTTAAGCTTTTGATACCATCTCTATGTTGGAAAGAAAAGGAAACAATTTATTGTATTGTATAGTGTAGAATTACTGAAAAGGCTTACAACTTATAAGAGAGAAGCCAATTAATAGAATGAAACAAACTAATAAAGGAATAAAAGACTAACTACTACACCAAAAATTGTTAACAATAAGTTGGTTCATTTTTTTTTTTGTTAGAAGTGTCAGCGACAAAATTCGGAGTCACAACCCCTTGCCTCTGTCTTCTCCCTTCACCCTTTCTAATCCATGGTCGAACCTTATATCTGTAAAGCCAAGTCATGTATAGCTACATCTATATATTGATTATGACCATGGTTCATCATCAATCCTCTTATTTCAAGTAATGACAATAGCTATGATCATTTTGAATTGTATCTAGTTTCCATATCTTTGGAGGATATTTTATCCTCTCTTAGTTGTACTTCAAAATTTCCCCTCTAACTTTCTTCTTTGAAGATAAAGAATTCAAAGTACTACACTTCCTTGCTTTTTAAGTTTGATTTAATTAATAATTATTGTCTCTTAATGTGCAACATGAGTTACTTAATAATTAATGGTTCTCTGGTTTCAGGGGAATCTTTGTGAATCTGAAAGCAAGGTCTGTTGCAATTAAGAAGGCCGTGTAGGACAAATTTTGCACCTATTTTCTTCCCGTGTGAACTGAGATGGAAAGTTTACTGTTTTCGTAAATAGGGAAGCATTATTCGTAATAATTAGTTTGCCATATTAGACTATTCTTTTCATTTTCCATTGATTGCTATGACTCGGTTGGACTAGCACTTGCCAATATTGATAAATGAGTTATTCCTTATTAGTTTATATATGTATCTATATTGGCATCAAATGCTTTTGTTATATGAAAATATTGACATCAAATGTAATTTATAATAAACTAGCAACATTTTATAGATGGTAACTTCTATCATTTTATGTTATCTTATTTAACATGTTTACACAATCAATTAAGTCAATGTAGTATAAATTTCATTAAATTCAATCCCTCAATTAAAAGATTGTAATTTTTTTACACATATTGATCTTTTAACTATTTGACAAAAGTTCTTATATTAGGCATTGACTTTAACAATCATTAAATTTAACTTTATTCTTAGATGAAGAAAATAATGGACATTTTATTTTTCAATCTGTTCAGAAACCCCAAACACACATGAATTGTTCACTCATTCAAAACACATTAGGCATATAAAACAAAATACTAACATTAATTAAAATGTATAAATCATACATAAGTATTCAATACATAGCTAAAGAGGGAATGAGTTACATTCAAACCAAACAAAAAGATGGTTTAGCCACACATTTTCATGTGGGCTAGCCTAAAATCAAAAGAAAATACGAAAGATCAATGGAAAATAAGAGGAAAATGAAAGGAAACCGAAAGAGATCCCCGTCTTAAAGCTTCCCCATGGTGCATATGAGCTTTGACATAGTGCTCCTAGTCTTTCACATACCAAAGGTCCCATAAAAAGTGACGTAAACTCCTTTTTATGACTTTTTGTTGCAAATATCTCACTTATATAAGCATCTTCTTGTAGGAGCGAAATGAGTAAACTTCTACTTGCTTGTCCCTGCGAGCAAATTACTCGTTGAGGGTGAAATGCCTCCAACAAAAAAACCCCAAAATAAGATCCAACAACTCAAATTATGTTTTGGATGTTGAGAATATGATATCCAAGTTCCAGTTTGATCCAATGGTGAACAAAGGAGCAATAACAATTTAAAATTGTTATTTAGGAGTTGAGCAAAAATTCAACACTTTCCTTTTTTTTTATTCTTTTCTCTCCAAAAGACCTTTAAAAATATCAAAACACATCAAAAATACTTTGTAAGCTCAATTATGAAAATGCTTTAATTAAACACAATGGAGACTAATTTTTTAATTAAAAGAGGAATTAAACACCAATTTAGAAAAAAAAGTAGAAAATAATATAAAATTGACATTTAACAACTACCCTAGTTTTATCATTCATTAGAAATATCCATGTTATACATAAACAATCATCAATAAAAGAAACAATTCATTTTATACTAGAAATATTTGCAACAGAAATAGGCACCCATACATCAAAATAAATACAATTAAATGGCTCAACACTTTTATTATCATGATTAGAAAAGAAGTATGATAGTGTTTAAGAAAGTTCATAAATATCACATTTAAAAGACTTAACCAATTGCGTTTTAAACAAACTAGGAAACATATGCTTAAGAAAGCTAAAAAGAGGATGACCTAGACATTTATATTGAACCCATATTTGAGATTGTGCAAACTCAACTTGTTTGGAGATAAAACTGTGACATCTTCTGTTTGTGCTCCTATGCTTTACAAATAATATAACCCTCATTGTTCCTTAGCAACTCTAATCGTCTTCCCCGTTGTAAGATCCTTAAAGACAGAATGAGAAGGAAAAAAGGTCACAAAATAGTTTAGGTCTAAGTGAGTTTTTGAAAAGATATAAGATTATTGGAAAGATCGAGAACATGCAACATAATTTTTATGGTAAGGGAATATGTAAAGGGAATGTTTTTGTTTCCAATAATAGGGGTATGAGACTCATTAGCAACAATAATGAATTGTTTTTTAGATGAAGTATATATAAGGAAACAAGAGGAATGAGGTTTCATATGGTCAGTAGCTCCAGAGTCAATTATCCAAATATCCTCAGGCATAGTACTAAAAACATTAAAAGAAAATAGCTAAGAGTTTTTACCAATCATGGTTAGAGAACTAAAAGGCTTACTAACGGATTCTAGGAGGTGTTTCAAGCGATCTACTTCTGCTTTAAGTGCAGGCATCTCATCATCTAATAATGCAGATTAGACATCTTTTATCTCAGATACCACCTGATTAACCTTCTTAGAGTTAGACATCTGAATCCTCCTAAACGTCTGAGGACCTTGTCTTTTCTTTGAAGTTTGAAGCATTTATGTTTGGTATGACTGGCCCTCTTACAGTAGGTGCACTATCTGCCATCCTTTTTGGCCAAAGGTTTTCCTACTCTTGAATTGTTGGTGAACTGGTCTGGACCGGGGTCTAGGATCCGGTATGGGACCAGCCACAAGGATGCAGGTGTTTTTAGGGTTTGCACACCGGAACTGTGTATATCCGACGTACTAATCCGGTCTCTCAGTGGGAGAGGCCGGTCTTGTTGTCCTGGAGATCCTTCACACCAACGATTCGCGTTGTAGGAGGGCGAAAGGTGGTGCCACCTGCGAAGATTCTCCGACGCTCAAGTTAGAAGAGTGTATGAACTGAATGAATACTCAAGCGTGGTAACAGTAAAATGTGAGATAGAATAACGATACCATGCATGTGTGTTGATATGGCCTCTTATAGTTGAACGTAAGAGAAAAAATGAGACGTTGGATGCAGGTGGGTCCCTTATCTCTGATTGCGTGTATATCGTGTCAATCAAAATGGCTCGACTTTCAGAATGTGTCAGGAGGGTAGGTCAATTATCAGAGTACAATCCTCCAGAGAGAGGAGAGGATAATCACCTTTTCCGCATAATCTGCTGACACGCCCACTTACTTTCTGAAGCCATTGATGTGACGTATTTTGCTACAAACAGTGTCTTCGTTGATAAGTTATCAAAAGGCTCTTCTCTTGCTATGAGGGAAAAGCTAACAGTTATATAAATATCCTGTATCAATGAACATAGAACCGTTACAGCGAAAATGAATGATGCTGTCATGGAGTGAGGGCGGATGACCAGACAACGGATATCCGGTGTGGTAACGTTGAACCTGGACACCGGTTTTCCTTATATGAGGTCAGTCTGACGTCACAAGTATGGGGGCCGGTATCTAGACCGGATCAGTTGGTTATGGGTTTAGAGAATTTTCTAGAAGCCAAAGTTAAACCTAAGCCGTATTATCAGTAGATTTGTCATCCATCATTATCATCCTTTGAGTTTCTTCTCCTCGAACAATGAAGAATGCCTTGGAGAATGAGAGAAGTTTATCTTTCGTTAGGATTTATGCTCATATAGGATCATATTCTGGGGCAAGTTCCGATAGAAATTTAAAGAGCTAGGAATTCTCAACTAAATTAGCATATGCAGTAGTAATTTGTGTTATCCTTTAGTTTCAAATTGTGATATTGATCCAATTCCACCCAAGTCGTATATGCGTTCATAATAATTTTTACATGAGAGGGCCACAACCAAGTCATGATCAAAGAGTCCTCATAGTCCTATGCTTTAAAATCTAGACTACTTTTAGTTAGAGTGAGCGTTATTAAAATCACGCTGGTGATCGAACCAGTTAAGGCACCGGGTCAATGAGTTAATGATCGAACTGGTTGAACCATTGGTTGAACTCGTTAAACTGGATAAATAAAATAATATTATCTAATATAAGTTAAATTTTAAAATAGTATTAATGTGTTATGTGTGGTGTAACTTTTTTTTCAAGGGGTAAGTTGTGTGTTGTATCTTTGCAACCAAGTTTTTGTTTTTGTGAAAAATATATAACCCTATTCATTTAAAGTTTAAAACTTTAACAAAAAAAATTAAAACTTAAAGTGATAATATTTAAAGGTTGTTTCTTGGTATGGTCGACCCTAGTTTTTATTTAGGTAATTTTGTTCTCTCTTCTTCTTTAGCCTCTCTTTCTCTCTATCTCTTTCTCTTTCTCTCTCCCCCTCTCTGCCCCTCCCGTTTCCTTATTCTTTTACTTTGTTTTTCTCTCTCTTCCATTTGCCTCTTCTCACCTTTGTTCTTAATCTACAATGTAGTAACTTTCTAGTGAAGTTTGAGGCGCTAGTGGTGGTTGACACGACGGTTATTGCTTCTTAGTGCAGTACAAAACAACAATAATGTGACATATTTTGAGCATAAGGTAACGATACACATATTCTAGAGGAACAACAACACCACGTTTTAGAGATTCGTCAGTCTTTTAACAATCATCGAATCACCAATTTTCTCTAAACCTGGCTGGTTGAACCCGATTTTTACCGATTCAATTACGTATCCGATCCAATAAGTGAATCGGCTCGAATAAACCTCTAGTCATCGGTTCGAGCCAATTTTTATAACATTGGTTAAAGCCTTTCCTTCAATAGGACTCAATCATTTGCATCCCTTTAGTCTCCTCTTAATAAACCGATCCCACTGAAGATACTTTCGTCCATTTATTAGGTTGGAAGAAGGGATCGTTGGAAGATTATGAGCACTCATAGGGACAAGTGAAATGGTTTTAGGTAGATTAGCAGCCTTAGGTTCTTCGTCAAACATAGAAGCAAAAGAATATGAAATCAAACAAACACAGCAAAAAAAATAAGCAAAGGTTTCAACTTGTAACAAACTCAGGATGGCCTGACATGGTAATTATGGGTAAATGGTAATTTTGAAGAGGTTGGAGTTTGAAATATAATTTGAGAGTATAAGCGAAATAAGAAATTTAAGATAGTACATAGGCCAAAAAGTTGTTTCAAAAAGCATAAGGGCTAATTTAAAATTTCAAAAAGGTTAGGAGAACAAATATAATTTCTAAAAGTAGAAGGTAAAAATGTAATTTTTAAACCTTAAAGGGGCTTTTTGCAATTCTATAACTTTGACTAGTTTGTGACATATGGTAGTGTTCGATTTGATGGTCAAATTTGTATGGAGATGACATTTGATCATCATTAACCTTCAAGCGTATGAAAGCACGTGGACAGGGGGTGAAGGCGTGCAACCTTTCAATGGTGGTGCGTGACAATGTGTGAGGCGATTTCCAGTGAAGAAACTTCTAAATTTAACCAATCTTGGCCACGCAACTCTAATCGTGGTGTCAATTTTTGAAGAAAAAAACACCACTTGAAACACCCAAAACAACAATGAAAGGAGGAAAGGAAAGGAAAGTATGGTTTTCTATAATTAAGGTAGTATGGTGCAATGAAGATGGTCTAGGTTTTAGTGGAATCAAATCCCCTAATATTGGGAACTTTGGTACCAACTTGAAAACTCAAAGATAAAAGATAAATGAACTGTATTGAATGAATTTAAAAGACTTACAACATGTCTATTTATACACAAACTAAAGTCACCAGAAATAATAAACAAAGTATAAATAATTGATAGATTAAAATATAAATTAATGTTTATTGATAAAAGTAACATTTCTATTTTTCTAAAATAAAGATTTTTTTGGTAGATTTAGATTTGGGGTTTAAGTAAATACATTAACCCACTAGAGAGATTTGAGATAATTTTTATACTCACCAATCTTCGAAATTAAACTCTATACTAATTCAATAAACTTGTACAAAGATGATGTTAAATGCATCATTAAATGATGGTTATAACTTTAAATTTTTTTAATCGACAAGAAAAAGAAAAAGAAAATATTGGAATGAAGAAAAGTGATATACGATTATATTCCTAATGCAAAGAGAGCATATTCCCTGCCCTAACTATCTTCAATGATCCAATGTGCAAGTTCGATATTGTAATCTAGGCTTTTGTTACTAGGATTATGTTGGGGTAATTGCTTCGATAGTGTAGGTAAAAGGATAAATATTCTTGAAAACATCTTTAATCTTAAAAGCCAGCAAATGTTGGAGCAATACATGAATTGATGCAAATAACCTCAAATAATTCACAATTCAAATTGAAGCAAAACAAGAAATGAGAAGGTAAATATGAAAAAACAATTTCACAAATACATGACTTGCCACATACACAATCTTGGTCTATTCTTACCTCCATCTTTGAATAAAAGTAATAGAATAAATATAAAATCTCTCAATTTGTATGTGTTAAGTTATTAAGTCTCTAGGATTTTAAAGATTTATATGTCATCCTTGACTTTTGCAATTCCGTCAAGTTATTAAGTCTTTAGATGTGACGAACATTAACTTTCATTTTAAAAATAAGTTTAATGGTGGGTAGAAACCACCATTAACTTATCCAAAATTAAAAGAACACCATTAAATTATCTGAATTTTAAAATAATCCATGGAAGTAGAACTAACGTTCTCATATTTCTAATAGGCATTTTAGCAAGCACATTTCTTACACCATCATTCTCTTTTTCTAATTGTTTTTACCTAAACCCTATCCCTCGTGTATTGAAGGTGTTTGATAAAATATCTATGTGAATGATGTTTCTCTTATACAGATTTATTTTTACATAAAAAAATTAGATAAGTTTGTGGTGGTTTCTAATCACCATAAACTTATTTTTTAAGTGAAAGATAATGTCATGCATGTCTAAGAACCTAACAACTTGATTGAATGTAAAAATAAGGGATAACATATGAGTTTTTAAAATCTTAGGAACCTAATAACTTAACACATACAAAGTCAGGAACCAACTAATGTATTTAAGTAATAAAAAAATTGTTCTAGAATAAATAAATCTAACTAATCTAGTTTATTTGATTTATATTTGGTCTACAATAAAAATTTATATATATTATATAACTTGTTAAAACATTGTATATGTTAATGAAAATTAATTCGGAGACTAGCTTGGTTGATTAAGTAAAATGTATAAGTTGTTGTAAGCCTCTTAAACATGTCTAATTGTCTAATCCCCCTCCCCTTCCATGTACCAACATAGTGCCATTGTAAACATCCACAACCACCACCATAAGTCCAAATGCCTCCCCTTTTCACTCACTGTAACATTGTCGTTCATCTCCTTCACATAATGCACTATCGACCTCCACACAACACCACTACTGACCTCGCAAGCACCACCGCAAGTACCTAGAGTTAATAAGCGTGTCAATGAAGCACCGTAAGAACACCAATTGGAAAAACAACGATTAGGACTACATGGTTTTCTAGGTAGACCCCGACCACTGCCTCACCATGAAAGCTGAGGAGTCTGGTTCAACCTCCCCTTTTCGAATGAGGGTTCCACCCTCCTTCCCTCTCTCCCACTCCATGACTTCTTCCTCACCCTTGAGATCTTCCACTCTAAACCCTCTAACACCCCTAAACCCCACCCTCTAATTCCCCTTCAAAAACCTCTATAACTTCTCCTGCCTCCGTAAGTTTTCCCTTTCCTGCCCCTATAACCACCCCCAGGACAAAATCCATTTCATACTTGACCTTTTCCCTCGCTCTTTCCTCCAACCCATTTCCTTAAACTTTTCTTTCTTTCTCCCCACCTACTTAACCTTTTTCTTCTTTGTATGGTTTACAGTTGACTTGCTTTGTGTTGTGTGTGTGTCCTCCAAGGTAGTTAAAATTGGGATTCTAGATTGAATCGTAGAAGGTCCCAAAAATCATAAATCATAGAATCGTAAATCGTATCATAAGATTTTAAAAATTCCTATATATATAAATTCTTATATTCTTATATATACATAAAAATTTTAGTATATAAAACACTAAAGTTTTAATTTAAACTTAAATAAATATTAAATCGAGTTTGTTTTGTGAGAACTTTAGAAGTCAAAACCACACCCCTTTTATGAGTTTGAAATTTGAATGCCCATTAACTCTTTTTACCCATTCCAATAAAATGAGTTATTATTCCACCCACCCTATTAAAAAACTGAAAAGTTCATCTTCTACCATCCATTAGTTTCTCTCTCTTCTTCTACCTATTTCTTTTCTTTTAAAAAACTGAAAAGTCCATCTTCTATTATCCATCAGCTTCTCTCTTTTCTTCTACCCTCTTTTTTTTCTTTTGAAAAACTAAAAAGCCATCTTCTACTATAATAGAGCTTTGAATGCAAAAAACAGAGGCCAAAATGCAAGCAACAGAGGCTTGGAACACAAGCAACAGGGTTTTTCAGCAACGGCGGTTGCTGTTACGTGACAGGGGCGGCTGTTCGGTGACGGAGGTGGCTGTTCGGTGACGATGAGGCCCTACACATAGCCAAGAAGGATGAACAATGGCTCCTGCTGCCTCCTTTTGTGCGTGGTAAGGGTTTTCCAGATGGGTTTGACCTAGTTCTAAAAACCGGATAGGGTTTAAAAATGGGTCCCAAAAAGTTACATTTGATCGAAAAATTAAGATTTCTGACGATTTTTTGCCTTAAAATCGTAATTCTGAAACAATTCTACAGCAAATGCAATTTTTTCTACGATTCGAATCGTTGAAGCTATGAAAAATCGTAAAATCATGATTTTTACGATTAGAATCACGATTTTGACTACCATGGTGTCCTCCTTTTTAAATGGTATGAGTTTCATTGAACTTTTTAAGCAACATTTACTTTAGGACAATTGCAAATTGAAAATGTGTTCAGGGAGGGCGTGGTGTGTGAAGTGGCATTAAAAAATATTTTCTTAAAACTACATGTGTAATATTGCATGACAAACAGTTAATCACCTTAAGACTTAGCTGAAGTTAACGACATAAGGTTTAATCCTTACTCTAAAAATATTCTAAGGGCCTAATTCTCACAAAAATTATTTTAGGGAGGTGGGTCAAATTTTAAAATATTTCAAGGAATAATTTTATATCCCCATCTAATGTTTACATTAAATAAACTAATCCTTATTAGATAAAAATGATGTCAATAGAAATAATTCTAAAATCAAACGTTATTTGTTTGTAAAGAAAAGTATAATTAACGTTTAATAGAACCTTAAATATTGAGAGTACGATTTGATTTTTGATTCCTAATTTTTCAACCTCTATTAATGGAATGGAAGAATAAAAAAAATCCATGGATCATGATGAAATACATATCTAAGAATCCATTGTTTTCGATGCCCAAACATTATATTTTGCTAAAATGGAAACCCACCAACTTCAAACAACCAAGTTTACATAACAGATTAACAAGCCAAATGCTCCATAAAACATAAGATGACTATGTGACCAATTAAGTCTCTTAAAAATAATAGCTATTAAACAGGTTATAAAAAATTGATTTTTTTATCATATTAATTATTAGACTTTTTCTTATCACTTAAAACAACTAAAACGGTTAAAAAAAATATTTTATCCATTAAAAAAAGGCCAAACTAATATTTATAAAAGTTTAGGACCATATTTTTAAAAGATAGTTAAATAAACACCTTACCCTTCATTGGAATTCTGATTTCATTGTAAATTCTTACATAATAAGATTCATGACTCATGAGCTTGTCACAAGCTACAAACACATCTAAAGTATTCTTATCCAAACAAAAAATTGCCGTGCCATCGTACCTCGACAACCTTACATGTGGATCCACTTGGACAGCTGCGTGGGGTTCACAATCCCCTTTATGTGGGTCCCATCTGTCTTCATCATGTTTGCCACCTCACTGTAACCCTCGTACTCCTTCTTCACGCTTGCTCGACTCGGCTCAATGGCTGAAGCTGCGGCTTCAGAGTTCAATTGGCTTTGGCTCCTTTTCGGCTCAGCTATGTTGGAGCCAGTCCATGTGTCAGCACCGGCTCGAGCTGATTCAGGCTCAAACTTCTGACCCAACAAAGTCCCTTTGGTCAAGAACTCGTGGGCAAGGTAACCGGCTAGAAGCCGATTGGAGGGTGTCGGCTCAGCGGGTTGGGGTGAAACCAGCTTGTCAGATTGTGTGTGCTTTCGTTTTCTAGGGTTGCTAGGTGGCAACATCTTATGCAGATTGTGACCCATCATTATGGCTTAAGATGATGCCGCGTAAGAACAATGCGTGGAAAGCTAGTTATGGTTTGGAGGGGCAAAATCGTGAAAATGAATAGTTCTTTCTTGAAAACTCGTTTGTTGTTCCGGGTCCACAAGAAACGAGTTATGGAAGACAGAATTAAAATGAAAGAAAAGGTGTAGCAGATAATGAAAGCGACAAGGGAAGAATAAAAAAGAAAATAAAAGAGGTTAGGGTTGAAGGAAAAGGGGATCAAAGAAGTGGCGTTGGGTGAATCTGTACGAGGATTGAAGAAGGCATCAACAGTTGCAGGCGCATACGATGGAGAGAGAGCGAGAGAAAGACAATAAATAAGGTTTTGGAGAGGGAGAGGTGTGGGAAGCGGAAGAGAAAGAGGGAAAATGAAGAATGTGAATTATGTATGAGATAAAAAAGGAGTCATGATCTATTTATACGCTGAATTCTTTTACATCTTTCTCCCTCACTTTCCAATATATAACTACTCTTATCACATTAATTACTGTTTCGTTTATTAATTTAATAAAATAATAATAGTAAAATAAATTGTGAGTTATTGTTTTTATTTGTTTGTTGTGCCCAATGTGGTTTTTAGTTTTACAATTTTTAAAAAATTAGAAATTGATTTTAGTTTTTAGTTTTTAGTTTCATGTTTTATTTTATTTGGTTTTGAATTTTAAAAAGTTAAAACTTTTATAATCATAATTAAAACTATTTTATACATAAAAAATAACAATAATATAATAATATTAATAATTATAAAAAATCTTGTAATGATGGCAGTAACAGTCACAATGATGGTAGTAATAGTGACAGTGATAACAATGATGATGACAACGAAGATGATGATAGCAGTGGTGATAGTGGCAATGACCACACAAGTGGCGGTGGTGATGACAATGACAACAATGATAGTGGTTGCAATGGTGGTGGTGAAAATCATTGTCATTGTGATAATGGTGGCGATAATTGTAATGACAAATGGTTGTGGCGATGGTGATTGTGAGGTGGTGTAAAATGTTCTGCGTATATTAAGAAGAGTATGATTATTAATAGGTCTTGTACTAATAAAAGTATTTTCTATTCGTTAAAGTATATTTATTATTATAGGGTATATAATTCAATATTTAACTTCTTATTTATCTAACTTATAGTATCCACCGAATTAGGTAAGTAGTTCCTTCACCAACCTTATAGGTATTTTGATGAGTGAGGCAACTGATCTAAAATTTTAAGGTTGTTTCATACTCAAGACGATGATTGAACACTCAATACTTAGTTAAGAGAATATGAACCTCTTCTATTCAACTACACCTAGAGTTAATGTTTAGTTTCTAAATAATGAAAAGTTATAATTAATTTTTATTAAATAGTTTTAAATTAATATCGTTAAAGTATACATTAATATGTTTTAGAAAAATATACATTAATATATTATCTATATAAGGAAGGGTAAATATTTTCATTGGTCCTTTTCTATATAAGAAACAACATAGGTGAGTGTTGACTATTGAACCCGTGACTGAAAAGAAAAAATCTAATTTTTTTTACCATGAAATACATCTTTTATTATATATATAGTAATCATATTATATTATATATATATATATTGAATGACATTAAGTATATTTACAAATATTTAATATATCATTAAATATTTAATATATTATAATATAATTATATACTTTAAAATAATTTTTTCATAAACATATTTAAAAATATTAAGTCTTAAAATTATTAATATATTTAATAAATATATAAAAAGTAAATATTTATTAAATATAATAAATATTATCAAATATTTTACATATTAATAATATATTTAATATTTAATATTTTTAAATATATTATTCAAAATTTATTAAATACATTAATTAATAATATATTACATTTAATTTAATTTAAATATCTTTACAAGAAATACATTAATAATACTATTAAATCTCTTAAATATATTATTAATATTTAATATTTTTAAATATATTAAATATAGTAATTAATTATATATAATACATAATTTAAATATATTCATGAGAGATATATTGAATATATTATAAATTATATTTAATATATTATTATATATTTTTAATATGTTTAAATATATTTAAGAGAAATACATTTTAAATTATATTATACTATATTAAATATTAAATACTTAATAATATATTACATATTTATATTTATAAATATACTGATATATATATATAATGATTTCCATATGCATAACAAAATATGTGTTTAGTCTAGTGGAAAAGGTTTTTGTACCTTTTCTTTTTGGAATATGTTCAACACCTACAGTCAATCAAATTTCAACATGTGACTGGGTTTGTAAGGTGACATGTGTGTCAACCAAATTGTGACATATGTCTTGAGTTTGTTATGTCATTAACTATGTTAGCTCCAAAACTAATGGAAGAACCAAATTGAAACTTTTTAAAAAGATAAGATTAACTTGAAACGGACTTGAAAAATAGAGGATCAATAAGTGTATTTAGCATCTATATAATAACTATCTTACTTAATAAAGGTTTTAACCTAACATTTTAAAAATTAAACAATTAGTTAGTTGAAGTGGTACACGCATGGCCAAAGGTCGTAATTAAGATCGAGGACAGATATAAAAATATTTTAATTAAGAAATTTACCTAAATAATAAAAGTTTTTATAAAATATAAAATACTAATGAGATAAAAATATCAACAAAAATCAAATATAAATTCACCACCAAGTGGATAAATGACTTAGCAATGAGTTGTTTCAGCTTAACCTATAATCTTAAGTAAGAGTCCTAAGGAATGTAGTACCATTAAATTTAGAAGAGTTTTCTTACCCCATACTTGTCCTACTGAGCTCGAGTGTAAATAAAATATATCAAAAAAAATATAAATTAAAATATAATATTATATATGTTCCTGTGTATTGTCGAATCCACGTAAATCATAAAAGAAATGTTCATCTTAGTATATAGAAAGCAACTCTAGAAAAATCATCTTCCATCTTTATTTCAACTCTAGAACATGTTTTATCAATATTTTAAAAAGTAAATATATGTCTAATTTTCTTTTTGTTTCAACAAAGTTCCAAAGTACAAAATAATTTATAATATTATTTGTTTTTGAGTATCTCATTATGAAAATAAAAAATCCCTTAAAATATTTATTTGTCAACTTTTATATGTAAACTAATTATATGATTTTCATCTATTTATTAAATTTCTTTCCATTTTCTACCTTTTATTTTTTTAATTAACTCTCCCTAGGTATGACAACTATACCTAAACCGATCTGCTCTTGTCTTGAGTTTGATGGCTAAAACCTGTTCTGACCGAGGATAAATAAAAACTCACCCCGACCCTGACCCCAACCTAATTTTGATGGAGGCGGAGGCAAATGTGGGGAACTAACTACCCACCACCCCTACATACAAATATAACTGATAATTCAGGCGGACGGTCCTAAACGGGCAGGGCTTTATCGGGTTACGAGCTACTTAGGGTCGGGCCAAAAAAGGCCCACATAAAATTTGGGCCTTGAAATTAGAGGCCCTAGCCCGGCCCTTTGCGAGCTTGATCAAGCAGGCCATATTTTAAAAAATTATTAGAAATTAACTTATAAAAAATTGAATTACAAAAAAGTAAACCAACTTAGTAGAATTTTTCTAAAACTACATTTGTAAGAAAAAAATTGTGCTATTGAAATTAATTAACTGTTGCTAGAGAAACAATGCTATAAACTCAATAACTTTTCTTGTAAAAAATATTTTATTTTTGTACTACAATTGAAAATTAAAATAAATGAAACATTAGCTACTAAGTTACTAATAATACTAATATACAAATGCTATAGAATCAACACGATTTCTTGAAAAAACTTGTTTGTAAAAACACCAACTAATAAATAGTACGTATCATATTGCTAAATTAACTAATAAATAGTATTAATTTTTTTAAAAAGGACACAGGTTGCTTACGGGCGGCCCATATTCAGCCTATTTTTTTTAGGTTTTTTTAATTGTTGATCTGTCCTGGAATCCGGGGTCGGTGTCAACGATCCTGACCGGATTCCTTAGTCAGTCTCCTAATTGGCGTTACCTCACGTGCTCTCAATCTTACACCATCTCAATAGAGTACAGTATTATAAACCTCAGTTCAGTGGGAATCTAAGGCTCTTCAAGTAAAGGTGGAAATTGATGTCTTAATCCGCACTAGAGCAAGACCACACCGGAGGGGTTTCTGCAGAATATTCTCCGATGCTTAAGTCAGTATGGTAACCAAAGTAATTTAAGGATTACAGAGGTAACTTACGGGAATTAGATCTGATCCTTTTCAATAATAAATGAGTTGTATTTATAGAGTTTACCTTGGTTTCGGAAGTAATTTGACTATCTTCCTAACTTACTGTAGGTACAGTGTCTGCAGTTTCAAGTTGCCCATACCTCTTCTGACTGGTTGTCAGATTGTCAGTAATTGACCGGGGTTGATAGGGAAGATCCGTAATCAATCAATGGTTTCAGACTCCGGTTATGACCTGCCAGTTCTTAATGACGTGGTGTGGTATTTTCCAGACCTCGTCCAGTTTTGGTTTCCACCCCGGATCAATTATTAACTTTGAATTTTTTTAAGGCTCACATACTACGTTTTGATGGTGGGCTCGGGTCAACCCATTTTGCCAACTTTATATACAAATTCAATAATTTTACTTAAAGTTATAATTAAATAATAACAATAGGTTTTTATATTTTTCTTAAATTAATATATCACCTTGAAGTATTATTTATAAGGAATTTTCATATCTATTTTATATATTATTTTAATTAAAATGTGTTAGATATATATAATTTATTTGAAATTATATATTTAAGCTATCAAAATGAAAGAAAAATAGAGTATGTAAGATCCACATGGATTTCTCTAAACCTTCCAAAGAACCCACGGGGATGAGAATGAATTCAAAAATCTCAAACCAACCTTATTTTAACTCGCCCCAAGTTTTTTAGGGATAGGGATGGGAGAGCAAAACCCACCCTCAACCATCCCATTGTCATGCCTAACTCTACCTTTTAGTTTAATACATTATAACATTTTTTAAAGGATATAATTTGGGGGGATGCCCCCTGGCCCTCAAGTGGCTTTGCCACTAGGTACACGTTTGATTCCCCATTCAGTAAGGTATTAGGTTTGAACCTTGTGAATAAAAAAAATCTATACTAGAAGAGTTAGCTTCATCATGATATGGATATTCCCAACTCAAACAAGATTGTATCTAGTGAAGAATAGTTATGGTTATATCAACAAAGTCTGAAACAATTGACAGATAGTAACATCTATTAAGCATGTTGTCAGGGTTTGAGTCCTGTCATGTGAATTGAAAAGGCTTCATAGGGAGAGATAAGTTTTACTTCTATGATCTCAATCCCTCGAAGGGATTAGTATTCGACTTTTGCTTAAGGTACACCTAATAGATTCATAAAAATAAGGATTGAATAAGAGGATTAAATAACCCTAATTAGAATTTCCATGGAACCACCATAATGTGTTTTGTTTAGATATTCTGATGGTTTAGAGAACATACTTAGAAGGGAGGTTGAATAAGTCTGTTCACTTTTTAAAATCAAAAAGTGATATTTAAGCGTAACATCGTTTTACACAACAGACCAGACTTTTGCAAGATAGCGAGCGTGATACTTTGATTGAATGAGTGTTATTTACCAGACTTTTACTATCAAAGATATTAACAAAAATGCACCAGACTTTTGAGAGTTAAGAGTAGAGAGAAAGAGACATCACCCAAGTAATTTATACTAATTCACTCCCACCACAGGAGCTACATCCAGTACCTTCAAATCTGAAGGATTTCTACTATGTTAAAATTATTTACATCAGATGTTGAGTATTATTGTCTCCAAACGTTCCTGGCTTAAACACAACTCGTGCTTTTGAGTATTCTTGATTTCAGCCACTCCTGGCTTAAGCACAACTCATGCTCTAAGTATTCTTGACTCTAGCCATTCCTAGCTTAAGCACAACCCATGCTTCGATACACCAGACTCCTCTAGATTCCTATGAGTATTCTTTTGCAGCACCCACTCCTGGGGTAGACCCAAGTATTTTTTCACAAGACACTCCTGGCTCATACCCCCAAGTATTCTTTCAAAAGCCTCTCTAGGCCAACAATGTTTCCCAACACTAATAGAGTCTTGCAACATTCCAGACCTGTACTACTAGAGGATTGGAAAAATTATTTCAAATAAAATAAGCCCTCTAACTTAGTTGAGCTAAGTGATCAACCACATGAGTGGGTTTGTAAAGAAAGAGAAGGGCTTATTCATTCAGTAGAGTTAGTACCAATGTAACATGAAACAATAGTATAGAAGGTACTGAGTCTGAAAGCATGACCAGAGATGATATTCTCTTCGAAGAGCAGAGAGATATAAGCTGATGGCATATCTCTAGTTGTTATGGCTTCTGAGAAGGAACGAGTTGCACATAACGAGCTTTCTTTTTCTCTATGGCAATTCTTCTTGGTCTGATTTCTTCTTCTTGCACTGATTGCCATTTCATTCTTTTTCTTGGGCTTTTGTATATGAACATCTGGTACTCGTTCATACTTTTTCTTCTTTATTCACACTTTTCTTAGTGTGTTTTGCCCATCTTCTTTTTCTTCAACAAGCTCTCTCTATTTCTCTATTTTCCATTTTGTGTTCTTTGTATTTTTTGCTCGTGCTTGAGTCTACTCCTGCACTCTTACTTTATCTTTCTTTGAAGAGATTGGTTCTATTTATAGAAGATTTTTCCAAAGAGCCTGAGGAGAGAATAACTGATATAAGTCCATTGAGAGATGATATACCCGATGAGAAAGATGTTGCACAATGGACAACAAGATTTCTTTTGCCAGAGAGAGACGTTCTGAGCATGTAATTTTAGGATAGTAAGCTTTGAGATTTGTGCAAACATAGATAGGGTAGAGGTAGTGTAAGTTTCATAAAAGAGGAAGCTTTTATTCAGAGAATCTTTGAATCTATAAGGCATAGGTGAAAGACTTGACACTATTAGGATAGAACAAAATCTGCCTTACTTGGTCATTCTTCTTTTCGTGAATCCTTGCTTGAAAGCGCTTATGAAGGTGTTTTCTGACCGTTGAGGTTCTTCAAACCAGACTCGTATAGGAATTATCTATTAGAGGATTCTGAGTCTGGTGATCCATAAGGTGTTGATGATGAGACAATTTTAAGGCACAAATATTTAGTTGCCTTCGTAAGGTCTAGGAGCTTGAAGCACATGTGAGAATAAGATCTGATTTTTTCACAAACTTTAAAGCATGAGATAATAACTTTTCTGAACTAGATCTGGTAAAGCATTCAGATGCAAAGATCTTTCTCTTTGAGGTGAATTTCCAGACTTCAAGACTTTTCTTGTTTTTGATCGAGGGATTTATTGAGATCAGACTTTTAAAAGTTCTTCCAAACTTTTGACACACATACTCCCCTTTTCTTTTGTAACGAAAGCTTTATGTTATCCTAAAACACTTATGTGAACATATCAAATAATAACATGATATGACTTTATTTAAATTAGAATACGCGATGTTAGTTATCAACAAATCTTAAGAGAATTTTGAGTCTTGTTGACTCTAACATATTCCTTTTTCTTTCATATAACATGAACCAGGATGATGCAGCTTGTGTTCATATTTAATTAGTATTATTAAATTGCACTAAGTTCCCTATAAAAGGCACCTTATGTACTCCATTTTAGACATTGAAGTTTTGAGTTCTAATTATATTTGAGAATTTCTCTCTTTGAGTAAGTGTATCTCCTCATCCCTATTGCCCTAAGCCATTTTGGAATAAGAGCAAGGTTCCCAGAACTTGTAGCACTCTAGGTTAAGTAAAACAGTGAGTAGGTTCCCTCATTAAAAAATTATGGTCACAACAAAACACTCATTTCCAATATTTTTTTACAAAACTGCAACCGTAGAAGTGTCCGGAAGGTCCCAAAATCATGGGCTACCAAGTTTTATGATAAAAAGAAGCTCATTTGGGGCTTGAACAGTCTTACCAAAAAAAGTCATCAGAAAACCAACCTTTTACTGAAAAATTCAAAGGCTTGAAGATGATATCTTTAACATCATTTAGTTACCCGATGTTAAAAGTTTGAACAAATGTTGTTCAAAGTTTAGACTTTCTACACTAGTTGTCAGCAACTGTTGTTGAAAGCCTCTACCTTTTAAATAGTCCAATTAGCAAAATATGGACCACTTATGTTCATCTAGTGCAACTCATAAGCTAATCAGACATTGCCACGTGTCTTGTTGACTCAAGTTTGACCACCACTTTTTGTAACACCCTAGAGTCAACTTGCAAATCCCAAGATAATTACCGTCACCATATAAAATTTCATGGATAACTTATTTTTCACTTGGTAATTATCAAGAGATTCACAACCTGATTCCAGAGGTTACTAATACAATATCAGAGTGCGCAAGCTTTTCATAATTGACTTCTTATTATTATACATAACATCAGAGTTTTATACATATTATATTTTACAACAGGCACCTAGATTTTATAAAATATAAAGATGTAAAATACCAAAGCATAGCATACACATAATACAACCATAGTAGTCACGCAAGCAAGCATCAGCCTCAAAAGCCTTCATAATTTATCCACATCAAGCATTATCCACTTTGTCACATATCTTCCTGGTTAACCACTAAAGGGTTGCCACAAGTAACAGAAAGAGTGAGATAAAATATCAAATAAATAGAAATCAAATTAGAACATACACAATCACCAGTAGGATGCTATGCGATGCAGATGCCAAACAAGTATTTTGTATTATACTTATGTTATTATATTCCGTTCTTTTATATGAATGAAAATGCATGATGGATCCATTCTGGTGGGAACATCTGCAGTGATTTCCAACAATAACATTTTTATGGATATCCAACCGATACCGCGCCCCATAATGCAACACCACATCGGATAACAATATCATAATATCAATAACAAGTGTTGCGGGACCCCCCTTAAGGACACACTGCTTGGTCCTTAAGACGGTCGTGGTATAAAACCACCGCAGAGGTCTGTTGCTCAATAGAGCGCGTTCCCCCACCGGAACCCCCTCAAAGAACCCCTCTGCGGATTCTTTGAACGGCCAATGCATATGATGCATGAATGCAGTAAATTTATATCATTAAATTTATTCATAATTTATCAATAAGAATTTATGGTAAAATTCTAGAAGATACGACATTTCATCATATTTATAAGTATAATCCATATATGAAGACAACACTCTGTTTCCCTCTGTTTTTGCTGTTTTAATGATTTCAATTGCAAATTTAATATGCCAATTGGTTCCAAATCATCATACAACATTAGAAACATATCATATATCATATTCCAAACTATTTAGCATCAATTTCACAATTTAATTCAAATTAAATTAAAATCTAGCTAAATGAGTTTCCAAACAATTAAGCAAGCAATTCTAACTTAATTTCTATGTATTTAATATCCTATCTCCTCTTTCTTACCTCAATTGAAGATCCCTAAGCTTTCCTTATGCTAAACTCCCTTGTATTTCCTCAAATCTTCAAGTTTGTGTAGTTTCTTCTTATGCAAAATTAAAGAGTTTGAGTATGGCAAATGAAGGTTTTGAAAGCTTGAAGAGGGAGATGAAAGGTTGTGGAATTGGTAATGTTTTTGGTTTTTGAAGAAATTTGGAAGGTTGGAGCCTTATTTATAGGCTTCCAAGGGCGGTTACTATAGCAAATCACTGTAGCAGATACTGTAGCAAATACTGTAGCAAATCGAAGTGACATGAGGCGATGCGAAGGAGGAAGAATTCTCGTGAAGTTGCAAGATTTTTCATGTGATGGATACTGTAGCAATTTACTATAGCAAGTACTGTAGCAAGTACTGTAGCATTTTAATGTAGAAGATTTTTATTTTATTTATTATTTTATTTTATTCTACGTTCCATTTTTGTTTAATTTCATTTTAAGTCAGACTAAAAATATATCCTTATATTCAGAATTCAATTTCCTATTTTCTAGGATTCATTTCTTATTTTTCTAAGAAACTTTAATTTTTCATTGTTTAATTACCGATTAAAAATTGGGCTGTTACACTCTCCCCCTGTTATAAAAATTTCGTCGTCGAAATTTAAACGTGCCTTGTTAGAATAATTCAGGATATTGACTTCTCATCTCATCTTCTTGTTCCCAAGTCATGCTTATTTCATCTCCTTGTTGCCAGGCTACTTTCACCAATGAGATCTCCTTGCCTCTTAGTCGCTTGACGTTTCTGTCCATTATCTTCACTAGTGTTACTAGAATCGTAAGGTTTTCCTTAACTTCTATATCATCAGCCTCGATCACATGGTCTGGATCAGGTACGTACTTCTGTAATTGTGAGACATGGAACACATTATGAAGATTGGAAAGGTGAGGTGGCAATGCAATCTGATATGCCACTTTACCAATTCTTTTCAGAATCTCATATGGTCCTATATATCTTGGAGTAAGCTTCTTACTTTTTAACACTCTTCCAACTCCTTTGTTGGGTGATACCTTTAAGAATACATAATCTCCAACTTGGAATTCTAATGGCTTCCTCCTTTGATCATAATATGACTTCTGTCGATCCTGCACAATTTTCATCCTTTCTCTAATCATCCGAATTTGCTCTGTTGTTTGCTGGACAATTTCTGGTCCAAGAGTCAGGTGCTCACCTATCTCTAACCAACAGATTGGTGTCCTGCACTTTCTACCATACAATGCTTAATATGGTGCCATCCCAATACTTGAGTGATAACTGTTATTATATATGAATTCGATTAGTGGAAGGTAATGTTCCCAGCTTCCACCATGTTCTAATACACATGCTGTCAGTAAATCCTCTAGATTTTGGATAGTCCTTTCTAACTGTCCATCAGTCTGTGGATGATAGGCAGAGCTTAACTTCAGTCTGGTACCAAGCTCTTTATGTAAACTTCCCCAGAATCGAGAAGTAAATCTAGGATCTCTATCAGACACTATGCTTGACGGTACTCCATGTAATCTCACTATCTCCTTTATGTTCACTTGAGCTAATTTCTCAAGTGAATGCTTCATGTTGATCGGAAGAAAATGGGCTATTTTTGTTAATCTATCGACTATCACCCAAATAGCATCATTGCCTCTTTGTGTTTTAGGTAAGCCTGACACAAAGTCCATGGCAATGTCATCCCATTTCCATACTGGTATTTCTAGTGGTTGTATCCACCAGATGGTTTTTGATGTTCTACTTTACTTTTCTAACATATTAAGCAAGATGAAACATACTCAGCTATCTCCTTTTTCATCCTCTTCCACCAGAAATCCTTTCTTAAATCTTGATACATCTTTGTAGATCCAGGATGAATACTAAGCATGCTTTTATGGGCTTCATCTAGAATTATCTTCTTTACTTCTACATCCTCTGGGACACATATTCTTCCTTTCATCCTCCATACTCCATCTGAACCTTCTTGTAATCCCAGATCTTTTCCATTATGTTGTGTCTTGATCATTTCTTGGAGACATACATCTAATCTTTGTTTTTCACACACCATCTCCACAAAATCATTAGTGATTTTTAGAACTCCGACAACCATATTTACTGAAGATTTCTCCTCAACTGCTATGTTTAAGTCTTTAAATTGTTCAATCATTTCTAATTCTTTTATCATTAAAGCTGCCACATGAATAGCTCTTCTACTAAGTGCGTCAGCAGCCACGTTGGCTTTCCATGGGTGATACTTCAACTCAAAGTCATAGTCCTTGAGAAATTCCATCCATCGATGTTGTCTCATATTTAATTCTTTTTGATCAAATAGGTATTTAAGACTCTTATGATCACTATAAACTTCAAAATTTGCACCGCATAAGTAGTGCCTCTAAATTTTTAAAGCAAAGACAATGGCCGCTAATTCTAAGTCATGAGTAGGGTAATTAAGTTCGTGTGGTCGTAATTTCCTTAAAGCATAAGCAATTACTTTTCTTTGTTGCATTAGGACACAACCAAGTCCTAACTTTGAAGCATCACAATAAACTTCAAAGTTTTCTTGGGGGTTTGGTAAAGCTAGAACTGGTGCAGTTGTTAATCTTTTCTTTAATTCTTGGAAACTTGCTTCGCATTCAGTGGTCCAAATGAAAAGTTTATTCTTACAGGTTAATCGAGTCATGGGTAGGGCAATTCAAGAGAATCCCTCAATAAATCTTCGGTAGTAACCCGCAAGTCCTAAGAAACTCCTGATTTCTGTAACAGTCTTTGGCCTTTCCCAAGCTATTACAGCTTCAATCTTCGTAGGGTCGACTGACACTCTATTCTTAGATATCATATGGCCTAAGAATTTTACTTCATTAAGCCAAAAATCACATTTAGATAGTTTGGCATACAGTTGCTTTTCCTTTAGTATTTGTAGCACTAAGTACAAATGTTCCTCATGTTCCTCCTTGGTTTTGGAATAGATGAGAATATCATCTATAAAGACAATGACAAATTGATCAAGGTATGGATGGAATATGCGGTTCATGTAGTCCATGAACACGGCTGGAGCATTAGTTACACCAAAAGGCATAACTAAATATTCATAATGATCATAGCGTGTTCTAAAGGCTGTCTTTGGAATATCTTCTTTCTTTACGTAAATTTGATGGTATCCCAATCTCAGGTCTATCTTGGAGAACACAGTAGCTCCTTGTAGTTGATCAATAAGGTCATCAATCCTTGGTAACGGGTATTTATTCTTAACCATCACTTTGTTCAGTTAGCGATAATCGACACAAAGTCTCATACTACCATCTTTCTTCTTGACTAGTAATACAGGTGCTCCCCAAGGAGATACGCTAGGTCGTATGAATTGCTTTTCTAATAACTCATCCACTTGCTTCTTTAATTCAGTCAGTTCCATTGGAGACATTCTATAGGGTGCTCTAGCAATGGGTTCTACTCCAGGAATTAGGTTAATAGAGAATTCTATCTCTCGTTCAGGAGGTAATCCTGGAACATCCTCAGGAAATACTTCTGAGAATTTAAAGACTACTGGTATCTTACTTACATCAGGAATAACTTTTCCTTCTGTAAGTGCAAATACCATGAATAATTGGGCTTCATTGTTTAAGGAATATCCTATAGGGTTTTGTGAGGCATCATACTCCTGACACTCCATGTTGTCAGGTGGAAAGATCACAGTTTTATTACGGCAATCCACAAGGACATGGTTAGCAGATAACCAATCCATCCCTAAGATAATTTCCAAGTCCATTAATGGTAAACATACTAAGTTCACGTTAAAATTTCTACCCCCTATATGTATAGAACAACCTTCACACACGTTAGTTGTCCTAAGATGGTTACCAATAGGAGTAGAGACAAGCAAATCATATTGCATAGATTTCATAAGTAAATTCAGACGCCTAACACATTCTTCAGCAATGAAAGAATGTGTCGCACCAGAATCAAATAAAACTGATAAAGTAGTATTGTTAAGAATGCACTCATTTTGTACTAAGTCATCTGCCTGCGATGCCTCTGATCCACTAATTGCAAATACTTTGCCAGCTGCAGGTGATTTGTTCTGATGATTCACTAGCTGTCCATTTTCTCGTCCTCGACTAGCTGTGCCTTTGACATTAAGTCCTCCGCGACCATTGGTATTACGTCCATCTCGAATGTTGGCTCCTCCTCTGTTGGCTCCATTGTTGTTGTTCTCAGTTTTAACATTCACAGTGTTAGTGCCTTGGTGAAGTTGTGGGCAGTTAGGACGAATATATCCCTTCTGGTTGCATTAGAAATAGGTAACATCTGTCTGTGTACAATCACGGGTTCTATGATTTCCTCCACACTTATAGTAGTTCCATGTGATTGGCTGGTTCGCGCGTCCTCCGGATGATGAAGTTGATCCTCCTCGAAATCGATTCTGATTAAATGCTTCTCGCCTTTTAAAGTTCACTAGTTGAGGTCTCAATTGTTTACTGCTTTTCTCCTGCTCGATCCTAGCCTGATGGTTCTCTTTAAAGATTCTGCATTTGTTGATTAAAGTAGGAAAACTCCTAATCTCCTGATGTCCCATGGCTTCTTTAATTTCTGGCCTTAATCCATTTTCAAATTTGACGCATTTAGAAGCCTCAGTTCCTGGCTGTTGGAAAGGAGGATAGAACAATGATAATTCCTCAAATTTGGTAGTGTATTCTCCAATAGACATATTCCCTTGCTTTAATTCTAAAAATTCTAATTCCTTTTTGCTTCTAACACTAGAGAAAGATTTCTTTAAAATTCTCCCAGTTGAGTAGCCTACCGGCTTCCAGTAACCTATTGCGAGCGAAGATCCACCAATTTTCTGCTTCCCCCACCATCATATAGGTAGCATATTTTACCTTCTAGGCTTTAGTGCAAGGTAAGGATCGGAAGATACGTTCTATTTCTTTAATCCACAAGTAAGCCACCTCTGGATTATAGTCTCCTTTAAACTGGGTAGGTTTCCTTTTTAGGAAACGGTCAAGTCCATGGGTTCCTTCAGCTAACCTTTGTTGTTCCTGTCTTTCAAGGATCTCAGCAAATCGATTGAATGCAGCAACCATGGTATCATCGTTCTGACGTCTAGCTATTTCTTATCCTACCACTAGCGGAAAAAATGGATATAATCACGGTTAAAAAGGCCTTTATTCACGGTTAAAGAACCGTGGTTGTTGCAGCCGTGGTAGTAGATGATGTCCTTTAACCACGGTTAACAACCGTGGTAATAAATCACATCTGACCACGATTAAGAACAACCGTGAATATAACTTACTATTTATATTCACGGTTATCGAGAATAACCGTGAATATAAGTACTAAAAGGTTTCAGTTACAAACTACTTATCTTCACGGTTATGCTACTAACCGTGGATAAAATGTATCTATATCCACGGTTGTCCATCATAACCGTGAATATAAGTAGTTTGTAACTGAAACCTTTTAGTACTTATATTCACGGTTATGATGGACAACCGTGGATAAATAGAATCTATATTCACGGTTATGGTAGTAACCGTGGATAAATATAGTCTATATTCACGGTTATTGCCATAACCGTGAATAAATACTGAGGTTTTTTTTTAATATGGTTTCTATTTTATCGTTTTCCAAACCTGTATTCAGACAACCAGTACAGTATACAGTATGCCACAGCAACACTATATCAAAAGAATGGTATGCATATAACAATTTATTTTCTATATCAATTCATAACAACCTAAAAAAATGAAAGTATATACAATTAAGTTGAATGTAATCTAATAAAAGTAAACCTTAAATCCTACTAGATACATAAAAGAATAAAGATCCTATATCTAGCTTCGCCTAACTTCAATGAAGTGTGAGGCCCATTGCTTTCTAACATCATCTACAAGTGCCTTTAGGAAATATGACCGGTCCTTAAAGTACTGTAAACAATGCACAAAACAATTAGAACAAAAGATTTATTTATTACATGAAATTAATGAAATTGGTAGAAAAGTAGTCCAAATGATGAGACCTACATTTGTCCATCCATCTACTAAATGTTGTTGGACAATGGTCAGCATAGTGTGCATGACGAAATAGCCACACTCGTAGGTACCCTGCTGCCTGTAAGACTACAATGGACATATAGTATAGAATAAGTGAATTCGCAAGTTAAAAAATATGTATTGAAGATTTGAATGAATACGATTGACTTACTTTTGGGTGCACCCATGCAACTTTTCTTCCGTTGGACTTGTTTCCAATCAGTAGATTGTATCCAACCACCGCCCTACGTCAAACAAAACACAAGATAAGTTAGAATCGTATAGTTCTAAAAATGATGTAATCGAATTTGTACTTATTTTTTAGGGATTAACTTACCGGTCTACTATATCTTTCAGTTCTTATGGAACTGTCCGATGCAAAGTATCAAAATACAGAGCAAGATAGTCCTTCGGACAGATCACCACAAGCGTCCAGTGAGCCCTGCAGTTTCCAGTGATAAGTGAGACTTTGAAATGCAAAAATTCATGACAATAATTATGGAATAGAATATTACCCTTTATCAAATTTTAAAATAACTCCTAACTTATACATACTAACAATGACGTATAAAAAATAATTGTTCATCCCAAACTGTCCAAACGGACAATTCAAGATTCAACACAAACGATGACATTAATTAATTTAATGACCATTTGTATCGAATCTCAAACGGGGAACTACAGTTCACTCATATGCACAACAACTTCCATACTAGTTAACTAGTTAACTAGTATGAGCCTACGAGTTTGCAAGATTGCAAAACCACATACATACAATAGACAGAAATAACATTATATACGAGCAACCAACAACAACAGCAATAAAAGTAAATGAAGGTTGAGCTTGCACACAAGGTTGATACTTGATGTTGTTGCTAAACTCTAATAAAGAAATCGGGTCAAGCAGGGTGCATGCATGACGTATTAGAATTCTGTATTCAATTGGTTGTTTCTGTGATTTTTCAGTCGGTTGTGTTCCTGGGTGAAACAACCGTTGTTTAGGAATTTGGTTTAATTATATATGTCCGACTCAACCCCTAACTCATCCATAATCTATTAAAAATTTAGCATTTATTCTCTATTAATATTATGATTCACCTTATGCTTTATAGTTCACCAAATTTCAACAACTATATCCATTAGTAATTTAGCATCCCATCTCTATTCATATTTTAATTTATCTCATGCATCACAGCTCTTAGAATATCAGTAACCAACATAGAACCAGACCAATATAGTCCCTATAAATCTGCCTATGCAGCCAACATCCCATCAAAATATATCAACTACATCTACAATCTCCATTTTCACAACCATGTTTCCCCAACTGATTATGAAACTGACACAAAATCAACTTATACACCTCAACATTTTCAGCAAGTCCCTCATCCAACACCAATAAAAAATTGAATGTCTAATAAAAATTGAATGTCTACCTCAGCAACCAACACCAATCTTTAATCCAACCTTCATTACACAAAAATAAAAGTGACCCAGAAATATTACCAGTAAGTGTAAAAGGAACAGAGACACAGATACAAGATTTAACAGAGACAATGTCACAGGCATACAACATTGTTACAAACACAGTGTCACAGGCAATGTCAAAATGTCACAGGCATACAACATTGTTACATACACAGTGTCACAGGCAATGTCAAAATACCAGAGACAGAGTTCACGTCGAATATAAAAACATAAACTCTCAGACAACGAAGCTTTCTCTGTGAATGAAAGAAGAAGGGCAACGAAGCACTTACCTGACAATGGTGAACGAAGAAGAAGAAGGGCACGCGAAAGAAGAAGGAAGGGAACCCAGAAGCCTTTGACCAGCAAAGAGGAGGACGAGGAAGACGATGATAACCAGCGCGAAAGTAAGGAGAAAGTGAAAAAAGCCTGAGAGGCGCGACTTTTGAAGTTTTAGAAAGGATGTATATTCACGGTTCCCCTTGAAACCGTGAATATATTACACATATATTCACTGTTAAACAAAAAACTGTGGATAAATGTTAACTATTTATCCATAGTTACGACCACAACCGTGGATAAATATTAAATCTATAATCACAGTTGTAGAAACAACCGTGGACATACAGTACCCAGAGATTAAACCTAAGACCTGAACTATATATCCACGGTTGGAAATACAACCGTCATTATAGACATCAATATATATCCACGGTTAACATCATAACCGTCATCGTACACGTCAATATATATTCACGGTTGAGAAGTCAACCGTGAATATATATTTCAGATACTATATATCCACGGTTGACTTCTCAACCGTGAATATATATTGACGTGTACGATGATGGTTATGATGTTAACCGTGGATATATAGTTTTATTTGATTATAACGTTTACCTTATAATTTCAAAAATGCCACCGTGCATGTTTTTATCACTGATCCACTACAACCCGTGAATATATCCTGTTGTTATATCCAATTTTTGCACTAGTGTACAGGTACGAGTACCACTGCATTCAGTTACTGAGTATCTAATATACTCAAAGTTCTAACAATTTTTATGTTATCTAACTAGTAATTATACTAAACAGAAACATACAAAGAGCACACATAACACACAAGCACACAAATTTCAAACAAATAGAAATCAAGGTTCACACACTTCAAGCTATCTTATGTTAATCTCTAGTTACTTCCTAAGGTTTTCTTTATGTTTTATAAACCATTGCTCTGATACCACTTCAGTTGTAACACCCTGGAGTCAACTTGCAAATCCCAAGATAATTACCGTTACCATATAAAATCTCATGGATAACTTATTTTTCACCTGATAATTATCAAGAGATTCACAACCTGATTCTAGAGGTTACTAATACAATATCAGAGTATGCAACCTTTTCATAATTGACTTCTTATTATTATACAGAACATCAGAGTTTTATACATATTATATTTTACAACAGGCACCTAGATTTTATAAAATATAAAAATGTAAAATACCAAAGCATAGCATACACATAATACAACCATAGTAGTCACGCAAGCAAGCATCAGCCTCAAAAGCCTTCATAATTTATCCACATCAAGCATTATCCACTTTGTCACATATCTTCCTGGTTAACCACTAAAGGGTTGCCACAAGTAACAGAAAGAGTGAGATAAAATATCAAATAAATAGAAATCAAATTAGAACATACACAATCACAAGTAGGATGCTATGTGATGTAGATGCCAAACAAGTATTTTGTATTATATTTATGTTATTATATTCCATTCTTTTATATGAATGAAAAGGCATGATGGATCCATTCTGGTGGGAACATCTGCAGTGATTTCCCACAATAAAATTTTTACGGATATCCAACCGATACCGCACCCTATAATGCAACACCACATCGGATAACAATATCATAATATCAATAACAAGTGTTGCGGGACCCCCCTTAAGGACACACTGCTTAGTCTTTAAGACGGTCGTGGTATAAAACCACCGCAGAGGTCTATTGCTCAACAGAGTGCGTTCCCCCACCGGGAACCCCCTCAAAGAACCCCCTGCGGATTCTTTGAACGGCCAATGCATATGATGCATGAATGCAGTAAATTTATATCATTAAATTTATTCATAATTTAACAATAAGAATTTATGGTAAAATTCTAGAAGATACGACATTTCATCATATTTATAAGTATAATCCATATATAAAGACAGCACTCTGTTTCCCTCTGTTTTTACTGTTTTAATGATTTCAATTGTAAATTTAATATGCCAATTGGTTCCAAATCATCATACAACATTAGAAACATATCATATATCATATTCCAAACTATTTAGCATCAATTTCATAATTTAATTCAAATTAAATTAAAATCTAGCTAAATGAGTTTCCAAACAATTAAGCAAGCAATTCTAACTTAATTTCTATGTATTTAATATCCTATCTCCTCTTTCTTACCTCAATTGAAGATCCCTAAGCTTTTCTTATGCTAAAATCCCTTGTATTTCCTCAAATCTTCAAGTTTGTGTAGTTTCTTGTTATGCAAAATTAAAGAGTTTGAGTATGGCAAATGAAGGTTTTGAAAGCTTGAAGAGGGAGATGAAAGGTTGTGGAATTGGTAATGTTTTTGGTTTTTGAAGAAATTTGGAAGGTTGAAGCCTTATTTATAGGCTTCCAAGGGCGATTACTGTAGCAAATCACTGTAGCAGATACTGTAGCAAATACTGTAGCAAATCGAAGTGACATGAGGCGGTGCGAAGGAGGAAGAATTCTCGTGAAGTTGCAAAATTTTTCATGTGACAGATACTGTAGCAATTTACTGTAGCAAGTACTGTAGCATTTTAGTGTAAAAGATTTTTATTTTATTTATTATTTTATTTTATTCTACGTTCCATTTTCATTTAATTTCATTTTAAGTCAGACTAAAAATATATCCTTATATTTAGAATTCAATTTCCTATTTTCTAGGATTCATTTCTTATTTTTCTAAGAAACTTTAATTTTTCACTGTTTAATTACCGATTAAAAATTGGGCTGTTACACTTTTCATTATTGCAAAGTATCCCTTGAACTTTCAAATATTCCATAATAATTTCCAAATTATAGATTGGCCCCTCTATTTTCTTAAACTTCAAATTTACCTTGATAATTTTTGAAATTATAGATGTATCATCTAACTATTCTAAATTACTGTTGTACCTCTTTATTCATAAACTTACCATTTTTACCTTATTTTTAAAATTACCTTTTTACCCCTAACCTTTAAAATACCCCCTTCAACTCAAATTTATCATAACCCTTAACCCAAACAGTCTTAAAATGCTTCTTGGAAGACAACCGAAATACCTTTTTAAGAAATCCAATTAGATGACTTGCAGCGACAAATCCAATGGTTGCAAGAAATAGTTGAAGCTCAATAAGATCAACTTATTCAAACTGAAAGGCCATCACCATCATTAAAGGAGAAAACCATTATTGAAGGAGAAACAATATAAAGCATTTGGAGAAGAACCTAAAGAACATCAATATGACTTTGATGGTCCTCCAATGTTTGGTGAAGAAGTGATTCAACCAGATAAATGGAAACCTTAGTAATTAGTCGTAGTTTACACACTACAACTATATAAAAAATCCATGGTTACAACACAATAACACCAAATGTATAGTCTAAGAGAAGGGCTGCAATGTTATCATTGATAGTGGTAGTTGTGAAAATATAATGTCTAATTACATGCTGGAAAAAATTACAGCTTTCGACACAATTAACCACACCCTTATAAGCTACAATAACTAAATGAGAAAACTAAAATCAAAGTCAGCCAACACTATCTGGTACATTTTTCAATAGGTAACAAGTGTCATGATGAAGTATGGTGTGACTCTTTAAGTAAGGGTACCTCTTCACCCCTTTAGCTCCCTGAGCCATAACATGTGTCATTTTTTTAATAAAATAGGGAATGAGGTTATATTCTAGTTATTTTTTCTCATTTTGTTTTAAGTTTCTTATTATTTGTTCATGCTTCTTTTTATAGACACCACCACTTCGCCCCCCCTTTTTGAAAGTATCTAGCAATAAAATAAATGTTTATTTCCTTTTGTAATGGTTGAACAAGGAAGCACTAGAAAGATTTTTTTTCTTTTTATCATGTAAGATTAATCAAAAGAAAACATAACAAAAGGAACCCTTTTTATGGTGGACACGCAGTGGACCTTTTCCCCCCTCTTTTAGGTGTAGCTTTGTATTATTATTCTTATATCATCTTATAGTTTTGAGTAGAAAAAATAAAATACAATTGTGTTATAAAATAACACAAATTTATGAGAAAAGAATATAAAGAAGAGAATTAGAGAAAAGAAGAAGAGAATGAATCAAAACCAAGTTATTATCCACACAAATTATGAAGGAGTTGAGCCCTTTTATAGGCCAAAGGGGGGGACATCCACAACATTAAATATTCATAATACTCCCCCTTGGATGTCCATATTTAGAATGTGCCTCATTAAAACCTTACTAGGAAAAACCCAGTGGGATAAAAACCTAGTGAAGAAAAAAGAGTACAACATTCTTTACAAAGTAAATAATTAAATGTACAAGTATTTAATTCTCCCCCTCATCAGAACACTTATGTAAGCGTCGAAGACCAATCTTCTGTACTAGTTGCTCGAAGACTTTGGTTGGTAATGATTTTGTAAAGATATCTGCTAAATTCTCACATGATTGAACTTTCTGGACATTTATTTCACCATTCTTTATAAGATCATGAGTAAAGAAAAATTTTAGTGAAATATGCTTTGTCCTATCTCCTTTAATATAACCTTCCTTTAACTGGGAGATACAAGCTGTATTATCTTCACATAAGATTGTTGGTGGTAGTTTTCCAACATGCAAGCCATAAGTTTCTTGAATATGTTGAATCATAGACCTCAACCAAACACATTCTCGACTTGCTTCATGTAATGCTAAGATTTCAGCATGATTAGATGATGTTGCTGTGATCGTTTGTTTTATGGATCTCCATGAAATTGCTGTATCACCACATTTGAATAAATATCCTGTTTGTGATCGACCATTATAAGGATCAGACAAATACCCTGCATCAGCATAACCAATTAGGTTTGCCTTAGATACATATGGGAAAAATAAACCCATGTCCATTGTACCTCTAAGGTATCGAAATATGTGTTTAATCCCATTCCAATGCCTTTTTGTGGGTAAAGAACTATATCTTGCTAACAAATTGACAGCAAATGATATATCAGGTCGTGTATGACTAGCAAGATACATCAGTGCACCAATTGCACTGAGATATGGTACTTCAGGACCAAGTAGTTCTTCATTTTTCTCTTGAGGTCGAAAAGGATCTTTGCTCACTTCAAGTGACCTTACAACCATTAGACTGCTCAATGGGTGTGATTTATCCATATAGAACCGCTTTAGTACCTTTTCTATATAGGTCTTTTGGTGCATTAAAATTCCTTCCTTTAAATATTCTAATTGTAATCCGAGACAAAACTTTGTTTTTCCCAAGTCTTTCATCTCGAATTCATTTTTTAAGCAATTTACAGCCTTTGAGAGCTCTTCAGGAGTCCCGATGATGTTTAAATCATCTACATAAATTGCAATTATAACAAACTCTTTTCTCAATCTTTTCATAAAAACACATGGACAAATCGGGTCATTTTTATACCCTTCTTTTAACAGATATTCACTGAGGCAATTATACCACATACGTCCAGATTGTTTTAGTCCGTAAAGAGATTTATTCAATTTAATTGAATAATTTTCTTGAGGATTTGTCTTGTAAGCTTCAGGCAAATTAAATCCTTCAGGGAGTTTCATATATATGTCATTTTCAAGTGATCCATATAAATATGCTGCAACAACATCCATAAGGCGTAAGTTAAGCCTTTCACAGATTGCCAAACTTATCAAGTATCGAAAAGTAGTGGCATCCATCACTGGTGAATATGTTTCTTCGAAATCAATACCAGGTCTTTGTGAGAATCCTTGTGCTACAAGTCTTGCTTTGTATCGCACAATTTCACCATTTTCATTTCTTTTTCTCGTAAAGACCCATTTGTACCCAACTGGTTTTACACCTTTGGGTGTTTGGACTACAGGCCCAAAAACTTTACGTTTTGCAAGTGAGTTTAACTCTTCTTGCATTGCATCTTTCCACTTTGGCCAACCATTTCTCTGTGCACATTCTTTAACAGATTTTGGCTCATGATTTTTATCATCATTTATAATATCAAGAGCTACTTTGAATGCAAAAATTTCATCAACATCGACTTCAGGTCGATTCCATTGTATACCATCCATGACATAATTTATCGAGATCTCTTTGTTTGTATCAATTTCAGATACCTTAGTTTCTTCTGGATTTGAAACTTTGATTATGTCAGGAGACTCTGCTGGAGTCTTTATATCCTCGATTCGACCATCCTCTTTATTTACTTTTCTTTTCCGAGGATTTTTATCTTTAGAACCAACAGGTCTGCCACGTTTTATTTTGGCTTCAGACTCATTTACAAATTTAGATTGTCCTTCAGGGATATCAATCTTTATTGGAGTATTAACAACTGGTATGTGTGACTTAGTCACTCTTTTTGGATCAGCAAATGCATTAGGTAATTGGTTTGCTAAATTTTGCAAACTAATTATTTTCTGAACTTTTAGTTCAGATTGCTTTGTTCGAGGATCAAGATGTGATAGAGACATCTCATTCCAGCTAATCCTTTTATCCAACTGTTTATTTTCTCCCCCTAATGGTGGGAAAATAGATTCATCAAAATGACAATCAGCAAAACGAGCTGTAAATAAATCACCTGTTAAAGGTTCAAGATATTTTATTATGGATGGACTTTCATATCCAACATATATTCCCAACCTTCTTTGAGGTCCTATCTTAGTGCGTTGCGGAGGAGAGATAGGAACATATACCGCACTTCCAAATATTCTTAGATGAGAAATATTTGGTTCTTTACCATGAACTAATTGTAAAGGGGAATATTCATGATTACTTGTAGGCCTGATGCGAATAAGTGCTGCCGCATGCAAGATTGCATGTCCCCAAGTTGAAATTGGGAGTTTTGATCTCATTAACAATGGTCTTGCTATCAATTTCAAACGTTTAATCAATGATTCAGCAAGTCCATTTTGTGTATAAACATGTGCTACAGGATGTTCAACATCAATTCCAATGGACATACAATAATCATTAAATGATTGAGATGTAAATTCACCAGCGTTATCAAGGCGTATTTTCTTAATTGGATAATCAGGAAAATGAGCTCTTAAACGAATTAATTGAGCTAGTAATCTCGCAAACGCCTGGTTGCGAGTTGATAATAAGCAAACATGTGACCATCTAGTTGATGCATCAATTAAAACCATAAAATATCTAAATGGTCCACATGAAGGGTGTATTGGTCCACAAATATCACCTTGTATACGCTCTAAAAATATAAGTGGTTCATTCCCAATTTTCATTGGTGATGGTCGAATGATTAATTTTCCTTGAGAACAAGCAGCACATGAGAAATTCTTAGTTTGCATAATTTTTCTGCTGGACAAACAATGACCATTTGAATTCTCAACTATTTTTCGCATCATAATTGATCCAGGATGGCCTAATCGTTCATGCCAGATAATAAAGTCATTCTTATTTGTAAACTTCTGGTTTACTATGGCATTTGTTTCAATTGTACTAATATATGTGTAGTACAAACCGGAGGAAAATGAAGGCAATTTTTCCAATATACATTTCTTATCAGAAATTAACTTTGTAATGTATAGATATTCATCATTTCCTTCATTTGTGGTCTCAATATGATATCCATTTCTGCGGATATCCTTAAAACTCAACAAATTTCTTTGAGACTTCTTGGAATATAATGCACTTTCAATGTGCAATTTTGTTCCTCCAGGTAACAAAATACTGGCTCTGCCGGAGCCTTCAATTATATTTATACTACCAGATATTGTATTAACATTTGCTTCTTGTTTTACTATTTGGTAAAAATATTTCTCATTCTTGAGAATGGTATGAGTTGTTGCACTGTCTGCGAGACATATATCTTTATCATTCACATGAGCATTCATTCTTCATTAAATAAATAAAAATAAATCATGAGTAAAATATAATTAACAATAATATTTAACAAAATTTTATTGATAAAGACAAAATTTACAACAAAACAAATTACATGAAACATTAAAATAATTTATTTGGGGGCACTCCCTTCTCCAACCGAATGGTCAATTTCTTCTTCAGGAAGAGCAAGAAAATCATCAACACTAAAGTCAGAGAAATCATCATCTATACCAGTAAAATTTGTCTCTATTATTTTCCCTTTATTTTTAAGGGATTTTTGGTATAGATCTACGAGATGCTTTGGTGTGCGACAAACTCGAGACCAGTGTCCTTTGCTACCACAACGATAGCAGATGTTTTTAGTTTGTTCGCTATTTTGAGCATCTGTCCCTTTTTTCATAAGTTCTTTATTTTTCCATGTGAATGATGATCTCTTATCATTTCGACCATGACCACGGCCAAAACCATATCCACGACCAATACCATGTCCCCGAGCACTACCTCGTCCACGACCGCGGCTACGGCCACGACCACGACCATGAGTATTATGATCGTGCGTTGCTACATTCACTTCTGGGAATGGAGCAGTTCCAGTTGGACGGGATTCATGATTTTGCATAAGCAATTCATTATTTTGCTTAGCCACAAGGAGACAAGTAATTAATTCAGAATATTTTGTAAAGCCCTTTTGGCGATATTGCTGCTGCAGGAGCAAATTGGATGCATGAAAAGTAGAGAATGTCTTTTCTAACATGTCACTTTCAGTGACTTGTTCTCCACATAATTTCAATCTCGAAGTAATTCTAAACATTGCAGAATTATACTCATTTACGGATTTAAAATCTTGAAATCGTAAATGCATCCATTCATAACGGGCTTTTGGAAGAATTATATCCTTTTGATGGTCGTATCTCTCTTTTAGATTATTCCACAAAACGAGAGGGTCTTTAACGGTTAAATACTCGTTTTTCAACCCTTCATGTATATGGTGGCGTAAAAAGATCATGGCTTTAGCTTTATCTTGATTAGATGCATTATTTCCATTTTTAATCGTGTCTCCAAGACCTTTTGCATCTAAATGTATCTCGGCATCTAGTGTCCATGATAGATAGTTTTTTCCAGATATGTCAAGAGTTACGAACTCAAGGTTGGTAATATTTGACATATTTATTTCTATATAAGAAATTAAAATAATATATTAGATATCATTTCAAATGAATAGATTTATTAATTATAAATATCTAATAATGGTAACAAGTCAATAATTATTATGAATATGTTTTATTTTTATTTAATTATAAGAACAATATTTTTTTATTTTTTATTTTTTTTTTAAAAAAAATAGAGTAACTTAAATGATCCAGTAATAAAGATTTACAATTTTTATAAAATGTCATTCAGATACTAGTGGTCTAATGGTAAAGTGATAACTTATCAGGTTATAAGTCTTGGGTTCAAATCCTTATAAATTTTATTTTATTTATTAATATAATCTGAATTGTAGTAGTTAATATAAAATAATATAACTGAATTATTGCAGTAATTAGCAAATAAGTAAGCTATAGTATTCAATGTAGTTAGCAAATAATATAAAATAATAGTGCAATAGGAATAATTGTAATTGATAGTGAGCATTAATATAGGCTAGTGACATAAAGTGGTGTAGGCATTTACGTGAAATGGAAATTGAAATCGGCAGCACGTGCAGGAGATAAAATATAAGGTGAGCAATAATGAATTTAATAATAATTTTTTTTTATTTTTATAGTTCTTCAAGAACTACTAATACATATTTTTATGAATTCTTCAGGAATTCTAATTTATTTGACTATTAATTTTATACATCCTATAAGAATGTTTTATAAATAAGTTCTTCAGGAACCTATTTTTTATGATATTGATATAATCTGATACATCCTTCTGGGATGTTTATAATATAAGTTCTTCAGGAACTTTTATAATGTATACATAAATAATATAAATTAAAATTATAAAGAATAATAATAACAATAATATATTACCTCTCTTAGTCTTGACTAGATCTCAGTTGGTTAGAGCATCGTGCTGATAACGTGTTATAAAATAACACAAATTTATAAGAAAAGAATATAAAGAAGAGAATCAGAGAAAAGAAGAAGAGAATGAATCAAAACCAAGTTATTATCCACACAAATTATGAAGGAGTTGAGCCCTTTTATAGGCCAAAGGAGGGGACATCCACAACATTAAATATTCATAATAAATTGCTAGTTTTTTTAAGTTTATGGGGAAAATCAAGAAAACATGTATGTTGATAGCTTAAGCTTTATCTTTTAAGATAAAATAACTCATAATAATAAAATATTTTCTTTCATTATTTGCCATTAAATAAGAGGCAAGATCAAAGTATTATCTGATATTTAAAACAATAGAGCCAAAAACCACATCATAATATAGGTTTCGAATAAAATAATTTAAAAATTTAGAAGGAATCAAGGACATCAACATGGTCAACTAGCTCAACCTTTCTAAAAGGGTGTGTATCTGGACATTTATCATCCTCACCTTCAGGAAGAGGCAACAGAGTAAATGGCTCACTTGGGTCGGTTGGTCCCCATTGTTTGGTCTCATAATTATATGCCAATAACTTTTTATCAACAAAGCAATGGTACACCCCAAAGCCTTACATATTGAGTTCAATATTAGGATTCTGGTATAGAATTTGGCAAATATAGTTACTAAAGGTGCCATTCACTATATTGGTATATTCCTACAGTCAACATTCCCCATCATCCTTCTCTTTCTTTAGCAAGTCAGGATACGGTCTAAGGTCTGCAACTCGAAGGCCATATTACTATTATTCTTTTTTAGGTCATTGATGATTCATTAAACCTTCCAAAGCTCTTTCTTGCTAACATCAATAGAGCTTTCCATGGTCTCTTTCACCGGAAAAATCTCTTCATAGAGTGACAACAAGATTAAACAAGGGTTGCTATATTTTCTTTGACCTTGATCCCTCTTGCATGCACAAATCATTATACTTTTTTAGAGGTCGACATTTTCTTTGATGACTTTATGGATTTAAGCAGATATGCAATATTGCCAGTATGCATGACGCATATAGACATCAAAAACTGCCATTTCATCTACATTAGAGAGATTACTTTAGAGACAAAAATATGGGTTGATATAAGGAGAGAAATGTTGCATACGCTCAATGAAAATGCCAAAGTGTGGGAGATAAGAGTGGGTTGATCCCTAGACACTTGTGGGTTGGTAACCTGGGTTGTTAGGGGTTAGGTTGTCCTACTATTAGTGTTTCCAAGATTATCGATACCCCCACCTTTAGTGTTGTAGCTCTTTTAGTAGGGATTATAGCCATTATCTGTCGTTTTCCTCTTTGGCTTGTCCTTGGTTAATTGAGATTAGTCGTTCACGATGACACGAATGACATGGTTGCTAATAGTAGAAGCCTTCTTGGTAGCATCGGCCTCAAAATTTTATCGTTGCCAATGTTATAATCCCAATCATGTCTTTCCTTCTTTTTGGCCATCATAGCCTTCAAGGTTGTTGACATCTTCTTTTTTAAAAATAAGAAACCAAAGACAGATTAAAGGTGTTAGCAATAATCATAGCAGAATAAAGAGCCACCAGATAAATAAACAAGTATTTATATCGTGATAAGTATTCAACTTGTTTACGTATGAATTAATGATTTTCTGATACAAGAAAGGCTCTATGTCCTTCCCCTTTCCTATAGCCTCTATTAGGCTATTTCTGGAAGTCCTTGATTTTTGGCAAAGTTTTTCTTCACCAACATAATACACTGTATCATCTAGAAGCTAGTGTTCATGACTCCATGTGATCTTAACTAAGGGTTGTAGGCCATCCACCTAGGAGCAGTCCCGCCCCATTTCAATTTTGATAAAAAAAAGAAGAAGTTTTTGCAGTTTTGGGAGAAGCTCTTGGTAGAGTCAGTGTATCCTTTAAACATTTACAAATTTTAGTGAGCTCACAAAGCTACTATCCTAGACCTTCCTTAGGCTCAGGATTCAAAAAAGGTTTGAAAATGCTTAAGATAAAAGCAACAGTGGCAACAAACCCATAATGCCAGGAAATTATCTCAAATGACCTAATGTAAGCCTGGGCGTCGTTGTAAGATGGCTAGGGGTGACCTTAAAGAATTCAAGGATTGTAAAGGAACCTTACTCTTAAGAGGTTTCAAGAAAAATATATACATGAAAAAGTTATTTACGTCACAGGGGTCACAAATTTGTTGTTCATCAAAGGGAATAACAATTAAAAATGGACTTCCCTAGACCGCATAGTGAAATGGCGTCCTCGAGGTAATCTCTATGAGTCTTTAATTCAAAAAGGGATTGGATCTCATAGTACTCTAAGTGTACCTAGAAATAGGGGTCTTCATGCATCCATTTCTCCTAATCTATGTTGGGGATACGCTACCTCACTTATGCTTAACCCAACATTTTCTACAACCCTAACATGGGAAGTAACATCCTCTTGTATCCTCCTTACATTGTGAGTCTACAAAAGCTTTAGTAGATACTGTCTTCTGCCTTGAATCACCTCGATAGAATTATATACGAATCCCTAGCAGAATCGTCAACCTTATCAGAGCAAACCTCAAACAACTCAAAGCTCAAAGGACCTATATCTTATCTAATAGTATCCTTGTACTCTCCACTAAGTGCTTTATTGACCTCAAATTAGGACGACGATAAATACCACCCAACTAACTTTATCCCAGGTAACTACAACCAAGGGGCCCAAAATCCTAAACAACAACATTGGCAATGACCCTAGACTATCTCTACGAGATCCACCCTCACTATCATTGTCTAGCTTTATCAGAACAACCATTTTAAAGAAAGCAGAAAGGAAAGAAAAATAGGCTGAAGAAGGTAAAATTTTACAAAGATCAAAATAAATACCGGATGAGAATGCTTAGTGAATGTCAAATACATATGTCAAAGCAAGAGGGGATTCAAGAAACAAGCAAGTAAATGATTAGAGTCCTCACATACTTATAGGGACCCAAAATGGAGGCATAACCATCCTTTCAACAATGCGGTTACCATGAAGCATAAACAAGTGTAACCGATTCAGCTTTTTAAACCCTCTAATAGAATTGTGACATGTGTACTCAACTGAAGCAAGTAATGATGATAGAATAGGAAAAACTTTTAACGGTTAAGATTCAAATTTTGAAATACAAAGACTGATTTGGACTATGACAGACAACCTATCATTGGATAGATTGAATCCAATGGTGGACTGTGGGCATATGATCTAGACCTGATACAACAATGTATCTATACTTGCTCAACATGTCTACCCTGAATAGAGACCTACAATAGAGATAGAGGGCCAATATATACATCATAGCCACCATATGTAACACCCTTTGTTACACCTTAATAAATTCTAGAAAAATTCATAATTTTTTTTTTAAAGATATGATTGTTAAAGAGAAACTATCGGAATAAATTATATACATTATTTCTGAAATACCTCACAAATATTATTAAAACTTTATAAAGTATTTGTACATTCATCCGAAGAAAATAAACATTAAACATTATAAGAAAAAGAGAAAACTCCATGGCCCAGAAGCAGTTACTTATTAACATTATTTATTCATTGGACCACGGTATTCATACTGAGCTCCCTTTCTAGAACGTGCTATATCTACTGCCGAAATTCTTCAATCCTTCCCTCTGAACCATCAATTTAGAATATATGAAACAAAGACACGGAGAAAGGAGTGAGAAACAGAATATAATATTATTGATTAAGACATAAGCAACAAAGGGTTTTCACAAACCAATACATAATAATATCAATCACAATCACATACACAATCAATTATGAATGCATAAATGTATGCAATATCTTTATCATAACTTACCTATATATGTGGGCCCTTAAATTTTAATTTGCACTGGGCCAACCAGGAGTTTACACTGTTCCATAAGTCCGGATAATAATAATATGAACAGCTCAACTGGCATGGAAACACTTAGAGAGTAGTCAGATTGAGAAAGTTTTTATTGTGAAAGTTCCCGACACTAGGGAGCTACCCCAGGTCCCCTGAAGCACCCTTTCACACCCTCTCATCCCAAGGCTCGTTATTAAGCCTCCTCTAATGTATCCTCGGTTTCTATAATCCGTCCCCAGACAATATCATTTTATTTCACTTTAATGATTCATGATGCATGAACTACTCGCGTATTTAGTTGGTTAAGGCTTTTAGAAACTCAATTATTAAATCCCTTAAAGGTTTACAATATCATTTCAATAAACTGTACATTTTCTCAATTCTCTAAATTTCTGTCCCACAGAAATAAATTTGGTACAGTTTTCAAATCTCACTGAAATTGAGTTTCTAAGCCTTAAATATCTAAAAACTTTCTCATACAAAACTTTACATAATCTTTCTCAAATTAAATCTTAACAAAATCAAATTTAGGAATCTCAATTATTTCCAAATATCTTTAGTTATTAAGTTGGAAAGTAAAATAATTTTCTTTTAAAAAATTTTGTTTTATTAAAAGAGAATAATTATTAACCAAAAATACTTAAAATTACAAAATTTTTCTTTAACTCAAGATTTAATTAATTAATTCTCATAAAATGTTTTCTTTCTAAAATAAATACTGATTTTTTTATTCTAAATATTGAAAATAAAGTTAATAAAAATAATTTCTAAGAAGAGAAGATTTAAAGTAAAAATTTAAAGAGTAAGGTAAGAAAATTCTTACTGAATTTAGCTTTCCGTCATGCTCGCTATATGCTCAAACTCCACATTACAATATCATCAATCAAATATTATCAATCACAGTTAAACATCATCAATCATAAATCAATCATAATCAAATCAATTAAATATCATTAAATACATATCATAATGCAAAATTTAATGATTATTAATATAGTTGATTTTTTAAGTTCCTTTTGTCCATTCCTAGCATAGGTATATGTAAGTCCATATAATCCGGTCCTTGCATAGGTATTGTTCAGTCCATATGGGTCATAATGGTCCAAGTCCTTGCATAGGTATAGTCCAGTCCATATAGGTCATAATGGTCCAAGTCCTTGCATAGGTATGTTAGAGTTAGTTAAACCGGATATTTAATTTAAAATTTATTAAAAATGTTAAGTTAAAAAGTTAATATTTTAAAATAATAATATTATTAAATTTAAAAGGAGTAGGGGACTCCTCCCATTATTCTTATGTCTTTTCATATTATACTCTTATCTCACTCCCCCTTACCTTGAGTTGTTACCCAAAAGAGATTTGCTTTGCGCCTCCGATTTCTAAAAATATTAATACCAATCTTATTTCAGTATAAGCATAAGACGAAGATTAAGATTAACACTTAAAACAGAAATGGTAAATTTTGAATAGTGAATAGTAAATAGTGAATAGTGAATAGTAAATCATGAATAGTAACAGTAAATAGTAAACGTGAATAGTAACGGTAAATAGTAAATCGTAAATAGTAACGGTAAATAGTAAATTATGAATAGTAATGGTAAATAGTAATAGTAAATAGTAATTTACTATTTGAATAGTAATTTACTATTGAAATAGTAATTTACTATTGAAATAGTGTTTACTATACAGAATAGTAACTTAAAATAATATTATTTCCAGTATAATAACAGATTTCTAAAAACGATATGAAAATAACCCAAAAAATATAAAAGAGAAGTATTCTTACCTTAGGATTTTGGCAGAACCTTCTCTCCAAAAACTTTTCTTCTCTCTCTCACTTCCACCACTATCTCACTAGCACTACTATATTAAGAAAACTTAATCTGAAATTGTGAATTCTAAAGAAGAAATCCTTCGGTATTTATAGGAAAAAAATTTACTATGCATTCCATTATTTTAATATAAAAGTACTATACATTTTTGAATTTTTTATTCCAGGTTACTGTGCACCTTTTGAAAATTTCGTACATGCACAGTGTTTTGCATAGTAACTGTCGGCAGAATTATTAAGCCAAATAGTAACCTTTCACTCAGTATATTTTAAATATTCAAAATGAGTCCTTTTTGAAATTTAGCGATATTATATCAGTCCTTAATAATTTTATAACATGTAATATAAAGTTGAAATTTTAAAAATCTAAAATTTTCTGTTAATAAAAATTTATTAATACGTTTCCAATTTTTTAACGATTGGAAAAATCAAGATTTTTCTCAAACCGATAATTTTTAGATAAGTCTACTTGAAACGGATTTTAGAAAATTTTCTTATAATTTACATTCACTTTCTTATAAATATTTTTAATTTAAGTCACTTATATGAATTTAAAATTATTTAAAAAATATTATTTTATATAAAAAAAATTCCAAAATTCTAAAAAATTCCAAAAAATCATAAATAATACGTAGATTAAAAAGTTCTAAAGAGCCATAATCTAATTACTTCAAAATTTTAATATAAAAATAAAAATAGGGGTGTTACACCATACACTATAAACGTTGGGGGTACTACCCTCTGACTTCAATAGGCTGATGTCAGCTTGATATGCCATGTCACTTAAGTACCTTGACAAACTTGAAAAAGCTACCCTTTAACATGGTCATGATTACTTCTAACAACCCCCAAGACTATAAATACCCTTGATATTTATTAATTAGTTACTTCATTCTCAACTCCCACTAACTCGCATTAATATCTCCAATGTCACCCATTGTGACACTAACTTAGGCATTAAAGAAATATAAAGGTATCTAACTAGTTGTGGGCTCTAAGGCTCTTGTGTAGGTACAATAACGGATGCCAACATCATACACCAGATCTTAGAGTTAGACCTCGTACATGACAATAAACTAATCTAACACTGGTGGAGAAAAGGGATATAAACTCAGTTAAATAGGGCTTTTAAACACTATTTTGCAACCGTGTTTATTCCCGTCATAGTAATAGATAAGGACTTTTAACCATGGTTTAAAATTGAGTTTATATAAGATCTTTAAACTCAATTTTAAATCATGTTTAAAAGTACTGACATTTAAAAACGTTTAAAATTTTCCAAATTTAACCACGGTTAGTTACATAACCGTGTTTAAATGTAGTGTTTTTTTTAAATGCAGATTCTATTTTATTGATTTCTCAAACCTGCAATGTTTCAGACCAAACACAGTATATCCTAGCTAGTTCATTTCATGCACAATAATCACCAATTAATGAAAACAAATGAAATAACATTAATGTGCTACAAACAACATAATGAAGAAAATGATCTATATACAATGAATATTATGTACATGAATGAAATAAAGTAAAGTCCTAAATCCTAGGTAGAATCCTACATTAGGTACAACAAATAAAAAAGAATAAAAATCCTATACTATCGAAGTATTTTCCTCACTTCATAAAAGTATGCAGCCCATTGCTTTTTAATATCATCTACATATGTCGGAGGAAAGTATGACCAGTCTTAAAAGTGCTGCAAATAAGACACAAAACAATTAGCACTAGTAAATAACAAAAACTTAATTACTGTGTGAATAAACATTTATAGAATGTAGGCAAGTGAACACTTATAGTTGTCCATCCATCTATTAAATGGTTTCGGATAATGGTCAGCACGGTGTGCATGACGTAATACCCGTACTCATGGGTACTCTGTTGTCTATGAGACTACAAGGTACATCAAATAAACAATTGGATAATGTTATTTCAAGTTTTTAGAAGTTAATAAATAACAATGCTTCTTATTTAAAGTACTTACTTTTGGGTTGACGCATTGGACTTTTTTTCTATTGGCGCTTCCCTGTAGTTGAGTGAATCCAACTATAGCCCTGTGTAAAGAAAAACACACGATGAGTTAGAATTGTAGAAGAATAGTAATTGAATATGTAAAGTTATTTAATTTTTTAAAAGAACTTACGCCTCTACTATTAGTTTAAAGTCCACATAAGCAGCTCATTCAAGGAATCAAAGCATGTAGTAATTGAATCCTTTGGACAAATCACCATGAGTTGCCAATGAAAGCTATAATGAACACTAATAAGTGAGACTGTAAGATGATTAAATTAATAGACAATAGTTATAGAAGAGACTCTTACTCTTCATGATACGAGGTCAAATATACAGTCTTCCTAGACTCATACATCTAATTCTAGATGTATGCCTAGGTCTCCTCCTTGCTGTTTCCACTTCTTTGTATGAAAGAGGGCTCTAAGAAACCATTAGTTCCTTGGACACCCAACTCTACACAAAGTTTATGTAGAAACCTAATAAAATTTACACACGGTTGGTGACAAATAACATGTTAAATGAAATAATTAAATATAGAACGATATACTTACAGCTCCCAAAAATGAATGACAGAGATGTTCAACATCGTCCACCCCATCATGATCTCCTATAAGTCACTCTTCGTGATGTAAAGCGGTACTATGGCGGGCCCTCGTTTCCTTGATACCGGGCCTGCTTCCTACTGAATAATTAACATATTAAACTAAATATGCTATGATACAAACCATAAACTTATAATATTATTGATGTTCATTTCAGGAGCATACCTAGAAAGTAGCAACTGACACTAGTCTGTTGGGCCACATGAGGAAGTATCTCAGTACTTTGATGACAGTCTATACCTCCACTATTGCCACCAGCATAGTTGTCAGTGATATCCTCCTTAATAATCTTGACAACAAAGACCTTGACATACTACCCGATAATGAATGATAGTGAACCAAATGGCCTAAGTCGTACACCATGCCAGTGGTAACAAGCTCCTCTGACCGATCAATGAACAAGTCACATTGATGGGTATCCCTAACATCAACCCCGTCGTCGTCACCGTTAGGGCAGCACAAGACCCCTTTGTGCTGACCCGCCTAACTTGCATATTTACACAGCAAACGTAAGTTATTCAATAATTAATAAAATCGAATTACAACTAATGAAATAAAATCATGTACAATACTACAACTACTCCAACCAGTGGATCCACCGCCAGTATAGTAGGCTCCCACGAATGGCTAAGTTCGGCCTTCATCTCCTCTTGGAACCTTGCCATCTCCTAGTGCAGCTTCTTGATCTTCACCCGATACTCTACCTCGGCGGTAGCTACCCTAGACTCAACCCTCTACTTCACTAACTTTTCTATGGATGCATCGGTGCAGGAGCACTGTAAAAGCTCCAGACGCTTACAAAATGTGAATGATTAGAAACTAATAACTTAATAGAAAACAAAATGAAAAGAAACATTGTTAAACATACCGTGACCTCGACCAGCAGCACGCACCCTTCCAGGGTGCTCCGATCTTCCGATGAAAGTAGTCAATATGTCCTACCTACCATCGGCAATGAAAGAGCCTTGGGTTGATTGCTCAATGAAGGAATCTTGCAATCAAACAAGAGTAAGTGTTGTTAAGAATGGATGAAAAGATAAAAATTCTTAAAACCTTTTAAGAAGCTAAATACTTACTATTCATTGGGTGACCTTCTGAGCTTGCGCAAAAGTGTAGTCCCCACTCTTATTAATCCTGGCCCATTTCTATTTTCCTTGGCGCGCAGGTAGGGAGGGGGATCCATAACAGTGGTGTTAGGTTGGCTAACCTGACGCTAGCTGACCTTCTCCTAGGCCATCTGCCGCTCCAACAATCAGTAACCTCCACTGGACAACTTGTGGAGGCGTTTATTTTTCACACGAATAACCTATGCTTTCGTGTATTTGGCTTGAAAAAAAAAAGTTAATTAGAGTTATATTAGAATTTTTAATTAACTGAATCATATTAAATACCAACATACCATAAATACCAACATACCAAGTAAGGATTTGGAAGATTTTGGTTTCATTAAATCGAGATTTCTAACAACCATGCATACCTGTTGGTGATAGAGGCCTTGAATGCCCTTTATCGCTTAACGACAGCTCCGAGGACCTTCCTTCTCAGTGTGTCAATGACACCTCTTTCCCTGATGGTGCCTAAGTGCAACACTAGTCATTCGTGTAATGCCTTTACTTCTCCTAGCAGAGGAATTTGTAGCCTACGAGTCAAACCTCATTGGTGGATCCTGGTCAACCATAAGTATATATTCAAATAAGAAAAAAAACCTTAGTTAATATGACAAAAACATTAGACAAACAACTTCAGTTAATACGAGTAAACACTAAACACAATGAATTACATATTTAGTTAATATCAGTAAACATCAAATAGAATGAATCATAGACAACCATACCCTATGTTTAATCAGAACTATGAAGTTGGAATATTTTCCCACAAGCCTTAATGGTGGTCCTGACGATTGGAAACTACATCATCCATGTCATGTTCTACAATGGATGTTGGTATACGTGTTGTTTCCAAGACATCAAGATTCAGATGTCCAATGTTGTGTCTACCTTGGTAACAACTGACCACTTTTTGTCAGATGGATTAGTAACATAAAAAACTTGCTTCACTTGAGTTTCCATGAAGAAAGGCTCCTCCTTATGACCTATTTTGACATCGTTCATACTGTCAACTCCACTCTCATACTCATCACTTACGCGTGATGCAATTATCCAACTTCGATTCATACTAACTATTTATAATACGCATAAACATAACATTGCTATGAATCTCATTTTCTTTACAAAGATTGTGGTCCTACCCATTCAAGATGAACATTTTTCTATACTTCATCACTACGTACAAGTACAGACTCTTTTAAAATTTGATAAAATTTTACCAGTATTTTGAATTGGTCTCCAAGTACATGAAATGAAAGTGGTGACATCAAATTCAACCACAAACAAATATACACCCAGAGAATAATACAAAATGCAAGTAACCAAAACTTGATCAAATTTTAAAATAAGTGTTAACTTATACATAGTAATGGCATATAAAAAATTATTCATCCCAAACTGTCCAAACGGACAATTCAAGATTCAAACACAAACGATGAAATTAATTAATTTAATTACCATCTGTGTTAAATCTCAAAGGCGAAACTACGGTTCACTCATACAAAGTAGAGAAATTTTAAACTACTTATGACAATTAAATCAATTAAATCACGATATGGTTTATGAGATTTAATTGTTTCATGTTTGTAGATTGTGAGGTAGTTGACAGAAAGAAGTGTTGTGAGAGGAGAAAAGAAGTAACGGTTATTCATTTTCAACATCCAATTCACGATTTCATTTTGAGACAAAGCCAAAGAAGGGTTGTTGTTGTTATTGTTGGGGGTAGTGTAGTAGTACTCTTCTTCTTGTTCTTTTTCTTTTCTATCACATCTCTTTCCCAATCATTTTCTAAGCAGTATAGGAAGTCTTGTGAGTGATGATGGTGTAACATCCCTATTTTTAGTAAGCAGCCTTAAACTTGTAAATTCTTAATCACTAAAATTCTTAAGCGATAATTAGGGTAGAAACCTTTTTATATAAAGAAAAATGCAATCAAGTTGAAAAAACTCGATAAAAAGAGATATTAATTGTGTATAATAATATTGGGGTTATACCCAACGATAAATAATAATATAATATTAGGAAGAGTAAATAAGGGACCCTGCGGGCAGTCAAGAATTAACTATCCAGTCCCAAAAGTTATACATAAATAATAATCTAGTTAGAATAGTACCATTATTCATATAAAATAAGGAAGAATTGAGTCAGTTCTTGCACACCCATTTTTATACCGAAAAGGGGCCCTCAGTTGTTCCTTTATACACTTCGGGATGTCCGATCCCAGCATGGGCAGTCCCTAATCAACCATTTTGGTATTTCAAACACGACTCTTGAAGAGCCCAAACTCTAATTCGGACCCTATCAACTCTGTTTCTTGGAAAAACCTACCTAGTTAAATCGGAACCCCTGAGTTTGGCTCAAACACTTTTAGTGTTTTAAGCCTAACTTTCTCATATGGCATCGGAATTAAGTAATTCTCATCTTGGTTTCTCCGTTATGAAAAACCTAACAATCTCTATTTCTAGTCCCAAACCCAAATTCGTAACCTATCATCACCAACTTAAAGAATTAAGAATTTGTACTCAGAAAACATGTTATTTAATTCCGTTATATTTCATTATTTACTAGAAAAATCATAACTCTCTCATACGAGCTTAGAATTAGTTTGTTGAAATTTCTTTAACTTTGTATCAAATCCCTTTACAATTGTCATGCAGAGCTCGGAAGCTAGTTCATGCTCGATCATCCCCGAGAAGCCAAACTTCTCAAGGAAGCTTCATTTTCGTAACTAAGTGACATAGTCATGGTAAAATGCGAATATCTTTCTTATATGGTGTTGGAATCACTTCGTTCTTTTTTCATGGCTTTGTATCAAAAAGCCCTACAACTTTGATGAATAACTTAAGAGTTGATTCTCAAAGTATTTTTCTCAATAAATTGATCTTTACAAGTAAAAATAATTTCGGAGCCTCGGAAAGCATTTTTCCTTGTTTTAGGCATAACTCCTGCTCCGGATGTCATCTTTTTACATACCATATATCGTTTCGAAGAGCAAAATGAGATATACAACTTTCATGTTGGAAACTTTTTCAGATTCTAGCCTTATCAAAAAGTCACTTTTCCCTCAAAGTTAAGTATTAAAAATCGTAATTAGGGTTTCATCCGGTACCAATTAAATCTAGACCCAAAGGCTGGATTTTCCTATAAATAAGAAGGCACCACCCTCAAAACCGCCCCTTCTTCTTTTCCTCCATCTCATCATTTCTCTCTCCCTCTCCTCTATTGATGCTCAATCTAAACTCCAAAATCACCTCCGTTCTTCGTCGAAACCACCTCTAACCACCACGAACCTCCACCTTTCTTTTTCTTCCACCTCTTCCACCACCTCAAACCACCACCCTCACCTCTGAAAACAACCCCAAAACGTGAACTCCAAACACCACCCATGACCCCCACGACCTCTGGTTTCACCATTCTTTCTTCCTATGACCTCCAATTTTCGTTTTCTTTCATTTCTATCGATCACTTTCAACTCTAGTCGCCACGAAACAGTCACCCCCATCATTGGCAGTCATTGACGTCACCTTCCTCCGTCTGTGATGGATCGTTTACATGTTGACCATTCTGGGCTCTGATCATCGCGTAGAACTCAACCGCTGAGATGGATCGTCAATCGGAGCTATGGTTTAAAAGTTGAGTTTTCGCCCCTCCGTCTAATCTCTAGAAAATACGACACCTCAGGTAAAGGGGTATATGCTCGAGTATCTTGGGGTGAACCAAGTGTTCGGATAAGTCAAGGAACCTTTGGCCCTTACCTGTCCGAGTGCAGATTCAGGAACTATTATTAAAAGTTAAGTTATTTCCCTGCCGTTAAATTAAGCCATTTAGATTTTTATTAATATTTTATTATCGTGTATGTGATTAATTGGTTGTGTTGGAATCACTAACTATGATGATTAAATGTACAAATTAGATGCTGAGTTGTGAAAATATTAAGGACCATGGGTGTCTATGTGGATTCCAACGGTTAAGTTTTCGAAAAACGTGATAAACGAGGATATAAGGATGGACGGATAAACGTGATAAATGAGGATATAAGGATGGACGGGCATGTGGCCTTTATTATGTACATGTATGTTATGTCTACAGTTACTACCCATATTGTTATATTTGTCCTCAATATGTTAACCCTGATACCTAAAGAAACCAAATCAAGAAATAACGTTGTCACCAAATATATTATTGCTACTAATGTTATTATTATTATTATATATTATTATTATTTTATTATTATATATTATTATTATTATTTTTTTATTATATATTATTATTATTTTATTGTTATTATTATTTTATTGTTATTATATATTATTATTTTATTATTATTTACTATTGAGCATAATGGCCGACTTTGCCGCCGCTCTAACTATTTTCTTGTTTGTTTAAATTCTGTCACTCATATTATTGGGCATAATGGTCGGCTTTGCCGCCACTCTAACTATTTACTTGTTTGTTTAAATTCCTTCACTTATATTATTGAGCATAATGGTCGGCTTTGCCACCGCTTTAACTATTTTCTTGTTTGTTTAAATTTTGTCACTTATATTATCGAGCATAATGGCCGGTTGTGCCACGCTCTCGGTATTTTCTTATTTATTTAATTCTTGACATTCATATTTTAAGCATAATGGACGGCTCTGCCACCGCTCTTGCAACTTCATTTTTATTTTACTTGTTTATTTTCTATCATTTATATTACTGGATATAATGGCCGACTCTGCCACCTTATTATCAGTGTTATTCTTACCATTGGTATTATTAAAACAAGAAACACATTATTTACTCCTCAACTTGAATATTATTTCAGCTAAGGTATGATCGGTATATTTTCTAAACAAAATATAAATAAACTACAACGTCTGAAAAATAGGTGGGACCTAACAACTTGAGGACAAATATCTCAAAGCAGAAAACACATAGATACCTAGGGATCAAAAGTAATAACAAAACTAAAATATGCATGTTGCATCATGAAAAGAATTCTTGTGAAAACTAGAACATACACCGGGGTACGCTGGAGGACATTCACGTTCGATCTCCGAGGAGAATCTTGGGAGTACAACCAGGACGAAAACCCAATGGCATCAGAGTCACACCTAAAGTCGGGTAAGGCGATACAAGTCTGGTGTACTTTGACTAAATGACAGAATGCAACTATGATCGTGTAGAGCCAAGTCCCATGATAATGTGATTGAGAATGATAAAGAGAGATGGATCCATATTGATTAGGACTTGTAAGTCCATTCGTACCCAACGATGATTATGTGATGGTTGGAAGGGACTTTGTGGGCTCCGATCACTCTAGTATGGAAACGTTATGCCCAGGGACAACCTGAGCAGGACGGATTCCAATGGATCAGATGATGAGAATGATGATGATGAATTGGTTTATTGGGCCCATATGCATCATGATACTTAACATCAGATAACTCAATGAACCTAACTCATACATTACATTACAACATTGTTCATTATCATAAATTGTATATGTGTTGGTTAAGTTGATTGTATTATACTATCTATTGATTAGGTTTACCTATACTAGGAACCCTCAAGGTCTGGAGTTTATACTCACCCCTTACTACTTATTAATAATAGAGGAACCAGGGAACCAAGAACCATAATACAAGGAGCAACTGTAAGTTGGACCAGTTGGAAGTGCTCGATGAACATAGAATATGTATAGTTAAATATATAGTTAATTAAGTAATAAGACTAAGGATGACTGTACATATTTAAGGGTGCCTGGGTGCCCCATTCTGCTTAAGAGTATAATTACTTATAGTTCATGAATGACTATGTAAATTAACTAATGCTTACTTTCCCTGATCTACCATTATTTCTACTTGTACAAAAAAAAAGTTCCCCCAGTTTTTCTAAAAGCTCGTAACCTCTTAGTTAAGTTGGATAACCCAACGGAAAGGTTTGTCCTAGTTAACCGAGAGTGTTACAGATGGTGTGCCATATTTTAATTGATTTAAAAAATCATATATTTTCTATATTTTCTCTGCATGTAAAATCTCCTCACAAGTATAGTATAATTGTTTGAATTGGTATCTGTGCTTCATTGTGATTGTAACATAATGTTTCCTTATTTTGTTGGTCTGTTTAATACCAATAAGCTAAAGTTTGCAAGGAAGATGGCTTTTTAGATATTTGGAAATCAATTTTATGGTCTTTGTGAGACTTAAGGAATGATGTTATCTTTAGAGATTCTATTGTGTGTTTTGACTCTATTTTACATCTAATTAAGATAAGATCTTAGTCTAAGCTTAGAAATGTCTTATGTAGATCAGTATAGAGACCCTTTCCTTTGTCTTATGTTTGATATAAAATACAATTGTTTTATAATTTATTAAAATTTATATAGATTTTTATCAAATTTTATAGATCATTTTTAATATATTGTAGAAACTGTGATAAAGATAGAAGGAAGAATTTGTGAAGTAGCATGCGAAACATGAGAATAATGTGATGGTTTATTTGGAAAGCAGTAGTGGTCCATACATCATACATGGAACAAAAGTGCGTCTTTGAGTGAGAACACACGTAGTTAATTATATACTCGTATAGCCATACGGGTACTGTAACACCCTCTGTTACATCTCAATAAATTCTAAAAAATTCATAATTTTTTTTTACTAAAAATATAATCGTTAAAAAGAAACTATCGGAACAAATTACATACAATATTTTTGAAATACCTCATAATATCATTAAAATTTATAAAGTAATTTTACATTCATCTGAAGTTAATAAATATTAAACATTATTAGAAAGAGAGGAAACTTCATGGCTTAAGAGCGGTTACTTAATAACATTATTTATTCATTGGACCACGGTATTTATACCGAGCTCTCTTTCTAAAACGTGCTATATTTACTGCATGGATTCTTCAATCCTTCCCTCTATACGAACCATCAATTTAAAACATATGAAACAGAAACACGGATAAAGGAGTGAGAAACAGAATATAATATTCCTAAATGGAACATAAGTAATAAAAGGTTTTCAATAACTAGTATAATAATATCAATCACCATCACATACACAATCAATTATGAATGTATAAATGTTATGCAATATCTTCACTATAACTTACCTATATATGCAGGCCCTTAAATTTTAATTTGCATTGGGCCAACCAGGAGTTTACACCGTTCCATAATTTAGGATAATAATAACATGAACAACTCAACTGGCATGGAAACACTTAGAGACTAGTCAGATTGAAAAAGTTTTTATTGTGAAAGCACTCGACACTGGGGAGCTACCCCAGGTCCCCTGAAACACCCTTTCACACTCTCTCATCCCAAGGCTCGTAATTAGGCCTCCTCTAATGTATCCTCCGTTTATATAATCCGCCCCCAGACATTATCATTTTGTTTCTCTTTAATGATTCATGATGCATGAACTATTTACATATTTAGTTGGTTAAGGCTTTTAGAAACTCAATTATTAAATACCAATAAGGTTTACAATATCATCTCAATAAACTGTATATTTTCTCAATTTCTTCTCTGAATTTCTGTCATACAGAAATAAATTTAGTACAGTTTTCAAATTCAAATCTCACCAAAATTGAGTTTCAAAGCCTTAAATATCTCCAAACTTTCTCATATAAAACTTTACATAATCTTTCTCAAATTGAATCTTAGCAAGATCGAATTTAGAAATCTCAATTATTTCTAAATATCTTTAGTTATTAGGTTGAAAAAAAAATAAAATAATTTACTTTTGAAAATTTTAATTTACTAAAAGAGAAAAATTCTTAATTCATTAACTAAAACTACTTAAAACTATAAAAATTTTCTTTAATTAAAGAATTAATTATTTCAACCTTTTCATAAATTAATTTTCATAAAATGTCTTTTTCTAAAATAAATACTAAATTTTTATTCTAAAGATTAAAAGTAAAGTTAATGAAAATAATTTCTAAGGAATAAAAGATTAAAATAATTATAAAATATTTTCTCTTAGAATAAAAATTTAAAGAGTAAGGTAAGAAAATTCTTACTAAGTTTTAGCTTTCCGTCATGCTTGCTATATACTCAATTCCACATCACAAGATCATCAATCACAATCAAATATTATCAATAACAATTACATATCATCAATCACAATCTAATATTATCAAACACAATTAAATATCATCAATCAAAATCAAACATTATTAACTATAATCAAATTAAATCAATTAAATATCACTCATAAATATAATTCAAAATTTAATGGTTATTTAAATTAATAAAATTGATTTTGAGTGCTTATAGTCCATTCCTCGCATAGGTCTATGTAAGTCCATATAATTCAGTCTTTGCATAAGTTTAGTTCAGTCCATATAGGTCATAATAGTCTAAGTCCTTGCATAGGTTCAGTCCAGTTCGTATAGGTTATAAAAGTCCAGGTCCTTGCATAGGTAACTCAGAGTAAGTTACACAAGATACTTAATTTAAAATTTATTATAAATTTTAAGTTAAATAGTTATTATTTTAAAATAATAATATTATTAAATTTAAAAAGAATAGGAGACTCCTCCCAATATTTTTATGTCTTTTCATATTATATTTCTATCTCAGTCCCCCTTACCTCTTGTATCTTGGTTCGTTATTGAAAGTCTGTGCGCACCTCGTCTCCGAGTTCTAAAACATACCAATTTCATTTTAATATAGTTATAAGATAAAAATTTAGATTACTACTTGAAACAGAAAAGACAAATAGTAATTATGCATAGTAACAGTAAATAGTAAATTTTAAATAGTTACTATGAATAGTAACAGTAAATAATAAAATGTGAATAGTAACAGTAAATAGTAAAACATGAATAGTAACAGTAAATATAGTAAAACGTGAATAGTAACAGTAAATAGTAAAACATGAATACTAACAGTAAATAGTAAAATATGAATAGTAAAGGTAAATAGTAATAGTAAATAGTAATTTACTATTGATATAGTAATTTACTATTTAAAATAGTAACTTAAAATAATATTATATCTAGTATAATAATAGATTTCTAAAACGATATGAAAATAAACCTAAAAAATATAAAAGAGAGTTATTCTTACCTTATAATTTTGGCAGAACCTTCTTCCAAAACTTTTATTTCTCTCTCTTACTCCCACCACTATTTCTCTAGCACTACTATATTAAGAAAATTTAATCTGAAATTGTGAATTTTTTATTCAGAAACCTTCAAGAAAGTTACTGTGCATTCTATTATTTTATTATAAAAGTACTGTGCAATTTTAAAAATTTCATTCTTGATTAATGTGCAACATTTGAAATTTTCGTTCATGCATAGTGTTTTACATAGTAAATATCGGCTGAATTATTAAGCCAAATAGTAATCATTCACTCGGTATATGTTAAATATTCAAAATCAGTCCTTTTTTGAAATTTAGCGATATTATATCAGTCCTCACTAATTTTATAATAAGTAATATAAAGTTTAAATTTTAAAATCTAAAATTTTTCATTAATAAAACTTTGTTGGTACTTTTACGGTTTCCTTACGATTGGTAAAAATCAAGATTTTACTCAAACTGATCATTTTTAAATAAGCCTACTTGAAATAGATTTTAAAAAATTTTCTTATAATTTAACTTCACTTTCTTGTAAATATTTTTAATTTTAAGTAACTTTATATGAATTTAAAGTTATTTAAAATATATTATTTTATTAAAATATTTCTAAAATTTCAAAAAATTTCAAAAAATCATAAATAATACGTAGATTAAAAGTTTTAAAGAACCATAATCTAATTCCTTCAAAATTTTAATATATAAATTTTTTGTAATTAAAATAAAAATAGGGGTGTTACAGGTACCCTTAATTTTTTTTTTTAAAATCATATCCCTGCGAATAGGTTCCTATAAAATCAATAAAAGTTACTTGGAATATGACAACTACTAATAGGCTTTGATGATGTTTTTTTCCTACTAATCCAAAAATAGGCTTCAATAAAAATAAGCAAATAAAAATGAAATTAGCATCAAAGCAGAACCATATAACAAGGAAATAAAAATAAGTCATAAATCATTAGACTCAATCAGGACCGTGAGAAGCTTTACATACTTGTTGGGACGTGGTGGTGTGGTGGCACGGTTGTGACGCTTGAGACGGTGATGTATGAGAACATAGATAGAATCTCAATGGTGCACAATGGTAACAACCAACGCAAGGGGAAAATAGAGACGAAACCTTACACAAACTGAGGACTTAGACAGACATTAACAAAAAATAAAAATGAGCAAGACAATAAGCACTACAAGGGGCCAAGAACAGGATAGTGAGAACATTTACTTGTTGGAGTAGCAATGGAGTGGTGGCACGGTTATGACGCCTGAGACGGTGACGTATGTGATGGGAACAGAGAAAACAACAGGAAGACAAAGAGAAAACTAGAGAGGTAGAAGGGGGAAAGGTTATAATGAAAGATACTTAAATGAGGTGCGACGTTTCAATGAGGTACGACGTAACAAAATGTGAAAAACAAAAAGGCTCCAATTAAAATATATAATCACAGTTAATATTGTAACTGTATTTGTATAAGACATATAAACACGGTTACAACATTAACCGTGTTTAAATATTTGTCACGTAAACTGATAACCACGGTTGCCCCTATAACCGTGTTTATTTCTATACAAACATAAACATGGTTATAGAGGCAATTGTGGTTATATATTTACCAAAATAAATAAACCATGAACCTTAAACCATATAAGCATGGTTGTCCATGTAATCATGGTTATATTATATTTTAACCACGATTACCTTCCAACCGTGTTTATATTATTTTTTTAAAATTAAAAAATGTCATCGTGTATTTTATTAACTTTGTTACTTTTTAACCGTGTTTATATCCAGTGTTTATAACTATATTTTGTACTAGTGTAAATAATAATTAATACATAATACAAAATTAATTCTAACAATATTTACATTTTAACAAGTTTTACAAAATCTCCACCTTAACAATGTCTTACTTTAATCGTAGAATTTTGCTTGAATATTGAAAGTGTCAAAATCGAAGGGAGCAGTTCTAACAATGTTTAGGAAGGAGGACTAATTAGGCTTGTCAACAAAATTTGTGTCTACGGGTATACACATAATTGATAATCGTAAATTTACTAAACAGATAGGTATGAGTATTGTACTACTCGCCTGCGGGTATCCGCATAGTTATAAACATTTATGTTTTTAATTAAATAATTTAAATATTAAGATTTTTATTATTTTATAATGAGATAAAATTAATTTATTATTGATTCATGACAATATTTTTAAAGTATTATACTCTACTGATTTGTATTATTTCGTACTAAAATACTATGGTATTTAATACAGATATGCCCACCCCATTAATATTCCTAAGATTAATTAATGGAATAGAGTTGAGTGTTTGGAGTTGAGAGTGGAGACTTGGAGAGACGATGCAAGCCTGGTGTACTTTGACTAAATGACGGAATGTAGCTATGATCGTGTAGAGTCAAGTCCCATGATAATATGATTAAGAATGATAAAGAGAGATGGATCCATATTAATTAGGACTTGTAAGTCCATTCATACCCAACGATGATGATGTGATGGTTGGAAGAGACTTGATGGGCTCCGATCGCTCTAGTATGGAAACGTTGTGCCCAGGGACAACCTGAGCAGGATGGATTCCAATGGATAAGATGATGATGATGATGATGATGATGATGATGATGATGATGATGATGAATTGGTTTATTAGGCCCACATGCATCATGATACTTAACATTAGATAACTCATAATGAACCTAACTCAAGCATTACATTACAACATTGTTGATTGTCATAAATTGTATATGTATTGGTTGAGTTGATTGTATTATACTATCTGTTGATTGGGTTTGCTCACACCGGGAACCCTCGGGGTCTGGAGTTGATACTCACCCCTTACTACTTATTAATAATATAGGAGCCAAGGACCCAGAATACAAGGAGCAACTGTAAGTTGGACCAGCTGGAAGTGCTCGACGAACGTAGAATATGTATAGTTAAATATATAGTCAATTAAGTAACAAGACTAAGGATGACTGTACATATTTAAGGGTGCTTGTGCGCCCCATTCTGTTTAAGAGTACAATTACTTATAGTTTATGAATGAATATGTAAATTAATTAATGCTTACTTTCACTAACCCGCCACTATTTTTACTTGTACAAAAAAAATTCCTCAGTTTTTCTAAAAACTCGTAACCTCTTAGTTAAGTAAGATAACCTAGCGGAAAGGTTTGTCCTAGTTAACCGAGAGTGTTACAGATGGTGTGCCATATTTTAATTGATTTAAAAAATCATATATTTTCTCTATTTTCTCTACATGTAAAATCTCCTCACAAGCATGGTATTATTGTTTGAATTGGCTTTAATTGGTATCCGTGCTTCATTGGGATTGTAACATAACGTTTCCTCATTTTGTTGGTCTGTTTAATACCAATAAGCTAAAGTTTGCAAGGAAGATGGATTTTTAGCTATTTGGAAATCAATTTTATGGTCTTTGTGAGACTTAAGGAATGATGTTATCTTTAGAGATTCTATATTGTGTGTTTTGACTCTATTTTAGATCTAATTAAAATAAGATCTTAGTCTAAACTTAGAAATGTCTTATGTAGATCGGTATAGAGACCCTTTCCTTTGTCTTATGTTTGATATAAAATACAATTGTTTTATAATTTATTAAAATTTATATAGATTTTTATCAAATTTTATAGATCATTTTTAATATATTGTAGAAAATGTGATGAAGATAGAAGGAAGAAATTGTGAAGTAGCATGCGAAACACGAGAATGATGTGATGGTTTTATTTGGAAAGCAGTAGTAGTCCATACATCATACATGGAACGAAAGTGCGTCTTTAAGTGAGAACACACGCAGTTAATTATATACTCGTATAGCCATAGGGTACTGTAACACCCTCTGCTACATCTCAATAAATTCAAAAAAAATTTGTAATTTTTTTTTACTAAAGATATAATTGTTAAAAAGAAACTATCAGAACAAATTACATACAATATCTCTAAAATACCTCATAATATCATTAAAATTTATAAAGTAATTTTACATTCATCTGAAGTAAATAAATATTAAACATTATTAGAAAGAGAGGAAACTCCATGGCCCAAGAGCAGTTACTTGATAACATTATTTATTCATTGGACTACGGTATTCATACCAAGCTCCCTTTCTAGAACGTGCTATATTTACTGCCTGGATTCTTCGATCTTTCCCTCTGTACGAACCATCAATTTAAAACATATGAAACAAAAATACGGAGAAATGAGTGAGAAACAGGATGTAATATTCCCAAATGGGATATAAACAATAAAGGGTTTTCATAAACTAGTATAATAATATCAATCACAATCATATACACAATCAATTATGAATATATGAATGTTATGCAATATCTTCATCATAACTTACCTGTACATACAGGCCCTTAAATGTTAATTTGCACTGGGCCAACCAAAAGTTTACATTGTTCTATAATTTCGGATAATAATAACATGAACAACCCAACTGGCATGGAAACACTTAAAGAATAATCAGATTGAGAAGGTTTTTATTGTAAAAGTACCCGACACTAGGGAGCTACCCCAGGTCCCCTGAAGCACCCTTTCACACCCTCTTATCCCAAGGCTCGTAATTAAGCCTCCTCTAATGTATCCTCGGTTTCTATAATCCGTCCCCAGACAAAATCATTTTGTTTCTCTTTAGTGATTCATGATGCATGAACTATTCGTGTATTTAGTTGGTTAAGGCTTTAGAAACTCAATTATTAAATACCATAAAGGTTTACAATATCATCTCAATAAACTGTATATTTCCTCAATTTCTTCTCTGAAATACAGAAATAAATTTGGTATAATTTTCAAATTCAAATCTCACCAAAATTGAGTTTTTAAGCCTTAAATATCTCAAAACTTTCTCATATAAAACTTTACAAATCTTTCTCAAATTGAATCTTAGCAAGATCGAATTTAGAAATCTCAATTATTTCCAAATATCTTTAGTTATTAGGTTGGGAAAAAACAAAATAATTTACTTTTGAAAATTTTATTTTACTAAAAGAGAATAATTCTTAATTCATTAACTAAAAATACTTAAAACTATAAAATTTTTCTTTAATTCAAGAATTAATTATTTCAACCTTTTGATAAATTAATTTTCATAAAATATCTTTTTCTAAAATAAATACTAGATTTTTATTCTATTAAAAGTAAAGTTAATGAAAATAATTTCTAAGAAGGAATAAAAGATTAAAATAATTATAAAATATTTTCTCTTAGAATAATTTAAAGAGTAAGGTAAGAAAATTCTTACTGAGTTTTAACTTTCCGTCATGTTTATTATATGCTCAACTCCATATCACAAGATCATCAATTACAATCAAATATTATCAATCACAGTTACATATCATCAATCACAATCTAATATTATCAAACACAATTAAATATCATCAATCAAAATCAAACATTATTAATTATAATCACTCATAAATGTAATTCAAAATTTAATGGTTATTTAAATTAATAAAATTGATTTTAAGTGCTTATAGTCCATTCCTCACAGAGGTCTATGTAAGTCCATATAATCTAGTCCTTACATAGGTTTAGTTCAATCCATATAGGTCATACTAGTCCAAGTCCTTACATAGGTTCAGTCCAATTCGTATAGGTTATAAAAGTCTAGGTCCTTGCATAAGTATGTCAGAGTAAGTTACACAAGATACTTAATTTAAAATTTATTATAAATTTTAAGTTAAATAGTTATTATTTTAAAATAATAATGTTAAATTTAAAAGGAGTAGGAGACTCCTCCCATTATTCTTATGTCTTTTCATATTATATTCCTATCACACTCCCCCTTACCTCTTGTATCTTGGTTCGTTATTAAAAGTTCGTGTGCACCTCATCTCCGAGTTCTAAAACATACTAATTTCATTTTAATATAGTTATAAGATGAAAATTTAGATTACTACTTGAAACAGAAAAGATAAATAGTAATTATGCATAGTAATAATAAATAGTAAAATTTAAATAGTTATTATGAATAGTAATAGTAAATAGTAAAACGTGAATAGTAATAGTAAATAGTAAAACATAAATAGTAACAGTAAATAGTAAAACGTGAATAGTAACAATAAATAATAAAACGTGAATAGTAAAGGTAAATAGTAATAGTAAATAGTAATTTACTATTTGAATAGTAATTTACTATTTATAATAGTAATTTACTATTGATATAGTAACTTACTATTTAGAATAGTAACTTAAAGTAATATTATATCTAGTATAATAATAGATTTCTAAAATGATATGAAAATAAACCTAAAAATATAAAAGAGAGTCATTCTTATCTTATAATTTTGACAGAATCTTCTTTCAAAAATTTTATTTCTCTCTCTTACTCCCACCACTATCTCTCTAGTACTACTATATTAAGAAAATTTAATCTGAAATTATGAATTTTTCATTCAGAAACCTTCAATATTTATAGGCAAGAAAGTTACTGTATATTCTATTATTTTATTATAAAGTATTGTGCAATTTTGAAAATTTTGTTCCTAATTACTGTGCAACATTTGAAATTTTCGTTCATGTACAGTGTTTTGCATAGTAAATGTCGGCTGAATTATTAAGTCAAATAGTAACCATTCACTCGGTATATTTTAAATATTCAAAATCAGTCCTTTTTGAAATTTAGCGATATTATATCAATCCTTACTAATTTTAAAATAAGTAATATAAAGTTTAAATTTTAAAAATCTAAAATTTTTCGTTAATAAAATTTTGTTGGTACTTTTACGGTCTCCTTACGATTGGTAAAAATCAAGATTTTACTCAAACCGATCATTTTTAAATAAGTCTACTTGAAATGGATTTTAAAAAATTTTCTTATAATTTAAATTCACTTTCTTGTAAATATTTTTAATTTAAAGTAACTTTATATGAATTTAAAATTATTTAAAATATATTATTTTATTAAAATATTTCCAAATTTTAAAAAAATTCCAAAAAATCATAAATAATAGGTAGATTAAAAAGTTCTAAAGAACCATAATCTAATTCCTTCAAAATTTTAATATAAAAATTTCCTGTAATTAAAATAAAAATAGGGGTGTTACAAGTACCTTAATTTTTTTAAAAAAAAATCATATCGCTGCGAATAGGTTCCTATAAAATCAATAAAAGTTACTTGGAATATGACAACTACTAATAGGCTTTGATGATGTTTTTTTCCTACTAATTCAAAAATACGCTTCAATAAAAATAAGCATATAATAATGAAATTAGCATCAAAGCAAAACCATATAACAAGGAAATAAAAATAAGTCATAAATCACTAGACTCAATCAGGACCGTGAGAAGCTTTACATACTTGTTGGAGACGTGGTGGCGTCGTGGCACGGTTGTGACGCCTGAGACGGTGATGTACGAGAACATAGATAGAATCTCAACGGTGCACGATGGGAGCAACCAACGTAAGGGGAAAATAGAGACGAAACCTTACACAAACAGAGGACTTAGACAGACATTAACAAAAAATGAAAATAAGCAAGACAATAAGCACTACAAGGGGCCAAGAACAGAAAAGTGAGAACATTTAATTACTTGTTGGAATAGCAATGACGTGGTGGCACAGTTATGACGGCTGAGACGGTGACGTATGTGATGGAAACAAGCAAAGTTACAGGAAGACAGAGAGAAAGCTAGAGAGGTAGAGGGGGAAAGGTTATGATGAAAGATACTTAAATGAGGTGCGACGTTTCAATGAGGTGCGACGTAACGAAATATAAAAAACAAAAAGGCTCCAATTAAAATATATAAACACAGTTAATATTACAATTGTATTTGTATAAGACATATAAACACGGTTACAACATTAACCGTGTTTAAATATTTGCCACGTAAACTTTATAACCACGGTTGCCCCTATAACCGTGTTTATATCTGTACAAACATAAACACGGTTATAGAGGCAATTGTGGTTATATATTTACCAAAATAAATAAACCATGAACCTTAAACCATATAAGCACGGTTGTCCATGTAATCATGGTTATATTATATTTTAACCATGATTACCTTCCAACCGTGTTTATATTATTTTTTTAAAATTAAAAAATGTCATCATGCATTTTATTAACTTTATTACTTTTTAACCGTGTTTATATCCATTGTTTATAACTACATTTTGTACTAGGGTAAATAATTATTAATAGATAATACAAAATTAATTCTAACAATATTTACATTTTAACAAGTTTTACAAAATCTCCACCTTAACAATGTCTTACTTTAATCGTAGAATTTTGCTTGAATATTGAAAGTGTCGAAATTGAAGGGAGCAGACTAATTAGGCTTGTCAACAAAATTCGTGTCTATGGGTATACACACAATGGATAATCGTAAATTTAATAAACAGATAGGTATGGGTATTGCACTACTCGCCTGTGGGTATCCGCATAGTTATAAACATTTATGTTTTTAGTTAAATAATTTAAATATTAAGATTTTTATTATTTTATAATGAGATAAAATTAATTTATTGTTGATTCATGATAATATTTTTAAAGTATTATACTCTACTAATTTGTATTATTTCGTACTAAAATACTATGGTATTTAATACAGATATGCCCATCCCATTAATATTCCTAAGATTAATTAATGGAATAGAGTTGAGTGTTGGGAGTTGAGAGTGGAGACTTGGGAGTGATATGATAAATTGCGCCGCAGAGCCAGACCTAATTAAAGTGCTTGTAATTGGTCATTAGAAGTTGACATTTGTATAGCTAGCTTCCCCCAAATCGCAAAAGTGCTCCGTAAATTTTCTCCGCTGAAGACTCTAATTTAAAAGGAAGAGATCCATATTTGTATGCATTTGCTCTGGATAGCTAGTTCATGTGTGGTTCAAGGCTGGGACAGCTTGGTCATACTTGGAGGCTAGAAAATGAATTCTAACTAATCTGCGGCTTCCCTTTTCACGTTGGTTGAGATCCTCATTTAATTTTTGCTTTTTATATGCATGTGCCTCTAGGGATGAAAAAGACCTATTGCTACTACTTTGTACAAGATACAACCAAAACCCTATTTCGAATAGCGTATAGTCAAAGTTTTATATGATTTTTATATGCTACTCCGCATAACTTCAAGTATCAATGCACAAAAATCTTGAATGATACATGCCATGTTGATATTCTATTTTCATATATAAACAAGCAAAACTTTTACATACTAATTTCGTGTTGAAACATATGATTGGTTGAACAAATTAAGATACATAAATTTATTTAAATTTGTTAACTTGTTTTAAGCATTTAAAAATATTTTTTATTTAGTATAATTTTATACAATAAATATTTTTAATAAAATATAAAAAGAAACTACTTAATTGATAAGAATGTTTGGATAATCTCCTTCAAGTACTAACTTTTCTTGTAAAAAAATCAAACTAAAAGTTCAAGTTAACAAAACCGCATTCGAAGCTAATTAAATAATTCTGCTGTAATTAATGTAATAAAAACCTGAGATAATACTAGTACTAAGAAAAACAATCATGTTGATATAACTATACATGTTTGTCATCGAATATGGGTCTTGACATTAATTATGAGCCCTTTGTCAAAGGGTCTAATCTCGTTGATAAATTAACTAGTTAATGAATTGAAAATACTTGATTGCACCGCATAATAAAGCCTAGCTGCGTAGATGTTCGTTCAACTCCTTGTGACTGTATGCAAATTAAACTGAAGTTAGGCTAATAAAATGTAAAATTAATTAGCAAACAGTCATAAGCTCCCCAATTACATAGCTGTTGTGTTATTACTTAGCTTTGCAATTAGTTTGATTGTAACTACTTTTCCCGCGCTGTACTCTCTCTATATAAAGTTTTGTGCCTTGTACATATCGCCACAATCAATAAATTAGTTTCCTTTTTAGTCTTGAGCCTTTGTTCAAATTCTCTATGGATGTTAGCTTCATTTGATGGTATCAGAGCCCTGAGCGAGGGCTCGGGCCATCTAGATCTCCAATGGTACGATCCAACAACAACAATGTCTACAATCCTTCTTCTTCTTCTCCGGCAAATCCAAATCTGAATCCTTTGTGAGACGCCCCAAACCCCCAAAATTATATAGGGAAAAATTTTTCGCGTTTTTGAAAATATTAATAAATCAAATAATTAGAGTAGTGAAGTATTTTTCACCAAACCCCTGGATCTAAAATAAACCACTCCCATATATGGAGATATGAGAGGGTGAAATCAAAAGATTATTTTTCAATCAGAGTCAGCAGAAGAATTCATTCAATTTAATCATTGGTTGATTGATTTTCAAGAGGAGTAATTTCATAAAATATGGGATATAATTTATGATCCGGTCTGGATATCGGCCCCTAATGTTATGACGTCAGACTGATCTCATAAAAGGAGAACCGGTGTCACGGTTCATTATTGCCATACCGGATATCCGGTCTCCCCTCATCCGCTCTTGTCTCATCAGCTGTTCCACTCGTTTTCTCTACAACGGATGATCGTTCGTTCTCACCAAACGTCTATATAGCCGTTAGACCCTCAGTCATAGCGAGATAAGAGTTCCTAATAACTTATCAGCGAAGATACTCTATGTGGTAGAATATGTCATGTCAATGGCCTCAGAGAGCAAGTACATGTGTCAGCGAAATATGCGGAAAGGTGATTATCCTCCATCCCTATCATGGGATCGTACCCTGATAATTGACCTACCCCCCTGACACACTCTGAGTACTGAGCCACTTTGATTGACACACTTCACACGCTATCAGAACCAAGGGGCCCACTTGTACCTAACGATTCATTTCCTACGTTCAACTATAAATAGCTCATTTCAATACAAATGCAAGGTTACGTTGTCCTAACTTACTCTTTGCTATTATATCGCTTGAGCATTCACTGAGTTCTTATACTCTTCTAACTTGAGCGTCGGAGAATCTTCGCAGGTAGCACCACCTTTCGCCCCTCACTTCAACGCGAAACGTTGGTGTGAAGGATCTCCAGGACAACAAGACCGGTTTTCTCCCACTGAGAGACCAGATCACGACACCGGATACCCGTGATACCGGTGTACAAACCCTAAAACACATGTATTCTTGTGGCTGGTCCCACACCGGATCCTAGACCCCGGTTCAAACCAGTTCATTGGCACGCCCAGTGGGACTCGATAGAGTTATTCCCATTTTCGCAGAAGTTTGGTTATCGTGATGGAAGGTGATGGACGAGATTTCGTTGATGGTCATGTGGAAGATGTGACCCACCAACAGGCTGGAAGGAGACTTGTCTTTGAGACTCCTGTAACTCAAACCCGGAGGATGGTGCAAATACAAACCCCTGATCCTCGTGATGAGGTTATCAGGCAACTCAGGGAAGAGCTGATGGAGTTGAGGCGGGAGAAAAGAGAAGTGGGGGACAGGGCAGCGTCCCATGCAGAGGATGCTCATCATGCATCAGCGAGGGATAGATCCACAACCCTCCAATATTCGAAAATCCCCACGTACGAAGAGAGGGAGCAGACCCAACACTCTGGGGACAGAGTCAGTGCCAGGAGAAGGGAGCAGGCAGTGGTAACTTCTGGGACCTACAAACTCAGTGTTCCTTTCTCAAGGAGACTGATGAGTATTGCCATCCTGAAGCATTTGCAAACGACTCAACCACTGTCGATCGGGAAGTATAATGGAGAAACTGATCCAACCAAGCACTTGGATGCTTATGTGTATGAAGCCATGTATTTGGGAGCTGATGAAGACGTCATGTGCAGGATGTTCCCAAGGACACTGACGGAGGAGGCTCTCAGCTGGTTCAAGAGTCTACCCTCAGGATCCATAGATTCTTGGGAGGAAATGGCAGCTGCATTTGAAGGCCATTTTGTCATCTCCAGGGATATACCAAGAACTTCTCACACTCTGGCCCAGATAAGACAAGGAGAGACTGAAACTCTTAAGGAGTTCTTGAAGAGGTTCTATAAGGAGGCTGCTTTGGTCCCCAACCTCACGGAGGCCATACAACTCCATATCGTAGTGGAAGCTCTGCAGCCTGGATCTGTATTTGCCCTATCTTTGGCAAAAAGCCCCCCCAACGACCTTCGAGGAGTTTCAAAGGAAAGCTTCAAAGTACGTGGGTATAGGATGCATCTGGAGGCAACAACAGCTAGAATGAAGCCCCCAGCACCCACTCAGCAGCCACGGAGGGAGAAGGAGAAGGTGAGACCCGAGAAACACACCTTTAGAGAGGACTTTGCAAGCGTTCGTCCATATCAACGAGACAGGCACGTCTTGTCGTTCAATAACTACGCTCCCCTGAATGCCAGACACTCCCAAATCATGAGGGAGGTTGGGTGGCCAACGTTGAACGTTTTTGGTATAAGGAAACCACCCCCAGTCAAGAGGGGTGGTAACCCACGTAAGTACTGCACGTTCCATGAGAAGATAGGTCACAATACCGACGAGTGCAAGGCGTTGAAGAATACGGTGGAGACTCTCATTCGGGAAGGAAAGTTGAAACAGTACTTGTTCAGGGAGAAATCTGTAGACGAGCCTCAAAGGATGGACAAGAGGGGCAGAGATCCTGATGATGAGGATGATAACACTCATAACCCAGTCAGGAAGTTCACTGCAGCTGAAAAGCAGAAGGGAGTAGTGATCGCTGAAGGAGCCCAACAGAACAACATGCCTCAGCAGCAGAGGCAGGGCAGACGTGAAGTGATTAAGATGATAGCTGGAGGATTTGCTGGAGGAGGAGCATCAATCACAGCTCGGAAGAACCACCACAGAATGATTCTGTCTGTCCAGGGCAAACCAAGAGATAACCGCCCATTCAGGTACGGTGTGGCAGCCCCAATGATGTCATTCACGGATGATGACTTTGGCCCAACAATCCCAGGAGGTGACGATGCAGTAGTTATCATCGCAGTCATAGCCAACAAGGATGTCAAGAGGATCCTCGTCGATCAGGGAAGTTCCTGTGATGTTATTTTTTATAATTGTTTCAAAAGAATGGGTTTCAATGATGCAGATTTACAGCCTTACACGCAAGAGCTCACAGCGTTTAATGGAGCTAAGCAACCCACTAAGGGATACCTTGACACCCTAATTTCCTTTGAAGGGGAGCCTGGTGCAAGAACGGTCAAGTCAAGAGTTTTGGTGATCGATGTGGAGTCTCCCTACAACGGTATCATAGGCCGTCCTACACTGAATGCAATGGAAGCAATCGTATCTACTCCTCACCTCTTGATCAAATTCATTGACAAGGACAACGGTGTGTCCTCTCTCCGCGGAGATCAGGAGATGGCTCGGTACTGTTACAACCTGAGCCTCAATATGGTCAAGTTGGAAGCATTCAACAAGAAGAGGAAGCTGAACGACGGAGGAACAGCGGATGGGTCTGTTAGTCTTATTGACTTGGACCCAAGAGCGGAACTGAAGATCGACCCTCTTAATCCCTCAAAGCCCACACCGGACGGTGGTTCTAGGGACGTCGTTTTAGGGGATTCCTCAGAGAAGGTCACGCACATCAATGATAAGCTAGAGTCAGCCATGGAGCAACGCTTGTTAGCCCTCCTGCAGAAGTTCAAGGACCTTTTTACATGGACAGCAGCAGACATGCCTGGGATGGACCCTAATTTTTGTTGCCACAAACTTGCTGTGTACCCTGAAACGAGACCGGTGGCCCAGAAGAAGAGGACGTTGGGACCGGAGAAACAGAAGGCAGCATGTGAACAGACTGAGGAGTTGCTGAAAGCGGGCTTTATAAGGGAGATTCGCTATTCTTCTTGGCTTTCTAATGTAGTCATGGTGCAGAAAGCTAATGGCAAGTGGAGGATGTGCACAGATTATGTGGATCTCAACCGTTGTTATCCCAAAGACCCATATCCCCTGCCAAACATTGATCGCATGGTAGATGACTTATCTGGTTACCAGTATCTTAGTTTCATGGATGCTTATTCTGGGTACAACCAGATTCCGATGTGGGAAGGAGATCAAGAGAAGATGGCTTTTGTCAATGACCGTGGTGTTTTCTGCTACACCGTCATGCCATTCGGATTGAAGAACGCTGGCGCTACTTATCAGCGCATGATTAACAAAGTTTTCGAAGGGATGCACACCAGGCTGGTCGAGGTGTATATTGATGATATTATAGCCAAAACGTCCACTGGAGGAGACCACATTGAAGACCTGCGCCAAGTTTTCATTAGGTTGCGTCAGTACAATATGAGGCTAAACCCCTTGAAGTGCACCTTTGCCGTTCCAGCTGGGAAATTCTTGGGATTCATGTTGACCCAACGAGGCATTGAGGCTAACCCTGGGAAGTGTCAAGCAATCCTGGACATGCAGAGCCCTAAGAGCCTAAGGGAGGTCCAATCGTTGAATGGGAAAGTAGCCGCTCTAGCTCGCTTCATGCCCAAGATGGCACACAGATCCCTCCCCTTGTATAAGGCGTTGAAGAAACACAAGAGTTTTGAATGGGGAGAGGAGCAAGAACAAGCCTTCCAACAGCTCAAGGCCGTTCTCTCAAGTCCACCAATACTGGTTAAGCCTGACCCTGGTGAGATTTTAATCTTGTATTTAGCAATCTCTGATGAAGTCCTGGGCGTGGCTTTGGTGAAAGAAACCCCTGAAGGGCAGAGGCCGGTGTACTTCACCAGTAAGACGCTCCAGGGGGCGGAAGGTAGATACCAGAAGATTGAGAAAGCCGCTCTGGCAGTTGTGTGGGCGTCACGACGGTTAAGGCCCTATTTTCACACGCACCCAGTGTTGGTGAGAACGGATCTACCTCTCCGTTCAGTGCTTAGCAAACTAGACCTCGCTGGAAGGATGATCAAGTGGTCCATTGAGTTGTCTGAATTTGAAATTTCTTATGAGCCTCGAGGAGCCATCAAGGCGCAAGTATTGGCTGATTTTGTTGTGGAGATGACTGGGGTGGATCCAGCCACACCTCGAGCACATTGGACCATCTATGTTGACGGATCATCAAACAGTAAAGGCTGTGGGGCAGGTGTTGTGGTGGAAAGCGACAATGGCGTGCACTTAGAGATTTCCCTCTGTTTCAATTTCAAAACCTCCAATAACCAGGCTGAATACAAAGCATGTTTGGCCGATCTTCGAGCGGCGATTGACATCGGAGCATCAGCAGTCACGTTGTGCAGCGATTCTCAACTGGTAATTTCGCAGATCCAGGGGGAGTACCAAGTTAGGGAGCCGCAACTTCAGCTATACTTAAATTGCGTGAATGAATTGAAGGGAAGATTTGAAGTTCTAGAGTTCAAGCATGTGCCTAGAGAGGAGAACACCAGGGCGGATATTTTGTCAAGGCTCGCAAGTACAAAGCAGCCCGGTAGCACAACGACGGTTGTTCAAAGTACTTTGACATCACCTAGCATCCCTCTATACCCCTCCCTGAATGCTGTAATGGTGCATTATCCTTATGAGGATTCTTGGGTCATCCCCTATATTCGTTACTTGGCAGATGGACAACTCCCTACCGATGAGAAAGAAAGGAGACGAGTGAAAAGGGAGCTGCCATATTTTACTATGGTTGATGGTGTTCTCTACAAGAGGGGATTCTTTGTCCCATACCTTCTCTGTTTGAGAGAAGATGAAGTTCAAGCAGTCTTGGAAGAGGTGCACGAGGGGCAGTGTGGGCACCATGCTGGGGGTCGGAGCTTAATGAGAAAGGTCCTCAGGGCCGGATATTGGTGGCCCACTGTGAAACAAGACTCTGTAGATTTTGTGAAGAAATGCGATGCTTGTCAAAGATTCTCCAACCTCCATCATACACCGGCCCAAGAACTTTCTTCTTCCGCTGTGCCTTGGCCGTTTTACCAGTGGGGCCTTGATATTTTGGGTCCGTTTCCCACAGCGCCTGGAGGTATCAAATATTTGATTGTGGGGGTAGCTTATTTCACCAAGTGGATCGAGGCTGAGCCAGTAGTGCATATTACTTCTGCACGAACAAGGCGTTTTGTGTACGAAAATATCATAGCGCAATTCGGGGTACCAGGGCGGATTGTGACTGACAACGGCACCCAGTTCACAGACAAGAAGTTCACGGATTTGCTTGAAGGACTGGGGATAATCCAGATATTTTCATCTGTCGAACACCCTCAGACCAATGGCCAAGCGGAAGTAGCCAATCGAGAAGTGCTAAAAGGGTTGAAAAAGCGTTTGGAAGAAGCGAAGGGAGGATGGACTGATCAACTGTGTCATGTTTTATGGGCATACCGCACTACGCCTCATTCGTCCACTAATGAATCCCCATACCGGTTGACGTATGGGGTTGAGGCGATGATTCTAGTAGAGCTGCAAACAAGATCGGCCCGTGTAGAGTATTTTTCAGCCGAAGACAACAATGCCAATCTGGCATCAGAGCTGGACGTCCTCCAGGAGTTAAGGGAAAAGGCCTTTATCAGAGACCAGGCAGTAAAAGCAAAGGCAGCACTCCGGTATAATAAACGTGTCCAATACAGAGCTTTCAATACCGGAGATCTTGTTTTAAGGAAGGCGAGTGTGGGGAATAAATTTGCTCATCAAGGAAAGCTAGCGCCGACGTGGGAAGGCCCTTACAGAGTTTCTGAGGTGACTGGAAAAGGGTCATACCGATTGGAAGAGCTTGATGGAACTCCAATCCGTAACAAATGGAACACTCAGAACTTACGTGTTTATTACAGCTAGTTGGTAAGGCGGCATGTACTCTTTTTCCTTACTTGAGTTTTTTCCCATTGGGTTTTCTCAAGAAGGTTTTAACGAGGCATGACCCCAACTACGCTCTCTTTGTAATGTACTTTCAATGTTAATGAAAATAGAGTTTGATTGCCCTATCACTCTCACTTCTTTTGTATGTTGTGATTTGTAGCCGTAGCTTAGTACGCATACACCTCAGGACGGATGAACTCAACTACCAATTCTGTAGTTGACGGTGTAACTCCTCGAGGGACTGATGAAGACCCCTCAGGACGGATGATCTCAATCACACATTTTATGTATTGACGATGTAACTCCTCGAGGTGGAATGGGTTGTAGGGCTGGTCCTTTTTCAAGGCCACAAACCGAACCCCATTCGAAGACTACATGGGTTGTAGGGCTGGTCCTTTTTCAAGGCCACAAACCGAACCCCATTCGAAGACTACATGGGTTGTAGGGCTGGTCATTTTTCAAGGCCACAAACCGAACCCCATTCAAAGACCACATGGGTTGTAGGGCTGGTCCTTTTTCAAGGCCACAAACCGAACCCCATTCGAAGACCACATGGGTTGTAGGGCTGGTCCTTTTTCAAGGCCACAAACCGAACCCCATTCGAAGACTACATGGGTTGTAGGGCTGGTCCTTTTTCAAGGCCACAAACCGAACCCCATTCGAAGACTACATGGGTTGTAGGGCTGGTCCTTTTTCAAGGCCACAAACCGAACCCCATTCGAAGACTACATGGGTTGTAGGGCTGGTCCTTTTTCAAGGCCACAAACCGAACCCCATTCGAAGATAACATGGGTTGTAGGGCTGGTCCTTTTTCAAGGCCACAAACCGAACCCCATGTGAAGGCTTGGGCGCAGTAGGCTGGTCCATCCAGAAAACCACGCTGAACCCCGAGTAACGGGCGCAGTAGGCTCAGGATTAGCCCTGATCCGAACCCCGTGTTGAAGGCTTGGATTGTAGGATTGCACCAAACTCCAAGTACGGTTAGTAGGATCGAACCGAACACCGTGTGAAGACTTGAGTTGTAGGACCGAACCGAACCTCAAGAGAAAGGTGTAAAACTTACCCTTTACAAGGCTGTACCGGACTTCAAAGGCAACCTCCGTCCTCGACTTTGAAATATTCATTACAGAGCGGTTGAACGTTCATGTATCCGCTCTACATCTTTGAGGTTAGATGAACCTTTCAAGCTTGTTAAGAAGTTAAAGGTAACTCTTACAATGAAATTTCCCTTCCCAACGTACTTGCACTTGGGGACAGGGCATACTTTAACTTAGTTATCGTTTACTTGTTGCAAAGTTATTATTTTAATCCGATGTGATAAAAACGCTTTTAACAACGGTATAGCCAGACAAGAGCGGCTTTGCAGAGTATAGAAAAGGTTAAAGTATTATATATATTGTTAAGTCATTTGGCAATCATACACTGTACATAAACGATAAATGAGAAACAAGGCAAATTTTATTTCTTGAATGAAGAGGTGTACAGGAATCAAAGTATTCAAAAGCTGGAGCTGATCCCAGAACACAGCCATAATTGAAAGCATAAAAATTAAGAAGCAGGTTGTTGATCCTCCCGAGTAGGCACCTCCGTCCTCTCCCCTTCAAGTCCAGCAGCTTGGGCCTTGCCCGCTCCGGCCTCAGGATCAGTTTGGGCAGCTTCTTGTGTCTTATCCTCAGGACCAGAGGTAGGCATTGCAGGTTCCATGCTCTGACCCTCCGGAAGTGGAGGCAGTTCGTAGAGAGAGTCGCGAGGGACTTGGTACGAGCCGTCTTTCATCACTTCGACAAGTTTCCCCTCGTGGAACTCATAGAACGGATCCAGTCCGTACAGATTCAGTTTTGCCTCAGGGTTTCGATAGAATACTTGACAAAGTGCCAACCCAAAGGATTCGTAAGCTACCTGTTTACATATTTCCAAGGCCTTGGCAGCCTTGGTCTTAGCAACAGTTAACTTCTTATGGAGCTTGGCAAAATCTTCCTCCGATGGGCCAGTGCTTGTACCTTCCTTCCTCAACTCCTCAAGCTGGGCCTGCATCTCCTTCCGAAGGGCCTCCCACTCCCCAAGGCTCTTGCTGTGTCCGTCCTCCATTACTTTGAGATCGTCAGCAAGCTTGGCCAACCTTTTCTTCTCCAGCTGTAGTTCTTCTTCGAGGAGCGGAATGGATTTATTCTACTGTTGAAGCTCAGCAACCTGCCGTTCTAGAGCCTTATTAGAAAAGTGAAGTTGGCTCGCTTCTTCTGTCTTCCTCTGAAGTGTTTCCTTGGTGTTCTTCAGTTCAACCTCCACACTTCTACGAATTTCAGATTGTTTGGCCGACCATTTCTCCTTCACAGCGAGTTCGGCTTCGAGCTTTTCAACTTGCTCCATATAATCTGCCCTTTCGCTCAGGGATTCAAGGAGGCCGGACAGCTCGTCCAGCTGCCAACGGCCGACCTTACAAGCTCCTCGAACTTCAGCAGCTTCGAGCGAGGGGCGAAGGCAGTATCTAGCCTTTGGAAGAGTGGGGGGCATGGACCCCTGAAACCATAAGTAAGGGGCAAGAAAGGAATCGCGTGGAGGGTCAAACGCCGGAGGAGGGCCACTCTCAGAAGTTGGGGCGGATGTGGTTTGTGATGTGGGGGCAGAAGAGTCAGGAACGGGCTTCTTCCCCTTATCTTTCTTCATCCCAGATTCTTCAAGTGTTTTCTGGCGCTTCTTCGCTGGGTCACCAGAAGAGGGTTTTTCTTGATCCGCTGTCTTGACCAGATGCCTCTTTTTCTTCTTTTTCTCTAGGACGGCCTCCTCATCGCCCGCCCCAGTGGCCTCCGTTTGCTTTTCTATCTCTTCCTCGTCAAAGAGAGGAACTTCCTTACCCACTGCAGAGGTCAGGGGAATGAGTGGAGCTTTGGTGGCGTTCCTTTTCGCCTGAATCTCATTCTCCTCGGAGGAGGAGTCATCATCAGCCATCATGGTCCTTAAGGACAACATTTTGGGGCAGGCTTTTTCAATTTGTTCTGCAAAACAAGAAAAGTTGAGTTAGCACGTGCGAAGAAGATAATCAAAACAGAATAAGTATACAACACAAATACAGTAAGAGCGGATATTACGGAGATAGGTGGTTCGGACGTCGTCCTCTGCCAGGAGGAGCCTGCAGGAAAATCCTTTAAGCGTTTTCGAGGCCGTCTGCATGGCGCTCAAAACCTCGATGGAATGAGAGGAGAGTTCACTCTCATCAGTGTAATAAGCACGGCTCATAAGGAGAAAATGCTCGTGCGTCCAACTGAGGGGGAACTTGGTGAATCCCTCCTTGTTACGCCAGAAGACCGGCTTATTAGGCTGAATACGGACCCGCGTGTAGTAATGCTTGAAGGAGCGCCCATCCACCTTCACGGATTCCGTGTATGATTTGAAGTTTATCACCCTTGCGTCACAACGGAGCGTTATGAACCCAAGGCCGCCCTTCTTGTTAGCACGGCGGACCACTTGGCAATAATGGAAGAGCTTGGCCACAGTGGCGGAGAAGTTGAAGTGCTCTCCTAGGATTTCGAGAGCACGCACTAGACCCCAACCGTTGGGATGCAGCTGTGTAGGGGCACAGTCCAAGAAGCGCAGGACAGCCATCTGGAATTCCGTCATGGGGAAGCGCACCCCCAGCTTTAGAAACACGAAGTCGTACATATAGACCGACCTCTCATCAGGGACGATATGGCAAACTCTCTCAGAGGGACGGGGTGCCAGCACAGCATAGCGTGCTTTGTACTTCTTGTCTGAGTAGATCTTGCAGTGGAGAGGGACCGTGCGCTTCTCTTCACTTGCGTGATGTGAAGGGATCTCCAGGAATTCCTCTTCCACCCAGCAGTAAGGTCTTTCCCTATTGAGCTTTTCCCAGTTCAACCGATGTGCCACAACATTGACACACCCTTCTGCGGTTCAGAGAACCAAAGTTTTGTCGGACCCAGGGATTTCCATGGTTGTGGATGCACGATGGAACGCGTACGTGCTGTGGTAAAAAGCAACATCGTCAGAGAGGTAGCCTTCATCACTTGACCCTTCATTAGAGCGGCTGGTAGCCCTCGAGTCAAGGGGAACCTCAGAGCGGCGTTGAGAAGAGGACGCTCGTGAGGAAGATGTTTCAACCCTCTCTGAGCGACGAAGCCCAGCCACAGGAAGATTCACTAGAATCCTCCCACCACGGTGGCTAAGGGGGGCTTGAGAGCTAGAATTCCCCCTGTTCGAGGGACCAGCGTTGCCTGCTCCAGGGCGCATGGTGGAAGCAAAATGAATAAAATTTGTAGGGAGATGAAGGAAAGGGAGGTTACCTAAAAGGAAGAGGAACTTTGTGAAGTTTGAAGGCAACAAGGAAATCTCCAAGAAATTTGAGCAGAGTTTCACTAAGCTTGAAGACAGAGGTGAATTCCCAAATTTGTTAAGAGTCCCTTTTATAGGTAACGAGGAGGCACAGTGCTCTGTTGGAAGTCACAACGCTTGCTTCAAAACGTAACCCTTCGAATTCAAACGACGCCGTCGTTTCGTTGTGTTCGAGCGCGAAAATGGTAACGTTTTAGCAAACGTTTTTGCAAAATGGGCCCCCCTTTAGTTTGAATCCAGGCCCAATAAGCCCAATCGACGGTTATGCTCTTGGGTAATAATGGCTCGTGCGTAAAAGGCACATTTAATGTCCAATCATTTCAGACGCATTTAATGCATTTCAACCACTCTTCGAATACCAAGGGTTTGATTCCCAAAGACTCTTGGGATTTCCCTTACTATTTTATGTTGTCTGAGTCCGTTGTATGTATCATCAGAAGAGCGGCCACCCAGTTGGCAGGACGGATGCCTCAGAGCTTCCAGGTAATTCCCAGAACGTCCCACCGGCATCCAGACTTCTCAAGGGTTGTATAGCTCATATGAGCAACTTAACAGTCCCTCATACAAGCTAGGGGACAGATGATCCGGTCTGGATACCGGCCCCCAATGTTATGATGTCAGACTGATCTCATAAAAGGAGAACCGGTGTCACGGTTCATTATTGCCATACCGGATATCTGGTCTCCCCTCATCCGCTCTTATCTCATCAGCTGTTCCACTCGTTTTCTCTACAACGGATGATCGTTCGTTCTCACCAAACGTCTATATAGCCGTTAGACCCTCAGTCACAGCGAGATAAGAGTTCCTAATAACTTATCAGCGAAGATACTCTATGTGGTAGAATATGTCATGTCAATGGCCTCAGAGAGCAAGTACATGTGTCAGCGAAATATGCGGAAAGGTGATTATCCGCCATCCCTATCACGGGATCGTACCCTGATAATTGACCTACCCCCCTGACACACTCTGAGTACTGTGCCACTTTGATTGACACACTTCACACGCTATCAGAACCAAGGGGCCCACTTGTACCCAACGATTCATTTCCTACGTTCAACTATAAATAGCTCATTTCAATACACATGCAAGGCTACGTTGTCCTAACTTACTCTTTGCTATTATATCGCTTGAGCATTCACTGAGTTCTTATACTCTTCTAACTTGAGCGTCGGAGAATCTTCGCAGGTGGCACCACCTTTCGCCCCCCACTTCAACGCGAAACGTTGGTGTGAAGGATCTCTAGGACAACAAGACCGGTTTTCTCCCACTGAGAGACCGGATCACAACACCGGATACCCGTGATACCGGTGTACAAACCCTAAAACATCTGTATTCTTGTGGCTGGTCCCACACCGGATCCTAGACCCCGGTTCAGACCAGTTCAATTTATATAGCTAAGAGAGCCAAAATATACTCCTCAATACTCATAAAATAATGTTTAAGGAAACAATTATGCATAGGATTTAAAAATTCACTTAAAATAATAATTAGAAGCATCAGGTGCCACTCGCTCAAGCGAGAAGCAATCCGCTTGAGCGAGCCAGCGTGCCTACGGTTGAGCGAACGCTGAGCGACCTTGGGCGAAAGAGAGGATTAAGCATAAGGGCTCAGCTCGCTTGAGCGAGCCCTGTCTCGCTTGAGCGAGATACAAAAGGAAGCATTGAGCGAAACATGCGAGACACTTGAGCGAGAGGAGGAGTTTGCATCAGGTCCCAATCTCGCTTGAGCGGCCCAAGGCTCGCTTGAGCGAGATCGTTCCAAAATGGTTGGTAACTCTCTGGCCGATTTTCGCTTGGGCGAGGCACCACTCGCCTGGGCGAAAATTGTCCAGAATCAAATCTTCTTCTCCCTCGCTTGAGCCTCCACTCCTCCGCCTAAGCGAAAATTGTCCAGAATCTAAACACTGATTCTGTGGCAATTTCGCTTGGACGAAATGCACGTTATGCTTGAGCGAAAATGGGGCAGAAACGAGTCCCCTGATTCACAGCAATCTCGCTTGGGCGAGATTCCTACTCGCTTGAGCGAGTTCTGTAGAAACTCAGCAGAAAATGAAATTCACTTGGACATAACACATGAAATATTGACTCCTTCTATTTTGGCCTTACCTAAGACCATATCTTACTTCATTATGCATGTATCACTTCATATAATGCTATAATCTACAACTACATGATTCTTCCATGTAATTTAACACCAACAACATCATCATGCCAATATTAATTCATGCATATAATCCAAATTCAACATCAACTCACAAAATTCATGAACTAGCATAAAACACTACATCCATTCATTAAATTCAACAACATCAAACATCATAGTTTGTTCTTTACACCATTTAGGTCATGAATGAAAATTGGCCTTACATACACATGCCCAATTTTCTCCCATGACCCCCAAAATTTACAAAATTGAGTATATAAACATCATATACTCCACAAAACAGATTTCATGCCGGCCAAGGCTTACACATTCCTATCCATATTTACCTCCTTCCAAACTCGGCCCCCAAAATCTGTAGGATTTAAGTCATACCTACATCAACTTTAAAAATAGCAACGGGGAGGTGAGTAACATAATCCAAATGAATTAAAGTCATACATTATGATGAAATACATGTATACTTGCTCACATATCAATCATTACATCATACATCATACACAATACATCTCATGATCTCAAGTATACATTCACAATTTCAATCATTTGGATTGCCAAACACACACATCGGGTTAGTATTCAACCCTTTCCCTTTTAAATTCTCATTCATCCGTTGCCACCATGGGCTTTCACCTAGGCATATTTCCAGCTATATGCAAATGCTCTTAAAGCTAATGCATACGCACAAGAATTTCTCATCAAACAATGCAGATCCGACTATAGGAAAATATATCATTGAATCAATTGTGGGACAAGCATAGGTGTGCTACTATGCCCCTACTGCAGTAGAAAAAATTGTGTACACATATATCTCAATTCATGCATGCTTACATCATCATAATTTTACTGGTACCAAACCGCTATCGCCCATCTGTAGCACTAGTCACCCTGTGACTTGCGGATCAACATCATGGCCTCAACTACCACAAGTGCTACGGGCCCCTCCCGAACACACATCGAGAGAGCCGTGTCCCGTCGGACACCGAGGTAAACTCGCTCACCAATAGAGCCGCCCGCCCACTGGGTCTGCCACATAGGGTGCCTCGACACCAAACTATGGACAGCTTCGTGACTCATACACCGAGTCACAGGGGAAAATCACAATACGCTCGTGCACTGAGCCACCCTCCCACTGGGCCTGTCTAGTGGAACCCCCTAATATTCCACATAGACAGCTATGCTATGCCATGGATGCAATGCAAATGCATATCAAGTGCATCCTCACACTATGCATCCTAGATGTCACTCCACATTCAATCATTCATCACCACCACTTGGTGGATTTCAATATTCTCATCATTCTCATCCAATCCCAATTCTCTTTTTCACTCATTCACATCAATAGTTAGTGGCATACACATTCAATAAATCATGCACATATCTTTGGGATATTCACATCATAATTCCATTTCACACATGGTTTTAAACCATCATCATACTTCATCAACATAGTATCATCACAACATTACAATATTATCCCAAATACATGCCACACAATAATTATCATTCTAAATGCATTCAAATCATAACATTTTCACATCATCCATTCAACAATCATCAAAATAATCATATATACATATTTTCACATCACCAATGGATAAAATCACGCATTTAGAAAAGTTACCCCCTCCTACCTCAAGTGAAGTAGTGATCAACGCGGTTTGATGGTTCCGCCTCGTCAATGGGGTCACTTCCTACATCACAATACATTGCACAATCAATTTTCTATTTACCCATTAAGACTCAAACACTTATACATATATCAATAACTTGATGTTTACTTTATTTTAACTCTTAAAACTCCTTTATTTCCTTTTATCTACCATAACCACCATGGTTAGGTGCCACCATAAATTGTCATGCACTCAACAACCAAACCCTTTTAAGGTTTCTCCATTAATGACTTCCACCAACAAAATACCATCATCAATGACTCTCATACATCATATCTCACATTTATTACCAACAATAAATGTTCATCAACCTCCATTTACATTTCCCCCAATTTTGTGAAGTTAGGGTTTCATAAAAATTCCAACCACCATCATAAATATTCTTCTCCTTCCAACCATAAATGCATCCACTTCATTACTCTCCCAAAGAAACCTTATTCTCATAAAACCCACTTTAAACTCTTGCATTAAATGCTCTCCTCAAAACATTTATTCACATGCATGGCTTTCAAAACACATAATACCACATACTTTTAACCAAAACCTTAGCAAAAATAGGTATACTTACCTCAAAACCCAAAAACGAAAATGGGTTCTAGGAGGGAGGAGAACACCAACAAAAATGAGGAAGAGAAGGAGGAAAAACAGCAGCCCCACAAGCCTCCTTCAAGCTCCCTTCAAACAAAAATGAGGAGGTGAGGAAGATGAGCTCAAGTTGCTATGGTTTTTGGAAGGAAAGGAAAAATGGAGAAGATGATGAAGAGAAGAAGAATAATGTGTAAATGTCTACACCTTCAGCGAAAACACACGTGAACAGGAGGAAGAAAATTGGATTTTTAATTTACTTTAATTCCCATTCATTAAAACTTCATCGTTTTATAACTAACAGGTTCTCCGTTCGGGCTCAATACATCGTCTGAAAATTATTCCGAATACATATTCGGATTCCCAATAATATTCTCAATAGCTCTGACCAATATCATCTCATTCCGAGATACTTGGTCCGACACCCATATCTCAACCGGGCTTAATTTCAGCTTAACCGGGCTTAATTTCAGCTTAACCGGTCTCTAAAATTTCCTAACAGTCCTTAAAATTGTCAATTTAATTATTCTCAATAGTTTGGGACATTAAATACTCCACATACCAATTTCTAATATTTATTTCAGTAATTAATTCTCTATTTTAAAATTTGGGATGTTACACTTTGAATCCCTATTGTGTTCATCCAGGAGAAGCTACTTTTGTTGCCTTAGTGAATCCAGTGCTAGACAGATGTAACTATCACGCATGGGTGAGAGCTATGAAGTATGCGTTGATCTCGAAGAACAAATGGAGATTTGTCGACGGAAGTATTCCGGTGCCGAATTCGTTTGATCCGAGTTTTGTAGCTAGGGAATGATGCAACAATTTGGTACACTCGTGGATTGTGAGCTCGATGAACCAATCCATTGGTCAGAGTGTAATGTTTGTGGAAAACATCTTTGATGTGTCGAAGGAATTACGAGAACGTTTTTCGCAAGGTGATCTGGTTCGAGCTAGTGAACTTCAACAAGAGATTTTCGGTTTCAAGCAAGGAACGATGACTATAACTAATTATTTTATTGAAATCAAAGATTCTGTGAGAGGAACTTGAAAATTACATACCAATTCCTGTGTTCATGTTCGGTATAATGCAAATGTGAAGCATTAGAGAATTTGAAATGTATCGAGTGTAGGATTATATGATTCGGTTCCTTATGGGACTGAATGAGAACTTCAACATGGTGAGGTCTTAGATCCTTTTGATGGAACCATTGCCAAGGATTAACAAGGTTTTCTCCCTTGTCCTACACCATGAAAGGCAGATCGGAGTGCAAAATGGTGAAGACTCTGAAGTTATCATTAACATGACCGAGGGGGAAATGAGTTCTGGAAGAGGAAGAGGGTTTAATCCTAACTGGAAGAGCAAGCTTTGCAATTATTATGGAAATTAAGGACATACTGTAGATATTTGCTGCAAAAAAACATGGATTCCCAGCTACCTTCAAGTTTAAAGGTTCGACTAATGCCAATAATGTATACATAGATAATTCTGAAACGAATGTAGATAAGAAGAATTCTGTGAAGGAAGAGAAGATGGGGGACAATAGAGAAGTATCTTTCACCAGTGAACAGTTCAAGAGCGTTATGTCTATGATCCAACAAACAACTCAACAAAATACTACTGTGGTAAACCATGTGACTTCAGTTGCTGATGCCAGAGGAAGTAATAGTTTTGCCTTATCTTGCAGTTCATAGCACACATATAATTGGATTCTGGACTCAGGCGCCATGGATCATATTTGTGCATGTAAGGATCTCTTTGAAACATTAAGGAGCATACCTCATCTTGTTGTTCATATATACCAAATGGACACAAACTTAATTGCATACACTTAGGAACTATGAGGCTTTTTCCAAATATGTTGTAGATGTCTTACATCTGTCAGATTTTACTTTCAATTTGGTCTCTATATGTAAGCTTGTAGCCCAACATGATTGCTCCCTTTTATTCAAGCAGAATGCATGTATCGTACATGATCTAGTTTCAATGGCGATAATTGGTTTGGTTGAAGCCAGGAATGGCTTGTATAAGCTGAAGGTACCTTGCAAGGAAGCTGTTGAGGAAGTTGATGGTAAAGTGCTTAGTAATCTAGTTGTAATCCCTGACTCTGCCATTTGGCACTATAGGATAGGACATTTGTCCATCTCTAGGATGCAAACATTGATTAAAGATCATCCTTTTATCTCAGTGAATAAAAACCTGATTTGTGATATTTGTTTTACATATAAGCGGAAAAGATTACCTTTCAGTTTGAGTACTAATGGGGCTTCTGCCCCTTTTAATTTACTTCATGTTGATATTTAGGGCCCTTTATCCATAGCAGGAATTTACAAGCATCGATACTTCTTAACTGTTCTTGATAACCATAGTAGGTACATTTGACTTGTTATGATGAAAGCAAAATCTGAAGCCTCAGGTGCCTTGCAGAACTTCATTGAAATGACACTAACACAGTTTGACAAGAAGGTTAAAATTGTAAGAATTGATAATGTTGTATAGTTTTTAATTCCTTCTTTCTATGCCTTTAGAGGAATTCTACACGAGAGAACCTATGTACAAACACCATAGCAAAATGGTATAGTGGAGAGGAGCCACCAAACATTACTTGGAATCACCAGGTCCCTACTATTTCACTCTTATGCACCTAAGTCTCTATGGACTTATGCAGTGGGATATGCTGCCTACCTTATGAACAGAGTGCCAAGTTCAGTCTTGGGCAACCAATCACCTTATCCGATTCTCTATGGTAGTCAACTAGAGTTGAGGGAATTAAAAGTCTTCAAGTGCTTATGTTATGCTTCCACCCTCAAGGAGCATATAGGTAAACTTGATCCTAGTGGAAGGAAAGCAACGTTTTGGGTCACAAGCCGACACAAAGAGGTATATGTTGCTAGATATATTTACCCGAGAGGTCTTTCTATACAGGGATATCCATTTTATTGAAACAGTTTTTCCATTTAACAGTTCCACATCATGCCATAAATCTGCATTATTCCCTTCACCAACTTATCAGTGTGTGGATCCTTACTGCCTGAGTTTGATGGCACACCAACAACTTCAAATAACCCTCTTGGCTCACCTATTATTCCTATCACCCTTGACCTTGACCACCCTGATGAGCCAACCCCATCACTATAACCTATTCCTGTTAGAAAATCAACTAGACTCACTAAACCTCCATCACACCTCATAGGCTTCCATTGTCCCACATTGGCAACCTCCCCTAGTTCTACTAGACACCCCATTGCAACCAACCTCACCTACAACAACCTTAATCCTGCTCACAAATCCTATACTTTATCCATGATTACTAATGTGGAACCACAGACTTATAGTGAGGTAACTCAAAATCCAAGTTAGGTTGAGGCTATGAACACCGAATTGGAAGCATTAAATAGAAATAGGACCTGGAAGATTGTAGATACTCTAACTGGAGTTATACCCATTGGTCACAAATGGCTTTTTAAGATTAAAAGGCATGTTGATGGGTCTGTTGCAAGATACAAGGCTAGGCTGGTTGCAAAAGGGTACACATAAGCGGGAGAGATTGACTATTTTGACACTTTTTTTCCTATGACAAAGATGACCACCATTCGGGTCCTCCTTCTTTGGCATCTGCACATGATTGGCATTTACATCAGTTAGATGTAGATAATACTTTCTTGCATGGGGATTTAGAAGAGGATGTGTATATGGAAATTCCAGCTATGGTTCATGCAACTTCTACTCAATCCTACAAGCTTATCAAGTCTCTTTATGGTTTGAAGTAGGCCAGCAGAAAATGGTTTGAAAGATAAACCTCTACCTTAGCTTCCTGTGGTTTTACCCCTACTTAATCTGATCCCACATTGTTTCTGAAATTCAATGGCACTTCCTTCACTGCACTGACAGTGTATGTTGATGATGTCATCTTGGTAGGTAATGATCTCCAAGAGTTTAGTGTCATTAAGAAGGAATTGCATTGTCAATTTGGCATTAAAGACCTTGGACCACTCAAGTACTTCCTTGGTCTTAAAATTGCTAGATCAGAGAAGGGTATCTCAATTTGCCAAAGGAAATATTGTCTAAAATTACTTTTTAATGTAGGTTTATTAGGCTGCAAGCCTGTTTCTACCCCAATGGACTCTACTCTCAACCTGCATATAAATTCTGGTGACTTGTATCATATGATATTGCAAGATACAGGAGATTAATAGGTAAGCTATTGTACCTAACAACCACTAGACTTGACATCACATTTGCAGTTCATCAATTGAGTCAATTTCTAAGTGTCCCTCGATCCAAGCATCACACTGCAGCTTTGAGAATTATCAAATACTTGAAAGCCTCCCCAGGGAAAGTTTTATCCTTCCCTACTTCTTCCTCTCTTCTCTTGCAAGGCTACAATGATGCTGATTGGGGAAGTTGTTCCTCCACTAGAAGATCCATCACAGGATACTGTTTCTTCCTTGGCACTTCCTTAGTCAGTTGAAAATCCAAGAAGCAAACGACTATTTCAAAGTCCTCCTCTGAATCAGGATACAAATCCCTCAACAATGCTTCATATGAGTTGTAATGGCTAACTTACTTGCTGAGAGACCTACACATTCCTTGCTCCAAGCTGCTTGCCCTTTTTTATAACAATAAGAATGCTATTCACGTTGCCTCTAAGTGTGTTTCATGAGCGCACCAAGCATTTGGACATTGATTGACACATTGTCTGGGAAAGGCTTCAACAAGTCAAGCTCTTGCTCATCTCTACCAAGGACCAAGTTGCTGACATTTTTACAAAAGTCGCTCATCTGAAATTATTTCGTAGGCTTTTTCCAAGCTTGGCATGGTAGATATCTTCTCCCGATTGCCAGCTTGTCAGGGGGGTCATAAGCTCCTCAATTACTTAACTGTTGTTTTATTACTTAGCTTTGCAATTAGTTTGATATTGTAACTACTTTTCCCGAGCTTTTCTCTTTGTATTTAAAGCTTTATGCTTCGTACATTTCGCCACAATCAATGAATCAGTTTCCTTTTTAGTCTTGAGCCTTTGTTCAAATTCTCTATGGATGTTAGCTTCGTTTGAAACAAAAATTTTGTCAATTTTGGTCATACTTATTAGCATATTGTTTTACAGAACCCACAACATGCATGGTATCTAGCAAGAATCAAATTAATCCCAATATAGAAATTAAATAATGTAAGATCTATTCTCAAACACACAAAACAAAATTGTAATTTAGTGGCATATAAAAATTTTAACTACTTAAAATTCTTTTTGTTGATATAACTTTTAACTAATAAAAAATAAAATGTAATAAAAATATTTTGATTTTGACTAAAAATGAATATATATCTATATATATATATATATATATATATATATTATACTAAAATTTGATATAGTATTAGGATAACTTAATTTTATATTAATAAAATTATCTATCAATGAATTGTTAGTATAAATTATATATACTAACATTTTATTTTAGTTAAAAGACTAAATCAATATATGCTTTCATAACAGTTTCTAAATTTTGTATATGAATAAATGGTAATTTTTTTAGTGACAAAAAAGTTAAACATGAAAATACATTTATATCAAAGAAATTAATCTTAAGATCATAACAAAAATAACGAGGGGAATAATTCTCCATTTGTATGTACGAAGTATAAAATATGAATTGAAGAGGCATCATTAATCATTAATATATCACCTAAACACATGGCCTAGATATATACATATATACGTACCATGTATGGAAATTTCTCAATGAGTTGTTGTGATCGACGTAATTGAATTAACAGGAAGTAAAATAAAAATTGATGAAGCCAAAAACAGGTTATGGAAATTGAATGCAAGGCAAATTCTATGGATCCTTCTTTCCATTATTCGATTACTTAATTTGCTGGGATATGGATGCCAGCCAAAGATTTAGAGAGAAAAAAAAAACGAAATTTCAACGATAATAAATTTTTCATCTGCCAAGCACATGCAATGGTTCGCCAAAGCACCAGCTTTCTTCAGAAAAACCTTGATGAACCCTCCTATCGAAACTTAATTTCTCTGTCCCTCTTGGGTTGGGTCCATCATCTTTACTATATGTACCCTTGCCTAATCATGTAACCCAAATCTAGATTACTGGTTTTATAATGCAAAAAATTCAGTACCCGTAACATCTTGCCTAGCAGATATTTTTTTTCAATATGCCAAAACCAGAATTGTACTGCAAATCACTGCCACGTATATAGGGCATGCAATTACAGTAAAAATAATAATAAAGAAAGTAATACCCAAGAATTAACCAACTTAAATTGTAATTAGTACGTGTTTAGATCATTGACATTAAGATGACTGAAACAGGCATTGGACTTGAAAGTTATTTTTCGGTGTTTTGGAATAGATTCATGACGTTCACATAATTGAAACCCAACTCCAAAGTCCAAACATGCTAATCAACAATGATAATTAAGTATAAAAACAAAAATCACTTATCACCAAATTATCTCTTTCCTTTCCTAATTAAATTATGTCATATTATTTTAAAACACACGTTTTAAATAGAAAATATAATTTCCTGAACTAATTATAAAAACATACTGCAGGTTGCATAATTTGATTGATAAGAGTGCACAAAAGATAACATGATTTTATAAAAGATGATAAAATTTGCACCTTGACTATAATTTTACATTGAGACACTCGTTGTGCAGGCTATGTAATATCAAATTTTGAGAATAAGATCATTTACAAGTTTGGTTACCGGTTTAGTTTCTTAACTATGATTCACAAAAAAACAAAATTTTTATCTAGAATTTAAAGATGTTTTTGAATAACATGTCATCAATATAACGACTTTGATTCAGCTGGTGACACTTGTTTTCATAACCAAGAACGAACAAGTCCTTATGCATGCACATAATTACATGTAACTATGTAAGTATCCTTTCCGTAATCAAATGTGACTTATTGATATTTAGAAACATCCATGCCCATGGCCATGCGATGCCATTTTTTATTTAGACACTATCCTGGCTGGACATGGATGAATGGGACCGACATATAGACAAATTGGTAAAAATAAATTAGCACATAGACGACACAAGCTTGGCCAATGGGAGAAAGAAGGATGGTGATTTTACAAGAAGTACAGGACCAATTTACTTTGCCTGTGAATTACAAATTGGACTAGTGTCAGTGTGTCAGTTCAAGTAGTACACGGTTTTACCTCTTTCTTGTGAAAAGCAGGTGAGGCAAACACGTTAACGATGAATAATTGTGGGAAAACAAAGTGCATTAAATGCTGCAAGCAGTTAGTAGTTGAAGCCAATTAAGGAGATGGCATTATAAAAAGCTCTCGAACTTATGCAAATTCATTCAACCAACGAGGATAGAAGAGTGTCAGTGAGTTGGTATAGTGAGAAAAAATGTTGCTAAGGGACAAAAGAGTAGCTCTGTTGTTATTGCTGTGTGCTCATGTTTTTGTGGCCAGTGTGGTTGCAAGGAATGTGAAAATTGTTGACGAAGAAAAGAATGTAGGCTTTGGAAAGGGTGGTGGGTTCGGTGGTGGATTTGGTGCTGGAGGAGGAGGAGGTGGTGGTGGCGGCTTCGGAGGTGGATTTGGAGGTGGAGGCGGTGCTGGCGTTGGTGGTGGATTCGGAGGTGGTGGAGGGTTTGGTGGCGGTGCTGGTGGAGGACATGGGATTGGTGGTGGTGGTGGCTTTGGTAAAGGAGGTGGAATCGGTGGTGGGATAGGGAAAGGAGGAGGACTTGGTGGTGGTGCTGGCGGTGGCTTTGGGAAAGGTGGGGGCTTGGGAGGTGGGGTAGGTAAAGGTGGGGGACTTGGAGGTGGTGTTGGTGGAGGTGCTGGTGGTGGTGGTGGTTTTGGAAAGGGTGGTGGACTTGGAGGTGGTGGTGGGTTTGGCAAAGGTGGTGGTGTTGGGGGTGGAATTGGTAAAGGTGGAGGTTTAGGTGGTGGTGGTGGGTTTGGAAAAGGTGGTGGTGTTGGTGGAGGATTTGGTAAAGGTGGAGGCTTAGGTGGTGGTGGCGGCTTTGGAAAGGGTGGTGGTGTTGGTGGTGGAATTGGCAAAGGTGGAGGTTTAGGTGGTGGTGGCGGCTTCGGAAAGGGTGGTGGTGTTGGTGGTGGAATTGGAAAAGGAGGAGGTATTGGTGGTGGGATTGGTAAAGGTGGGGGTATTGGTGGTGGTGTTGGAGGTGGAATTGGCAAAGGAGGAGGTTTAGGTGGTGGTGGTGGATTTGGAAAAGGTGGTGGTCTTGGAGGTGGAATTGGCAAGGGTGGTGGTTTAGGTGGTGGTGTTGGAGGTGGAATTGGAAAAGGAGGCGGCATTGGTGGTGGTGTTGGAGGAGGTTCTGGTGGTGGCATTGGTGGTGGTGTTGTAGGAGGTTCCGGTGGTGGCCTCGGAGGTGGATTTGGCGGAGGATCCGGTGGAGGCTTTGGAGGAGGTGCCGGTGGTGGATTTGGTGGAGGGGCCGGAGGCGGATTCGGAGGAGGTGCCGGTGGTGGTGGTTTTGGCGGCGGCGGTGGAGGAGGTGGTGGCGGCGGAATTGGACGGCGCTGAGTTTTGCATCCTGCATGCATGGGAACTTATATTTTGACGTCCTTATTGGATTGGTATGGTAATTAATTGGTTTGTTGACAATATTATACGAGTAAGAAGGAATTATTCTATTTAATAATGTTGATCATTATATTAATGTACTCCCTTTTCTGAATTAATTATGAGTTGAATGAAAGAATTTGAGATATTATCTACAGTACTTTTGTCTTCAATGAGAATAAGAAATAACAAAAATCGCTTTCAAGCAACTCTTCTGCATTATACGGATGGTCTGAGTCGCGCTGATTATAATCGTGGATGATTAATTAATTTTTTCATTATTTTTAAGGTTAATTAATTTTAAATTAACTAAAAATAAATATGAAAATGTTGCATTGGAAAAAAATTATTTTTATGATAAAAAATTACATTGGTATTAATTTTCACGATAATGTTAAATTGGTGATATAAATTCTGAATTTTTTGTTAAAAAATAATAGTAGTATGAAAATTAATTACACTTGTGATGAATATTACGCATATTTTTAGGACATGCCTAAAATTAATTACAATTGATAATTAATTATGATTTTTACATAACACTGATAACTTTTAAATGTTCACGTAATAAAATTATCACAAATAATTGTGATAGAAGTTGTGTGTCTTTTATTGAAAAGGGTTTTTAAATTTTTTTATTCTTCTAATAAATAGATTTAATTTTCAAATTAAAATATAATTATATTATATATATTTGAATTATTTAAATATATATGTAACAAAAAAATATTTAATTTATAGGTATTTTTTGCTAACTTATTAATTATATGATATTGTTGGCAATTAAAATAAATTACCTAGTTAAAATTGAGATGTTATGGGAAGAAAATAAAAATACTGAAAGAGTAAAATTTAATTTCACTATAATATTTGTATAACAGATACACTCAAGTTTCTTTAGTTTTGTTAAAAGCTAATACATAAACACACAACACTTAAATAAAACTTGTTGAAGCTTTCTGTCAATCTTTTCTTCTCACTTTCTTCTTCACTCAAGGCATACTAATAACTAAGGCAAGGTATCATATTTATACTGAATTTTGATGTTATTTTTCTAAGGAAAATTCAAGTTGAAACTTACTTCTTAAGTTAGCAAAATTTAAGTTGGATGTTGCTTCCTAAGATAGAAGAGTTTAAGTTGGATTTTGCTTCCTAAGGTAGAAGAGTTCTAGTTGAATTTTACTTCTTAGGGTAGAAGAGTTCTAATTGAATTTTGCTTCTTGAGGTAGAAGAGTTCAAGTTGAAATTTGCTTTCTAATCTTAACCACTAAGCTTCTAGCAAATCAAATGGCCAAGTTTAATTTCTAACATCCTCCCTTAAACTTGACTTCATCATCCTAAGCATATTCTTCAGCTTCAAGAATAAATTTGTTTTGAGTGGCTTCGTGAAAATATCTGCTACTTGATTTTCTGAAGCACAATACTTGTAACGTCCTAGATTATTTTGCATTTATTTTTATTTAAACAATTACCTTTTACGATAAATTCTCCCTTATCTTGAAAATTAATCGATATTTAGGGAAAAACAATTTAATTTGAACACAACGGATGGGAGAAAGGGTGTCAGGACTTCTCACTTGAGTGAGGCCCCTACTCGTTTAAGCGAGATTCTGGACTCTCACTTAAACGAGGTTCTATTCGCTGGAGCGAACACCTTTCCCACATCGGATTATTCAAGACATGCAACCGGACTCTCAAAATTTCACTTTAAAAATGGTTCGGTAAACCCAAAGAGTTACCATGGGAGCGTATGTAAGTAACAGTGATATATTTTTAAAATATAGTTTTACATCTGATCCGGTCTTAATTAAACACAACTAATAATTATACTAAGAAGTTCTTATACACATAAGACTCTATAGAAAGTCACTCGAAGTCACTCGGACCCTGGCACCGTTCTCCCCCTTGGCGCGGCTCCATGGCTCCTTCCCCCTCCCTGTCTCTGGTTACTAAAAAAAATATGCAAGGGTGAGTGTTTGGCATAATAATTAATATAGAACGGCATTTAACACTATACATGCATATTGATACATACACATCAAGCATCACCCGTAAATAAACATACCAAACATAGAGTTTTTCATGCAGTAACTGTATTAAACCGACTACGCAATTCCATCACATTCCTCACATTCATCACATTCATTACATACATCACATTCATTACATGCATCACGATCACAACTGACTCTCATACAATCTGACTCCTAGTATCCGGATACTAAAGGATTGGCCTTCAGCTGGGGGTCCTACTTGACACCCCGTGAACCCTGCTTGGTTCACCGAGTCCTGCTTGACTCTCCACCTCGACCACTGGGTCCTACTTGACCACTGGGTAGCTCAACTGGGCACGAAAACCACGGGAGCCGGAAATGAGGGGCTATCATATACCGTCGGCCATCCCATACCACATAATCATTCAACAGTTTACCTTTCTCATAATAATATCAATTCCTCATCACTCGGGTAGCCTGCTTGCTAACCCTTCGTCACACTGATCATTTCTCATTAGATATCACAAGATCATACATGATAAACTCATCCACATCCGATCCTTCACTAATTAATGTACTCAGTCACACATGCACAAACATAAACACACAACAACGTTTAGCAACATTTTTCTTAACTTGTTTACGTTACTTCAATGACCGGATTAAGAAGCGAGTCCTATTCTAATTAATTATAACCCGAACACCCCCCTTACTTTGGTTCCACGCTTCGATGATCTGCTCTCTGTGCCGATTTCTTTCTCTGAGCACCGGTTCTGTAGTCTCAACTCCTTCACTCAGTCTTCCGTTGCTTAGCCTACTACCTACGAATCATAAAGTATAGCTCATCACCTCAACGCCCTTAGTTCATGGACAACATCTGGACTCATGCTCACCAGAGGAGTGGAGAACAGCCACGAATATAGCCATGCATGGCTCTTAACGGTCAAAGAATAAAAGAAATAAGGGAATTACAATTGGATTGGATCAGTAGACTCACCTTGAAGTCCCGATCACAGGAATGAGGTTAAATTGAAGTTTAGACACAAATGGAGTCCCTCTCCAGCGCATGCAAATCAGCGTTAAGAGAGGAGAGAAAAACGAAAGAGGAGAAATAGACCAACAGCAAAGATAACTTGTAAAATAATGAAGAGGGGAAAGAAGAGAATTTCCTTATATATATAGCTCATGGGCAAGATCATCTTTTCCTTTATTTTATTTGTATTCTTACTAAATTTAATCAATTTTTCACTATTTTAAACTATTGCATAGTTATCAAATCAATTACACGTGTTTATTCCCTCAACGTTTAAGTATTCACAATCCTCTAATAATTCGCAAGAGTATAGGCCCGATATAAATATCGGCCCCCGACGTCCTAACTTAGGGTTCATACCTCGGAAATCCGAGCTACAACCTGATAGATCGGATATCTCATCCGTGCTCACCTCATGGTTACCTACATCCGTTGTTTCAGTCATCGTGAGGTTAATCCGGTCTCTAACCTCGTGTGAGGCGCTCTCCTCACAACGGTTGGACCAGACCGCCTAGCCCTGCCCGCTCTTCTCCTACACTTCCGATCTTTAACTCCGCCTGCTCGCGCTTCAGATACCGACCTCGACACCGGCTCTTCCAATCTTTGGCTCGGACAGAACAAATATTAAATAAAACTTCTAAAATATTTACTAACATTTCCCATTTCTTATAATTCTCATTAAAACATCAGGGATGTTACATCCACCCCCCCTAAAAGGAGATTTCATCCCCGAAATCAGTGTTCCGGTTGAAAAAGATGAGGGTACATTCGTTTCATATCGGATTCTAACTCCCAAGTGTAGTTTATCCAATGTAAATTCTGCCACTTCACCTTCACCAGCGGTACCTCCTTTTTCCTTAACCGTTTGGTTTGATGCTCTTCAATGCCAATTGGTACCGCCTCCACCGTCAAGTTCTCCTTCACTTCAATGGAGTCACTCGGTACAATCATGGTATCACACGGAATGTAGGCTCGAAGTTGTGATACGTGGAACACGTTGTGAATGTTAGTCAACGATTGGGGAAGATCCAGTCGATAAGCGACTTTACCAATCCGTTCTAGTATTTGGTATGGCCCAATGTACTTCGGATTAAGCTTTTGACTCTTCAAAATTCGACCTACACCCTTAGTCGGTGAAATCCTTAGGAACACCCAATCACCCACTTGGAATTCAAGGGGTCTGTGCCGATTGTCATAATAACTCTTTTGACGGTCTTGAGCAATTTTTATCTTCTCTCGGATTAAAGCGATTTGTTCATTCATCTCTTGAATCATCTCAGGCCCCAGATGAAGAGCATCGCCGTTCTCATTCCAACATAATGGAATACGACATTTCCGACCATAAAGAGCTTCGTATGGAGCCATCCCAATACTGCTGTGGTAACTGTTATTATATGCAAATTCCACCAAGGGCAGGTATTTCTCCCATGATCCGCCCTGTTCCAGTACACATGCCCTTAACATATCTTCAAGAGTCTGTATAGTCCGTTCTGATTGGCCATCGGTCTGGGGATGGTAAGCTGAGCTCAGTTTGAGTTCAGTACCCAGTTGTTGTTGCAAACTTCCCCAAAACCTTGAAGTGAATCAGGGATCCCGATCGGAGATAATGCTTGAGGGCACACCATGCAGTCGTACGACCTCAGCAATGTACAACTTAGCTAATCGATCTAGCGACCACTTCATATTTATTGCCAGAAAATGCGCACTTTTGGTTAGTCGATCTACAATCACCCAAATCGCGTTGTATCCGGTTTGAGTGCGGGGTAGTCCGGACACGAAGTCCATGGTGATACCTTCCCACTTCCAGATCAGAATTTCTGGAGGTTGAAGCAAACCCGGAGGTCGTTGGTGCTCAACCTTGCACTTCTGACATATCACACAGGATTTCACGTACTCGATTATTGCCTTCTTCATGTTTGGCCACCAAAATTCCTTTCTTAAGTCATGATACATTTTTGTTACTCCCGGATGTATACTTAGAGAGCTCTTGTGTGCTTCTGATAACACCGCCTGCCTGAAATCTCCATGTGCAGGCACTACCACTCGGTTCCTGAATCTCCATATACCATCGTTACCCCTATTTATCTCCACATTTTTGCCTTGGTTCTGAGTATCAATTAGCTTCAGTAACTCTTTATCGTCTTTTTGTGCAGCTACCATCGACTCCAGAAATTCGTTGGAGATTTTTAACATTCCGATTGTCATTCGGTTTGGTGCGTTCATAACAACTCCAACATTCATATCTCTAAAACTTTCCAGCAATTCTTGTTCTCTACCCATTAAGTACGCCACATGCAGTACCTTTCTGCTTAGCGCATCTGCCACAACATTCGCTTTGCCCGGGTGATACTTCAAATCAAAATCATAATCCTTCAAATACTCTACCCATCTCCTCTGTCTCATATTTAACTCCTTTTGATCAAATAAATACTTTAGACTCTTGTGATCACTGAATACTACAAAGCGAGCTCCATACAAATAATGACGCCAAATCTTCAGTGCGTACACTACTGCTGCAAGTTCCAGATCGTGAGTCGGGTAATTCTCCTCATGTGGCCTCAATTGCCTCGAAGCATAAGCAATTGCCCGATCAGCTTGCATCAACACACACCCCAATCCAAATTTGGATGCATCACAATATACTTCAAATTCCTGTGTTACATCGGGCAGTGCAAGCACAGGGGCAGTCGTTAAACATCGCTTAAGGGTTTGGAAGCTTAATTCACACTTCTCCGACCACACGAAGGGGTTTCCTTTCCTTGTTAACCGAGTCAGAGGAAGTGCTATCCGAGAAAACCCCTCTATGAAACGTCGATAGTATCCAGCTAATCCGAGGAAACTCCTGATTTCAGTTATTGATTTCGGCCTCTCCCAAGCCATAACCGCCTCAATTTTTGTCGGATCAACTGAGATTCCCTCTTGAGAAATTATATGCCCCAAGAATTGTACACTACTCCTCCAGAAATCACACTTAGATAGTTTAGCGTACAACTTCTTCTCACGAAGTACTTGTAAAACAAGTCGAAGATGTTGAGCATGCTCCTCGTCCGACCTCGAATATACCAAAATATCATCAATGAATACCCCCACAAACTGGTCCAAGTACGGTTGAAAAGTCCGATTCATATAATCCATAAAAATGGCAGGAGCGTTTGTTACTCCAAAGGGCATTACTACGTACTCGAAGTGCCCATAACGAGTCCAAAATGCTGTCTTTGGGATATCCTCCGACCTCACTCGGATTTGGTGGTATCCCGACCTCAAGTCAATCTTAGAGAACACAACGGCGCCTCGCAACTGATCCAGTAAATCATCAATCCGGGGTAGTGGATATTTATTTTTGATGGTCAGTTTGTTTAGCTGTCGGTAATCAATGCACATTCGCATACTACCGTCCTTCTTCTTTACCAGTAACACCGGAGCGCCCCAGGGTGAAGCACTGGGTCGAATAAAGCCTTTTTCTAATAATTCGTTCACTTGTTTCTTCACTTCGGTTAATTCCACCGAAGACATTCTATATGGCGCTCGGGACACCGGTTCTGCCCCGGGAATCAAGTCAATAGAGAAATCAATCTCTCGACTGGGAGGTAGCTCCGGAATTTCTTCCGGAAAAACATCAGAAAATTCACAAACAATCAGAATATCACTTAGCAGGAGGTTATACCGGCCCTCCGAAGCGAATAAAACAACATACATGGTTAAGACATCGCTCACCCCGTTCTTCACGTCAAGTTCCTGGGAGAAAACAATATTCTTCCGATAACAGTCGACCAACACATGATTAGCAGCAAGCCAATCAAGACCTAGAATAACGTCTAAGTCCTTCAATGGCACACAGATAAAATTTACTCGAAAAGTACGGGTTTCGATTTGCATCGGTAGTTCCCTACATACTGTAGTTGCACGGAAAGTGGAACCCGTTGGAGTGGAAACAATAAGAGCGTTCTCCATTAAACTGATTGGCAGACCAAGCCGTCGCACACAACTTTCCGAAATAAAGGAATGGGTGGCACCTGAATCATAAATCACATCAACCAGATAACCACAGATGAGGCACTTACCCTGTACCAGATTGTCATTCCTCGTAGCCTCTGAAGCATCAAACGCAAATACACGTCCAGTCATGGCATTTTGGGCATCGCTAGATTGGGCGTCATATCTTCCCGCTTGTGGGTTCCCTCTACCAGCTCCATTCTGACCTCCTCTCGAGAAGTTGGAACCCCGGGTCTCAGAAGAGTTAGTTCGGTTATCCGTCCTGCCCTGCTGCTGCCTCTGAGGGCAATCGGGCTTGAGGTGCCCTGGTCGTCCGCACTGGAAGCACACAATCTGATTAGCTTGGCAATGTTTGGCAATGTGTCCTTCCTGACCACAATTGTAGCATGTACGATTCCCAGGGGGATTACCCGATCGACCAGTGGAACCTCGGCCAGAGGAGGATGAGGAGGTAGCAGAAGACTTGCCGCCCCGAAAGAATTGACCCATCCTCTTGAAGCTGAATCCTTTTGCCTTCAATGGCTTTTTATCTCTTGGCTGGGACATCCTTTGCAACTGCACTTCTTCTGTCAGTCTTGCTTTGTTCACCAAGGTCGGATAGTCCCTAATCTCCATCGGTACGATTACACTACGGAGCTCAATCCGTAGTCCAGCTTCGTATTTGGCGCACTTGCTACCTTCAGTCCCTTCTAACGAGAAAGGGTGGTAAAAATCACACAGCTCATCAAACTTGCTGGTGTACTCAGCTACAGACATCCGGTCTTGCTCTAGCTTCAGGAATTCCATTTCTTTCCGGATTTTGTAGTTGTCCGGGAAGTATTTAACAAGGAACCTCCTTCGAAAATTCGCCCATACTAACGGCTCATTAGCTGCGTTCATCTGCACCTTCACACGGGACCACCATACTCTAGCCTCATCTTTTAGTTGGTAAGTAGCAAATAAAACCTTTTGCTCTTTAGAGCACTCAAAATATTCAAAAACCTGTTCAATATCCCTAATCCAGATATATGCCCCGTCTTAGTCATGTCCCCCTTTGTAAGTTGGAGGATTCCTTTTCAGGAATTTATCCAGAGTGGGACCGGACTCGGTCCTACTCATCAGCTGAGTAAATCTAGAGAAGAAATCATTTCTTCCCCCAGAATTAGTCTCTCCGTCCATTTAGTAACTCTACAATGGGCAAACACATCACCATTAATAACCAAGATCAGTCAGGGGATCATAGATTTACCTTATATTCATAGAATACTACGCCAGTGGAGTGCCAAGGGAATGGTGCCAGACCACACGCAATCTCAACACAACAAAATACAATCAACTTTTATAAAATTATCACAATCATTAGATCGGCCCACACACCGGCTCTAAAAAGAACCGCTCTGATACCAAGTGTAACGTCCTAGATTATTTTGCATTTATTTTTATTTAAACAATTACCTTTTACGATAAATTCTCCCTTATCTTGAAAATTAATCGATATTTAGGGAAAAACAATTTAATTTGAACACAACGGATGGGAGAAAGGGTGTCAGGACTTCTCACTTGAGTGAGGCCCCTACTCGTTTAAGCGAGATTCCGGACTCTCACTTAAACGAGGTTCTATTCGCTGGAGCGAACACCTTTCCCACATCGGATTATTCAAGACATGCAACCGGACTCTCAAAATTTCACTTTAAAAATGGTTCGGTAAACCCAAAGAGTTACCATGGGAGCGTATGTAAGTAACAGTGATATATTTTTAAAATATAGTTTTACATCTGATCCGGTCTTAATTAAACACAACTAATAATTATACTAAGAAGTTCTTATACACATAAGACTCTATAGAAAGTCACTCGAAGTCACTCGGACCCTGACACCGTTCTCCCCCTTGGCGCGGCTCCATGGCTCCTTCCCCCTCCCTGTCTCTGGTTACTAAAAAAAATATGCAAGGGTGAGTGTTTGGCATAATAATTAATATAGAACGGCATTTAACACTATACATGCATATTGATATATACACATCAAGCATCACCCGTAAATAAACATACCAAACATAGAGTTTTTCATGAAGTAACTGTATTAAACCGACTACGCAATTCCATCACATTCCTCACATTCATCACATTCATTACATACATCACATTCATTACATGCATCACGATCACAACTGACTCTCATACAATCTGACTCCTAGTATCCGGATACTAAAGGATTGGCCTTCAGCTGGGGGTCCTACTTGACACCCCGTGAACCCTGCTTGGTTCACCGAGTCCTGCTTGACTCTCCACCTCGACCACTGGGTCCTACTTGACCACTGGGTAGCTCAACTGGGCACGAAAACCACGGGAGCCGGAAATGAGGGGCTATCATATACCGTCGGCCATCCCATACCACATAATCATTCAACAGTTTACCTTTCTCATAATAATATCAATTCCTCATCACTCGGGTAGCCTGCTTGCTAACCCTTCGTCACACTGATCATTTCTCATTAGATATCACAAGATCATACATGATAAACTCATCCACATCCGATCCTTCACTAATTAATGTACTCAGTCACACATGCACAAACATAAACACACAACTACATTTAGCAACATTTTTCTTAACTTGTTTACGTTACTTCAATGACCGGATTAAGAAGCGAGTCCTATTCTAATTAATTATAACCCGAACACCCCCTTACTTTGGTTCCACGCTTCGATGATCTGCTCTCTGTGCCGATTTCTTTCTCTGAGCACCGGTTCTGCAGTCTCAACTCCTTCACTCAGTCTTCCGTTGCTTAGCCTACTACCTACGAATCATAAAGTATAGCTCATCACCTCAACGCCCTTAGTTCATGGACAACATCTGGACTCATGCTCACCAGAGGAGTGGAGAACAGCCACGAATATAGCCATGCATGGCTCTTAACGGTCAAAGAATAAAAGAAATAAGGGAATTACAATTGGATTGGATCAGTAGACTCACCTTGAAGTCCCGATCACAGGAATAGGGTTAAATTGAAGTTTAGACACAAATGGAGTCCCTCTCCAGCGCATGCAAATCAGCGTTAAGAGAGGAGAGAAAAACGAAAGAGGAGAAATAAACCAACAGCAAAGATAACTTGTAAATAATGAAGAGGGGAAAGAAGAGAATTTCCTTATATATATAGCTCATGGGCAAGATCGTCTTTTCCTTTATTTTATTTGTATTCTTACTAAATTTAATCAATTTTTCACTATTTTAAACTATTGCATAGTTATCAAATCAATTACACGTGTTTATTCCCTCAACGTTTAAGTATTCACAATCCTCTAATAATTCGCAAGAGTATAGGCCCGATATAAATATCGGCCCCCGACGTCCTAACTTAGGGTTCATACCTCGGAAATCCGAGCTACAACCTGATAGATCGGATATCTCATCCGTGCTCACCTCATGGTTACCTACATCCGTTGTTTCAGTCATCGTGAGGTTAATCCGGTCTCTAACCTCGTGTGAGGCGCTCTCCTCACAACGGTTGGACCAGACCGCCTAGCCCTGCCCGCTCTTCTCCTACACTTCCGATCTTTAACTCCGCCTGCTCGCGCTTCAAATACCGACCTCGACACCGGCTTTTCCAATCTTTGGCTCGGACAGAACAAATATTAAATAAAACTTCTAAAATATTTACTAACATTTCCCATTTCTTATAATTCTCATTAAAACATCAGGGATGTTACAATACTCCATCACAATTTCTTTGTCTCTGATCAAGTCACGAATGTAGTGGTGCTTGATATCAATATGTTTGCTACGACCATGAAAGACTGGATTCTTTGTTAAAGCAATTGTTGATTTGTTGTCACAAAATATTTTTGTTGGCTCATCTTGTTGATGTTGCAACTCGCTTAATATTCTCCGCAACCAAACTGCTTGAGTAGCACAATTTGTTGCTACGATGTACTCTGCTTCTGCTGTTGACAGAGCAACTACTTGTTATTTCTTGGAGGACCAAGAAAATACACATGTTCCAAGATAAAAGGCATAACCTGAATTACTTTTTCGAGTTTCAGTTTCACCAGCCCAATCACTGTCTGTGTATCCAATCATCTCTGACTTGTTATAACTTGAATACAAAATACCTTCATCAATTGTACCTTTAACATATCTAAAAATTCTCTTTGTAGCTTGCTAGTGAGATTGTCTTGGTGATTCCATGAATCTACTTATGAGCCCAACTCCATAAACAATGTTAGGTCTTGTTGTTGTCAAGTACCTGAGGCTTCCTACTAGCATTCTGAAATTTGTTGAATTAACAAGATCACCTCCACTTTCTTTTCTAAGCTTTAATCTTTCTTCAACTGGTGTCAACATTGGTTTACATGCCTCCATCTTGAATTTCTTCAAAACATCTCTTGCACATTTTCTTTGAGAGATAAAAACCCCTTCATTTGTTTACTTTACCTCAATGCCCAGAAAATAAGACATTAGGCCCATATCTGTCATCTCAAATTGAGAAGACGTATTCTCCCTGAATTCAGCTAGCAATTTTGAATTATTTCCAGTGAAGATTAAATCATCCACGTATAAACACACAATAATAATATCTCCAGCTTTGTTTGTTTTGACATATAACGCGTGCTCATATGGACTTCTATGAAATCCATTGCTTATAAAGTATGTGTCAATACGTGTGTACCAAGCTCTAGGCGCTTGCTTTAATCCATATAGAGCTTTCTTTAATTTGTAGACCTTGTCTTCAGCTCCTTGTTGTTGATAACCTAGTGGTTGCTCAACATAAACTTCTTCTTCAAGTACACCATTCAAGAAAGCAGATTTGACATCCATTTGAGAAATCTTCCAGTTATTTTGAGCAGCAAGGGAAAGAATCATGCGCATAGTGTCCAATCTAGCAACTGGAGCAAATACTTCAAAATAATCAATACCTGGTTTTTGTTTGTACCCTTTTGCCACTAATCATGCTTTGAAACGATCAACCTCTCCACTTGGATTGTACTTTGTTTTGTACACCCACTTTACACCTATTGGCTTCTTTCCTTTTGGAAGTGTTGTTAACTCCCATGTGTCATTCTTTTTAATTGCATGAATTTCTTCATCCATTGCTTTAATCCAACAATCATTATTGGCTGCTTTCTCATATGTTACTGGATCACAGTCTGTAAATAAGGCATAGTAAGTAACTTCTTCTTCTGTGTCTTCTGGATCATCATCTCTACCAACTTCATAATCTTGCAAGTGTGGAGGCGGACGCCGCTCCCTTGGTGAATATCTTTGAGGTGGTGAATCTGGTGTTGAATCAACAGATAGTTCTTCAGCTTTATCATCTACTTCTCCATGTATAACGACTGGTACAGGTAACAATTCTTTTTCTTTTTCTGACCAATCCCATGTTTCATCTTCATCAAAAGTAACATCTCGACTGATGATTACCATTTGGGTTTTTGGATTATACAACTTATAGGCTTTTTTATTTTCACGGTATCCTACAAAGATGCATTTTTCTGCTTTGTCATCAAGTTTCTTCCTTAGTTGATCAGGAACACGTGCATAAGCAATACAGCCAAAAACCTTCAAGTGACTAAGATTTGGCTTTTTCCCACTCCAAGCTTCTTGTGGAGTTTTATCACGAACACTCTTGACAGGACACCTATTTAATAGGTATACTGCATAGGCCACAACTTCGGCCCAAAAACCTTTTGGTAATTTCTTGCAATGCAGCATGCTTCTCACCATATCCATAATTGTTCTGTTCTTTCTTTCTGCTACTCCATTTTGTTGAGGAGTGTATCTAGCAGTTATCTGATGTTTAACACCATGTTTCCTCAAGAAATCATCACAAACAATATATTTTATCCCCCTATCAGTTCTCAAGGTTTTCAGAATATAATCACTCCGTCTTTCAACATACGCTATAAAACTTTTGAGCGTATTACAAGCATCAGATTTATTTTTTAGAAAATAAACCCACGTCTTCCTGCTAAAGTCATCAATAAAAGTAATAAAATATTTATTACCTCCATTAGATGGAACTTCAACATAACATAAATCAGAGTGCACCAACTCAAGTGGTTTTATGGCTCTCTAGGCACGTCCTTTAGGAAAAGGATCTCGATGTTTCTTGCCAACTACACAAGCTTCACATAGTTGATCAGGAGCTTGGATAATAGGCAAGCCAGTGACCCATTTTTTATTTGCAAGAAACTTGATGCTTTCAAAGTTGAAATGTCCAAGCCGCATGTGCCACAACCAGTTATCATTAATAGTTATAGCTTTGCAACATAAACCAGCATCATACTTGATGTTCATAGGAAATAGACGATTCCTCGACATGTTTGTCATTGCTATCAAGCCCATCTCAGCATCATTTATGGTGCAACCTTTCTTGTTGAATTTTAAGTCATAACCTTTTTCAGCAAGTTGACCAACACTTAAAAGGTTCTGACATATACCAGGTGCGTAGAACACATCAGAAATATAATTTAAAGATCCATCTTTCAATCTGATGGCAATCTTTCCTTTTCCCAAGACTTCAAGTGTAACATCCCTGATGTTTTAATGAGAATTATAAGAAATGGGAAATGTTAGTAAATATTTTAGAAGTTTTATTTAATATTTGTTCTGTCCGAGCCAAAGATTGGAAAAGCCGGTGTCGAGGTCGGTATCTGAAGCGCGAGCAGACGGAGTTAAAGATCGGAAGTGTAGGAGAAGAGCGGGCAGGGCTAGGCGGTCTGGTCCAACCGTTGTGAGGAGAGCGCCTCACACGAGGTTAGAGACCGGATTAACCTCACGATGACTGAAACAACGGATGTAGGTAACCATGAGGTGAGCACGGATGAGATATCCGATCTATCAGGTTGTAGCTCGGATTTCCGAGGTATGAACCCTAAGTTAGGACGTCGGGGGCCGATATTTATATCGGGCCTATACTCTTGCGAATTATTAGAGGATTGTGAATACTTAAACGTTGAGGGAATAAACACGTGTAATTGATTTGATAACTATGCAATAGTTTAAAATAGTGAAAAATTGATTAAATTTAGTAAGAATACAAATAAAATAAAGGAAAAGACGATCTTGCCCATGAGCTATATATATAAGGAAATTCTCTTGTTTCCCTTTTCATTATTTTACAAGTTACCGTGCTGTTGGTCTATTCCTCCTCTTTCGTTTTTCTCTCTTAACGCTGATTTGCATGCGCTGGAGAGGGACTCTATTTGTGTCTAAACTTCAATTTAACCCCATTCCTGTGATCGGGACTTCAAGGTGAGTCTACTGATCCAATCCAATTGTAATTCCCTTATTTCTTTTATTCTTTGACCGTTAAGAGCCATGCATGGCTATATTCATGGCTGTTCTCCACTCCTCTGGTGAGCATGAGTCCAGATGTTGTCCATGAACTAAGGGCGTTGAGGTGATGAGCTATACTTTATGATTCGTAGGTAGTAGGCTAAGTAACGGAAGACTGAGTGAAGGAGTTGAGACTGCAGAACCGGTGCTCGGAGGAAAGAATCGACACGGAGAACTGATCAACGAAGCGTGGAACCAAAGTAAGGGGGTGTTCGGGTTATAATTAATTAGAATAGGACTCACTTCTTATTCAAGTCTTTGAGGTAACGTAAACAGACTAAGGAAAATGTTGTTAAACGTAATTGTGTGTTTATGTTGTGCATGTGTGACTGAGTTTATTAATTTGTGGATGATCGGATGTGGATGAGTTTATCATGTATGATCTTGTGAATCTAATGTGAAATGATCAGTGTTATGTGACGTCGGGTTAGCAAGCAGGCTACCCGAGTGATGAGAAATTGATATTATTGTGAGAAAGGTAAACTGTTGAATGATTATGTGGTATGGGATGGCCGACGGTATATGATAGCCCCTCATTTTCGGCTCCCGTGGTTTTCGTGCCCAGTTGAGCTACCCAGTGGTCAAGTAGGACCCAGTGGTCGAGGTGGAGAGTCAAGCAGGACTCGGTGAACCAAGCAGGGTTCACGGGGTGTCAAGTAGGACCCCCAGCTGAAGGCCAATCCTTTAGTATCCGGATACTAGGAGTCAGATTGTATGAGAGTCAGTTGTGATCGTGATGCATGTGATGAATGTGATGTATGTGTGAACACCTCTTTTGGTCCGGTCCAAGTGGAATAAATATTTTTTATACTGAATTCCAATTCAGAGTGGTCAAATTCGAGTAGAATGGCTCCAGAATAATCAGAATCGAGCGAAATAACTCAGAATGAAGCTTTTCCAAGTGAAATACAGCCCTGTTGGAGGCAAATCCGATTGGAACGACTCAAAAATGATCACATCTGAACAGGATAACTCAGGTTAAAGCATTTCCGAGTGGAATACAGCCCTGGTGGAGATAAATCCGAATGAAAAAACTTAAAAAAGAGTCAAATCCGAGTCAAAATGAAGCATTTCCGAGTGGAATGACTCAAAAATGATGAAATCCGAGTGGAATCACTCAGAATGAGTCATTCCGAGTGAAAAACCCCCCTGTTGAAGTTGAATCTGAGTAGCATCACTCAGAATGAGTAAAATCCGAGTGAAATATGCTCCTGTTGGATCAAATCCGAGTGGAACTACTCAGAATGGAGCAAATCCGAGTAGAACTACTCAGAATGAGTCAATTTCGAGAAGAAAGCTTCCTTGTCAGAGCCATTCCGAGTGAAGAAATTCAAATTTCTAATTCTGAGTGTGAAGAAGTTTATTTCCGAGCGAAAAATAGCCAAAATTCCAATTTCCGAGCCATTTCAGTCGGTTCTGTGTCAATGGTCACTCGGATTGGGGGAGAGGAAGTGAAGTCCGAGCCAGGTACTCTCCAAATCAATTTCCGAGTGTTTCTCTTTGATTTTCAATTGGCTCTGTGTCCTCTTTTACACTTTCCCGAGTCAAATTTTACCAACACCAAATCCCCTCCGTGTCATCTTTTACACCTTTCCGAGCCATGTTTCAATTCCGAGTCACACTTCACACATTTCAGTCGGTTCCGAGTCGTTGGTGGTTCGGATTGTGGAGAGGAATTTAGGAACCGAGTGAGAAGTGCTTCACTCGGTTCTGACTGAATGTTCCGAGTGACACATCAACATGATTTCACTCGGTCTTTTGCACTCAATGAACCTTTTCCACTCGGATCCAGGAGGCAAACTGAGGACTGACCCCTTTTCTCACTCGGAGTCGATTCCAACCATGGTTGAACACTGACTGAGGGATTAAGCCGAGCCATTTTCACTCGGTTTTCCACATCCTCTCTCAGATTTTCAACATTCCTCTCTCAGAATTTCAAAATCCCACTCGGATTACAATATTTTCTCTTGGTTTTCTACATCCTCTCTCAGATTTCACCATGTTCACTCGGATTTCACCATTCTAACTCGGATTTCAATATCCTCACTCGGAATTCCACTATCCTCACTCGGATTTCCAACATTTTCACTCGGATTTCCATAATTCTCACTCGGAATTCTTCCATTCTCACTCGGATTCCCACCAGGTCCCCCTGTTAGACCGTGCTGACTTGGATTCCACCACCCAAGTGGATCCAGGAATCCTGGGGGTGGCAGACAAGTGGGAAACAGGGGTAGAAATGGGGGGAATTAAAAATTCTCACCCAGCCGTTGTCCCCCACTTCACTCTGAGTGGAGGCCTGAGCTGGCATTCCACTCGGAAGTGGAAGCCTGAGCTGGCCTTTCACTCAAGCCAGCCTATAAATAGGCAAGGGGGAGGGCAGCTGAGGGCAGGCATTCAGAGAGGAGGAAAACTCTGCCAAAAAATCCTTCGTGCTCTCTTCTCTCTCACACCAATTCTTTTCTTCTTCTCCTTCCATCACTTCTCACACCCTCTCTCCTACCGTACTCTCCCTTTCCTCTCCCCCTCTAAAGACCAAACTACACACACACACCTCACGGTCACTTCAATCCGTCTCCTCAACCCATACACTGTCCAGCTTCCTCTCTCTTCTCCTTCCAACTCACACCACATCGTCTAAGCCAGCTCCACACCGTCCAGAATCCCTCTCCTCGGTCAGTCTCACTCGGCAGTCCACTTCTCACTCGGTAATCCTCTTTCCATTCGGTTTCCTTTATTCCACTCGGATTTGCACCGTTTCACTCGGATTTTTACTGTTTCAGTCAAATTTTTACTGTTTCACTCGGTTTCTGCTATTTCCACTCGATTTTCCTCAATTTCACTCGGTATTTTCTCATTCCATTCGGTTTTTACCATTTTTACTCGGTTTTCCTTAATCTCACTCGGTTTTTACCATTTTTACTCGGTTTTCCTCAATCTCACTCAGTTTTATGCTTTTATCACTCGGTATTTCATTTTTTTACTTGGTTTCTTCCATTTCCACTCGGTTTTTCCCATTTTCACTTGGTTTTTTCCCTCTTTCTCACATAGTTTTCTCTTCTTCCCCTTAGTTTTTGCTCATTTTTCCTCTGTTTTCCGAACTTACTGTGGAAAATAAATGCTTCCTATGTTTCCTTTCAAATCTAAATAAAAATTAAAAAAAAGGAAACAAATCTTTTTTAAAACAGTGTCGTACGGGAGCACTCCCGTCTACACAACCTCTTTAGGATTCATACACGTGCGAAGAACTTCGCCTTGTATGAGTTCCCCGTCTCAATGACATCCACCATCATTTCCCAAGTCTTTTCCTAAAAGAACAACACTCAGAACTACGTAACCCTGATTTCTTGATAATTCAAGAATACGTAGGAGCAGGATTTCAATTCCTGTCGGGCCCATCTCTCTTATTCCTTTTTGCTAATTTATTCCCTTACTTTCATGTTTCTTTCATAAATGTTCTTTTTTGGTTACTTCCGTGAAAATCAATTTAGACGTGACGTCTTGTTGATTTCCCCCTAGTTTTTTTGTTCAAACCTCGCCACAATTCATAGGGAAGGGATGCTTAGGACAAGACGTCCCGCTTATCTCTTTCCTATCCCTGTCTTTTTTATTCAAGGATGTATAATTTAGGCGTGACGCCTTATTAGCATTCTCTCCCTTTCTCTGTCTCATATCGAAGTTGAGTTTAATTCGGATGAAACGTCCCATTGACCTCTCTTCGGCATTCTATGTTTGTAGAGTTCTCTCACACTATTCTGTCATTTTTAAAATAAAAAAAAGATACAATAATAAAAGGGAAGAAATAAAATATCTTTTGTAAGGCTATTTATGTTGCGCGTTTTCAATCTTGGTACTGTTTTGGACAGGCGATGTAGGGTGCTAATACCTTCCCTACTCGTAACCGACTCCCGAACTTGAATCTCAATTTTTAACCAGTGCTTTACTGAACCTAGTTTTTTCCAATGTTTTTCCTATGGATAAAAATGTTGGTGGCGACTCCCTGTTTCATTCCATTCCACTTTTTCTCTCTTGTTCGCCGCGCCATCGCGATTTAGGTTGCGACAGTATGTAATGAATGTGATGAATGTGAGGAATGTGATGGAATTGCGTAGTTGGTTTAATACAGTTACTGCATGAAAAACTCTATGTTTGGAATGTTTATTTACGGGTGATGCTTGATGTGTATGTATCAATATGCATGTATAGTGTTAAATGCCGTTCTATATTAATTATTATGCCAAACACTCACCCTTGCATATTTTTTTAGTAACCAGAGACAGGGAGGGGGAAGGAGCCATGGAGCCGCGCCAAGGGGGAGAACGGTGCCAGGGTCCGAGTGAATTTGAGTGACTCTTGATAGAGTCATATGTGTATATCAAACTTCGTAGTATAATTATTAGTTGTGTTTAATTAAGACCGGATCGAATGTAAAATATATTTTAAAAATATATCACTGTTATTGGCATATGCTTCCATGGTAACCCTTTAGATTCACAGAACCACTTTTAGAGTGAAATTTGAGAGTCCGGTTGCATGTCTTGAATAATCCGATGTGGGAAAGGTGTTCGCTCCAGCGAATAGAACTTCGTTTAAGTGAGAGTCCGGAATCTCGCTTAAACGAGTAGGGGCCTCACTCAAGTGAGAAGTCCTGACACCCTTTTTCCCATCCGTTGTGTTCAAATTAAATTGCTTTTTCTCTAAATATCGATTAATTTTCAAGATAAGGGAGAATTTATCGTAGAAGGTAATTGTTTAAATAAAAATAAATGCAAAATAATCTAGGACGTTACACTTGGTATCAGAGCGGTTCTTTCTAGAGCCGGTGAGTGGCCCGATCTAATGATTGTGATAATTTTATGAAAGTTGGTTGTATTTTGTTGTGTTGAGATTGCGTGTGGTCTGGCACCGTTCCCTTGGCACTCCACTGGCGTAGTATTCTATGAATATAAGGTAAATCTATGATCCCCTGACTGATCTTGGTTATTAATGGTGATGTGTTTGCCCATTGTAGAGTTACTAAATGGACGGAGAGACTAGTTCTGGGGGAAGAGATGATTTCTTCTCTAGATTTACTCAGCTGATGAGTAGGACCGAGTCCGGTCCCACTCTGGATAAATTCCTGAAAAGGAATCCTCCAACTTACAAAGGGGGACATGACTATGACGGGGCATACATCTGGATTAGGGATATTGAACAGGTTTTTGAATATTTTGAGTGCTCTGAAGAGCAAAAGGTTTTATTTGCTAGTTACCAACTAAAAGATGAGGCTAGAGTATGGTGGTCCCGTGTGAAGGTGCAGATGAACGCAGCTATGAGCCGTTAGTATGGGCGAATTTTCGAAGGAGGTTCCTTGTTAAATACTTCCCGGACAACTACAAAATCCGGAAAGAAATGGAATTCCTGAAGCTAGAGCAAGACCGGATGTCTGTAGCTGAGTACACCAGCAAGTTTGATGAGCTGTGTGATTTTTATCACCCTTTCTCGTTAGAAGGGACTGAGGGTAGCAAGTGCGCCAAATACGAAGCTGGACTACGGATTGAGCTCCGTAGTGTAATCGTACCGATGGAGATTAGGGACTATCCGACCTTGGTGAACAAAGCAAGACTGACAGAAGAAGTGCAGTTGCAAAGGATGTCCCAGCCAAGAGATAAAAAGCCATTGAAGGCAAAAGGATTCAGCTTCAAGAGGATGGGTCAATTCTTTCGGGGCGGCAAGTCTTCTGCTACCTCCTCATCCTCCTCTGGTCGAGGTTCCACTGGTCGATCGGGTAATCCCCCTGGGAATCGTACATGCTACAATTGTGGTCAGGAAGGACACATTGCCAAACATTGCCAAGCTAATCAGATTGTGTGCTTCCAGTGCGGACGACCAGGGCAACTCAGGCCCGATTGCCCTCAAAGGCAGCAGCAGGGCAGGACGGATAACCGAACTAACTTTTCTGAGACCCGGGGTTCCAACTTCTCGAGAGGAGGTCGGAATGGAGCTGGTAGAGGGAACCCACAAGCGGGAAGATATGACGCCCAATCTAGCGATGCCCAGAACGCCATGACCGGACGTGTATTTGCGTTTGATGCTTCAGAGGCTACGAGGAATGACAATCTGGTACAGGGTAAGTGCCTCATCTGTGGTTATCTGGTTGATGTGATTTATGATTCAGGTGCCACCCATTCCTTTATTTCGGAAAGTTGTGTGCGACGGCTTGGTCTGCCAATCAGTTTAATGGAGAACGCTCTTATTGTTTTCACTCCAACCGGTTCCACTTTCCGTGCAACTACAGTGTGTAGGGAACTACCGATGCAAATCGAAACCCGTACTTTTCGAGTAAATTTTATCTGTATGCCATTGAAGGACTTAGACGTTATTCTAGGTCTTGATTGGCTTGCTGCTAATCATGTGTTGGTCGATTGTTATCGGAAGAATATTATTTTTTCTCAGGAACTTGACATGAAGAACGGGGTGAGCGATGTCCTAACCACGTATGTTGTTTTATTTGCTTCGGAGGGTCGGCATAACCTCCTGATAAGTGATATTCTGATTGTTTGTGAATTCCCTGACGTTTTTCCGGAAGAAATTCCGGAGCTACCTCCCAGTCGAGAGATTGATTTCTCTATCGACTTGATTCCCGGGGCAGAACCGGTGTCCCGAGCGCCATATAGAATGTCTTCGGTGGAATTAACCAAAGTGAAGAAACAAGTGAACGAATTATTAGAAAAAGGCTTTATTCGACCCAGTGCTTCACCCTGGGGCGCTCCGGTGTTACTGGTAAAGAAGAAGGACGGTAGTATGCGAATGTGCATTGATTACCGACAGCTGAACAAACTGACCATCAAAAATAAATATCCACTACCCCGGATTGACGATTTACTGGATCAGTTGCGAGGCGCCGTTGTGTTCTCTAAGATTGACTTGAGGTCGGGATACCACCAAATCCGAGTGAGGTCGGAGGATATCCCAAAGACAGCATTTCGGACTCGTTATGGGCACTTCGAGTACGTAGTAATGCCCTTTGGAGTAACAAATGCTCCTGCCATTTTTATGGATTATATGAATCGGACTTTTCAACCGTACTTGGACCAGTTTGTGGTAGTATTCATTGATGATATTTTGGTATATTCGAGGTCGGACAAGGAGCATGCTCAACATCTTCGGCTTGTTTTACAAGTACTTCGGGAGAAGAAGTTGTACGCTAAACTATCTAAGTGTGATTTCTGGAGGAGTAGTGTACAATTCTTGGGGCATATAATTTCTCAAGAGGGAATCTCAGTTGATCCGACAAAAATTGAGGCGGTTATGGCTTGGGAGAGGCCGAAGTCGATAACTGAGATCAGGAGTTTCCTCGGATTAGCTGGATACTATCGACGCTTCATTGAAGGGTTCTCTCGGATAGCACTTCCTCTGACTCGGTTAACAAGGAAAGGAAACCCCTTCGTGTGGTCGGAGAAGTGTGAATTAAGCTTCCAAACTCTTAAGCGATGTTTAACGACTGCCCCTGTGCTTGCACTGCCCGATGTAACACAGGAATTTGAAGTATATTGTGATGCATCCAAATTTGGATTGGGGTGTGTGTTGATGCAAGCTGATCGGGCAATTGCTTATGCTTCGAGGCAATTGAGGCCACATGAGGAGAATTACCCGACTCACGATCTAGAACTTGCAGCAGTAGTGTACGCGCTGAAGATTTGGCGTCATTATTTGTATGGAGCTCGCTTTGTAGTATTCAGTGATCACAAGAGTCTAAAGTACTTATTTGATCAAAAGGAGTTAAATATGAGACAAAGGAGATGGGTAGAGTATTTAAAGGATTATGACTTTGATTTGAAGTATCACCCGGGCAAAGCGAATGTTGTGGCAGATGCGCTAAGCAGGAAGGTACTGCATGTGGCTTACCTAATGGGTAGAGAACAGGAATTACTGGAAAACTTTAGAGATATGAATATTGGAGTTGTTATGGACGCACCAAACCGAATGACAATCGGAATGTTAAAAAATTTCCAACGAATTTCTGGAGTCGATGGTAGCTGCACAGAAAGACGATAAAGAGTTACTGAAGCTAATTGATACTCAGAACCAAGGCAAAAATGTGGAGATAACTAGGGGTGACGATGGTATATGGAGATTCAGAAACCGAGTGATAGTGCCTGCACATGGAGATTTCAGGCAGGCGGTGTTATCAGAAGCACACAAGAGCTCTCTGAGTATACATCCGGGAGTAACAAAAATGTATCATGACTTAAGAAAGGAATTTTGGTGGCCAAACATGAAGAAGGCAATAATCGAGTACGTGAAATCCTGTGTGATATGTCAGAAGTGCAAGGTTGAGCACCAACGACCTCCGGGTTTGCTTCAACCTCCAGAAATTCTGATCTGGAAGTGGGAAGGTATCACCATGGACTTCGTGTCCGGACTACCCCGCACTCAAACCGGATACAACGCGATTTGGGTGATTGTTGATCGACTAACCAAAAGTGCGCATTTCCTGGCAATAAATATGAAGTGGTCGTTAGATCGATTAGCTAAGTTGTACGTTGCTGAGGTCGTACGACTGCATGGTGTACCCTCAAGCATTATCTCCGATCGGGATCCCCGATTCACTTCAAGGTTTTGGGGGAGTTTGCAACAACAATTGGGTACTGAGCTCAAATTGAGTTTAGCTTACCATCCCCAGACCGATGGTCAATCAGAACGGACTATACAGACTCTTGAAGATATGTTAAGGGCATGTGTACTGGAACAGGGCGGATCATGGGAGAAATACCTGCCCTTGGTGGAATTTGCATATAATAACAGTTACCACAGCAGCATTGGGATGGCTCCATACGAAGCTCTTTATGGTCGGAAATGTCGTACTCCATTATGTTGGAATGAGAACGGCGATGCCCTTCATCTGGGGCCTGAGATGATTCAAGAGATGAATGAACAAATCGCTTTAATCCGAGAGAAGATAAAAATTGCTCAAGACCGTCAAAAGAGTTATTATGACAATCGGCACAGACCCCTTGAATTCCAAGTGGGTGATTGGGTGTTCCTAAGAATTTCACCGACTAAGGGTGTAGGTCGAATTTTGAAGAGTCAAAAGCTTAATCCGAAGTACATTGGACCATACCAAATACTAGAACGGATTGGTGAAGTCGCTTATCGACTGGATCTTCCCCAATCGTTGACTAACATTCACAACGTGTTTCACGTATCGCAACTTCGAGCCTACATTCCGTGTGATACCATGATTATACCGAGTGACTCCATTGAAGTGAAGGAGAACTTGACGGTGGAGGCGGTACCAATTGGCATTGAAGAGCATCAAACCAAACGGTTAAGGAACAAGGAGGTACCGCTGGTGAAGGTGAAGTGGCAGAATTTACATTGGATAAACTACACTTGGGAGTTAGAATCCGATATGAAACGAATGTACCCTTATCTTTTTCAACCGGAACACTGATTTCGGGGACGAAATCTCCTTTTAGGGGGGGTGGATGTAACATCCCTGATGTTTTAATGAGAATTATAAGAAATGGGAAATGTTAGTAAATATTTTAGAAGTTTTATTTAATATTTGTTCTGTCCGAGCCAAAGATTAGAAAAGCCGGTGTCGAGGTCGGTATCTGAAGCGCGAACAGACGGAGTTAAAGATCGGAAGTGTAGGAGAAGAGCGGGCAGGGCTAGGCGGTCTGGTCCAACCGTTGTGATGAGAGCGCCTCACACGAGGTTAGAGACCGGATTAACCTCACGATGACTGAAACAACGGATGTAGGTAACCATGAGGTGAGCACGGATGAGATATCCGATCTATCAGGTTGTAGCTCGGATTTCCGAGGTATGAACTCTAAGTTAGGACGTCGGGGGCCGATATTTATATCGGGCCTATACTCTTGCGAATTATTAGAGGATTGTGAATACTTAAACGTTGAGGGAATAAACACGTGTAATTGATTTGATAACTATGCAATAGTTTAAAATAGTGAAAAATTGATTAAATTTAGTAAGAATACAAATAAAATAAAGGAAAAGACGATCTTGCCCATGAGCTATATATATAAGGAAATTCTCTTCTTTCCCTCTTCATTATTTTACAAGTTACCTTGCTGTTGGTCTATTCCTCCTCTTTCGTTTTTCTCTCCTCTCTTAACGCTGATTTGCATGCGCTGGAGAGGGACTCTATTTGTGTCTAAACTTCAATTTAACCCTATTCCTGTGATCGAGACTTCAAGGTGAGTTTACTGATCCAATCCAATTGTAATTCCCTTATTTCTTTTATTCTTTGGCCGTTAAGAGCCATGCATGGCTATATTCGTGGCTGTTCTCCACTCCTCTGGTGAGCATGAGTCCAGATGTTGTCCATGAACTAAGGGCGTTGAGGTGATGAGCTATACTTTATGATTCGTAGGTAGTAGGCTAAGTAACGGAAGACTGAGTGAAGGAGTTGAGACTGCAGAACCGGTGCTCGGAGGAAAGAATCGACACAAAGAACAGATCAACGAAGCGTGGAACCAAAGTAAGGGGGTGTTCGGGTTATAATTAATTAGAATAGGACTCACTTCTTATTCAGGTCTTTGAGGTAACGTAAACAGACTAAGGAAAATGTTGTTAAACGTAATTGTGTGTTTATGCTGTGCATGTGTGACTGAGTTTATTAATTTGTGGATGATCGGATGTGGATGAGTTTATCATGTATGATCTTGTGAATCTAATGTGAAATGATCAGTGTTATGTGACGTCGGGTTAGCAAGCAGGCTACCCGAGTGATGAGAAATTGATATTATTGTGAGAAAGTTAAACTGTTGAATGATTATGTGGTATGGGATGGCCGACGGTATATGATAGCCCCTCATTTCCGGCTCCCGTGGTTTTTGTGCCTAGTTGAGCTACCCAGTGGTCAAGTAGGACCCAGTGGTCGAGGTGGAGAGTCAAGCAGGACTCGGTGAACCAAGCAGGGTTCACGGGGTGTCAAGTAGGACCCCCAGCTGAAGGCCAATCCTTTAGTATCCGGATACTAGGAGTCAGATTGTATGAGAGTCAGTTGTGATCGTGATGCATGTAATGAATGTGATGTATGTAATGAATGTGATGAATGTGAGGAATGTGATGGAATTGTGTAGTTGGTTTAATACAGTTACTGCATGAAAAACTCTATGTTTGGTATGTTTATTTACGGGTGATGCTTGATGTGTATGTATCAATATGCATGTATAGTGTTAAATGCCGTTCTATATTAATTATTATGCCAAACACTCACCCTTGCATATTTTTTTGGTAACCAGAGACAGGGAGGGGGAAGGAGCCATGGAGCCGCGCCAAGGGGGAGAACGGTGCCAGGGTCCGAGTGAATTTAAGTGACTCTTGATAGAGTCATATGTGTGTATCAAACTTCGTAGTATAATTATTAGTTGTGTTTAATTAAGACCGGATCGAATGTAAAATATATTTTAAAAATATATCACTGTTATTGGCATATGCTTCCATGGTAACCCTTTAGATTCACAGAACCACTTTTAGAGTGAAATTTGAGAGTCCGGTTGCATGTCTTGAATAATCCGATGTGGGAAAGGTGTTCGCTCTAGCGAATAGAACTTCGTTTAAGTGAGAGTCCGGAATCTCGCTTAAACGAGTAGGGGCCTCACTCAAGTGAGAAGTCCTGACACCCTTTTTCCCATCCGTTGTGTTCAAATTAAATTGCTTTTTCTCTAAATATCGATTAATTTTCAAGATAAGGGAGAATTTATCGTAAAAGGTAATTGTTTAAATAAAAATAAATGCAAAATAATCTAGGACGTTACATCAAGCTTTGAGTTATCACCAAGCTTGACTGTGGTGTGATAACTTTCATCTAAGTCAGAAAATAGCTCTTTCTTCCCACTTAGATGATTGTTGCATCCTGTATCTAACAACCATTGGTTGTCATTTCTATCAGCTACTGCATAAGTTGTTGTAAGCACCACCTTCATACCTTCCTCACTTTCTGTAACTCGGGCATGAATTTCTCTAATATTCAATGCTTTAGCACAACATTCTCGACTATAGTGACCAAACTTATTACAGTTATGGCACTGGATATGAGATTTGCATTCAGATTGAAAATGTTTGTACTTTTGGCATTTGTGACATTGAATATTAGATTTATTTGGAAATGACCCATTACCTCGTGTGGCTTGATTTGAGTCAAGTTGAGGATTCCTCCTTCTTCCTTTGAAATTCTGACCCTTTGATGTAGTTGGCCCTTCTTTGCATAGGTCCCTCGTTTCTGACATTTGTTTGAGCTTTTAATGCTTGCTCAACTATCCCACTTGACCTTTCGTTCATCCGCATCTCACATGACTCTAAGGATGCTTGCAAATCATTTAGAGTCATTGTGTTGAGATCTTTTGCTTCTTCAATAACTGCTACTATGTAATCAAAACGAGTTGATCTGCGTGCGTAAAAATTTCTCCATGATTTCTTTCTCCTTTATATATATCATCACCGTTGTTTTTCATTTGGTTGACAAGTTTGTCCACTCGTGAAAAATAATCACGAATGCTTTCTTCTCTTCCTTGTTCCATCAACTCGAACTGGCGTTTCAAGCCTTGCAACCTTATTTTTTTGACTGGATTAGCACCTTCATATGTTTTGAGTAAAATTTCCCAAGTCTCCTTTGCTGTTTTAGCATGGAAAATTTTCTCAAGAACAGACAGCTCCACAGATTGACAGATCAGAAATAAGGCTTTTTCATTAAGTAGATGATTTTTCTCTACTTGTTGCATATCAGCTTTTCCTTTGTCTTCTTCAGTTGGTTCAGCAAAACCATCTTTAATGATTTCACCATAACCATTGGTTTTTAAGCAAAGCTCCATGAGGCGTTTCCACATGGCAAAATTTGATCTGCCATCAAACTTGAAAACAATTGTTTGTACTTGTTGAAATTGACTTGCTCCCGTGCTGGAACTTGTTGCCATTTTGATACAACAAGCTCTGATACCAGATGTTGGCAATTAAAATAAATTGCCTAGTTGAAATTGAGATGCTATGGGAAGAAAATAAGAACACTCAAAGAGCAAAATTTAATTTCACTATAATATTTGTATAACAGATACACTCAAGTTTCTTTAGCTTTGTTAAAAGCTAATACATAAACACATAACACTCAAATAAAGCTTGTTGAAGCTTTCTCTCAATCTTTTCTTCTCACTTTCTTCTTCACTCAAGACATACTAATAACTAAGGCAAGGTATCCTATTTATACTAAATTTTGATGTCACTTTTCTAAGGAAAATTCAAGTTGAAACTTACTTCCTAAGTTAGCAAAATTCAAGTTGGATTTTACTTCCTAAGATAGAAGAGTTCAAGTTGAATTTTGCTTCCTAAGGTAGAAGAGTTCTAGTTGAATTTTACTTCTTAGGGTAGAAGAATTCTAATTGAATTTTGCTTTTTGAGGTAGAAGAGTTCTAATTGAATTTTACTTCTTGAGGTAGAAGAGTTCAAGTTGAAATTTACTTCCTAATCTTAACCACTAAGCTTCTAGCAAATCAAATAGCCAAGTTTAATTTCTAACAGATATGCCGTCAGGATTATTATTAAACAAATATTGTAAAATAGAAATAGCAACAACATTACCTTTAATTAGGAGAATGACTGATTGAGGTATGCATATACGATCTTAATTTATTTGGTTCGGAAAAAAAGTTACCAATACAGCATTTGCAATCCTTATGTGTATGTTGTTTATCATTAGTTTTATGCTAGAAATAAAATGATATTTTTAAAAAATAAGAATTTATTACTCCTGTTTGTATTTGAAATTTAATTTTTATTTATCAATAAAATCTATTTTTTAAAAATTTAAACTAAAACTTCTAACATATCCATTATGATATAGACAATATATACTCCATGTATTTATAAAAGACTTTATCTAAAAGATTTTATTGATTCTTTTTAAAAGACATTTTATCATTCTTAATTATATTAAACATTTTCTGTTTGTCTTTAATAAATAGATTGTGAGAAAGACTCACATTATACATATTTTTTTTTTATGTGAGTATCTTATAACGAATTATCAAAATTAACATATAAGTTAATTATGTGAATTTTTTAAAAAAGTTAAGTAACTTCTATAATAATCACATGAAATTAAATATCTTAGTTTAGCTTGACATATGTATAGTTAATTACACCGCTAATTATTCAATCACTTTACACAAGAATTTTTCTCGTATTATCATCCCTTATATAGATAATATAAAACTCAAATATATTTAATGATGGTAAAATTTTATTTTTTTTAAGATGAGTAAAATTTATATGTTGCAGATATATTCAAAAGAATTATAAAAAACTTTGGGATTTTAATTGATAGTGAAATTTAATTTGTTTTATAAGTTAGATGTGTGTAATTTAGTTAAGAAATACATCATAAACAAAAAGTATTTTTCATGTGGGCGCAGGAGATCATCAAGCCTCGAAAGATATGATGTTATCCTATTGAGTTCTCAGGGGTTAAATTTGCTTAAACTTTATTTTAAAAAATGGGCAAGAGATTATTTTAGCTATATAGATACTCCTTTCTTCTTCATATGCAAAAATTATTCTTGTTAAAATCATCTATATATTATTATTGAAAAAATTAAAAATGTATATGGTAATTAAATATAAGGTAATTAAAAATTTGGAATATATAAAACTAAAGTAATTTTAATATTTTATAGATTTTACGAAATAACTCACATAAAGATATATTTTTTAAAAAAAATGTAGTTTACAATAAAAGTTGAAAGAAATATAAATCAAATGTAAATGTAACTTGTAAGTTTACACAATATGAATTTTGTTACACCAACGTCAATCATCATTTATTACATAAATTTTATAAGTTATGTAATTAATGTATCGAAATTTAGGGGGTCAACATATTTCTACTGTGATAATGATTTTTGTCTATCTAATATATATATTTTTTGTTTCATTAAGTATTGAATATGTGTTAAGAATTCATTATAGTCCATACACTTTGATCAATCAATTCACTTAGCCCTCTTGATTATCTAAAATATATTTGCTAAAATTATAAAAGTTATTTAAAAAAAGAAGAAATGGAATGACAATAGACATATTGAAGTAGTAATAATATTCCCCTAAAAATCAAATTGAAAATGATTCTAAATTGAATAATAATGTAAAAATTAAGGGTAGATTATATAAATCAAGATGTGAAAATATTACAAAATCCTAATTTTAAAGAAAAATTACACTTCACCTTAAAACTAATAGAATATATCAATGAATATTCCTACCATCTAACTATAGTTAACACCTTAATGTTTATTTATTTTTATATTAAAAAATTATGAACAAGAAAATAAGTTTTGTGGAATCATTGTTGTTAAAACTAAGTCTAATTTGTAAAGGATTTTAAAATTACTGGTTATTATTTCAAAGACACCAGGATTTGTTAATAACACACATCAAGACATTTAATTAAATAAAGTTTGTCTACGTTTTATCTAACATGTTCAATTAAGTGTTTCAAGTTACTAATTTATGATGCATATGTTATAAATGAAATAAGGAGTCCATCATTAAAAAGTTTATCTTAAGCTATACAGAATATTTCAGAACAAAGTCTAGTTGGGACAAAAACAGTTTGCGTACAAGTCCGTTCCAAAGAAAGTCTGATACTATAACAACGCTCTAGAAGAGTTTGATTTGGTTATGCCCTTCTAGATTCTTGGACTACTAAGTTATATTCACTCTTTCTCAGAACTTAACACGCATGTTTGCTTTAACATCAGACCCTGGACTTTTAAACATCAAGAACGTTACTTTGAATATTGCATCATACAAAATCAATGATATTTTCGAAGATGCCTAGAATTGAATTTTAATCAAGAGAAAGTGTGTTTATCAATAAAAGAGGAAAGAAGACAAACCGGTGCAAGAATCAACGATCACATGGATAAGACATTGGGGAAGCTACTCTACGCAGATCAGAAAGTGGACGAAGATCAATACTTATGTTAGAAAGCAATCAGAAGGTTAACCATGCCATTTCTATACTAGTTCATAATAGAAGAAAGACTACAAAAGGAATTTTGCTATGAAGCACTCAAGGAACTCCATTTAAGTGCAAGTTTTAAAGATCCTCAATTTAGACCTTTTGTCTTGTTCTCAACTTCAGAGTCAGCAAGCTTCAACGACTACTTCTCTTCAACGGATTAACAACGGTCATCTTCCTTGACCTATAAATATAAAGAGAATCTAGACTTTGAAAAAGTTAACGAGTTTGAAAAACTCTCACGTGAGAATCTCTTAAGATTTATTCTTAAAAGCAAAAACTTTCTTTGTATCTCTACTTCTTACAGACTTAGTCTTTGTGTTTCATACTTAGTGTATCTAATCTTTAACGTGTATTATCTTGTACAATAAGTTCTAAAAAACATATACGCACTCTCAAATTTTCTATTTGTGTCAAGTCTGGTGTGTTGTCAGTCTTAGTTTATTTATTTTTATATTAAAAAATTATGAACAAGAAGATGAGCTTTGTGGAATCATTGTTATTGGTGAGGTTGGACTTCAATAGTCATTAAAGACGTAAGGAATCTAGTCATAGTTAACAAGGACAAGGTTGTCATTAAGGTTGGAGGATTAGTCATAGAAGACATGATTGACTTTAACGAGGTAGACAGAGGAAGAATGGAAGAGCTAGTAGCAAAGCCCATAGAAACAAAGATCAGTATAAAGATGATAAATAAGGAATTGTTGAGGATAAATGAAGAGACCGATGTGTCATCAAAGAATGGTGTAACACCCTCGGTTAACTAGACCCTTCCACTAGATCATTCTACTTAACTGAGAGGTTACGAGTTTAGAAAAATATGGAAGTTTTTTTTTATAATAAAATTTGGTGGAACAGACATCTTATATACGACTTATTCATACACAACTCATGGTCATACTCAACTTGTTGTACCTACTGAAATCAGAGGCACGCAGGCTCCCTTACAACATGAAAAGAGAAACATCTATCGCAATCACCCTCGGTCCAAGTTTATCTGATCCTCGATGCGAAGTCTGCGTTGATCACCACAAGGTTGAGTGAGGTCCAACCAAAAGTCTGTAAAAACAAACTGTAAGGGTGAGCTTTCTCTTCCAAACAAATCAGAGGGTGTCATTTCTGACGTCCTCTTACAACCATCAATTATTTACAACCAAGGAACTCACACTCAGGGAAAGACTAACTCTTTTAAGTTATATCACACCTTTTTGACTTTCCTCACGTTCCTAATAACATACCCCAGTTCCACAACTAACTTTTACTACTATCAGAATAGATACTATCCTTACAGTTATTCAATCACAACCACAATATATCAATGATATGTAATGCAATGCATGAGTTTATTCAATCTGTCCACCTTATCCACCTTTCCTTTAGCTCGTATGAATGCATGTGGGCTCATTCTTATCTCGTCAATCATACTTATCATCATCATTCTCAGAACCCGTCCTGCACAGGCTGCCCCTGTACACAACATTTCTGAACTAGAGAGACCGGAGCCCACCAAGTCCCTCACATCATAGGGTACGAAGGACTCTCAGGTCCTATTTATCATCAAGAATCCATATCATATTATAAAAGGGACTTGGCTCTTCCACGGTCATAGTTACATTCCGTCATTTAGTCAAAGTACATCAGGCTTGCATCGTCTCACCCGGCTCAGGCGCGACTCTGATGCCATTGGGTTTCCGTCCCTGTTGTACTCCCAAGGTTCTCCTCGGAGACCGAACATGAATGTCCTCCAACGTACCCAGGTGTGGCTCTAGTTTCTCAATCAGTTGTTATTATGTATGATGCATGGTTCATATAAGTTCATATTCTTTCTCTTGGTCTCTGCCACTGGTAGGTTCCGTTAATGATTCATTTTCATTCTCAATCCCTCCTCGAGGTTATTGGTATTTATCAAATCAAAGGTTTGGTTTGGTAGGTTAGATGGATAGATCAAGGATTAGGGTAATTGGGCTTTTAAAGGTTGGGTATGGTTTCTTATACTTTCACCTCCACATACATACATCCGCATTACTTCTTTTATGACTGGGTAATTGAAATGAAAATGACTCAGCGTATTATCTCTTTACACATTCGGGTACGATTCATCATTTTCTCATACTTATCTTTTTCTCATACTCATCACCTTCCACATCATATATTTTGCTTTCATTACGAAACTCATTACCGTGACAGGTACATGTTAATATTTTCTCTAGATACATCAATAGTACCTCATATTGCATAATGTATTTTCCACAGTATGATCAGTTATCAAGATATCATCACTGATGAATTTATACAGTTATTATATCACCTATCCATCATTTTCCATTTATATCACATCTTATTACACATTACAATTTACCCAAGCATGTATATCATAACCAATAATCAATTCATTCAAGTCAATCAAACACACTGATTTCAATCAATATCATAACCCATATATAATTCACGTAAACCAGACAAACATACTGGATTTAATCACATAATTCACTCGTTGATCTTACACAATTACTTTATGTGTTCTAGTTCGATTTTAAGGGACTGGTGTGGATACCTGACTTTAACTACACTAAAACTTTGTCTTATCAAGTTTGCTGATTCTTAATTACCTTATTCTAAATTTGTTATTATTTTCAATAATCAATTATTCTAAGCTTAGTTCATTTTCACTCAAGAAACATTTATTATTAAAATCTACATTTTTAGATACTATGTTTAGACTATCCTTTTCTTTTGTGAACCAATTATCCTGGTTACCATTGTTCTTCATATAAATCAGATTTTCCTTTTTCTACCCATTTATTTAATTACTACTTGAGGCCTATTACTAACTGAATCATGTATTTTGACTTAAAATATACTTAGAATTCATTTTGGATAATTTGTTAAATCCATCATTTCTTATCAATCCTCTTATACTTAGTTTGTTCCTAGGGTTTACTTAATAGTTTATTACTATTGTTATTTGTTGGAGTTTACTAACATTCAAAATCTTTACTTAAATTCCTAATTTTTACTTTAACATTATTACTATTATTCTTTCCGACTCCCAAGCATCTATATGTTTTCCCTGTCTTAATATCTTTATCCATGAATTGTTAGGTCCTACTTGTTTTTTAGACAATTTAGGTTATTTTCATAATTATTCATAAAATATGACAGTTTTATTTCGACTTAAGTAACGTTCTATTTGACAGATAATAATATATTAGATTTTAAAAGTAGTAAATGAAATGGTAGAATATTAAATAGCATCGCTTTAATTTAAGAAAGTACCCGTCTGTTAATAATAATAATAATAATAATAATAATACTCTTAATGAGAGTGGTAGTTTTAATAATAACAGTGGTAATAATTCTAAGGCGGAAGGGCCGACCATTATGTCTGATAATATAAAAGACAGAGTTAAATAAGAAAATACTATGAGCGGCGGTAAAGCCGGCCATTATGCTCAATAATATAGTGACTGAAAAATATTTAAGAGCGGCGGCAAAGCCAGCCATTATGCTCGATAATATAGTAATATAAATTTATAAAGAAAATATTTAAGAGCGGCGACAAAGCCAACCATTATACTCAATAATATAATAACATGAATTTCATTAGGGATAATATTTACGAGCGGCGGCAGAGCCAGCCATTATGCTCAATAATAATAATAATATAAAAATGATAATGATAATAATAATAATAATAATAATAATAATAATAATAATAATAATAATAATAATAATAATAATAATAATAATAATAACAATCATAAATTTAATGTTACTTTGTTTATCATTTGTTGTAAGTGCCCAATTTTATAAACCTTATAGTTTTATCTATCTTTCGAGATATCAATAAAAACAAGTCATAATCGATAAAATTTTTCTGTTGGCACATGGTTATTAAGACACGTTTTACGAGATTTTTATAAAATATCCATTTTAATTTATTTTCATTTTTAATATAAAATTTAACCATCAGTTACCAAAAACTAGATATTTTAAAATCCATCCATTGGATCGCGCCGAAACTTAAAACTAACATCTCTGAGTACTAACGTAACGCAATGGGATATTTCTAAGACACGATTTACCGAAAAGAAAGCCCCCTTACCTCATGGTCAGGTTCGGTTTTGAGGAGGGAAAAGAATAGGTCCGCCGGAACTTCGTCAAACGCTCCCGATCGTTCACCGATTGCTCCCGAACTCAAGGAAATAACACATGCACACAAAATGAGCAAAAAGGGGTCACGGTTTGGCTTTTTAAAACAGAGGAAAATTCACCATAAATTTCAGTTTGCAAACTGATTTGAGCATGGAAAATTCAAGGGTAAGTCTAATGAACACAAATGCAAAATTCCTTACCTTTATGGCTTAGAAGGCTCACGGTTTTGGAGGTTAAGACAAGAAGGATCAAACTATATTTTAGGGGTCTCATGCTTGAACAAAATTAAGAAAAGGTGGCTGTATGGGTGAGAGGGGCCACGGGTTGGAACAAAAGAAAAAGAGAAGTGGAAAATTTTAGAAGAGTGAAGGTAGAAAATGGTGGTGGTCGTGATTTGGTGGCTTACGGTGGAGGAGGTGGTGGTCGACGGTGGCTTAAGGAGAAGAAGAAATAAGTTGAATTTTTTTAAAATTGAAGATGGTTAGGAGTGGAAGCTGCCGAGAATGAAGAAAAAAAAAAGTGAAGGGGTTTGTAATTTATTAAATGGTAGGATGATTTTATGATAGTAAGAAATTTATCATTTATTGATGAGTGGTAGTAGCTGATTTTGAATTGGAAGGAAGGAGAATTTTGTTTGATTTCTGGCCGTGATTCTATAAGAGAGCAGATGGAAATATAGCTGAAGGAATGTTGAATTTATGCTAAGGAAAAGGAATGAAAATCATGATGGAGTTTGTTAGCAATTAATGCTAAATGGAGTGCAGCTGTTGGCGTGAAGGGCTGGAGGGACAGGGAGGTGACACCTGTCCCGGTGAGGTGGCTGGTGTGGTGGTGGGGTTGAAATCGGTGGCCGGAAAATTAAATCGTTACCTGACGATTTTAGGTGTGTAAGATTTTTAGGAACCGGAAATGAAGGGTGTTAAAAATAAATATAGAATAATTCGTGGGAGCAGAATCTCGAAAAATACCCAACATGAAACTTGGAGATCTACTTTTCTTCTTCAATTTGATATATCATTTGCAGCGATCCAATATCGGTAGCCCGAGATATGGCCAAAACAAACAGGATGTCCTATTCGCCACGAATCAGGTAAGGCTGTAAAAATAAATTTGTATAAATTTTTCTTGGAGAACTGGGCTTCGTTCCCTTCATAAGACTTGTAGATATCCTCGATATAGATCCACAACAAAAAGAACAGAGTGATTCAAGCACCGTAAGAGGGTGATACGCCTATTTTTCTAAAACTGGACAGTGTAGTGACATGATGAGTAGGGATTGATAAAGATTCTAAAAACTGTACATATATAAGGTTTTAGCTTTTGAGATCTTCATAAAAAATGTAGATAATTTTGATACGGATATTTTTACACTAAGTTTGCATGAATCGAATGTCGTATGAGAAAGTTATGAATTTGTGAATGAATCATGCGCAAGGTAAAAACGTGAATAACATGGTTCTAGGATCGATTTACTAAACCCTTGAATTTGAGCATGTCAGAGTAGGAATTTAGGGTCGAGACAAGAAATAGAGATTGAAGATCTCTTTGAAACAAAGTGAAAAAGACCAGAGTCATCCCGATCAAGCATTGTTTGAGAAAGTTAGGCCCGAAATGCCAAGGAAGCGCAGGTTGAATTTATGAAGAAATGAGATAGCTCATGAATGAGGTTGATAGAGTCTGAATCAAGTCTCGGGCTCTTCAGGAAACATTCCTAAAACGTCAAAACGAGTCACCAGAGACTGACCGCGTCACCATCAGATATTCTGAGGTATATGCACGGTCAAACGTAGGGGACATTGAGGTTTCTGATTTGGTCCGATCAAACCCAATCAATTATCTTCGATCCGTTACAGGGAAACCCTACTGTGACTAACCTCCTTTACGGAGTCACTAGTCTCAAGTCGGGTTACCAGAAAAATTCAACAACTGGGCCCCACAATATAATACCAGAAAAACTCTTAATATTTTATTATTAAAATATTATTACTTATTATAAATTAATCAAAATATTAATTTACATTATAAATTAATTAGGACTTAATGAAATATAAATTTTAATATTATATGTATATTCTTATATATTTTCAAATAATTATAATTATAATTATATATTTTAAATTTTATCTTTACTAATTATTCCTAATTAATCAATTAATTTACACATAGTTTACTAAAAGGATAATCTAAACAATTTATTGTAATTTAACAAGATAAATTTTTTGATTATAAATCAATTAATTATTAACATCTACAATATTTTATTAACACTCACAGTCACTTATTTCTTACTCTACTTTATTATTCTCTATCTCTAGTACTCTTTACCTTTCTCCTAAATCTTTATTATCATACTACACTTTTCCTTACTCCTACTTAGCTACTGCTAGTACCTTGAATACTTTTTTCTCTATCATTTCTGATTTCTCAGAGTCACTCGGGATCAGGCCAAAGCCTCAAGTTCCGCTAAAACATTAGAACACTCTCAGAGATCCTGAGAGTCTAAGGCCTTATTCTAAAAACTAGGGCTGTTACAAATGGCGATGGCAAAATAGGTGACATAAAAAAGAGAGGGCCAAACCTGGCAACCAAATTGTCATAGGAAGAGAAAGTGCAGAGCAGGTAGGGACTGAAGGCTAAAGAATGGAAAAGTAGTAGTTTTTATTTTGGTGAAGGAGGAAGAGAGAAGGATTATAGGATTTTTTTGAGGAGGAGAAAGGTCGATGGTGTTGATGGAAGTGTCACAGTTAATGTAATACGAAAGACCTGTGGAGTGGAATATTCCATTATTTTTCTAATCTCAAATTCAGAAAAATCTTAAAATCAAGTTTAGTTCTCTTATTAAATTTTACTGTCCAAATCAAGTCAAAATTGTCTAAATTTTTCCAAAATAGAAGAATATGAGTCAATCTATCAATCTTAAGAAAATGGCCTTATTAGGGTTTCCTAAATTTAAACCCTCTAGAATCATATTAGGATTTTTTAAATTCGAACCCTCTAAAACTAAATTAGAGTTTCCTAAATCTAAATACTCTAGAACCAAATTAAGGTTTTTCTCACTAGAGATCCATGCCGGCTTTACCTTTCGGTGAAGTGAAAGGATAATTTCCCAACGATTTCCACCATTTAGTGAAGTATTTAAAGGTTGAAACGATGAAGAAAAACAAGGAGGAGAGATTTGCTCATATGCACAAACTAAAAAGCAAAAGCTCTTATACTTTGTTTTTGTCATGATTTGTGAAAATAGTTCATTTCTTTGTAATCCAAGTTTCCATCTTTGTAACAGTGTAGCTCTTACAAGTTAAAAGGTTTAATTATGTTAGGTTAGAGTTTTTATTTTTTTAGCATTTTGTTTTTTGAGCTAAAGTGTAAAGTTTCAAAAACTTCATCTCAAATTCTCACGTTAATTTATTAAAGATCATGATATAGTTGTCCTAAGTTAGAACAAAAGTTTTGAACACCAGGATCTCTTTAAATTTAGAGATACTTGTTTTTAGGATAATTCAATTAATCTCTTTAAGTATTCTAACATTGGTTCTAACCATATATATAAGTCTTAAAGATTTGAGATTGCAAGTTTTGTGTTTTGTAGTAAAAGCAAAAGTTTGGTCCTCCACCCTTTCGCAAATTCTTATGGCTCCTTGATACAATCTAGTCTAAACTTCAAACAACATAAACAATCAATGTCCTAAATCATCAAATTTATGTTCTATGAATAATCTAATAAACAAAAACTTAGAGAATACTAACGAAACTAACTTGGATGCTAATAAAATATCTAATTGTTTGAAAGTGTCCTTTAATTCCAACAATCATAGCGATATCAATAATTCTTGAAATAACAATGAAGTGGAGTTCGAAAGACCAAATGAATGATGAAGGGAGAAAAGAGAAAGGGAAAAAGAAGAAAAATAAATAAAGGAGAAATGGGTGGGAAGAGAATTGTGCACTAGTTCAAATAAAAAGTTTAGTCAAATTAGATCTCACTTTAAGGCTACTAGAAATGAACATGCCAACATGAAGCTGATACTTGGATGCATTACATTCGACATGGTCAATGCAAATGCATGATGATACCTTGCGTCAACATATGATTAATGTAAACTTAGTCCCCCTTTGCATCCTATTTGAATTTCCAAATTATTTATTTTTTCAATTTTAGGGTTTATGTCGGTGATCCACAGAAATTCAAATTTGTTATTTGCGTCGACAGTTGCTAATGTAAATGACGCTTTACTCGAGTGTTAAGTAGCATCAACCATACCGATACAAATAGTGTCATTGTTAAAGGGTGATACAAAGTGACAACATTATTTAAATACATTCTAGTACTGTATTGTCTTTAACTACTACATTAATTGATAAAAAGAAATAAAATTTATCAATCTCTTCTAACAATTAAATAGGAAGTACAAAAATTCTTTTTATATGAATGAATATGTAATCGTTATATCATTAAAAATGTAAATACCTAAAAAAAAATACCTCTTTTTTTCCATATCACTTGTCAGTTTATGATGTAAAAACATTATATATTTTTTTTACTAAATATATTCTTTATTAATTCATACTCCATGTTTCAAATACTATGTTATGTAATATTTGTTTACTGTTTCTCTTATCCCAATGCCTTCTAGCTGATGGATTACTATTGAAGGGTATAAAGGAAAACATGATAATATTTTAATGAAAACAATGACATTAATATAATTTCTTAATTCTGGTGAACAAAACCTAAGATGACAAGTGATATGGAATGAGAATAATACTATTTTAAGAAACCCATTAGGGCTGAAGCTAACATGATCCTTAGTTTATTTTATACAATGGTAATAACCATTAAGCTTTTCAAGCCAAAATTATATATAAAACCTTTTTAGCTATATTATACGGATTTAAAAAAGGTTAAAAGTAATTCATATAAGAGTTATGTTGACCTAATTAATTCTTAAAATTGAGTTGAAGTCAGTTAATAGAATTTGTTAGAAGAAAGTAATGTATTTATCATATTTTTTTATTAGCAAAACAACATAATTGAATTAAATAAGGTACAACATAATTGAATTAAATAAGGTACAAGGGGTACCTTAACCCATATACAAAAGTAATTTACTTACAACTTGATAAATAAAGAAAAGGTTCTCTAAACCATTCATTAAAGCTCCTAAAGAATTTTTGCATTCGATACTTCAACCATAACCAAGATCTATACTGAACCAACTCAAACATATTCTCTACATTCACAATCTGTCTGTTAAAGATGACTCCATTTCTTGATTCCCAAATGGTCCACACTGTTGCAAACCACAAGACAACCAAACCAAGTTGACTCTTGTTACAAAACCCAAAGCTCAAAGTACATTCAAAATTATCCTTTCCAAAATGATGTAAGACCGAGCAATAGCCAAACCAACTAAAACACTTCTGCCAAAGAGAATAAGTAATTTTACATGAGAAGAAAAGATGTGAAAAAGTCTCCCCCAGAGAACACAAAGGCCAAATGTATTATCAGACACAATACCACGAGAAGCTAAGTTATCCAATGTTGGAACCTGATTGTACATTAGTCGCCAACCAAATGTATTTATCATATTTTGATTTCTGCAATAATTATCTAATAAAATATTACTACTTCCGTATTAATAAACCTCCTTTTATATTATTTTTATTACTCTCACTATATTAATTTTTGTAAAAATTATAATTAAGCTTCAAATTATCTTCATTTAAAGTCATAGTTTTGTATTATATTAATCAAAGAAGTTAAAAAGCTTAATAACTATCTAGAATTACTTTTATTAAATTTATTAAATATTAATTATATTTGTTATACTTTTAATTAGAAATATTTTTTCAAACTCTATTGATAATAAGAGAGAAGATGTATTTTTAGGAGAACTATCGTTGCTTTAATTTTTTCACATATATTAAGAAATTATTAAATGTGTAATTATTTGTGAACACCATTTTTTCTCTTTTTATATTATTATTATTAAAAAATAAAAGAAAAATTAATTGAATTCACCACTCTCTCCAACGCCACCATCCCGAAAACACTCCCAAAAACATGCCCCAAATCTTGTTTTTTGTTGCTCCCAAGGTAACCATCCTTAGATCATAAATGGAGGACGAAATCATTTTTTTCATTCTTCTTCATAACCACTCAACAATCCACCATAAAAAAACAACCCCAAACCATCATTTCCTTCAGCCTCCCTTACCAACAACAACAAAAAAAAACTCTTTAAAAAAACCTCCATCAATATAAAAAGGAAACCCACCAAACAAAGAAAAAGGATCAAGAAAAAAAAGTTGAAGAAAGAAAAGTCCATCAAACCGCAGCTACCGACGGTCTCTCCTTTTTCTTTCTTTCTCTTTCATTCATTTTCTTTCTCTGTCGCCGTTCCTCTTCATTTCTATGTTACTAGACTAAAACCTAGGTTGATAAAATGTTGTGGTTACTGGACATTGTAATGGGCCTTTCTTTCTTTCTTTTTATTTTAGACAAAGGTTAAATTAATAAACTTATATTTATTTAATGTGAATGTTGCTAACAAGTGCGCATTGACTTAGTGGTGAACCCTTGTCTTTAGTCACCAGAAAGGAAGTTGTTTGAAACCTAACTTCCTTTCTTTTTGTGTTTTTTTCAAAATAAAACTGGAGCTTACATCAGTCATTATAAATCTACCCACTTTCATGGAAATGTGATTGTGGTAGCCTAGTGGTGATTCCATTCTTTGTATACCACTAGGGAAAAGGTTTGAATCCTGCCTCTTGTCCTTATGTTATTTTTTTTATTTCGTCAGTCATGAGTTATTTATTAAATCTAAAAAATTTGTAACCTTTCTAATAAAGAAACAAGTGTCTTGATGACATATGTGCTCTACCTTTTACAATGAGGAACTGGGTTCAAGACTTATGCATTGCATTCTTCTTTCTTTTCTTTTTTTGTTTTACTTCTTTTTTCTTTGTTTCCATTATTATTTGTGTATTAATATTTCTATTTATTTATTAATTGCTATGTATAGGAAATGTTTTGTCCCTTTTTTAGCTGTATTAAAATTTTTTTATTCAATCATTATTACTTATTTGCGGTTATTTATTTTAGCATTTTTTAAAAAAACATTTAATTACTTTTTGTTTGTTAACTTATGAAAATAAGTTAGTCATAAACAAATGAATAAGTAAATAAAATAGATTCTTAGTCTAGTTTTGGAATTTTATTTCCTTTCTAAAAAATATATATAAGTTTTTTTAGACATAAACAAAAATATAAATATCTTTTTTAGAATAAAATGTCACAAGAATCTTATAACAATGTCGTGCAAAATGCTTTGCCTACATGGTGTTAAGATTTTAAAGGTTTATGCACGTGCGAATTTTTTCGCCTTGTATTTCTTATTTCTCATGAACTTCCTCTCATTATTAAAAATCAAATCAATCAAAAATAATTTAAATATCTTTAAAATTAATTCCAAAGAACTACGTAACCCTGATTTCTCAAAAGCTCAAGAATGCATAGGAGCGAGAATCAATTCCTGTCAGGCCCACTTTCCTTTTAATAATTTTTGTGTGTTTTTGTCCAATCTCAAAAAATTTTAGAAAATTGTTTTATCATGAGAAGGTTAATTTAGACGATACATCTTGTTAGTCTTTCTCATATTTTCAATATACTTTATTTTTCTTATAGAGAATGGTTAATTTGGACGGGACGTCTTGTTAACCTTTACTTTCACTCTGTTGTACCATTTCTTACTGTCATTGTTTTGTCGTTTCTTATTGTCACTGTTTAGTCAAGTTGTTCGGTTTAAGATTAATTTAGACGAGACGTACTGTTAACCTTATTTAAAAATTTCTTCGTCTGCTTTGTTTGTTCCTTTTGTGAAGAAGTTTAAATAATTTCTGGGCTACTTATAATGCGCGCTATCAATTTGAGGTAACCGTTTTATAACGGACAGTGTGAGGTGCTAATACCTTCCTTATCTGTAATTAGACTCCCGAACTTTAAATCTCATTTTTATGACCAGTGCTTTAACAAAGGTTTTCCTAATATTTTACCTTTAAAAAATATTGGTGGCAACTCCCTATTTTTTTGAAAGGATTTCGAACCGTTTTACCATTAATGTTTTAAGGGTCGGCCTCCCTCTGCGATCTCGGTCGTGACATTATTTAAATTGATATAGACTGAAATACCTTAATTAATTCTATTATTTTATAGTATATAAATAATATCTCAATTTCGTAATGTATTCATTGATCAAATGAAATGTGATAGGAGAGAGATACATCAAGTACAAGATGATACTATTAAAAAATATAAATTGATTACACCTTAAACATCTTAATTGATTACACCTTGAACACCTTAAGTGACCATAATTTTAAGATAAAAAAAACTAAAATAACAATAGTTATGGATGGAGAGAGTAATTAATAAGAATGTATATTAAAAAATAACAAATATACATTATAAATTGAAACTTTTTATTAAAAAGATAAAAAAATTCAAAATTAGAGTTTTATAAAAAAGATTATAGGGAATGGGAATTATTACAAAAAATGAAAAAATATGGAAATAAGAATAAACATATATGGGGCCCTTTGCAGACAGAATATTAAATATAAAAATGAGAAAGTGTACCAGTGTAAGTGAACATTGAATGAGTCATGCTTTCTTCATTTGGCAGAAGATTTAAACTTCCAGAGTTAGATATGCATAATTTAATGCACTGTCATGAATGACAAACTATTTAAACTTGGAATCAAACAAGCAGTCGTTGATATGACAACATAGAAAATTACCAAAACAGACAAAAGGTTGATTCACCAAAAAAAAAAGACAAAAGGTTGATGAAAGCATCTGCAACTTTGGATTCTTGCTTGACAAGATAAAATCATGAGGCCACTTTCTTTATGCGTGAATTTAATAGGATGATCTGCACTCTCATTTTCTTCTCCTGTGGGCTCACTCAGTCTATACTTTCTCTGTGTTATTGAAAAGCTACTTTCTTTTTTCCCCTTCTTTTCTACCTCTTTTAGTTGTTTTGTTATCATTTACTCTTCTCTCTGAGAAGGGGTTTCCTTACATTTAACGTTAGGTAAGAACTTCATCCTTTTCTCCTTTTACAACAGTCACCATTGCATTCAGTGTACATGGGCATAGGTAGTTCTGATCCCTTCTGATTTTTCTTTTTCATTTCATTAAAAAGTTACTTGTTTCTTATTATTTTTGTTGATCATCAATTTGGGTATGTAAAATGGCTAATCTTGGTCAAGTCCTTGATTTTGGTTTGTTGACTTGGTCATGGCAGGTGTGAGGTTCTCATTTCTTATAAAAAAAAAACATGATTTTGTCTAAACGTATAAAATTTGATGCTAAAAGTTGATATAGTAGGATTTTAGAGATGTCCAAGTTTCTTTAAGGTTGTTTTCATATGTTATGTGGTACATCTCAAGAGGTGATTCTTGTTATGTTATGTTGGTGATGTTTCAGGAAAGTATCAATTGGAATGTGGTATTATGAGAGCAAAGAGTTTGATAAGTAAGAGGAAGTTTAGCATTAGAGCGAAGTTGAGAAATATGATAAAGTGCATATGTTCCGGGGAGCAATCAAGGGTAGATGAATTGGGTTACTCGTCAGAGTCACTGGCAACCAGGGACTATTCAGCAAGTGGTGGTTGTTCATCTCGACCTGCTGAAACTGAAACAAAGATTGACAATAGCAATATTGAAGAAGCAGAGTCATCTCTCCGTGAAAGTGGTTATTTAAACTATGAGGTAACATCAAAATTTTATTTGCTCTTGTGGCATCACCTGAAGATTCTCCAACTTAACATCCGAGCAAGCTCATTGCTTTGAGCTAGTTCACTGTTGGAATAGAAACTACAAGCACTTAGCTCTAGCAAGTTTATTCTGACAAACAGAGCCTTTATGAGGTTGGGTATATTAAGCTTATTTTAAAGTAATGTTTTTAGAATCGAACACCTCCTTTAACCAATAAAGGTATCATTTTAAGTAAATCATAGATTTTACTGAGATTGAATCGATAATAGTAACCGAAAATATCTAGTGGGTTCAGCCGATATAATCAAATTGGTCCAACTAGTTTTTACAACAATGTTTCAAAGAAATGATTCCACTATTTATAGTGCATTTTTTTTTTAAAAAAAACTAACAATTATTTCCTCAAGAGTAACCCTTCCTAAACTTGCACCTTTATTTTTAGGGTTCTGTGAACTTTAACACTCACTAAAAGTAGAAATCTTAGAAATATTACATTTGTTTTCCATATAATGATTGTAAGAAAAAGTTACCATTTATAAGTGGTTTAAACTTAGTCAAGATTTTGTTACCAACAAAAACTCAGGCAAGATTAATATAAGTCTTTTTTTCATTACAATAGGCAACTATTCATATTTGATATTGAAATCTGAAAAGAGTGACATAATCATAGGACCAGAAAAACTGAATTCAATTATTTTAATTTATACCACTTTGGAACAACTATAATATTACAACATAATTGAAATATTTCATTTTGAACAATAAAGGGTGTTTTGATCTAGTCGTTGAGAAAAAATAGCATAGCATCTGCTCTGAGAGCTTAACCTTCTGGTCTAGTGAAGTGACACACACTTATCTAATTATCTTACAACCGAGTTCTCTAGTCTATACACTGCTTAAAATAAGGGTTGAATTGGTTTTCAGAACAGAGTTCTGGTGTATCTAATGAACTAATGGTTTAAATGACGTACAACATTTATTGAACATATGCTTTTCTATATCACATTTTAGGTTTCTGTGCTTCAGTCTTAGGCTGTAATATCTAATATGTGGTCTTTTTTGGTATGAAACTTTTGCCTTATCCCAAAATATGATTTTATTGATATTTGAAAAGCCTCTTCATAAGATGAACATAAATGACCTTTTCACAATAGGAAGCTAGAGCCTTGCTAGGAAGACTTGAGTATCAGAAAGGCAATATTGAAGCTGCACTTCATGTATTTGAAGGAATAGATATTGCTGCTGTCATTCCCAAGATGAAAATTTCTATATCTAGAAGATGTGAACCTGATATACGCCGTTCGCAAAGCGATGCAATGCCTCCTATGTCAATGCATGCTGTTAGTTTACTTCTTGAAGCTGTTTTTCTTAAGGCTAAATCATTGCAAGCTCTTGGAAGGTTTCTAGGTGCTTCTTTCATCTTGTTCTTGGTTCTTATTTAACAATATCTTTCCTGCACTTCATCCTCAAAGTCTCTAGTTTTAGTGAAGATTATTAAATGTCTATTTGATAACTAGTTGTGTAAACGAAGTTTGACTAACGACATCATTTAATGGTTGGTGTTAATCTAATGGTTGGTGTTAATCTAACATATCGTTCAAGACACCTTTTAACTTCGTTTGACCAACAGATAAAAAACTCGCTTCAGGGAAAACCCAACTGAAAAGCAAACAAACACTACATTTTTTGAACAATAGAAAGATTAGGCTATTAGTTTGCAGTTTATGATTTTGTTTGTTGTTGTAATTTGCTAATTTGCAGATGCTGCTCAGTCATGTAAAACTGTTTTAGACACTGTTGAATCTGCTTTACCAGAAGGCTGGCCTGAAAACTTTGTTTCAGACTGTAAACTACAAGAGACACTGGCAAATGCAGTAGAGCTGCTTCCAGAGTTGTGGAAGCTTGCAGGGTTCCCTCAAGATGTTATCTCATCATTTAGGAGGGCATTGCTTTATCATTGGAATCTTGACATTGAAGCCACTGCAAGAATCCAAAAGGAATTTGCTTTGTTTCTTTTGTACAGTGGTTGCGAAGCAAGCCCTCCTGCTCTCCGCTCTCAATTGGACGGTTCCTTTGTGCCAAGAAACAACATAGAAGAGGCTGTTCTTCTGCTTCTGATTCTGCTGAGGAAATCTGTTCATGGAAACATTGTTTGTGACCCTTCAATAATTGATCACCTTTCTTTTGCTCTAAGTGTTTCTGGAGAAGTCATGACTCTGGCTAAACAGGTTGAGGAATTGCTTCCTGAAAACATGAAAAGAAAAGAAAGATATTACATTCTAGCTCTGTGTTACTGTGGAGAAGGTGAATATATGATTGCTTTGGATCTTTTGAGGAACTCTTTGATTAATAGAGAGAATTTAGACTGCATACAGGAATTGCTTCTAGCGTCAAAAATTTGTGCAGACAAGAAGATTTGTGTTGAAGAAGGAATCAAATATTCTTACAAAGCCATTTCTCAGTTGCATGGAAAATGCATGCAGATGGTAGCTGTTGCAAATTGCTTACTAGGTGTTCTTCTGTCATCAAAATCCAGGTTAGCTGCTTCTGAATCAGAGAGGGCTTTAATGCAGTATGAAGCACTCGGTGCTCTAAAAGCTGCTGAGAGAATGATGAGGGAAAGTGATCCTTACATTGTCCTTCATCTTTGTCTAGAATATGCTGAGCAGAGGAAGTTAAGTATTGCTTTTTATCATGCAAAGGAACTGGTTCAACTAGAGGGTGGATCTAGTATAAGTGGATATATACTACTAGCACGGATTTTATCAGCTCAAAAAAGGTTTGTGGATGCAGAACTAGTTATTGATGCTGCTTTAGATCAAAGTGGAAAATGGGACCAAGGAGAATTGTTGAGAACTAAGGCTAAACTACGGATTGCACAGGGAAAATTAAAGAATGCAGTGGAGACATACACTTTTCTTCTTGCGGTTCTTCAAGTCCAAAACAAAAGTTTAGGCATTGCAAGTAAGTTTGTGAAGGTATGCATCATATTGATATTTGTAGAACATATTTGATTCTTTGAAAACCAAAATTATCAATTGCAGAGGAAGATTAAAAGCTTCACTTAAACCCAACTTTTAGTATATGGGCAAAAATATATTACTTTTCTGACTTCTTTTTTTTCCTGTAGAGTAAGGGAAAACGTGACAGAAGATTGGAAATGGAAATATGGCATGATTTAGCCAATGTGTACATAACCTTATCACAGTGGCAGGATGCTGAAGTTTGTCTTGCAAAATCTGAGGCTATTAATCCTTATTCCGCTTCTAGATGGCACTCAACAGGTATACAACTTTTCTTCTGTTTTTACTCCCTAACTTGGTTTTCAACCTTTTTAAGTTCTATATATTTGTCAGGTAACACTATACACTAATTTGATGGTGTGAATTGAAGGGCTTGAATTCTATACCAATGGCTGTGTGTGTGATTCTCAGTTACTGAAAAGTGGTCTCAACATTATTTGATGGTGTGATATGTGAATTGAAGGGCTTGCATTTTATACCAATGGCAGTGTGTGTGTGTGGCTTGAATTCTATATCTATGGCTGTGTGCGTGTATTCTACATTTTAAACTTCTTTCAACTCTTTCTGTAGCATTTTCTCTAGGTTAGTTACAGCCTTATGTAGCAAAGGTGTGATATGTTTAGTCTTTTGTAGGTTTACTTTTTGAAGCAAGGGGTCTTCATCAAGAAGCTCTGAAATCATTTAGGAAAGCATTGGATATTGAGCCAAACCATGTGCCAAGTTTGATATCCACAGCCTGTGTACTCAGAAAACTTGGTGGTCAATCGTCCTCAATTGTTAGAAGCCTTCTCACTGATGCACTTCGACTTGACAGAACAAATCCATCAGCATGGTACAATCTTGGACTTCTCTACAAAACTGATTTGGGGACATCAACAATGGAAGCTGTTGAATGCTTTGAAGTTGCGGCTATACTTGAAGAATCTTCTCCCATTGAACCATTTAGATAACACACTTTCCATTTTATTCTTGACAAATATCATAGTAAGTTACGAGTCAGGTGGTAAAGTACAGCTTTTTTACTCCTTTTTGATAGGTGAAATAGGAGGAGAAAAAATATGGCTAAATGTTTCTCCTATGTGCCATAATGTAATTAATTATTTATGTTCCCTTTATGTTGGTTGAAAGATGAATAGAGTTTTTTGTGCATCATTTTTATCTAGTCGATTTCCTAAGGAGCTAGGATATTTGAAATTTTTATTATGTTACCTTATCACATGAAATCTTTAAGCCAATCTGAAAGATATTGGAAATTTAGTTTTAAATGTCTACTTACTATGATAACTGACACTTATTATATAACTAACATTAACTATTTAATGGACCCTCATCTAAAGAGTACACTCACTAATCAATTCTTGAGATAACATGCGTCGTGTAAATCATGTCATGACAAATTTAAGTGCTCTATTAGTCTTTAACTTTTATCCTTATCAAACAAATAGATCATTTACCATTATGATCATTAAATCAAAGTTAAAATAGTCCTATATGAAGTGTTAAGGGACATGTGGTGGCGCCATGGTACAAAAACGATATGTTTTACTACTAGTTGGCCTAATTAAAAAAAATTAAAAAACCTAATATCCAATTTCCCTCAAATTTAATGTTTTCACCTCTTTTGCGAGAAGCCTTTAGTGTTCTTCTCGTTGACAATGGTGATCTAAGGGGAAGTAATATACCCTCTATTAATGATTCTAGATCCTTGGAGGTGACTTTGCGTGGTGGCAACAAGAGAGAAAGAATAAGATGTCAATGTGGTGAACCTTTATTGTTGCAGGTCTCACACACAAATCTAAACCCATATTGAATCTTTTGGACATGTGCGAACTATAGGGTAAGCTATTGAATTCCTTAGGTTAATTATTGTATTTGAAGTTGTAATGACATTTTTCAATTAGGGTTACAATTTGGTGTAATCCCTTTATGGTAAGAAGATGGTGACATTGTAAATCATGACGAGGAATGAAAGTCAAGGGTTACAAACCAACTAGATGTGATAGAAATTAATTTAAGGAGACTAACTAAGAAATATCATGCGTGAGTGGAAAGTGTTGTGTTGGTTTTGGAGGTTAGGACAAAGAAGAACAATCTGCTACAAGTTGAGTTAAGAAGGATGAAAATTGATGGTTTAGAGTCAGACTTAGAAAGAGATTGAATAAGTCTCAAATTCTTATTACAGAACTTAAAACTTTGTAAGCACAAACAATCAGACTTTTTGAATCAGACTGTTAAGAGCAAGGAAAGAGAGAATGAACATAAAATTTATACTGGTTCACTTCTAACACAGAATCTATGTCCAGTCCCTTCAAACTTGAAGGATTTCTACTATTGTAAAAACTTTTTTTTTCAATCTTAATACTAGACCATGCCACAAATATTCTTGACTCCAACCACTTCTGACTTAAACCTAAGTATTGTTTCAACAAGCCACTCCAGACTCAAATCTAAGTATTCTTTCAAAAGCCTCTTCAGGCCAATCACTGATTCCCAACAGAAACTAAAGGCGGGCAACACACCAGATTTTTACACAAATATAGATTTGAATTATAGATTGTGTTTGGTGTTTCAGAGAACTTAGTGTATGAGAAGCTACGAGATATGAACAGATACACTACAAAGTCAAAGACCAAGGTTTGCTGGATGTAGGACTATAAAGAAGGTCTTTGCTTTTGAGATAAAAACTAAGAATGAAGAAGAAAGCTTTGTAAGTTGATTTCAAATGATTTCTTCAAGGGTCTTAGAAGTTCTCTTCTTTAATCTTTAAATCTCTTTATATTTATAGATCACTCAAAGTAACCGTTTGATAATCTGGTGAAGAGATATAGTCTTTGTGAATCCATTAAAGAAGTTTTAGCTGTTAAGAACACAAGACCTTAAGGAGTGAAGAGCTAGGTTGCACCGAGACGGAAACGGAAACGGAAACGGATACGGGGACGAAAACGGGAACAGGGAAACGTGAAACCTAAAAAACAGAAACGTCGAATTTTTTTCAAAATTTTACACATAATATGACTATCAAAAATACTAATTCATGTCTAAATGCATAAAAATGACAAAATAACAATAAAAAAATCAAAATAAGGACAAAATAAGTGAAGTAGTCCATTTGTACTTGTCTAAATCCATAAAATAACTAAAATAAGTGAAATAACATCAACAAATCAATTGTTCTATTCAGAGAAAATGACATTCTCCAATTCTGGCTCATCCAAGGATAAGTTAGCAAACTCTAAATATCCTAAGTCATCCAAGTTGCCAAATTCATCTCCACCAACATCCTATATATTTGTCTTCTCATCTTTTTATTGATCAGAATTCCTAGATAAGAGACGAAGATTGTTGTGAACAAACACCAAATCTTCAGCACGCTTAGGAGCTAACTTGTTCCTCCTAAGTGAATGAACGAATGAATACGTACTCCAAGTACGCTCGCAACAAGATGAAGAGGTGGGTTGCCCAAGGACTCTAAAAGCTAGTAATTGTAGTAATTTTGTTTGAGCACTAAAGTTAGCCCACCATTTCTTAGGATCAGTGTTACCCATCTTAGAAAGAGCATTGATGTCTGAAAAAGGCCAAGTCTTAAGTGAAAAGGAAGCATACTCATCCAAAATCTTATCATAATCATCTTCCTTTGTGTAAAGCCTTCGAAAAAACTTCATCCTTTCTTGGGAAATCTCCCTATCTTGATGAGGATGGACCCTAGTAGCATCCTCATGAAGCCAAACATCGCTATAAAAGCTTTAAGACATTGATAAACACCGAACTTTAGGAATTGAACAAAAAAAATGACATGACATCAATTAATGAAGAATGAACTTAAAGGAGGAAGTACCTCAGGGTTAATGAATGAGATAGGCAATGAAGCGGTGTAGAATTCTTTGTCCAACGAGCCACAAGAATCTTATACACCATTTGGTAGAAAGCACTATAAGCATCAAGAGATTTGTCTTCATGCTTATAAATTGCAATCTTGGCTTTCTCAATCATCGAGTCCCACATCTCATATACTAAATTAAGACATGGCTTGTCGGTGTCACACACTCGAATCATGCCATAAATTGGTTCTGTAAAAGCAAGGATGTAACTTATTTGATCCCACCAATCATCACTTAACACCTTTTCCCTAACAAACCTTGCCTTGTCTTGGTCATTTTCACGATATGATGCCCATTCCTCACTCAACACCAAAGCCTCAAGACCACGTCTAATAAGCTTAAACCTCTTAAGCATCACAATGATAGAAGCAAACCGAGTGTTAGCCACAGAAAATAACTTCAAAGAAGTGAATTTATTATACATTGACAACCTCATTGTATGATTCATGATGAAGTTCTTTACGAAAATTGTAACACCCTCTGTTACACCTTAATAAATTCTAGAAAAATTCGTAAATTTGTTTTCTAAAGATATGATTGTTAAAAAGAAACTATCGGAATAAATTACATACGTCATTTCTGAAATACCTCATAAATATTATTAAAATTTTATAAAGTAATTTTACATTCATCCGAAGAAAATAAATATTAAACATTATAAGAAAGAGAGGAAACTCCATGACCCAGAAGTAGTTACTTAATAACATTATTTATTCATTGGACCACGGTATTCATACCGAGCTCCCTTTTTAGAACGTGCTATATTTACTGCCGAGATTCTTCGATCCTTCCCTCTGAACCATCAATTTAAAACATATGAAACAAAAACACGTAGAAAGGAGTGAGAAACAGAATATAATATTCCCAAATGGGGCATAAGCAATAAAGGGTTTTCACAAACTAATATATAATAATATCAATCACAATCACATACACAATCAATTATGAATGCTTGAATGTTATGCAATATCCTCATCATAACTTACCTATATATATGGGCCCTTAAATTTTAATTTGCACCGGGCTAACCAGGAGTTTACACTGTTCCATAAGTCTAGATAATAATAATATGAATAGCTCAACTGGTATGGAAACACTTAGAGACTAGTCAGATTGAGAAAGTTTTTATTGTGAAAGTACCCGACACTAGGGAGCTACCCCAGGTCCCCTGAAGCACCCTTTCACACCTCCTCATCCAAGGCTCGTAATTAAGCCTCCTCTAATGTATCCTCAGTTTCTATAATCTGTCCCCAGACAATATCATTTTGTTTCACTTTAATGATTTATGATGCATGAACTACTCGCGTATTTAGTTTAAGGCTTTTAGAAACTCAATTATTAAATACCTTAAAGGTTTTACAACATCATTTCAATAAAATGTACATTTTCTCAATTCTCTAAATTTCTGTCTCACATATAAATTTGGTACAGTTTTCGAATCTCACTGAAATTGAGTTTCTAAGCCTTAAATATCTCAAAACTTCTCATAAAAAATCTTACATCTTTTACATAATCTTTTTCAAATTGAATCTTAACAATTTAGTTATTAGGTTAGAAGAAAAAAAAATAATTTACTTTTGAAAATTTTATTTTACTAAAAGAGAATAATAATTTTTAAAAATTATTAACCAAAAATATTTAAAACTATAAAATTTTTCTTTAATTCAAGAATTAATTATCTCAATCTTTTTATAAATTAATTTTCATAAAATGGCTTCTTTTTGAAATAAATACTAGATTTTTTATTCTAAATATTAAAAGTAAAGTTAATAAAAATAATTTCTAAGAAGAAATAAAAGATTTAAAATAATAAAAATTTAAAGAGTAAGGTAAGAAAATTCTTACTGAGTTTTAGCTTTTCGTCATGCTTGCTATATGCTCAACTTCATATCACAAGATCATCAATCATATCAAATATTACTGAACTGGTCTGGACCGGGGTCTAGGATCTGGTGTGGGACCAGCCACAAGAATATAGGTGTTTTTAGGGTTTGCACACTGGAACAGTGTGTATCCGATGTATTAATCTGGTCTCTCAGTGGGAGAGGCCGGTCTTGTTGTCCTGGAGATCCTTCACACCAACGATTCGCGTTGTAGGGGGGCGAAAGGTGGTGCCACCTATGAAGATTCTCCGACGCTCAAGTTAGAAGAGTGTAAGAACTCAATGAATGCTCAAGCGAAGTAATAGTAAAGTGTAAGTTAGAACAACATCACCTTGCATGTGTATTGAAATGAGCTATTTATAGTTGTACATGAGAAAATGAGTCGTTGGATACAGGTGGGTCCCCTAGCTCTGATAGCGTGTACATTATGTCAATCAGGGTGGCTCAACACTCAGAATGTGTCAGGAGGGTAGGTCAATTATCAGAGTACGATCCTATAGGAAGGAGAGAGGATAATCACCTTTTCCGCATAATTTGCTGACACATCCACTTGATTTCTGAGGCCATTGACGTGACATATTTTGCTACATACAGTATCTTCGCTGATAAGTTATTAGGGGCTCTTATCTTGTTGTGACTGAGAAGCCAACAGTTATATAAATGTTCTGTGAAAATGAACAATGATCCGTTATAGAGAAAATAAGTGGGGCGGTCGTGAGATGAGAACGGAAGGCCAGACATCGGATATCCGGTGTGGTAATGTTGAACCAGGACACCGGTTTTCCTTATATGAGGTCGCTCTGACGTCACAAGATTGGGGGCCGGTATCCAGACTGGATCATCTGTCCCCTAGCTTGTATGAGGGACTGTTAAGTTGCTCATATGAGCTACACAACTCTAGAGAAGTCTGGATGCCGGTGGTACATTCTGGGAGGTCTCTGAAAGCTCGGTGGCATCCGCTCTAATGAACGAGTGACCGCTCTTCTCGCGCTGCGTACAACGGATTCAGACAGTGTAAAATAAATGATGGAAATCCCAAGAGTCTTTGAGAATCAAAACCCTTGGTATTCGAAAAGTGGTTGAAAGGCATTAAATACGCATGGCATGATTGGACATTAAATGCATTTTTTACGCACGAGCCATCATTACCCAAGAGTGTAACCGTCGATTGGGCTTATTGGGCCTGGATTCAAACTGAAAGGGGGGCCCATTTTGCCAAAACGTTTACTGAAACGTTACCATTTTCGCGCTTATTCGTGACGAAATGACGGAGTCGTTTCAATTTGAAAGGTTGCATTTTGAGGCAAGCATTGTGACCTTCGACGGAACACTATGCCTCTTCGTTGCCTATAAAAGGGGCTCTTAGCAGATTTTGGAGTTCACTCTTGTTTTCAAGCTTAGTGAACCTCTGCTCAAATTTCTTGGAAATTTCTCTGTCGTCTTCAAACTTCTCAAAGATCTTCTTCCTTTAGGTAACCTCCCTTTCCTTCAACTCCTTGCAATTTTTGTTCATTCTGTTTCCACCATGCGCCCTGGAGCAGGCAACGCTGGTCCTTCAAACAGGGGGAGTTTTGGCTCTCGCGTCCCCTTTAGCCACCGTGGTGGGAGGATTCCAACGAATCCTCCTGTGGCTGGGCCTCGTCGCTCAGAGAGAGCTGAAGCTTCTTCCTCACGAGCGTCCTCTTCCCAACGTCGCTCTGAGGTTCCCCTTGACTCGAGGGCTTCCAGCCGCTCTGATGAAGGGTCAAGTGCTGAAGGTTATCTCTCTGACGATGTTGCTTTTTACCACAGTACGTACGCGTTCCACCGTGCCTGCACAACTATGGATCTTCCTGGACGTGGAAAAACACCAGTTCTTCGCTCTGCTGAAGGATGTGTCAATGTTGTGGCACACCAGCTTGACTGGGAAAAGCTCAACAGGGAGAAACCCTACTGCTGGGTGGAAGAGGAATTCCTAGAGATCCCTTCGCATCATGCGAATGAGGAGGAATGCACGGTCTCTTTCCGCTGCAAAATATACTCAGACAAGAAGTACAAAGCGCGATACGTTGTGCTGGCACTACGTCCCTCTGAGAGAGTATGCCACAGCGTCCCTGATGAGAGGTCGGTCTACGTGTACGACTTCGTCTTCTTGAAATTGGGGGTACACTTCCCCATGACGGAATTCCAGATGGCCGTCCTACGCTTCTTAGACTGCGCCCCTACACAACTACATCCCAACGGTTGGGGTCTAGTCCGGGCTCTGGAGATTCTGGGGGAGCATTTCAACTTCTCCGCCACTGTGGCCAAACTGTTCTACTATTGCCAAGTGGTCCGCCGTGCTAATAAGAAGGGCGGCCTTGGGTTCATTACTCTCCGTAGTGACTCAAGGATGGTAAATTTCAAATCTTATACGGAATCCGCGAAGGTGGATGGACGCTCCTTCAAGCATTACTACACGCGGGTCCGTATTCAACCGAATAAGCCGGTCTTCTAGCGAAACAAGGAGGGAGTCACCAAGTTTCCTCTTAGCTGGACGCACGAGCATTTTCTCCTCATGAGCCGTGCTTATTACACAGATGAGAGTGAACTCTCCTCTCACTCTGTTGAGGTCTTGAGCACCATGCAGACGGCCTCGAAGACCCTCAAAGGATTTTCCAGCAGGCTCCTCTTGGCAGAGGATGACATCAGAAACGCCTACCTCCGTAATATCCGCTCTTACTTTATTTGTGTTGCATAGTTATTCCGTTCTGATTATCTTTTCTTCTTATGTGCTAACTCGACCTTTCTTGTGTTACAGAACAAATCGAAAGAGCCTGCCCAGAGATGTTGTCGTTAAAGACCATGATGGCCGATGGTGATTCCTCCTCTGAGGAGAATGAGATCCAGGCGAAGAGGAACGCCACCAAAACTCCCCTCATTCCCCTGACCTCCGCACTAGGTGAAGAGGTTCCTCTCTTTGATGAGGAGGAAACAGAAAAACAGGCTGAAGCCACTGGAGCGGGCGACGAGGAGGCCGTCCTAGAAAAGAAGAAGAAAAAGAGGCACCTTGTAAAAAAGGCAGATCAAGAAAAGTCCTCCTCTGATGACCCTGTGAAGAAGCGTCAGAAAACGCTCGAAGAAACCGGATTGAAGAAGGATAAGGGAAAGAAGCCCGTTCCTGAATCCTCTGCCCCTTCTTCACAGAATGCTTCAGAGCCGGACTCTGGGAATGGTCCTCCTCCGGCGTTTGATCCTCCGCGTGACTCTTTCCTTTCTCCTTACTTATGGTTTCAGGGGTCCATGCCTCCCACTCTTCCAAAGGCAAGGTATTGCCTCCGCCCTTCCCTCGACGCTGCTGGAGTCCGAGGTGCTTGTAAGGTCGGGCGTTGGCAGCTGGATGAACTGTCCGGCCTCCTTGATTCCCTGAGCGAGAAGGCAGATTACATGGAGCAGGTTGAAAAACTTGAAGCCGAACTCGCGGTGAAGGAGACATGGGCGGCCAAACAAGCTGAAGTTCATAGAGGCGTAGAGTCGGAGTTGAAGAAAACCAAGGAGACGCTCCAGAGGAAAACTGAGGAGGCAAGCCAAGTTCATTTTGCGAACAAGGCTCTAGAGCGGGAAGTTGCCGACCTCCAGAAACAGAACAAATCCATACCCCTCCTCGAAGAAGAATTACAACTGGAGAAGAAGAGATCGGCTAAGCTTGCTGACGATCTCAAAATTATGGAGGACGGTCGCAATAAAGACCTTGGGGAGTGGGAGAGCCTTCGGAAGGAGATGCAAGCCCAAATTGAGGAACTCAAGAAAGGTGGTGTGAGTGTTGGGCCTTCAGAAGAGGATTTTGCCAAGGTTCAAAGAAAATTAACTGCTGCGAAGGCCAAGGCTGCCAAAGCCTTGGAGATATGCAAAAATGTGGCGTATGAATCCTTCGGCCTGGCCCTCCGTCAAGTTTATTATCGTAACCCTGGAGTGAAGCTGAATCTGTACGGATTGGATCCGTTCTTCGAATTCCATGGGGGAAAACTTGTTGAAGTACATAAGGACGGCTCGCACCATGAACCCCGTGCATCTCTGTATGAACTGCCTCCCCTTCCAGAAGGTCAAAGTATGGAGCCGACAACGTCCACCGCTGCCTCTAGTGCTAAAACGCAAGAAGGTACCCAAACTGTAGCAGAGGGCAAAATAGAGAAGACAGGAGTGCCCACTGTGGAGGATCAAGCACCGGCCTCTTAATTTATGCTTTATTCATAGCTGTGTACTGGGATCAGCTCCAGCTTTAACTACTTTGTAACCTGAATAATTTCTCATTTTTGGAAATAAAATTCACTGTTGTTTCTCTTCAACTGCTTGCGTCGAATGTATGATTGTTGGATAACTTAGTGCTATACAAAACACTTTATTGTTTTCAATGTTTTGTGAATCCGTTCTGTGTGGTTACCTAGCTGCTTAAAGCGTACTTATCACACCGGATTAAGATAACAAATTGTAACGAAGAAGCAATAATTAAGTTAAAGCATGCCCTGTCCCCAAGTATAAGTACGTTGGGAAGGGAAATTTTCTCTCAAGAATTACCTTTTAACTTCTTAAAAAGATAGAAATGCTCATCTGTCCTCGGAGATGTAGAGCGGGTACGTTAGCGTTCAACCGCTCTGGGGTGGATATTCCATAATTGAGGACGGACATTGCCTTTGAATTTTGGTACAGCTTTGACAAGGGTAAGCTTTACGCCTTTCTCTTGAGGTTTGGTTTGGTCCTACATCTCAAGTCTTCACACGGTGTTCGGTTCGATCCTACTAACCGTACTTGGAGTTCGGTGCAATCCTACAATCCAAGCCTTCAACACGGGGTTCGGATCAGGGCTAATCCTGAACCTACTGCGCCCGTTACTCGGGGTTCAGCGTGGTTTTCTGTATGAACCGGCCTACTGCGCCCAAGCCTTCGCATGGGGTTCGGTTTGTGGCCTTGAGGAAGGACCAGCCCTACAACCCATGTTGTCTTCGAATGGGGTTCGGTTTGTGGCCTTGAGGAAGGACCAGCCCTACAACCCATGTGGTCTTCGGATGGGGTTCGGTTTGTGGCCTTGAAAAAGGACCAGCCCTACAACCCATGTGGTCTTCGGATGGGGTTCGGTTTATGGCCTTGAAAAAGGACCAGCCCTACAACCCATGTGGTCTTCGAATGGGGTTCGGTTTGTGGCCTTGAAAAAGGACCAGCCCTACAACCCATTCCACCTCAAGGAGTTACACCGTCAAAACACACGATGTGTGATTGAGATCATCCGTCCTGAGGGGTCTTCATTAGTCCCTCGAGGAGTTACATCATCAACTACAGAATTAGTAGTTGAGTTCATCCGTCCTGAGGTGTATGCGTGTTAAGCTACGGCTATAAATCACAACACATAAGAAAAGTGAGAATGATAGGGCGGTTAAAATGTATTCTCATTAAGATTGAAAGTGCATTACAAAGAGAGCGTAGTTGGGGTCGTGCCTCGTTAAAACCTTCTTGAGAAAACCCAATGGGAAAAAACTCAAGTAAGGAAAAAGAGTACACGCCGTCTTACCAACTAGCTGTAATAAACACGTAAGTTCTGAGTGTTCCATTTGTTGCGGATTGGAGTTCCATCAAGTTCTTCCAACCGGTATGACCCTTTTCCAGTCACTTCAGAAACTCTATAAGGACCTTCCCACGTCGGTGCTAGCTTTCCTTGGTGAGCGAATTTATTCCCCACACTCGCCTTTCTCAAAACAAGATCTTCGGTGTTAAAAGCCCTGTATTGGACACGTTTATTATACCGGAGTGCTGCCTTTGCTTTTACCGCCTGATCCCTGATAAAAGCCTTTTCTCTTAACTCCTGGAGGACGTCCAGTTCTGATGCCAAATTGGCGTTGTTATCTTCAGCTGAAAAATACTCCACACGAGCCGATCTTGTTCGTAGCTCCACTGGAATCATCGCCTCAACCCCGTACGTCAGCCGGTATGGGGATTCATTAGTTGAAGAATGAGGCGTAGTGCGGTATGCCCATAAAACATGACATAGCTGGTCAGTCCATCCTCCCTTCGCTTCTCCCAGACGCTTCTTCAACCCCTTTAGCACTTCTCGATTGGCTACCTCCGCTTGTCCATTGGTTTGGGGGTGTTCAACAGATGAAAATATCTGGATTATCCCCAGTCCTTCAAGCAAATCTGTGAACTTTTTGTCTGTAAACTGGGTGTCGTTGTCAGTCACAATCCGCCCTGGCACCCCGAACCGAGCTATGATATTTTCATACACGAAACGTCTTGTTCGCGCAGAAGTAATGTGCACTACGGGCTCAGCTTCGATCCACTTGGTGAAGTAGTCTACCCCCACGATCAAATATTTGATACCTCCTGGCGCAGTGGGGAATGGACCCAAAATATCAAGGCCCCACTGGTAGAACGGCCAAGGTACAGCAGATGAGGACAGCTCTTGGGCCGGTGTATGGTGGAGATTGGAGAATTTTTGACAAGCGTCACACTTCCTAACAAAATCTGCAGAATCCCGCTTCACAGTGGGCCACCAATATCCAGCCCTGAGGACCTTTCTCATTAAGCTCCGACCCCCAGCATGGTGCCCGCACTGCCCCTCGTGCACTTCCTCCAAAACCGCTTGAACCTCATCCTCTCTCAAACACAAAAGATATGGGACAGAGAATCCCCTTTTGTAGAGAACACCATCAACCATAGTAAAGTATGGTAGCTCCCTCTTCACTCGTCTCCTCTCCTTCTCATCAGTGGGAAGTTGACCATCAGCCAGATAGCGAATATAAGGGATGACCCAAGAATCCTCATACGGATAACTCACCATGACAGCATTCAGAGAAGGGTACAAAGGTATGCTAGGTGATGTCAAAGTGGTTTGAACCACCGTTGTTGTGCTGCCGGGCTGCTTTGTACTTGCCAGTCTTGACAACATGTCCGCTCTGGTGTTTTCCTCTCTGGGCACATGCTTGAACTCTAAAACTTCAAATCTTCCCTTCAACTCATTAACACAATTCAAGTACAATTGAAGTTGCGGCTCCTTCGCTTGGTACTCCCCCTGGATCTGCGAAATCACCAATTGGGAATCACTGCACAGTGTGACTGCTGATGCTCCGATGTCAATCGCCGCACGGAGACCGGCCAAGCATGCTTCGTATTCAGCCTGGTTGTTGGAGGTTTTGAAATTGAATCGGAGGGAAATTTCTAGATGCACACCATCATCACTTTCTACCACAACACCTGCTCCACAACCTTTGCTATTCGACAATCCATCAACGTAAATGGTCCAATGCGCTCGAGGGGTGGCAGGGTCCGCCCCAGTCATCTCCACAACAAAATCAGCCAACACTTGCGCCTTGATGGCTCATCGAGGCTCATACGAAATTTCAAATTCAGACAACTCGGTAGACCATTTTATCATCCTTCCGGCGAGGTCTGGCTTGCTAAGCACTGAACGAAGAGGCAAATCCGTTCTCACCAGTACTGGATACGCGTGGAAATAGGGCCTCAACCGTCGTGATGCCCACACGACTGCTAGAGCAGCTTTCTCAATCTTCTGATACCTTCCCTCCGCCCCCTGAAGCGTCTTACTAGTAAAGTACACCGGCCTCTGCCCTTCAGGGGTTTCTTTAACCAAGGCCACGCCTAGGACTTCATCAAAGATTGCTAAATACAAGATCAAAGTCTCACCAGGGTCAGGCTTAACCAGTATCGGTGGACTTGAGAGAACAGCCTTGAGTTGCTGGAAGGCTTGTTCTTGCTCCTCTCCCCATTCAAAATTCTTGTGTTTCTTCAACGCCTTATACAGGGGAAGGGATCTGTGTGCCATTTTAGGCATGAAACGAGCCAGAGCGGCTACCTTCCCATTCAATGATTGGACTTCCCTTAGGCTCTTAGGGCTCTGCATGTCCAGGATTGCTTGATACTTCCCAGGGTTAGCCTCGATGCCTCGTTGGGTCAACATGAATCCCAAGAATTTCCGAGCTGGAACGGCAAAGGTGCATTTTAAGGGGGAACGGCAAAGGTGCATTTTAAGGGGTTTAACCTCATGTTGTACTGTCGAAGCCTAGTGAAAACTTGACGCAGATCCTCAATGTGGTCTCCTCCAGCGGGCGTTTTGGCTATAATATCATCGATATAAACTTCGACCAGCCTGGTGTGCATCCCTTCAAAGACTTTGTTAATCATGCGCTGATAGGTAGCGTCGGTATTCTTCAATCTAAAAGGCATGACGGTGTAGCAGAAAACACCGCGGTCATTGATAAAGCCAGTTTTCTCTTGGTCTCCCTCCCACATCGGAATCTGGTTATACCCCGAATAAGCATCCATGAAACTGAGGTACTGGTAACCAGATGAATCATCCACCATGTGATCAATGTTGGGCAGGGGATATGGATCCTTGGGGCAGCAACGGTTAAGATCCACATAATCTGTGCACATTCTCCATTTGCCATTAGCTTTCTGTACCATAACCACATTAGAAAGCCAAGAAGAGTAGCGTATCTCCCTTATAAAGCCTGCTTTCAACAACTCCTCTGTCTGCTCACAAGCTGCCCTCTGCTTCTCCGGTCCCAACCTCCTCTTCTTCTGGGCCACCAGTCTTGTTTCAGGGTACACAGCAAGCTTGTGGCAACAGAAATCAGGGTCCATCCCAGGCATGTCTGCTGCTGTCCATGCGAAAAGATCCTTGAACTCCTGCAGAAGGGCTAATAAGCGTTGCTCCATAGCAAACTCCAGCTTATCATTGATGTGCGTGACCTTCTCTGGGGAATCCCCTAAGACAACATCCCTGGAACCACCATCCGATGTGGGCTTAGAGGGATTGAGTGGATCAATCTTCAATTCCGCTCTAGGGTCCAGATCAATTAGACTGACAGACCCTGCCGTTGTTCCTCTGTCGTTCAGCTTCCTCTTCTTGTTGAATGCTTCCAACTTGACCATGTTGAAGCTCAAGTTATAACAATATCGAGCCATCTCCTAATCACCACGGAGAGAGGACACACCGTTGTCTTTGTCAATGAATTTGATCAAGAGATGAGGAGTGGATACAATTGCTTCCATCGCATTCAGTGTAGGACGGCCTATGATACCATTGTATGGGGATTCCACATCAATCACCAGAATTCTAGACTTGACTGTTCTCGCTCCAGGCTCTCCTTCAAAGGAAATTAGAGTGTCAAGATACCCCTTGGTGGGTTGTTTGGCTCCATTAAACGCTGTGAGTTCTTGCGTGTAAGGTTGTAAATCTGCATCATTGAAACCCATTTGTTTGAAACAATTATAAAAGATAACATCACAAGAACTTCCCTGATCGACGAGGATCCTCTTGACATCCTTGTTGGCTATGACTGCCACGATAACTACTGCATCATCACCTCCTGGAATTGTTGGGCCAAAATCATCATCAGTAAATGACACCGTCGGAGCTGCCATACCGTCCCTGAAAGGGCGGTTATCCCTTGGTTTGCCCTGGACAGACAGAATCATCCTGTGGTGATTCTTCCGTGCTGTGATTGATGCTCCTCCTCCCGCAAATCCTCCGGCTATCATCTCAATCACTTCTCGTCTGCCCTGCCTCTGCTGCTGGGGCATGTTATTTTGTTGGGCATCTCCAGCAATCACTACTCCCTTCTGCTTTTCGGCTGCAGTGAACTTCCTTGCTGGGTTACGTGTATTATCATCTTCGTCATCAGGATCTCTACTCCTTTTTTCCATCCTTTGAGGCTCGTCTACAGATTTCTCCTTGAACAAATACTGCTTCAGCTTTCCTTCTCGGATGAGAGTTTCCACCGTATTCTTTAATGCCTTGCACTCATCAGTATTGTGTCCTGTTTGTTTATGGAAAGTGCAATACTTGCGTGGGTTACCACCCCTCTTGACTGGGGCTGGTTTCCTTATACCAAAGACGTTCAACGTTGGCCAACCAACCTCCCTCATGATTTGTGAATGCCTGGTGTTCAACGGAGCATAGTTGTTGAACGATGATACACGCCTATCTCGTGGATGCGGGCGAGCGTTTACAAAGTCTTCTCTAAAGGCATGCTTCTCAGGCCTCACTCTCTCCTTTTCTCTCCGTGGCTGCTGAGTGGGTGCTGAAGGCTTCATTCTTGTTGCGGTTGCCTCCAGATGCATCTCTATGCCCACGTACTTGGAAGCTTTCCTTTGAAACTCCTCGAAGGTTGTTGGGGGGCTCTTTGCCAAAGATAGGGCAAAGGCTGAACCAGGCTGAAGAGCTTCCACTACAATATGAAGTTGTATGGCCTCCGTGAGGTTGGGGACCAAAGCTTCCTCCTTATAAAACCTCTTCAAGAACTCCTTAAGAGTTTCAGTTTCTCCCTGCCTTATCTGGGCCAGGGTGTGAGAAGTTCTTGGGATATCCCTAGAGATGAAAAAATGGCTTTCAAATGCAGCGGCCATTTCCTCCCAAGAGTCTATAGATCCTGAGGGTAAGATTTTAAACCAACTGAGAGCCTCCTCCGTTAGTGTTCTTGGGAACATCCTACACATAACATCTTCATCTGCTCCCAAATACATAGCTTCATACACATAAGCATCCAAATGCTTAGTGGGATCAGTTTCTCCATTATACTTCCCTATTGACAGTGGCTGAGTTGTTTACAAATGTTTCGGGATGGTAATGCTCATCAGCCTTCTTGAGAAAGGGACACTGAGCTTGTACGTCCCTGAAGTCACCACCGCCTGCTCCCTTCTCCTGGTACTGACTCTATCACCAGAGTCTTGAGTCTGCTCTCTCTCTTCATACGTGGGGATCTTCGAATACTGGAGGGCTGTAGACCTGCCCCTCTCTGATGCATGGTGAGTCTCTTCTGCATGGGACGTTACCCTGTCCCCAACTCCTCCTCTCTCCCGCTTCAACTCCATCAGCTCCTCCCTAAGCTGCCTGATAACCTCATCGCGAGGGTCAGGCGTTTGCACTTGCACCAACCTCCGGGTCTGAGTTACAGGGGACTCAAAGACAAGTCTCCTTCCAGTCTGTTGATGGGTCACATCCTCCACGTGACCATCAACGAAATCTCTCCCATCACCTTCCATCGTGACAACCAAACTTCTGCGAAAATGGGAATAACTCTAACGAGTCCCACTGGGCGTGCCAATGAACTGGTCTGGACCGGGGTCTAGGATCCGGTGTGGGACCAGCCACAAGAATATAGGTGTTTTTAGGGTTTGCACACTGGAACAGTGTGTATCCCATGTATTAATCCGGTCTCTCAGTGGGAGAGGCCGGTCTTGTTGTCCTGGAGATCCTTCACACCAACGATTCGCGTTGCAAGGGGGCGAAAGGTGGTGCCACCTGCGAAGATTCTCCGACGCTCAAGTTAGAAGAGTGTAAGAACTCAATGAATGCTCAAGCGAAGTAATAGTAAAGTGTAAGTTAGAACAACATCACCTTGCATGTGTATTAAAATGAGCTATTTATAGTTGTACGTGAGAAAATGAGTCGTTGGATACAGGTGGGTCCCCTAGCTCTGATAGCATGTACATTATGTCAATCAGGGTGGCTCAACACTCAGAATGTGTCAGGAGGGTAGGTCAATTATCAGAGTACGATCCTATAGGAAGGAGAGAGGATAATCACCTTTTCCGCATAATTTGCTGACACATCCACTTGCTTTCTGAGGCCATTGACGTGACATATTTTGCTACATACAGTATCTTCGCTGATAAGTTATTAGGGGCTCTTATCTTGCTGTGACTGAGAAGCCAACAGTTATATAAATGTTCTGTGAAAATGAACAATGATCCGTTATAGAGAAAATAAGTGGGGCGGTCGTGAGATGAGAACGGAAGGCCAGACATCGGATATCCGGTGTGGTAATGTTGAACCAGGACACCGGTTTTCCTTATATGAGGTCGCTCTGACGTCACAAGATTGGGGGCCGGTATCCAGACCGGATCAATTACCAATCACAATATCATCAATCACAATCAAATAATGTCAATCACAATCAAATAATATCAATCACAATCAAATAATATCAATCACAATTAAATATCATCAATAATAATCAAATACTAATAATTATAATCAAATCAAATCAATTAAATATGATTTTGAGTCTTTATAGTCTATTTTCTCGCATAGGTCTATGTAAGTCCATAAAATTCCAGTCCTCGCATAGGTATATTTCAGTCCATATTGGTCATAATAGTCCAAGTCCTTGCATAGGTTTAGTCCAGTTCGCATATGTTATAAAAGTCCAGGTCCTTGCATAGGTATGTCAGAGTAAGTTACACAAGATTCTTAATTTAAAGTTTATTATAAATTTTAAGTTAAAAAGTTATTATTTTAAAAATAATAATATTATTACATTTAAAAGGAGTAGGGACTCCTCCCATTATTCTTATATCTTTTTATATTATATTCTTATCTCACTCCCCCTTGCCTCTTGTATCCTGATTTGTTATTGAAAATCCGTGCGCGCCTCGTCTCTGAGTTTTAAAACATACCAATTTCATTTTAATATAGTTACAAGATGAAAATTAAGATTTCTACTTAAAACTGAAATGATAAATTTTGAATAGTAAATAGTGAATCATGAATAGTAACAGTAAATAGTAAAACGTGAATAGTAATAGTAAATAGTAAAATGTGAATAGTAATGATAAATAGTAAAACGTGAATAGTAAAGGTAAATAGTAACAGTAAATAGTAATTTACTATTAAAATAGTATTTTACTATTCAGAATAGTAACAAAAATAATATTATATCCAGTATAATAATATATTTCTAAAACGATATGAAAATATCCCTAAAAAATATAAAAGAGAGGTATTCTTACCTTATTATTTTAGCAGAACTTCCTTCCAAAAAAAATATTTCTCTCTCTTACTTCCACCACTATCTCTCTAGCACTACTATATTAAGAAAATTTAATCTGAAATTGTGATTTTCCTTCGTTCTTTCGTTCGGTATTTATAGGAAGGAAAATCACTATGCATTCCATTATTTTACTATAAAAGTACTGTGTAATTTCTGAAATTTTCGTTTATGGTTACTGTGCAAGTTTGAAAATTTCATGCATACACAGTGTTTTGCATAGTAAATATCGGCTGAATTATTAAGCCAAATAGTAACCTTTTACTCGGTATATTTTAAATATTCAAAATCAGTCCTTTTTGAAATTTAGCGATATTATATCAGTCCTCACTAATTTTATAATAAGTAATATAAAGTTTAAATTTTAAAAATCTAAAATTTTCTGTTAATAAAAATTTATTGATACGTTTCCAATTTTTTTACGATTGGTAAAAATCAAGATTTTCTCAAACCGATCATTTTTAGATAAGTCTACTTGAAATGGATTTTAGAAAATTTTCTTATAATTTAACTTCATTTTCTTATAAATATTCTTAATTTTAAGTCACTTTATATGAATTTAAAATTATTTAAAATATATTATTTTATTAAAGTATTTCCAAAATTTCAAAAAATTCCAGAAAATCATAAATAATACGTAGATTAAAAAGTTCTAAAGAACCACAATCTAATTCCTTCAAAATTTTAATATAAAAATAAAAATATGGGTGTTACAAAAATGGCATCACCATGAACTTCAGTGATCCAATGACACCCATCATACACTTCTGCGTTATTCTTCGTATTTTTTGAATCATAAATGTTCTTTAAGGCAAGATTTAGAGTATAACAACACACGATGTCCAATATATGTGGGGATAAATTCCCTCAATTATTTGTCCTGCACCCTTACAATTCGCAGCATTATCAGTTATGATTTGAACCACATTTTGATCTCCAATTTCATCGATCACTTCCTTCATTAAATTAGCAATGAACTCTTTTGTTTTAACTTCACCCATGCAGTTCACAACTTTAAGAAACATAGGACCAGTCCCACAAGTTGCCATGAAATTAATTATGGGTCTCCTTTGGGGATCACTCCATCCATCAGTCACAATTGTGACTCCTTTTTCTGGCCAAGTAGCTTTGAGTGGTTGTAATAACCTCTCAACATTGGCTTTCTCTTGTTGGAGTAAAGTGGTCCTTAGTTTATTATACCCCGGAGGCACATAACCACTCAAATTATGACTCGCAGCAAGGCCTTTATATAATGTGGGTTCCTTGCAAGGTTAAATGGCAAACCTCCAGTAAAAAAAACCTAGCAATTTCTTGATCTAGTTGATTTCTTGTCTCCATATCAAATGCTTTCTCTAAAGGACTACTAGATTTTCTCTTGTTGAATAACCTAGTACTACTTAGGGGCTGCATTTGTGATTCACTACCAGAAGGTAGAGGAACATTCTTAAAGGTTGAATTTCTATTATTTTCAGCTTCTTCTTCAACCTTTTTCATTCGATGCACATCATTAGGTTGGACCTTCTTACAATCAGCAATGCCTTGTTTAGATATTTGAAATAGATGAGCTCTAACTCTAGAATAAGACCCTTGTTTTATCTCATTATAGAAGTTACATTGGAACCTCCAAGAACCCCCAGTATCAGCACATTTACCCAGTTTTGTGACATACTTCCATAAGGGTACATTTTCAACCTCATTAGACGAACCCACACTCCCAGTCCCACTACCAGAACCAGAACCAGAACCAGATAAATCCATGACTATCTATTTAATTAACAACCTGAACAATTTATAAAATTAAACGATATCAAAAACAAAAACAAAGAATTTACAATTGCAAGCTCAAGGCTTAGCTCAGGAACAAAACATGAGAACAACCAGATTCCAGCCAGAATTTCACACACAAAAATGAATAAAAAAAACAAGAGTAGAACTAGAATAGGAAATGAGAAATGAAAAAAATAGAACAAAGCAATGCAGAACCGTAAAAAATAGAACCAACAGCAATAGCATGGTAGCATTATGCCATTATCAATTATTCAATTGTGACTTTGTGAGACATAAGAATTGAGAAATGAAAAAAAATGATATGACATATGCAAAAGCATAACTAGAAAAAAACAAAACCAGTATTATCAATTGTGAGAAATTAAGAATTCAGAAATGGAAGAAAAAAACAAAGCAAGCAAGCAGCTGCAGAACCAGAAAGCATTATCAGTTATTATGAGGCACTAAGAATTAAGAAATGAAAAAAAAAATAAAGCCAGCACTATAGAACCAGAACCACACAGGAACGAGTGGAATAGAGCACTAACCGTAAATGGAGCGGAGCTGTAGAGCCATATAGGAGAATACAAGAACCGAAAAGCTGAAGTGAAAGACGCTGCCACGAAGACAGATGCGCCAAAGACAGAGACGCGACAAAGATAGAGATGCGACGAAGACAGAGACGCACCAGAGAATCGGAGATGAAGGTCTACCGGAGAAGAAGCAGTTGCCATGCCGCAACAGGGACAGTGGTCGACAGTGAGGGAGGGCGTGCGAGTTACGACTGCCACTGGTGGAAACGAGGAAGCAGAATGGATGAACTAAGAAAGAGGGAGCGAACCGCGTGTGATGGCTGAAGTGACTTTAGGGATTTAGGGGAATTTGGGGCCGGAAACGCCCGAAAACTTGGGCCTGCCGTTTCTGAAAAGGCCCAAAATGGTTAAATCGAAGGAAACGTTTCCGCCATGTTTCCATGGCGTTTCCCATTTTTGGGACATTTTCGAAACGGGAAATGGCTCCTCCCTCACGTTTCCGTGCATCCTAGGTGAAGAGAGAACAAAGGTCTAGTATGAGGGAACATCAGAGCTTTACATTAAAATGGTGTTCCTTGAGAATCTCAGCACAAAAGTCCTTCTATAGGCTTTCTTTTTTCAACATAAAACTGTGTAGAGCAAAAATAGTTGACCTTTTGAAAGCATTCTGACACATGTACTGAAGTTCTGAAAAACATAGAACTACTTATTGGTTTCTTCCCATAAAAGGTTTTGGCTTTTTAACTGTTTTGTCTCCTTTCTTCTTTTGATGATATGTGCAATTCTCTTTGATATGTACATAGTTCAGATCATCATCGAAATAGACTTTGATCTTTTTATTGTATGCTTTGGATCTTGAGCAAATGCTTGTCTTCTTATCTTCTTTGATGATTCGAGCAGTCTTTAGAGAAAAAGAATCAGTTCTAAAGCATCTTTAGAAGGGATTTGTTAAGTTTTGATATAAAGACAAGAATAACGTCTTTGTATATTTGGAAGTCTTGAGTTTGGTCACTTAGTAAAACAGAATGTGTTCCATGTGAGACAAGGCTTGGTAAATCAGACCCTGATGGTGTAACTGGGATCATACTTCTCTTGGAATTTTATTTAGTCATATACAGACTTGTGCACTAATATCAGACTTTTTGTTTCATTTATAGTTTATGCCTTACATACTTTTGACCTGAAACATTTAATTAGACATGTCAGATAACACATAGTCATACTTTATTTAATCAAATGCCTAAATGTGTATTATTAACAAATATTGGGATAAGAACCATTAACACCAGAGTCTTTATAAAATAGACTTGGTTCTAACAAAAATGATGCTTGTTAGGCTTATTTACGTCTACTTTTTGATGTTATGGTTGGTTCCTTTGTGCATGTAAACTAGGTTATATGTTTTAATGGGTTAGATTTAGAAGAGTGTTAGGAATTGTTAGGATATGTGTATGTCTTGTTTGAGTTTGTGGTTAATGAGAATGAAAACGTAGTTTGTTGTTGAAATGTAAATAGATGTTTGTTTTTACTATGCTTATATCTTATAATCCTTTTGTCAGTTTGTGGTAGAGCTGTCAAAATGCTCGACCCGCCCTGATTCACCTTGAGCTTTTTTCGAGCCGATTAAAAAAGGATCGCTTTGAATTCAAGCTCGAATTTTGGGGCCTCACCCACATTGGCTCGATGAGCTACCCGCTTAGACAGGTTTTCTGGCTTATGTAGGCTTTTGATAGGTCCACATTATTTCTTTATTTTTTTGGTAAACATTACAAAAATTACCATTAAAAATATACTAAAATGTTTTCATGATCTAAATTAAAAACAAATAAAAAATATAAAGAGTATTTTATTTTCCATGTTAGTAAAATGAAAAGGACAAAAAAAATGTTGCGGGGTTATGCGGCTCGACCTGACTCGGTAAAAGCCTGACTAGGTGGCTTTTTCAGATTGGGCTAAAAGAGAACCACTTTTAATTTGGGCTTCTTTTGAAGCCCGAGCCCGCACATTTTAGGGACAACTCAACCCATTTTGACAACCCTATTTTATGGAGAAGAAAATAAAAAATCAATAGGCTATTGTGAGTAATTCATATAATGGAATCAATTAGTTAAGAGACAAATAAGCATTCATAAATGAGTAATAAACAATCAAAACATGAATTTCGTTTCCAAACTAAGTCTAAAAATGTGATTACCATCCATCAATGACATCCAAAACCAGTTTGCAAAATGATTAAAAAGTTAGTACTAACTTAAACCAGCACAATTACATTCAAACAACCAAAATACTACTACAACTTCTTCTTTAACTCGGGTGTAGGAATAAACTACATTAATTTGGTTTCTTGATGATCAATTTTGCTATAAGGTTTTAAGTTGGTTACTGGACTTTTTAGAGATGAATTCCTTGGACTATTGAGCTTGGGACTTCTCCTCACTAGTGTGCAAAGTTGGTGGTTGGGACCTAGATACATTAACTTCTTTAGCTTGTCTTTTACCTTTCTTGGTATCTTTTGCTTTCTTGGCTTCTTGTGCTTTCTTAGCTTCACTTGCTTGTTTGGCTTGCAACTATTCCAGTTTTGTTTGCTTTGCAACTGGGCATGTCTGCTTGTTATGTCCAAGCTCACCACAACAACTACACTTGAAATCCTTAAGTGTACATTTGAGCTTGTTTTTAGTAACTTCCTCAAGGCTACCCTTCCTTTTGTCACTTGACTCTCCAATTTTTCCTCTTTGCATTTTGGGTCTGCCTATAGTTTTCTTATGACTGGTGGAACTAGTGGTATTGAATGGGTCCTCCTAAAATTCAAACCCAGGTACATGTATACTTGTAGGTTCTGTTGTATTTGTCATTGTTAATTAAACGTGGGAATGATCTTCGGCCCTTTCATTATTTTTCTTTGTTGTTGTAGCACATGTCGCATGCATGACACCCCTATAACATAAACAATTTTTGGTAATCTCATAGCTTTTAATTGAAAATCCGATAATTGAATACGGTTATTGGGTTATACGTACAAGTTAATTTCCAATGCCTGCAATTGCATTCATGTGTTCTTATATTGACAAACACCTTTATCGGGTAAAAACATCAGGATCACCTTCAAAAGTTGAAATCAAGCAAAGAAAAAGACCACTTGTAAACAAATTACAACTAAAGGATACCTGTCCATATATATAATAGACCATTTGAAGCTTTCTTTCTTCTCTCTTTCCAATCTATTTTATTGGATTGGTAGTAGCCTCGTATAACCAGATGACTTCAACTTGTTATTCTCTATTGCAACCATGATGAATGTTCTAACTTTTTCTAGCATGGTTATAATTGGTTTACTAGTTGCATTCATAAGCTTGGCATTCAAAACTTCTCAGTTGTTATTGCAATTGTTGTTAACTTTAGGCCCATTAGTGAAGTAGGATTTTGTCCAAGCTTCTTTGGGGAATTCGTTAAGGTATATCCAGGCTTTTTCATTGATAACCTTCCAAGTTATTTATGTTGGCCTCAAAATTGTGTTTCTATTGCGGATCTAGCACACTGCCACAGTAAGTATCTTGGTTGCTTGTCTTTCCATTGCTTAAAAATAATTCTGCCGTCACTTCTTGGAGAATTAGTATCAGACCCTGCAACCAACAAAACTCATGCACATCAGTCCTTCAGACATTAAAATCATGCATTCGTTTCTGGAAATTTTAAATTAATTGATAACGGTCATAAGTATCTAGCACTAACCTTTTGCATACCCAAAAATAAAACACAGTCATTTCTTTTGATTAAGACCCATATATTCCATAAGCTATTGGCTAAATGTGGTTGTTTGCATCTTGGAAACACCTGACCACCATGGTATCCCTTTAGGAATCCAAGCCTATTAGGGGTCTACAACTTGCTTCAAACCCTCCCTTGCAACCAACTAGACAAATATACAACCTATGCAATCTTGGTGGTCCATCTAGATTAGGCTCAGTTTCCATCCTGATGGTAGACCTCGAGTTCCTCTTAAGAAGCTCCCTAAGATAATCCTATAGTTGACCAAATTGACATTTTTCATTACCCTCAATTATTTCCTATGCTTTTTTCATTGCCCTACAGATAAAGTTGTCTTCTAATTGCACTTTATATTTCTCTTTAAATAAGTCATACACCTAACCATGTTTAACTGTTGGATGCTTCCTCATGAACTTTATTAACTTTCCAATGACCTAAGCCTAATTTACAAAGTTGTTCTTGTATGTCTCACACAACTATGCTCATGGAAGAATGTCTTGATTTGATAAAAGCGCCTCACCTCGTTTTTGTTGTAAAATATCTCCTATATGCAAGTTTCTACCTTACATTTAGCCCTTGCCTGTATCTTGTTGTTTTTAACCCACTTAATTTGCCTTCTAACTTGGATGATGTACTCTTCAAATGCCTGTTTGAAAACATCCAAGGATGAGAACTCCATGTCTATTTCAAGACAAACATGTCCAAATGTATCTGTCCCGTTAAACTAAGGAAGAACATTTGGTGACTCAGCTTTAACATTAGTGGAATTTAGAGTCTTCAACTACCCTGACACTCATGTGTCCTCTTTACTTTCATCAACAAAAAGTATCAGTTGGGTATGCATCTCTTTGACCAACACTTATAATGTGTCCCTCATCACCACTATTATCTTCAACCATAAGTGGTAACCTAGACCTCCTTCTTTCTTGCTTCTTCTGTAAGGGAATCCTATCGGGTCAGGCAGCGTAATACAAAGATTTCCAAAAGGTCTTGTAAATCAAGTGTTCCAAAGCAATAATAGATAATTAAAAGTGATTAATTAATTATCTCTTGATGCGCAGAATCAAGATTTGAAGCAATAGTAGCTTCGCCCTTAAGGAGTCCACGCGAGGACTTCCACCAGATTCCGCACTTCTGAATGTTACTTTGTTGGAACACGACTCCATAACATTTATAAAATTTTCTTTGCATCACAAGAGTTCAGTTAGTGAGCATCTCATGTTCTATTTATAATACTTATGCTTGACCTAATGAACACTGTGAATGAGCTCTTTACTCATTTTAGATGAGTTAGACCAAATAGTTTTAATTTAAGTCAAAGTAAAATAAAAATTATTCTTTGGTGGGCTTACTTTATGCATGTTACCTATAAGAAATATATTTGCTTTATATTAAATATAAAAATATTTTATATATATTTAATATAATATAATAAACGATATCTAGTAACACATCATTGTCTAAATATAAATATCAAAATAACCTATAAGTAATAAACTTAATATGTTTAGTCTCTTTGTCAAGATATCTAATTGAGTCCAAGGTATGACGCCGTCATCCTTGTATGACCCAATTAATTTTGCTTGATATCAAAGTAGACTTTTCTTAAATAGATATCCAATATTTATTTTCCTAACATGACCATACATTTTCCTAAGTTTTCCTCAATCAAGTAACCAATAGATATCACTTCTGTCATATATGAGAGACAAATCTTATCTACATTACTCATTGCTCTGCATGGTTTGTTCACTGCCTAATTATAACATTTATGACTACCTTATTACCCTAAACTCCTTATGTAGAAATTGTAGTGAATTCAGACCGAAGGACTACATATACCATTATCATATTGAGAATCGTTTATGACATTCATGTATCGATCCATGCAACATTTTCATAGTGGGTCCACCCAGTACACTATTACTCTTAATATGTATCTGTGTGAAGATTTGATATTGTCCACATCTATGATCTATGATATTAGATCATCATTATACTCATACACTAGTCTTAACGTATTTATATATTTTTATATAAATATTTGACTAGGGACAATTTAAGAATAGTTTTCATATTGACTTACTATTTCAGAAACTCATAAAGACTGTTAAAATATTTAACATAAATACATTATTCAAAGTGATGTATCCTATATGGGCTGCTAATGTACATTTTCAACATCCTCTTCTTTTGTTCGTTACCCTTGGAACCTTTCCTTAACTTTCCCTTCTTTTTTTTCTTGCACTTCACATTTTTCTAGATACTATTTTCTCGTTTCCATCATCAACTTTCTTCCTTGTTTTGCTTACCTCACCAGCATTAGGAAGAGTAACAACTTTTTCATGTGTTCCTTCATTTATGTCTTCCTCGACATTTATTTTCTCAACCGCATTATCAACCTTTTATTGCCAAATGCAACTTTAGTACTTACAAATGAAAACAATAACTCAAAATAATCACATCAACAAGCCTATTCAATCAATACCTTCAAATGAAAACTTAAGCTAGGAATGTCTACATTCACCTTCATCATGTCCCATTGCAATTTCTTCTTCCCTATTTGGACCCTCAACCTCCATAGCCTCATCTTTCAAAACCGTACTGATGGTTTATTATGGCTCCATAATCAGTCACTTCTATAGAGTCACCATCTATCATTATATATGGCATCATCAACCGGGCCCTCACCCACCATCCTTCCTTCATCAAAAGGATGGCGGTAATAAATATCAGTATCACCCTCTTTATGTTTGGCAACATTAAACATAGCAATAACATCTACATCTACTTGTAATGTTCTTAACCCATCATCCAAATTCCTATTTGTGTCATGTCAATACACACTACTAATCCTTAAATAACGAACAAAATTAACAAAGTTCTTGAAACTTAAAACCTCCATCAATATCCTTCTAGATGTCCACCGCACCAAATAAGATTCTTTTGGATTTGGAAATTTTTATTTCAATTTCTATTGATTATTTGTTTTGAAGGATTTGAAAATTTTCATTTAATTTCTATTTATTATTTGTTTTCAAAATATTAACGTAACATTTTATGTACCCTATGTAGTGCTGGCACATGTCCATTAACACCCCACATAGGACTAACTTAACAATTTAACAATCATACCGATGAAAGATCTATTTGGAAAGACGACACATTTCAAATTTCTCATAAAGCAATTTACATGATGCATACTGCCTTCTGCCTTTGGGAAATCAATGAGTGAGTTTACTTCGAACCAAAATTCTGTTTCCATAACAATATTACTAACCAAGAACAGTGATGATACAAATGGTGAAAATACTATGGTAACTGAGTATGGAAATTGGGAAGAAAAACTGAAGAAATTCCGTGTAAAGAGAGGGAAAGGAAAGGAGAGATAACTATTTTGATGTTCACGCCAATATCATTTTAGAAAACTACCCTGTCAACATTTTTTAGAATGAAGTTTAAAAGGATTATTTTGTCCAGATTTTGGTTCAGATTGGTAACATGAGTAGACTAAAAATTGAGTTTATTCATTTTGTTCGTTCAGCATAGAAACTACAAGGTTAAGCAAAATCTGCACAGGTTGGGAATCCTTTAGTCCTTGTTTAGCTCTTGTTTAGCTGAGAAATAAAAAATGAACCCGTAAATATCAAAATCCTTGAGGCAACTATTTCTTTTTTTCATATCTGGGATAATACGCAAGGAAATTGTCGGTATCAATACAGGAACCACAATAATAGTAAATAACAAATAGCAGTTCAGATACAGGCTCAGCTACAAACACCTTCAGTTACCAATCCCATCAGAACGTAAAATGAAATGTCTCCAAAGACAAGATTAAAATTAGTGCACATCATATATTACTTCCATAGTATGTAGTATATACAACACATCCCTCTCAGAGAGAGGTCTTCACTGCATGTTTTCTCTGCGACGGACATACCTTGTTCTGTCATTGTATCTTGGTCTGTCTTGATGCCTTTGCGGCTGCGGTTCAACTCTTCTCTGCCTTTCAGGTGGTCTCTGCACAATCTCTCCGTTCACAAATAATTCAGCTGCACCAATAAAATTAGAAAAACAATCATTAACAAAAGTCAATGCATTGTACGATAATTAGACCATTGGTAGCTAAAAAAGAAAAGTATAGAAGTAATACAAAGAAAACTGAAAATCACTCGATCAATGCATAATGAGGAGAGACGAGGACCAAATAGAATTGGCAAAAACAAGTTCTAACTAGAATGTCAAAATCGACTAGAATAACGCCAACTATAATTAAGACAAAAAACAGTTAATTAATCAGAAGTGGAGGCAGTATTGAGTAATTTTTGTATCAACTCCAATGATTCTGCAACTCCATAAACTAGAAATAACAGAAAGAGGAGAGAATTTTTATATTAGTCCATTAGCATTCAAAGCTAGACATTACTCGGAGTTATTAGCTTTGCCAAGATGGACTGCTATTAAACACACTGTACATAATTTAAATGTGCTCCAATGAGTGTCACTAGACTAAATATGAAAATCATTTTTCTTTACACAAGACATTCAAAATGTAAATGATAATCTTCACACACTATATATGTAAATTTGTAGCATCATAAATTAATAAACAAAAATCTAATACAAAGATACGCAAAATGCTGTTATAGGACAAAGACAAACAACTGACAAACATCCGCTAAATAACACCATCATTGAAATGGTACAGCAGTTTTTAAACAAAGACTAAGGGCCCGTTTGTTTAAACTTATTAAAAAAGTGATTATAAAAAAGTGATTCTTTTATAATCACTTTTTTAATAAGCAGATCAGAATTGCTTCTTAAAATAAGCTGAAATCAGCTTATTTTCAACTTCTGCTTATTTTTGAAACTTTAAACAAACACATTAAAATTTAAAATAAGTGCTTTTTTTAATTAAAAAAACACTTATTTCTTAAAATAAGTTTAAACAAACGAGCCCTAAATCTACTATATTAAAAAATATAAAAACTCACTTTTGACCCAGAGAAAGAAGCATACAAGGCATTTTATGTATCAGCTCCAATTTTTCTGAAACTCCATAAATTTGTGAAGCAACCGCATAGAATAAGAGGGAATTTTTATGAGTCCATTAGCATTCAAAGCTAGCCATTACCCATCAAGAGTTTATAGCTTTGCCAAGATGGACTGAAGATAAATACAGAACAGAAAACGGGAAAAACCCTCAAATTATATCACACATTATAAGGTGATTTTATGTATCAACTCAAACTTCTCTGAAACTCCATAAGTTCATGAAGCAACATAATAGAATGAGATGGAATTTATATGAGTCCATTAGCATTCAAAGCTAGCCATTACCCATCAAGAGTTTATAGCTTTGCCAAGATGGACTGCAGATAAATACATAACAGAAAAAGGGAACCCCCCAAATTATATTAAACATTAATAAGGTGATTTTATGCATCAACTCAATTTTTCTGAAACTCCATAAGATCATGAAGCAACAGAATAGAATAAGAGGGAATTTTTATGCGAGTACATTAGCATTCAAAGCTAGCCATTACCCATCAACGGTTTACAGCTTTGCCAAGATGGACTGCAGATAAATATAGAACAGAAAAAAGGAACCCCAAAATTATATTAATCACTAATAAGGTGATTTGATGTATCAACTCCATTTTTTCTGAAACTCCACAAGATAATGAAGCAACAGAATTAGATTACGAGGGAATTTTTATGTGAGTCCATTAGCATTCAAAGCTAACCATTACCCATCAAGAGTTCTTAGCTTTGCCAAGATGGACTGCAGATAGAAAGAAAGGAACCCTCAAATATGAAACACTAATTAATAAATATTATCTTTTATGTATCAGCTCCAATTATTCAGAAACTCCATAAAGCTTGAGAAGCAACATAATAGGATAAAAGGAAATTTTTTTGAGTCCATTAGCATTCAAAGCTAGACATTACCCATCAAGAGTTTTTAGCTTTGCCAAGATGAACTGCAATAAAGGGAGAACAAGAAAAAAAAGAATCCATTGGCTGAACAAAGGTTTGGGTATCTCAAACGGTGCGAGAATCAATATTAACAGGTGTACATTTCCATTTTCACAACTGATTCTTAAACAGTCACTGAGTATGCACCTCAGAATGCTCTATAAATTGCTTTTGTAAAGTTTTAGACAGGACAAAAACAAATCAAGGGGGATGGAACAAATTTCAACCAAAACACACACTGACGTATACCAGCTATAAAGAATGTTTTAGATATAGATTAAGTTTTCTATTCATATCAGTGGTAATCCACCTCCACATAGCAAAGATTTTATACAAAAAAACTGACAACAGATAAATGTTTCATCTCTACTGATCTGCATCTTCACAAGGTATAAAAAGCACAGAATAGTTACGAGAGACATTTGATGTTAGTCCATCATTATAAGCTAAACCTCGTATGCAAGATAATCTAGCTCTTACAACATGGACTGACACACTGACATCATTGAGAAAATAGGTTAATAAAACGAAAAATTGTAACAGTATCATGGTATGTGCCGTATTTTGGAAAGGTTTAAAACAATTGATCCAGGCTTTTAGCACATAATATGAAAGCAATCAAAATGTTAATGATTATCATAAACAAGATTAACAAAATTCAAAATAAAAAAATGCTAAATCCTCACCACCATAGTCCTTATACTCAGGATCAACATACGAATCTGGAAGGACAAAGAGAACTCCAGGCAACCCTAAACAAAGAGAAATTTTTTAAAAAAAAAGATCAACACTAAAAACAAAAATTATAAAAAAGATACAGTAAAAGGAAAAGATACCTTCGAGCTTATTAGAAGTTTCCTCATCAATCTCACACCCAAATCCAAAGTACCTCTCACAGGAAACATTGTAAATCTTCTTCTTAGCCTCCTCTTCACTTCCGAGGACTTTGGCCAGGGTTTGAATGTAACAATCGATCATCTGTTGCTTAGTGGCACCCTCGCCGCCGGGCTTCTCCATGACGATGAGCCAGTGCTGGTAATCACACCCGGGGAACAGAGGTGCCATCTCGGTGGGAGGGCGCTCGCTGAACGACGAGGGGGAACTCGAGTTGAGCGGCGAGTAGGACGAGTCGCCGGCGCGGTTGGCGCGGCAACGGATGGAGGCGAAGCGGGTGGTGGGTGGAACGACGGCATGGGATAAGGGGAAGAGGAATCGACGCGATGGGAGTGGTGGGGGTTTGGGGAATGAGATGGTGGGAGCGGAGAGAAGGCGCATTGTGAAGCGTGTAGACGCAAAGGAAATGACTCTCGCCATTGTTGTGGAGACAAGACTAGCGTTGTGAGATTCTAGAAGATTAGGGTTTTCAAATGTTAGGGTTTTTGCCTCTGCTAAACCTCATCCGGCTACCTGCTATTTATTCACCAATATATATCACAAAAATAAAATTAAAAGAATACAAATACACTTCCACGTGTCTTCTATCTACGAATCGTGTAAGATAAAATAAAGTGAGTCCTCAACTTTTTCAAGTTTTGGAAGCCTATATATTGTTTTGGAGCATCTCCGTGGGTGTCTTGTCTTCCCGTGTGACTTTAGTAATCACCATGCCTTTCTGTTTTTCAGTTGTAGTTAATCTTTTTAAAGGACCCTGACTACTGTCATAATCTTTATCCTAGTCCCTATTCCGCTTCTTAATTCGGTCTGGTTTATTGAGGGATCTCTCCTTAAAGAGGTACTGCTTCAGCTTTCGCTTACGGATGAAAACTTTAACAGCATCCTTCAATGATCTACGCTCATTAGTAGAGTGTTCTATACGTTCATGGAAATCGCAATACTTACTAGGATTTTTCGACCTCTTTATTGGGGCCAACTTCTTGATCTAGTAAACGTTGAACGTAGGACAACCCACTTCTCTCAGAATTGTGAAGGTTGGGTGTTCAGTGTAACATCCTAAATTTGAAAATAATTCATTAAGGATCGGTGGAGTTTCTTCTTAATTAAAAAGCGTCAAACATCCGTTATCAGTGAAGAATTTCCGAGTCTGATTTCGGACGAGTGAAACGTTCCCGAGTGAATCATGTTTGAGATAAGACTTTCCGAGTGAAGAAAGGGATCTGATTTCGAGTAAGATCTTTCTGAGTGAGAGAACTACTTTCGAGTGAAGTAAAGTTAAGATGTTTCCGAGTGAAGCATGACCGAGAGAATCACTTCTGAGTGAAGAAAAACTATGTCCGAATGAGACACTTTTGAGTGAGGTAAATCCGAGTGAAACGTTTCCGAATGGGTCGTTTCTGAGAGAAGAACTTCCGAGCGAAGAAAAGCTTTGATTTCGAATAAGTACTTCTCGGGCCAAGATATTTTTGAATAGTGAATTTTTGAGTGGGTATCTCTGAGTTGAGTGCAAATTTCCTGAGTGGGATGTCTCCGAGTGTGACACTTCCGTGTGGGATGGCACCAAGTGAGACATTTCCAAGTAGGATGGCACCAAGGGAGATATTTCCGATTCCCGTGTAGTATGGCACCGATTGAGACATATCGAGTGAGTCTTTCCAGGGGAAGTACTTCTGGACAGAGAAAGACTTTAACTTCAAATGAGTACGTTTCCGAGTGAATATTTCCCGGGGGAAGTAAATATCCGAGTGGTGAACCCCTTCATTCAATTCGTGCTCGGGTGTCTTAAAGATCGTCTAGAGCCTGTGCTCGGGCCATACTCAAAGTTGCCGAGAGCTTGTGCTCGGGTTCGTCTTCGAGATTGTCTTCGACTCCGAGTGATATTCCCAAGTGGAAAGATTTCCAAGAGAGGACTGAACTTCGACTCCGAATGATCCTTCCGGTTGTAAGACTTCCGAGTGGGTCACTTCTGAGGAAAGAACAGCTATGACTGAGTGTTTCAAACAGAAACATTTTCGAGTGAATTCCTTCCGAGTGAAGCAATTCTGAACGAAAAGAGACTCTGATGAATCCGTCTCAGAAAGAGATATTCCCGAGTACTTTCAATTTAATCTTTTTACCATGTTAGAGTCGGAATTTGGAAAAATGGTCAACTACAAAGTTATTCCTCGTTGTCTTAGCTTTCCAACAAGACCAAATTTATTAAAATTCATTAAGATATGAGAGAGATATGCCAAAATATCTAAACAATGTCAGAACTGATATTTACTTCAATCATCGAGGCTCTTCCACGTCACTCTATTCTTCTAAATTCTAGCAGATTCCCTTGTCTTTTTCTAAGTATGGGACCCTTTCTATTGTCCTATCCTCTTTTCTTTTATTATCTTGTTTCCTCCTTATCTCTTAAGATATATATGTATATATCAACACTTCCTCACTTCGTGGACGCCTTTTCCATTAACGATCTCTGTCAATCCCACTGTTGGATTGGTTTAAAATTTTGAGAGTGGAAAGAACTCTAAATTTCTTAGTTCAAGGTAGCTGTGGAAGATTTCAGAACTAAGAGTTGATTCGGAGCTTGTGAATAACGAGCTGATTGTATTTAGTAGCTCGAGGAGCTTCTGGAACCGTTTATTCCAGGTAGAGGGAGCGTTTACATTTTAAATGTATAGTTTATGAACGGAGTCGGGATAATATTGTTATCTTCAACAAGAAATCCTGAATATGTATGATATGTGTGATATATTATGAGATATGAATGGTATATGTGATGTATGTATTTATGATTATTCCTATGCATGAGATACAGTCAGAAATATGATATTGATATGTGATTGATGATGATGATGATATGAATGTTATTCATGAAATATATCATGATGTATGAATGCATGGGATGCATTTGATAAGCATGGGATGCTTGTGTAATGAACAAATATGAAATATGATGTGGTTTCGAGGATTTCACAAAAGACCTTGGGTGGGACTCAAGGCAAACCTCTTGAGCGGGGCTTGGGGTTTAGCCCGTGACACTACCGTTGTCGCTAGGAGTGATTGTGTCACATGAGAGGGCAAACGGTTTGGTACTAGTAAAACGGTTGGATCAGCTGAGAGCTGAGTTATGGCTGAGAGCGAGTGTTGCAACACAAATTAAAAGACTTAATAATGAATCTGATCCGGTCTCAATACCGGTATCCGATCTGCAAGACATATTTCAACGTCTTTGTCAAGACATCAACGTGTAACCGGTGTCATCGGTATACATCCGGACTGTAATTCCGTATCAGGCGTTCTCCCTATACCGGTTGTTCAGGATAACACCATGACACCGGACAACACACACGTCACTGTGCTAAAGACAAGGAACATTGCTACAGGGATCGATCAATAATTCCCTGCACTACGAGCCAAATTCTGCTCACGGGGATGGTCAACTTGTTCCCTAATCCTAGTCTATATTCTCCATGCTCAATATAAAATAGCCACTTGACCCAATTATGCAGGTAAGTGCGCAATAAAATAATGCTAATGGGAGTTAGTGGTTCCCCACTAACGAGTCCTCGTAAAACGAGCCAATCAGGTATATGAACTCATTTTCATTAATGAAGAGGGGGATCTTCAACTGAATCTATGAACGATTACTCCCTAAAATACATTCCTTACTTGGAATATCATCACTGACTTGAGCGTCGGAGAATCTTTGCAGGTGACACCACCATTCGCCCACTTCAACGCGTTAGGTCGGTGTGAAGGATCTCCAGGACGCCCAATCCGCTCTCCTCATTCAAGGACAATGGATATTTACACCGGATACTCATACATCCGGTCTTCTGCACAGTATTTGCATACTATTTGTGATTGACTTGAGTCCGGATCTCTAGACCCCGGTTCAGGACAGATCAGAATCCATTTGATTGAGCATGTGAATGCATCGGTGTATGTTATTGTGAACAACATGAGTATATGATTATTATGAATGAATTAAATGTGATGAGATTGTGTGATATGAGTTTGATTTATATGTGGTTATGAATTAGACACTTGATCCGATTCAATAACTATCATTTGACATGTATATGCTCACCCCCTATTTATGGTTATTTTTACAGTAGACATAGGATGCAGCGATGATATATGAGGTCACTCAGCATATCCAGAGCATTATGTATTTATATGTATTGTACATGATGCACATAGTCGTTTTGTAGTAGCCTTGGCCGGCTCCTGTGTATACCGGTTTTGTTATATACATGTGCTCATAAATGAGCATGTTAATGTAATAATGACAGTGTTATTATATTATCCAAAATTCTGTTTTAAAACTGAAATTTATTCGTGAAAAATTTATTTGGATTTTAGAAACTTAATTTTAAATATTAGGACGTTTTATTCAGCGGTGCATAGTGAATAAAGGCAGAAACACGCCTCTCTTACTGCCTGAGCTACGGGTCCCTGAACCTCTTCTTCTAAAAAGGTCCTTCCGACCTAGCTCTTTCCTTCTCCTTTTTCTTTGGTGAGTGTTATGCTGAGAGAGCTGGTTTTGCTTTCGCCTTCGTGGCCTCGAGATGCATCTCGATACCAAAATACTTTGACGCCTTTTTCTAAAATTCTTCAACAAAGGCCGACGGGCTCTTAGCCAGAGACAACGCAAAGGTGTACTTGGGTTACAAAGCTTCTATGACGATATGCAACTAGATTGCTTTAGTTAGGTTAGGCACCAAGCTTCCTTATAGAATCTCTTAAGGAAATCCTTCAAAGACTCACTTTCTCCCTGCCTTATCTGGGTAAGGGTGTGTGAAGTCTTGGGCACATCTCTGGAAATGACAAAGTGTTCCCCAAAAGCCTCTGTCATGTCTTCCCAAGAGTCTATCAACCCAAGTAGTAATCCTTTGAACCAAGTCAGAGCCTCCCCAGTCAAAGTGCGAGGGAACATACGATACATCATATCCTCCTCAGCTCCCAAGAACATCGCCTTATACACATATGCATCAAGGTGTTTACTTGGGTCACTCTCACCTAAGTACTTCCCTATAGAAAGGGGTTGCGTCATTTGCAAGTGCCTAGAAATAGGCACGCTCATCAACCTCCTTGAAAATAGGACGCTAAGTTTGTAGGCTCTCGTTGCCACCACTGTTGAGTTTTTCCTCCTGGCCCTTGTCTGGTCATCAGAGTCTTGAGACTGCTCCGTCTCATGGTACGTAAGTGCGAACACCTCTTTTTGTCTGGCTCAAAATACCAAGATACAAAAGGAGTCAATTTCTCAAATGCCAAGGCAAACCTCATGCGATTTAAATTTTTAGTGAAAAGGTTTCCCATAGTGAGACTTGAGCCTAAGGGGTAATTCATCAAATAGAGTCAAAGCCCTTATTTTTATTAATTTAGTGGATCCCCATAATCATTAATATTCAGGAGCTTGTTCTTAACCGCTTCAAAATGGTTTCACACAGGATGGTGAAGACACAATTAGGTCTCATTCTTAAACCCTAAAACTTCACCCAATAAACTCACTTTTAGTTACCCCCATTGAGTCCAAAATTAAAATTCCTTTGAAAAGTCTGTCAGTGAATAATTTTGAAGTTTAAACAAAGCAGTTAATTAAAAGGCTCGGGGTAGTTGTGTTACTAAAATCAATGAAAATAAAAGAATGTTCTGCCCTAATAAATCAATTTAAACAAATTGAGCTCTGTTAAATTTCTAAATTTCTGACAATGATTAAACTATTCAATACTATTTAAACCATTACGCGTTCCCCGTTCCTTCAAATTCCATCCTTGAATAGTATATCCTCCTATCCCCATTTCAATCTGTGGAAGACCTCTTAATTGTGACATCCTCATATCGAATCAATTATGCTAGCGGTTAATTACGAAGCTCCCAGTAATATTTTGGTTATGGTGATTTGAGCGATACACGATCTAAAAAATATCTTGAGTGAAAATTATGAGAGTATATCGTCTTGTCTTGACACTGAAAATAAAATCGCCTAAATAAATGGAATTGGCATTTTGAATAAATCCTTTTTCTTGGTTTTAATAATTTATGAACTTTAATACACTTAGGTGAAATAAAATTCTGCACTTGAATTTTAATACCCTATGCATTAAATTTAATTTAAATGAGAAACTCTACTAAGTTGTCAAAGCCAACAAAACACTATGCCTATATGACTAATTGATAAAGGATTAAGGGATTTCTTCACATTTACATGGCAATGTGTGGCAAAGCAAGAGCAAAAATTCAAGTGCAGCCCTCTCTTTCACGTGAACTAGACACCATGCACATAAGAAAATTGGTCAAATTTTGTAAAGGAAAATCATTACAAAAGCATGGTCCCACCACTAAAACATGGTCAGGAGAATAGCACTTCAATTGGCAACAAATTATGCAAACTAAGCCTACCAATTTTGACCAAGTCAAAGCTTTTATTAAACCAATTATTTAAAGAAACAAGTGCAACCCTTTTTGTTTTTCACGTGAGATTAAGAGACATATGCAAGGGAAATTGTTAAATTTTCAAGAGCATGGCCCCCACCACAAAGGTCCCACATGGTTAAGGATGGAAATAAAGCACCAATTAAATAATATGAGAAAAGGCTTCACTATGCTCTTCCTTAAGTATTCTCACGGCAATAATAAGGAAACATGCAAAGTTCAATATAATATATATATATATATATATATTGGCCCACTACCAAGTTATATATAATATATTTGTTTCCCACCACAAAGCTGCAATGACTTCAATTAATTGAATACGAGCCTACATTTCACTTTACTCCACACACATGCTTTGTTTGAAAACCATTCCAAGTGCCTACTCAATTCACGGTAATATCAAGAGCATTACACTATGAAATGCCAATTAGCAAGGAGACAAAATGAACCAATTATTTTTAATGCAAGCAGCCCATTTCTCTTTGCTTTTCACGCACTAGTGCAAAAATTGGATATAACAACGGGATATATTCACGGGTATAAGTGGATCAGTAATAAAAACATGGGCGGTGGCATTTTTGAAATTATAAGGTGAACGATATTATCAGCGAAAACTATATATCCACGGTTCACCTCATAACCGTGATCGTACCTATTAATATATATTCACGGTTGAGGAGTCAACCGTGGAAATATAGTACCTGAAATATATATCCACGATTGTGAGAACAACCGTGACTATATATTCATGGTATGATGACGGTTATGATGTGAACCGTGGATATATATTGATGTCTATAATCACGGTTATATTTACAACCGTGGATATATAGTTCAGGTTTTAGGGTTTAATCACTTGGTACTGTATGTCCACGGTTGTTTCTATAACTGTGATTATAGATTTATTATTTATCCACGGTTGGGATCATAACCGTGGTTATATAGTTAACATTTATCCACAGTTATTCGCGGTTTCAAGGGGAACCGTGAATATACATCCTTCTAAAACTTCAAAAGTCTCGCCTTTCACTCTTTTTTCACTTTCTCCTTACTTTCGCGCTGGTTATCGTCTTCTTCCTCGTCCTCCTCTTTGCTGGTCGAAGGCTTCTGGGTTCCCTTCCTTCTTCTTTCGTGTGCCCTTCTTCTTCTTCGTTCACCATTGTCAGGTAAGTGCTTCGTTGCCCTTCTTCTTTCATTCACAGAGAAAGCTTCGTTGTCTGTGAGTTTATGTTTTTATATTCGACGTGAACTCTGTCTCTGCTATTTTGACATTGCCTATGACACTGTGTGTGTAACAATGTTGTATGCCTGTGACATTGTCTCTGTTAAAGCTTGTATCTGTGTCTCTGTTCCTTTTACACTTGCTGGTAATATTTTTGGGTCACTTTTATTTTTGTGTAATGAAGGTTGGATTAAAGATTGGTGTTGGTTGCTGAGGTAGACATTCAATTTTTATTAGACATTCAATTTTTATTGGTGTTGGATGAGGGACTTGTTGAAAAAGTTGAGGTGTATAAGTTGATTTTGTGTCAGTTTCATAATCAGTTGGGGAAACATAGTTGTGAAAATGGAGATTGCAAATGTACTTGATATATTTTGATGGGATGTTGGCTGTATAGGCAGATTTATAGGGACTATATTGGTCTGGTTCTATGTTGGTTACTAATATTCTAAGAGCTGTGATGCATGAGATAAATTAAAATATGAATAGAGATGGGATGCTAAATTACTAATGGATATACTTGCTGAAATTTGGTGAACTATGAAGCATGAGGTGAATCATAATATTAATAGAGAATAAATACTAAATTATTAATAGATTATGGATGAGTTAGGGGTTGAGTCGGACATATATAATTAAACCAAATTCCTAAACAACGCTTGTTTCGCCCAGGAACACAACCGACTGAAAAATCATAGAAACAACCAATTGAATACAGAATTCTAATACGTCATGCATGCACCATGCTTGACCCAATTTCTATATTAGAGTTTAGCAACAACATCAAGTATCAACCTTGTGTGCAAGCTCAACCTTCATTTACTTTTATTGCTGTTGTTGTTGGTTGCTCGTATATAATGTTATTTCTGTCTATTGTATGTATGTGGTTTTGCAATCTTGCAAACTCGTAGGCTCATACTAGTTAACTAGTTAACTAGTATGGAAGTTGTTGTGCATATGAGTGAACCGTAGTTCCCCGTTTGAGATTCGATACAAATGGTCATTAAATTAATTAATGTCATCGTTTGTGTTGAATCTTGAATTGTCCGTTTGGACAGTTTGGGATGAACAATTATTTTTAATACGTCATTGTATGTACAAGTTAGGAGTTATTTTAAAATTTGATAAACTTTTGGTAACTTGCATTTTATGTTGTTCTCTAGGTGCATATTTGGTTGTGGTTGAATTTGATTTGACCACTCTCATTTTGTGTACTTAGAGACCAATGCGAAATGCTGCTGAAATTTCATCAAATTTTAAAATAACTCCTAACCTGTATATATGAATGACGTATAAAAACAATTGTCATCCTGAATGGGTATAGGACCACCACCTTTGAAGAAAAAGTGAGGTTGATCATAGCACCTTGTAAACAGTTGGCATGGATCAGAGTTGGATAACTGCATCACGCCTAAGTCTAGAGTACGAGGGGGGAGTTGAATCATTTATAGAATTCGTAGCGAGGAATGCAGTGGAGGTGAATGGAAAGTATTTTTGCCCTTGTGTTAAATGCTTGAACCTGCGTCGGGTAGACTTGGAAGAGGTGCGAGAACATCTACTGTGTGACGGTTTTTTGTGTAGTTATACGCGTTGGATATGGCATGGTGAAGATGTGGTGGTGCCAAGTAACAGCTCTCAAACTAAAAATCGAAGCTCGGTGCATGACACTGATGTCAACATGGATGACCGACTCGAGGATATGATCCGTGATGTGGGGGTAGAAGGTTTTAAGAAAGCTCATGTATATACGACTCTGTGTGAGGACTCTGAGCAGCCGTTGTATCCAAACTGCGTCAATTTCACGAGGTTATCAGCAGTTTTGCGATTGTTTAATTTGAAGGCCATAAACGGGTGGACGGATAAAAGTTTCACTGACTTACTGAAGTTGTTGAAAGAAATGCTCCCAGCTGGAAACACCTTGCCGAATCGTAACTATGAGGCCAAAAAGATGTTGTGTCCTATGGGTTTGGAGTATGAGAAAATACATGCATGCCCAATTGATTGTGTATTATTCCGGGGTGAGTTAGAAATGCTGCATCGATGTCCTAGGTGTGGGGTGTCACGGTATAAGAAGAAAGAGGCAGATTCTGATGAGGTATGCACTAAAGGGTCTCCTGCAAAGGTGTTGTGGTATCTACCTATAGTTCCAAGACTAAAGCATTTGTTTGCCAATGCAGATGATGCAAAACTTATGAGATGGCATGCTGATGAGAGGGTTGTTGATGGACTACTTAGGCATCCGGTCGATGGATCGCAATGGAAGAAAATGGATACGATTTTTTCGGAATTTGCCCATGAACCAAGAAATGTTAGGCTTGCACTAGCCACAGACGGCATGAACCCGTTTGGGAACCTGAGCACAAACCATAGTTCGTGGCCTTTTTTGTTGTTTGTTTACAACTTGCCGCCATGGTTGTGCATAAAGCGAAAATATGTGATGTTATCAATGATGATTTCTTTATTTAATTTTCTCGGTTTTATTGTTTGTAATCACTTTATTTCATTGTTGAATAACTTCTGCTTGATGTGTAAATATGTAGATACGGAACGTTAGCACTAAGGGGTCGTGCGCTGCGGCTGACCCTGACGATGATGGAGTCGAGCCACCAGATACCCGTCAATGTGACCTGTTTGTTGATGGGTCGGAGGAGCCAGTTGCCACTGGTATGGTGTACAACTTAGGCCCTGTGGTTCACCATCAGACATTACCTGATGGTATGTCCAGGGTCTCTATTGTGCTCGTCCTCGAGGAGGATGCTGCTGTGCCAGTGGCAACTCCGGAGGTGAAGACCGTCGGTCAGGCGGTGGGCCACTTTCTGATGTGGCCCAACAGACTTCTGGTGATTGCCCCTGGACAGGTAAAAACCCTAAACACTAACTAATTTTGTTATATTGTCAATTATGGTACAAAATGTGATGGTTGTCAATTGTTCAACAGGAACAGACATTGAAGAAGCCAGACCCGGCCAAGGATCCCATCCGGATGCTATGGCGCATCGGGTATGAGCAAGGAGAGGACACTGTTCAGGTCCCATGGCAGCCACTAGTGTTCGGCCGTCCAAGTGATTTTCCACTTTACGTTATACATTCTGACATGTGTGACATTATTCCGGGGACGTCGATGTTGAACGCCTCCATCATTAAGTTGTGGGAGCTGTAAGTATATTATTTTTTGTCCAATTTTTTCATTATACAAGTTATTTGTCGCTAACCATGTCTTAACTTGTTTAGGTTTCTGGCAAAACTCTGTGTGGACTTGGGTTTCCAAGGAACTTATGGTTTCTTAGAGCCATCTCTCATACAGAAGCAAGGAAACACCCCGCAGGACACCCAGGCATACATCTAGAATTGGATGTTTGAGTCTGGGAAGCCTGTATACATGGGCCTCTATCATAAAGGGTAATATTCTATTCCATAATTATTGTCATGAATTTTTGCATTTTGAAGTCTCACTTATCACTGGTAACTGCAGCGCTCACTGGACGCTTGTGGTGATCTGTCCGAAGGAGTATCTTGCTCTGTACTTTGATACTTTGCATCGGACAGTTCCACAAGACCTGAAAGATATAGTAGACCGGTAAGTTAATCCCTAAAAAATAAGTACAAATTCGATTACATCATTTTTAGAACTATATGATTCTAACTTATCTTGTATTTTGTTTGACGTAGGGCGGTGGTTGGATACAATCTACTGACTGGAAACAAGTCCAATGGAAGAAAAGTTGCATGGGTGCACCCAAAAGTAAGTCAATCGTATTCATTCAAATCTTCAATACATATTTTTTAAGTTGCGAATTCACTTATTCTATACTATATGTCCATTGTAGTCTTACAGGCAGAAGGGTACCTACGAGTGTGGCTATTTCGTCATGCACACTATGCTGACCATTGTCCAACAACATTTAGTAGATGGATGGACAGATGTAAGTCTCATCATTTGGACTACTTTTCTACCAATTTCATCAATTTCATGTAATAAATAAAGCTTTTGTTCTAATTGTTTTGTGCATTGTTTGCAGTACTTTAAGGACCGATCATATTTCCCAAAGGCACTTGTAGATGATGTTAGAAAGCAATGGGCCTCACACTTCATTGAAGTTAGGCAAAGCTAGATATAGGATCTTTATTCTTTTATATATGTATCTAGTAGGATTTAGGGTTTACTTTTATTAGATTACATTCAACTTAATTGTATATACTTTTATTTTTTAGGTTGTTATAAATTGATATAGAAAATAAATTGTTATATACATACCATTCTTTTTATATAGTGTTGCTGGATATGGTGGGATATTGTATACTGTACTGGTTGTCTGAATGCAGGTTTGGGAAACGATAAAACAGAAACCATATTAAAAAAAACCTCAGTATTTATTCACGGTTATGGTAACAACCGTGATTATAGACCATATTTATCCACGGTTACTACCATAACTGTGATTATACATAAGTGAATTTTTTTGACTACTTATATTCACGGTTATGATGGACAACCGTGGATATAGATACTTTTTATCCACGGTTACTAGCATAACCGTGAATATAAGTAGTTTGTAACTGAAACCTTTTAGTACTTATATTCACGGTTATGATGGACAACCGTGGATAAATAGAATCTATATTCATGGTTATACTGGACAACCGTGAATATAGATACTCTTTATCCATGATTACTAGCATAACCGTGAATATAAGTAGTTTGTAACTGAAACCTTTTAGTTCTTATATTCACGGTTATGCTAGATAACCGTGAATATAAATAGTAAGTTATATTTACGGTTGTTCTTAACCGTGGTCAGATATGATTTATTACTACGGTTGTTAACCGTGGTTAAAGGCCCTCATCTACTACCACGGCTGCAACAACCACGATTCTTTAACCGTGAATAAAGGCCATTTTTAACTGTGATTATATCCATTTTTTCCACTAGTGACGGCCATGACATCTTGAAGGAGGATGTTGCATTTAAATTAAAAAATCCCACGGCATTAGAAGAAATTGGAGTGGGGAAAAGATTGAACAAAATTTTAGAGGGCATAATGCAACGTGAATACCCATATGTGGAGCAAAGAATTATTGTCATCAAAAGGAAAGAAGAAAGCCAACGTGAAGGGGCTACAAGCAGGGATTTTTCTTTTGGTTGAAAGAAAAAGAACAAGAAACAGAGGGAGAAGAAGAGAAACAGAGAGTGGAGTCCAACTTGAAGAAAAGGATGTCATTCTTCTTATTTTTCCATTAACTCAACAAGATGATGCAATAATGGAGCACAATTCCTTTTTGTCTCTCATGGTCATACTCTCTTTCTGGGCTTTGAAGATGGAAGACCATGCGACATGATGAAGAAAGATTTTTCCAGCACTAAAGGGAGAAGCAAGTGGTATCATCCTCTTCATTGTTCCACTAAAGCAGTAAGTGGGTTTTTCACTTTTGAATTTTATATAGCAAAATGAGGTATGAAACGGATTCTATAATACCCCTTTGTATAGAAGAAAAGGGACTTCCTCTAAGTTTTTTAGAGTTTTAGCTTCTGAGTTCTTGGTTCTAGAAAAAGAGAGTGACTTTGTATTTTTTAGAGAAGTTTGAGAGTGATTTTAAGTCCATTTTCTGAGAAATACAGTGGAAAATCGAACCTAAATACAGTGGAGCAGCAAGAAAACAGAGACTAAATACAGTGATGTTGTAGGAACAATACGAAAATACAGTAAGGTGAGGGGATACAAAGCTTGAAACAGTGACCCAATCAGTGAGCAAGAGTGTTGATTTTATTTTCATTGAAACCAGTGTTTATTTTAAGAAAATAGAGTCTTTGAATAAAAATCAGATTATTATTGTTATGTTGAATTCTCTCCCGTTTCTATTTGTTTTCTTATTGTTATAGTGATTGGTTCACAGTGGGGTATCATAGATGTATGTTTAAATCGTTATTTTGTTTCTGTTTCCATTGTTGTTTCTATTTTTGTTTCCGCTTATTTATCGTTTAGAGTTATCACTTGAATCATTAGTATATGTTTTAATTTTGTACGAATTTAAACTTTATTTATGATAATTGCTACCTTAATTTTATTGTCTGAAATACCAATCTTATTGCATGGAATTAGTGGTCTACATTTTGTTTCTTTTGATATTTCATTTATCGTATAGTTAGAGTGTAATTTTCTTTTAAGATGTTCATTTATTTACGACAGAATCGATTGGTACTAAATTTAATAAAAATGTGAGTGTTTATGTTTCCATTTTATTTAGTTTTTGTTTTACGCTATTTCAAAATTATGTCTAATTAAAAGTGTCTTCTTTATTATTTATTATTATTATTATTATTATTTTATTTATTATTTTATGAAAACAGTTTCTGGTTTTAATTAATTTTAAAAATTATGTTCGTTGTTTCTTTTTTAAAACAAGTAAAAAAAATGAGATTAATCAGAGTAAGACACTCTATTAATCTCAAACAAAAATTAAATGTTTTTTTTCTAATTTTGTTTTCCTTTTTTTAAAAAAATTATTTTACTTCATTTATTTTATGAACTTCATTTTTATTTTGCTTTAGAATTCTCATGCAATTTTTGTTAATTTTCAGAATTTGCGCTTTAATTTAGCTTTGATCTTTTGGGATGATATAATAAATTAATCGTAAACAAGAATACGCCTGAATAATTTTGGTACTATTTTTAAAACAGGCGTTGTGGGGGTGATAATACCTTCCCCACTCGTAACCAACTCCCGAACCAAATGGAATCTCATGACCAGTGTTTTAATAGGTTTTTCCAATGTTTTTTCCTCAAAATAAATATTGGTGGCGACTCTTTGTTTTTTACCTTTTCTTGCCTTTATTGCTTCACAACCGTACGTTGCGATTTTTGTTCTTCCCGCCAGTCCGTGCCGCGGCACCCCTGTGACAGTAAGGATTTTGGAATACTGAACAGGTTCAAACTTCTTTCTCCTAGAATCCTCATGCGTATCCTCTTCCTGGAGGATAACCTTCTTCACCCCTTGCTTACAATCCCGTTTTAGTTCAGTCAACTCTTCCTTAAGTTGTCTGATGATATCATCACGAGGATTAGGAATCCCTATTGCTACTAACCTTCTGGAACTTACACCAGGGGAATTTTATCCGATATGGATACTGGCCCCTTAAACTAGCTACATCGGATAATATTAAAAAATACCAAGTAATTACAAAAGGTACAGGCAGAACCGACTGACCACCAAACAAACGGGACTTATGACCTTTTAGTACGGAAAAAAAAACCTTGACCAAAAGTGGCAAGTGGGCAACTTGCACCTGCCAAAAACTACATACACTGTCCCCTGACACAGTTCAAATCACCAACTTCCACTTAATAAAAAGACTATATAAAGAGCTTACTCATTAAGACATAACACACCCTTAAGCAAATCATACAGCATACCTACCTTCTCACTTTAACCCTATAATACAGATTTCTCCATTATAACCATACTGACTTAAGCATCAGAGTCCTTTTTGTAGGTACACCCCCAGCGTGGTCTCAAGGATGACGATAGGAATTGACTTTTCAAGGATTTGGTGTTCCCATTAAACCCAAGTTTACAATACCATACTCCCATTGAGACGGTGTAAAGAGAGAGAGAGAGAGAGATAGAGATACAGATTCAACACCCGGTTCGAAAGTCAATAACTTTGACCCCGTATATCGATCAGATCATTGGCACGCCCAGTGAGACCTGTAAACTAAGTCCCGCAACACAGAAGTTATGGAAGCAAACAAATGGAATAGAGCCCTTGAGGGACATGTTGAGAATATTGCCTAGAGGACCCCAAATCCTAGAGTTCAGGGGCAGAATCGTGGAGACTCCCGGAATAGAGCAACCCCAGGGAAGGATGCAAGCTGTACAACAACCGGATCCTCAAGACAAGCTTATTAGGTAACTCCAGATGGAGATACAAGAGTTGAAACAAAACAGGGGGTTGAGAGATGACGTAGCACGAGAGTGGAGGTAGCATGAACCTTTCCATACCCATGAATATTTGCAAGCACAAACATACGATGAACAAGAATTGACATACCGGACCATAGATTTGAACAACCAAAGGAGAGGTCCACTACAAGGACGAATTGGGGAATACCGATTCAGTGTGCTATTCACTAGAAAGCTTATAAATGTACCCATTCCAAGGCATATACAGACCCCACAACCGCTATCAATAGAAAAGTACAACGGGGAGTCCGACCCAGGACGACATTTAGATGAATATGCTAACGAATCACTATTTTTTGGAGTAGATAAGGACATAATGTGTAGGACGTTCCCTAGGACCCTATCTGCTGAAGCTTTAGGATGGTTTAAAAGTTTGCCACTGGGGTCGATTGACTGTTGGGATGACTTGGCCCATGTTTTCCTGCAACATTTCGTTGTATCAAGGGATGCTCCCATGATGTCCCATACACTAGCCAAGATAAAATAAAGACCAGAGGAAAGCCTTAAAGATTTCTTAAAAAGAATTTACAAAGAAGCTGCATTGGTGCCAAGGTTAACTGAATAGATTTAGCTACACATAGCGGTTGAAGCTTTACAACCACAATCACTATTTATTCTATCTTTAGCAAAAGGGGCTCCCCAGACGTTTAAAGAGTTTAGAAGTAAGGCTGTAAAGTACGTAGGAAGAGAGATACACCTAGCCGCTACGAAAGGAAAGACCCCAGTTACAGAAGACAGGTCACGAGCTCACGAATGAAGAAGGCTGAAGTTTGGAGGAAATAGAGAATGAGATGCCCCTCAAAGGCAGAAGGAGCGTGTGAGTGTAAATCTGACCCAATTCATACCTCTAGCAGTAGGACCCAGTCAAATTCTAAGAAAAGCAGGGATGAGAGGTTTTATAGTGAATGGGATTAGAAAGCCCATGCTTATGAAGAGACCAAGCAATACAGGCTAGTACTGTAAGTTCCATGAGCAGATCGGTGATAACATTGACGAGTGTAGACAGTTCAAGAAGGCTATCAAAGTTTTGATTAGAGAAGGAAAACTAAAGCAGTACCTATTCTGGTAGGGGGTGTATAGAGAGCAAGCAAAGAAACCTTCCAAGAGAAGGACACTAGCCCGGTTGAAAAAGAAGAAGAAAATAGGGATTCTAAGAAACAGGCCCTGGATTTTTCAGGTTTCGGGCAATTGGAACCAAGGTAAGGCATGTGGGGTCTTCAATTGCTAGTTTCTTCTTTCCTTTCTCTTCCTTTCCTTCAAAACCAAATTTGCATGTGATGGGTAAGCTGCGACTTTGAGTTTTAGTGACTTGAGGAGCTTGGATAATGAATTTGGAAGTGTAAGGGAGGTAATATACTAATTGATTTGGTGTTTCGGTAACCGTAGGTGCCAAAATGAGCTTTAGGCGAGTGAGCAACGAAATGGGCATTGGGATCAGAAGCGGAATAGCAAATCAAGTAATCGGAGGACGCAACTGACACCTCGAGCAAATTGTGGAAGCTTGGAATAGAGGTAAGGAGGTGTTCAAGTCATAATTAATTAGAATTGATATGTAAATGGATTATAGGAAGTTTAGAAAATTGATTAAGAGTATTATAAATAGCGTAGATTGACTAAATATAATGGTTATAAATATATGAGTATGCGAAGTGATATTAGATGGCTAAATATGAAAGAAATATGTTGATTGAATTAATTATATAATTGAATAACTATTTTGATCAATGCGAATGATGATTTGAATAATGAAAGTAATATATATATATATATATATATATACGTGATATTCCACCTTGAGATGTATACGCATATTTGAGTATGACTAAGATTGTGGAGTTATGGATTATTGGTGAATTCATATATATATATATATATATATATATATATATATATATATGTATATATGTGATGACATTTGGTGGGCCTGACGAGTCGGTCACCCTGTATTGTGAGTGCGCGCCAGTTTTTGGTAGTTGCATATGCTGATTATGGATTGATATGATGTGTTTATGAGATATGATATATGATCATATGGTATGGGATGGCCAACAGTATGTATACCCCTCGTTTACTGACTCCCGTGGCCTTTGTGCTCAGATGAGCTACCCCGTGGTCAAGTTGGACTCAGTGGTTGAGGTGGAGAGCTAAGTCAGGCTCGGTGAACCAAGTCGGGTTCACAGGGTGTCAAGTCAGACTCCCAGCTGAAGGCCGATCCTTAGAGTATCTGGATACCAGGAGTCAGATGCATGCGAGTCAGTTGTAGATTATGTGAAATTGATTATTAATGTATGATTGGAATGAATTATGAATTGAGAACGTGATGTAGATTGGTGCATGTAAGACTTGGATGATTCTATAATATTGTGATGAATTTGTGATGTTAATTAAGTGAGAAATAATATACATATGTGTATGATTGTGAAGAAGGAAATTAGGGAAAAAGATAGTCAGTATATGAATATATATATATATATATATATATATATAGACATACACTTATATGAATAAGTGCAGGGAATTGGAGGAAACCATTTCATAATATTCACCCTTGTTTTGGTTTATTTAATTCTAGTGACCAGTGACAGGGAGGATGCTAATACCTCAGAGGTGCGCTAAGCGAAAGATTGATGCCAAGGATGTGTTTATATGTTTATACAGGTTTTGACTATGACAAACAACATGTTCAAGGAATCAAGAAATATATCAATACAATTGAAGAATGATGTTCAGGATCAAAAGAATGAAGAATCATGAAAAACAAAATTAGAAAAGGGTCAAAATGCAAGAAGATTCATGATCGGTGTCAAAAACATGAAAAACAATAACAGGAGGGCAAAAACGTAATTATTTTGGAAGAAACAACATAGGAATCGATTCAGAGTGCATGAGGAATCGATTCATGTGCAAGAATTAATGAGGGAATTGATTCATTAATGGAGGAATCGATTCATGCTATTAAAAATCCCTGGGAATCGATTCACAGCTATAGGAATCGATTCATGCTCCTTGAAAACACATGGGAATCGATACATCAGTGCAAGGAATCGATTTATATGCTAGAAAAACCATGGGAATCGATTCACTAGTCCAAGGAATCGATTCATGATGTTCAAAATGCTTGGGAATCGATTCATATACTTAAGGAATCGATTCACACGCTGTCAGAAGCCTAAAAATAACGTTGGGAATGTATTCAAGTGGAAGATGAATCAATTCATGCAGAGACAGCCTTGCATCGCATTAACAGTGACCATATGGCTCCACTACACAGACACACGCTCCATGCTCCATGCTGCAACACATCAAAGGGAATTATCAATTCGCAAAGCCATGCTCCACCAAGCGTCGAAGGAATTAATTAAATGCATAAGCCATGCCGTTGGAGCCTATAAATAGAGAAGGAAGAGAGCTTGCAAAATGAACCATAGAGAAGCATTTCCTCTGTTCTTCTTCCTTCCTCCCATCGTTGGCATTCCTCTCTTATTTCCTAATTTGCATATTTCTCTTTTAAGAATTATTTGAGAGTTAGAGAGAAAAATATTTGAGTGTTCTTAAATTTGCATATCCTCTCTGTAAGAATTATTATTATTTTGTGAGAGTTTCAAGTTGTATATCTACTCTAACGAGAGAGAAAAATCTTATAAACCAAACATAAAACACTAAGGTTTCACTCTAGGTTGAGTGGTCATAAAGGTTGGGGTTCAACCTTTGGGTATTGAGAGTTTGAGAGATTGGGTGGGTTGCTCTTGTGCTAGTGAGGATTGAGTTCTTGAGTGTGGGACACTAGGAAGCTGCAATTGCTCATAGCTTGTATCTCTAAACTTCAATAGTGAAATCCTTCAAGTGGGTTGCTTGAAGGCGAGACGTACACCGGGGTGGTGGAACTCGTTATATCAGTTTGCAAATTCTCTCTTCCCTTAAACTTCTTTATTATTGAGAATTTAATTTGCATACTAAAATATTTATATCTAATTGGTTTGGTAAAATTTCTTAAATTAAATCCTCGAATTAATTAACTTAAATCTTGTTGGATTTATTTATTACATAAGTGAGTTAAATATTATTGTTAATAACTTGGTAAATTAATCATGCTTAATTAATTTGTTAGAAATTGTTTAAGTTAAATTTATATTGGAATTAATTATAGCATGCCAAGTATTTCAAGAATTGCCTAAACTAATAACTTGCCTTGTTTATCAAAATCAATTCTTGAATATTGTATCTTCAACTCAAAGTATTTTAGTATGATATATGCTTCATAATTATTATCTCTTTTATATTGCATCATTTATATATTACTAACTGTTTTTAAGGGGATTCCATGTAAAAAATTGAAATACTCCATTCACCCCCTCTTGAGTATTAAGGCCTTGGCTAACAAAGGAATGAAGGATGAATGAATTTATGTAATATATAAATATGTATGTAATAGGTTGTTAATTATGTGTGAGTAGTTGATTATATCATGCTTGTATGAATGTTAAGTTAACTTGGTGTGTTGAGATTGATGATGATGAATTGTGGCACGGAGACAATGATGTATGAATGATGAATGATATGGGTAGGATCTGTCATATGCATGAGTAATGTGTGTACTATATGATTGATGTTTGGATAGATTTAGGAATGTTATGCATATAGCTAATTTATGTATTTAAGGAACTGGATAGGTGAAATTGAGACCCGGTGGGTTTTAGGACCCCCGAAAGGTACCAATAGGTCCCCTAGGGCATTTAGGATCTGTGTGTATTAGCCTTGGGCCAATTGGAACCCATTTAGGGTGTTTGGTGTAAGGGTTTAGCATCTAAATGATTTAAACTGCATGTTACACATAACTTGCACATATGTTAGAATTTTGGCAAACGGACAACACCAACAGTTCTGGAATGGGGAAAACATGTGGCCTGTGAAGTTTCGTGGTAATCGGACTTAAAACGGGCCAATGAGGTAGGTTAGAAGTTGGCCGAATGACCTAAATTGTGTAACAACATCAGGTCTATTACTGTCATGCCCACGCTGTGCGTGAGGCTGATGCGTAGCGTGAGGCGCAGTGTAGGGCGCACAACGTCAGGCTCCTGTTTCATGTTTTTGAATTCTTTTCAATCTAAATGATCTCAAAACTTATAAATGGATTAATTAATTTATATTTTTGGTACTTTTATTAAAATGACATGTTTTCTAATTGTGATATAAATTAATTATTTAAAAGTTGAAAAATTTATTGCGAAAATTAATAAAGCAAGTAGAAATAAATATAAAACGACGATGGACGTCACAGGTGGTATTAGAGCGGTTCTTTCTAGAACTGGGAAATAGGTAGAGTTAGTGGATTGTTTGAGTCCTATATCGTTCTATTTCCCCATTTTCTTATAATTGTTTGTGTGTTGTTTAAATTGTAACAGGTTAACTTGGCATCATTCTCTTGGTACTCCGGAAAGCATCTTATTATATGTATATGTTTGAGGTAAATATTTTACTCCCTGGTCCGTTATTGGTTACTAATGGTGGTGTGTTTGGATATTATAGAACTTGATTATGGCGGAAGGAACTAGTTCAGGTGGGAATGATGACTTCTTTACGAGGTTTTCACAAATAATGAGTATGGCTAAATCTAACCCGACTCTTGATAAATTTCTGAAAAGGAATCCACCCGCTTACAAAGGAGGACATGATTATGATGGTGCACATATGTTGCTGCATGATATTGAGCATGCCTTTGAATACTATGAATGCTCTAAAGGATAGAAGGTGTAGTTTGCTACTTATCAATTGAAAGATAAAGCCCGTGTATGGTGGTCAAGGACCAAAGTTCAAATGAATGCTACAGGTGAACCTTTAATATGGATGAATTTCCGGCGGAGGTTTCTTGCCAAATATTTTCCAGATAACTATAAAATCCGCAAAGAGATGGAATTCATGAAACTTGAATAAGGCGGAATGTCTGTAGCTGAATACATAATGAAGTTTGACGAGTTGTGTGACTTTTACCATCATTTCTCTCTTGAAGGAACTGAGGGCAGTAAATGTGTAAAATATGAAGCCGGATTAAGGATTGAGCTGCGAAGTGTAATTGTTCCTATGGAGATCCATGATTACCCTACTCTGGTAAACAAGACCAGGCTTGTTGAGGAAGTACAGTTACAGAGAGCATCTTAGTCGAAGGATAGGAAACCACTGAAGGCGAAGGGATTTAGTTTTAAGAAGATGGGTCAGTTTTTTCGTGGTTGCAAGTCTTTTTCTTCATTATCATTTTCTTCTGGTCGAGGCTCCACCGGTCGTTCTGGTAACCATGCATGTTATAATTGTGGTCAGGAGGGACATCTTTCTAGGTATTGTCCTATTAATCAGACTGTTTGCTTCCAATGTGGATAACCTGGGCATCTTAGGTCTGATTGCCCATAGAGGCAGCAGCAGGGTGGGCATGGTAATAGGGCTAATGCTTCTATGGTTCGTGTTGGTAATCTTTAGCGTGGAGGCCGAGGTGGCGGTGACCATGGAGGCCAACACCTTAGGCGGTCTGATGCTCAGTCTAGTGGTACTCAGAATGTTATGGTTGGACGTGTATTTTCTTTTGATGCCTCTGAAGTTGCAAAGAATGATAATTTGGTACAGGGTAAGTGCCTTATTCATGGCTACTTAGTAAATGTTATTTATGATTATGGTGCAACGCATTCTTTTATTTCTGAAAGTTGTGTTCAGTGGCTTGGCTTACTGGTGGCGTTAATGGAGAATGCTCTTAGTGTCTCTACTCCTACTGGTTCTACATTCCGTGCAACTACTATGTGTAAGGAATTGCCAATTCAAATTGAAGATCATTCCTTCTTGGTGAATTTAATTTGTATGCCATTGAAGAACTTGGACGTTATTTTGGGTCTTGATTGGCTAGCTACTAACCACATTATGGTGGACTGTTACCGCAAGATCATAATCTTCTCCCAGGAACTTGATACTAAGAATGTGGTGAGTGATGTCTTCACAGCTTATGCTATTTTGTTTGTTGCTGAGGGCGGTATAAACTTAAACCTAGTGATATTCCAATGGTGTGTGATTTCCCCGATGTGTTCCCAGAAGATATTCTGGAATTGCCTCTTAACAAGAAGATTAATTTTGCTATTGACTTGATTCCCGGGGTAAGACCTGTGCACCGTACACCCTATCGGATGTCTTCTGTGGAGTTGGCTGAAGTAAATAAGCAAGTAAATGAATTGTTAGACAAGGGATTTATCCGATCGAGTGCTTCACCCTGGGGCGCTTCGGTATTATTGGTGAAAAAGAAAGATGGCAGTATGAGAATATGCATTGTCTACCGACAGTTGAATAAATTGACAATCAAGAATAAGTATCCCTTACCATGAATTGATGATTTGTTAGATCAACTCCGAGGTGCCGTGGTATTTTCCAAGATTGACTTGAGGTCTGGATATCATCAGATAAAGGTGAAGTTGAAGGATATTTCGAAGACGGCATTTAGGACGCGGTATAAACATTTTGAATACGTTGTGATGCCTTTTGGAGTAACCAATGCTCCAACTGTCTTTATGGATTATATGAATCAGATTTTCCAATCTTACTTAGATCGGTTCGCTGTGGTGTTTATTGACGACATTTTAGTGTATTTGAGGTCTATTGAAGAACACATACAACGCCTCCATATTGTTTTATAGGTATTACGTGAAAAGAAGTTATATGCTAAATTGTCGAAGTGTGATTTTTGGGAAGCAATTGTGCAATTCTTGGGGCACGTGATCTCTCGTGATGGTGTGTCTGTAACATCCCTGATGTTTTAATGAGAATTATAAGAAATGGGAAATGATTAGTAAAAGTTTTAGAAGTTTTATTTAATATTTGTTCTGTCTGAGCCAGAGACAAGAAAGCCGGTGTCGAGATCGGTCTCAGAAGCGCGAGTAGGTGGAGTTGAAGATCGGGAGTGTAGGAGAAGAGCGGGCAGGGCTAGGTGGTCTGGTCCAACCGATGTGAGGAGAGCGCCTCACACGGGGTCATAGCCCGGATTAACCTCATAATGACTGAAACAACGGGTGTAGGTAACCAAGAGGTGAGCACAGATGAGATATCCGACCTCTCAGGTTGTAGCTCGGATTTCCGAGGTATGAACACTAAGCTAGGACACCGGGGGGCCGATATTTATATTGGGCCTATACTCTTGCGAAGTATTAGAGAATTGTGAATAATTAAACGTTGAGGGAATAAATAAGTGTAATTGATTTGATAACTATGAAATAGTTTAATATAGTGAAATTGATTAAATTTAGTAAGAATACAAATAAAATAAAGGAAAAGACGATCTTGCCCATGAGCTATATATATATATATAAGGAGATTCTCTTCCTTCCCTCTTCATTATTTACAAGTTACCTTTGCTGCTGGTCTGTCCCTTCTCTTTCGTTTTCTCCTCTCTTAACGCTGAGTTACATGCGCTGGAGAGGGACTCTATTTGTGTCTAAACTTCAATTGAATCCCATTCCTGTGATCGAGGCTTCAAGGTGAGTCTACTGATCCGTTCCAATTGTGATTCCCTTATCCCTTTTATTCTTTGGCGGTTAAGGGCCATGCATGGCTATATTCGTGGCTGTTCTCCACTCCTCCGGTGAGTGTGAGCCCAAATGCAGTCCATGAACTAAGGGCGTTGAAGTGACGAGCTGTACTTTATGATCCGTAGGTAGTAGGTTAAGCAACGGAAGACTGAGTGACGGAGTTGAGACTGCGAAACCAGTGTTCAGAGGAAGGAATCGACACAGAGAGCAGATTATCGAAGCGTGGAACCAATGTAAGGGGGGTGTTCGGGTTATAATTAATTAGAATAGGACTCGCTTCTTATTCAGGTCATTGAGGTAATGTAAACAGGTTAAGGAAAATGTTGTTAAACGTAGTTGTGTGTTTATGCTTGTGCATGTGTGACTGGGTTCATTAATTAGTGGAGGATCGAGTGTGGTTGAGTTTATCATGTTATGATCTTGTGATATCTAATGTTGAAATGATCAGTGTTATGTGACGTTGGGTTAGCAAGCAGGCTACCCGAGTGATGAGGAATTGATATTATTATGTGAAAGGTAAACTGTTGAATGACTATGTGGTGTGGGATGGCCGACGGTATATGATAGCCCCTCATTTCCGGCTCCCGTGGTTTTCGTGCCCAGTTGAGCTACCCAGTGGTCAAGTAGGACCCAGTGGTCGAGGTGGAGAGTCAAGCAGGACTCGGTGAACCAAGCAGGGTTTACGGGGTGTCAAGTAGGACCCCCAGCTGAAGGCCAATCCTTTAGTATCCGGATATTAGGAGTCAGATTGTATGAGAGTCAGTTGTGATCGTGATGGATGTGATGGAATTACGTGGTTGGGTTAATATAGTTACTGTATGTAATACACTATGTTTCGGTATGCTTACTTTCGAATGATGCTTGATGTATATGTATAAATATGCATGTATATTTGTTAAGTTCCATTCTATATTAATTACAATGCCAAACACTCACCCTTGCCCTTTTTTTTAGTGACCAGTGACAGGGAGGGGGAAGGAGCCATGGAGTCGCGCCAAGGGGGAGAACGGTGCCAGGGTCCGAGTGACTTTGAGTGACTCTCTATAGAGTTATATGTGTGTATAAGAACTTCCGAGTATTATTATTAGTTGTGTTTAACCAAGACCAGATCGGATGCAAATCTATATTTTAAAATACATCACTGTCATTTACATATGCTTTCATGGTAGCTATGACAAACCTTTGGTTAACAGAATCATTTTTAGGGTGAGATTTTCGGGAGTCCGTTTGCATGTTTTGCCCAATCTGATGTGTGAAAGGTATTCGCTCAAGCGAATAGAAACCTCGTTCAAGCGAGATTCCGGAATCTCGCTTAGACGAGTAGGGGCCCCGCTCAAGCGGGAAGCCCTGATTCCCTTTCTCCCATCCGTTGTGCTTAGATTAACTTGCTCTTCTCTCTAGACCTCATTTATTTAATCTAACTGTGACTGCTGTCACTTAAATAAGTCAGTAAAAATAAATGCTATTTCACTAAACCTCGATTAATTTTCAAGAAAAGGAAAAATTTATCGTAAGATGTAATCGTTTGAATAAAACTAAATGCAAAAATAACCTAGGACGTTACAGTGTCTATGAATCCATCCAAGATTGAGGCGGTTATGGCTTGGGAAAGGCCTAAATTGGTGATCAAAATTAGGAGCTTTCTTGGATTGGTTGGTTACTATCGTCACTTTATTAAAGGATTTTCACGCATTGCACTTCTGTTGACACGATTGACGAGAAAGGAGAATTCATTTATGTGGACAGAAAAATATGAATTAAGTTTTTAGACATTGAAGCAATGCTTAACTTTGGCGTTGGTACTTGCATTACCGGATGTGACAAAAGAGTTTGTGGTGTATTGTGACGCATCTAAGTTTGGTTTAGGATGTGTATTGATGTAAGATGATAGGGTGATTGCTTATGCTTCAAGGCAACTGAGGCCGCATGAGCAAAATTACCCCACCTATGATTTGGAACTTGCTGCTGTGGTATTTGTATTGAAGATTTGGTGACATTATTTGTATGGTTCCCGTTTTGTGGTATTTAGTGACCACAAAAGTTTGAAGTATCTGTTTGATCAAAAGGAATTAAATATGAGGCAGTGGCGATAGGTGGAATATTTGAAGGATTATGATTTTGATCTGAGATACCATCCGGGTAAAGCGAATGTGGTGGCTGATGCCTTAAGCCGAAAAGTATTACATGCAGGCTTCCTGATGGGTAAAGAATAGGAATTATTAAAAGATTTTCAAGATATGAATATTGGGGTTGTTGAACAAGCCCCAAATTAGATGGTTGTTGAGATGTTGAGAATCTCCAATGAGTTTTTAGAATCCTTAGCGGTGACACAAGAAAATGATGAAGAGTTACTGGAATTGCTTGACACTCAAGTAAAAGGTAAAGATATGGAATTAACTAGAGGTAGTGATAGAATTTGGCGGTTCAGAAACCGTGTTATTGTACCTGTAGTAGGTGATTTCAGGTAAGCTGTGTTAGCTGAAGCACATAAAAGTTCTTTAAGTATTCATCCTGGTATCACTAAGATGTACCATGATTTGAAGAAAGAATTCTGGTGGCCGGGAATGAAGAAAGCAATAATTGAATATGTGAGATCTTGTGTGATATGCCAGAAGTGTAAGGTTGAACACCAGAGACCTCCTGGTTTACTTCAACCTCCGGAGATTCCAACCTGGAAATGGGAGAGCATTACCATGGATTTTGTATCAGGGTTACCTCATATCTGTTCTGGATGTAATGCAATCTGGGTAATTGTGGATAGATTGACCAAGAGTGTTCACTTCTTGGCTATGAACATGAAATGATCATTGGACCAGTTGTCTAGATTGTACATTACTGAAATTGTAAGGTTACATAGTGTGCTTTCGAGTATTATTTTAGACCATGACCCCTGATTCACTTCTAGATTTTGGGGAAGTCTGCAACAGGAGTTGGGTACTGAATTGAGGTTGAGTTCAGCTTATTATCATTAAACTGATGGTCAATCTAAACGAACCATATAGACTTTAGAGGATATGCTTAGAGCTTGTGTGTTAGAGCAAGGTGGCTCATGGGAAAGATATTTACCACTGGTGGAATTTGCTTATAACAACAGCTACCATAGCAGCATTGGGATGGCTCCTTATGAAGCTTTATATGGTAGGTGGTGTCATACGCCTTTGTGTTGGAATAAAAATGGAGATGCAATCCATCTAGGACCTGAATTAATTCAGGAAATGAATGATCAGGTAGCATTGATTTGTGAGAAGATGAAGATTTCTTAGGATCGTCAAAAGAGTTACTATGACAATCGTCATAGGCCACTTGAGTTTCAGGTGGAAGATTGGGTATTTCTGAGCATTTCACCTACCAAAGATGTAGGTCAGATACCGAAGAGTCATAAGCTTAATCTGAGATACATTGGGCCATACCAGATCTTGGAGCGGATTGGTGATGTAGCGTACCGGTTGGATCTTCCCCAAACATTAACTAGTATCCACGTGTTTCATGTTTTATAATTGAGAGCATATATTCCTTGTGATTCGATGATTGTGCCTAAAGATTCTATTAAACTGAAAGAGGATTTGACTATGGAGGTGACGCCTATTTGCATTGAGGAATATCAAGCCAAACGGTTGAGAAACAAGGAGGTATCTTTAGTGAAAGTGAAATGGCAGAATCTGAACAGAGTAACCTATACATGGGAATTGGAGTCTGATATAAGGCGGCTATATCCAAATCTTTTCCGATAAGGTACGTTGATTTCGGGGATGAAATCTCTTTTAGGGGGAGTGGGTGTAACATCCTTGATGTTTTAATATTAGAAAATAAATGAGAAATAAATAAAGGTATAATTTTTATTAAAATTAAAATAGTATATGGAAAATTAAGTGGAAAATGGAACTAGAACCCTGACGCGTAGCGTGGCTGGGATGCGTAGCGTTAGGTATAAATTAATGAGCTGACGTGTAGCGTCAGCGTCGCGATTCAGTTTTAAACAACGCATGCAAACAGTTTAGGCAGAGACACTCTTCTTCCTTTTCTCTCTTCCTCTGAGGCGTTTATGCTAGGGCTTGTGGATTTTTGAGGTTTTGGGCAATTAGAGCCAAGGTAAGGCATGTTGGGTCTTTAATTGCTAGTTTCTTCTTTTCTTTCTCTTTCTTTCCTTCAAAACCGAATTTGCATGTGATGGGTAAGCTGCGACTCTCAGTTTTAGTGACTTGAGGAGCTTGGATAATGAATTTGGAAGTGTAAGGGAGGTAATGTACTAATTGATTTAGTGTTTCGGTAACTGTAGGTGCCGAAACGAGCGTTAGGCGAGCGACCAACGAAGTGGGCATTGGGATCGGAAGTGGAACGGCGAATCAAGTAACCAGAGGACGCTGATAAATCAATTTTAATACACTTCTTATAGTTTTACACTTGAGGTTTATTATATAATTACTATGCTTAATAATAGTATTTTAATTAAGTTTTATGTTGTTTAGTTAAATTGAAGTATTATGTATAAATGTTTCAATTTTCGTTTTTTGTATGTATCTTGAGTATCTTGCCTTATTTTGGCCATAACTTGGGCTTTTGTGATCCAAATGGGCTAATCTTGGAGCCCATGGAAAGTTAAGACAGAGGACTACATCATGATGATCAGATTTGGTTATTTTGCATCTGAAAAAAATAAAGAAATGGAGCTTGAATCAATCAGCCCTCATGTGTCCCGCCAGCATTGACATAGTTCACCAAAGTACACATATCTAGAGCTCTATATGTCCACATGACCTTATTCTTGTGCCAAATTCTCAATAAGACAGAGATCTACAACTTTCATGTTGAAGGTTTTTCAAAATTCGACCATCTAGAAGGTCATATGGGACTCGCAAGGTGGAGAAGATAAAGAGGAGAATGAATTTCAACACCTACTATTATCTTCTTTTGAATTATTGTAATTTCAAGCCCACCAATATTGAAAAAATGCATTAATAATCAGAAAATGAATGTATAGTATCATCATATCTTGCCTATAAATAGATGCTTGAAGTTGTAAGGAAGATACACAAGAAATACATAAGAAATACATGCTTTAGTTTTCATTACATTTCTATATCTTTGCTTTAGTTTCTTAAGTTTTAGTTCTTTCTCTTGCTTTAATTCCTTCTTCTATATTCAATCCCTCAAGTTATGGTTTTCATTTCCCTTCCTCAATATCAAGTAAGTTAATTTTATTATTTGTTATTTACTTTTATAATCAAAGTTATAGTTAATTTAATATTAGTTTTCATTGTTAAAAATTATCATGGAAGCTTAATCTTTTAAAATCAACTCAAGGAATTTAATTTTTCTTTATGTTAATTTTGAGTTCTTGCTCTTAATATTTTTATTGAAGATAATTACTTTTCTTTGTTTCTCAAACACTTATGATGGTAGATTATTTAAGTGTATAACCGATTGGTATATAATTAAACAATCTATAATCTAAACTGATGTTGGTTGGTTAATCAATAATCAATTTGAGAACAAAGATTAAGTCACTAAATAAGAGATTTCTATTTAGTTTCTTAACTCAATCAAATTATAGTTTTAAAGTTATTTTAGTAATTAATAAGAATATATCGATTGATTATTCTTATTAGTTCATTAATTCAATTCTAGAAGATTTTCTAGAATATAATCATTTAGGGATTCCAAATGATTCAAGGTTGAGAAATTAATTATATTTAATCATATTTGTGATCAATGATTAGTTAACTAAAGATTTATTAATTCCTTAGGTTAGTTGTTTCTAAATTTGATTATTCTTACTCATAAATTTACTTTTTTCACTATTATATAATCACTTAATTTTCCTTTCAATCTCAACACAAACCCCCCCTTTATTATAATTAAATTGAGTGTAACTAATTAAACTAAGGTCCTCGAGAGACGACTAAGGTTGTTCACCTTATACTATATTAATTTAACTTTTTATTTAACCCGACAACGACAGCGTGTCAGACGCAACCGACACCTCGAGCAAATTATGGAAGCTTGAAATAGAGGTAAGGGGGTATTCGGGTCATAATTAATTAGAATTGATATGTAAATGGATTATAGGAAGTTTAGAAAATTGATTAAGAGTGTTATAACCTGAGTGTTTTGATGACTAAAATAAATGGCATGATATTGTTATAACCTAAGTATTTTGATGACTAAAATAGAAAAGGCAGTTAAGAGGAAACGTTTAAATGATAGTGGATCGATGCCTGGGTCAGTAAATTTGATAGACCTAGATCCAAGAAAGGAAATGATAATGAACCTAGTGAATCCCCAAAGGCCAACCCCTAAAGGTGGAATCAAAAAGATAATGTTGGATGATGACCCCAGCAAGACAACCGGAGCGAATGATTATTTAGAGAAGGATTTGGAAGAATGGTTGGTTAAACTCTTAAGAGAATTCAAGCATCTATTTGCATGGCCAGTGACATATATGCCCGATATAGATCCAAACCTCTATTGTCACAAATTAGTAGTACACCCAGAGTCGAGGGTGGTAGCACAAAAGAAAATGAGATTGGGACCATAGAAGTAGCGGGCCGCTCTTGAGCCGACGGAGGAGTTGTTGAAAGCAGGATTCATCAGGGAAGTCCAGTATTCAACCTGGGTATCCAATGTCGTGATGGTAAAGAAAGCGTGTAACATCCTTGATGTTTTAATACTAGAAAATAAATGGGAAATAAATAAAGGTACTATTTTGATTAAAATTAAAATAGTATATGGAAAATGGAATTTTATGGAAAATGAAACCAGGACCCTAACGCGTAGCGTGGCTGGGACGCGTAGCGTTAGGTATGAATTAATGAGCTGATGTGTAGCTCCAGTGGGATACGTAGCGTCAGCGTCGCGATTCAGTTTTAAACAACGCATGCAAACAGTTTGGGCAGAGACACTCTTCTTCCTTTTCTCTCTTCCTTTGAGGCGTTTTTGTTAGGGCTCGTGGATTTTTGAGGTTTCAGGCAATTGGAGCCAAGGTAAGGCATGTGGGGTTTTCAATTGCTAGTTTCTTCTTTCCTTACTCTTCTTTTCCTTCAAAACCAAATTTGCATATGATGGGTAAGCTGCGACTCTGAGTTTTAGTGACTTGAGGAGCTTGGATAATGAATTTGGAAGTGTAAGGGAGGTAATGTACTAATTGATTTAGTGTTTCGGTAACCGTAGATACCGAAACGAGCGTTAGACGAGCAACCAACGAAGTGGGCATTGGGATCGGAAGCGGAACGGCGAATCAAGTAACCGAAGGACGCAACCGACATCTCGAGCAAATTGTGGAAGCTTGGAATAGAGGTAAGGGGGTGTTCAGGTCATAATTAATTAGAATTGATATGTAAATGGATTATGGGAAGTTTAGAAAATTGATTAAGAGTGTTATAAATAGCGTAGATTGACTAAATATAATGGTTATAAATATATGAGTATGTGAAGTGATATTAGATGGCTAAATATGAAAGAAATATATTGATTGAATTAATTATATAATTGAATAACTATTTTGATCAATGTGAATGATGATTTGAATAATGAAAGTAATATATATATATATATATATATATATATGCGTGATATTCCACCTTGAGATGTATACGCATATTTGAGTATGACTAAGATTGTGGAGTTATGGATTATTGGTGAATTCATATATATATATATATATATATATATATATATGTATATATATATGATGACATTTGGTGGGCTTGACAAGTCGGTCGCCCTGTATTGTGAGTACGCGCCAGTTTTTGGCGGTTGCATATGCTGATTATTAATTGATATAATGTGTTTATGAGATATTATATGTGATTATGTGGTATGGGACGGCCAACGATATGTATACCCCTCGTTTCTTGGCTCCCATGGCCTTTGTGCCCAGATGAGCTACCCCATGGTCAAGTCGGACCCAGTGGTTGAGGTGGAGAGCCAAGTCGGGTTCACGGGGTGTCAAGTCAGACTCCCAGCTAAAGGCCGATCCTTAGAGTATCCGGATACCAAGAGTCAGATACATACGAGTCAGTTATGGATTATGTGAAATTGATTATTGATGTATGATTGGAATGAATTATGAATTGAGAACGTGATGTAGATTGGTGCATGTAAGACTTGGATGATTCTATAATATTGTGATGAATTTGTGATGTTAATTAAGTGAGAAATAATATACATATGTGTATGATTATGAAGAAGGAAATTAGGGAAAGAGATAGCCGGTATATGAATATATATATATATATATATACATACATACACTTATATGAATGAGTGTAGGGAATTGGAAGAAACCATTTCATAATGTAAACTGTAGGTATTGTTAGGTTTCATTATTCTGTTCTATATTAATTATGATATTCCAAACACTCATCCTTGTTTTGGTTTATTTAATTTTAGTGACCAGTGACAGGGAGGATGCTAATACCCCAGAGGTGCGCCAAGCGGAAGATTGATGCCAAGGAATGAAGGATGAATAAATTTATGTAATATATGAATATGTATGTAATAGGTTGTTAATTGTGTGTGAGTAGTTGATTATATCATGCTTGTATGAATATTAAGTTAACTGGGTGTGTTGAGATTGATGATGATAATGAATTATGGCACGGAGCCAATGATGTGTGAATGATGAATGATATGGGCAGGATCTGTCATATGCATGAGTGATGTGTGTGCTATGTGATTGATGTTTGGATTGATTTAGGAATGTTATGCATATAGATAATTTATGGATTTAAGGAACTGGATAGGTGAATTGAGACCCGGTGGGTTTCAGGACCCCCAGAAGGTACCAATAAGTCCCCTAGGGCATTTAGGATCTGTGTGTATTGGCCTTGGGCCAATTGGAACCCATTTAGGGTGTTTGGTACAAGGGTTTAACATCTAAATGATTTAAACTGCATGTTGCGCATAACTTGCACATACGTTGGAATTTTGGCGAACGGATGGCGCCAACAGTTCCAGAATAGGGAAAACATATGGCCTGTGAAGTTTCATGGTAATCGGACTTGAAACGGGCCAATGGGGTAGGTTAGAAGTTGGCCGAATGGCCTAAATTGTGTAACAGCATCAGGTCCGTTACTATCATGCCCACGCTGTGTGAGAGGTTGATGCGTAGCGTGAGGTTGCGCAATGCAGGGCTGACGCTTGTTTCAGGTTTTTGAATTCTTTTCAATCTAAATGATCTCAAAACTTATAAATGGATTACTTAATTTATATTTTTGGTACTTTTATTAAAATGACATGTTTTCTAATTACGATATAAATTAATTATTTAAAAGTCAAAAAAATTATTATGAAAATTAATAAAGCAAGTAGAAATAAATGTAAATGACGATGGATGTCACAAAGCGAATGGAAAATGGCGGATGTGCACTGATTCCACCAACTTAAACAAGTGTTGTCCAAAGGATCCTTACCCACTCCTAAGTATAGACCAAATGGTAGATGATTCTTCTGGATACCAGTTCTTATCATTTATGGAAGCATATTCCAATTACAACCAAATTCTGATATGGAATGATGATGAAGAAAAGACCGTTTTCATGAACGACAAAGGAGTTTTTTGTTATACCGTAATGTCGTTTGGACTTAAGAATGTCGAGGCAACGTATCAAAAGATGATGAACAAATGAGGTCCAAAGGGGTCGAAGTATATATGGACGATATTATAGCTAAGACACCAACGGGAGGAGACCGTGTAGAAGATTTAAGGAGGATATTTTAAAGAATACAAATGTACAACATGTGTTTAAATCCTTTGAAATACATCTTTGCAGTTCCAGCAGGGCGGTTCCTAGGATTCATGCTGACTCAAAGGGGAATAGAGGCTAATTCGGATAAATGCAAAGTTATTAAGGAGCTCCGGAGTCCAACAAACGTGAGGTAGGTCCAATTGTTAAATGGAAAGGTGGCTGCGCTATCTCGGTTCATGCCTAAAATGGCACATCGAGCGTTACCACTGGATAAAGTCTTAAAAAAGAATAAAAAGTTCGAATGGGGAGAAGAGCAAGAAGAAGCTTTCCAGAGTCTTAAGGAGGTATTAGCAAACCCTCCAGTGTTGACGAAACTAGACCCAGGTGAGTAACTGTTTGTGTATCTGGTGGTATCTGATGAAGCTCTAGGGGCCGTCCTAGTAAAAGAAACTGTGGAAGGATAGAGGCTGATTTATTTCATGGGGAAAGTGTTGCAAGGATCTGAGGGGCGATACCAGAAGCTTGAAAAGGCTGCCCTGGTGTTGGTTTGGACGTCTAGACGATTAAGGCAATATTTCCACGCCCATCCTATTGTGGTATGGACTGATCAACCACTACGGGCCATACTGCATAAACCAGACCTGACAAGGAGGATGACAAAATAAGCCATAGAGCTTTTGGAGTTTGGTATTTCCTTTGAACCAAGAACGGCTCTAAAGGCTCGGGTCCTAGCCGATTTCGTAACTGAGTTAACAGGGGAACCCCTTTCGCAAGTCTGGGAACATTAGACCATCTTTGTGGATGGTCCTCAAATTTAAAAGATGTGGAGCAGGCGTAGTGATAGAGAGCGAAGACGGGGTCAGCATAGAAATTCCCCTTAGGTTTGATTTTAAGATGTCGAACAATCAGGAGGAGTATGAAGCCTACCTAGTCAGACTAAGAGCTGCACTGGACGTAGGAGCTAGAAGTGTCATACTTTGTAGTGATTCCCAGTTGGAATCTCACAAATTAATGGAAGTTATCAAGCAAAAGAGCAGCTCTTGCAGTAGTACTTAGCGAAAGTAAAAGAGTTGGAAGAAAAGTTTACTCAAATCGAGTACAAGCATGTCCTAAGAGAAGATAATGTTAGAGTCGATGTTCTATCTCGCCTAGCCAGTACGAAGAAGGCAGGATCGATGACTACGGTCGTTCAAAGTACCGTGGGAGAGCCTAGCATAACAGCTCCAGACAGAGAATGTGTTGTTCGATCAAAATCATTCCCAGATAACTCATGGGTCGTCGTTATCATCAAGTATCTAGTGAACGGACAACTTCTAACAGATCCTTTAGAGAAAAAGAAGCTCAAGAAAGAGTTGTTGAACTATGTTTTAGTAGATGGAAATTTGTTTCGAAGAGGGATATCAGCCCCATACTTAAAATGTTTAAACGAGGTAGAAATAGGAGAGGTAATGGCCGAGGTGCATGAGGGAACATGTGGTCATCATTGCAGGGGCAAAAGTTTAGCTAGGAATGTAGCTAGGGCTGAATATTGGTGGCCCACAATGACAAAAGACATAATGGAGTATGTCTAGAAATGTGATGCCTGCCAGAAGAACAACAACGAGCACTATGTCCTAGTAGAAGAACTATTCACGTTGGCCGTTCCATCAATGGAGGATGGATATTTTAGGACCATTTCCTAAAGCACCAAGCGGGGTCAAATACCTGATTGTGGGGGTCGATTACTTCAATAAGTGGATAGAGGCTGAAGCGGTGGTACACATCACAGTAGCCCAGACTCAAAGATTCATGTATGAGAACATAATCACTAGGTTTGGCATCCCAGGCAGGGTAATTACAGACAACAGAACACAATTCATGAACTTAAAGTTTATAAATTTACTGGAAGGACTCCAAATCCAATAAGTTTTCTCATTAGTAGAGCATCTATAAACGAACGGGCAAGCTAAAGTCACAAACAGAGAGATACTTAAAGAACTCAAGAAGCGATTGGGTGATGCGAAAAGGGAGTGGGCAAAACAACCATGTCATGTCATTTAGGCATACTGAACTACGCCTCATTCCTCGATAAGAGAATCCCCATTCTGGTTGGTCTATGGAGTCGACACGGTGATACCGATAGAAACTAATTATATCTACCCAAGAGCCCAACAGTTCAACAAAGAAGAAAACGAACGACGGTTGAAAGACGAACTCGAGTCCCTGTACGAATTAAGAGAAACTGCCTTTGTCCAGGATTAGGCCATCAAGGCAAAGGTTACACTATGGTAAAACAAGAAAGTACAAAGGAAGAGATTTAACACCGGAGATCTAGTATTAAGAAGGGCCTCGATTGGAAACGGGTTTGCGTATCAGGGAAAGCTCGCACCAATATGGGAAGGCCCATATCGGGTGCACGATGTCACCATGGGAAGGGCTTACCTATTAGAAACTCTAGAAGGTGAAGTTTTTAAGAACAAATGGAATGTAAAGAATCTCCATATGTATTTCAGCTAACCGGCATCATAAGCCATGTACACTTTTTTCCTACCTAAGGTTTTCCCGCAGGGTTTACTTAAGAGGTTTTTAATGAGGCATGCAGCCAGGGTGCTCATTCAAAAATAAAATATAAGTTTGGAAACATTGGTTGATTGTTACTTAGCTTTATTTTAGTTTCAAAATGATTTAAAACCCCAGAGTGGTTTATTGGTTTTAAACCCTAGAGCGGTTGAAAAACCCTAGAGTGGTTTGTTTATTTTAAACCCTTGAGTGGTTTGTTGGTTTTAAATCCTGAAGCGGTCGAAAGACCCTAGAGTGGTTTTTTTATTTTAAACTCCGGAGTGGTTGAAAAACCTAGAGCATTTTGTTTATTTTAGGGTAAATACACCCTTTGGTCCTCTATTTTACACAAAAGTTTCACCCCGATCCTTTAGTTTTTTTGTTCAAGTTAGTCTCTTATGCGGTTTAAAATGTTTCAATATGGTCCTTTCGTCAACTGGATGCTAACATCATTTTCACTATGCTCTCAAATAAGGACATCACTATACACGTGTCAATTAGTGATTCACTATTGCATCAAACACTAAAACAATGCAGTTTTGACAATTGAAAGGTAAAATAGAAAACTGTGGATCTCATCTTCCTTTTTCGTTCATCTTCTTTTTCTGTTTATCTTCCTTCTTCATTCATCTTCCTTTGAGGTTTGTATAAAGTAAATATAGGGCTTTTATATCAGTAGCAGGAAGTTTCCATGAAGGCCCAAAGGGGGTTCACTTAACGTTGGCACCAAAAGGGGAATCACTGTGACCAAAAGTGGGGAAAGAAATTAACAAGGGGAAATTTCAATGATTGACATAAGAATTTTGCATTACATCAAAAAATAAGAGGGAAATGAAAAAGAGTCATAAACCCGAATGATCAAATGCTTCCTATAGCAATTCTTGTTGTTGAATATGAGAATTCAGAGTCATAGACATGCTCATGGGGGATATGGGTTGAGCAGAAGCTTGCAAGGAGTTCATCTTCATATTAGACCATAGAGTATAATTGTTTCAATTTGGTCCCTTATGTTATGTTAGTGATTTCAATTTGGTCCCTTATGTTATGTTAGTGATTTCAATTTGGTCCTTGTTGAATAGTTAATTATTTCAGTTTGGTCACTTGACACAGACTGTTGCTTTACTCTATTTTACTTGCAATGAGCAGGGTCTGAAACATTCCTTAGAGGATCTTATATCTGGTGTTGAGCAAAGATTTTATGATACAAAGAGTTGATTAAGTTCTCTACAATTTTAGCAAAGCAAGATGTTTTAATTTTTCCTAATGTTTTAAGAATAAAGTGTTGTAGCAGAGATTCTGTTTATATTTATTTTTTATTCCTAATTCCCATGTCCCTTTCCTCCTCATTCAGGTAATTTTCACTTCCTTCATGGAACAATGTTTTGCTATCTCTCTTATTTTCATCGACCTTAAAATTCAACGATGAATGATTCATCTTACATCAATATTTTATCTCTTTCAAATTTTTTGTTTGTCTTTTTGGGTTCTCCTTCTTCAAGGGGTTTTATCCCATTTCCTTTCCAATTTTATTGCTAACTGTTCAGATTCATATGCTTTAAGTGTCAATGAAAATAACAAAATGAACAATTACTTTATTCTCCAATCTTCAAAAGCTGTTGTTTTTTATTTTTCTAGCGATTTGTGTTTGTTGTTCTGGGAGCATATGGTTTTACTTTAGAAGAATTAGGGAAGAAGATAATGACAACAATACAAACGATGTTAACATGTAATTGACGAAAGGACCATATTGAAACATTTTAAAACACATCAGGGACCAACTAGAACAAAAAAAAAACTAAAGGACCGGGGTGAAACTTTTGTGTAAAATAGAGGACCAAAAGGTGTATTTACCCTTTATTTTAAACCCCAGAGCGGTCGAAAAACCCTAGTACGGTAAGTTACCTATAAAAACAACTAAGTAAGATACTAAAGCAATACACGACAAAGTAGTAATACCTAAAAGGATGTCGAAGTCTACTTTATGATATCGGTCGATACGAGCAATAAAAAATAATTATATAAAAGACGGAGTCAATGAAAAATGTTCAATTCATTCAAAATTTCAACGTGGTTACAAAAAAGGGCACATCGGCCAAAAGACATCATGGATTATCAAAAGAGGGCGGAGCTCATCCCGCCTACAGAGCGAAAAACAGGACAAGTCTAAGGGTTGGAGGGGCCACCTTTTTCCTCATCCCTCTCTAATCTAGCGTCAGCTTGTTCACCATTTTAATCCTCCTTCAGAAATACGTTATCTTCCCCCCACCGCCAGAGGTGCGAATTTGAAGAGCTCATCAGAAGGAACGAAGGATTAACCGCCCATTTTGGTCATCAGCTCACCATTCTAAAATTGGTTGAAGAAGCTAATCCCATTCAGGTTGAGGGGGTATCCCAGTTCTGGTAGACAACTTAACAGACCATGTGACTAAAGGAATCCATGGCAGCACGAGCAAATTGTAGCATGTCTTCTTTATATTTAGCTTACACATTTTAACCGTCGTGGATAGCTCCTCATTTTTCTTTTACAGTTCGATCACGACGCCCTCCAGTTCACCTACCTTCCTAAGGATTCTGTCCTTGTCCTTCTTCAAGCCTTCCTCAGACTGTTGGAGAGCCCGGTTCGCCTCATTAAGGGACTTAATCCTCTGATGGGCATGCCTGTAATCTTTAGAGAGGCGAGAGTTCTTCTCCTTCAGATGGTTCATCTCCAACTACGGGCCCTCAGTGGCGGCGGAGTAGATGGAAGAAAGAGTTTTGATGTGGTACCATATCGTCGTATCTAAGGTGAATGTGACGTCATCCTGTTTGAGTCCCTCCCTGAGTCGGAATGGAAGCTTGAAGCCGGTGTTGGGAGGAGAGGTCTTAAAGAGGAGAGCCCCCAAAGAATCCATACCAAAGGAAGGAGAAGGAGGATAAATGTCGTCTTTAGTGGGTGCCTCGGTGGCCACCCCCTTGCCCTTGTCTAAAATTTGAGGGGCAAGGTCAACCCTCTATTTCTTGGAAGCACCACCTGCCTGCTTCTTCCCCTTTTTCTGTTGTTTTGGGCATCTTCAATAGCGATTACCCCGCCTGGAACATAGAGACCGGAAGACTTTTTCAATCTCGAGGTGACATTGTTTTTGGCCGTAACATCAGTCACTACACCCTCCATCAACTTCTAGAGGTTCTCCAGAGTGTCGACACTTATGTTTCCTGAAAAGAAGACAAGTTATTAGGGAAACCGAGGTACAAAAGTTAAGTAAAAGCAAAGTAAAGAAAGGGTAAATACCTAAATGAGCCAAGTACTCATTTCATGTCTCCGTAGTGCCAAGAAGAGAGCATCATTTAAGGGGAGCACCTCGGGAAAGATTATGGAGGGCGTTGACCACGACCCTAGAGGATTCAGAAAGGGAGGAGTCCTTGACAGCGTAAGCCGTACTCTCTAGTAGAAAGTGTTTATGAGTCCAGCCGGTGTGAATTTTGAACCGACATTCCTTATCCTTCCAGAAAGGGGGTCCATCCCCTTAACAAAAAGCTTCAATAAAGAGTTCTTGAAGGAAGCCCTAGTAATCTTGTAGGACTCTGTAAAAGCTTCAAAATTGACGATGTCTCTTTGACATTGTAGGTTCACAAAGCCCATTCTAGTACCATCTCGGTGCATCATACGGGTGAACCAGAAGAAGATGGAAACAGTAGGAGTGAGCCTAGGTGCTTGCCAAGGACTTTGAGCGCGAGGACCAGGGCCTAACTGTTGGGATGAAGTTGACTAAGGGCGATGTCCAAAAAGTGCAATACCTCCATCTCGAACTTATTTAAGGGGAACCAGACTCCCACCTTAGTTATTGTATAATCATGGAAAAATAAGAAATGGTCCCTCATATTATGGTATATCCGCTCTATGAGTGTGGGGGAAAAGGGCAAAGGAATTAGCGTACTTCTTTACACGCCAGTGGTATTTGATCTTAAGCTCTACTCCATATGTAGGCTTGGCAAAGCGGTTGTAGACGGCGAGTACGTCTTAGGAAACCCAGAAGTATGGATCCTCAGCTTTCTGGGCTAGCCAATTCACTTTGTTGGCTATGACGATACCGTTAGGGTCGTTCCTCAATACGAATGAACCGACGGTGTCTATAGTCACGATGTGCGCTAAAATGGGACAGTGGAGTAAAAGTTAGTATCGTCAGTATAGTAGTGTACTACGTTCAAATCTTCATCCCGGTCGGGAGACACAAGAGGCAAAGGAGATTAAGGTTCTCGAACTCTGGAAGTGGAAGACTCCAGCTCTTGGGAATTATTACCCTGGTCGGCCAGAGTCATCCACTTACGGATGTCCATTTTGAAGAACTAAGGTTTTGATATCAACAACATATATGCAAGACATGATTAACAACATGGACGCAAGACTTAAAGATTTAGTATACCATGTCAAGCACAAAAAGAGTCATGAAATCAATGAAATATTGTCATCATCAAAAAGGGGTAGAATGAAGACCATGAAGGATTTTGATAATGACAAAGGCCAATGCCAAAGATCAAGAATGAAGATCCAAGACCAAGGCATAATTAAAGTAAGACTCTATAAAAAGAAAGTACGGCCATTAATATAAAAAGGTTTTAAAATTTCATACATTCTGATGGAATGTAATCGATTACCTCATTAGTGTACTCGATTACAATTAAATGAATTTTAAATTGCATGATTTCAAATAAATGTAATCGATTACCTCAGCAATGTAATCGATTACCATGTTTAAGTAATCGATTACCCTCATTACATAATCGATTACAATATGAACATTATGTTTTAAAACAGATTTTAAAAGGAAGTAATCGATTACATCTTTTATGTAATCAATTACAACTTGACCAGAAAGCATGAAACATTGCATCCTTTCATGAAAAATCATGTTGAAACATTATAACTTTCCATAAAATATTATTTTATCCAAGAGGTACCTTTCCAATTATTTTAATCAATAATTTCACACCTCTTGAAGGCATTTCTACTCCTATAAATAGGGATGCCCATCATTTGCAAAAACACACAAAATACTTCCAATCTTTTCTTAAGAGCAATAATGGCCATATTCTCTTAATAGAGTTATTACTCTTTCTTGTTCCTCAATTTGTTCATCATACTCTTTAAGAGAGTTTTCTTGTAGAGTTCTTTATCTCTAAAGTGAGATTGATATTCAGAGTGGTGTATCTCTGAGGGTGTTCTTCTTGGATGTGGTGTAGCATCCAAGGGTGATGTTCTTGGATGTGGTGAAGCATCCAAGGGTGATGTGCTTGGGTGTGGTGTAGTATCCAAGGCATTTGTGATTGGGGTGTGAGTCCCCATTATGGTGTAATCAAGGGATTTGATTATAGTGAATTTCCTCAAGGGTGTCTTGAGAAGACTGGACGTAGGCAGTGGTTGGCCGAACCAATATAAATCTCTGTTTGTACTTCTCTAACCCTTAAACTCTTTATGTCTTAAGCATTATTATTCAAATCACATATCATTGCATATTGAGTTTTTAGAGGAGAAATTTATTAGTGAGAAAGTTCCTAACTTACTCAATTCATGCCCCCTCTTGAGTTTCCTAGAGGCCACCTGGGTTAACAAGTGGTATCAAAGCTAGTATCTTGGAAAAGGTTTAACAACCTCAAGAAGATTCATGGCCTCTTTCAATCCCATCTTTCCTGAGGGAAACTCCATACATAGACCTCCTGTATTTAACGGAGTAGGATATCAATATTGGAAAACCCGTATGCAAATATTCATAGAAGCTAATGATATAGACATATGGGACTCCATTGAGAATGGTCCATTCATACCAACTAAAGTAGTTGGAGAAGTAACCATGATTAAACCAAGAAGTGAATGGACTGATGCAGACAAAACAAAAGTACAATACAACCTCAAGGCCAAAAATATAATAACCTCAGCCTTAGGAATGGACGAATACTTTAGAATATCTAATTGCAAGACAGCAAAAGAGATGTGGGATACCTTAGAAGTAACTCACGAAGGAACAAGCGAAGTTAAGAGATCAAGAATAAATACCCTAACTAGGGAGTATGAATTATTTAGGATGAATAATAATGAAAATATACAGGATATGCAGAAGAGATTTACTCACATAATCAATCATATTTCATGTTTAGGAAAAACTTTTTCTAACGAAGATTTAATTGACAAAGTCTTGAGATGCTTGAACAGGGAATGGCAACCAAAAGTAACAGCCATATCAGAATCACGAGACTTAGCAACAATGTCACTTGCTACTCTGTTTGGTAAACTTCAGGAACATGAACTTGAACTAACCAGGCTATATCAGCATGAAGAAGGAGACAAAAAGAGAAGAGGTATTGCTCTAAAAGCATCATCATCAACCATTGAAGAAAGTGATGAAGAAGATGATGAAGATGATGATGAAGAAGGTATAAATGATTATAATGACCTTAAATTATTTGTTAAACAATTTAACAGGTTTCTAAAGAAAAAGGAAGGACAAAGGAAGCCAAACTTCAAGAATTCCTTCAAAAATGATGAATCTATCCAAGGTCCAAAATACTTTGAATGCGGAAAATATGGACATATAAAAATGGAGTATCCGACACTAAATAAGAAGTCTGACAAGCAAGAGAAAAAGTATCCCAAAAATAAAAGAAGAGCATATATTGCCTAGGATGAAAATGATCTAAGCTCGTCCGAGGAATCAGACCATGAAGAAATGAATCTCTGCCTAATGGCAAATACTGAAGAGGTAATAGATTCAAACCCTACTTTTGATGAATTGCAAGATGTATTTGAAGATCTTCATAATGAGTATCAAAAGTTAGCTAAAACAATTTTTAACATCAAAAGCACTAACCTGAGCTTAAAAGAAAACTTATCAAAACTCAATCAAGAACTAGGACAGGTTAAAATAGAAAAGGAAAACTTAGAAACTAAGTATAAGACTGAAACTACTAATAGTCATACATGATCAACATGTCAAAAGCATATTCTAGAGATAAATGACTTAAAAAATAAATTAGCTAAATTTACTATGGGAAGAGACAACCTAGATATACTCCTTGGAAAACAAAAATGTCATTTTAAAGCAGAACTAGGATCTGATCCTTCCAAAAAGCAAAAGTTGCAGAAAAATTTCTTTATTTCACAAAAGACCTCAACTAGCCCATTTGTTAAATTCTCTCATTATGTGAGAAAAGGTCACAGTGCATCAACATGTCGTATAAGGAACAAAGGGTATACTGAGACAAAAATGATTTGGGTTCCTAAGAATATATTATCCAGGTCTAACCCATAAGGACCCAAGAAAATTTAGGTACCAAGATCAAATGTTTATAATGGTGTAGGAATTATCATTGATGGGAGGCACTTAAGGATTAACTCTTACCCACAAGAAAAGTCAACACATTTCTTGAAGCATCTATCAATTAACAAGTAACAAAGAGCAATATCAAAATAACGAGTGACATCAAACAATAAGGTGCATCACTCTCTGCTAAAACTTTATGCTCTTATATTCTTTTTGCCATTGACAAAGGGGGAGTAATATATGAGAAACAAAATAAGAGACAAATCAATCAAACCTTGTCAAGTAAACCAAAATTAAGGGGGAGAAAATCTTGTATCTTGCATGCTGTTTATTTTTCTTCTCAGGAAATGTTGTCAATATCAAAAAGGGGGAGAATGAAGAACTAAGGTTTTGATATCAACAACATATATGCAAGACATGATTAACAACATGGACGCAAGACTTAAAGATTCAGTATACCATGTCAAGCACAAAAAGAGTCATGAAATCAATGAAATATTGTCATCATCAAAAAGGGGTAGAATGAAGACCATGAAGGATTTTGATAATGACAAAGGCCAATGCCAGAGATCAAGAATGAAGATCCAAGACCAAGGCATAATTAAAGTAAGACGCTATAAAAAGAAAGTACGGCCATTAATATAAAAAGGTTTTAAAATTTCATACATTCTGATGGAATGTAATCGATTACCTCATTAGTGTACTTGATTACAATTAAATGAATTTTAAATTGCATGATTTCAAATAAATGTAATCGATTACCTCAGCAATGTAATTGATTACCATGTTTAAGTAATCGCTTACCCTCATTACATAATCAATTACAATATGAACGTTATGTTTTAAAACAGATTTTAAAAGGAAGTAATCGATTACATCTTTTATGTAATCAATTACAACTTGACCAGAAAGCATGAAACATTGCATCCTTTCATGAAAAATCATGTTGAAACATTATAACTTTCCATAAAATATTATTTTATCCAAGAGGTACCTTTCCAATTATTTTAATCAATAATTTCACACCTCTTGAAGGCATTTCTACTCCTATAAATAGGGATGCCCATCATTTGCAAAAACACACAAAATACTTCCAATCTTTTCTTAAGAGCAATAATGGCCATATTCTCTTAATAGAGTTATTACTCTTTCTTGTTCCTCAATTTGTTCATCATACTCTTTAAGAAAGTTTTCTTGTAGAGTTCTTTATCTCTAAAGTGAGATTGATATTCAGAGTGGTGTATCTCTGAGGGTGTTCTTCTTGGATGTGGTGTAGCATCCAAGGGTGATGTTCTTGGATGTGGTGAAGCATCCAAGAGTGATGTGCTTGGGTGTGGTGTAGCATCCAAGGCATTTGTGATCGGGGTGTGAGTCCCCATTGTGGTGTAATCAAGGGATTTGATTATAGTGAATTTCCTCAAGGGTGTCTTGAGAAGACTGGACGTAGGGAGTGGTTGGCCAAACCAGTATAAATCTCTATTTGCACTTCTCTAACCCTTAAACTCTTTATGTCTTAAGCATTATTATTCAAATCACATATCATTGCATATTGAGTTTTTAGAGGAGAAATTTATTAGTGAGAAAGTTCCCAACTTACTCAATTCATCCTCCCTCTTGAGTTTCCTAGAGGCCACCTGGGTTAACACATTTGTGTGAGCCGAGGTTCTTGACGAGGAACCCCGAGTAGACAAGAAATTGAGGGGTTTAAAATAATTTCATAAGAAATGTCTTGTTTTTGGCTGTGGGTATATAAGAAAACAGACATGGTAAAAGAAAAAGGGTTTTAGAGGCTACCTGTGGGTATGATGTGGGCTATTCTTTGAGTACGAGCCAGAACGGAGTGAAGAAGAATGGCAGACTACAAACGTACAGAGTTTAGCAGGGGAATAGATAAGTGGCGAAGCAGCTAAAACTATAGAAGGAAAAATAGTGTGGGGCGAAGTTGAAACGTCATAGGCCCATAGACAAAATGGGATGTGAAATGTCATGGCCCAAAAAGGTTGCTTCGTTTGAGTTCTGAATGACACAACCATTCTGACAGGAAGGCACGTGAAGAAAACACACCAATGAAAAGTTATAAAGTCAGCAATCTGCATGCCATGTCACTTTTTGGCTAATAGACGCAATAAATACGGTAGGTAGGACGATATCAGGAAAAACAGGCCAGTACGAACAAACAAGAAAATAAGATCCTACAACGGTCAAAATCCTGAAGATTCTAAAACCCATTACCCTGGTCAATATCGCCATCCAAGTAAGGATAGAAACTTAGCCCATTATTACAACCAAGTTACAACAACAAGCTAGGGGGCAAATGATTCGGTATGGATACCGTCCCCTTAAACTAGCTACATCAGATAATATTAAAAAATACCAAGTAATTACAAAAAGGTACAGGAAGAACTGGACTGACCACCAGATAAACCAGACTTATGACCTTTTAGTACGAAAAATATAAATAATAACCCCGGCCATAACTGGCAAGTGGGCAACTTGCACCTGCCAAAAGTTGCAGACACTGTCCCTTCACATAGGTCAAATCATCAACTTGTACTTAAGAAAATACTATATAAAGAGCTCACTCATTAAGACATAACACATTCTTAAGAAAATCATATAGCATACTTACCTTCTCACTTTAACCCTGTAATACAGATTCTTCATTATAACCGTACTAAATTAAGCATCGGAGTCCTTTTTGTAGGTACACCACCGGTGTGGTCTCAAGGACGACGGCCGGAATTGACTTTACATTACCTTAACACGAAGGGCTTGATGTTCCCACTGAACCCAAGTTTACAATACCGTACTCCCACTGAGATGGTGTAAAAAGAGAGAGATAGAGATTCAACACTAGTTTGGAAGTCAATAACTTTGACCCCGTACACCGGTCAGATCAGAATTAAAGATCAATTGTTTATTCTCCAAGTGAGTGACATCTTCAACATGTCCCTCTTGGGACCCCTCAAGTTGCCTTCCATCGGTACTTCCAAACTTCTATGAAAAATGGGAATCAATTTAACGAGTCTCACTAAGCATGCCAATGCACTGGTCTGAACCGGGGTATGTGATCTGGTATGGGAACCAGCCATAAACGTTCTTCTGTATGCAATTTATACACCAGTCTAGTGGGAATATGGTATTATAGCCCCTATTCCGTTGGGGAATTAAGGGACTTAGAGTCCTGGAGAATCAACACACCAAACTTTCATGTTAGGGATGAAAGGTGGTGCCACCTGCAAAGGCACTCTGACGCTCAAGTTAACAAACAAATTGAGAATGCAGTAAGCTCAAGTGTAAGTTAGAAAATGAGAAAAATGTATCTTTGTTGTGGATTCTTTTGTAATTATATGCATGTGAGGGACATGAGAGTCCATTAGGGTTAGGGGACATTCTGTACCACGTGTTAGTATGACTCTGCATAAGCCGACACACGACGCGGGCGCCTCTGCGTCTCCAATGAGCGTCTCTCCTAACAACTGTACCTTGTACTATTTATCGAGTTGGCAGGTTACTTTCTATTGTGCGATGGTGATGACCTAGACTTTCTGGTATAAAGAAAATAGCTTATATCGGTATATTAATCTAAGGTTTCACCTGCGACACTGGTATATGACTGAAAGCAGGCAAAATTATACTATTTCCCTTAGACCGGTATCTAGATCGGATCAATATATATGGATGATATCAAGTCTTCACATGGGTACATTAAAAGGAATAATGTATTGGATGGGCCCACCATGAAAACACTGCATGGATAGTTACATGAATGTCATAAATGATTTTCTATATGATAATAGTATATGTAGTCCTTTGACTTGAAGTCACTACGATTCCCACATGAGAAATTTGTTATTTTAATACAATCAAATGTCATCTATAACAAGGTAATCATAAAGGTTGTAATTAAGCAGTGAATAAATCATGTAGAGGGATGTGAGTGATGAGATTTATCTCTCCTATATGATAGGAGTGATATCTATAGGTCTCTTGATGAAGTAAGACTTAAGAAAATACATGGCCATGCTAAGAAAATAAATATTAGATATTTATTTTAGTTGCTAATGTTTACTTTGAAACACATGATTTGCAAGACCTTATAGGAATCCTTATATTCTACTGCATGAACCAATAGGATTCCCTAAGAGTGGAAGAGTTAGGTGGTGAGGTAAATGGTGGCGTATGAAAGCTATGACATGGTGGTTTCAGGGAAAGTTCAAAAAGCTTGGGGATTTAGGGATGGTGGTGTGTCGTCGTCATAGTGGTAGAGGTGCGACAACAGTGGTTCCTCCATGAATGTCATCAGAGACACGCAAGGATATGGATCTGGTTAACTGTTAGTCTCAATGACTATTTTTGGATTATTGTTTTGGGTTTTATTTGGTATTGACAATGGTCACCAGTTTAATGGTTTTGTGTTGGCTAATCTTTTGGGGGTTATGGGAAGAAGATGAAGGAAAGGGAAAAGAGGGTTTGGTTTGGATTGTGAGGGGTAGACAAGGGAGGATTATTGTGGTGGAAGTGATGTGTTTTTTACCTTGGGAGTTTGTATCATTATTGGTGGTTATAATACCTTACTAATATTATTTTTTTAAGTACTTAAGTTGGGAAGTGTAACATCTTGGGTTTAATTATTGATTAATTTTATTGACCAAATAATTAAATTAGGAATGCCCAATTAATTTAAGGCGGTTGAGTTAATTTTTAGAATTAGTCTAAGTACGTTTTAGGTAACCGGAAGTTACCTAATTGATTTAAGAAATTAACCGAACGTGTGAATTAACCATGGTGTCCCTGTTTTCACTAAATTCTAAATTCCAATTTCCATTTCAATTCTTGTCTTATTCTTTGTTCTGCGTGCTTGATGTGAGAAAACAAAAAAGCTAATTACTTAAATTTTCTTCCTCTCATTCTCTTATCTTCGTGTGCATACAATTACCAATTTATTTCTTTTTTGTCTGCATAGGCCCTCACGTGTCACTTTATCACTTTGCCATGCTCTCTATCTCACACATTTGGCTCCCCGCATAGCTCTTTTTTCTTATCTTATTTATTTATTTATTTAGTTATATGTTCTTTCTCAATTATCTTTTCCCTCTACTTCCCATACTCTTCTTTCTTTTATTCATTTTTTCCGATTCTCTTTCATCTCACACGTATACAGCAAAGGAAAAATAGCTTCTTTCAATTTTCCTTGTCTTGTTCTCTGTGCAAGATCCCATCTCCTTCTCTTCTCAATTCTCCTTCAAATCTCCACCAAGGAAAAGCTAAATATTCAAGTTATTCTATCTCTCTCTTCATGGTAACCATACATGGAATGAGGGAGCTCCAATTTCTTTGGTTTCCAAGGTTATTAAAGTTAATTGCAAATTATGGATAGCGTTGGGGAGGGGTCTTTGGGATTGTGTATCGGAACTTTGATGGTGACGTTCAGATAAAGTCGAAGTATCTCAAAAATTATTTCAGAAGGATTGGTGTAGTTTCAGCGTTTCGGGCCGCATTTCAAGTATTCAAAGGCATTTCAAAGTGTCGCTAGTGATGTCGTAAATTTTTAGATATTCCTGATTAAATGTAATTAGTGTCAGAGGCATTCAAGCAATTATCAACATATTTCGGTAAGTTGACAAATATTTAAAATATGTTAAAATATTATTTTTAACTTCTAAATGTGTCGTTACTTGGCTTAGAATCTTTAAAATAATTATTGTGAAATTTTAGGAATTATCAAGTGTGAGAAATTTGGGATCGAAGGTGTTTGGTCATTGATCGGTAATTATTTTGCTTTTCGGTAAGTTCCCGACCATCGAGGTTATGTCAAATTCATGTTTTCAAGCTCGAAATATTTTGTTAAGTGACTACAAATTATTAAAATAGCTATTATACAATTTTAAGGAGTTATCAGAGTTGTGAAAAATATATCGGAAACCGTTTGACGTGATTTCAGCTCTACAATATATTTTTACAAACAAAAGAGTGTTAAAATAATTATTTTGAGTTTTTAGGAATTTTACTATTAAGTGAAAATAATATTTTATAAGTAAATAAGATTTTATATAAAAATTATAATTTAGTTGAAACTAAAGATTTACAATATATTTTATTTAAGGAATTAAATTTTTGTACAATATTTAAATTATTTAAATAAAGTTTTACGTTATAAATTTATTATATATTATATTAAGAAAGATTTATTAAATAACAAAATGTCGCTATAAGACACAGATATTGTGAAGTATAAAAATAATATTTAATTGTGGTTTCGGGGATTAATAGTAAAAAGGGTGTTAAAATAGTTATTATCAAATTTTAGAATTTATTAGAATTATTAGAAAATATATGGATTAGCTGTTTAAGCGCTGAAATAGAATTTTAAAGTAACGTGTAGATAATGAAAAATAATTATTGTTAATTTAGAAATTTTTGGCCTTAGAAACCAAAAATCGGTGATTTAATTGAAGCGTTCAAGAAGTGTTTTGAGCTTTGGAATCGAGGATTCCAGGCAGATGATAAGTGCTTTATAATACAATAAATTAGGTCTAATTTGCTTAGGATTTTAATCATTATGCACTGTATTTCCTTTATTTATTGTGATTTTTGCTTTCTTTCCACTATTTTCTACTTGGGTATGTTATTCTGCAGGAATTAAGGTAATAAAGGGTCAAAAACAAGAGAAAAACGACCATAAAATGATAAAGAAACAAGAAGAACAAGCCCAAAGTGGAAAGAATTCTATTTTTAAAGCTGAAATCCGACTCAGAAAGCTGAAATCTGACTCAGAACACTGAAATCTGACTCAGAATGGCCAAATCCGAGTGGGATAACTCAGAAATGACCAAATCCGAGTGAAAAGACTCAGAGTAGATAATTTCCGAGTGGAGGAAAATCCGAGTGAAATGTTCCCTGTCAAAGCCATTCCGAGTGATAAATGGCTGACTCGAGTGAAGGACCAATGCTGAAATGAATAAGTGTTGACTAAGGAGGAATCCGAGTGGTTTCACTCGGAAAAGATGGCATTCTCAAGCAGAACAAGGCATTTCCGAGTAATGCCTTAAGCAAGCAAGGAAAATCTGACCAGGAGTGAATCATACTCGGACAGATTCTCACAGTTCCACACTAAGTCCGAGTAAGATCTCTGCAACGAAGAATATCGAGTGAGTTGGGTCAGAAACCTATGTTTCCGAGCTAAGAGAGATACGGACCCGGAAAGAAATTCAATCAGTCAGATTCCAACCCTTCAAGTGCAAGTTTCTGAGTAAAAGTGGAGGCCATTCCGAGTGAGAAGTAAGAAGGCACTTCCGAGTGAATGTATCCAAATGAATTTGTCCGAGTGAATTCCAAAGCAAAATCCGAGCAAAGTTTTAACCGAGTGGTTCAAATTCAGAGACAGCCGAGTGAAAATGGTTAGGAACCGATTGAATAAATTCTGATCCTGAGTGAGTCTTCAATCAGTTCTGAATGAACTCCATGAACCTGAGCCGAGTGAATGGTTTCAGTCGGTTCCGAGTCCCTCTGCAGTCAATTCCGACTGAATGGCTCAATCAGAAGTTACTCTTCAGTCACTCTTCACTCGTCCTTTCATCCAGCTTCATCACCGACCGGTTCTCCTCCAAACACCGACCCCCCAACAACACTGACTGGCTTTCACTGGGATTTGTGTCCAAAGTCACCTTTTCACTCGGTCTTTTGCACAAAAGGCCTCTTTTCCACTCGGATTCTAGAGAGAAGGTGAAAACCGACCCAATTCTTCACAATGCAACACCGGATCACTACCTCCATCAACACCGACTCCTTCCATCTCTTCACAGGCCCAACACCGGATCAATAGAACACCGGCCACAATCAACAACACTCCTCTCCACACCGTCCAGCAACTCCACTGTCCCTCAAGCCACAACACCGTCCCCTCTCCTTTCAAAACCGACCTACACTCCACAACTCCAAACATCGGATCACTCTACACCATCCTCAATCCAGAACACCGTCCCATTCCCTCTCCCTTTCCGTTCTAACATAACACCGGCTCCAACACCTCTCTCCATACCGTCCAATACCAACTTCACACCGCCCAGACTCTTCTCTCCAACCAACACCGTCCAGCACTCAGCAAACCACCCTCCAGCAAGCTTTTACTCAGAATTATGGGGAAAACAACACTTTTCCACTCAGAATTTCTCCATCTGCACCAATCATCACTAAATCCAAGCACCGAATTATTGGAAATATTAAAATATGCAAATTGGAAACAAGTTGGCACAGCTGGAACTCACATGCACCGAAAGTTTCTTCCACTTGCAATTTTAACGTGTTTTCTTAGCTGGATTCATTCATCCATTCGCCTATAAAAGGGAGAGCACCGCAACATCAATTGGATAAGCTTCAATTCCTTTTCTTTTCTCTCTTTTCTCTTTCGTTTTCTCTTTTCTTCTTCCGTCCTTCTCTTTTCTTTCTTTCTTTTTTCTTTATTTCTTTCTTCGTTCTTTTTCTTTCTTTTTCGTTTTGTTTCTCTTTCTATTTTCTTTTTCTTTATTTTATTTTAAGAGTTATGAATTGTAAAAGTGAGTTATTTAAATTTGTAATTGGTGGAAGAATATTGCAACAAGGAAATACAGTGGTAAATTATTCTGAGCTTTTGGAGAAACCCGTAAGTCTTTATTTTTACCATGTCTTGTATGTTTTATTTTTCCATTATTTATATGAATTTAAATTATTTCATGAGTAGCTAAATTAATTATCTTGGGATAAAAGGGGTATGATAATATTTTATTGTTAACATTATTTTGACTTGGAATTAAATAAATTTCTGTTTTCCATTTAGTTTAAAAAATGCTCAATGCTTTTAGTGATTCCTAACAAGAACCTAAATGATAAAACTGTATACTTGCGGGTATATTAGTAAGTTTAGGTAATAAATAGAATCGAGAGATTTATTTTTATTGGAAAGCTTTGAACTAAACCTAAGATTTTTGAAATGCTTTTTGTGACCTCGGTAAAACCGTGAAAGTAATCAAAATTCTTTTGAGGAAATAAAAGGGATTTTCATAAAACGATAATGGGCCTTTCTGAGGATTAAGCAGCGCTTTCCATAGGTTAGGTACATTAATAGGATTCCGAGAGGAACATATTAATTAGCTTTTGGAAAATTCGCCTTGGAAAACTTAATTTGATTCTTATTTATGAAAAGTTAAAATTCATTAACATAAGATAGAGTCTTAATCCCCTGAAATCCCAAGATATTCTCAACTCTGATTTTTAAGTGTCAAGTAAATTTTATTTATTTGTACTCTGTGCAACTTTAATTTGTTTAATTTTACAAAAATATTAAAATCAATTGTGTGGATAATTAAATTTCAACATGCTGGTACTTTGAACACAGTCCCTGTGGAGAACGATAATCTTTTATATTACGCGACATAACCCGTGCGCTTGCGGGCCCTGTCAGCAGACGAACATTATATCTTAAATGCATAGATTATGTTGTATTATTAATTATGTTAGGAACTAGATGTTTGACTGATGAATTATGTTAAATCCGACTCAGTACCTGTCATTTAACATATATTTGCTCACCCCTAAATTATTGTAATTTTTCAATGAATATAGACTGAGGGATGCTTGATAATTGCTTGGTTGGAGTCGTTGTGGTCTTGAAGACCCATATATATTTGTATAGCTTATGGGTATAGTATCGCCTTGGCCGACACTTTTGATACGTATGTTATATGTTTGTGTATAATAAAAATAGGTAGTTGTAACCTCACTAGAGGTTTAGTAGTTGTTTTGGTTCCTAACAATTTATGTTAAGGAATTAGTAAAATTAAAAGTATATTATGCAATCAAATTATATATTCTGCCCAGGAATTTTCTTGAGAACCATATAACGATGCCTATATGTGTTTGGGGTTTTCACGTAACCTGATAGATTCCCTAAAAATTAGAAAAAAAATTTCCCCGTATTTTTATTAAATGAGTGTCACACTTAGTGGTATCAGAGCGGACTTTAAGGTCCATGGCCAAGGTGTGCTTACTATGAGTAAGTAGTTATTGTGTAATATGAACGATTGTCATAATTACTTTTATGATATTCTATTAGATTAGTACATGCTGAAGCATGATTTGTGTGTTTACATGCCTACGCGCTCCTGTTTGAGGACAATGATGAAATACACTGATGTTGAGATGTTTCTTAAGGATAGAAGATTTGTTGTTACCCTGGTTTGCTTACCTCTAAAAGACTTAGAGGTTATTTTAGGCAAGGATTGGCTATCGGCCAATAAATTAATAGTTGACTGTCAACATCGACGGGTGATCTTTTTGGCATAGAGTACCAAAGACTTTACAGTCCAAGGTATATCTCAATTGCTTATGTTATTATCTCTGGCTGACGGAAAGAATGGATCCCGATCAGATGATATTCCTATTGACTGTGATTTTCCCGGAGTGTTTCCATAGGACGTGTCTGGCATTCCTCCTGAAAGAGATATTGAATTCTCTATCGACCTTATGTTTGGAGCAAAACCAGTCTCCAGTGCAGCTTATACAATGTCCCATGTTGAGTTGGCGGAACTGAAAAAAAAAGTTGACGAGCTATTAAAGAAATAATTCATTTGACTTAGTGTATCACCGTGGGGTGCCCTAATGTTACCAGTTAAAAAGAAATATGGTAGTCTGTAGTTATGCGTCAATTACCGCTAATTGAATAAGCTGATGATAAAGAATAAATATCCACTGCCGAAGATTGATGATCTTATTGATCAATTGAAGGGCGCTTCAATCTTTTCTAAGATTGACTTGCGATCTGGATACCATCAAATCCAAGTTAAGGCTTCCGATATCGCTAAAATAGCGTTCAGGACCCGTTATGGTGACTTTGAATATGTGGTAATGTTGTTTGGTGTGACAAATGCTCCGACGGTGTTCATGAATTATATGAACAATACCTTTCTTCCTTATATGGATCGGTTTGTTGTGGTATTCATTGATGATATTTTAGTTTATTCCAAGGCACACCAAGAGCATGAGGAATATCTTTACATAGTATTGCAGGTACTGAAAGAGAAGCAATTGTTTGCCATGTTATCAAAATGCAAATTCTGGTTGGATAGGATCCAATTTCTAGGGCATGTTATATCTAAGGATGGTGCAATTGATCCATCCAAGGTGGAAGCAGTTATGGCTTGGGAGAGGCCTAAATCTGTTACTAAAATGAAGAGCTTTATATGTCTAGCCGATTATTACAAAGTTTTATTCAAGGATTCTCCAAAATTCCATTGCCAATGACTAAATTAACTCGAAAGAGTGTTCCTTTTCTGTAGACCCCTGAATGTGAATAAAGTTTACAAGTACTAGAGGTAAAGTTGACTTCCACTCCTATGTTGGCATTGCCCAAATTATAGGAAAACTTTATGGTATTTTGTGATGCGTCCAGGCTGGGCCTCAGGTGTGTGCTTATGCAGCATGACCCGGTGATTCCTTATACCTCAAGACAGTTATGACCACATGAAATAAATTATCCCACGCATGCTTAGGAGCTTGTAGTTATGGTCTTTGCACTGAAAATTTAGAGACATTGCCTGTATGGATCTAAATTTAAGGTGTATAGTGACCATAAAAGCCTAAAATATATGTTTGATCAGAGAGAGTTGAACATGAGGTAAAAGAGACGGATAGCATTATGAAGGATTATGATTTTGATTTGAGATACCATCCGGGAAAGGAAAATGTTGTTGTTGATTCCTTAAGCTGGAAATCGGTTCATGTGGCAATAATGATGTTAAAGGAAATGGAATTATTGGAACAGTTCAGAGATTTGAATCTGGCTATAGATTTAAAAATTTCAAATGAGTTTCTGAAGTTGTTTTATATATAACAAAAGTCTGATGCTTATCTTGCTGAGTTGGAAAAGACCCAAGCTGGTGGTAAGAACCTGCCATTGACCAAAGGTTCCGATGGTATTTGGAGGGTTAAAGGCCAAATTTATGTGCCTGATTCTGGTGATTTGAGAAAAATGATGCTTGATGAGGCTCATAAGAGTATGCTGATTATCCATTTGGGTACTACCAAGATGTATCAGGATTTGAAATTGCGTTTCTGGTGGCCGGGATTGAAGAAAAATATGGTTGATTATGTTACTTGTTGTATTACTTGTCAGAAAGCTAAGGTCGAGCACCATAAGCCATCTAGTGGATTGTAACAAATTAAGATTCTTGTATAGAAATAGGATGCGACTGCCATGGGTTTTATGATAGGATTACCCAGGACTAGAGCTAGTCATGATGTTATCCGGGTTATTGTGGATAAATTGACGAAGTGTGCATATTTCTTACCTATTAGTATGACGTATCCAGTGTAGAAACTACCACTGTTGTATATCTATGAGATTGTTCAACTGCATGGTGTTCCATCTAGTATTGTGTCAGACAAAGATCTAAAGTTCACTTCCCGGTTTGTGGGAAGCTTGCACCAGAAGTTAGGCTTAAAGCTTTGGTTGAGTTCAACCTATCATCCTTAGATGGATGGGTAGTCAGAACATAATATTCAGAGTTTGGAAAACTTATTAAGGTTCTGTGTGCTAGAGCATGGTGATAATTGAGAACAGTTCCTCCCTTTGATTGAATTCACATATAATAATAGTTACCACAGTAGCATCGGTATCGCTCTATTTGAGGCTTTGTACAACCAGAAGTGTCGGGAGCCTCTTTGTTGGCTAGAGACCGGTGAGAGTTTGATTTTGGGGCCTGAAATTGTGAAGTAAAGAAGTGAGCAAATTGAAATGATCAGAGAAAAGATGAAGACATCCCAGGATAGACTGAAGAGTTATTATGATAACAAGAGGAAGTATATGCCTAACTCTACATATGAAATTCCTGATGATGACGTTGAGATCAGAGAAACTTTGACTGTACCTACTGAGCCTACCCAAATCATTGGATAGATCGATCAAACGCTTGAGAAGCAAGGAAGTACCATTGGCAAATATGGCTTGGAAGAAGGGAAACACTATTACAATTACTTAGGAATGCAAGGACTCCATGAGACAGCAATATCCGGAGTTGCTTCATTGAGGTATATGATGTTTTAAATTTCAAGGATAAAATTTCTTGAAGGAGATGAGTATTGTAACATCTTGGGTTTAATTATTGGTTAATTTTATTAACTAAATAATTAAATTAGGAATGTCTAATTACTTTAAGGCGGTTGAGTTAATTTTTGGAATTAGTCTGGGTACGTTTCGAGTAACCGAAAGTTACCCGATTGATTTAGAAATTAACCGAACAACTGAATTGACCATGGTGTCCTTGTTTTCAGTAAATCCTAAATTCCAATTTCCACTTCAATTCTTCTCTTATTCTTTGTTGTGTATGCGTGATGAAAAAAAACAAGAAAACTAATTACTTAAATTGCATTTCTCTCATTCTCTTATCTCTGTGTGCATACAATTGCCAATTTATTTCTTTTCTCTCTACATGGGCCCTTTCGTGTCACTTTATCACTCAACCATGCTCTCTATCTCACTCCTCTGCCTCCCCGCATAGCTATCTTTTCTTTTCTTATTTATTTATTTATTTATTTCTTCTTTCTCAGTTCTATTTCCCTTTACTTCTCATAGTCTCTCTTTCTTTTTTTCATGTTTTCCAATTCTCTTTCATCTCATGCGTATGCAGCAAGGGAAAATGGCTTCTTTCATCTTTCCTTCTTTCGCTCTCCATGCATGATCCCATCTCCTTTTCTTCTTAATTCTCCTTCAAATCTCCACCAAGGAAAAGCTGAAAGTTCAAGCTATTCTATTTGTCTCTTCATGGCATCCATACATGGGTTGGGGGAACTCTAATTTCTTTAGTTTCCAAGGTGATTAGAGCTAATTGCAAATTATGGACAGTGTTTGGGGGGTTTCGAGATTGTGTATCAGAACTTTGATGGTGATGTTTAGGTAAAGTCAACGTATCTCAAAACTTATTTCAGAAGGATCAACGTAGTTTCAACGTTTTGGGTGGCGTTTCAAGTAACCGGAGGTGTTCTATTCCAGAACCGGGGTCCATGAGACCGGGGTCAAGTGTAGGGGACCCGGTCCGGGGTCAAGAATCAGTGTTTGTTGGGATTGTTGGATTGGATGGTCTCTGGGCTAGACCGTAGTCATAAATGATGTCTTGAGCTCCTCACACCGTCCTATCGCGTTGAGGGGCGAAAGGGGGTGATACCTACAAAGACGCTCTGATGCTCAAGTCAGTTCAAATTTTAACATCGGAGCTATATCAGGTCTAAGAGATGGGTACTAGAGAGCTTACCTCTTATGAGTATATTAGCAGTATTTATAGCGAGGGAGTGTCACTGTAGTGCCTCGTTCTATGTGCCAGATCAGGTCCATACACGTGGGCTCCTTGCAAGCTACGACCGGTATAGGCTACCATGCCCTTTTATGACTCCAGTCATTTGACCATTTAGAGGGGTTATGACACCGATCATACGGGGCTGTAACTTAGCCGACGTGACTAGATACAGGACGAAGTGCCGCCCTTTTGGGGGTCCACATCTGCCGAGGTGGGGACCATGGACTGTATCTAATCCACTACTTTGAGGGTCGGGTAACGACGCCAGATCAGGAGGCATTTCAAAGTGTCGCTAGTGATGTCATAATTTTTTAGATATTCCTGATTAAATGTAATTGGTGTGAGAGACATTCAGGCAATCATTGGCATATTTCGGTAAGTTGACAAATATTTAAAATATGTCAAAATAATATTTTTTTTAACTTTTAAATGTGTCGTTACCGGGCTTAGAATCTTTAAAATAGTTATTATGAAATTTTAAGAATTATCAAGCCTGAGAAATTTGGGATCAAAGGTGTTTAGTGATTGATCGACAATTATTTTGTTTTTTGGTAAGGTCTCAACCATCAAGGTTATGTCAAATTCATGTTTTCAGCCTTGAAATATTTCGTTGGTTTGATTGATAATTTTTAAATATATTGGTTCTGTTCATGTGTATGCGTTAATGATGAATGAATGATTATAATTTTAAATTGCATGAGGTTGCCATTATTATTATTTGTTGATGATGATTATTAAGCTTGAGGTAGCTTAGTGAATGTTGTGTTGATGATTAATTATTGGTTGTTACATGTTATGCTTGTTGATATGTTGTAGTGAAACCCTTGGTAATAGTAACCAAGTGGTATCCCCTGATGATGGTAATCAGATGATCTATTGATGATTGATAATTAATTGGCATAACATTTGCATTTAGACGCACACAGGACTGCAGGGGGCCTGTGGTGCCTACCCTGATGGGAGGACGGCCTAATAGTAAGGCACAGACCCTGTGGTGGTTTCTTCGAATTCCAAAGCCACCTTCGAGTAGGACTCAAGGATGGCTCGCAACACTAACGTTGTCGCTGGGAGTGATTGTGTTGCGTGAATGGACGAGCGGTTTGGCAGTGTAAAATGGTCAAATCAGTTGGTAGCTGTGATATATTATTATATTATGTAATTCCCATCATCAGAGTCGAATCCGCATGCATATGCATCTGTATATAATTATTATGATTTAAATCTTGTGGGACAGTTTATGGTGTATGTTGATGTAGTCGGTTGCATTTGAGGTAATGCAATCGTATTAAATGACAGTGTGTGCAATAATGATTATGTTGTATTATTAATTATGTGAGGAACTGGATATTTGATTGATGAATTGTGTTAAATCCAGCTCAGTACCTGTCATTTAACATATATACGCTCACCCCTAAGTTGTTATTTTTTAGTGAATGTGGACCGAGGCGATGTTTGATAATTGCTAGGTTGGAGATGTTGTGGTCTAGAAGAGTTATATATATATATATATATATATATATATTTGTATAGCTTATGGGTATAGTATCGCCTTAACCGGTACTCTTGATACATATGTTATATGTTTGTGTATAGGAAATAAGTAGTCGATAACCTCACTAGAGGTTTCATAGTTGTTTTGGTTCCTGGCAGTTTACGTTAAGAAATTAGTAAAATTAAAAGTATATTATGTTATCGAATTATATATTCTACCCACGAAGTTTCTTAAGAACCATATAGTGATGCCTATATGTGTTTGGGGTTTCCGCGCAACCTGATAGATTCACTAAAAATCGGGAAAAAAATTTCCCTGTATTTTTATTAAATGGGTGTCATAGGAAGTCCTAAAACAACATTGCTTTATGTCTTAAAGAAGTTCATCTATAACTTAAAGTGACACATATGTGAACACTAACACTGTAAGGGGGAGAGTCAACAATTTAGATATAACCCCAAGACGTTTTTAGGGGTTAGAAATGTATTTGTATTATTTTTGAATTGATAGATTTAAATGTAAATTTGTATCTGAGTTAGGAACGTGAATATCATTTTACTCATTTAATTTATTATGTTATGTACTTAAGAATGTATCATATGATAAATATTTTCTTAAAAAAATAAGTCTAAATTATACTACCACTTTACAAAATCAAAGGTAACTTATAATTAATAAATATTTATACCGAAAAAAAAAACTTATGAATAAATAGTTTGACTCTGATTTTTTTTTACTTTGAAAGATTGTTACCCTTTTATTTTGAGAAAAATATTACATCCACTAACAAATTGTCAACAAGAAATCTTATTATTGTTTTGTAGTATTACTTGGTCACACTGATCTCATCTTAATTATTATTTTCTAAAAAAAACTTTAAAAAACTAACAATTATTTGACATAATAAAAAATATTACATTATTAGGTATGAAGAAAAATTATTGATAATCTTCTGTATATTAAACTTACAAGAACATCAGTCAAGATATACTTTGAGCTAGAACTCGTATGTATAGAGAAGCGGCCAATTCACGGGAAAATTTTGCAATTAGTTTAGGGGAGGAAGATGAATAAAACATTTTTTTTATTTTTTACTGAAAAGTAATAAAAAGCATAAATAAAAAACTAACAATAAAAGACAGTTTTAAATTTTTTATCTCAATTTTTACTCCTTTATCAACTAAGCGCAATTACAGTCTGTTTCTATTTATTTTAGTCCGTTTAGTTAAAATTCCAAAGAAATTTTTCATAAAAATAATTAATTAATAATTCCCTACTCATCAAAATATTGATCTACTGTTAAAAACTTCAAAATCATTCCCCTATAACAATTTTAAGGTCTAAAGTCCATCAATAATGCAAACATTGAAGTTTTGAGAAACATGAGCATGACACGTTACGTGTGAGCTCCCATTCGCAACTCTGACGCTACGTGTGGCATGACAGTAATAGCACATGTTGCTATAAGGCAGTTTAGGCCATTTGGCCAACTTCCGACCTACCCAATTGGCCCGTTTCAGGTCCAATTGCCATGAAACTTTATAGGCCACATGTTTTCCCCACTTTGAAACTGTTGGCGCCATCTGTTCACCAAAATTCTATCATATGCTCTACTTATGCGGAAAAAATGCATTTAAGTCAAAATATTGCAAATGCATGCACCAAACCTACCGATTAAGTTTCAAACTATGCAAGGCCCATATGCACGAGTTGTATATGATGTAGGGAACCTACCGGTCCTTTCCGAGGATCCGAAAACCCGTCGGATCTCAAAACCTCTTCTCTAGTTCCTAAATTTACACTATTTCATTATTAAGCCAAACATAAATCAAATCATCCTCATACTAACCATTCAATGCACAATCACACTCGTCAAGCATATCTTGCATACATCATAGTTCCTACCAATTTCATGCAATCACGTAATGGCTCCATGCCATACATCTACACCTCATAATCACACTAAAATTCCACATCACCACACGTCACAAAACATAGTCTGGACATCATATACACATGAACATTCTACATCATCAACATGCCAATCACCCATACATCTAATTGATCAACTACTCAAGTGGCTCTATGCCACTTGGTGCCACTATACCTAGGAATATGAATTTAATTTCCAAGCACAACATCACTATTAACATAATTCCACCTCCCTATAATTAATAAAACACACACATATATACATATATAACCATAGTTTTCTTGTTTTCGTTGCGCCCTGGCCTCATTTAGCGCTTGCCTCCGCAGTATGCATCCATAACCTGCCAACAGTCACTAAAACCACAACAGAAAAGGGATGAGTGACTGGAATTAAGAATCAATATAGAAATAAGCATCAAGATCGAGAAAAGTGCAATCTAGCTACCTTCCTAGTTATAAGTATTGATTACTATTATTCGCCTTTCATGTCATTCCTTTACTCACCATTCGAGCTATCATTCTTTCACAATCACATTAGTCACCCAAATCAAAACCATCAATAACATACTATGATACAATTAAATTCAAACATACATGCCCAACAATCCGTTCTCTAATTCATTTATTTACTTAATTCATCATTAAATTCCATCATGCAAATTCAACCTATCAATCAACCTCAGAATCACCAGATTCAATCATCATCAAGTTAAATCAACATCATATACCATACACGTCTTGATAATGCAATTAATCACATAATACTGATATAAATGTCAAGGCATATATAACATAACTGACTATTAGATAGATATATGACACCTTAGTATCTGGATACTAAAAGGATCGACTTTAGCTGGGGTCCTACTTGACACCTCGTGAACCCTACTTGGTTCACCGAGTCCTACTTAGCTTCCGTTTAACCACTGGGTACTACTTGACAACTGGGTAGCTCAAATGGATCCGACTTGACCATGGAAGCTAAAAGCGAGGATAACATATACTGTTGGTTGTCCTCCACCACATAAATCACATAATCAATCGTTTCATACTCACATGGCATAAAAGCCTCACCTTTTCAATCATCCAGGGCGGCTACACATACCCGACCCATAAATCTCTACTTGGGCGGCCATACAGACCGGGCCCACAAGCATAATACCATGCTAACATAATCAATAATGATCGTGAATCTCTATCATCATGTTCAACATATACAACGCCATGATACCCTTTTGCATATTAGCAGTCATAACCACATCAACATATTTTCACATAGATCATGTTCTCATTTACATGGATTATAAATATTCAATTTCACTTAACATAATCACTACACCACATCACATCATACATGTACATATCATCATCATTACTAGCCTTATACCATTGCAATCATCAATTCAACATTAGCCATCAACATACATCATCATCATTTGTTATAATCCATAATCACAAAATAGCATACACACATAGTTCATGCAGCTCCGTCTATCCATTTCCCTTCTAATAATCAATCAGTTCATCACCATTAATATTTACACAATTTTAACCATATCAAATTATTCAACCTTTGTCATTATAATTATGAAATCATATTGGATTAGTGTGTTTATAAATGTTTGTATCATCGCCTCATATTTATCAATCTTTCTATAGCAACTAGCATCATAAACTTCATTCATATTAATTCTTATTGAAATCATTCCCTACAATTTATACTTTTACCTCTAATCACATAATCTTAATATCTTTCTATTATTATTTATGCATCATCAGTACAATTTATCATGTTTCTCACTTACCTGCCTTACTTTTCTATATATATATATATATGTATGTATGTGTGTGTGTGTATGTGTGTGTGTGTACAAAACCCACTAAAACTCACCTTCTATTTTATAATTTACCACATATGTACTTTAATCCTCTTAGCATCATAACACTATTATACCACTTAATCATTTATTAATTTATCAATTATCCTACCTTCTTCACTTTAATAGTTCCAGTTACTTCTGTTTCTCATAATTTTACAGTCTATCACAGTTTATTCCAAATTAATTTAAAACAACTAAAAGCGGCTATAACATACCTTTTTCCTACACGGTACTGGTGTAATTTCATTTTATATTAACCTTAACCCAGCACACCCCCTTACCTTGATCCTGAGCTTCAGCTAATTATTCTCAATGTCGGTCATGTCCTATGATTGGTAATTCACCGCTCTTCTTCCGATTCAAGAATCCACATTGCTCAACAGTTGTCTGAAAACTTGATCCACAACCTACGGTCACCAATAAAGAAGCTCATTATTTTAAAGACCCAAACCAAGATTCACCTTGATAAGAAAATGCAAAACGAGAACCCCCACACGCATGAACCCAATTGATCAGAAGAGGAGAAGGGGAAAATACAAACTTGAAACCTTCATTGCCATGCAAGCCGTTTCCAAGGTCAATTCCATCCTTAAAATAAAATGCAATATATCCCATAAGCATAAACCCTAAATGGCTAGAGAGAGAAAGTTAGAATTAATGGTATAGAAATACTCACCACACTTCCCCAATCTCAAAGCTATGTTAATTGCAAACCTCGACAGTGCGAACCCTTCCAATTTGGCCCTAGAAGTCGCGGCCCAAGAGAGAGAAAAGGGTAAAAGAAGTTCATATTTTGTTTTGCATGCTTCTGCCTGTAATGTTTTAATTCTGCTCGCGACGCTGACGTGCTGACACTACACGTCAGCTCTTAATTTTCACCCTGATGCTACACATCAATTGGGCATTACGCGTTAGGCAAAATCACAAAATCCCCTTATAATTTATTCTTAAATCATATTAATGTCGTATATCTTCAATTTATCCGATTTAGACCCACTTGCGTATTTATTTATCTTTTTAAATACAAAAATATATGGGATGTTACACAGACTAAGCTAATAAGTGTTAGGTTCACCCTCGGAAGGTGTGAAATTTGACCAACATTGACCCATATTGTCAGCAATTAAAACTCCAACCGTAGACAATGCTCCTCCCACATTGGGTGCACAAATTACTTAATATTATGGTTAGTATCACATAAATATTTTAAAAATGATCTTATTACATTAAAATATAAAAATTATATATTCGTTAAAAGTTTTATTATAACTCTCTATACTGAATTACAATTTTCTTGTAGCAGTTTAAGAGTCAAAACCTAAAAAATTAAATCAACTAAGGATTAAACTAAAATAAAAAATAAGATCAGTGACTAAAAAATTACCGAACCTAGCATAAATACAGATTAAACTTTAATGGTCCAACAAACTTGTGATCATTGATGGTCACTACATTCTGTTTGAAATATCGTCCATTCAAATTGAAAGTAAAGTATACTACAACTCCATAGTGTCCTTTAATTGAAAAGAAGTCTCTAATCCAGTCTCTAACCAACAATCAATGAACCATTATTTTTCCTCTATGTTGGTAATATGATGGGTTGGGGCAGGTGTAGATATTCTCGATCCCAACGCCATGAAAGGTAAGGTAACTTCAAGTGTTGTTTTAAAAAAATAGGTTAGAAATTATGCAACCCAAACTCATCCCTGCGGGTTCTTGTCGGGTTCAGGGAAACCCGCAGGTTTTTTATTTTATTATATTCTTTAATTTTTATTCATTTTAATAAGATAAATATATATTTTAATAGAAGTGATATATATCTAATACATTCTAATTAAAGTCATATTTGAAAATTATCTTTAAAAATAAAAAAATTGATCTAGCCGGTAAGCAAGGGGCAAAGTACTCTGTCCGTAACCAGGGTCCAGAATTGTTTGATGAGTAGGTGAACTTGGGGAAGTCAGGCTGTACTTGTTCGATGTCTTGAATTGAACCGGTCTCAGGGACTGGACTGTTGTCATCAAGTGACATCGTCAAACTCCTCACACTGGCCCAATGCGTTGAGGGGCGAAAGGGGGTGGTACTTAGGGATGGAAATGAGTCAGGCCGTCCGTCGGAGGCCTACAACCTAGCTCGTTTAAAGCCTATATAGGCCAGCCTCGTCGGGCTAGAAGGTCAAGCTTAAGCTTTTAAAAAGGCTTTTTAACTAAACAGTTCATGTCATAAACTTTTTGTTCTACTCAGGAACTGGGGTCAAGAGTTGACCGTCTTGACCGGTGTCCAAGATTGATGACTTTAATCATAGTTACCTCTCAAGCTCTCAGTTTTACACTGCCTCAGTAGAGTACGATATTTTATACCTAGGTTCAGTGGGAATCCTAGGTTCTTCAAGTAAAAGGGTGAAATTGATGTTCATAATCCCAACCGAAGTCAACGATCCACACCAGAGGTGCACCTGTAAAAGATTCTCTGATGCTTAAGTTAGTATGGTGATTATGGAAAATAGGGTATTACGGAGATAACGCTTTGCGATTAGATCAGGTCCCTCTTTAGTAATAAATGAGTTGTATTTATAATGTTTACCTTAGCTTGGGAATTGATTTGACCTTCTTCCTAACTTACTATAGCTACAACGTTTACAAGGACACGCAGCCCATACTGATTCTGACTAGTTATCTGGCTGTCAGAATAAGGTCGGAATCGTAATCTTGGAACCATGATTGCCATGAGTCTTAGACTCCGGTTATACCATCTGGGCCATTGGTAGATAAGCAACCTGATGACATGGTTTTATCGCAATGCCACCCTGATTATCCCAGGAATTGGTCAGCACCCCGGATCACTTTCTAAAAAGCCTTTGAGGCCCAACAGACCATCCTATTTAATTAGATTAATTGTTAATTAGTTATATATATATATATAATATATATAATATATACCTTAGTAGTACTACAAAGATACTTTGATGCTTAAGTCAGTTCAGATTCTATCAATTTTGTTCAGTTCCTTTCGTAGAACTGAACAAAATTGACCTAAGTATAATTGAGCTTTTAAAACAAAATTTACTTAAGTATAGTTGAGCTTTTAAGTTTTGAATCAAGAGTCATCAATTATTTCTCAAAATTAAAAAATAGTAAATTATGTATATCACACTATTTTATATTTATTAATTTAAGAGTATATCTTATTATTTATTAATTTAAGAGTATATTTTGTCCATACACGTCTACTCAATATGTTTCTGCTATTTGTAAGTTGTATCTTTGTATTGACTAATAATTAAGAACTGACTTGAAAAAATAAACTTTATCATGTTTATTAAATATCTAGGTGTTTGATATTTAAAATATAAGCACCACATTAACCAAATTAATCTAATTCATAAATCTATAATTTGACTTTTATATTTTATTATACATTTTTGTGTTTTACAGATCAACTATATTTTACATTCAAATTGAATCAAACCACATCATGAAAATCCTTAGTAGATAGATGTAAATTGATCAATGCTCAGTGGATTAGATATAAATAAAATGATGGGTTTTGGCTATTCTAGGATAGAAAAAATAATTTTGTGAAATAGGGTAGAAATTTTTTTAATTATTGGGGTGAAAACTATCAACTCGATTATTATATTTTACACTATCAAAAAGAAAAATATGTATTTTACCATATAGGGGCGAAATACATACATATGTAACAAGTGTCAGCACATGATGTATTTCGTAAGAGATGAGGACAAATATATTGATATTTCATATTTCAAGGAGACAGAATACATACTAAGCTAATAAGGGTCCATTTTACCCTCGGGAGGTGTGAAATTTGACTAACGTTGACCCATATTGTCAATTGTTAAAACTCCAAACCACAGACAATGCTCCTCCCACATTTGATGCAATACAATTTACGCGGGATTATGGTTATTATCACAAAAATATTTTAAAAGTTAAAAGTTTTATTTTAACTCTTTATGCTTATGCACTTAGGATATAAGTTATAACTAAAAATTTCTATTTAAAAAACAACATTCAAAATAATTTATAACTAAATATTAAATTTTACAAACTAATTACCAGTGATTCTATTTCTTAATCGCTAACCACATCCCTATGCAATTTGTGTTATAGCCAATGTGGAACGAGGATTATCAACGGTTGAGAGTTTTAACCGTTGACAATGTAAGTTAGTGTTTGTCAGATTTCAGGCTTCTTGAGGTGACATGGACATTTGTCACTCTAGCATGTATTTCACCTCTTTGAAGTGCAAAATGTCAGTATATTTCATCTCCCTCTTTTGCTAAATGCATCATGTGCTAGTCACACATGTATGCCTTTCACCCCCCACGTAGTGAAACACATATTTCATTTCTTGATAGTGCAAAATATAATAATTGAGTTGACCATTTTCACCGTAGACAATCAAACATTTTTTCCACCTTATTTCACAATATTGTTTTCTACTTTAGAATGGCCAAAAACCCTAAAATGAATACTTATTCCAGTTTCAAATACAAGCAAATATTACTAATTTCACATATATTAAAAAGAATGGTTTAAAGTACTTTATCTATCTGATTACAAATCCATGCAACATTTAATGTTTATTTTCTAATTATACTCTTATGGTCTTTAATTATTTTATTTACTTTATTGAAACATGAGAGCATTAAATAATCATTAACTGTAGAAAAAGACATTTTAGTAAAAAGTAAATTTAATGAATTTCTTAGACCATGTGAGAATATCAAAATGAATAGATAAAAAAGGACAGAGGGAGTAAGTATTTGCATAAATGTTAGTAAATATTTTATGTAGTTTCCAAAAGTGTTCTTAATACTACATCTACTTCTAAATGTAAGAAAATTTTTGATGAAAATTTTTGTCCTATAATATAAGAAAAATTATATTTTTCTAATGTCATTAAATATTTGTCTACCAAGCATGTTCTCCTTATATATATATATATATATATATATATATATATATATATATATTCCCAAGACAACTAATGTTTTGTGTACTAAATGATATTAGAGGTATTTTAGGATATTACGTCAAATATTTGATAACATTAATACAAATAACTACTCTCAACCAATATTCTTAATATGTGAAAGTAGTTACATTTGCTTGTATTTAAAGTCGAATATAGTATTATTTATTACACAAAGAATTAATTATTTTTAAAAATATATACAAATAGAACATATATGTTAAATAAGCATTTAATGATATTAAAAAATAATTTTAATGTATTATGGGACAAAAAAATCAACTAAAATTTGTTTACAGTTTTTCTAAATATGTACTTCAACATTCTAAACAATACAAAAATGGAAATATTTTATTAGAAGTTGTGTTGGACTTACATTGAAATTAAAAAGAACTACATTATGCACAATTATTAGAGCATTCCACTTTTGTATTATTTATAATGTACCTTGAGACACATTAGAAAAACTCATCTGCTTATATATAGAACTAAAGGTAGTATTATATAAAATAAATGTGTTTGAATATTAAATATTTAAGTATTCTTGGATAAATATTTTCTCAAACTTAAACCCATTAACTTCTCTCTCCTTCTCACAATTAGAGAGATATAAGTTCATACACAAATAGTGAGATAGTATATGAACACATCCAAAAAAAAGTTGAAAGCCTATACTTTTTTTAAAAATAATCAAGGATAAAAGATTCATAATTAAGACAAAAACAAATTTTGAAAACATTGTACAAACACAAATAACTAAAAGAAGGATTTAAAGCCAAAAAAACTTTAAAAAAATTGTCTAGGTTGAGTTTTATTTTTAAAAAAAATTAAAGACAAGTTGTAACTAGGTTGACTACTAGTAGTTTTAATTTATGATTTGGGCTTAATCATGTTTTATGGCCCATTTAACTTTAGAACTTATTGGATTAGGTTTAGGTTTAAGTTTAGTCTCCTTGCCTCCATACAGATACTTGGCATTGGAGAAATTTTGCACGGTTTCTTTTACACATTTTATTTTGAGTTTAATTTCAAATTCCATCTTCTTCTTTCTTGCGCTTTTGTTTATGTTTTTCCATTGCGATTGAATTCAAAATTATGCTTGTAAATGTGATGAATGAGTAAACTATTAAATTGATCTATGATTTCGAGCCAGCAAAGTAATAGGGCAAACATTTTATTTGTCTTAATCCAATTTGATTTATAATTATTACCTTCTCAATTTCATCACAACCATTTATAATTCAAGCTCATCATTTTGATACGATTCCACATAATTTGCTTTTGTCAAATTCGTTACTTATGTGATCTACAAAGTATTTTGTGAAAGAAACGTTGGAAGGCCAATGACCGACGTACATTGTTGGGAAAGCTTTGCAACGGTTGGAGAGCCGATATCAAAAGTTAGAGAAAGCCACGTTGGCTCTGGTTTGGACATCCCGACGATTGAGACAGTATTTCCATGACCATCCCATCATAATACAGACTAACCTCCCATTGTAGGCACTCTCTGATAAACCAGATTTAGCAGGGAGAATGATTAAATAGGCTATAGAGTTGTCAGAGCTTCACATTTCTTATCAACCAAAAACGACCATCAAGGCTCAAGTGTTAGCGAATTCAAAAGGGTGCGACGTCGGCATGGTCATTGAAAGTAAAGATGGAGTAAGTATTGAGATTTCTCTTAGGTTTGATTTTAAAAGGTCAAACAACCAGACAGAGTACGGAGTATGCCTGACAGGATTAAGGGCGGCCCTGGACATCGAAGCCCGAACGCTGTTCTTTGTAGTAACTCATAATTGGCCATCTTACATATTAATGGGAACTATCAAGCTAAGGAGCTGGTATTACAATAATACTTGGCTAAAGTGAAGAATTTGAGAGGGAAGTTCAAGGAGATTGAATACAAGCATGTCCCCAGAGAAGATAACATAAGAACCGATGTTCTATCTCAGTTAGCAAACACCAAAAAAATGGAATCCACAACTACGGTTATACAAAGTACCTTGGCGGCTCCAATCATATCAACACCTGTCAAAGTTTGCGCCATCTAATCTAGAGCTTACCCAAATGACTCATAGGTCGTCCTAAAAATCCGGTATATGGTCAGTGGACAGCTCCCAACCGATCCACTTGAAAAGAAAAAGTTAAAAAAGAAGCTTCCAAACTTTGTATTAGTGGATGAAAGTTTGTTTCAAAGGGGAATATCGACTCCTTATTTAAAATACCTAAATGATGCTGAGATTGACGAGGTCATGGTCGAGGTCCATGGAGGAGCCTGTGGACACCACTAGATAGAAAGAGCTTGGCAAGGGAAATCTTGTGGGTTGGATATTGGTGGCCCATGATGACTAAAGACATGATTGAGTACGTCAAAAAAATGTGATGCATGCTAAAAGAATAGAATGAGCACATGTTCGGTAAAAGAATTGTTCACATCTACAGTACCATGGCCTTGCCATTAGTGGGGGATAGACATCTTAGGCTTGTTCCTAAAAGCCCAGGCGAAATCAAGTATTTAATTATTAGTGTTGATTATTTTACCAAGTGGATTGAAGTGGAAGCCGTAGTCCATATAACTTCGGTTCGAACTCGTCGATTCTTGTACAAAAATATCATTACTTGATTTGGCATCTCAGGACGGGTGGTCACTAATAACAGCACACATTTTACAAATGCTAAGTTTGTGAGCCTTCTTGAAGAACTCCAGATTCAACAAGTCTTTTTATCAGTTGAACACCCTTAGAACAACAAGTAGGTCGAGATGGAAAATAAAGAAATCTTGAAAGGTTTGTAAAAGCAGCTTGGAGATACAAAAGCAGAATAGGCCAATCAATTGTCATGTCCTATGGGCTTATCGAACAACGTCGTACTCATCAAGAGAAACCTCATTTCAATTAGTGTATGGTATTGAAGCAGTAATACCAGTAGAGATCAGCCAGATTTCTCCAAGAATCCAGCAATTTAACGAGGAAGACAACAGTTCAAGATTAAAGAACAAACTAGATTCACTTCACAATATCAGAGACAACTTTTGTCCGGGATCAAACTATAAAAGTCAAAGTTGTCATGTGCTACAACATGAAGGTACAAAAACAAAGGTTTACCATCAATGACCTGGTCTTAAAAAGTGCTTTAGTGGGGAATCATTTTGCCCACCAAGGAAAGTTAAGACCAAGTTGGAAGGGTTCATACTGGGTTAATGACGTGACTTTTGGAAGAGTCTATCTTTCAAAAACTTTGCAAAGAGAAGTACTCCAGAACAAATGAAACATCAAGAATCTATGAATGTATTACAACTTTTCTCACAGAGTTTTATCCAGGAAGTTTTTAACGAGGCATGCAACTAGGATGCTTTGTTAAAAAATGAAATCAATTTCAAAAAAGATACTACCTCTGGTTCCAAATATAAGCAAATATACCTAACTTTACACATATTAAGAATAGTAGTTAGAGATAGTTATTTACATTAATGTTACCACATATTTGATTTAATTTTCTAAAATACCCTTAGTATCATTTATTACATAAAGAATTAGTAGCCTTGGAAATATATATGATGAGGACATATTTGGTAAACAAGCATTTAATGACATTGAGAAAGTCTAATTTTGCTTATATTAAGGGATCAAAAATTCCACTAAAATTTGCTTATATTTGGAACCAGAGGTAGTATGGTCTTTCCTTTATTGTTCTATTTCCAACAATAGTCTAAGGACTTAACAAAATCTTAATAAATATAAACTTTGAAATGGCTAAGAAAGCCTAAGAATGGTTGTAAAGAGTCTAAACCCCAAAAAGGTTAAAAAACCCCAAAGAGGTTTTAGACGAATAAACCCCAGAGCGACGTAAAGACCCGAAATAGTTGCAATAAAATATCATAGGATGATTACTTAGTACGGCACATCATAGTTACACAAGTTATAAGAACAAAGGCTACTTAGTTTGGATATAGAAAACAATCACAAAAGTTTAAAAAATTATTCTCTTACACTACTCTATGGACGATGTCAAGATTCAAAAATTTGATATTGCAACATTCAAGCAAGCCGATATAAAAGCAAAAAGGCAATATCATTCAAACATTATAAGTCATTCACAACATTATAAGTCATTAAAACATTATAAGCAAAAAAGCGATATCATTCATCCTTGACCAAGGTGGAAAGGCCTTTATTTTCTTTTTGAAGCCTGATCACTTGATTTTTCAATTCATATCATTGTCATTTTTTAGTTCACCCTCAGCCTTTTTCAAGGCCTGGTTGCTCTCATTGAGAGTTTGAAGCCGGGTTTGGACGCTTATCTCGGACAGCAGGTAATGCTGACAGAGACAGTATAATAGTCAGATAATATTGAACTACGATCACGAGGTTGAGAGAATTCAAGGGATTCGGCTCTCAGGTCTGTGGTGAAGTACAGTATCCAGGGGGCCCCCGGCCGCAGGACGAGGGCTTCCCTCTCTCTGCTTCACCACCCCTGACTACGGAGATAGTTGGTGGACCCGGCCCAGGTCATCTAGCAGATGGGAATTCTTCTCCCTTAATTGCTCAATCTTTCTTAGCAGACCCTGGGTGGCAACAAAATGAATGACAAAGAGGCTCTTCAAATTATACCAGAGTGTTGTGTCCAAAGCGTAGGATATATCCTTTAAGCTTAGCCCCTCCCGAAGTCGTTATGGAAGAGTAAATTTAGTTGATGGAGGGTAAATCTTCTCCAACAAGTCATCAATATTATCTAAACCGATGTCATGAAGAGGGGTTTCCTTTTGTTGTTCACCCTTAACGATGGGCCCCTTGCCTTTACTAGAGTCCCTTCCTCCTCAATAACTTTTAACTTTTTTCTAAGATCCCTAAAGTTCAACTTCTTTTTGGATACTTGGGGAGCAACTTGATTTTCTCTAGTTCCACTGGAGTTTATTCTAGCCAAATAATGTTTAATGAATGGGTCCTTGTCCTTGTCCTTGTCCTCGTCCTCGCCCATTTTCCCTAAAAAAATCATAAGGTTACAACCGATATAATAAAAACTGATATTAAAAGAAAAAGAAGAAAGGAAAATACTTAAGTGTTGATCAATTTTAGTTTTGATGTTGTTTAATTTATCCCGAAACGCATTACGGTGTTTGACGATTTCGTCATCCTCCTTGGCCTTACCCATGTTCCCTGAAAAAATCACAAGTTAAAGGTTATAACTAATATAATAAAATCCAATGTTAAAAGAAAAAAAAGGAAAATACTTAAACAAAGAGGGTACTCTTTTTTCATCTCCTCAGTGCCAAGCAAAAAACGACACTTTAGGAGAAAACCTAGAGAAATTTCATGAAGGACATTCATCATAACCCTGGAGCCTTCACTAAGCTGACATTCATCGACAACATAAGCCAAGCTTGTAAAAGAAAATGTTGGTGAGTCCAACCAATATGGATAAAAAACCGACATTCTTCATACTTTTAGAAGAAAGGATTGGTCTCTTTGGTAAAGACTTTAAAGAATGAATGTTTGAAGGAGGTACACACCCTCTTCATAGACTCCATAAACACTTCAAAATTAACAATGTTGCTTTGACATCAGAGGTTGACAAAATCTATGTCGAAGTTGCCATGTCGCATTACACGAGCATAACGAAAGAAGATGACGACTGTTGAAGTGAAACCCCAATGCGTCTCATTCAGTTTGGTTTGAAATTGACAAAATTACAAGTGTAACTTGAAGGGTACAATGATCTTTATTAGACCTATGTTTATAATACTGAACTCTCATTGAGACAATGTAATAAGAGTGAGAAAGTGTACATTCGACATAATAGTATCTTTTATGTATCAACTCCAACTATTTAGAAACTCCGTAAAGCTTAAGAAATTTTTTTATGAGTCCATTAGCATTCAAAGCTAGCCATTACCCATCAAGCGATTTTAGCTTTGTCAAGATGAACTACAATAAAAGGAGAACAAGAAAAAAAATTCATTGGCTCAACAAAGGTTTAGGTATCTCAAATAATATGTAGAACCAATATTAACCAATAGACATTTCTATTTTCATAATTGATTCTCAAACATGCACCTTAAAATGCTCTATAAATTGTTTTTCTAAAGTTTTAGACAAGACTAAAACAAATCAAGAGGGGTGACTTATACCAGCTATAAAGAATGTAGTAGACATAGATTATGTTTTCCGTTCATATCAATGGTAGTCCACCTCCATAAGATACAGAGTTAAGTATTATAATTTAAAGAGACATAGCAAAGATTTTATTAAAAAAGCTAACAACAGATAAATGTTTCATCTCTACTTATCTGCATCTTCACAAGGTATAAAAAGCACAGAATAGTAACGAGACATTTGAGGTTGGTCCATCGTTCTAAGCTAAACCTTGTATGCAAGATAATCTAGCTTTTACAACATGGACTGATACACTGACATCATTGAGAAAATAGGTTAACAAAACAAAAAATGTAATAGTATCGTGGTTTGTGCCGTATTTTGGAAAGGTTTAAAACAATTGATCCAGGCTTTTACCACGTAATACGAAAGCAATCAAAATGTTAATGATTATCATAAACAAGATTAAAAAAATTCAAAATAAAAAAAACGTTAAATCCTCACCACCATAGTCCTTATACTCAGGATCAACATACCAATCTCGCATGACAAAAAGAACTTCAGGCAACACTAAACAAAGAGAAACATTTTTTTTTAAAAGATCAACATTAAAAACAAAAACATAAAAAAGTTACAGTAAAAGGAAAAGATACCTTTGAGCTTATTAGAAGTTTCCTCATCAATCTCACACCCAAATCCAAGGTACCCCTCGCAGGAAACATTGTAAATCTTCTTCTTAGCCTCCTCTTCACTTTCGAGGACTTTGGCCAGGGTTTGAATGTAACAATCGATCATCTGTTGCTTAGTGGCACCCTGGCCGCTCGGCTCCATCATGCCGATGAACCAGTGCATGTAATCGCGCCCGGGTAACAGAGGTGCCATCCCGAGGGGAGGGCGCTCGCGGAACGACGAGGGGGAATTCGATTTGAGCGGCGAGTAGGACGAATCGCCGGCGCGGTTGGCGCGGCAGCGAATGGAGGCGAAGCGGGTGGTGGGTGGAACGACGGCATGGAATAAGGGGAAGAGGAATCGACGCGATGGGAGTGGTGGGGGTTTAGGGAAAGAGATGGTGGGAGCGGATAGAAGGCACATTGTAAAGCGTGTAGAGGCAAAAGAAATGACTCTCACCATTGTTGTGGAGACGAGACTAGTGTTGTGAGATTCTAGAAGATTAAGGTTTTAAATTAAGGTCCTTTTTCTTTCCTTATGAGTTTTCCTTGATATCATAGGGACTAACCCTTATTGGGTTACATTCATCTTGAAGATATAACGTTCTATAAAGAAAGTAAAAGTGAAATCTCGTAATGTAGAATTTTTTGATTGGATGGATACAGAACAAGAGGATGACTCTCATTATGATAATCCTATAAAGGTTTCTTCCTTGAAATGGTTGGGGATGCAAAACAACAAAATGGCATGGGATGGTTTGAAGGATGAGATCAAGGAACTCAATATGTAGGATCCATGTAACCTTCAAGAGGATAACCCAATAGACAATGAAGGTCTGTAAGTCTATTTCAATATTTGCCCAATCATTCCAATGTCAACATCTGAATATGATGAATGATGCTCCCCTTGGAAACTAGCTTTAATTGTAAAGCTTATTAGTAAGAAAGTCTTTTTCAGATTCTTAAAGGCAAGATTGAAAAGAAATGGGATGGGTAAAGGTGATAAGTTTGATAAAAACAACCCTAGAAGCTTGTGATTTGTTGGATGCTAGATTTTCAAGGGCTTTATTACTTGGTCAAGAGGCTAAAAAGAAGAGAAACGTTTATGATCAAGCTTTCATAGGGAACAAGATTTCATGAGACAATTTCTAACCGCCTCCCAAAATTTAAATCTAATCATTGTCCCTTTTAGACTAAGTTTAAACCAATATCTCAACTGACAATAATATAAGGTCATTTAAATTCTAAGCAGCCTAATTAACTCATAAAGACTTCTTGTTGATTGTGTAAAGATCTTGGAATAGTAATTCCTTTCAGGGGTGATATTTCAAAGCTTTAAGTGGCCCAATAAAATTAAAACTCTAAATCTTTTGGTAACATCTTCTCCACCAAGCTAGAAAATAATTAACCTTCTGCGAAAATGAAAATCAATCAATTAGAAATGCTCTATTTTCATCATGGACACAATGATATATTATTCTCTTGAAATGAAGCACTAAATAAAATGTTGGGAGATGAAAATGATAGGAGGAATTAGTAAGCACTATAAATGTGTAGAAAGGAAGGGAGAAGAAGAAAATGGAGGGGGGTGCTACATTGGTATTGTACTAAAGTTATATTGGATACAGTCATAGGCTACGACGAAAGACTCTAATGCAACAAATAAATCTTGTTTAAGAAAATCATGTGTGGGGTGGGAAAATATAATGACTATAGTGGTTGTTGTTTTGTAGTCAAGTTTATACTAATCCTTAACAGTCTTACACAACGTTGCATCATAGTCGTGCTCTGACACAACTTTATCATGTTAAACATGAATTTTCTTGTAGTGAGGATTGATGGAAGTATGTGAAAGAATGCTACAGAATAGGATTGTAAGGTGTCCATGATGTCTGACGAAATATTTGATGCTACTATAATCACTACAAAAAGGTGAATCACATAGGTTTTTTATGAAGGTTCTTAAAACCTCCTCAAAATAGCTTATACTACGACATTTTTTGTAACCTTACTAATTAAATTTTATAGTAGAGGTTTTAAATTTATACTCAAGAGGTTTTTTGTGACCTCTTAAAATAAAATTTAAAAATTAGGTTTTTTAATGTAATCAATAAAGGTAATTAAATTTGATCCGATCTCGATACCGGCACTTGGGCAAAGGCGTTATTTCATCCGTTCTTGCTAGCTCACTGATGTCGCAGGTAAAAACCTCTGGACTGTTATCCGTATCAGACGCTTCGCACACCGGATTGTCCAGGTCAGCATCTCACACACCGGAAAGCTTCCATGTCACCCAACAAAAAGTACAAGGTACAGGTACGGGGGACGTTCGCAAGAGATGCGGAGCCACCCGCATCGTGTGTCAGAATCGTACACTGCATAGTGTACTATTGGTCCCCTAACCCTAGAGACTCTTTATTCTCCATGCACGTATATAAATACCAACGATTTCACTACTCTGGTACGTTAGATACATTCCATAACTTAATCTCTCAAAACTAGAATTCTCATTCTCGTTTACTGACTTGAGCGTCGGAGAATCTTCACAGGTGACACCACCTTTCGCCCTCCGTCAACGCGAAAGCTTAGTGTGAAGGATCTCCAGGACTTCAAGACTGGTGTCTCCACTAAGATACTGGATTATAATACCAAATGCCCACTGTACCGGTGCAAAAACACTCTCTGTAGTTGACTTTTGTGGTTGGTTCCACACCAGATCATTGACCCCGGTTCAGGCCAGTTCAAAATTCTTTTTAATTTTTTATACAAAAAAACATTATTTCCAATTTTATGATTTAAAAATTAAAAGCAATTAGTTACCTCTAAAACCTCTGAAATCCCTACTTTCATTCTAAATCAACTATTTCCTTATTAATATAAAAACAACCAATGTTCACGTAGAAGTAACCAATAGCTCTTTCTCAATCGTGTCACCATTCACACCTTTTTCACTTGTATGTTTTCATCTTCCTCAGTTCCACACATGTTCTGATGTTGTGTTTTCTTCGTTGGTGGGTTTGGGTTAGGTTTTTGAGTGGGGTGAAAATAAAGGGTGAAGAAAGGGTTATTTATGTGGAGACGTATAATGATGGGTGACCTTTGGGAGGGTGCTAATGGGTGTGGAACATATTAGGTAGTCAAGGGAAAACGGTGAGTATACTACCAAAATAGAGATATACACAAAATGGGAAAGTGGTGAATATACTACCAACCAAAAACTAAATGCATCTTTTATTGGAGTGACTTGACAACTTTCTATTTATGGCTTGAACATGTTAGTTGTATCTTTAATTTTCATGGAATCATGAGAAAAAATACACAACAAGAAATACTTTATTTTTGTTATTGTTAATTGTTAGCCTTGTTATGGTGCAAATATTAGAAAAGTTATATTTTGTTCAATTCACAAGGCAAACATTTTACCCATTATCAAAATCAAGATAAAATTTTTAAGAAGATAAACCAATGGCATAGGGAGTAAGATGAATTACATTTCTCTTAGATAACATTTTGAGATATGTGGCCAGAGAGCATCTCATTTCTTGAATAATAGCAACAATTTCTTTAGAGTAAAAATAAGAAAAAGTCTATAATCATTATTAGTATGGTTGTTGTTGTGTGTGTCTAATAACTTCTTAGTCCTCTGAAGCAACCTATGAAAACCATATATGACTATTTTTTTTTTTTAATTTCTCTTGCATCTAGTTGGATTGTAGATGACATAAGAAACGGGTCATAATTTGATGAGATAAATAGTACCGAAAAGTAGAGTCAGAGTCGTGGTATGCTTAGCTATGTATGCATAATCATAGTTGTAAGCTGCCAATGAGAGAGGTGACATCTCTACATGCCATGGTTAATTCTTAATAGAGTCCTACATTTATATTACAATCAACAATACTTCTATTCCACAAGCTTTCTAGTTTGTAAGATTTTCAAAGATCCCTAAGCAAAGTCAGCACTCTTTTAGAATCATCCATTCTAGATGCCTTTCCTTTATATATCCAAATCCAAAGTTAAACCTACCAATTAGGCATATTCCAACTCAGAGCTCCTTCTTAATAAGGGTATATGGCTCATAATGAGTAGACTATGTAAGACAATGCCACCACTTCCAATGTCACCTGATTCATCTCTTACTATTGAAACATCATTAAAAGATAAGAGTAGTTGGAGTTTTAATATTCTATAGAATAAATTATAGCTTTAGCAATACACTAAGTATTATAGTGCATATAATTAAATGTCTTTTGAACCTTGTATTGAATTATAGGTAGTTATTCAACTTGCCTTGAGTTGAAATATTTGATTTACTCCCTTGCATAGCCTTTGGTTGTCCATCATATACTTCATTTGATATATGGTTATTGAGTAAGACACTACATAACTTTCAAAATAAACGTCTCAAATTATATTTGGTATGTAGCTTTGTGTAGTGCTTCCTATGCTTTTACAAAAATTGTTTCAATTCTCCAACACCCTCATGCTAAACGAAGAGAAAATGTCACACATGATAAACAAATAATGTTGCTTCATTTTTGTAGTTAATTACAACAACACAACTAAACACACAAATAGAATCATAGAAAATGTAATAATCAAAAAAATTGAAATCACTTAAACTAGTTTTCTAAGACAAATCTCCACCGAACCAAAACATTCCTACAAAAAAAATAGGATGAAAAACCAAAACAAGTCCTAACAAATGAAATTAGGATGATACAAAAGCTTGAGAAAATACTCATACCTGAACCGAGAAAGCTTAAACTTAACAATGAATTTGGAATCGAACTTGAAGCTAACAATGAAATTGAAAGAGATTGAAATGAGAAGAGTGAAATTCAGAGGCTGAAGTGCGAAGCGTGATTGAAGTTTGCAACATGATTGAAGTACGAAGAGTAAAATTGAAAGAGATTAAAGTGTGAAGTGCAAAGTGCAAAGAGTGAAACGATGTATCAAAGTTTGAGTTTTGTGTGTAGTGTGATAAAGAGGAGTGAAACAAAAATGAATCAGAATTTTATTTTGTTTTTCATAAACTATTGCTGTCAATGATAGAAATTGTCAATATATTAGTATTTTATTACGGCTAATAAACATTGAATACAAAATTTTTAACTTTGACGATGGTTTTCTTGTAAAGTTGGTATAGTTAGTATATAATGCTCAAGAAAAGTGATTTTTTAAGTAATGTACATCATTTGGTTCTAATATTGGTAGGTCTTTAACACCAACTTCTTGAATTCCTAAAAAGACATTTAAAATGTCAACAAGAATTATGACACAATTTTTTAGAAGCTAAAATAAAAACAACCATTAATCATAACCCCTTTCAAATATAAAATATCAAACTACACCTCTTCATATCCCAACATAAATCATAAGTCCTAACAAATCATATTATCAAACACTATCATTTATCCTGAAACAAAACATAACCTATTATAAATAAAAGGGATTTTGACACAATTTAAAAAAAATGACTTTTTTTTTATGACTCACTGTCAAGCATTGAAATTACATCCTTTTTAGACATAAGACCTTCAATGTCATCACCATTAAACTCGGAAGGACTTTCTTCATCATCAACAACCTAAAAATTAATTTTATTAATTAATTCATAATCAACAGGATCTTAATTTGGTTGTTTATTTTGCAACCTAAACACAAAGAATATTAAATCATAATAAAACTGCATCAAGTAAATCAAATGTCAATGTTATATATTCTTTAAGAAAATCTACATATATACTCCTCAAATGCAAGTTGTAAGCAACATACACATAAACTAGATCATTATGTTCTAGTCTATTTTTTTCTTTGTGTGAATGCATACACATACAAGTTGTAAGCAACATACACATACACATCCACCATGGCACTATTCTCATGCTTCTCGAGGCTCACATAGACCACTTAGGCGCTTACTTCAGGTACTAATTAGTCTCAATTTATAATATGCAGATCAATTGATAAAATGTTATTTTAACTTTGAGATTTGTTGTCCATATTGATTTTCTTCAACTTGAACTTAAATAGAATACATGAAAATAAAACTTAGTTTGGTGATTGTGAATTGTTTTTTACTTTTGAGTGAATTCGCTTTGAGGTATTAAATAGAGCTTTATTAGTATGTATATCTATGTGAACTTCATTTTAAACTTTGTTCTGTGATTTTCATGCTAATTGCCTTATGTTGAGCTTGCTGTGTCTATGACTAGTATGAATGGGGGCAAAAAGCCTCTGTTGGGAAAAATCTACATAAATTGATAATTTCCCCGGCGCAGCGGAATGGCGGACTGATAAAATAGGTGGTTACAGAATAAATTAAATACGAGCAAAGTAAATAAATAATTAAAATGGCACCAACAATTTAACGTGGTTCACCCTTTTGATTTGGGCTACGTCCACGGGACAAACTCCGAAATTTCTTCCACTAATAAAATCAGTAGGCGTACAAGAGGGACTTCTCTAATAAAATATTAGAGGCACAAACCCGAGATTAACCCAAAATAGTGGCACTCAAGTGTTTCCCAACACCCCAATTAACCTCACTATTTTGTCACTCACTAGTTATTTTTCCCTCACTCAACAACTCATCAAAGCAATTAACTAATTGCTTTGGCCTCACAAAACACTCTTTCTAAGTGTTTTCTTACAATTGCTCTCAATTGTATTGCAATTGTTTTCAATGCTCCATATGTTGAGTTCTAAAGCCTATTTATAGGCTTAGTGAGTTAATTCCTACCACAAGAATTTGTGGTTTGTTTTCCTTCTCACCTACTACCACTTGCAAGAATAACATAATATATATGTCCTTACTTCTAGAGGGATCCATAGCAATCTCCCTCTCCCGATTAGATGGAGGGCTCTACTAGTCATGCTGTTTGTCGACAGTATTCTAACTTCTCCTTTGGAAGAGTCTTTGTCATCATGTCTGATCCATTTTCATCTGTATGGATCTTTTTAAGTTGTAGTAACTTCTTCTCCAATACATCCCTAATCCAGTGATATCTCACATCAATGTGTTTTGATCTAGAATGAAAGGAGGAATTCTTTCCAAGGTGAATTGCGCTCTGACTGTCACAAAACAACTCATACTGTTCTTGTTGCATGCCAAGTTCTTCCAAGAACTTCTTCATCCATATCAGTTCTTTGCAAGCTTCAGTGGCCGCAATAAATTCTGCTTCAGTTGTTGAGAGAGCAACACACTTTTGTAGTCTTGATTGCCATGACACAGCTCCCCCTGCAAAAGTGATTTGGTATCCTGATGTAGACTTTCTTGAGTCAACATCTCCAGCCATGTCAGCATCTGTATAACCTACTAGCATAGGTTTTCCATCTCCAAAACACAAACACATTTTGGAGGTACCACGTAGATACCTGAAAATCCACTTTACTGCAGCCCAATGTTCCTTTCCAGGATTTGAAAGGAAACGACTCACTACTCCCACAGAGTGAGCAATATCTGGCCGTGTACATACCATGGCATACATCAAACTCCCAACTGCTGAAGCATATGGAACTCTATCCATCTCATCCTTCTCATCCTCTAAGGAAGGGTACTGCTTGGTACTTAGTCTAAAGTGATTAGCAAGAGGATAACTAACCGCTTTAGCCTTGTCCATATTAAATCATTGAAGTACCTTCTCGATATACTTCTCCTGTGACAACCACAATTTCTTGGTGTTCCTGTCTCTGGTTATTTGCATGCCAAGAATTTGTCTTGCTGGCCCTAAGTCTTTCATAGCAAAAGACTTGCTCAATTGCTTCTTTAACTTATTGATTCTGGAAATATTCTGGCCAACGATCAACATGTCATCTACATAGAGCAAAAGAATAATAAAATCATCATCAGAGAATTTCTATACGAACACACAATGGTCTGAAGTAGTCTTCTTGTAGCCTTGCTCCCCCATCACAGACTCAAACTTCTTGTACCATTGTCTTGGTGCTTGCTTCAAGCCATACAAGCTTTTATTAAGCTTACAGACATAGTCCTCTTTCTCTTTTACTTTGAAACCTTCTGGCTGCTCCATGTATATCTCTTCCTCCAGGTCACCATGAAGGAAGGCTGTCTTTACATCCATCTGCTTGATTTCAAGGTCGAGACTTGCTGCTAATCCTAGCACTGTTCTGATGGATGTCATCTTCACCACTGGTGAGAAAATCTCATCAAAGTCAATCCCTTTTCTTTGACTGAATCCTTTGACAACCAATCTAGCTTTGAATCGTGGCTGGGGACTATGTTCTTCATGCTTGATCCTGAACACCCACTTGTTCTTCAAAGCCTTCTTGCCTTTTAGCAGCTTCACTAGCTCAAATGTCTTGTTCTTATGCAAGGAATTCATCTCATCTTGCATGGCTTCAATCCACCTTTTATAGTGTTCATCATTCATAGCTTCTTGGAAGCTTTCTGGTTCTCCCCCGTCAGTCAGTAACACATACTGTTCTTCAGGATATCTTGTAGAGCGTTGTCTGACTCTATCAGATCTCCTTAGATTTGGAGAACCCGCTGGAGCTAATGGTTGATCATGAACACCTTCATCATCAGAATTATCTGATGGTATCTCAAAGGGAGCAATCGGATCACCTGCCTCAGGTTGATCATTAAAAGCTTCATCTTCAACTTCTCTTGGCACCATTGTTGAAGGAACTAGCTCTATGTTTGTTGAACCATCATTAGATTTGGAAGCATTTTCCTTGGCTTTTTCTATATCTTTAATGGTCTCATCTTCAACAAACACTGCATCACGGCTTCTGACAAGCTTCTTATGGATTGGATCGTAAAATCTATAGCCAAGTTGATCTTGACCATAGCCGACAAACACGCATTGTCGTGTCTTGACATCAAGTTTGGATCTTTCATCTTTCGGTACATGCACGAAGGCCTTGCAACCAAACACCCGCAAATGATCATAGGAAACATCTTTTCCTGACCATACCTTCTCTGGAGTGTCGTACTGGAGAGGAACACAAGGTGAACGGTTCAATACGTGAGTGACTGCTTGTATAGCCTCACCCCAAAACATCTTTGGCAACTTTGCATGTGAGAGTATACATCTGACTCTTTCCATCAAAGTTCTGTTCATCCTCTCAGCTAAACCATTCAATTGCGGCGTCTTTGGCGGTGTCGTTTGATGTCGAATACCATGCTCTTCACAGTAAGCATGAAATGGTCTTGTGTACTCTCCACCATTGTCTGTACGAATACACTTAAGATTCTTGCCAGTTTCCCTCTCCACCATAGATAAGAACTGTTTAAAGACACCCAATACTTGGTCTTTAGTCTTTAAATGATACACCCAAGTCTTTCGGGAATGATCATCAATGAAAGTCACAAAGTACTGAGCACCACCGAGTGACTTTGGCATTGGCCCACACAAATCTGAATGTATTAGGTCCAATACATTCTTCATTCTGGAAGGAGGGGAACTCTTGAAAGCAACTCTATTTTGCTTTCCCGCCAGACAATCAGCACACTTCTTTAGATGGACCTGATCCAATCCAGGTAATATATTCTTCTTGGTTAGAACGGTCATACTTTTCTCACTCATATGACCAAGCCGCTTATGCTATAATTCAACTGTACCGTCATTCTCCACTGTATTCACAGCATCTTGCAAAACCTTTGCCTGTATCATGTACAGTCTTGACTTGTCTCCTTTGGCCACCACCAATGATCCTTTGGTGAGCTTCCATTGGCCGTTGTAGAAGGTGTTGCAGTAACCTTCATCATCCAACCTTCCAGCTAAGATCAAGTTCAGGCGCATGTCTGGAATATGCCTGACGTCCTTCAGGACTAACCGCGTACCATTCTGTGTCTCCAAACAAACATCTCCTTTTCCTGCAACTTTTGAGTAATTTTCATTTCCTATTCTAACAACACCAAAATCACCTGGTGTGTAAGAAGAGAAGAATTCCCTCTGAGATGTCACATGAATGGTGGCTCCACTGTCAACTACCCAACTGGTCTCATGGGTTGCAAGGTTGACAATGTCTTCTTCATAGATTATGTGGAACTCCTCGGCAGCATTGGTTTGTTCATCATCACTGCTGTCATCTTGGACCTTCTCCTTGCCTTTGTTCTTCTTTTGAGATCTCTTGAGCATCCGGCAGAACCTCTTTATGTGGCTCTTCTACTTGTAGTGATGGAACTCCACATTTGCATATCTATTTTGACTTTCCTCTACTTTTGCTCCTAGACTTTGAACCTTTGGTTTGATTCCTCCCCCTTGTCTCTGCAACAAGAACATCCTGCTGCGATGATGTGGATCCTTGTGCTTTTCTTATCATTTCTTCATTTAGGATACCACTTTTGACATTTTCCATATTTACTACACCATTTGTTGCAGAATTTATGATTGAAATCTTCAAAGTCTCCCAAGACTCTGGTAGGGAAGCCAGCACCAAAAGAGCAAGTACTTCATCGTGAAATTTAATGCCCATCCTTGACAGCTGCTCCACGATCCCCTACATCTCATTCAAATGATCTGCCATCAGTGTACCCTCCCGGTACTTCATCTGGAGTAGCCTTGTCAAATAAAATAATTTATTGTTGCCAGTTTTGGAAGCGTACAGCTCCTCTAACTTGTTCCACAATGTTCGAGCATGAGTCTCACTACAAATGTGATTGTACACATTGTCTTCGACAAATTGTCGGATAAAGCCACAGACTCGTTCATGCTCAAATTCCCATTCTTCATCTGTCTTGTCCTCAGATTTAGTTGTACTAAACACTGGTAGATGCATTTTCGTCACAAATAGGAGATCCTTCATCTTGTTTCTCCATATGTGGTAATTCATGCCATTTAAATTAATCATTTTACTCGTCTTCACCTCCATGGCCCCAACTAGACTTTTAAAGGGTAAATAATAATCCGACTTATTTTCTGATGTGGAGGGTCCACCTTAGTGGCAACCACAGAGCATACGATAAGTAGATATTAATTCCCCCTGGTACCGCTCTGATACCAGTTGTTGGGAAAAATCTGCATAAATTGATAATTTCCCCAGCGCAGCGGAATGGCGGACCGATAAAATAGGTGGTTACAGAATAAATTAAATACGAGCAAAGTAAATAAATAATTAAAATGGCACCAACAATTTAACGTGGTTCACCCTTTTGATTTGGGCTACGTCTACGGGACAAACTCCGAAATTTCTTCCACTAATAAAATCAGTAGGCGTACAAGAGGGACTTCTCTAATAAAATATTAGAGGCACAAACCCGAGATTAACCCAAAATAGTGGCACTCAAGTGTTTCCCAACATCCCAATTAACCTCACTATTTTGTCACTCACTAATTATTTTTCCCTCACTCAACAACTCATCAAAGCAATTAACTAATTGTTTTGGCCTCACAAAACACTCTTTCTAAGTGTTTTCTTAAAATTGCTCTCAATTGTATTGCAATTGTTTTCAATGCTCCATATGCTGAGTTCTAAAGCCTATTTATAGGCTTAGTGAGTTAATTCCTACCACAAGAATTTGTGGTTTGTTTTCCTTCTCATCTACTACCACTTGCAAGAATAACATAATATATATGTCCCTACTTCTAGAGGGATCCATAGCAGCCTCAGCCTCATGTCATTGCATTAATTGGGAGTTCTCTCATGTGTGGATTTGAATTGAATGTATTCCCATTATATTGTGTTAGTTTAATAATGAATATGCGGATTTTAGTGCTTAATCAGTATCCTTGTTTTTGTTGAACTTTTAAATTAATCTGTTGTGTTTGGAATTTGTATTAAAAGGATGCTTTCAAGCTATTTTCATTCCTTTGAGCTAGCCTCTCTAGTGCTCTGAAGTTTTTTGACCACATTCCTCTCAAGCTATCAGGATATTCTCCTATGCTGATACTTAGACACACAAACTTAGACCAAATTATCTCCAGCTCCCTGCCAATGCTCCCAAGTGTTCTCACCACAACAACCACCATGAAGGTTTCATGAATTTCATGCACCAGGATGAAAAGGTAAATTAATTACTTGTTTCTTTTCCTCTTCATATTCCTTCCAACTTTTCACTCTAATCACTCAATGTTGCTGATTTACAGGTCAATTACTTCCCTTCAAGGTATGACCCTGTTCCTCATGCAGAGAGGTTCCCCATTACTCCTTGTATCTTTGATGGGAGCTATCAGGAGAAGGTATTGGTATTGGTATTAAAAAAAATTGTTAAAGACCACATCCAAATAAAGAAATATTTGTAGGGGCCAAATATTTAATTAAGCTATTTTAAGGACTTAAAACATTTTGTTTAACTTTTATAAACTGCCTAAATATGAGAACTTTCTTATGTTGTTTGTTTATATCTTTCTTTGCAATGTAGATATGAGAAAGACATGCTAGCCTTTACTGGTTGCAGTCACAATCTCATCGCTGAGGAGACTGAGGAACTTAGACCTGAATTTAGAGCCTATTTTCTAGTAATTTGGAGTCTATTTTCTAAATATAGATGCAATAGATGATTAGGCAGTTTATGAAACCTGTGGTAGGGTATGTGGAGGACTTTTCAAAGGGAACTAAATCTTTATTTGGTGGTAATATTATTTTGTAGCACTTGTGTTTGGTTCTATATATTCCCCTTTTTAATTTTTGTTTTTCAATATTTGCTTTCTGAAGAAAATGTTAAATATTTCTCGATGCCTTGTGCAACATTGGATGGTCATGCTTTTATATATGTATTCAGCAAGCCTCTAAAACAAATGATATCGTGTGTTTATCTTGGATTGCTACAAGCAGAGAATTTCATGAGTGATGTTGTAGTCAAAAAAGCACATATTGTTATTAACTATGCAGAATTCTATAGTGCCAATTAATCACATTTCTTTTTCCGCTCTATGTAGCTAGATCTTCCTTGTGTTGATAAACAAATCTAAATTTTCAAGTGGAAAGTTATATTGAATAATGTTGAATTGAAAATATGACCTATGCTCTGGATCAATATGAATATACATTGCTTAGTTGCTAATAATGTCTAAATGTTGTGTTTGTTGGATATCTTGCATGCTTTGGTATATAGGCAATTGTAATCTTACCATTGTTATATACGTTTGATATTCACATCTTTCCTACAAACTCTATTTTAAGGAGATCACACTATCTACTTCAAATTAACTTGCTTGTTTATTATTTGCATTTTAAGTTACTATCACATCAATCTTGTTTATTTTGTAACGACTATGGTGGTTGAGTCCTATTATTATTTTGTCTATTTTGCAGGCCATGCAATGTGGCCAGTTGTTGTTATGGACGAATCACTTGCTAGCACTTGTTGTTCTGGATGAATCACTTGCCAGTTGTTTTGTAATTACATGTTTTGCTGTTTGATGTTCTTGTATGGGTTGGCTATGACTAGCATATTACATAAAAAAATCATCATGGAACATGAATAAACTTTATCAAATTGATGAAGCAAATCAAATAATTGCTTTTCCTTTTTAATCATTTATCAATGGGTTTAGTTTTCCGCTTATCCAATATTTGAATAGTTTGATGTTTTTAGTTTTTGTTGACCTGTGGTCTTTTTTTTTGGTCAAGACCTGTGGTCTTAGATTCATTCAAGTGGACTATGTTTTATGCACATGCTTTACTATTTTAGTTGCATAGATTCATTCTTAAGGCGTTATGGGTCACTCAGATGTACCCATAAGGATGTCACATTATAGGTAGCAAAGAAAAAAGGAAAGAAGTATAAAAGAAAAAAAAAGAAAAAAGGTATTTTTTTACACTGGGTGTAAAACAAAGACCTGTGTAAAATATGACATTTTACATTTGGTGTAAATAGAGGACTATTATAAAATATGACATTTTACATTAGACATAAAAAGAGAACTGATGTAATAGTTTTACACTGGGTGAGAAAAAAGACTAGTGTAAAATGACGTAATGAAAAGGATTAGTGTAAAATACATTTTTTTTATACTAGGAGTAAAAATCTCTTATTTTTTACATCATTAGTTCTACACCAGTATAAAAGATCAAAAGGTATAAAAAGTTTTTTTTTAAAACTAATACCGTTGATGTGAGTGTAAGGAGTTATTTGCGGTAGCGGTTATGGTCCTACACTTCTACTTATATAACAATATAACCTTGTTGCTATTCTAGTTTTCAAGTTGGGTTTTAAGGTTTGTTGTTAGAATTATGATTTGTCTTTAGTCAATAATGAAAAAACAGAATAAGGAAGAAGCAAGATAAAGAGAAAAAGATAAGGATGCCAACCATGATTAGGAAGAATTGAAAATTTATCACATTCATTCAATGACATTGAAATTTATATCATGATAATATGTGTTACATTAATTCAACTTAGATGAAACAGACACAAAGAGAAAGTGAGGCAAGGAGAAGAAGTAAGAGAAAAGATATATATAAAAAAATACAATGTTATTTAAGGACCGGTAAAAATTGAAGCATTAAAATTTGGGATGACACTCTCCCTTGTACTCATGTTTTAAGAAAATTATTCATACCTGGATCCGTACTTAGCGTAAGTAGTAACTTTAGTTCATGTCTTTAAATCCTCTGAATGTCTAAATACCCGTATCAAAACTCGTTATATGTACTTAAATTAAATAAAACTACTTCATATATTGATCATTTACCATAATAAGAAAATATTTGACATAATTAAAATAAATTGGCAAAAAATTGTATTTTGATCCTACAGCCTTAAAGCCAATTTTACTTTGGTACTGAGACTTTGATCAAAGGGCAAACGAGATAGAGGTTACCTAGTATCTTATCACTGAGTTCATAAACGCTAAAAGGTATTAATATATAAGTTTAAATGAGTTGGGTTCTAAGAATTTGTCATCATTTATAAAGATATTTACATATTATTCATTAACAAAGTTTTTATTGATAGAATTTAAAGACTAACTTTATCTACAAGTTTAATTCTTACTCATCAATTTAAAAATTGACATTTAAATTTAAAATTTAAAATTGAAGCAACCAAACTCCCTATAACCAGAATAATGTGACCGTAGGTAGTGGGTAAAGATTCTATTTAGGTATATATCCACTTACTTACAGTTGTAATACACTCAACTCAACTCAACTGTGAAGGATGACCACTTTGCGGTGCCAAGTTTAATCCAAATTCTCCACACTCACTCAAAAGAAGCATTATTCATAATTCTTTATCCATCGGCTATATATATAACCTCCACTTTTACCATATAATTACTAACTAGTGGGTTCCTATCATCTCTCTCCCTCACAACTTATATTACTGTAACAAAAATATATTATATATTTTTTATTTTTATAACAATCTTTTGATTTGGTTTTTATAAGATTTTTTAATATTTCTTTTATATTAAATATTTTAATTTTAATCTTTTAAATTTAAATTCATTAATGGTTAATATTATTACCTAAATATACATTAGCTTTCTAAAATGGTTTTAATAATTGTTAACACATCACCTTGTCAAATTCAAATGCAGTTTTTTGCTGTTAAAATTATTTTTAAAATTGTTAGAAAATAAAATTGTTAAGATTTTTAATATATTTTAATCTCAGAATCACGTGTTAACAATCATTTTAATATATCAAAATTATTTGAACTAACTAACATGTAATTTAGTTACTTATATTAACAATTAATGAATTTAAGTTTAAAATAAGGAGTTGAAATAAAATATTCTATATAAAAGGAATATATATATATATATATATATATATAATTTATTTTATTTTATAGAAACCAAAAATTTATTTAAACTTGAAAAAGGAATTAAATTATGAGAACTTCAAAAGTAAGATGAATGAAATTTACATTAATAGGGACCGAGGTTGGAAGAGTAGCATAGAAATTTATTCTTAACATATTTTTGGTAGGAAGGAAGGTAAAAACAAGAAAAGAAAAAAAAATTAATCCATCAAGCGAGCAATATTTTGAAATAAGATGCAATGTAAATGTTATTATTGTGATTTGTTTCTTAAATTATTGGTGTGGTTCCCAGTGGTTCTTCAGGAATGCATATTTTAAATTGAAAATCTTCTTAAGAAAAGATTTGAAAACTTCTAAAAAATAGTCTTGTAATAATTAAAGAGAACTAAACGAAGTATTTAATATAGTTAATAATATTAAATTTATATATTATTTTTATAATTTCTCTCAATATTAATAAGGAGAAAAATAAACTTCTCCAATTATATTAGTTTCATGATATGAGCTCCTACACTACAATGATGAATATTTGGAACCCCTTCAATATTTCCACAAGGTATCCGTGTGATCATCATGTGTGTTCCATATTATCCTTCATCATCATTATTGTGGGAAGGTAAAGGAGGAGAAAGGTAAAGGGACGTGGAATGATATATCATAACCTTATATTGATTTTGGATCTTTTATTTAATGGTGATAAATATATATGTAATTTAAAAAATTAAGTTTAAAATATTATTAATTAAAATCAATTTAAAAATGTCAATTAATTTGATATATTTAGACTAAATTAAAAATGTTGTATAACTTAAATGACGAAATTAATAACAAAAACTTAACAAAAAGAAACTTGAAACTAAAAGGGTTTATTTTTGCTAATAAAAATGTCAAAATCAAAGTGATGGATGTTCAGAGTGATAGTTATATATCAGATGTTATGGGCTAGTAAAATTATATATAAGTATAATAACTTAAACTAATATCTTAAGGTTTTTGGTTATTACTGGTATTGTTTACTTAATCGATCATCTGTTTATATATTTATTTAGTAATTAGTTATAAAAATAAAGTTGTAAACACAAAAAATTTAATAATTAATATTAATTTTTTATGTTGTTAAAAATAATTAAAATTTTATTTTTTATTAATAAAACCAAAGTTTAGTTGCTCCAACGATAAACTAAATAATAAAGTTTGTTTTAAAGTTTAATTTAAGACGTGATTCCTATATGTCATAAATACCCACTACTAGGATTCCTCCCAATCTTTCTCGATGCGCTTAAAGTGGTATACAGATTATACATATGGCAACATGGAGAAAATGGATGATGCTAGTTTCCTTTTTGTACCTATCGCATGAATATCTATCTTTACTTTGATGTGACAACCTCTTAAATTATTAAATACCGCCACTAGCTTTCTATTATAAAAAAAAAAAACCTACCACCACGAATTAGGTTTATAAATTAACATTAATATTAAAATTGGATCACACTAGTGAATTCAACTAGTTGAATAGTGAATGAATTATTATTTTTTATAGTTACTAGTTTAATCATGGTTTGATCCCTAATTTAATCATGATTCATTTGTAACCGATCTGATTTTAAAAATATTGATGATTCATATTCATAACATGCAGACAGTAAGAGTCTTTAATTTAGATTAAATTGGCATTCACATCCTCGACTTATATACGAGTGTGCACTTTAGTTCCCCAACGCAAAAATAATGCAAATACATCACCAACCTTCTAAAAACATCTTCCGGTTAGATCTAAACCGTAACATCTTCCTCTAACGATGTTTGTATTCACATATGTGTCATGTTAAGTGATATATAGACTTCCTTAAGGCATAAAATAATGTCATTTTAATACTCTCTAAATTAAAGAAAAACTCATCACCTTCATCACAATAATCCTTCCCCTTCAAACCCACCATTTTCTCCTCATTATCTCCACCAAGAATTTAAGAAATAAGCAAAAAGAACCACAACCCAGGAGTGATCACTTCAAACCTCAAAACAAATCAAAATTAAAGAAAAACTTATATACCACAATCCATGAAACAAACCCCTTAAAGTTAAAGAAAAACTCATTACTGAGCATTCTTCTTCCTCCCTTTTTAGAAATTTTGTCGAACACTTGGGGTAGTTCCTGAAAATGCAATATTTTTCCCAAACTGTCAAGAATTTCATTGCAAACAAGGGAATTAGGTACATAGTCATGTGTTTTGGAGGCCCGATTAAAGAAAACACGGGTGAGTTTCCAATCTGAGAAAGGGAAGGAAACAAGAATTAGGGGATTACATAAAAAAAGAGTAGAGGCTATGTTGAATTGGAGGTGGAGAAGAACAAGATAGCGATAAAGGGAATGATTCACTATAGCTTAGCAGTGGTAGCGAGACAAGATCACAGTGGCAGGAGACGCAGGGTCTTCGTTGCAGGGTGGACACGTATTCAGGTTTTTGATCATTGGAGATGAAGATGGGTTTGTGTATGATGGCCGAGTTTGGTTTTAACCTTGTGGATGTTGGAAATATGCAGTAAGAGCCTACATAGAATGCATTACTTTGAATAAGGCGTTTATGTTAAATAGTTTAACAGCCTTTATAAGTCCCTGGAATAGTAGGTCAATATGAGAATTATCCTAAATTATCCCTAGTCAAGTATTTATATAGGACATATAAATAGTTAAGACTAGTGTGTGAGTGTACTGATGATCTAATCTCATAGATCATATATATGAATGATATCAAGTCTTCACACGAGTACACATTAAGAGTAATAATGTATTGAATGGACCTACCATGAGAACACTGCATGGATTATTACATGAATGTCATAAACGGTTTTCAATATGATAATAGTATATGTAGTCCTTTGACCTGAAGTCACTATGATTCCCACATGAGAAATTTGTTGTTTTAATGCAATCAAACGTCATCTATAACAAGGTGATCATAAAGGTTGTAATTAAGCAGTGAACAAATCATGCAAAGGGATCTGAGTGATGTAGACGAGATTTATCTCTCCTATATGACAGGAGTGATATTTATAAGTCTCTTGATGGAGTGAGGCTTAAGAAAATTCATAGTCATGGTAGGAAATTAAATATTGGATATTTATTTTAATTGTTAATGTTTTCTTTGAAACACATGATTTGCAAGACCTTATAAGAATCCTTATATTTCGTTGCATGAATCGATAGGATTCCATAAAGTGGGAGAGTTAGGTGGTGAGGTAAGTGGTGGCGTATGGCAGCTATGACATGGTAGTTTTAGGGAAAGTTCAAAAAGCTTGAGGTTTAGGGATGGTGGTGTATCGTTGTCGTAGTGGTGGTTCCTCCATGAATGTTATCGGAGACACGCAAGGATATTTGGTTAACTGTTAGCCTCAATGATTGTGTTTGGATTATTGTTTGGGTTTTGTTGGGTATTAAAAATGGTCACTAGTTTGATGGTTTTGTGTTGGCTAATCTTTTGGGGGTTATGGGAAGGAGATGAAGGAAAGCGAAAAGAGGGTTTGGTTTGGATTGTGAGGGGTAGACGAGGAAGAATTGTTGTGGTGGAGGTGATGTGTTTTCCACTTTGGGAGTTTGTATCATTATTGGCGGTTATAATCCCTACTAATATTATTATTTTAAGTACTTAAGTTGGGAAGTGTAACATCCTGGGTTTAATTATTGGTTAATTTTATTGACCAAATAATTAAATTAGGAATGTCCAATTAATTTAAGACGGTTGAGTTAATTTTTAGAATTAGTCTGGGTACATTTCAGGTAATCAGAAGTTACCTGATTGATTTTAGAAATTAACCAAACGCACGAATCACCATGGTGTCCCTGTTTTCACTAAGTCCTAAATTCCAATTTCCACTTCAATTCTTCTCTTATTCTTTGTTCTACGTGCGTGATGGAAAAAAAAGAAAACTAATTACTTAAATTGTCGTCCTTTCATTCTCTTATCTCCGTGTGCATACAATTGCCAACTTATTTATTTTCTCTCTGCATGGGCCTTACGTGTCACTTTATCACTCTGCCATGCTCTCTATCTCACACCTATGCCTCCCCACGTAGCTCTCTTTTCTTTTCTTAATTCTTTATTTATTTATTCTTTCTCAGTTCTCTTTCCCTTTACTTCCTGTACGCTTTCTTTCTTTTTCTCATATTTTCTAATTCTCTTTCATCTCACGCGTATACGGCAAGGAAAAGATGACTTCTTTTAATTTTCCTTCTCTCGCTCTTCATGCATGATCCCATCTCCTTCTCTTCTTAATTCTCCTTCAAATCTCCACCAAGGAAAATCTGAAAGTTCAAGCTATTCTATCTCTCTCTTCACGGTAGCCATACATGGCATTGGGGAGCTCTAATTTCTTTGGTTTCCAAGGTGATTAGAGTTAATTGTAAATTGTGGACAATGTTGGGGGGAGGGGGTCTTTTGGATTATGTATCGGAACTTTGATGGTGACATTCGGGTAAAGTCAGAGTATTTCAAAAATTATTTCAGAAGGATAGGCGTAGTTTCGATGTTTTGAGCCACGTTTCAAGTAACTAAAGGCATTTCGAAGTGTCGTTGATGATGTCGTAAATCTTTAGATATTCTTGATTAAACGTAATTGGTGTCAGAGGCATTCAAGAAATCGTTGGCTTATTTCGGTAAGTCAACAAATATTTAATATATGTCGAAGTAGTATTTTTAACTTCTAAATGTGTTGTTACTAGGCTTATAATCTTTAAAATAATTATCGTGAAATTTTAGGAATTATCAGTGTGAGAAATTTGTGATCGAAGGCGTTTGGTGATTGATCGGTAATTATTTTACTTTTCGGTAAGTTCCCGACCATCGAGGTTATGTCAAATTCATGTTTTCAGCCTCAAAATATTTTGTTAAGCGACTAGAAATTATTAAAATAATTATTATACAATTTTAAGGAGTTATCAAAGTTGTGAAAAATATATTGGAAGTCGTTCGACGTAATTTTAGCTTTACAATATATTTTTACTAGCAAAAGAGTGTTAAAATAATTATTTTGAGTTTTTAGGAATTTTATTATTAAGTGAAAATAATATTTTATAAGTAAATGAGATTTTATATAAAAAGTATAATTTAATTAAAAGTAATAAAGATTTACAATATATTTTATTTAAGGAATTAAATTATTATACAATATTTATATTATTTAAATAAAGTTTTACATTATAATTATATTATATATTATATTGAGAAAGATTTATTAAATAAAAAGAATATCGCTATAAGACATAGATATTGTGAAATATAAAAATAATAGTTAATCGTGGTTTCTATGATTAATAGTTAAAATGGTGTTAAAATAATTACTATTAAATTTTAGAATTTATTAGAATTATCACAAAATATATGGATTAGTAGTTTAAGTGCTGAAATATAATTTTAAAGTAGCGTGTAGATTATTAGAAATAATTATTGTTAATTTAGAAATTTCTGGCCTTGGAAACCAGAAATCAATGATTGAATCAGAGTGCTCGAGGAACGTTTCGAGCTTCGAAATCGAGGATTCTAGGTAGGGAGCATTATATCTTAAATGCATAGATTATGAACGGATAAATGTATATATATATATATGCTTATTTATGTTGATGAATCTGATATTGATTGATTGTTACTTGATGAATTCCATGATGACGACGATGATGATGACGATGTTATTTGTGGTTGTTGGCAATATACCCCTTAATTGTCATCGTTGGTTTGATTAATAATTTTTAAATATGTTGGTTATGTTCATGTATATGCATTAATGATGAATAGATGATTATAATTGCATGAGGTTGCCATTATTATTATATGTTGATGATGATTATTAAGCTTGAGGTAGCTTAGTGAATGTTGTGTTGATGATTAATTATTGGTTGTTGCATGCTATACTTGTTGATGTGTTATAGTGAAACCCTTGGTGATGGTAAGTAAGTGGTAGCCTCTGATGATGGTAATCAGGTGATCTATTGATGATTGATAATTAATTGGCATAACATTTGCATTCAGATGCATACAGGACAACAGGGGGCCTGTGATGTCGGCTCAGATGGAAAGGCGGCCTGATGGTAAGACACAGACCCTATGGTGGTTTCTTCGAATTCCAAAGCCGTCTTCGAATGGGACTTTAGGCCGGCCCGCAACACTACCGTTGTCGCTGGGAGCGACTGTGTTACATGAATGGACGAGTGGTTTGGTACCTGTAAAATGATCGAATCAGTTGGGAGCCGAGATATATTATTATATTGTGTAATTCCCATCATTAGAGTTAGATCCCCATGCATATGCATCTATATATAATTATTATGATTTAAATGTTGTGGGATAGCTTATAGTGTATGTTAATGTAGTCGGTTGCATTTGAGGTAATGCAATCATACTAAATGACAGTGAGTGTAGTAATGATTATGTTGTGTTATTAATTATGTGAGGAACTGGATGTTTGACTGATAAATTGTGTTAAACCTGGTTTAGTACCTATCATTTAACATATATATGCTCACCCCTAAGTTGTTGTTATTTTTCAATGAATGTGGATCGAGGCGATGCTTGATAGTTGCTCGGTTGGAGTCGCTGTGGTCTTGAAGACCCATATATATATATATATATATATATATTTGTATAGCTTATGTGTATAGTATCTTCTTGGTCGATACTCCTGATACATATGTTATATGTTTGTGTATAATGGAAATGGGTAGCTGATAACCTCACTAGAGGTTTAGTAGTTGTTTTGGTTCCTAATAGTTTACGTTAAGGAATTAGTAAAATTAAAAGTATATTATGTTATCTATAACATCCCTGACAATTTAGGAAAATTATGTGTAGTAGAAAATATTAGTAATTGTTTTTGAAATTATTCGGTATTTTTATGAAGTACTGGACAATTATGAGTAATTAAATATTGTAAATACAAATAAAATCATTTGGTTGTTTAATAATAAAGTGAAGACTAATTGAGCGAAGAGAAGAGTTTGAGGGGGGGGGGGGAAACGCTTGAGCGAATGGGTGAAGGAAAGTAGGATGATAACCGGTTGGGACGGTTACCGGTTACCCCTGGACTTTAAAAGGCTTCTTTCTCTCTCTCTCTCTCTCATTTATCACTCACACACGCGAGCTACTGCTTCTCTCCCTTCTTCTTCATTTACTTCTGTTCCTGTTCATCTTCTTCCTCCTCCATTGCTGAGTTGCATGCTCTAGGAGAGGACTCTGTTTGCATCAAAACCGAGTAACAAGCTCATTTCCGTGACAGTGGCCTCAAGGTGAGTCCACTGATCCGTTGCAATTGTGTTTCCCTGCCCCTTTCGTTTCTTTGGTGACTGAGTGGCCATGCATGGCCGTGTGTGGGTCTGTTCTCCACTCCTCTGGTGAGTGTGAGCTCGAAGGTGGTCCTTAGAGTTAAGGATGTGCAAAGCTAACGGGTTTTGTATTCCGACCCGTAGGTAGCAATGAAGGAGCTGGTGCTGCATTCGGAAGAGAGACTGTGAACCCAGTGCTAAGAGGGCGTAACCGACACCAGGAGCAGGTTATAGAAGCTTGGAACCGAGGTAAGAGGGTGTTCGGGTTATGATTAATTAGAATAGGACATGTTCCGCATCCGAGTCGTTGAGCTGTGTGAACATGGTGAGAAAATGTTATTGAATGAAAGTTGTGTGTATGTTTATGCATGTGTGAGTATGGACACCGATCGGTTGAGGATCGGGTGTGTGTGTGGCTTATGATAATGATGATTTTGAATGGTTGATGTTGTGACAATCGGTGTAGTAGCAGTGTGAAGCCGGGCTTGACAAGCAGGTCGCCCGAGTGATGAGTATGTGTTGATAATGGCCACTCGTGATATGATGAGAAATGTGAATTGTATATGTATGATAAGTAATTGCTATGTGTGGCATGAGATTGATAATGTTTGTTATATTGAGTTACATATTGTGTATGAGATACTCCGTATACTGTTGAGGGCGGGGAGTGGTCGCCGGTGCGTTGCACGAGCAAGGAACGGCTCCTGACAGGCTTCCACTAAATGGATTGTATGATTATGATACGTGATTATGTGGTGTGGGACGGCTGACAGTATATATAGCCCCTCATTCCTGGCTCCCGTGGTTTTTGTGCCCAGTTGAGCTACCCAGTGGTCAAGTAGGACCCAGTGGTCGAGGTGGAGAGTCAAGCAGGACTTGGTGAACCAAGCAGGGTTCACGGGGTGTCAAGTAGGACCCCAGCTGAAGGCCGATCCTTTAGTATCCGGATACTAGGCGTCAAATTTTATCTGAGAGTCAGTTGTGATAATTGATGAATTATTAGTTGTGATGTGTAGATTTGCCGAGTGAAATTTGTTATATTTACCGAGTGAAATTTGTTATATTTGCTGAGTGAAATTTGTTATATTGGCCGAGTGTGGATTATTATGTTTGCCGAGTATGATGTGTTGTATCTGCCGAGTGTGAAATGCTTTACTCGCCGAGTGTGAAATGTTGTAACTGCCGGGTGTGAATTAATTACCGAGTATGATGTATTATAATTGCCGAGTGTGATTTGCAAAGTGATGAAAATGCAATCGGATGGGACTTATATATATATAATTTGTTAATTTCCGTTCTAGATTAATTATGATGCCAAACACTCACCCTTGCTGTTGTTTTCAATTTAGTAACCAGTGACAGGGATGAGGTTGGAGCCCTGGAGGCGCGCCAAGCGGAGAACCGATGCCAAGGCCCGAGTGATTTTGAATAATTTGTGTAATATATACATGTATTGAGTTTTCTGTATATGTGGTGTTACATGTGTGCTGAACTAAGTTTAAATCGGGTGTTAATCTATGTTATATTATGATTGATATTCATTTTCACAAATGGTTGCTGTAGCTAAGTTTGGTACCGGGCGAGCGCATTTATCCTTGTCCGAGCGAGGGCCAGTCGGCTTGGTGTCTATTTCGTTCCTGTGGGTATCCCTCGTTTCTTTTCCAAGAGAAGAATAACCGAGAGATTCTCTTCCGAGTGAGGAAACAATAGAATGCTTCCGAGCGAAGGAAGAATAGAAGGTTTCCGAGTGAAGAAAGAGTAGAAGGTTTCGAGTGATGGTGAGAACGTTTCCGAGTGACATATGCTGGGAGAGCCTTTTCTGAGTAAAGTAAAGTTAGGGTATTGACCGAGTGGGGATACCGAGGAGGGGGGGGAACCTTACCGAGTGAAGAAAGTTAGATCATCCCTGAGTGAGCTGAGACTGAGTGATCTATTTCTGAGTGAAGGTTAGGAATGAGTCAAGAGTGGTATGTCCGAGTGAACGAAAGCTAAGAGTTTTTCGAGTGATGAAAGTGTAAGCTGTAACCGAGTGGTCCTTTTCCGAGTGAAACCCCGACTCGTGAGTTTGGTTCGCCCGTGTGGCATTCGCTCAAGCGAGTCGACACTCGCTTGAGCGACTCCCTCGGATTTCGGTTAGGCGCAGCAGGGTCTCGCTCAGGTGAATGACCCTTATGCCTTCGTTTTCCCCGCTGTTTCCAATCGCCTCTATTTTATTAATGTATTATTTTCCGATCGGTTATTAGTATTATATTGAGTATGCTTATTTACTTTGGATGTATTTCAGAAAAGTAATATTAATTTATATTAAGACCGAATTGATTTTCTTTTTACGCGAAAAATTGTTTTCGAAATTGATTAAATGATTGTATTAAATGGTAAATTGATTGGGACTGTCACATTATCGAATTATATATTCTATCCAAGAATTTTCTTGAGAACCATATAGCGATGCCTATATGTGTTTGGGGTTTCCGTGCGACCTGATAGATTCACTAAAAATCAGAAAAAAATTTCCCGTATTTTTATTAAATGGGTGTCACAATTAGTGGTACTAGAGCAGACTTTAAGGTCTAAGGGCAAGGTGTGCTTAGTGTGAGTAAGCGGTTGTTGTGCAATATAACTGATTGTCATAATTGCTTATGTGATATTCTATTAGATTAGTACATGTTGAAGCATGATTTGTGTGTTTACACGCCTACGGGCTCCTATTTGAGGACAGGGACGAAATGCACTGATGTTGAGATGTTGCTTAAGGGTAGAAGATTTGTTGTTACGCTGGTTTGCTTACCTCTGAAAGATTTACAGGTTATTTTAGGCAAGGATTGGCTATCAGCCTATAAAGTAATGGTTGACTGTTAACACCAACAGGTGATCTTTCCCACATGGAATACCAAAGACTTCACAGTCCAAAGTATATCCCAATTTCTTATGTTATTTTCTCTAGCTGACAGAAAGAATGGATCTTGATTAGATGATATTCTTGTTGTCTGTGATTTTCCCGGAGTCTTTTTGGAGGACGTGCTTGCATTCCTCTTGATAAAGATATTGAATTCCCTATCAACCTTGTGCCTGGAGCTAAACCAGTCTCTAGTGCACCCTATAGAATGTCCCATGTTGAGTTGGCAGAACTGAAAAAGAAAGTTAACGAGCTATTAAAGAAATAATTCATTCGACCTAGTGTAACACTATGGGGTGTCCCAATGTTACCAGTTAAAAAGAAAGATGGTAGTATGCAGTTATACGTTGATTATTGCCAATTGAATAAGCTGACGATAAAGAATAAATATCCACTAGTGAGGATTGATGATCTTATTGATCAATTGAGGGGCGCTTCAGTTTTTTCTAAGATCGACTTGCGATTTGGATACCATCAAATCTGAGTTAAGGCTTCTGATATCCTTAAAACGACGTTCAGGACCCATTATGGCCACTTTGAATATGTGGTAATATAGTTTAGTGTGGCAAGTGCTCTGGCGGTATTCATGAATTATATGAACAATATCTTTCATCCTTATTTGGATTGGTTCATTGTGGTATTCATTGATGATATTTTGGTTTATTCCAAGTCACACCAGGAGCATGAGGAACATCTTTGCTTAGTACTACAGGTATTGAAAGAGAAGCAATTGTTTGTCAAGCTATCAAAATGCGAATTCTAGTTAGATAGGATCCAATTTCTAGGGCATGTTATATCTAAGGATGGTGTTGCAGTTGATCCATCCAAGGTGGAAGCAGTTATGGCTTGGGAGGGTACCAAATCTATTACTAAGATGAAGAGCTTTATGGGTCTAGCCGGTTATTACCAGAGTTTTATTGAGGGATTCTTCAAAATTGCATTGCCAATGACTAAATTAACCTGGAAGGGTGTTCCTTTTGTATGGACCCCTGAATGTGAACAGAGTTTCCAAGAACTAGAGGTGAAGTTAACTTCCACTCCTGTGTTGGCATTGCTAAATTTTTAGGAAAACTTTGTGGTATATTGTGATGCACTAGGCTGGGTCTCAAGTGTGTGCTGATGCAACATGACTGGGTGATTGCTTATACCTCGAGACAGCTACGACCACATGAATAAAATTATCCCACTCATGATTAAGAGCTTCCAGTTGTGGTCTTTGCACTAAAAATTTAGAGACATTGCCTGTATGGATCTAAAATTGAGGTGTATAGTGACCATAAAAGCCTAAAATATCTGTTTGATTAGAGAGAGTTGAACATGAGGCAAAAAAGATGGATGGAATTTCTGGAGGATTACAATATTGATTTGAGATACTATTCAGGAAAGGTGAATGTTTTTTTTCTGATGCCTTAAGCTGGAAATCCATTCATATGGCAACAATGATGGTAAGGGAAATGGAATTGCTGGAACAATTCAGAGATTTGAATTTGGTTATGGATGTTTCTTCACCTGATAAGGTGATTGTTGGTACCTTGAAAATTTGAAATGAGTTTCTGAAGCTGGTTTATGAACAAAAAATGTTTAATGCTTATCTTGCTGAGTTGAAAAGGACCCAAGCTGGTGGTAAGAACCTGTCATTAACTAAAGGTTCTAATGGTATTTGGAGGGTTAAAGACCAAATTATTGTGTCTGATTCTAGTGATTGGAGAAAAATGGTGCTTGATAAGGCTCATAAGAGCATGTTGAGTGTCTATCCGGGTACTACCAAGATGTATTAGGATCTAAAATCACACTTCTGGTGGCCAGGATTAAAGAAAAATATGGTTGATTATGTTACTCATTGTATTACTTGTCAGAAAGCTAAGGTCGAGCACCAAAAGTCTTCTGCTGGATTGTGACCACTTGAGATTCCTGTATAGAAATGAGATACGATTGCCATAGATTTTATGATGGGATTACCCAGGACCCAAGCTGGTCATGATGCTATATAGGTTATTGTGGAAAGATTAATGAAGTCTGCACATTTCTTGCCTATAAGTATGAGGTATCCATTGCAGAAACTACCACAGTTGTATATCCGTGAGATTGTTGGACTGCATGGTAATTCATCTAGTATTGTGTTAGATAGAGATCTTAGGTTTACTTCCCAATTTTGGAGAAGCTTGCATTAGGAGTTAGGCTCGAAGCTTCGGTTAAGTTCAACTTATCATCCTCAGATGGATGGGTAGCCAGAATGTATTATTCAGAGTTTGGAGGACTTATTAAGGTTCTGTGTGCTAGAGCATGGTGGTAGTTGGGAGCAGTTCTTCCCTCTGATTGAGTTCATGTATAATAACAATTACCACAGTAGCATCGGTATGACTCCATTTGAGGCTTTGTACGGCTAGAAGTGTCAGACGCCTATTTGTTGGCTAGAGACCGGTGAAAGTTTGATGTTGGGGCCTAAAATTGTGCAGCAAAGAACTAAACAAATTGAAATGATCAAAGAAAAGATGAAGGGATCCCAGGATAGACAGAAGAGTTATTATGATAACAAGACACATGAAATTCCTGATGATGATGTTGCGATCAGAGAAAATTTGAATGTACCTATTGAGCCTACCCAAATCGTGGATAGATCGATCAAACACTTGAGAAGCAAGGAAGTACCATTGGTAAATGTGGCTTGGAAGTAGGGAAACACTATTACAATTACTTAGGAAGACAAGACTCCATGATACAACAATATCCGGAGTTGCTTCGTTGAGATATATGATGCTTTAAATTTCGAGGATGAAATTTCTTGAAGGAGAGGAGTATTGTAACATCCTGAGTTTAATTATTGGTTAAATTTATTGACCAAATAATTAAATTAGGAATGTCCAATTAATTTAAAACGATTGAGTTAATTTTTGGAATTAGTCTGGGTACGTTTTGGGTAATCGGAAGTTACCCGATTGATTTCAGAAATTCACCGAATGCGTGAATTGACCATGGTGTCCCTGTTTTCACTAAATCCTAAATTCCAATTTCCACTTCAATTCTTCTCTCATTCTTTGTCCTGCGTGCGTGATGAAAAAAACAAGAAAACTAAATACTTAAATTGCCTTCCTCTCATTCTCTTATCTCGGTGTGTATACAATTGCCAATTTATTTATTTTCTCTCTGCATGGGCACTCATGTGTCACTCTATCACTCTACCATGCTCTCTATCTCACGCCTCTGTCTCCCCACATAGCTCTCTTTTCTTTTCTTAATTCTTTATTTATTTATTTTTTCTTTCTCAATTCTCTTTCTCTCTACTTCCCGTACGCTCTCTTTCTTTTTTTAATTTTTTCCAATTCTCTTTTATCTCACGCGTATGCAGCAAGGGAAAATAGCTTCTTTCAATTTTCCTTCTCTTGCTCTCTGTGCATGATCCCATCTCTTTCTCTTCTTAATTCTCCTTGAAATCTCCACCAAGGAAAAGCTGAAAGTTCAAGCTATTCTATATCTTTCTTCACGGCAACCATACATGGCATAGGGGAGCTCTAATTTCTTTGGTTTCCAAGGTGATTAGAGTTAATTGCAAATTATGGATAGCATTAGGGTCTTCAGGATTGTGTATCGAAACTTCAATGGTGACGTTCGGGTAAAATCAGAGTATCTCAAAAATTATTTTAGAAGGATCGGCGTAGTTTTGGCGTTTCGGGCCACGTTTCAAGTAACCAAAGGCATTTTGAAGTGTCGCCGGTGATGTCATAAATTTTTAGATATTTATAATTAAATGTAATTGGTGTTAGAGGCATTCAGGCAATCGTCGGCATATGTCAAAATAGTATTTTTTAACTTCTAAATGTGTTGTTACTGGGCTTAGAATCTTTAAAATAATTATCGTGAAATTTTAGGAATTATCAAGTGTGAGAAATTTGGGATCAAAGGCGTTTGGTGATTGATCAAAAATTATTTTGCTTTTTAGTAAATTCCCGACCATTGAGGTTATGTCAAATTCATGTTTTCAGCCTTGAAATATTTCGCTGGTTTGATTAATAATTTTTAAATATGTTGGTTATGTTCATGTATATGCATTAATGATGAATAGATGATTATAATTGCATGAGGTTGCCATTATTATTATATGTTGATGATGATTATTAAGCTTGAGGTAGCTTAGTGAATGTTGTGTTGATGATTAATTATTGGTTGTTGCATGCTATACTTGTTGATGTGTTATAGTGAAACCCTTGGTGATGGTAAGTAAGTGGTAGCCTCTGATGATGGTAATCAGGTGATCTATTGATGATTGATAATTAATTGACATAACATTTGCATTCAGACGCACATAAGACTGTAGGGGGCTTGTGATTTCGGTCCAGATGAGAGGGTGACCTGATGGTAAGGCATAGACCCTGTGGTGGTTTCTTTAGATTTCAAAGTCGTCTTCGAGTGGGACTTAAGGCCGGCCTGCGAGACTACCATTGTCGTTGGGAGCGACTGTGTTGTATGAATGGACAAGTGATTTGGTATCTGTAAAACGGTCGAATCAGCTGAGAGTCGAAATATATTATTATATTGTGTAATTCCCATAATTATAGTTAGATCCCCATGCATATGCATCTGCATATAATTATTATGATTTAAATGTTGTGGGATAGCTTATGGTGTATGTTGATGCAGTCGGTTACATTTGAGATAATGTAATCGTATTAAATGACAATGAGTGCAGTAATGACTATGTTGTATTATTAATTATGTGAGGAACTGAATGTTTGGCTGATGAATTATGTTAAATCCGGTTCAGTACCTGTCATTTAACATATATATGCTCACTCCTAAGTTGTTATTTTTCAATGAATGTGGACTGAGACGATGCTTGATAATTGCTCGGTTGGAGTCGCTGTGGTCTTGAAGACCTATATATATATATATATATATATATATATATATATATATATGTATTTGTATAGGTTATGAGTATCGTATCGCCTTGGTCGACACTCTTGATACATATGTTATATGTTTGTGTATGATGGAAATAGGTAGCTGATAACCTCACTAGAGGTTTAGTAGTTATTTTGGTTCCTAACAGTTTACGTTAAGGAATTAGTAAAATTAAAAGTGTATTATGTTGTCTAATTATGTATTCTATCCGGGAATTTTCTTGAGAACCATATAACAATGCTTATATGTGTTTGAGGTTTCCACACGACCTGATAGATTCACTAAAAATTGGAAAAATTATTAAATGAGTGTCACAGGATGTCCTAAAACAACATTGTTTTATGTCTCAAAGAACTTCATCTATAACTTAAAGTGACACATATGTGAACACTGACACTGTATGGGGAAGAGTTAATAATTTGGATATAACCTAAAGCCGTTTTTATAGAAATGTATTTGTATTATTTTTTAATTGAGAGACTTAAATGTAAATTCGTATATGAGTTAGGAACGTGAATATCAGTTTACTCATTTAACTTATTATGTTATGTTATCATACGATAAATATTTTCTTAAAAAATAAGTCTAAATTATACTATCACTTTACAAAATCAAAGGTAACATAAAATGAATAAATATTTATACCGGAAAAAAAACTTATGAATGGATAGTTTGACTGTATTTTTTTTTTTTTACTTTGAAAGATTGTTAGCCTTTTATTTTGGGGAAAATATTACATCCACTAACAAATTGTCAACAAGAAATCTTATTATTGTTTTGTAGTATTACTTGGCAACGGTGATCTCAACTTTAAATTATCATTAGTAGTTTCTAAAAAAAACTTTTAAAAACTAACAATTATTCGACATAATAAAAAATATTACATTATTAGGTATGAAGAAAAAATTATTGATAATCTTCTGTATATTATTAAACTTAAAAGAACATCAGTGAAGATATAAATTGCGCTAGAACTCGTATGTACAGAGAAGCGGCCAATTCACGGAAAAGTTTTGCAATTAGTTTAGGGGAGGAAGATGAATAAAGCATTTTTTTTTATATTTTTTACTGAAAAGTAATAAAAAAAGCACAAATAAAAAGTACTAACAATAAAAGACAGTTTTAAATTTTTATCTCAATTTTTACTCCCTTATCAACGAAGCGCAATTATAGTACTTTAAAAAATAAACAAATTATAAACAGCTTTTTTTCTCTGCTGTGCTCTATATATAAATTAACCATCAGTTTATTCCAAAAAATAAATAACAATCAATTATTAATTTACAATAACTATGTAGCACTCTTGTAATAAAATTATCAGGTAATATAAAATAGCAAGCCAGACAAAACACATGCTTAAATTTCTAGATGAGTTGTACTATACGCTGGTGCCTTTCCGGCACACAGGCAGGATTCAGTTGAATGAAATTCGTTTACCAAAAAAAGGTTGGATGAAATTCCAAAAATCCCCCATTATCTACCTTTATCAAAGTTATATCTTTGCCATTAAAAAATAAAGTTATATTATTCCAAAAATAATTTCATTATACAATCCATTATCTCTTAAAGAATTATACATAATTTTTAAATAATTGTATATATCTTATTTATTTTAAACATTTTTGCTTTAAATATTAGTTTTTAATTTATACTTTTACATGAACTTTAACAATAATCAGATAGTGCTATAGAAAGTCCCTGTGTAAGGCTAGTATTTTCTATTTTGATTTGCAGATTCTCCTGGATGAGATTTCAACCATCAAAGGTGTTTCATTTCCATCATATGGTCCCAAGATAAACAGAGAAAGGATAAACAAAGTCAAAAACAAAATTAAAAAAAATATAAAAAATCAGAGAGGTAGAGAGAATCTGCCAGCCCAAGGTCTAAAGCTTCGTGACCTTTTCCAAAAGTTGCACTTTGAATAGAAAGATGCAGAGACCAGAAAAAACAACACAATAACCAAATTATTCCATTAACAACCACAAAATCAAATTAATCTAAATCGTAAATGATAAAAAATTGTTACCATGTTAACTGCAATAATTAAAAATACATGTTTAAGTAAGGGTGGGTAAAAAATCTGGATTCTACATTCAAACTTAATCTAAATGTAAACTACATTAAAAAAAATAAATTTTTAAAAATTGAATTTGCATTGTGAAAAAAAACTAGGTCCACAAAATCCATATTTTATAAAGTTATAACAGATTTTTTAAAATCTGGATTTATTAAAAAATAAACTGGATAAAAAAAATAGATTATTCAAATTCTCAAACAGATTTTTCCTCATCACTCATCATCACCATCGAGCTCTCTAATCTCTCTCTCGCATCATCATCATTGAACTCTCTAATCTCTCTTTCTCGCAGTTTCGCTACTTTCCCTTGCGTCGGCCCTAGCCCTAGTGCCCTCCACGTCCACGACTCCACCACCACCCACAATATATTGCTTCGACCTTCGCCGATTCTCTTCAATCACGGCTTGCGGTGGTGTTTCTCTCTGAGGTGCTTCACTTCACACCTAAGGTAACACCATTGGTTCTGTTCAAACTGTCGGTCCTATTGGTTCTGTTCCGGTGATGTTTTGTCCTAGTATTGGTTTTGTTTGGGGGATATTCTAAAAAATGTGAACAAAAATATGGATCATGGGGCTTTCTTAGGTTTTAGTGATTGGTCAACAAATGATATGTGTATTCAGAAAAAAGGTGATGAGCTAATAAAAAAACAAAAGGAAAAAAACTAAATAGAAAAGATACTATGAACAAAAAGTATCAGATGAAGAACAGAGAAGAAAAAATAAGTTATGAAAAAAAGAGGAAAGGACAATGTAATTTATGCATTGTTTGATCAAGGCATCTAGCTCATTCACTGCTTTCTAATGGTGACCCTTCTATATTCTATTTATAGTATTCCAATATTTGAATGTGTTATTCCATGTCTGATATTTACAGAAGGGGATAACTTGCAGTTGAGTTTGCCTTTGCTGCAACTAAGGAGGCGATCTTCATTCATGTCATAGTATCCTCAAAGTATGATGGTGCTAGTTTTTTTAGTTAGTTGACACTTTATATTGAATTGGAATATTTACCTATTGTTTCCCTCTATTTTATTAGGCAATATCCAGACAATTTCCACAGGTGATCTGGAAAAAGTATTAAAACATTCTACGGAGTCAACATATAGACTTCTAGGTTGGCATGCTCCTTGTGCATGAATTTTTGTTTGTTCAAAGTTTGTTCTCAGAATTGCTATTCTTTGATATTCTATATATCCTTAATAGGCATCCTGAACCTGTGGTACCTTTACACACATGGTCTTCACTCAGGTGCTCCCTCATATGATTTATCTAAGTCTTGGTCTCATTCAGTGTCTTTGTAGGAAATGGCAAGTAGCAGTCTTAGCCAAAAGTTGTCGGTTCAGACAACTCCATGTCTAAATTTGGGACATTAAGTACAAAGGTCTTGTTTATTTTGATGTTGAAACCTTATGGAATTCAACTTACTTGATGTTGGAAGCTGCCTTGAAACATCAAAAGACATTTGAGGAACTTGAGATGCAAGACAAAAAGTATATCGAAAAGTTGAAAAAGGGGAAGGGTGTTCCTACACAAGAAGATTGGGACTTTGTTCGCTCACTATTACCATTTTTGGAGACTTTTTATCAAGCTACTTTATGCATCTTTGGTTCATCATATGTGACCAGTAATATATATTTGTTAGAGGTACTTGGAATTGGAAAAAAGATCCATCAAATGTGTCAATCTAGGGATGTAAATAGGAGAGAAATGATTATAAGGATGAAAATGAAGTATGACAAGTACTGGAAAAATCATGAAAATTTAAATATGTTATTGTTCATAGTTGTTGTATTAGACCCTAAATACAAGTTGAAGTTTGTAAATTGGTTGATTACCCAAGCTTTTGGTCCTACTACGGTAATTCATTTGAAGAAGAAAGTGGAAGCTTGTTTGCATTCACTTTTTGAGGAGTATAATGGTAGGTTAGGGGGTCTAATGCCGAGTCACATGAATCTCAGGTTATTGAAGGTCGTTATGGCTATAGTGAATTTTTCAAGAAGAATATTTAATGATCGTTATAGCTATAGTTAATTATAACAATCAAGTGGGTGCAATAATTCTAAGTTAACTAAGTACTTGGAGGAATCCTTAGATCGTTCTGAGAATTTTGATGTCTTAGTTTGGTGGAAGGTGAACTCGGGTCGATTTCTAATTCTTGCTAACATTGCAAGAGAGATATTGGTTATACCTGTCTCTACTATGGCCTTTGAATTAGCCTTTAGTACTAGTGGTAGAGTATTAGATCCATATCGTAGCTCCCTTACACCAAAAATAATGAAAGTAATTATTTGCTCTCAAGATTAGCTTAAAGGACATACCTCATTATTTCTCTCAAGTGAGGATTATGCAGAGCTTGAGAAATTTGAGCAAGGTTAGAAAAAGAAAACATAATGATGATTATGTTTTGATTTGAAAAGTAAATATTAATTATATATATATATATTTCTTCCTTTTGCAAAAGTGGTTTCTTGCCAAGATAGTGATCTTATGCTAGTTGATGATGATTAAAGACTATATCTTTAGTGGTTATCCATCCTTATTGGCTTTCCATTAACTTTCATTTTGAGTAAGTTGTCATGTTCGTCCTCAATATGGGATGTGTATTTTAGTCCTGGGATTGTAAAAATCTTAAATCAGTCTTAAGATTGTTGAAATTAGTTGATGATTTACTCCTTTTGTTTTTTTAATGAAATTCAGTTTTCTATTTTTCTGAAATGTTTTCTCTGTAAAGTAATTATTGCTCTTAGTTTTTGCATATCTTTTAAAAATCTAATTGTCTCCCAGTTGTTAGCACTGAACACCTGTTGTGTCAATTTAATGTTTTTTTAATTTCTTTGATGGATAGGTGTGGCTGCCTTCAATTTACTTTGGTCTATTACTTGTATAAAATCACTGTACATGAAAAGTCTTGTCTGGTAGGATTATTTGTAAATATGAAAGATTACTTTGGTCATACAATAATACAATGTTTTGTTATTTTAATTCATTTTTTACATTGTATGCTGAGAGCCATTTGATTTTTAATAGAAAGATCAGTTTCTTGTTTACATTGTGCTTCAATGCGAAGGACACACTTTACCTCATCACTGTTGTCCCTACAAATACTAAAACATATATTTATTCTCTAAACCCAGAAATTATTTTTAAGTTGACAATGTTGTGTTGAAAGTTTTGTTATTGCTTTCAAGTGTAATGTCTTGTGAAAATATGGATAGTGAAAGTAGTAAAAACATGAATTCTGTTGACTCCTTTTGTAGCCATAGTCTTGTAACCATTAATTTAGATTCTTGTAAAACAGTGAGTAATTCAAACCCTATTAGACCTGAGCCATATGAACTGAGTGATATTTTTACAAAGGATCTTCCTACATCTATTGAACTAAAACCTGAAACCTGTAGTAATGCTCATTGTAAAAAGACATCAGCATCTTCAAGGTTTTGATATGTCCTTGATTTTGACATATTTGAGAAGCCAAATCTTGGAACACAAGGTGGGATAGCAAAGTTGGTGGGGACATTAACAGGAATTCATGGTATTGGTAAGAGTTTTGTTCATGCAATGGAATGGAATGTACCTTGGACTATTTACTATTTAGCTTTACTTGGACTAGTGTGTGATTTATAAAGAAATCTGTTAGAGTCAAGTAGACTCAGAACTCTTTTGAAGATTTGTTGATAACTAACATTGTGTATTCTAATTTAAATAAAGTCAAATCATGTTATTATTTGATATGTAACATCCCTAATATTTTAGTAAAATTTTGATTGGCAGAAGATATTAAAAATTTCCTTTGAGATTTATTTGAGACTTTGGGAGTTATTATTATTATAAATATAATTATAAATAATTAAATATTATGAAAATAAATAAATTTATTTGATTGACTAATTACAAAAGGTTAAATGAAGAGTAATTGGAAGGAAGTAAATTTAGAAGTTACCAATGGGGGTAAAAGGTAAAAATTTAATTAAAACTTTTAAAGAAATTATAAAAGAAATGGGGAAAGGACAGTTTTGCCCCTAGGCCTTAAAATAGCAAAGCCTTCTTCTTCTTCCTCATTTCACGCCAACGTCTTCTTCTTCTTCTTCTTCCTCACATGGCCGTGAGCTTGCATGTCCCAAGGGAAGGACCATTTTGCGTCGAAACTTCAAATTAATCACGTTTTTGAGATCATGGCTCGAGGTGAGTACAATGGACCCATTAGAGTTGAGTTATCTCTACCCTCTTCACTTTGTCTCTCTAGCCGATGGCCATGCATGGTGGGGGAAGCTTCTGTTTTTCACTTCTCCAGTGCATGGGAGTTTGAAAACGGTATTTAGAACAATTAGAGTAGTATAATGTTAATGGGTTTTACATTTCGACCTCTGTAGGTAGTGAAACGAACGTCGGAAGGTCAAGTGACAAAGCGAGTGTTGGATTTGGAAGTAGAACCTTGAACCAAGCACTTAGAGGATGCAACCGGCATCAAGACCAAATCGTCGAAGCTGAAAATCGAGGTAAGGGGGTGTTCGGGTTGTAATTAATTAGAATAGGTGCGTATTTTAGGTTCAGGTCGTCGAACTAAATATTAAAACGGTAAGAAAGATTACTAGATGAAAGTTGTATGTGCATGTATACATGAATGTGAATTGTATATGGTTTATGGTGATTATGAGATTAAAGAGTTTTATATTGTGATAAATCGCTGTGTATAGTGGCGTTGCGATGGCGGGCTTGACAAGTAGGTCGCCCATTTGATGAATATGATTTGTTGTTAATGGCCACATGATATATGATATGAGGAATGTGATGTATATGTATGATTATGTGGTGTGGGACGGCCGACGGTATGTATAGCCCCTCATTTTTTGGCTCCCGTGGTTTTTGTGCCCAGTTGAGCTACCCAGTGGTCAAGTAGGACCCAGTGGTTGAGGTGGAGAGTCAAGTAGGACTCGGTGGACCAAGCAGGGTTCACGGGGTGTCAAGTAGGACCCCCAGCTGAAGGCCGATCCTTTAGTATTCGAATACTAGGCGTCGATTTTATGTGAGAGTTAGTGGTGATAATTGATGAAATTATTGGTATTATGTGATGATGTGCATGTGCTCTATTATATTTGTTGGTTGTGATTTGCATTCTGAGGATAATGAATTTGAATGAAGTCTATAATTGTTAAGTATAGGTTGATGATAAGAGGCGAGACTAATTGCATAATGTAGAGTTAGTAAATATGTATTTTGTTATTTAATTACCGTTCTAGATTAATTACGATACCAAACACTTACCCTTGTTATGGTTTCTTTTAATTTAGTAACTAGTGACAGGGAAGAGGTTGAAGCCCCGGAGGTGCGCCAAGCGGAGGATTGATGCCGGGAGCAGAGGAAATTATGAGTGAAAGGATGTGTGCAATGTGAATTGTGTTATATGTATGTTAGGTTTATATATTTCCTATGTGTGCTGGACTAATTTAGATGTGATCAATGTGGTTATGAATGTTTGTGTTAAGTAATGGATAAAAATTACATGTTGGTTGATGAGAAGATGAATTCATGATAAGTAGATAATGAGATGTTCATGGATATGATAAGCTTTTTGAATTAGACATATATACATCTTTATGGGAAGATTCTACTTATTCATGAGAAGACTGAATGATGCGTATATGTGTGGATTGTTCATCCCCTGTATGATTTGGATATGAAGTGTTGATGTGTAGGTCAAAGATTTCAATAAAATGAGTTTAATGCTTAGGAATTAGGATTAAGATGCATAATTATGGAATCAATTCCATATGCGTGCTTGAATAGGTGTAATTGGATGTTGAGGGTTATGAATTATAGCCTTTTATGATGAGTGTTTGAGATTTTGTATAGTTGTTTCATGCATGAGTTAGGAACTAGCATAGTCAAATGATGATTTATGAGGTTTTGGTACAATGGAGGGAATGCAACAACTTAAATATGTTAATTGTGGTTTGTGGAAAATGGAATGGATCCATTTTGCCAAAAGTGGACTCCTTGGTTACCTCAAAATGCCTTAAAATGAGATAAACGCGTTTATGCGCATAAATTTCTCATTTTTTGGAATTTTCGAGTATGGCCATTTGCCACACGTCACAATTAATATGTTTTGGCTTGTGTTAAAATTTGGTGGCATTCCGATATCGTTTACATGGGTTTTGGTAGTCAAGAAGTTCATTTTTCTATAAAATCTGTATAATTTCTGCAGAATGATAGGGTGTAATCGATTAGACCTTAAGGTGTAATCGATTACAAGGCCTCTGTCTTTAATCTAATCGATTAGGCATCAGAGTGTAATCGATTATGGGTCATCCAGAACCATTGTAATCGATTATGCTCTGAGTGGTAATCGATTAGAGGAAACACCTGATGCATTATATAAGTTCCAGTAGCTGGCTAATCGATTATGGGAAGTGTAGTAATCGATTAGGTGTCCAATAGTAACCTTGTAATCGATTAGCCAAGGTTCTGTAATCGATTATGGACCAAACAGAGCCATGGTAATCGATTAGGGTCACTGATATAATCGATTAGGAACTACCCTGATTCATTATGCCATTTCAAGAAGTTCAGTAATCGATTATCCCTTGTCCTGTAATCGATTAGAGACTTGATTAAGTATTATTAAACGTGAAAAAAATTTATTGTGAAAATTAATTAAACGAATATAAATAAATGTAAAATGACGAATGACGTCACAGGTGGTATCAGAGCGGTTCTTTCTAGAGTCGGGTACATGGGTGAATACAATGATTTGTGTGAGTCCTATATTGGACTATTTTTGCACTCTATTGCATTGTGCTTGTGATTATTTGTGTTGATTGGCAGGATAGCTTGGCATCATTCACTTGGCACTCCGGCGGCGTTGAATTTTATATGTGTATGAGGTAAATATCCTACTCCCTGGTAGATCATTGGTTATTAATGGTGATGTGTTTGGTTATTATAGAATTACTTTATGGCCGAGGAAGCTAGTTTTGGTGGAGGAGATGACTTCTTCTCGAAATTTTCTCAAATGATGACTAGGATTGAATTTGGTCCCACTCTTGACAAATTCCTGAAAAGGAATCCACCCGTTTATAAAGGAGGGCATGACTATGATGGAGTTTCTAAGGTTAGAACAAGGCAGAATGTCAGTGGCTGAGTATACTACCAAGTTTGATGAATTATGTGACTTCTATCATCCTTTTTCCTTAGAAGGAACTGAAGGCAGTAAATGTGCTAAGTATGAAGCTAGATTATGAATTAAACTTTGCAGTGTGATTGTGCCTATGGAAATTTGAAATTATCTCACTTTGGTGAATAAAGCTAGGCTGACTGAGGAAGTACAATTGCAGAGAATATTTCAACCAAAGGATAAGAAACCATTGAAGGCAAGAGGATTCAGCTTTAAGAAGATGGGTCAGTTCTTCCGTGGCGGTAAGTCTTTCGCTACGTCTTCTTCCTCTTCTGGTCTTGGTTCTACAGGCCGTTCTAGTGGCCATTCCGGTAGTCGTACATGCTATAATTATGGTCAGGAGGGCCATATTGCGAAACATTGTCCGGTTAGTCAAATTGTTTGTTTCCAATGTGGACAACCGGGGCACCTTAGACCAGATTGCCCACAGAGGCATGAACAGGGTGGACATGGTAATCGAGCCAATACTTCTGTGACTCGCGGTGCTAATTTTCAGAGGGGAGGTAGAAACGGCGGTGGTCGTGGAGGCCAACACTCGAGGAGGTCTGATGCTCAATCTAGTGGTGCTCAAAATGTTATGGCTGGGCGAGTATTTGCCTTTGATGCTTCTGAGGTGGCAAGAACTAATAACTTGGTGCAGGGTAAGTGTATTATTCATGGCTATCTGGTAAATGTAATTTATGATTCTGGTGCTACGCATTCTTTTATTTCCGAAAATTGTGTACGACAGTTTGGTTTGCCGGTAGTGCTAATGGAGAATGCCCTTAGTGTCTCCACTCCTACTGGCTCCACATTCTGTGCAACCACTATGTGTGGAGAATTGCCAATGCAAGTTGAAGATCATACCTTTCTGGTGAATCTAATTTGTATGCCATTAAAGAACTTAGACATTATTCTAGGTCTCGATTGGTTGGCTGCTAACCATGTTATGGTGGACTGTTACCGAAAGACTATTATCTTCTCCCAAGAACTTGACGCAAAGAATGTGGTGAGTGATGTCTCTGCAATTTATGTTATTCTATTTACTTTGGAAGGACGATATAATCTTATGCCTAGTGATATTCCGGTGGTGTGCGATTTTCCTGATGTATTTCCGGAAGAGATTCCGGGATTGCCTCCCAATCGGGAGATTGATTTTGCTATTGATTTGATTCCCAGGGCCGAACCTGTATCTCGTGCACCTTATAGAATGTCTTCTGTGGAATTGACTGAAGTGAAGAAACAGGTGAATGAGATGTTAGATAAGGGGTTTATCCGACCGAGTGCTTCACCTTGGGGCGCTTCGGTATTATTGGTGAAAAAGAAAGATGGCAGCATGAGAATGTGTATTGATTATCGATAGTTGAATAAATTGACTGTTAAGAATAAATATCCTCTGCCACGAATCGATGATTTGTTGGATCAGTTGTGAGGCGCTGTGGTATTTTCCAAGATTGACTTGAGGTCTGGATATCATCAAATAAGAGTGAAGCCAGAAGATATTTCAAAGACGACGTTCCGGACTTGATATGGACACTTTGAGTATGTTGTAATGCCCTTTGGAGTGACAAATGCTCCTGCTATCTTTAGGGATTACATGAACCGGATCTTTCAACCATACGTGGATCAATTTGTAGTAGTGTTCATCGATGATATATTGGTGTATTCGAAGTCGATTGAGGAGCATGCACAACATCTTCAAGTTGTTCTGTAGATATTACGCGAGAAAAGGTTGTATGCTAAGTTATCTAAATGTGATTTCTGGGAAGAAAGTGTACAATTCTTGGGGCATATGATTTCCCGGGATGGCGTATCTGTTGATCCATCCAAGATTGAAGCAGTTATGGCTTGGGAGAGGCCTAAATCAGTGACTGAAATTAGGAGTTTCCTTAGATTGGCTGGTTACTATCGTCTCTTTATTAAAGGATTTTCTCGTATTGCACTTTATTAAAGGATTTTCTCGTATTGGCTGGTTACTATCATCGCTTTATTAAAGGAGACTCCGTTTGTATGGACGGAAAAGTGTGAATTATCTGAAGCGGTGTCTGACTACTGCATTTGTGCTCACACTACCAGATGTGACCAAAGAATTTGTGGTGTATTGTGATGCATCCAAATTTGGCTTAGGGTGTGTACTGATGCAAAATGATAGGGTGATTGCCTATGCTTTAAGGCAATTGAGGCCGCATGAGCAGAATTACCCTACTCATGATCTTGAGCTTGCGACGGTGGTGTTTGCGTTAAAGATCTGGCGTCATTATTTGCATGGTTCTCGCTTTGTGGTATTTAGTGACCACAAGAGCTTGAAATACTTATTTGATCAGAAGGAATTAAACATGAGATAAAGGCGATGGGTTGAGTATCTAAAGGATTATGATTTTGATCTGAGATATCACCCTGGCAAAGCAAATGTTGTTGCTGATGCTTTGAGCAGGAAAGTCCTACATGCAGCCTTTTTGATGGGGAAGGAACATGAACTACTAGAGAATTTTCGTGATCTGAATGTTGGGGTTGTCACACAAGCTCTGAATCAAATGGTTGTTGGAATGCTAAAAATCTCAAATGAATTTCTGGAATCCTTGGCGGTGGCTCAGGAATCTGATGAAGAGTTGTTAAAGCTCCTTGATGTGTTTGAATATGTTAACAGGTCCAAAAGATGTGCAAGGATTTTGATAATGACAAGTACTCTTGAAGAAACCGATGCAAAAACAAAGACATGAAATCAGAATTGAAGTAACAGCGAAGCTAATCGATTAGGCCATAGATGCTAATCGATTAGGAGCTTTCTGTTTTGGAAGAAATTGCATCAGGTATGAAAGCTAATCGATTAGGGAGCTGAACAATCGATTAGGAAGCCACTAGAATTTAAGGTAATCGATTGCAAGACATGCTAATCGATTAGGATGCTGCAAAAACAAATTAAATGCATCAGGTACAAGATTCTAATCGATTAGATGAAGTGAAATAATCGATTAGGAAGTCTCTGACTTGAAGCTAATCGATTACAACGCGAGGGTGTAATCGATTACGCTAGTGGAAAATCAGATTTAAGTGGGAAACCAGGTCATGTCTCCACCATTCTTCAAATTTCCACTAACTGCAACGGCTATGATGGACTAGGGCACTCCTCAACAGCTATCTTGACTCTATAAATTGAAGAGGAAGACAAGCACAAATACACAACCAAGAAGCAACAATTCATAGCTCTATTTTGTGTTTTGTAAGCCTATTTCTTGCATATTGTACTTTCACTTGTATATCCTCTCATCTTGAGAGATTAGAATTTGGAGAGCTTTTCACTTGTATATCTGCTCTATTAAGAGAGTATATTGATTGTAAACACAAACTCCAAACACACAAGTTATTCACTCTAGGTTGAGTGGTTGTTCACTCTAGGTTGAGTGGTTACAAAGGTTGTGGACTCAACCTTTGGGATATTGTGAGATTGAGAGATTGGGTGGGTTGCCCTTATACTTGTGAGGATTGGGTTCTTAAGTGTGGGACACTAGGAAGCCACAATTGCTCAAAGTTGTATCTCTAGTCTACAATAGTGGAAAATCCTCTAAGTGGGTTGCTTAGAGGCGAGACGTACACCGGATTGGGTGGAACTCGTTACATCGGTTTGCAAGCTTCTCTTCCTTACTCTTTTACTTCCATACATTGCATATTTGTTGATTGGTATTGTTTGGTGAGAAGATTATACTTGAACTTGCTTAATTTGCTATACCTTAGACATTGCACACCAAGTGCTTGCTAAATTGCCTCAGCAATACTTACCTCTTGTAGTGCATTGCATATCATTGTTACTTGCTTTCACTTGCATAATCTCATAAACTTGGTTAAAAAAAAATCAATTTCAAAGGTATTCCAAGCAAAAGTTTTATAACTCAATTCACCCCCCCTCTTGAGTATTGAGGCCACTTGAACAACAAGTGGTATCAGAGCTTGACTCTTGGTAGATCAAGCTTAACAGCTTCAAGAGATTAAATGGCCTCAAGTTCTCAAAATGTTTTTCCCGAGGGTGGTGCGATAAATAGACCTCCCGCTTTCAATGGGGAAGGGTATGCGTTTTGGAAAGAAAGAATGAAAATCTTCATTCAATCAATTGACTTGAGAATATGGAATACCATTGAAAATGGTCCTTATATACCGATGCATACTATAGATAGCAAGAATGTTGAAAAACCTATAGATGAATGGACAAGCGAGGAAGAAAAGAAAGTCCAATACGGCTACAAGGCCAAAAATCTCATCACTATGTCTTTAGGACAAGATGAATTTTTCAGAATAATGACATGCCAAACTGCTAAAGAAATGTGGGATACTCTTCAAGTAACCCATGAAGGCACTAATGATGTAAAGGACTCAAAGATTAGTACTCTTACTAGCCAATATGAATGCTTTAGGATAAATTCAGGAGAATCTATTGTAGATATGCAGAAAAGGTTTACACTTATTATTAACCATCTTATTACTCTTGGCAAAGTATATACTAACAAAGAGCTTGTGCACAAAATTTTGAAAAGTCTCAGCAGGGAATGGCAACCTCTTGTCACAGCAATAAAACAATCTCCTAGCATCAATGAAATGTCTCTTGCAACACTCTTTGGAAAATTGAAAGAACAAGAGCAAGAACTTAAAGCATTGAAGCTAGCCGAGGAAGAGGAGAAATCCACCAAGAAGAGAGGGCTAGCCCTCAAAGCCACCTCCATGCATGAGGAAGAATCATGCAGTGACTTAGATGAAGAAGAAGAGTTTGGGCTATTCGTAAAAAGATTTGGAAGATTCATGAAGAACAAAAAGTTCCAAAAGAACTTTAAGCCCCAAGGTAAGAAATCTACTTCTAATGAAACTTCCTCTTCACCAAGCTGTTTTGAATGTGGCAAGGAAGGGCACTTCAAAGCCGATTGTCCAAACCTCAAAAAGAAGGGCAAGGACAAACAAAGAAGAAGAAGAGCCTATATTGCTTGGGATGAGAACGATGTGAGCAGCTCCGACGACTCGGAAGATGAGCAAGCCAATCTTTGCTTAATGGCAAATCATCAAGAAGAAGATAATGAGGTAAATCTTCTTGACTTAGATAAAAATGAGCTGTTAGATGCATTTGAGGAATTATATGATAAATTTACAAAAATCTCTAGTAAACTCAAAGCATCTAGGAAAACTAGTGATACTCTTGAATTGCATCTCATGGAAGTATGTAAAGAAAATGAAAGCTTAAAAGAAGAACTAGAGAAAGTTCAAACATGCTCTAGGGATAAACCATGTGATTTTGCAAAGAAGTGCATTGCGTTAGAAACCAAAGTTGAAGACCTAAATAGGACACTAGAGAAGTTCACTAATGGAAGAGATAATTTGAATATCCTACTTGGGCAACAAAAATGCATGTTTAGTAAAACCGGTCTAGGATATGACCAAGAACATAGTAACCATAAAATGGAGAAACACTACAAAAACTTCTTTGCACCACCAAGCAAATCCTCCTCACCTTTTATGAAATGCAATCATTGTGGTACCAAAGGACATAGTGCATATAAGTGTAGTGTTAGGAAACTAGGACGAAAGGTCTTAAGAAAGGTGTGGGTTCCCAAAGGAACGTTCCCACAAGCTAACCTTAAAGGACCCAACATAAAATGGGTACCTAGTTCTCTAAAATGATTTTGTTTTGTAGGTATGCTTCAAGGCAAGCAACACCCATTGGTACTTGGATAGCGGGTGTTCGAAGCATATGACGGGAGACATAACCAAATTTACATCATTCACTCCCAAAAGGAAAGGAAGTGTCACCTACGGGGACAACACTAAAGGAAGAATCCTAGGCATTGGAAATATTGGTAAGAATTCTTCCACCTCTATAAGTGACGTATTGTATGTTGAAGGCCTCAAACATAATCTACTTAGCATTAGTCAATTATGTGACAAAGGATATAGAGTTTTATTTGAATCAAATTGTTGCATAATTGAGCATAAGACCAATAAGGAAATTAAGTTTGTAGGCCAAAGAATTGATAATATTTACATGATTGATATGGATAGTTTGTCTACAAATGATGAACAATGCTTCATTTCAAAAGAGGATGAAACATGGCTATGGCATAGAAGAATAGCTCATATACATGTAGACCACTTGAACAAACTTGTTTCTAAAGATTTAGTAATTGGTCTACCAAAGCTTAAATTTGAAAATAGATTTTGTGATGCATGTCAAAAGGGAAAACAAGTAAAGGCATCCTTTCAATCCAAAAACATTGTTTCTACTCAAAGGCCTTTACAACTTTTGCACATGGACTTATTTGGACCATCCAAAATCAAAAGCTTTGGAGGTAATTACTATGGTCTAGTTATAATAGATGACTATTCAAGATATACATGGACATTGTTTCTTGCTCATAAAAATGAAGCATATCATGCATTCAAGAAACTTGCAAAGATTATCCAAAATGAGCAAAACTCAAAAATTGCATCCATTAGAACCGATCATGGGGGAGAATTTGAAAATCAATCTTTTGAAAAGTTTTGTGAAAAACATGGTATTAATCACAACTTTTCAGCTCCTAGAACTCCACAACAAAATGGAGTAGTTGAAAGAAAGAATAGATCTTTAGTGGAGCTTGCTAGAACCATGCTAAATGAAAACAATATTGCAAAACATTTTTGGGCCGATGCGGTAAACACCGCGTGTTATGTTATGAATAGATGTTTGATAAGGCCTATTTTAAAGAAAACCCCCTATGAGCTTTACAAGGGTAGAAAACCCAACATTGCATACTTTCATATTTTCGGATGTAAATGTTTTGTGCTCAACAATGGAAAGGATAATCTAGGAAAGTTTGATGCAAAATCTGATGAGGCAATATTCCTAGGATATTCTCAATCAAGTAAATCTTATAGAATCTTCAACAAACAAACAAATACTATTGAGGAATCTATTCATGTCAAATTTGACGAAAATAGCCATAACCCTCCGAGAAAGGAAGATGTTGATGATCTTGTAGGTACTTTCCAAGAAATGAACTTGCAAGACAAAGAAGGAGAAGTCAACAATGATGGAAGTACAACACAAATTGAGAGACAACAAGATTGGGTAACCTTGAAGGATCATCCCTTGGACAAAATCATTGGAGAAATAACCAAAGGGGTAAGTACTCGAAACGCCATTAGAAATGCATGCAATCACTTGGCTTTTGTATCCCAAATAGAACCCAAAAATATTGACGAAGCCATTATTGATGAACATTGGATGTTGGCCATGCAAGAAGAGTTAAACCAATTTGAAAGAAATGAAGTTTGGGAACTTGTGCCAAGACCCAATAATCATCTAATAATAGGCACCAAATGGGTTTTTAGAAATAAGCTAGATGAAAATGGTATAATAACTAGAAACAAAGCTAGACTAGTTGCAAAGGGATACAACCAAGAAGAAGGAATAGACTATGAAGAAACATATGCTCCCGTAGCTAGGTTAGAAGCCATTAGATTATTGCTAGCTTTTGCATGTTGTATGGATTTCAAATTGTATCAAATGGATGTTAAAAGTGCGTTCTTAAACGGCTACATTCAAGAAGAAGTTTATGTAGATCAACCTCCCGGTTTTGAAAATCATAAATTTCCAAACCATGTCTTCAAATTGAGAAAAGCTTTATATGGTTTGAAGCAAGCTCCAAGAGCTTGGTATGAAAGATTAAGCAAATTCCTTTTAGAACAAAACTTTGAAAGAGGAAAGGTTGATACTACATTGTTTATAAAACGCAAACATAATGACATCCTCTTGGTACAGATTTATGTAGATGACATAATATTTGGTGCTACTAATGAAAATCTTTGTCAAGAATTTGCCAAGATTATGCAGAATGAGTTTGAAATGTCCTTGATGGGAGAACTCACCTTCTTCCTTGGACTACAAATAAAACAAGCCATTGATGGAACGTTCATTAGCCAAACCAAATACTGTAAGGAACTACTTAAAAGGTTTGGAATGGACAAGGCAAACGAGATAGCTACACCCATGAGCACATCCTGCTATCTAGACAAAGACGAAAGGGGTAAGGACATTGAAATCACCAAATATCGAGGTATGATTGGATCATTACTGTATTTGACTGCGAGTAGACCTGATATTATGTTTGCGGTGTGCATGTGTGCTAGATATCAAGCATGTCCTAAAGAATCGCATTTGACTGCCGTAAAAAGAATTTTGAAATATCTTGTGGGTACTCAAAATGTTGGTTTATGGTATCCCAAAGGTGTTGAATGTAATCTTTTAGGATATTCTGATTCCGACTTTGCAGGGTGTAAGCTTGATAGAAAAAGTACTAGTGGTACATGCCATTTGCTTGGTAGTTCCCTTGTTTCTTGGCATAGCAAGAAACAAGCAAGTGTTGCATTGTCAATAGCTGAGGCAGAATATGTAGCAGCTGGTAGTTGCTGTGCTCAAATTCTTTGGATGAGACAACAACTTCTTGATTTTGGTATTACCTTGAATAAAGTCCCCATTAAATGTGATAATACAAGTGCCATTAACATCTCCAAGAATCCAGTAATGCACTCTAGAACCAAACACATTGAGATTAGGCATCACTTTATTAGAGATCATGTGTTAAAAGGGGATTGTGTACTTGAACATGTAGAAACCTCTAGGCAACTAGCGGATATTTTCACAAAACCCTTGGCTAGAGAGCAATTCATTCACATAAGAAGAGAGTTAGGCATACTTGACATGTCCAGTTGTGTTTGAATATTTTGATAAAAACATTGTTAAATGGCATAATGCATGGTAGATATCACATTTCATGTTTGGAACCTTGCTGTTTGATATGTTTGAAGTTTTTGACTTTATAATCGATTACATTGTTAATCCCAATCGATTACTAAGCTTCTGTTTCTTAGATAATCGATTAGACCTCACCCATAATCGATTACAATCATTCTGTTTCTAAGATAATCGATTAGCACCTACAAATAATCGATTACAACCATTCTGTTTCTAAGGCAATCGATTATCACTAATCCACAATCGATTACGAAGCTTCTGTTTCAAATTCAAAACGTTTCCTCTTCTTCATAATCGATTACCACCTTGCCCCAATCGATTAGGACGTTTCTGTTTCTAAACTAATCGATTACCCTAAGCCTATAATCGATTACCTTCTGTATGAAACGTTTGAAATTCCCCAGAAACAGTGATCTAATCGATTACCACCTGACTCGTAATCGATTAGTATGCGTTCTGATGAGTCAAAACTCCAATTTCCTAGGCTCACTCGAACAACTCCCTCTCTTAACTCACTTCACTCCTTTCTAAACTCTCTTTCCTCCTTCCTAAACCTAATTTTCAACTATAAATACCCTCTCATTCACCTTCTCATCTCACACTACCTCCTTTCTCCCAAACCTCTCTAAAACTCTCTAGCACTCATCTCTCTTCATCTCCTTCTTTTTGCATTTTCCACCATGTCTACCTCAAGGAATGTCAAGAGAGCTAGGTCCTCTACTGCTCAAGCCCATAACCCCCTTGATTTTTCAAGGTTCTTCTCCTCCCCTAGAGATCTTCAACACTTCATGAAGAACTTTTCTGAAAAGGAAATCATGACTCCTCACTACACCATTGCTGACACCTTTGACAACCCAAGCCTTACCTTCACCCAAAGCCTCAACCACTACAACCTCTTTCCCTTCTTATCCCTCAAAGAAGAAGAATACTATCCTGAGCTTATGAGAGTATTCTACTGCAACCTCCGCCTTGTCAATGGGATGGTTGAATCCAAGGTGAAAAATACAACCATCAAACTCTCAAATGCCCAATTTGCGGAAATTTCTAAACTGACTCTCAACAACGCTGACTTTGATGGAGGCGAACCTGAGGATGAATGGGGCTTCAATGCTCTTACTGCTCGCCAATCTTTATGGAAAGCTGACCGCCCTAGGAGCAACCACAAACTAGTTGGCCACTTGACCATGAACAACCGCCTGCTCCACTTCTTCTTGGTCAAGATGATTGTTCCCCGTGGTGGGAACTATGCTCTAGTTGAAGAGGATGATGTCCTCTTAATGTGGGCCATGCTCAACCACAAAGAGATCAACTGGGTTCAGTTGATCAAATTCCACATGCGCCATGCCAAGGACCAGCAAAAGCTCCCTTATGGTATCCTCCTCACCAAAATTTTCAAATTCTGTGGAGTAGATTTAGCAGGGGAACTCTCTGAGAAAGTGCCCCCTAGAGCTTGCATTGGCACCCATCACCTCACCAAAATGGGTCTTGTTTTCTCAAATGGAGCATGGTACTCACGAATGGAGGGCGTTTATGCCAACATTCCCTTCCAAGCTCCTGCTGAAGAAGCACCTGCTTCTCCTCCTCCTCCACCTCAACCACACGCTGCACCATCAGCCTCTTCATCTGCACCATAAGCTGACCCATTTGCATCTCTCTACGCCCATCTTGATCGCCGCTTCGATCGACTTGAAAACTCCCTCCAAGAGTTTTCAATGACCGAGCAGCAACATTTTGAGATGATGCAGCAGCGATATGAAAAGCTGGCTCACCAAATTGCAGAAATCCGCTTCTTCAACCCGGATAATTAGATTTTTAGTTATGTTCTGTTTAGCTGTTGGTTTCTTTTTTTGTTATTTTCTGCATTCTAAATAATTTTACCTCTTGTATTTCCCATTTTCTTTTCAATTCAATAAAAGTATCTTATTTCAGTTCATATTATTTCTCTTCACTGCTCTAATTATTTTTGATGATTACAAAGGGGGAGAAGAATATATGTTCATATGTTGGATAATACTCTGATTTTTGAAAAATATGGATAATATTGATAGATGCTCAGACTACAATTTTGAATATGCTCTGTTATTAAGAATATGGATAATAGATGCTCTGTTAACAAAATTCGAAAAATCTTATCTGTTTGTTAAATTCTTTTTGATAGGGGGAGAATTATAGATAAGAGATAATAAAACAATAGATAAAATAAGATAAGACATTGGCTGCTGAATTGATTTTTGAAATTGGTCATCTGCTATTTGAAAAAGAGATAATGTAGTAGAGTTGTTTTTGCAAAAGATAAGTCTATATTATTTAAACTAACAACCCTCAAGAGATGAACATAGTTGTCATCATCAAAAAGGGGGAGAATGTGTTTGAATATGTTAACAGGTCCAAAAGATGTGCAAGGATTTTGATAATGACAAGTACTCTTGAAGAAACCGATGCAAAAACAAAGACATGAAATCAGAATTGAAGTAACAGCGAAGCTAATCGATTAGGCCATAGATGCTAATCGATTAGGAGCTTTCTGTTTTGGAAGAAATTGCATCAGGTATGAAAGCTAATCGATTAGGGAGCTGAACAATCGATTAGGAAGCCACTGGAATTTAAGGTAATCGATTGCAAGACATGCTAATCGATTAGGATGCTACGAAAACAAATTAAATGCATCAGGTACAAGATTCTAATCGATTAGATGAAGTGAAATAATCGATTAGGAAGTCTCTGACTTGAAGCTAATCGATTACAACGCGAGGGTGTAATCGATTACGCTAGTGGAAAATCAGATTTAAGTGGGAAACCAGGTCATGTCTCCACCATTCTTCAAATTTCCACTAACTGCAACGGCTATGATGGACTAGGGCACTCCTCAACAGCTATCTTGACTCTATAAATTGAAGAGGAAGACAAGCACAAATACACAACCAAGAAGCAACAATTCATAGCTCTATTTTGTGTTTTGTAAGCCTATTTCTTGCATATTGTACTTTCACTTGTATATCCTCTCATCTTGAGAGATTAGAATTTGGAGAGCTTTTCATTTGTATATCTGCTCTATTAAGAGAGTATATTGATTGTAAACACAAACTCCAAACACACAAGTTATTCACTCTAGGTTGAGTGGTTGTTCACTCTAGGTTGAGTGGTTACAAAGGTTGTGGACTCAACCTTTGGGATATTGTGAGATTGAGAGATTGGGTGGGTTGCCCTTATACTTGTAAGGATTGGGTTCTTAAGTGTGGGACACTAGGAAGCCACAATTGCTCAAAGTTGTATCTCTAGTCTACAATAGTGGAAAATCCTCTAAGTGGGTTGCTTAGAGGCGAGACGTACACCGGATTGGGTGGAACTCGTTACATCGGTTTGCAAGCTTCTCTTCCTTACTCTTTTACTTCCATACATTGCATATTTGTTGATTGGTATTGTTTGGTGAGAAGATTATACTTGAACTTGCTTAATTTGCTATACCTTAGACATTGCACACCAAGTGCTTGCTAAATTGCCTCAGCAATACTTACCTCTTGTAGTGCATTGCATATCATTGTTACTTGCTTTCACTTGCATAATCTCATAAACTTGGTTAAAAAAAAATCAATTTCAAAGGTATTCCAAGCAAAAGTTTTATAACTCAATTCACCCCCCCTCTTGAGTATTGAGGCCACTTGAACAACACTTGATGTCCAAGCTGGGGGCAAGGAGATGAATCTGACCAGAGGACATGATGGTATTTGGCGGTTTAGAAATCGTGTTGTTGTGCCTGCTATGGGCGATTTCAGGTAGTTGGTGTTATCTGAGGCACATAAAAGCTCTTTAAGCATTCATCCCGGTGTTACAAAAATGTACCATGATTTGAAGGAAGAATTCTGGTGGCGAGGCATGGAATGAGCGATCATAGAGTATGTAAGATCTTATGTGGTGTGCCAGAAGTGTAAGGTTGAACACCAGAGACCTCCTGGATTGCTTCAACCACCTGAGATTCCAATTTGGAAGTGAAGAGTATCACGATGGATTTTGTATCTGGGTTACCTCGGACCCGTTCTGGATGTAATGCAATATGGGTAATTGTGGATAGATTGACCAAGAGTGCTCACTTCTTGGCCATGAACATAAAATGGTTACTGGACCGGTTGGCTAGATTGTACATTACCGAAATAGTAAGGTTGCATGGTGTACCTTCAAGTATTATTTCAGACCGTGATCCTCAATTTACTTCCAGATTCTGGGGAAGTTTACAACAGGAATTGGGTACTGAACTGAGATTAAGTTCAGCTTATCATCCTCAAACTGATGGCCAATCTGAGTGTACAATTCAGCCTTTAGAGGATATGCTTAGAGCCTGTGTATTAGAGCAAGGTGGCTCATGGGAAAGATACTTGCCATTAGTGGAATTCGCTTATAACAACAGCTATCATAGTAGTATTGGTATGGCTCCATATGAAGCTTTATATGGTAGAAGGTGTCGTACACCTTTATGTTGGAATGAAAATGGTGATGCTATCCATTTGGGACCCGAATTAATCCAAGAAATGAATGAACAGGTTGCCTTGATTTGAGAGAAAATAAAGATTGCCCAGGATCGACAGAAAAGTTACTATGACAATCGTCATAGGCCACTTGAGTTCCAGGTAGGAGATTGGGTATTTCTGAAGGTTTCACCTACCAAAGGCGTAGGTCGAATATTGAAGAGTCATAAACTTAACCCGAGATACATTGGGCCATATCAGATTTTGGAGAGGATTGGTGATGTCGCTTACCGATTGGATCTCCCTCAATCGTTAACTAATATCCACAATGTGTTTCGTGTGTCACAATGTCGAGCGTATATTCCTTATGATTCCATGATTGTGCCGGCAGATTCTATCGAGTTAAAAGAGGATTTGACGGTGGAAGTAGCACCTATCTGCATTGAAGAATACCAGACTAAACGGTTAAGAAACAAGGAGGTACCATTGGTAAAAGTGAAATCGCAAAATCTAAATGGAATAACCTATACATGGGAGTTGGAATCAGACATGAGGCGGTTGTACCCCGATCTTTTCCAATAAGGTACTTTGATTTCAGGGACGAAATCCCTTTTTAGGGGGGTGGATATAACATCCCTAATAATTTAGTAAAATTTTGATTGGCGGAAGATATTAAAAATTTCCTTTGAGATTTATTTGAGACTTTGGGAGTTATTATTATTATAAATATAATTATAAATAATTAAATATTATGGAAATAAATAAATTTATTTGATTGACTAATTACAAAAGGTTAAATGAAGAGTAATTGGAAGGAAGTAAATTTAGAAGTTACCAATGGGGGTAAAAGGTAAAAGTTTAATTAAAACTTTTAAAGAAATTATAAAAGAATAGGGAAAGGACAGTTTTGCCCCTAGGCCTTAAAATAACAAAGCCTTCTTCTTCTTCCTCATTTTACGCCAACGGCTTCTTCTTCTTCTTCCTTACATGGCCGTGAGCTTGCATGTCCCAAGGGAAGGACCATTTTGCATCGAAACTTCAAATTAACCACGTTTTTGAGATCGTGGCTTCGAGGTGAGTACAATGGACCCATTAGAGTTGAGTTATCTCTACCCTCTTCACTTTCTCTCTTTAGGCGATGACCATGCATGGTAGGGGAAGCTTCTATTTTTCACTTCTCCAGTGCATGGGAGTTTGAAAACGGTATTTAGAACAATTAGAGTAGTATAATGTTAATGGGTTTTACATTTCGACCTCCGTAGGCAGCGAAACGAATGTCGGAAGGACGAGTGACAAAGCGAGTGTTAGATTCGGAAGTAAATCTTGAACCAAGCACTTAGAGGACGCAACCGGCATCAAGAACAAATCATCGAAGCTTGGAATCGAGGTAAGGGGGTGTTCGGGTTATAATTAATTAGAATAGGTGCGTATTTTGGGTTTGGGTCGTCGAACTAAATATTAAAACGGTAAGAAAGATTACTAGATGAAAGTTGTATGTGCATGTATACATGAATGTGAATTGTATATGGTTTATGGTGATTATGAGATTAAAGAGTTTTGTATTGTGATAAATCGTTGTGTATAGTGGCGTTGTGATGGCGGGATTGACAAGTAGGTCTCCCATTTGATGAATATGATTTGTTGTTAATGGCCACATGATATATGATATGAGGAATATGATGTATATGTATGATTATGTGGTGTGGGACGGCCGACGGTATGTATAGCCCCTCGTTTTCTGGCTCCCGTGGTTTTTGTGCCCAGTTGAGCTACCCAGTGGTCAAGTAGGACCCAGTGGTTAAGGTGGAGAGTCAAGTAGGACTCGGTGGACCAAGCAGGATTCACGGGGTGTCAAGTAGGACCCCCAGCTGAAGGTCAATCCTTTAGTATCCGGATACTAGGCGTCGATTTTATGTGAGAGTCAGTAGTGATAATTAATGAAATGATTGACATTGTGTGATGATGTGCATGTGCTCTATTATATTTGTTGGTTGTGATTTGCATCCTGAGGATAATGAATTTGAATGAAGTCTATAATTGGTAAGTATAGGTTGATGATAAGAGGCGAGACTAATTGCATAGTGTAGAGTTAGTAAATATGTATTTTGTTATTTAATTACCATTCTAGATTAATTACGATACCAAACACTCACCCTTGTTGTGGTTTCTTTTAATTTAGTAACCAGTGACAGGGAAGAGGTTGAAGCCCCGGAGGTGCGCCAAGCGGAGGATTGATGCCAAGGAGCAGAGGAAATTATGAGTGAAAGGATGTGTGCAATGTGTATTGTGTTATATGTATGTTAATGTTTATATATTTCCTATGTGTGCTGGACTAATTTAGATGTGATCAATGTGGTTATGAATGTTTGTGATAAGTAATGGATAAAAATTGCATGTTGGTTGATGAGAAGATGAATTCATGATGAGTAGATAATGAGATGTTCATGGATATGATAAGCTTTATGAATTAGACATATATACATCTTTATGGGCAGGTTCTACTTATTCATGAGAAGAGTGAATGATGCGTATATGTGTGGATTGTTCATCCCCTGTATGATTTGGCTATGAAGTGTTGATGTGTAGGTCATAAATTTCAATAGAATGCGTTTAATGCGTAGGAATTAGGATTAAGATGCATAATAGTGGAATCAATTCCATATGCGTACTTGAATAGGTGTAATTGGAAGTTGGGGGTTATGAATTATAGCCCTTTATGATGAGTGTTTGAGATTTTGTATAGTTGTTTCATGCATGAGTTAGGAACTAGCATAGTCAAATGATGATTTATAAGGTTTTGGTGCAATGGAGGGAATGCAACAGCTTAAATATGTTAATTGTGGTTTGTGGAAAATGGAATGGATCCATTTTTCCAAAAATGGACTCCTTGGTTACCTCAAAATGCCTTAAAATGAGATAAACGCGTTTATGCGCATAAATTTCTCGTTTTTAGGAATTTTCGAGTGCGGCCAGTTGCCACACATCACAATTAATATGTTTTGGCTTGTGTTAAAATTTGGTGGCATTCCGATATCGTTTACATGGGTTTTGGTAGTCAAGAAGTTTGTTTTTCTATAAAATCTGCATAATTTCTGCAGAATAACAGGGTGTAATCGATTAGACCTTAAGGTGTAATCGATTACAAGGCCTCTGTCTTTAATCTAATCGATTAGGCATCAGAGTGTAATCGATTATGGGTCATCCAGAACCATTGTAATCGATTAGGCTCTGAGTGGTAATCGATTAGAGGAAACACCTGATGCATTATATAAGTTCCAGCAGCTGGCTAATCAATTATGGGAAGTGTAGTAATCGATTAGGTGTCCAACAGTAACCTTCTAATCGATTAGCCAAGGTTCTGTAATCGATTATGGACCAAACAGAGCCATGGTAATCGATTAGGGTCACTGATATAATCGATTAAGAATTACCCTGATTCATTATGCCATTTCAAGGAGTTCAGTAATCGATTATCCGTTGTCTTGTAATCGATTAGAGACTTGATTAAGTATTATTAAACGTGAAAAAAATTTATTGTGAAAATTAATTAAACGGATATAAATAAATGTAAAATGACGAAGGACGTTACATGATATGTAAGTTTAAGTGTTTCAGGAAAACATAAGGCTTCAGTTACAAAAGAAAGGGGGAGTATGTGTGTCAAAAGCTTGGAAGAATCCTTAAAGTATGATCTCAACATAAATCCTTGATCCAAAATAGGAAAATCTTAAAGTTTAGAAATTCGCTTTCAAGAGAAAAGATCCTTGCATCTGAATGTTTTACCAGGCCTAGTTCAGAAAAGTTTATCTTATATCTCAAGGTCGGAACATCAGACCTCACTTTCACATGTGCTTCAAAACTCCTAGACCTTGCAAAGGCATTTGAATATCTTGCGTCTGAAAATTGTCTTATCATCAACACCTTATGAATCACCAGAACCAAAATCCTCTTAAAAGAAAGTTCCTATACAAGTCTAGCTCAAAGAATCTCAACGGACAGAAAACATCCTCGTAAGCACGTTTAAGAAAAGACCCATAAAAAGAAGAATGATAAAGCAAGGCAAACTATATTCTATTCTAACAATGTTTAGTCTTTCATCCGTGCCTCCAGAAGTCGCTTGTGAAAGAATACTTGAGTCTGTCCTAGGAGTGGGTGCTATAAAATAATACTCATAGGAATCCAGAGGGGTTTGGTGTGTTGAAGCACGAGTTATGCTTAAGCCAGGAGTGGCTGGAGTCAATGATACTTAGAGCATGAGCTGTGCTCAAGCCAGGAGTGGCTGGAATCAAGAATACTCAGAGCATGAGTTGTGCTCAAGCCAGGAATGACTGAAATCAAGAATACTCAAAGCATGGGTTGTGCTTAAGCCAGGAGTGGCTGGAGTTAATAATACTCAACATCTAATGTAAATGATTTTTACATAGTGGAAATTCTTCAGATTTGAAGGTACTGGATGTAGTCTCCGGGTTGGAGGTGAACCAATATAAATTGCTTATATATTGTCTCTTTCCCTCTGACTCTTTAACTATCAAAAGTCTGGTGCATTATCATTAATATCTTTGATAGTAAAAGTTTGGTAAATAACGCTCGCTCAATTAAGGAATCACGCTCTCCAAATAAGCAAAAGTCTAGTCCGCTGTGCAAAACGCTCTTACGTTTAAATATCACTTTTTGGTTTGAAAAAGTAAACAAACTTATTCAACTCCCTTCTAAGTCTGTTCTCCAAACCATCAAAATGTTTTGATAGTTGCCTGAATATCAATCTCATTATAGATTGATGCAAGCATGCATTGTATTTTCCTTTTCATGTGAAATGTGTATTGTTTACAGATTGGAGATTATTTCTCTTTAGTGGTTTATGCCTCTAATTGTTTACAGATTATTAGTGCTCAGTACAGTTCAATTATGTAGTTGCAGTCACTGATTTTGGTGCATGTGTATATCTTGCAGGTTTATGTGATTGTTGTTTAAGCAGGTTTGAATGCTCTATACGACGATCTAGACTGTTGTCAAAATTTTTTTGGTAATTTCTGCTGTTTAAGGGTCCTAAATAAGTATTGTTAGGACCTTCAGAAAGTTTAATATTGGCTTTTTAATCAATATTATTAGTATTATTAGGTTTCTCGCTTTGGAATCTTTAGTTCACGAGCCCGTTGAAATTTTAGAAAGTTCAATTTAGTTCAATTTTCAAAAAATTTTTTGCATGTGTTGCTTGCTTTCAATTCAACGTTATTTATTTTCAGTATGAAAATTTTTAATTATAAGTTAACAAACAAAAATTGGAATATAGTTAAAATTTTCCATAGGTAGTATTAAAAAAGATGGTTAATTTAGTTAAAATTTTTAGATTTTAAAACTGAAATATAACTAAAAAATTTTATTTTTAAAACTGGATTCAACAAAAACCAGATTTGAATTTAAATTTAGATAAAATCCAGATTTAAAAAACCAGATTTGACTAAAATTGGATTTTGAATTTTAGATTTGGATAAATCCATTTTTAAAAAATTGGATTTGGATCAAATCCACTTTAGTATAAAAAATAGATCTATTTTAAAATCCAATCTTAATAAATGGTTTTAAATTAGATTTGGATTGGATTTACACTTATCAAATCCATGCATGCCCCTATGTTAAGTATGATTTCGTTTGAATTATGATTCTCTTTCTTAAAACTGAACAAAATTGGCTTAAGTATAGTTGAGCTTCTAAGTTTTAAATCAAGAGTCATTAATTATTTCTAAAAATTAAAAATTAGTAAATTATGTATATTATATTATTATATTATTTATTAATTTAAGAGTATAATTTGTGCACACTCACCTACTCAATAAGTTTCTATTAGTTGTAAGCTATATCTTTGTATTTACTACTAATAATAAATTGACTAAAAAAATCTATTATGTTTATTAAATATCTAGGTTTAAAACAAAATTGAAGTAACACATTAACCGAATTAATTTAAATAGTAAATGTTTAATTTGAAATTTGTATTTTATTACATATTTTTGTGTTATACGGTTCAACTTATTTTTTTTTACATTAAAATTGAATCAAACCACATTGTGAAAATCCCTAATGGATAGATGTAAATTGATCAATGTTGAGAACTCGATGGGTTAGATATAAATAAAATGATGAGTTTTGACCATTCTAGGGTAGAAAAAACAAATTTGTGAAATGAGGTTGAATTCTTTTAATTATTTGAGGTGAAAGTTATCAACTCAATTATTATATGTTACATTGTCAAAAAAAACAAAATGTGTATTTCGCTATATGGGGGCAAAATGTATACATGTGTGACAAGTATCATCACATGGTGTATTTCACAAGAGATGAAGACAAAATATATTGACATTTCATATTTACAGAGATGAAATACATACTAAGCTGATAAGTGTCCAGTTCGCCCTTGGAAGGTGTGAAATTTGACCAACGTTGTTGTTAGCGGTTAAAACTCCAACCACAGACAATGCTCCTCCCACATTGGATGCAACACAAATTACGTAGGATTGTGGTTGGTATCATAAATATTTTAAAATGATCTTATGACATTAAAATATAAAAATTATATATTTGTTAAAAAGTTTTATTATAACTCTTTATGCTGAATTACAATTTTCTTGTAGCAATTTAAGAATTAAAACCTAAAAAAATTAAATCAACTAAGGATTAAAACTAAAATAAAAAATAAGACCATTGACCAAAAAATTACTGAAGCTAGCATAAATACGGATTAGACTTTAATGGTCCAACAAACTTGTGATCATTGATGGTCATCACATTTTGTTTGAAATCTTGTTCGTTCAAATTGAAAGTAAAGTATACTACAACTCTATAGTGTCCCTTTATTGAAAAGAAGTCTCTACTCCAGTCTCTAACCAACAATCAGCGAACCATTGTTTTCCTTCTATGTTGGTAATATGGTGGGTTGGGGGCAGGTTTAGGTCTTCTCGATCCCAAAGCCATGAAAGGCAAGGCAGGTTCGAGTGTTGTTTTAAAGAAAATGTTAGAAATTATGCAACCCAAACTCATCCCCATAGGTTCTTGCTGGGTTTAGGGAAACTTACGAGTTTTGTGTTTTATTATATTTTTTAATTTTTATTCATTTTAATAACATAAATATATTTTAATAGAAGTAGTATATGTCTAATACATTCTAATTAAAGTCATATTTGAAAATAATCTTAAAAATAAAAAATAATAATAAACTCAAGAGGTACGTCATATTTTAAAAAAAATATATTAATTTATTATTATTATTAACTATAATTATAATTAAAATTAGTTAAGTTTTACAATGGGTCGAGTACTAGTATTTCCAAACTCGTCCCACCCAGTCTGATTAGGGTCGGGGTAAAGTTTCTTTTAAACCAAGTCAAAACAAATTTTCTTCATCGGAGTTTGTATCCATAGGTTCAAGCCTTATTGCCATCACTATTTTTCTCTCATTTGAAATGTTGATTTGAAAGGAAAAACAATAGTTCACTTATTTAAAATTGAAATAATTTTTTAATTAAAAGATATTATAAAACTAATATATTTTAAGTTTAGTCCAAACACACATGATCTTAGATAAAATACAATAACAATTAAGGATATAAAGTTGGTGTATTAAAATCTGATGTGATAAATCCTGTATGTTTCTGTCATCACGGTATAATATTTATGCATAGAAAATCAGTATAAAAGTAGGAGAATTGGAAAAGTGAAGGCGAATGGTACTAATCGCGGGCCCATGTTTGAAAAAAAGTGTTAAGCAATATCCAGAAGGTGGGTCTATAAATGCTGCATAGTTTCTTCAAACGAGAGAGTATAGTAGTAGATAGACCTCTCTCATCTCATCCCAGTCTCAGCAACCCCTTGTTCTTGTCACTCCCCGTTTCCATCTAGTGGACCAATAAAACGGTAAAAGAAATAAAGAGGTTTTTCTTCACTTTAACTTCTTGTGTTGTTGAGTAAACAAACATGACTATGGAAGAGGGCAGGGAGGTGAGTGAGGAATACACACAAGATGGAACTGTCAATCTAAAAGGCAAACCTGTTCTTAGATACAAAAGTGGCGGTTGGAAAGCTTGCTCCTTTGTTGTTGGTAACCTCCTACACTTGTATATGTATAGTCATTTTCATTTTTAACTCAAAAAGTTATTCTTTTCAAATGTTGATCTATGATTAAGGGCAGTCAATATCTCACACCACACCACACCATGTCATATTTAGTGCCTAATCATTCTTCCACTTTTTACACAGTCAGTACACACTCCTTAATTTCTACTACTCATCATCTAGTTCGTGTGGTTAACAGTTGACCTAAGACTAATTTTGTTTTTTCTTTTTAATTAATGTATAATAATTGATCTTGCTCCGTTTTGCTTTCTGTCAGTTTTGTCCCTTTAGAGTCTAACAGGCTTTTTAAAATAAATTAAAATTTACAATAAGATAGTTATAAATTAAATAACCAGAAGATTCGGTTAAGTGGTAGTTCAACATTTTGCCTCTTACGTATGTGGTTAATGATTCTATCTTTAATATGTAGATTACTAGAAAGAGATTAGTCTTTAAACTTTACAAACTTTACTAGCAAATTTTGTTATGCCAAGCACTCTCTTTGTACAGATAGCCCATGTTTTTCAAAATGAAGATTGTCAGTTCTTATGTTTTTGGCTGACTCCAGATTACTCATTTACTTAACAATTTAGATGTTTTGAATGGATATGTAACTAAACTAACTATTCTTCGATTTCAAAACTTTGTATTCATTTATTTGAATATATGAAACTTAATTTCAGAAAATAGAAACAGAAACTAATTTAGCTAGTGGTACAGCACACAAGATACATACTGAAAGAAAGGAAACAACCAGTATAACTTGAACAGCTTGAATTACTCCTCATTGGGTGGAAATATTACAGAGGAATTAACGAATTGTGATTTGTATTGGTTGGATGCAGTGTACGAGATATTCGAAAGAATGGCATATTATGGGATATCATCAAATTTGATCCTATATTTGACAAAAAAGCTTCACCAGGGCACTGTAGCCTCTGCAAATAATGTGACCAATTGGGTTGGCACCATTTGGATAACACCCATATTAGGCGCCTACATTGCCGACGCTTATCTTGGTCGCTATTGGACTTTTGTCATTGCCTCCACCATTTATCTTTCGGTAATTCTCCCTCGATTCCACCTTTCTTTTATCAATTCCTTCTCTTCATTTTAACATATTCATCTATTATAGTTTGTTTTTATTTATAATCGTAAAATAATGTATAGGAAAGAGATATTTTGATTTGAAATGTTAAAAGGAAGGTTGGAAAAGAAAGATAAAAAAATAAAATAAAAGATGCAGTATAACAAAAAGGAATAAAGAATCAAAAGTGATAAAAGAAAATTAATTAAAGGGTGTTTAGTTTGAAGTTAAAGTTAGTCAAATCAATCCTAAAAAAAATCTTACAGTCAAATAGAGTTTTGATCAATAATTAAATTTTTTTATTTTTATAATCTCATTTCCCCTATTACATACCAAAGAGATACTAATTATAAGAGTTCATGTAATCTATCCAATGTCCTTATGTAACATAAAAAATAAAAAATAAAGCTTTTTATTTTAAAATATTATTAATGTTTAACCATCTTAATTTTTATGTAATCTCTATACTATTTTTATTTTATCCGTACAAAATTATAAACAAAATGTAATCATAAAATAATTAGTCAACTTAATCAATATTGAGGAGTCACATGGGACAGGTAGATACAGATTTGATTCACTCAATTAATCACAAAATTAAAACATCTAGAAAGCCTAGTGGGTCTTGGGCTTGGCATTTTATCTTATTAATTTGGTGGTATTTCCTTTAACCAAAAAAATAAAATAAAATTTGGTAGTATATATCCATTTTACCACATGGAGCGAGGTTAAGATAATATTGCGTATATGGGGGGAAACGTGCAGATTTCAAGTTAATTTCCTTACTATCAATACGCTATAGTACTAACAAAAGTATTTAATTAATGATTGAGGGTCAGTTACATCAAAGAGGAAATGAAATTTTATGGTGAAAAAATTTTGTCGTTTATAATAATTTTATTTATTTTGAACTAAAAATATATAAAAGTCTATAACGGTGATAGTAGTGATTATGTCTTGATGGATGATGATAACCGGGTCATGAAAATAGTGATAATAATGATAGTGATAGTAGTGATGGTAAGAATGATAATAAAAATAATAATAAATAGTTGTAGTGATAATACCAAATAGAATGGTGGTAGAAGTTAGAAACTAGATAGCATCCAAAAAGTGAAATTGAAAAACATGTTTAATTTTTTGATCACCCTTTCCAAACCAATGGGTGTGGATAGCATCTTCTCCGCATTTCAACTCCCCACTCCCACATGTTAGAAATTTAGAAAAAAGAATGGTGGGACAAGACTCGCCCAAGATCTTTGGTGCATCGATGTACCCTTTCAAATATAAAAATCATTATAAAGATGTAGATCTTGATCTCCACCTTCCTACCCGCATATTTTGACCATAATAGTATCGATTCTGTTAATCAAACTTATGAAATAATAAATACAGATGTCTTTTTTTCACTAAGATATGCATAAAAATTAAATTCATAATCATACACACATATAAAATAAACCATCCTTTTATAATAAGGATTTCTTTTATCATAAATTAAGATTCCTTTTTTGGTACTGTATTCTTTCTGTAATTATGCATGGAATCTCTCGTATAAATTAATATTAAAAGTTTGAGCACATAATTTTATGAATTAGATTAATTAAAAGGATTCAGTCTTATGAACCCTAAAGTTCAATCATACTATATTGCATGCCACTAGCTGATTAGTCTTCGTAATTTAAGTGCAATATTGTTGGTTGGATAAGTGGAATGTTGCTATCAGTGGACCAATAATACACTAATTCACGAGTCTGGTTGCTGATAAGAGACAAGCAAGAGAATCTTGAAGGATAACCAGTCAAAAAGGAACTTAACCTTGACATTTTAGGATTAATGAATGGTCAGAGCTAGTATACAATTTTTTTAAGAGTGTGACATCACTAACACGGATGACTTTAGATTTTTCATTTTATATATTAAATCTGGTTCTAAAAAATTATATATTAAATATTATAATATATAAATAAATACTAATATTAGCACTCTCATTTTTAATAAACAGAAAATTCGCACCCGCAATCTCTCTCTTTGTTGTTTCAATTTAACCTGCTATTTTTCTGTTTTCATTATTTGTCTAAGGAATAGCTATAATAAAGTTAAGATATATAGAATATGTTCATACAAATATTAGCAAAATATTGAAAGCATGTGGTGTCTAAGAAAGATATGCAGCTAGGTAGTAGGAAAGTGTCTGAGTCATTTTGATAGTCTTATTCAAAGCATGTGGTGTTCTCTTCATACTGATGATGACGATAGTGGACCGCAATTTTCTTGGATGTGTGTGAATGCTGCTAAAGTATGGTTCTTAAAGTCCACGACACTGGTTAACATGTTTTTGTACCTACATGTTGTAGAATTGAAATTATAAACATCATTCAGTCCAAATGATGCATCGCGTTCATGACAGGGACATGGTGCGGTTGTGGGGCTAGCGGGTTATAGCAGAATCTTATTGCAAAGACTAAGACAAAATCTGCAATACAAAGATTATGACTCATTTTGGTTATAAAAGAAAAGTAAACAAAAAGGGGTAATTGATAAATAAATTGTTATATTGAAATATACAATAAGTGATCGTCATGCAAAGTGTTTAAATTGTCATGTTAAATGATGTAGTAACGGGAGAATTTACACTAAAATTGGCATTTTAAATCAATTTCATATGCACACAAACTTGTAATTTTTCTTGCTTATTTATAAATTTAAACACACATATTTTAATATATACCCTTTTAACTCTTTAAAACTACACAATGCAAGATTTCTTTTGATATACCCTTTCACACAACAGAACGTGAATTCGATTCTTTCTTTTTGACAAAATTACCAAATTAATTACTAATTTTGTTCTATTGAAATAAAATTATTTGTTGCTGTTATATAGTTACATTTTTGTTGACATTGGCAGGGTATGTCTCTGCTTACACTAGCAGTGTCCCTTCCTAGCCTAAAGCCACCTCAATGCTTTGAAAGTGATGTGACAAAATGCGAGAAAGCCTCCACACTACAGCTTGCAGCGTTCTATGGTGCACTTTATGTTCTTGCAGTGGGAACCGGGGGAACCAAGCCCAACATCTCCACCATAGGAGCTGATCAGTTTGATGATTTTCATCCCAAAGAGAAGTTACATAAGCTCTCTTTCTTCAATTGGTGGATGTTCAGCATCTTCTTTGGGACCCTTTTTGCAAACACTGTTCTGGTGTATATCCAAGATAATGTGGGTTGGACACTTGGTTATGCTCTTCCAACTCTTGGTCTTTTAATATCAATCACGATATTTGTGGCAGGTACTCCTTTCTATAGGCACAAATTGCCTGGAGGGAGTACCTTCACTAGAATGGCTATGGTCATTGTGGCTGCTTTGAGGAAATGGAAAGTGCCTGTTCCACGCGACCCTAAAGAACTATATGAACTTGATGTGGAAGAGTATGCCAAGAAAGGGAACTACAGAATTGATTCCACTCCAACTTTGAGGTATAAAATTCTATCCTGAGGCTGTATTTGGTTCCACTTTTTTTCCTGCTTTTTTAACAGGATAAATCACATCTATTACAAAATAAAACAACATTTTGTTTCTTGCATATTAACATGATAAACCACGTTGAATATAAGTGTGAGCTTGGTAAAGGTAGCTTATTGTTTACTTAGGAGTTTATACTTCTTGAAAAGTTAATAAACAACTGTTTGATAAATATAAAATAAGAGGAGTTTATAGTTTTTTAGTTTTTGAAAACTACTTAAGGTAACTTATGACTTTTTAATAATTATAAACTCCTTTGTTAGTAGTTAATTATCATTTTTATTTTTATATTTTTTTGAAAGTAATAGTTTTTATCTCTAACATAATTATAATATTATTATATTTACTTTAAAGTCATTTAATATAATTTAAGCTAGTTTTATTAAATAATTATATTTTAATTAAGTATTGACTATAAAAAAGTCATAAACCATAAATTATAAGGTGTAAACTCGTTTTACCTAATAAACCCTAAATAACTTTCAGATTATACGTAATTTTAGTTAAATCCAACTTGAAACAAAATAGGACTGTAATTTGTGATGTGTTTAACATATAACATACATGTGCAGGTTTCTGGACAAGGCAAGTGTCAAAATTGGTTCAAATACTAGTCCGTGGATGCTATGCAGTGTAACACAAGTAGAGGAGACAAAGCAAATGTTAAGGATGATACCAATCTTGGTGGCCACATTTGTTCCTAGTACAATGGTGGCTCAAATAAATACCCTCTTTGTTAAGCAAGGTACCACACTTAACAGACACATAGGAAGCTTCCAAATTCCACCAGCAAGTTTGGCTGGATTTGTTACTGTGTCCTTGCTCATCTGTGTTGTGCTCTATGACCGTTTCTTTGTCAAGATCATGCAAAAGTTCACCAAGAATCCAAGAGGGGTTACCCTTCTTCAGAGAATGGGAATTGGCCTTGTAATCCACACTCTGATAATGACCATTGCATCAGGGACTGAAAGATATAGACTTAGAGTGGCTAGAGAACATGGGGTGGTTGAAAGTGGAGCACAGGTTCCTTTGAGCATTTTCATTTTGCTTCCTCAGTTCATACTCATGGGAACAGCTGATGCATTCTTAGAGGTGGCCAAAATTGAGTTTTTCTATGATCAAGCACCAGAGAATATGAAGAGCATTGGAACTTCATATTCCTCAACTACCTTGGGCATTGGAAATTTCATAAGTTCCTTTCTTCTCTCAACGGTGTCACACATCACCAAACAAAATGGTCACAAAGGGTGGATTTTGAACAATCTGAATGAGTCTCATCTTGACTACTACTATGCCTTTTTTGCAGTACTAAACTTCTTGAACCTTATCTTCTTTGCGTTTGTTACAAGGTTCTATGTATATAGAGTTGAAGTTTCAGATTCCATAGAAGTGCTTGCAAAAGAACTGAAGGAAAAGACAGGATCTAATAATGTGAACCCCGAGACGAGTTGATAGGATATTTATAGTGGGAGAAGGCCAAGTCCAAAAATTTCAAACCTGCTCTATGTACAAATTTGAATGACCAAAAGAACAAAATGTGTGTGAACCTAATCAAGTTATAGCTAGGACCGTTTTGGAGCGTGATCATTTTCCTTATCTCGTGGAGGCTATGAAAAATGTCATGCATCTTGAGAGAACAAGGTCGGAAAAGGGGTTGTAATATGTTTGCAGTTTTTTCTCTTTTAATCAAGAAATTGTAAAATAAAGGGTTGAAGAAAAAACAAAATCTATCAGGTTAGATTTCATTTTCTTTCACTAAGATACAATTGCTGTAATATGAAAGTATATGGTGGCAAATTACATGTTACAAAGATTGCAAAGTACCAATTTAACTGCCTACATTCTAGTTGCAAAATTCAGGCAAGTATGGAAGTTGTTTTTTAATAATTTCTTTTCAAATAGTTTTCATACATAGGAGTTAGAAAAACATTGTCAGAAGAAATTAATCCAAATTGTAAGTACTGAATATAAAAATGTGTAAACTGAAAACAAACAACAACTAAAATTTTAAAATGTTTAGGAGTTTGTTTGGTAAACATAGATTAGAAATACCTTATCTAAGAGATTATACATTACACCCTAAATTTAAAAAATTAAAAATTAAACAAAATAAACTTTACAATGTTTAGAAAAACAGACTGAACTGTGAAAATTTGACCAAAAAACTTCAGTTTGAGTGATCCAAGAAATTGTGACAGCAAATAACTGGTCAAAACCAAATAAAATTTGGTCCGAGTAAACTGGTTTGAACTCCTCTTTATGATCGGATTCTTCCTATTTTAGAATCATTTGGAGAACCGGAGGTGGCCCAGAAGCTCTAACTCAGCCCAGATGAAGCATTCACATGTTCCAAATTCGTTAAGGAATACTTTAATCGCATTCACATGTTCCATATTCGCTTCCCACTGCATGTTTTTCCTTGTGATTTGATGGTTCATGCAACCGCACATTCATTAACTGGTGCTTTCGCACTTGTTGTGCTGTGAATATATGCACTTTCTTTTTTCCATTTTCTACATTCCAAGCATCATTTAATTCATTCTTCACCAACCTTCCCCTACCATTTTTAAAATGCATGTACTTGTGCTGTGAATATATGGATTTATGATTTATAACATAAACAAAACGTGTCATTCTGAAAATACATTATGAATAGGACATGGCATATACCGCTACTTGATTCTATAAATAAATTTGTGATTCAGTTGATTTAATTGAAGTTATGGAATCCTATCTTTTGTGAAACTTGGTTATTTTATACACATAGTTCTGCGACAATTATTAATGCACGTGCTTGTTGCTTCTGTTTACATGTTAATAACTTGGTACTTGCTGATCGTACTCTGCATGCCAGACATCACGGTGCACATATTATGATGACACTTTGATTTTCAGCCGTGGTTTGAAATCATTACTCCTTGACATATGAAATTCTGCGTTTAGTTCATGTGTATTCAATATAAGCAATTAAGTTGAAACAATATGAGCGTTTGTGGTAATTAAATGGTAGATACATTTATGTTGTTCTACAGTTAACAATTCAATTGACTGTATGTTACTGCAAATGGTGAAGTGATTTAGCCTATTCTGTGTTTAGTTAGTAGTACCGATGAAGTCGATGTTCAACTTCAATGAAGGAAGTTCTCTTGAGAAATGCAATCAGGATATTGAAGAGTCCTAAGATTGTTTGATTTGTTGGTTAAATAGAGTTGATATTGTAAGGTATCTAAAACAATGTATGAGATCAACATTAAACATGCACCGAGATTACATATACGAGCTCTTACAAAAGACACTAGATTTATGCTTATGGTTGATATCTTAAGAACCGCCCAGTTTGCAAAATATTTTCGGTTGGAGGAAAATGGTATCAAGACTAGCTAATAACAGTATCATAATTTATAAATTTTGATGATACCGAAATATTAGACGATTTTATATACTTCTAGTGCAGTATTAACCTTTATTGTGACGGGGACTGAGTACTTGTCTTGTGATCTAGGTAAATAGTGATCTAGGGCACTTATCTTTCATCAGTGTTTCAATTGATCAGAATGTGGGCGTATACAGAGGGCCACAATTGTTCAATTCCAAAGAGAAATGGATAAAGGTTTTCCTATCAAACAGAGGAAAATTATGGCTGAATTGTCATTCACAAGGCACACATGTCACCCTTCTATGTGTTCACATATATCTGAACCGTGCAAAATATTTCCACAGGACTTGGACAGCATGGTTTATACATTATCTATTTACAATCAAATTATCAAAACTACTCATATCAGGAGATAAGGTCAGAGAGAAAAACTGTACAGTTAATGGAGGGGACCCTTCTTCCACAATGTAAAGGTATCTAAAAGGAGAATGTTGATCGTGGGGACCAAGAAGTACTAATAGTAATACTTACGTTTTGAAGGATCAAATATATACCCACTTATTGTGGTTATTTAATTTCTAGATCAGAATAAATATTAGTGTACTCTTGGCTGCACCATCAATTTCTCTTTATTGAAAATCTTTGCAACTATAGTCATCTTTTCTTGAAATCTTATTATTTCCTAACCTCTTGTTGACAAGAATAATTCCTCTTCTACTGTTATATGTGCAGGTCGTTGGTTTAATAATTGGAGTTGTCCCTCAACTTTGAAAGGCATTAGTTGGTGATAATGCACCTCTTCGTGCGGTTCTAGACTCTGCATCCATGCTAGAGTAATTAGACTTTGGCATCTTGATGACGATGGGTCTCTCTATTTGTCCTGTGTCAATAACTAGACCAAAGTAGTACAATTGCTTCAATTGATTCTTAAATATTATTATGAATAATATTTTCGAGACAAAAAAGACTTGTTAACAGCAACTCATGGCAGATCCTTTAGTCAACTTATTAGAGATATAAAGGAGGACCCTTAGTTGCATTTTATGTGTTGACTTTGACTTTTATAATTGCATTTTAGGTTGCCTCTGTTTGTATAAACAGGGGAAATTTATTGTTTCCAAAAACAGAATAATGAAGTTGGTTATTCAGTCACACGCTCTTAGTGTTTCTTTTCTTTCCTCTCTGAAAATTATTATGGTATCAAAGCTCTAGGTTTCTAGAGTCTTTTGAGAATGGCAAGAGGTTCAACTTCCGCCGCCGGCAGTGGTGGTGCTATGCCTCCACCACACCTCGATCCCTCTCAAAATCCTGCTTCGTCGTACTACATCCATCCAGGGGAGAATCCGTCCTTGGCTCTGGTTACTCCAGTTCTAATAGGTACAAATTTCCATTCTTGGTCGCGTCTCATGCGAAGAGTCCTCATCTCCAAGAACAAGTTCAAATTTGTCGATGGAACTATTGGAATGCCAAATCGATTTGATCCTATGTTTGATTTGTGGGAGAGATGTAACAATTTGGTTCATTCTTGGATTATACACTCAATTTCGGATTCGATTGCACAAAGCGTGGTATATGTAGATCTTGCATCAGAGGTATGGAATGAACTACGTGAAAGGTTCTCTCAAGGTGATTTAATTCGCGTTTCTGAACTTCAACAAGAAATCCATGGCATGAGGCAAGGTTCATCCAATGTGACTGAGTTCTTTACTGATTTGAAGTCACTATGGGAAGAACTCGAGAATTATAGACCTGTTCCTCACTGCACCTGTGCTGTGCCTTGCTCTTGCCCTGCCATGCGAAATACAAGATTGTATAAGGAACAAGATAAGATCATACGATTTCTTACAGGCTTGAATGATGAATTTGCAGCAATCAGGTCTCACATTTTGATCATGGAACCCTTACCTCCTCTGAATCGAGTATTCTCGATGACTTTACAACACGAGAGGCAGAATGGACTTAGTCCCTTGCCTAGTGATGATGCTAAATTCAGTATCAATTCATCTGAAATAAAAAGATTTGGTGCTGGCAAAGGAAGAAGTAAATTGAAAGTTTGTACATATTGTGGTAGAGAGGGCCACACGGTTGATGTATGCTATAAGAAGTATGGCTATCCTTTAAGAAATTCCAGTGGTTTTCAGTCAAATAGTTTTGGTTCCATTAGAAAGAGAGGCAATAGCTCCATCAACTACTCAAACACTGATGAATATGATGAAGCAAGTTTTGAAGATGTTGGTAGGGAACCACAAGCTGAAGCAAACAAGCTCACTGATGAACAATATAAAGCTTTTATGAATCTGTTGAAACAATCACACACTGGGGGAAACCATGTGTCAAACCAAATCTCAGTGATGAGGGAACAAGTTGATGTTGAGAATCATGCAACAGTGGTAGCAGCTGGTAAATTTAATTCAGATTGGATCCTGGATTCTGGTGCATCTGATCACATATGCAACTCCTTGAGTTTTTTCAGTTCACATTCTAAAGTTAATGACATGATTATGCATCTACCTAATGGAACAACTATCACAACACACATCACAGGCACTGTGCACCTCACATTACACTACACAACACCATTTATATTTCATCCTGCCTTTAATCTCATCTCTGTACCTAGACTTTGCTCAGATCTTAATTGCCAATTGGTTTTTGAACATGACCTTTGCACTATACAAGAGAATGAGAGGAAGAAGATCCTGGTTTGGCTAAGTTGCAAAGAGGTTTATTTCATTTTACTGGTAGTAAGCTCCCTGATTTTTCTCATAATTCATCATGTAATAGCATAGATACTTTATCATTGCAGCCTTGTATTCCTTCATCTAGTGTGTGGCATTTTTGACTTGGTCATTGTTCCAATAGTAGATTAACTTTAATAAAATCACAATATGATTTCATTTCTGATCCTACCTGTGAATTGTGTGAGGTGTGTCATTTAGCAAAACAAAAGAAACTCAAATTCTCCTTAAGTCATTCCAAGGCTGCACAACCTTTTGATTTGGTTTACATGGATATTTGGGGGCCCTATTCTATAGCTTTTGTGCATGGTCATAAATACTTTCTCACCATTGTGGATGATTTCTCAAGATTCACTTGGGTGGTTTTGTTGAAGAGAAAAGATGAAGTAAGAAAACAAATAGAAAACTTTGTGCACATGACTAAAACTCAACATAACAAGGTTGTCAAAATGATTAGAAGTGACAATGGCTTGGAGTTTAATATGTCAGAATTTTATGCCAAACATGGTATACTCCATGAAACTTCCTGCAGAGAAACCCCACAACAAAATGCTCAGGTGGAGAGGAAACATCAGCATATCCTTTCTGTGGCAAGGGCACTGATGATACAGTCAAGATTACCAAAATTGTACTGGTCCTACTCCATTCTACATGCTGTGTTTCTTATCAATAGAGTTCCTTCACCCACTCTCCATAATGCTTGTCCATTTCAATTGTTGACAGGCACCTTACCTGACCTACAAAGGCTTAGAGTTTTTGGCTCATTATGTTATGTCTCCACTCTTGAGAACCACCGAAGCAAGTTTGAAGCTAAGGATGTTCCTTCAGTTTTCCTGGGCTTTAAAGCAGGCACCAAAGGGTTTGTAACTCTGGATTTGAAAACCCAAACTATTCACACCTCAAGAAATGTTATATTCTATGAAAGGTTTCTTCCATATAAGTACACCTTACCACTCTCATCTTGGAGATATGCTCCCATGCCTTTGAGCACACAACCTACAGAACTAGCCTCTCCAAACCTATCTATACTAGAACCAGCCACCTCTCCAAACCTATCAACACCAGACCCAGCCTACTCCAATATACCCGAACCTTCTACACCTCAAAATTCTCCTCCTTTGCCCACCCCTGCATCACCTGAACCTTCTCCCATCTCACCCTCTCATAGACCTGTTAGACTCAGAAAAACACCTTCATACTTAGCAGATTATCAATGCAACAACCTTTCTTCTTCTCCTCCCAAATACCCTATTACCAGTTACATTAATTATTCTCATATTCCATCTAATCACTTAGCCTATACCACTTCACTCGATTCCCTTTCTGAACCTGCTTCTTATCAGGAAGCTTCTCAACTTCCAGAATGGAAAATTGCCATGGATAGAGAGTTTCAGGCCCTGCATCACAATAATACCTGGGAAATTATTCCTTGTCCACCACATATCCATCCCATTGGTAGTAAATGGGTCTATAAAATTAAGAGAAATGCTGATGGTAGTATTGAAAGGTATAAAGCCCGACTTGTAGCAAAGGGATATACTCAGGTTGAAGGCTTGGACTTCTTGGAGACCTTCTCCCCAGTGGTGAAAATGACCACCATTCGCACCATTCTTGCTTTAGCTTCCATCAAAGGCTGGATTGTTCATCAGCTTGATATGAACAATGCCTTTTTACATGGAGACCTCAAGGAAGCTGTCTACATGGCCATTCCTGATGGCATGTCTCATCCAAACAAGTCCAATCATGTGTGCAAATTACTCAAGTCCCTCTATGGCTTGAAGCAGGCTAGTTGAAGCTGGCATGAGAAGTTGACTAACTTTCTCTTGCATGAAGGATTCATTCAGGCACAATCAGACCATTCTCTCTTCCTCAAGCACACCTCTGGCCATTTTTTAGCCTTATTGGTGTATGTTGATGATATAATTCTGGTTGGCGATTCCCTTTCAAGTTTTAATTCTATCAAACACCAACTTCACATTACTTTTGGCATCAAAGATCTTGGTGTACTGAGATATTTTCTTGGGCTGGAAGTTTCTCACACTGACTCTGGTATTGTTCTTACTCAGAGAAAGTATTGCATTGATCTTCTCAAGTCCTCTAGTTTACTTGGTCGCAAACCCGCACGGGTGCCAATGAACTACCATTCTCCAACTTCCTCTTCTTCTATCCATGCCAAGTCTGAACCATATGATGACCCCTTAGGCTATCAAAGGCTCATTGGTAAGTTAGTGTATCTCACTAATTCTAGGCCTGACATCATGTATGCTACACAGTAGTTGAGTCAGTTTCTTCACTGCCCCAGTAAGGTTCACTTCACTGCTGCCACACATATTTTAAGATACCTCAAGAGTTGTCCAGGAAAAGGTATTCTCCTAAGCAAGAATTCTTCCCCCAACTCCTGGGCTTTAGTGACTCCGACTGGGCTCGTTGCCCCATTACCAGAAAGTCTGTTTCTGGTTTTTGTTTCAAGCTTGGTGATTCGCTTATATGCTGGAAATCGAAGAAGCAAACCACTGTTGCTTGTTCATCCACAGAAGCTGAGTATCGGGCTCTTGGTGAAGCCACTGCAGAGCTGCTTTGGATCAGTTGTTTGTTACAAGAAATTGGGGAACCATCTATCAAGATCCCAGTCCTTTTTTATGACAATGAAGGGGCCAGACACTTGGCTCATAATCCAGTCTTTCACTCTCGCACTAAACACCTGGAAATTGATTGCTATTTTATTCGAGAAAAGATCTTAAGTGGAGCCTTGAAGCTTTACCTGTCAGTTCACATCATCAACTTGCTGATATGTTCACAAAGCCATTGGCACCAAAGTTATTTTTACCAGCTTGTAACAATCTGAACTTGGCAGACATTTACCAAGGTTCAGCTTGAGAGGGCATATTAGAGATATAGAGGAGGACCCTTAGTTGCATTTTATGTATTGACTTTGACTTTTATAATTGCATTTTAGGTTTCCTCTGTTTGTATAAATAGAGGAAATTTATTGTTTCCAAAAACAGAATAATGAAGTTGGTTATTCAGTCACACGCTCTCAGTGTTTCTTTTCTTTCCTCTCTGAAAATTATTACAACTTAATTTATGTATATATTTGATAGCAAATTTTAATATGTTGATTTTTGTTGGAAGGACAAGTGAAGAGAGTCAAACCTTAGGTATCTGGTTTCAGAATAATTAATAATCCATTTACAATTACAACTACAATATTGATATCACCTTAGGCATCTGGTTTCAGAATAATTAATCCCAAGTTTTAATAATTCTATTAGATCCACCTCCAACGCAACAAATTGCCATCCACAAGGCATGTAATCCGTCAAATATCCACAATGACAGTTTAGGTTCAACTATTGAATATTTGAATTAATATAGATAAAAGTTAGGTGATACAATTATAAACCAATGTCCATGTCAGTTTCAAAATATATATGGACGCCATTCAACGAGATAAACTGAGATCAAATTATACAAGAATGAACCATATGTTTTGTATTGTGGAGTTCATACCATGTCACCAACGAAATCAGAGCAATTATCAACTTGTTGCAAGAGAATGCATGAATAGTTTCATTTTCTTTCTTTTAATCGTCTTTAGGTAATCAGGGAGGGTTTACCTAAAATTTGATTAGGTTAAGACAACAAAAATGAGTAAAACCAAGAGGTTAAAACATTATAATAGACGGGTTTGGCTACACATAAATTCAAACAAAACAACTAGAGTCAGATGCACAAACATGAATTTACAACAAGAACAAAATATATCGAAACATATGGCAACACACAGTACCCGTACCTTAATTAAGAAGGGTATCTTCAGGGATGTAATCATCCTTTGCGTATACTTCGATCCTATACCTGCTCATTTTCAAGTGTTACTGGAAGGATCCTACTAAAACTTCTTTTTTAGAAATTGCGACCACCAATGTTGTACTCATTATGCCAGAAATTCGTGTTTCATTACTAATAGCTGTTATATAGGTTTTGCTATCACCATACCATTTACTGATAAATTGTATAGGTTGATTTTGGTATATGATCATACCATACCATTTTTTGCTTTTAGGCTTTTTTTTTTCTGTATATATTGTTGATTATGTTTTAGTATGAGAATAGTTTGTTAAGAGTGTCAATTATTATTTCTAAAAGGTTCTACACATGGATCGATAAAAAGGCCAACCAGAAAGTTCTGGCTCTTGAATGGAAACACGTAGCAATATTAGAGAATGTCAGAAGGTCCATGTGAATCAATTTTGCAAATCAAGAAACTTATAGTTAGTAAATACTATGTTGTGGTAGAATGTTCTAGAATTATAAGCCTTATTAGAAACATTTAGCACAAAGTCACCCACCATCATTGAGTAGTATAAATAGGATCCCATACTTAGTGCAACACACAAGTAAGTAAGCAATTCTTTGAAGTAAAATTAAGTGAGTACAAAAGTAAGTAGTTGGTAAGTGTAAGTGTAAAGAGGTCAGTGCTTCATAGTGTAAGTTACTATATATAATAAGTGTGTATTTTAGCATTAGCATCTAGAAGTGTGAGAAATATTAAGAGGTGCTAGACACCATTTAATCTCTTCTTGGTACCAATAATATCCATCTTATTTCTCAACATAGTTTTCATTTTCACTTATTCTCTTTACTATTTTTTTCTTTCTTTCATCTCTTTGATACTTCTTTCTTCTCTGTTATACCACTCCTATTATGGCATCGAAACTCTCTTAAAGAGAGTTGTGTTAGGTAACTCTTATCATGACCAACAATATCACCTACACATTGAAGAACATGGAAACTTGATCATGTCCATATACATTCATGCTTCTTTTCATTGATGCAGATTACAACACTTGGTCAACATCCATGAAGATGAGTTTGTTGACCAAGAATAAAGTGAGTTTCACTGATGGAACTATCAAAGAACCATAGACCACAAATGAGATTCATCCTTAGAGCGTTGAAACACCATCATTCTTGGATGGATTATTTGATCCATGAGTCCTTAAATTGCTAAGTCAATCATATGGAGAGACAAGGCCTCAAGTTTAAGTAGAACTCAAAGAAAGATTGGGCATCATGATCTCTTCAGAATCTGAGATACAAGAAGAATTTTACAGGTTCAAGTAGTAAGATTTCACCATGACGATATATTACACAAATATGACAACTCTATGGGATGTGCATGAAATCCTTAGTCCAATTCTGATATGTTGCAGTACTAAGTGTGCATATGGAGCTCTCAATAAGTTGAAAAATCAAAGGAACATAGATGTAGCTACAAGATTTTTGAAGGGTTTGAACAAACAATTCTCTGATGCATGGTTTCAAATCATGTTGATAAACCTTCTCCTAACCATCAATAATGTTTTCTCTCTCATTTCCAAACAAGAGAGGCAATTTTTTGTCGAACACTTTAGAAACTCAAGGATTCTAGCTAACGTTAGTAACAACTGTTGAAAAATTCCAAAATGAACTTTATGGAATTCTAAATAAAACTTAAGAATCGTTATGTTAGATTATTGAATAAAAGGAGTATTATAGAATTACTTGGATCCATTGACGTTGACTGAAGGTTGTAGCGGAATGGTTTATTGGCGCTTTGGTTTTCCTCAGCCAAATCACTGGATTCCTTAATAGGACTTGATATTCTCCTTTTATGGGGCAGAAAAAAATAGTTATTTTTGATTTGACGTCTTGAGGACCATGACCACTGCTTGATTATATACGTGTTAGGGTTCCCATTACCCCCTAACGGGAAAAATCCTGGTTTCTACTCATATAAGCTCATATCATTATTGTTGATAGTCTAACAGGCTCACCATTATCATATCACTTTTATTAAGCCCAATTAAATAACTAATATAAATTCTATAAATAATATATCAGCCCATATTAATTATTAAAAATTAAAATTTTTAATAATTTCCCACTTGGGCTTTATATTTATTTAAGTATTTATATTTATAAAATTCTTTAGGCGCGTCACTATATGCTATTTACTTTTGGACTACCCTTAAACAATCTGGTCCATCTTATAATACAATAGGAAACCACTACAAATTTCATCGTAATTAGATTTGACTAGACCACAATGATCACCACAATTGTATGTACTCGATGGCATAGATCAAATATGGATAAGTGACATGGAAATTACATGCAATGTGATCTTAGGCATGCCTATTTCTAACTGGTCTAAACTTTATTCTTTATACAGATCATCATAATATAAGTTTTGCATAAAATAAGCTAAATTAGAATAACAAACATCAAATGAAACATATAAAATAAATATGACTCCTACTTAAACTAAGATTCTGTCAGGAATTACACCCATATAAGCAATGTGCTCGTAAAAAACTTTAGGCACCAAGCCCTTAGTAAGTGGATTAACTAGCATAAATTTAGTCCCTATGTGTTATTGGAATAAAGAACTGTTGAGTCATTATCACAATAGATATTCAATGGCCTTTTAATGCCATCAACCGCATGTAAATTAGTGACAAAATTTCACAGTCATATCCCATGGTTGGACGCCTCAAAATAAGCAATAAACTCTACAGCCATGGTTGAAGAAGCTATAATAGTCTATTTAACAGACTTCCAAGAGATAGCTCCTCCAACCAACATAAAAATATATCCTGATGTGGAGTGTTTACTGTCTTGACATCCAGCAAAATCAGAGTCAGAGTACCCAATGATCTCTAAATTGTCTGACTTCTGAAAAGTGAGCATATATCCTTTTGTTATCTTCAAGTAACGTATTACACGCTTTACTGCCTTCCAATGCTGCATCCCAGGATTAATTAAGTATCTGCCCAAAACTCCCACTATAAATACAATATCAGGATGAGTACAAACTTGAGCGTATATAAGACTTCCCACAGCTGAAGCATAGAGAATCTTTTATATCTCTTTCATTTTAAGATCATTATTAGGGCACTGTTTGATGCTAAATTTATCTCCCTTGGCTATTGAGGTATCTCCTGGTTTACAATCTTTCATGCCAAAACTATCCAAAACTTTATCGATATAGCTCTCTTGTGATAACCTTAACATACCAAGAGAACGATCTCTCAGTATTTTAATACCTAAACAAAAGAGGCTTCACTAAGATCTTTTATTTCAAAATTCTTTGTTAAAAATTTCTTGGTTTCGTGCCATAAGCCTATATCGCTACTAGCAAGCAATATATCATCGACATATAACACCAAGAATATATATTTACTCCTACTAAATTTATGATAAACACAATCATCAACTATATTTGCCTTAAAACTATAAGGTAATAACTTGATGAAATTTGTGATACCATTGACGGGAAGCTTGTTTGAGACCATAGATGGATTTCTTTAATTTGCTTACCATAGACTTTGAGTCACCAATCGCAAAATTTCCTAGTTGCAACATGTAAATTGTTTCTTCTACGTCACCATTTAGAAACACGGTTTTAACATCTATCTGATGGAGCTCTAGGTTGTAATGAGCTATAAGTACCATAATTGTCCTAAAAGAAAAAAGTTTCTTTATAGTCGATGCTTTCTTTTTAGGTGAAGCTTTGAGCAACTAAACGAGCCTTATATCTCTCAACATTACCCTTTGAATCTTGTTTAGTTTTAAATATCCATTTGCAACCAATGGGTTTCACACCTTTAGGTAATTCAATAAGATCCCAAACATTATTGTCTTGAGAGTTAGACCTTGGTACAACTTAACAGAAATTGAGTGGATCATTTTTTGTTAAACCAATGCCATCCTCATTTTCTTGAAGAAACACAATATAATCATTTGGAATTGCATTTCTTCTTTCTCTAATGGATCTCCTTAATGACATTTCTTGAGGTTGTTCAGCTTGCTCTATAGGTTCTTGAGGGAAAACCTCATTGTTGTCTTGTGTTGGGATAATGTCAGAAATAACTCCATTATTATCATTTATTACTGGAGTAGATATAATAGGCATGGGAACTTGATCATGGTTAAAAAATAGTTTATTATTGTCTTGTGCTGGGACAATGTCAAGAATATCTCCATTATATTCATCTATTACTAGAGTAGATACTGGAATAGTAATTAGCACGAGAACTTGATCATTGTTAAAAAATGGTTCTTTCTCAAAGACAACATTCCTTATGTTTTCTTCCTTCCCAAACTTAATATCCTCAAGGAATCTCGCATTCCTTGTCTCAAAGAATGATTTAGTAGTAGGATTATAAAATTTATAACCACAAGAGCGTTTAGAATAGCCAACAAATAATGGCTAAAGTCCTTTATTCCAGCTTACTTTTATTCGGTCTATAAGGATGCACATCAGTTGGACAACCCTAAATGTATAAATGTTTTAAGCTTGGCCTTTTACCAATCATAACTCATAAGGAGTTTTGTTAACTGACTCTGGCAAAGAAGAATGACTAATCATACTTCTCACCATATCCTTAAGAGTCCTATTTCTACATTCTGCAACATCATTCATGCTTGGTTTCCCAAGTATAGTATACTGAGGAACGATGACACATTCCCGTAAGAAAAGCGCAAAAGGCCCTGGACGTTGTTCACCTGATCCATCATATCTACTGTAATATTCACCTCCATGGTCAGATTTGATAGCCTTAATTTTCTTTCCAAGTTGAAGTTCAACCCCAGCTTTAAAATTTTTGAAAACATCTAGGGATTGAGACTTCTCATGAATTAAAAATAGGTAGCCATACCTTGAATAATCATCTACGAACGTAATGAAATATTATTGTCCATTCCATGATGCCGTAGGGAATAGTCCATAGATATCTGTGTGAATTAATTCTAAAACATCCTTAGCCCTTTCTACACCTAATTTTCTAGAGTTTGTTTATTTGCCCTTAATGTACTCAACACATACCTCAAACTTTGATAAGTCTAAGGGTCCAAGAATCTCATTCGACATAAACCTCTAAATTCTCTATTTAGAGATATGGCCTAAATGCTTATGCCATAAAGTGGCTGAGTTCTCATTTAATTTATGCTTTGTTCCTCTGAACTAATTTGCAGTATTTCATTACGAGAGGTAATAACATCAAGCATATATAGATTATTAATCAAACAACTACAACCAACAATATTTGAATTTTGATAGAGACCAAATTTATTATTTCCAAATGAATATGAAAAATCAAATCTGTCCAAATTAGAAATAGAAATTAAATTCTGCCTAAAAGACGGCACAACAAAAGTCTCAAATAAATCTAAATAAAATCTAGCTTTTAACTGTAATCTAAAAGTTCCAATAGCCTCCACTATAACCTTGTTGTCATCGCCCACATAGATAAATCTTTCGTTATCACTTGGTGGCTGACTGCAAAGGAAACCCTACATAGATATGCTAATATGAGTAGTAGCACCAAAATCTACCCACCAAGTATCATGAGGTACAAAAGTTAAATTAACTTCAGAACAAACAAAAAGAGAGAAAATTACCTTTCTTTACACGTTAGGAGGCATACTTGGAACATTCTTTCTTCATGTGTTTAGGTTTCTTACACAAGAAACAATTAGGTTTTTTCTCATCCTTTTTAACTTTCTTTTGTTGAGAAGTCCCTCCTACAATATCCTTATTGTTCTTTCTCTTTTTATTCTGAGAATTTAAGGTCAAATGAGAACTTTCAGTTTTGTCTCTTTGTTGCCTTTCCTCTTCTTGCACACAATGAGAAATGGGCTCATTCAAGGTCTATTTATCCTTTTGAGTATTATAACTCACCTTGCACTGTCTAAAGTGTGTAGGAAGAGAAATTAAAACTAAGTGAACCAACAAGTCATCAGACAACTCTAACTTTAGTACTTTTAGTTTTGATGCAAGATTAGACATTTCCATAATGTACTCCCTTATTTTATTCCTTTGTATCTCATAAAGATCAGCTTGGCAAGCAAACTACTTGTATCATCCTTCTCATTATTGGTGAAATATATTTCAACAACATCAAGGAAACCTTTAGCATTCTCGGTCTTAGAAATAGAGCCTCAGAACACTTCTAGAATGGATCGCTTCATGATCATCAGACACATTTGGTTTGAGTGTTCCCACTTTTTAACCTTATCCTCTTTCGAATTTTCCAGAGTTAGAGTGGGTTTCGCAGCCCGAAGTGCCAGATCAAGATCCATGTAGCCAAGAATTATCTCAACTGCTTCCTTCCAGACGTTAAAGTTTGTCCTATTAAGCATAGAGATACAATTAATTTGAGCAGACAAGTTAACAGCACTCACCACTAAAAAAACCCTTAACAGCTACCACAAAATAGCGACCACCTACTTCCGTCGCTAAATAGCGACCGTATTAGCGACCACTTAAACAAAAAGGGACTGAAAAATTGTTAGCGACTCCTTTAGCGACCCCAAATAGATGCGGTCGCTAAAAATTGCAAAATACCGTCGCTAGTACGGTCGCTATCTTTCAGCTCCCCCTTTTTTGGTTTCCCTCCATGGTTTTTGTTGGCGCCAAATAGTAGCGACGGTAGAGACCGTCGCTATATTTTGTAGTAGTGACGGAGGTCTTAGTCGTCGCTATGGTTAACAAAGGGAATATAGCGATGGAGGAATATGGCCGTCGCTGATGTTGTCGGTCTTCCCTCATTATTTACTTTAACATGGGGCAGGTAGCGATGGTGGGGTGATGCCGTCGCTAGTATCCTTTGGATTAGTGACGGAGGTATTTGTCGTCGCTATTATTTTCGGTCTTCCCTCCGTTATTTTACTTTATAGAGGGGAAAGTAGCGACGGTATCACCCACTGTCGCTAGTGTTCTGGGGATTAGTGACGGATTGTTTAGTCGTCGCTATTATTCCCTCCATTATTTTACTTTAAGAAGGGGAATTTAGCGACGGTGGATTGATACCGTCGCTAGTATTCTGGGTATTAGTGACGGTGGATTATGGCCGTCGCTAATATTTTAATCATACTCATAGGGCCAGTCGACCCTAATTATTTTCCCTAGCTCTCAATCCCCCTCCTCTGTTTCTCCCTGACTCCCCCTCCCTCCTCTGACTTCCTGCACCCGTCTCCCTCCCTCTCTCGCGACCTCCCCAAACGTCACCATTCTCCGTCCGGCGAGGCTCCCTTCATCCCTTCAATCTTAAGCTCGTCTCACACTCCCCGCTCGTCTCACACTCCTCGCTCGTCGCATTCGACCTCCTTAACTCGCAACCACTCTCGAAGTGTCCGGTCTCTCATCCCCTAGTGGTTCTGAGGTAATGGTCTCTTTTTTCTTCCTATTTTCGTTACTATTTTTTTCACGGACCCCATCTCCAAGATATATGAATGTCTTCTCTTCTCTTCTTTTCTCTTATTGATTCTCAAATTCCATCTATGATTAGACCTTGTAAAGAAAAAATTATAATTAGTTTTCTCTATCACTTTCAAAAATAATTTAATCTGTTTTTATGTTGGTTCATTCATATTCTATAGTAGTAGATTTTATTGATGGTGTACAACACCATTTCTTAGCAGTAGCTTGCAGCAGGTGATAAGTGCATTTGTAAGTATATTTGGTATATGCATTTGAGGTTCATTTCATGAGGTTGTAGACCGATCTTGAAGGAAAGGAATTTGGGAGGGGTAAAAATGTGCAGGATGTGTTGGATGACTATCTATTAGTAGGTGTCAAAAGTTAAAACCCTGGTATATATTGGTTGGCATGTTTCAAATGATTGTGATTATTGTTTAACATATGATTATCTTATCTAGTATCCTATTTTATTGTCTCCTCTTTTGCATTATAATGGCTGTTGATCAGACAATGAAGATTATTATTAGATTTTCTTTATTTAGGGGCTGAGTTGATTTACTAGAGACCAACTTGTTAATGGGAAGATTTGTTGATGATCTTAAAAAGGAGGTTGTGTCTTGGGAATTCGGTTTTAAAAAATGTTATTTTAATTGCTAAGTGGCCATTTTTTCTTTATAGACTACCTATTTATGACAACAACTTATCCGACGTATGGTTTGATATCTAACGAATTATGTAGTCAATGCTTCACATGCTAGCCTCATAATTTAATCTCACAGTTATACTTCTTTTAAATGTCTTGGTTTTGGCTAGGTTTAATCCATCTCTCTTATAATTGAGATAAAAGGAATGGTCTCTTGAGACTTTAGATTTAAGACTCATCTTGCAAATCCAATTTCTAGTTACTCTTCTCTGCATCTCCCTTTACTACTTCTTTCGAATTGGACAAGTCTATTTTCACATCAATTGGTCCCTTTAAAGGTCAAATCTTTTATTTTCACTGTTGTTTATAAACAAGATTATTACTAAATAATTCATTCAAATTCAAAGACTTCTAATTGCCTTGTCCCCTGATTTATTTATCTGTCAATCAAGTTCTGGAACTAGTTCTCATTTATTCTTTCATTGTTTAGCAATTTCCCTTCTTTGGGATATTTTGTAATTCTGTGAAAATTAGATTCCCCCCAACTATCCTTAGCAATTCTTGTCAAAGTCGCCATCGATAACACCTCCTAATTTTGGACAATTTTCACAAGCTCTACAATCTCAACTTCATTTGGAATATTTCCTACAAGGTAACGAAAATACTCTAATTCAGTATTTGTTAGAAATCACAATTGAGTAGAATATGAGAAAATTTCAACACAACTAAGTTAGTAAAATTCTCTGAGAAGTCAAAATAAAAATTAAGCATGCAAATAAACACTTAAATCCTTCTTGATAACCAGTTTGAAATACTTCTAACCTCAACCAAGTATAGAATATGCACAAATGGAAAATTTGCAATGACAATAAAGTGATAATTACTATGGAATCCTTCTTGACATCCAATTTTAAATGCTTTCCATTCTTTGGTAACAGAAGATCAGTAACGGTATCTTGATACTTCGAGATCCAAAATTGATTTTAAGATTATTCAGATTATAAAAAAATGACATTGATAGTGTTTGGTTCATATTAGATTCTTTTCAAACTACCACTTCCCTTTCTATGTATATCTTTTTGTAAGTTTTAGGTATGATGATATTATTTATAGTATTTATTATACATAGTGACATATCTTCTTGGGGGCGGGAGGGGGTCATAGCCTCATCCCTAAGATTCTTATTATTATATGAAGTTAAAAAACTATTTGAATAAAAAGAAGGTATGAAAATGATATGTAATTATTTTCCTAATGATAAACTAGTTTCTCACTTTGGAGACAAGCAGATAGGGGTTCTTTTTTACAAAGACACCTGTCTTTAAAATATAATGATGGAATTGGAAAATTGGCAATGCATCTAAATACTTTCCATGTGTATGGTTCCATTGTTAAAAGGCTAGCAGGAAATGAGAGATTATTATAATCTCGACAGTAGGCCATTGAGATAAATTCAACCTATATTAATAGCTTAATCACAACCTTCTCTATTTTCACATAAGATCTATTTTATCTAACTTTCTCTTTGTTATAGATGCCTTTAAACAGTTTCTTTAACATTTTGAGCGAGAATACAAACTCAATAATCAGATTTAAAAAATCACATATCCCATTTATACTCACTCAGTTTCATCACAATCTTTTTATTTTCATATAAGATTTGTCTTATCTTATCTTTCTCCTTATTGATGGCTCACTCATTCAGATCAATTTTTTGCTTAGGTCTCCAATCTGAGGTAAAATAGTTGTAGCATCAATTGCTTTGGTCATAATGTTGGTTTTTTTTCCCTTATGCTATCTCATACGATTCTTGTAGTGTTAGATAGAGAATAGGCAATTAGAAGAGTATTTTACTTTGGAGGGATAAATGATCACTAAAAAGGGGGAATAACGAGGAGAGTTTAACATTGAACAAGGATGACCATTAAATATAGATCTAGAGTTATGAAAGTTCAAGTGCATATACAGTCAGATAATACAAATTTAGGCTAAATGAATCTAAATTGAATAAGCTGTATGTTTAGGCTAAATGTATGTTTAGGTCCAAGATATCATTGGACCCTTGATTAAAATTAATGTCACCCACTTGATAAAGTTTAGGAGCCACGGGAGTAATCATTGTGCAAATAAGCATACCATGCTCCCACTAACTCTCTCTCTCTCTCATTGTAATATCCCTATAAAGCCTTCAAATGCATACTAGATAATTAAAAATCAAGATTATAAGACTTCAAATACATACTTGAGCTTGCATGTTGATCACTTCTATAAATTTCTTTAGAATGTTTAATAATACAAATGTAGTCTCTGTTGCGTGTCTCATGGACTCATTCTCACGTGGATCCCAAGTGTCTAGATCACTAAGAAGTCGTTGCTGTGTAATCTATAATTTGCTTTGCGTGTCTCTCTTTGTTTAGTTTCCTTGCTACTTGTAACTGTCTAACGACTTCTTGGTTTGTCATGCAGAGTAACACACATCACGCGTGGTCTCTGATCGTCTCTCTTCAGCTCCGTATTTATCGCCCACTTTTTTCCCTAGGTAATCCCTAACACTGACTTTCTCGATATATGTATGCATGTCAATTGTTGTTTGTTAGTAGAGAGCAAAGCTCATTAGGAACTGGTTTTGATGTGTTTATAATGTGTGCTGATAACATAATTTTTTATGCATGTGTAATGTTGTTTGTTAGTGGAGAGCAGAGCTCATTAGGCATTGGTTTTGTGTGCTGATAACATGATTTATGATGCATGTGTAATATTGTTTGTTAGTAGAGAGTACATCTCATTAGGCATTGATTTTATGTATTGATAACATGATTTGGTGTTCGTAACTCTGAATATCATATACAATGCGTATGATATGTTTATTTATCTATACTGGGAAGTTTTCTGTATGTAACAGGCCGTTTGTAAATTTGGGAAATGTCTAGTTTACAGGGGAGACTCTGCCAAAATTTTGGCAGACTCCCTTTCTTAGGGAACTTAAAAAATGAAACTCAACTTTAATAATGTAGGGTTTAGTCGTGTGTGTACCCATTAGATTCCCGTTCAAGTTTCAAAACAACCGGTCGATGTACCTGTTGGTGTATGCACTATGAGCCTTTATGCTTTTTCATTTGTATCATTTTTCTACTTATCAATTGAATAAATATTTCAGTTTAAAGTTGTTTTAAACATATTTATCCTTGGAGTAATAGGTCATATAAAAATTATTCCTAAAATGTCCCTAGTTAAGTATTTACATGGGGACATGTAAATACACTGAGACTAGTGTGTGAGTGTACTGATGACCTGATCTCACAGATCATAGATATAGATGATATCGAGTCTTCACACGGGTACACATTAAGAGTAATGATGTACTGGACAGACCCACCATGAGAACGTTGCATGGATCGTTACATGATTGTCATAAACGATTCTCAATGTGATAATGGTATATGTAGTCCTTCGACCTGAAGTCACTACGATTCCTACATGAGGAGTTTATTGTTTTAATACAATTAAACGTCTTCTGTAACAAGAGGACTATAAAGGTTGTGATTAGGCAATGAACAAATTATGCAGAGGGATGTGAGTGATGTAGATGGGATTTGTCTCTCCTATGTGACAGGAGTGATATCCATAGGCCACTTGATGGAGTAAGACTAAGAAAACGCATGGCCATGCTAGAAAGAATAAATATTAGATATTTATTCGGATCCAGTCTACTCCGGTATCAAGTAAAATAAATTGGGCCGTACAAGGATGACGCGACCATGCCTTGGGCCCAATTAGGATATCGTGACAAAAGGAATAAACGTATTAAATAATTATCACTTATAGGTTATGTTAATAATATTCGGACATAATGATGCATTGCTAGATGCCGCTCTTATTTTATATTAATAATAAAATAGTTTATTATTAATATGACCGGGTATTTTACCTATAGGGTCACACACATAGAGTAAGCCCATCAGAAAATGTTGTCTTATTTTAGTTGGACTAAAATAAAGCTATTGGGCCTAACTCATTTGGAATGAGTAAGGAGCCCACTTTTAGAGAGAACAAATTAGGTCAAACCTAAGCCTATAAATAGAGCATAAGATGCTCATAGGCCGTTCACTCAAGTGAGACACAAAATTCGCAAAAAGTTGCAAGAGCTACACGCCGTCAACCTAGCAGTTGGCAAGTGTTGCGATTCTGGTGGGAGTGCTCGTGTGGACTCCTAAAGGACGAGGCTACGACTGCTTCGGAGTTCTTCAAGAGGTAACCTGAATAATTTCGAAATTGGTTTTTTTTGCTTTGAAACACGGAACCTTTGCAAATCCTATGGAATCCCTTTAATTTTTCCGCTGCTCATGCTTAGGGATTTCCTAACAGTACCGTGTTGTGTTGGATCTTGAATTGTCCCGGTTGGACAGTTTGGTATGAATTTGTAACCTGTAGGGCGTAACCCATCAATGTTGTATGTGGTCTATCTTGAGAAGTTGAATGAATGTTCATTTGAAATTTCGGTTATGGTGTTTCGTATTGTCCCCAGGGTGCATGTCTGCGTGTGGTGTTTCATACCGTACGTATCTCTGTGTACTCGGGGACCAATGCGAAATGCTGCCGAAATTTCAAATGAACATTCATTCAACTCAAGATAGACCACATACAATTATGGGATGGGTTACGGATGGTTGCATATTCATCCCGAATGGGATAGGGCCCCACCAATTTACAACATCAAAGAGATAGAGTGATTCACAACCGATAGTTAAATAACAATTTAAACGTGTAACGTAACAGAAATCGTGCTTGTTAGATATTATAAATGGAGGTACCCGCAAATCGGTGATGGATGTACAACCGACTAGATCGCAATCGGCGAGTGACTGAGGAGTTTATGATGGGGCTATTGGAGTTCATTCCGTTCGCTACAGCAAACACGCCTGGATTTGAAGTGACTCAGAAGATCCGTTGTCCGTGCTCAAGGTGTAAATGCATGAGTTTTGAATACACGAATGATGTCATGTGCCACCTAACTGAGAAAGGGTTCATGGAAACATACCACTGCTGGTACAACCATGGTGAGCAGTTACCGCGTAGACCATCAGACGTAACCGTGCAACAGTCTTACTACGAGGTTGGAGGAAACAGGGATACGTACAACAACATAGAACAAATGGTGATGGATCATGTTGGACCCTCCACCGGGCGTATGCTAGAACATAATGACCAAGCAGGTCATGGGGACTCTGACAATGTAGAGGAGGATCCTAATCCGGAGGTGAAAAGATTTTATGATTTGTTGGCGGCGGCTCAGACTCCATTGTGGGACGGGTGCAACAGTCACACTGAGTTATCCGCCTCCCTAGCTGCTTTAAGCCTAAAGGCAGATTATAATCTTTCTGGAGGTTGTTTTGATAGGATGGTCAATCTGATGGGTTCCACCATGCCTAGTAATCACAGAATGCCAGCAAACCTGTACCGTGCTAAGAAACAAGTGGCAAACTTGGGGTTGGGTTGTGTGAAGATAGAGTGTTGTGTTGGTGGATGTATGCTGTTCAGAAATGAGTTTGCAGACAAGAGTGTCACAAAATGTCTGCATTGTAATGAGGAACGCTACAAGACCGTTAAAAGGAGAGGGAAGGTAACCCGGACGGCCAGGAAGAAAATGTGGTACTTCCCTATAACACCGCGTCTTCAACGCCTGTATGCCTCATTGTCCACGGCAAAACACATGCGTTGGCATGCTCTGAACCGAACACAAGAGGGGTTTCTTTGCCATCCTTCCGACGGGAAAGCATGGAAGTGTTTGGATGAGCTATATTCAGACTTTTCCGGTGAGCCGCGCAATGTAAGACTTGGCTTATGTACTGATGGGTTTAACCCGTTCGGTCAATACGGAAGAGCTTACTCTTGTTGGCCAGTCATCCTGACCCCATACAATCTGCCGCCTGATATGTGTATGAAGAGGGAGGTCATGTTTCTATCTATACTGGTTCCAGGACCCAAAAATCCAAAGGCGAACATAGACGTGTTTTTGCAACCGTTGGTTGAAGAGTTATCACAATTATGGGATGTCGGGGTAATGACATACGATGCGTCTTTGAAGAACAACTTTATGATGCATGCTGTTTTGATGTGGACTATTAACGACTTCCCGGCCTACGGTATGCTTTCTGGATGGTCCACGTCTGGGAAGCTTGCTTGCCCTGTATGCATGGAACATACCGGGGGGGAATCACTCCCTGTTAGTGGCAAGACAAGTTTCTTTGACTGTCATAGAAAGTTTCTACCGTTGGATCACCCGTTTAGGAGGAACAAAACCGCTTTTAAGAAGAACAAGGTTGTTAATGAACCTCCACCCCGTAGGTTATCTGGTGCACGCGTTTGGCAGAGGGTCGAAGAGTATCCTTACATCTGGGACAAGAGTGTTAAGGAGTTTGCAGGTTACGGTAAGGAACACCATTGGGTGAAGCAGAGTGTCTTGTGGGATTTGCCATATTGGAAAGACTTGTTGTTAAGACACAACATTGATGTCATGCACACTGAATGTAACGTTTTCATGAATATTTTTGACACTGTTATGGACATCAAAGGGAGAACAAAGGACAACGAGAAGAGTCGTCTAGACCTTCCGATTTGGTGTTCGAGGAAGGAGTTGGAGTTGAGGGATGCGGGACGTGGAAGAATGTTTAAACCCCATGCAAAATATGCTTTAACTAGACCACAACAGATTGCTGTGTGTATTTGGATGAATGGGTTGACCCTGCCTGACGGATTCGCTTCTAACTTGAGTAGATGTGTCGACGTGAAGGAGGGTAGGGTGTTTGGCATGAAAAGTCATGATTGCCATGTGTTTATGCAACAACTACTCCCGTACGCGTTTCATGCCTTACCGAAGCCTATTTGGAAACCGTTGGTGGAGTTGAGTCACTTCTTTAAGGAGTTGACGGCTACTTCGTTGACTGTGGAGAAACTTGTGAAGATGGAAGAAACTATCCCGGTATTGATTTGTAAGTTGGAGCAGATTTGCCCACCAAGTTTTTTTGACTCCATGGAGCATTTGCCTATCCATCTACCGTACGAGGCCTTGGTTGGTGGCCCGGTGCAGTATCGTTGGATGTATCCATTCGAAAGGTGAATGCTTGGTGCACTCTTTAATTTCCTTGCAAATCGTGCTTATAATGCCTATCCATCTAACTTAACACCATCTTGTTAATGATGTTGAAGATTCTTACGCTCTTTAAAAGATAAAGTGTCGAACAAAGCCTGCGTTGAAGCATCAATTTGTGAGGCATACTTAGTCGAAGAAATGACAACCTTTGCTTCTTTCTATTTTCCGACGGAGATAGAAACTAGAATGAGTAGAATTCCCCGCAATCTTGGGGTAGCCAGCCGCACAGGGTTTGATGAACAAACATCGATTTTCAACTATCCTGGTCACCCGGGGGGCAGGCTCACAAAATGTTACATTGATGAGAAAGATCGAAAGGCGGCTCACTTGTACATTCTTCTCAATTGCCCAGAAGTGGAACCCTTTATTGAGTAAGTCATAGAAGTTATATTATACATTCTTAACGTAGCTTTTATAGTATCTAAATTTGTTTCCGTTGAATAGCTTATACACAGATATGCTAAAACTTGAGCAAAATGATTTAACCGATGACCAAATTCATAGTGAGGTGTCATCCAAGTTCGTTGGTTGGTTCGCGCAACACGTAAGACCCGTATACCAAGTGTTTTTAAGCCTATTTGCTTCTAACTCCCGTTATCTAACGATGACCTACTTTTTATGTTGTACATAGATACAAGACCCTAAGAACCATATTGAAGATTCTTTACTCCAAGCCCTCTCTTGGGGGCCGGTGAAAACTGTTAAAAAATGGCCTATTTACTACGTAAATGGCTACAAGTTTAATATTCTTCAATGGAGTGAAGGGATGCGCACCCATAACTACGGGGTTTGTGTTAAAGGCACCGCCGGACAGTTGGAAGAAGATTTTATGGAGTGCTGATGGAGATTGTTGAAGTTTCGTTCTCTGGACGACTAAGAAGAGATATTGTTCTATTCAAATGTGATTGGTTCGACAACACAATCGGTGTTGGAACAAAGGTTGACAACAACTACGGCTTAGTTGAGGTCAAGAAGAATGGTAGATATAAAGGGTTTGATCCCTTCATTTTTGCCCAACAAGCTGAGCAGGTTTATTACACCGACTTCCCGGGAGGACATCGGGACTGGTATGCAGTAATCAAGGCCAAGGCCCGAAGTCAGATCACTGACAATGTCTCCGAGCAGGTCGACGACGCTTATCAGCTTGCACCACACGAGCTCAACGATGCCAATTTGTTGTTCAACATTGATCCAGTCATAATGGATGAGACACTCGCCACTACGGGGGGTGAACACATTGACAAAGACCTTGTCTCTCGATCAAAACGGTCTAGGGCTGATTTGGATACTGATGAACTTGTTCAAACAGATAACTACAGTGACACTGAAACTGAGGGGGAATTTGAAACTGAAACAGACACAGAGTATGTAGTCGTTAAATAAAATGTTACATAGGTTTATATATATCCTGAGACTAACCTTTCTTTTCATGATTTTATCCACAGATGACGGGACGTCGACTGCCCTTCAGTAGGGGTGGTGGGTCCAGGACCCCGACATCCCGGCAGGGGACTCCCACCCCAGGACAGCAGACTACTCCATCACCACTATAGCAGAGCACTCCATCACCACCACCACCACCACCAGAGCAGACCACTCCACCACCACTACCACCACTACAGACCACCCCATCACCCCGACTGACCACCCCAGAGCAGAGTCCTGGAGCTGGTGGCTTGGAGGACCATGGCCATCAGGCGACCCCACCTCCGGCATCCCCTCTGCCCATGTTGGTACCCGTGCCGGCCGGAGACGAGTAAGTGACTAAACCTCAAATACTTTTATGTTATTTGTATGATACTTTATATTATACTTTAGTGGAAAGACTTGTTGGTTTATTGGATGTTACTTTAATTAGTACTTGTATAGATTGAATTGTACTGGGCACTCTTCTGTTTGTAACAGGGTAACTATTTAAACTTGGAAATGTTACATTTACAGGGGAGACTCTGCCGAAATTTTGGGGGTCTCCCTAGATTGTGTGTTGTTTTACTCCTAACATAATTGTTGTCATTACAGCTTTGTTGATAGTAGTCGCACTACCAAAGCGATTACTAAGGTTTTCAAGGCCCAGTGGGATGGTCCATATATATCTTGGACAGATGCTGGGAAGGTTGTGCAAGATAGGTGGTTTGACACCTTCTCGGTAAGTTCCTAGCTCATTTGTTGTGACTTGATTTGTAAAATAGACCTGTTATTAATTTTGATTTCTCATTTCATTTTACAGTGTGATTACCAGTGGGTGGAGGGTATGATTGATGAGATTAGGAAGGTCTTTGCCACAAAGACCTCCAAAATCATCAAGAGTACCCTTTGGAAGGTGAGGGACAAGGGTGAGCGCCCTCGTTGGATCCCGGAGGACCATTGGGACGGGATGGTCCAGAAGTGGGGCGGGGTCCCGTTCCAGCAGGCGAGTGCTCGGAACAGGGCCAACAGAGCCGCCGATGCTGCAGCCTCGGTTTACACTGGGGGTAGCATTTCAACCCTCAAGCACAAGAAAAGATTTGTAAGTATATTTATGTTAAACATTTCTATTATGATTCATCTTACATGTTTACAAATAATAATCTCAATGTTTTTTGTCCACCACAGGAGCAGAGGGAGCACCGGGAGCCTTCTTTGTTTGAGGTCATGCAAATGACCAAGAAGAACAAAGCCGGTGCATGGGTAAACCAGAAGACTACGGATCTAGCGGTATTTACTTTTAACTGACACATGCTTATAATTTACAAAGCAGCTTACTAATCCTATCATTGTTTTTGAATTTACAGGAGGCGTATCAGGCCAGGAGGGCCGAGAAGGAGGCGGACCTGGTGGCTTCCACTCCTGAAGGGGAGGTTCCTCCCACCCTATCTTGTTCTGACGACAACGCCATCTATATGGAGGCTGTTGGCGGTGTGAACAAGAAAGGGAGGGTATTTGGATTGGGTGGCGTCGGCACGCAGCTGGCGAAAAAGGGGAAGACCCCTTCCTCTTCGTCTTCCTCTGGTCTTCCGACTGAGGTCGTTCAGGTAATTCAAAACCTGAACGATGAGCTACAGGAGGAGCGACGTCAGAGGCGGTTGTTGTTGGAGCGGGCCGAGGCGGACCGACAGAAAGCCGAGGCGGACCGACAGCGAGCCGAGGAGCAGCACGCGGAGACTCGTCGGCAACTTGCTCAGCAGCAGGAGCTACTGATGCAGTTGATGGCGAGGCTACCTCCCCCCACTTCCCAGGCGCCCCCACCACCACCCCAGGATCCCCCACCACCATGATTGTATTTTTATTATTTATACACATTGTATATTTGATTTTTAGTTATGTTATATTTCATTCAGTATTTATTTTGTCATTCTTTATTTATTATGTCAATATTTATTGGTAATTACATTCAAATCAAAAAGCCTTATTATACCCATCATTAATATTTCAACCTATTTGATAAATTAATTTAATCTATTATTTTGTTTTTAATAATAATTTAATATTTTAAAAAAATTATTTAAATTTAATTATAAAATTTTATCAGCCAATACAAAATACAAAATATTAATACATTTATAAAGTTAAATTAACAAAACCAGTCAATATTGAACCAATTTTTAAAAAATTTAAAAATTCCAGTTAGCGACGGTAGAGGACCGTCGCTACATGAATACCACTAGCGACGGATCTAGTCGTCGCTACATGATTAACACTAGCGACGGATGTTGTCGTCGCTACATGTTTAACACTAGCGACGGATTCTGTCGTCGCTACATGAATACCAATAGCGACGGATCTTCTCGTCGCTACATGAATACCACTAGCGACGGACCTTGTCATCGCTGTATTGTTAAAAACAGCGACGGACCTCAGTGGTCGCTACATGAGTACCTATAGCGACGACGTATGGTGGTCGCTGGTGGTTGCTAGTAGCGACGGGGTTTTGAGGTCGCTGTATGGCAACACTTAGCGACGGCTGGAGTTATTGGGGCAGAGACGATTTTAGCGACGGCTTTACGCCGTCAATATGGTAGCGACGACATGTATGTGGTCGCTGATGTGTTTTCGACGAGGGTTTTAGCGACGTCCTCTGTCCCGTCTGAGATGCCGTCGCTAATGGTTTTAGCGACGGCCATTCCATTGATTAGCGACCAATTCCTTCCGTCGTTAAAAGGTTTTTTTTTAGTGGTGACTAGTGACAACAACTGAATAATATATAGACATGATTAAAATAAATAAATAAATAAATAGATAATTCTTATGATAGACCCAGATACCGAGCACAACATTAATTTTTAGTCTTTGGACATACAAATCAAATTGTAAGTGGTGCCTTTAATGTAACGATCAAATATTGATAATTAATATAATTCTGTCAAATAATAACCTTTCTTTGGATCGACTATTACTCACATGATATTAACTTTATAATTATCACAAACTTATCATCACAGACATGTTATTATTTAGTCAGATTGTGTCTTCCTTTGGGATAAGTACAAAATACATAAATAATCTCATGCAAACATCCATTGTAATTTTAATTAAATTAATTTCTATAACAAGGATTGCCTTGACAATAAATATTATATCAATTAATCTAATTAAAAATTACTAATGTTGCCCATTCTCATATTGAGTGACTGTTCTAAATTACTAAAAGGCTATTAAAGTTCAGACTCCACCTATGATGTTGACCACAATGATAGAAAACCTACCAGTTGTGGTTATAGAACCGTCGTTAACTTTCTTCATCCAATTCAATAATGTGCTTACTGGCGGCGGTTTTAAGTAACCGCTACTAATAAAAAGCCATAAAACCACGTATTTCTTGTAGTGATATGAAGTAATTTCGTTTATACAATATACATTACTTTGTTTACATGTTTTTGCAACTGTTTTTTCCCATTAAAATCTAAAGATGATGCAAAATTTATCTGTTAGGGCATTTCTGAATAAGCTGATGTACCACAAGTTGCCAGATCCCCCATGGGTCAACAGACAGAAAACCCATCAATCCAGGCTCCACAACCAGATGTACATACTGATAGTCCTAATACCAATCTGCTCAACCTATTTACCTAGGTATATTATATATATATATATGTGTGTGTGTGTGTGTGTGTGTGTGTGTGTATTGTCTTTCCCGCTGGAAAATTTTAACATTGATTGATAAAATATAATTATTTCTGTATCAGGGCGGAGTCAAATAGCCACGTTAATCAATATGACCGTTTTGTGATGAATTCTTTTAGCATGTGAATTAACATCTTCACATGAAGCAAATTGTAGTTTTTGTTAGATGTTTTGGATATATAATTTATGTTGAGATTAAAGACACAAAGTCTACATTTAACTTTATACATTTACATTTATTGATGCTTTGGATATATGTATATATTATATAGCTAAATTCAACATTAACATGAATATTAATGTTTAACCATCAATGTTATTGATGCATATATATGGATGTTCATTTTTTATTAAATTGTTTTTAATGAAAAAAGAATAAATAAGGATTCAAAGCAGGAACTTTTGACACTAGCTAAATTCTGAAACATGTGTTAAATTTGATAAAATCAACACCGGTTATAAAAAATATATAGGTGTTAAAAATATTTTTACTAAGTATAATTAACACCATATAAAATAATATAGGAACTATCTGGTGTGAAAAAAAATTTCACACCGGATATTTAAAAAAGTCTGGTGTTAAAATAAATAAACAACACTGGATATCTTTTAAGTTTAGTGTTAAAAGTAGTAATTAACACCGGACAAATGGATAAAATATCTGGTGTTAATTGTCTTGATTTTTAACACCTGTACACTTAACAGCCCCTAAAAATCCAGTGTTAAAAGTTAAATTTACCTGGTGTTAAAAGTGTTTTTTATAGTAGTGTAAATTAGCATTCATACGTGCAAAATCTGATTAGAGTGCTCACATGGACTCTTTAAGTATGAGGTTACTACTGCTTTGAGATCTTCTGGCTAAACGTTACAAGAGGTATTTCTTTAATGCATTTTTAATTATCTGTTACTGCTTTGAAACACGAAGTTTGCAAGACTAATGAGAATCCTTGTATTTTTGTTACCTATCCACTAGGGATTCCCTAACATATAGACAAATCTTGTTTGGTTGTTAAACCTTATGTGAATGATGGAAGTGGCGACGTGTTCCTAAGAAATATTAGCAACGATGATATGTTCTGTCATTATTGCATCGCATACCACCGTTAAAGTAATTCCTAGTCACTCTTATGTGGTCATCCCTAAAGGAGTCGCTATTAGCGATAGTTTTTTTCAGTGGCAAAATTCTTGTAACTAAAGCAATGTTTTATTATAGTGTATCTATATAATTTAATATGTCAAAGCTAGGTTATGTGAGAACTTTAAAAAATTATATGGTTCAAGATTTTAGGGATGAATATTGATATTATATAGAAAATGTAATTTGTTACAATGATAATGAAAGAATTTGATTAGGACATATACATGCGATAAAAATTAATATCATATTTGTTTGGTGATTTAATATAAACATTTTGATTGATATTTTTTTGAAAATTATATGCACAAAATTATATTAGTATGATAATTTAGGACGTTTTAAGAGATATGTTTTTTAAAAGTATTAGAAGAAAAACCTTAGCTTGACTAAAATTAAAACTATGGGATCATTTAAAATGAGCAAAGAACCTATTCATAAAAAACGGCTCATTAGGTCCGATATGAGGTTATAAGTAGAGCATGAGATGCTCATAGGTTGTATTCTTGTGATACATAATTTTTTGTAAATTGTTACGAAGGGTATGCTCTGACGAACTGGTATTCGTATGAGCGAAATCTGGTTGGAGTGCTCACGTCAACTCTCTAAGGATGAGGTTACTACTGCTTTGAGATCTTCTAGTTAAAATTTACAAGAGGTATTTCTTTAACGCATTTTTAATTATATGTTATTGCTTTGAAACATGAAGTTTGCAAGACTAATGAGAATTTTTGTATTTTCGTTGCCTATCCACGAGGGATTCCCTAACATATAGTGACAAATCCTGTCTGGATGTGAAACCTAATGTGAATGATGGAAGTGGCGATGTGTTCCCAAGAAATATTAGCAACAATATGCTCTGTCATTATTGCGTCACATACCACCCTTGAAGTCATTCCTAATCACTATTATGTGGTCAAGGAGTCGCTATTAGCGATAGTTTTTTTGAGTGACAAAATTCTTATAACTAAAACAATGTTTTATCTATATAGTTTAATATGTCAAAGCTAGGTTATGTGAGAGTTTTGATAATTATATGGTTCAACATAGAAAATGTAATTTGTTACAATGATAGTGAAAGAATTTGATTAGGATATATACATGTGATAAAAATTAATATCATATTTGATGTTAAGCTATATTGTACTAAATTTGTTTGGTGATTTAATATAAACATTTTGATTGATATTTTTCTGAAAATTATATGTACAAAATTATATTAATATGATAATTAAGGACAACGTTTTGAGAGATATGTTCTCTTAAAAATATTAGGAGAAAAACCTTACGTACTCTATAAGTTGATCAAATTAATGATATCACATAGATGTTTGGACGCTATAAATATTTTACTTGATGACTTTCATTTATATATAATATTATTCATGTTGTTTTATTCACACGCTACCACGCATTTGTATAATATATTGATAAATTTAATAAGGATAAATTTAATAAATCCGAAAATAAGATGTTTAATCCATATATCAATGAAGTTAATTTGTAAAATTTCGAGAAGCTACACAACACGTTCATTCAACTATTTTAAAAAATTATTGATAAATTTACTAACTCTTAAAATAATATGTTTAAGTATGAATCAAGTTAATTTATAAATTTTTTAAAAGATACGTGAAACGTATATTAAACTACTTTAAGAAATTATTATCGAAATGTAACTGACTAAAGTCTTAAATTTAATTGATTGTATATCTATAGTTATACTTTCACCTATATTGTGTATAAGTTAACTCTTAAATTTAACTTTTTTTCATCGACTAGTTTTAACAATTTTAAAAGAGTAAGATTTAAAAGCAAAGGAACTATAGAGGAGCAATATGGTCTTTTATTTAATTAGATAATTGAAGCATCATACACTTTATTGTAGAAGATCATGTATGACTAGTTTTAGTTAGCAATAGGCATCTTCAAATGGTCTTTCAAGAAGAATCCTTCAGATTCAGCACGGAAACACCAACCATATTTAATGTCTTTATCGGCAAAAGGAGCACAAAAGTTTCCAGTTCCTTTGATGATGCAGTCCTCGTGGGATTGACATAAGAGAGCATGGTCATCCATGGTCTTTGCTTCAGATGCAATGACGTGATTTTTATAGCAAACTTTGTTAGAGCAAGAACAACCAAGAAGTGCTGTGACAGTGCAAGGAATGTATACACAAGATTCTCCACAGGGAATATAACTAGCTTCTGCCTCTTTCATTGAGAACATAACTAAATTGATATATACCAAAGTTGGTTAGTTACATAGTTATAAGATGTATATAGTTAGAAATGATAAAAGAAAGAAAAAAATGATGAAACGCTACATACCAGAAGTGGCAAGGAAGAAGAGCACAGCCAGAGGAGCAAACCTAAGAAAAGCCATTATTTGATTCAGTTGATCAAAATAACCGATTACTGAGATTTGTTGTAGGTCTTGCTCTGCGTTAGTTCATTCTTCCATAAAGCAATTTATAGGCAATGCAAATATTCTCACAGTAATTATTTAATTATCTGCATGGACACAAAACTCCCGAACATATACAAATACCACGTGATTCCTTCTAAATATAATTTTAATGTGTTTAGAGTTAATTATATTAATATTAAAAGCAGGGAACGGGATTAGATTCATCCAAGGATAGATGTTGTGCCACGTAATCTCTTCTCTCTAATCTACAATTCCATTTTTTCTGATCCGTCTCATTTAACAACTCACGTTCTGGCGCGGCATGTGACTAACCAGCTGAATTGATCTGTCTTAAGTTTTATAATTACATTTATATTAATATCTTAATCTCAATTACTTGCCACGTGCCACTAACCATCGATGCGGATCTGGTTGATATATTGTATTTAATTAAATAATGGATATGCTTTGATTTTGTAAGTAGTGGAATCGTGCAAGTGTTTAAGTGTGTATATTATATGCATTTGGAAAACATTTAATCAGATAAATAATCTAAATCAAGATGAAAATAATCTGCATTAGATAGAAAAATGTATTAGTTTGTCATGTAACATTGTTATATATTTAAAAGATAAAAAAATGTTTGGTGTATATATTGTCAAGATAAAAACAATAGATTGATACCAAATCAATATTGATAGGATTCTATCTGTGTGCCAGTATTTTTTGTTTGTCCAGTTTAAGTAAAATTGGAATGAACATATATGTATCGTGCATATATAAGTAAAATTGGAAAGGAGTTCACTAATAATGTTCATAGATTGTAAGTGATTCTTGTAGACATCTTTAATTTCTTTTACGCTTTAAGCAAGGTGATGTGGGTTCTGACAACGAAGACCCTCACTCAGCATATTGCCAACGAAAATAGTAAGGTTTCAAAGAGGATTTCAATGGAGGGAAAAGATTTTCATATGAGGAAAAAGGGTTTTTGAATGAGTGAAAAAGTTTTGAGTGAGAGTGTTTTTCAGAGAAAGCCTTTGGGAATCTTAGTAGTGTGATTGGGCAAGGTTGGAACAAACCACTAGCAATGGTTGTCACTGGAATGAAGAGAATCAAGAGGATCAAGTGCAAAAGACTACCACTGGCCGTGGTTTCCCACTATTGGCCGTGGTTTCCCACTACTGGCCGTTGTTGGCATTGTTTGTGCAAGGGTTCATCCAGAAAAGGTCACCACTGGCCGTGGTCTCGCACCACTAGTCGTGGTTGGCAATATGGCTAATTTAAATGCAAGTCAGAGACAACCACTGGCGGTGGTTTGCAACCACTGGCGGTGGTTGTCATCAGGTGCCTTGAAAATAACGTGTTTTGGAAGATTTGGACCATCAGACCCCGAACCAGCCGTAGTTGTCCCAACAAAGCTCAGAATCCTAATTTTTAGGATGCATACTAAGCATCGATGCAGATCTCTGGTTGATATTTTGTATTTAATTAAATAATGGATATGCTTTGATTTTGTAAGAAGTGGAATCCTGCAAATGTTTAAGTGTTCATAATTTTAATTGTTTAGATTCTAAATGGTTAAATATATTGATGTAGAGGCGTTAAGCTACTAACTTATTGTTAATCAGGAATAAAATGGTTTTGTTGGAATTAAATGGTTAACATATTGGTAATGGAGATAATGGATCATGCTTGGATGTATGACAAAATTGATTCAGAAAGTATGAGTTTGGAAACTTGATTTGTTTGAGATTAATGAGTTTATCACGGTTAAACAACAATCATTTATCAATATTTCATGATGATATTAGATGTGCCAATGTTATATACCAATTTTATTTTATTTTTTATTTAAAATTGTCTCTAAATTAGTGATTCATAGCACTTCTAATTAATAAAATTGTCCTCTTTGTGTTTAATTGAATAACTAGCATTGTTTGTCATTTACAAACTATTTTTAATGTGTTTTGATATGCTTTACAGGTCTTTAGAGAAAAAGATTAAAAGAAAAGGTGTTGAATTTTCTACTAAACTCCAGCCCTGAACAATAATTTTAAGGTGGTTTATGACTTAATTTAGCGACCTTTAACACATTTGTTGCTAATATTTATTTAAAGGGTGTCGTTAAGGACTTCGCTAAGGCTTAGTTTATAAAAGAAAGTCCTCGTACATCACTACATTTGTCTCTAACCACATCGTATAGCGACAGAAGTTACTACCTTCATTAGATTTTCCCGACATCTGTCACTCATGCCGTCCCTGAATTGAAATGAAAAGTGATAGTGACGACAGAAAAGCCTGTCACTACATTCTTTGCTTGATGATGTTGTTCATAACAATGCTAATTTTGGCTAGTCTAGAAAAAAAATAAGAGGGAATATAGAACATTGGCGACGAACTTGAAGGCTATCACTAAGGGTTTTGCCATCGGGCATTAATAGGGATCTAAAAAGACCTTGCTTGTCATTTGGTAAGTGTATCAAATTCGTAGTGGCTTTAATAAGTATTTTAATTTAGAATTTATCAAATCCATGGGACTTGTGAGATGTATGACGATAATATAATAATTACTTGTGAATAACAAAGAATATTCACAATATGTTTAAGAGTTTATTCATTGGTTGTTTGTTGAGAAACGTTAAGTTTCAAAAGGTAAAATTGATTAAAGTTAAGTAAACAATGAGTAAATTTGTTAGGATTAGACTTCTCCTATTCTATTTAATCCATTGAGATCCTATTATTATTGTTACATATTCAATCATGTTAATGTGACAAATTTTAAACCTAATCCCTTAGAGGATAAATTCTACACTCTAACATCAAATATCAATCCCTTTAGTATTCAATCCTAAGATTTGCGTTAAGGAAAAGCTTCAAAAACCATTATTATCAACCTTATTCTCAGGAGAAGAAAATAATGGGCTTTTATCCATTAAATTTGCTTAGAAACCATAAACACATGCATAAACGTTCTCTTGTTCAAATATATATTTAATAAATCATAGAATAAATGTTAACATCGATATAAATATATAAACATACAACAATATTCACTACAAATTCATAAAAAGAGGTAGGTTATGTCCAATCCCAATAAAAAAAGGGCTTAGCCATACATAATCATGGTGGTTAACCAAAAATGCATCAAAAACCTAAGTGAAGAAGAGATTAAACCCTAGAATCAAGCCACAAACCCTTAAGGTTAATGGAAGACTCCAAGCTCTAAGCCGTAGCCTTATGCTAAAAGTATGGCTTTGTTTCTCACAACATTTCCATCCTCATTAAGCTTATTTCTATAAACCCACTTAGTTCTAATAATGCCTTTGTTTTAAGGTCTTGAGACAAGGGTTCAGACCTTATTTCTCTCAAACTGGTTCAATTCCTCTTGCATGACAATGACCCAGTCAGTATCCTCTCAAGCCTTTACAACAGATTTGGGTTCTAGATCTGAAACAAGAGGTATGGTAGATTAGTTGAGAAGTTTGGATCTGGTCCTTATTCCAATAGCTTGATCTCCAATGATTAGGTCTTAAGGATGATAGGCCTTGAACTTCCAGTCTTTAGGCTTTTTAGGTTCAGACACTGATGGTAGTTGTTCAGACTCTTTATTTCCATCTTCTACTGAATCAGGCTGAGTAGGGTTAGGCTCTTATTGAATATCAACACCATCAATATCTAGATCTGCCAGTTTCTTATTAGTCTCTTGAAGATCATCAAATCATGCATTGATATAATTTGGATGATTTAACACTAAAATAGTCTAGTTGATGATTTTCTTTTATAATAATAATAATAATAATAATATGAGATTTTATTCACACACTTGCACACATTTATATAATATTGATAAATTTAACCCATTAATAAATCAAGTTAATTTCTGAAATTTCAAGAAAACACACAATATATTTATTAAACGATGTTAAAATGTTATTATTGATAAATTTAATAACTCCTAAAGTAATTTGTCTGACCGTCAATCAAGTTAATTTGTAAAATTTTTAAAAGACACGTGACACACGTATGAAACTACTTTAAAAAGTTATTATCAAAATATAATTGACTAAAATTTTAAATTAAGTGTTTACACATCTTTACTTGTATTTTCACTTATCCTTGTGTATTAATTAACTCCTAAATTTAACATGTTTTCATCAACTAGTTTTAACAAATTTAAAGGGGTCATATGGCCCTAATCAAGCTGCCGGAACCAGTGGCCACCACTACCATCAACCACCCAACCCCACCACTTCCACTCACCCTAACTCATCATTTTTATTATCAATCCTTCACCACCTTTACTCACCCACAACATCATCAGCACCACAGACCCATCCATAACCCAAAACCCACCTCCTTTAACCTCCTACCTCACTAACCATCACCAACGCCCAACACCTAAACCGCAACACTCACACACTATCACCATCGCAACATCAACCACCACCATAATCATCCTTACCTAAACCACCACACTCGTGATCCCTTTTAACCATCATATCACTGAAAGATATAAAGAAACAAAAGAAAGGAATAAGAAGAAGACGCACCATTTGTTCCTTATTTGCTCTCATTACCGCTATCCTTGCCTACAACTACTACCCACCGAGCCTTTCCATCACGTTGGAGCAGCGATAATATCCCCACGCCATTGTGATGTTGTCATTACTACGAGCCACCAACCTGCCACAGTCACGTGCTCCTTTTATCACGACCTTCCCCCCTCACACGGTTTCTCTTTTTCTCACGTTTTGTTATCGCCGTCCTCTTCTTTCTGTTTTCCCTATCCTCTCTTTCTTTCTCTTTTGTTGTTATGCGTATGAGTTGAAATTAGGTTTGTTTAGTTTTTTCTTAGGATTTTAGTTTTTAGGTTGTTTTAGGCCTCAGCTTAGTAAGACTCATGTTGGTTGTTTTGGTTTTATTTTTTGTTTTAGGTTACAGTGTTTTTTAATTAGTTTTGGGCTTGAGCCTATTTTTTAAAAGATATATTCCTTCTTATTCCTTGTTTTATTTATTTATTATTATTTTGTACTTCTATTTTCTTTTATTTTTATCTTGCTTGTCTTTACTTTCTTGTTGCTTAGTTTAGCCTACTTTTCAAGTAAAGCTCATTAGGTCCTTTTTTTTTAATTTCTGTTTTTTTTATCTTTTAGTTCATCTTTTAATGTCAAAAAGAATATGTAAGGACAAAAGAAGAAAGGAAAAATAATAATAAATACTCCCTCTCGGGTTGTGTGTTGTTTGAAGTTATTTCATTTTTATTTTATTTTATTTATTTTTATTTAATTATATTTCATTATCTTATCTTATTTTATTTTGTGTTTGAATAATTTAGTCATGTGGTCTATTTTCTAAAAGAGCAAAAATAATTTACAAATCTTTGAAAAAAATGAAAAAAGGGTTAAAATAAATTTGGTTCAAGAGTGTTTTTTTTAAAAACCATTCTTATTGAAATTTAAAAGCACAAAAAAACAAAAATCATTTTTATTAAAAAAATTACACAGCGATCTTATAACGATGTTGCACAAATACTTTGTCTATATCAATATTATAAGATATTGAGAGATGATACATATATAGAGTACTTCGTCCTGTATTTTTCTTATTTATAAGATCTCTCTTCTATTAAAATTTCTAAAAATGCAATAAATTATCTTTTCAAAATAGATGAAAAAGTCAAAAAAATGTTTTTGTTCAACTCAAATCAAATTTTCTAAACATTTAAAATCATTTTCAAAATCCAAAAATCAATGTCCAAATTTCCCAAAGAACTATGTAAACTTGATTTCCAGGTGTACTTGGGAATAGAGCTAGGAAAATGGGCTAGTCCGCATGGGCCGACCCGAATACGTCTGAAAAATGTAATGTGAGGGCCTAAAAATAAAATTTAAAATTGATAAGTAAGTAAAAAAGTTCGATTCTAAAAAAGCCTGAAAAATGGGCCGAGTGCGGGCCGGCCTGTGAGGGTCGCGGACGGCCCAAGCATTTTTAAAAGAATAAAAATTATAGGGAGTTTTTCTTTTAGTTAAGATTTTTCTTCCTTTCTTTCTACTTACCATCTCACCGTACGTGTGGAATATGGATTTTTGTAGACTTTTGTTATGAACTTTAATGATAAATATTTATGAAATGTTTTAAAGAAATATTACAAATGTTCGTAGTTGTTCCGCGAAAAAAAATGTTACTTAATTTTAATTTATTTTTGTATAGAATTTTAATTTCTTATAAATTATTTTTTTAACTTTTTTAAAAGCGGGCCGCCCAAAGTGGCCCGATGCCCGTTGAGGGTCGGGCTAGGGCCTTTAGTTTCAAGGCCTGAATTTTTACAGGCCTTTTTTGACCCGGCCGTAAGAGGCCCCCAACCCGATAAAGCCTTGCTCGTTTAGGGCTGTTCGCCCGAATTACTAGCTAGACTTGGGAATACATAGAAACATGATCAACTTTTATCGGACCCACTTTCCTTTAATAAATTCTTGTTTACCATCATTTGTCTCGATGGGCTTTAAAATTGTTATGATTTAATTTAAGACATCGTTTTATCACAATGAGATTAATTTAGATGAAACATATTATTAATCTTCATATTTACAACCTCTATTATGTTCGTCAAAATAAGGTTTTTTGCAATGATATTAATTTGAACGAGACGTAATGTTAATCTTATTAAATTTTAGATGTGTTTGATTTGAAATGAATTTGGACAAGACGTCCTTTTAAGAAACTCTTATTCCTTCCTTTTTTAATATGAATCAATTTGTACGAGACACCCTATTAATTCTATTTTCTTTTCAAAAGAAATTTTGTTCCTTTTTCAAAGATGAGTTTAATTTGGACGAGATGTCCTATTAACCTTATTTTAAACTTATCATTTCAAAGATGAGTTTAATTCTGGGCTATTTAAAATACACGTGATCAATTTGAGATAATCTTTTTATGATAGAGAGTAAAAGGTGGTAATACCTTCTCTATTTGTAAATGACTCTTTAACTTAGGATCTTGATTTTATGACATTATCTTAACAAAGGTTTTCTTGATCATTTTCCCTTAAATAAATATTGGTGACGACTCTGCTTTTGAAAGGAATTTGAACCTTTTTTTGGTCGGTCTCTTGTTATGATCCCGATCAAGACATAACCAAAACAATATTAGAACATAAAATATCTTCATGTAACTAAAGTAAACTTATAATGTCATTTACATTAGAGTAATTAACATTTACAATTAAAGAAAAATAAACCTAATAAACTATACATTTACAATTTCAAACAAATATTCTAACTATAACGATTCAATCTCTACATGTTTAAAATACACAAGTAAGAAACAAGACAATGTTCTTTATACATAATATATATGTCATATATGAAAAAATAACTTGTAGTAAAATGATATTTTTCATTAAATTATAAACACCAATATCTCTAATCCTTAAATGGCTATTTGATTTTGCATTCGAACAATAACACATACAACAATCACAACATTTATAAGCAATTCTATCCAATACACAATCCACAAAACAAAAAATGTAAAACTCCTAATAACCCCAAAACTTTCCACAATAATAGCCTTGCTAAAATCACGAACATTCAATTCAACTATAAGGAACAAGTTAAGAGGAGAGTAACATAAATATATCAAATGGCTTGTAATAAAAAAGTGACAGATACAAAAAATTTATAAACATAGTACCTTTCAAAGGACTTTACACCTATTGTGTTGCATTTTTTTTCTCCAACTCAACACACAACTGAGCAAATGCTAGACAATCAGAACCTAATATTCATCATGTCACTTGTATTATTCTTGAATTAATATACCAATCCAAGTTTTAAATTATTTCATATTAATATATCAAAGACATGGCAATGGCATTTGATGTTTGGGTTAAAGCCCAAACAATCGTTGGTGGTGGGGAAATTGATTTAGCACAATACACATGTCTCTTATGACATATCTATTTTGGAATGCATAGGATAGATTTTGGAAAAAAGTGAAAATGTTAGCATTTAATTTCTATCTGGTAGAATTGATTTTGGGTGACCAGCAATTATATCCTAATTGCACTCTAAAAGAAATTCTACTTCACCAATCAAATAAAACTAATTCTTCTCTATTCACTGATAATATGTCATACTAAACATTTTGTGTTTAAGAAAGCTACTAGACACAATTGGACTTTGTTCTACAGTATCTACTTCAGTATCTTCATCCTCTTTTTATCAACGTAGACTACATTTAAAGAACATTACCCAATGGTTTATTGGTTGTTTACTTTGAGTGCCCAAGTGATAAGAATAAAGTCTGGGAACAAAATGACAAAGTACGTGTAACACCATTGATTAACTAGGATGATCCCTTCCACTAGATCATCCTACTTAACTGAGAGGTGATGAGTTCCAAAAAAAATGTGGAAGTGTTTGTTTTGTACAAGAGAACCTGGTGGAACAAAAGCATTATATACCATATCGTTATATAATACATGGCCATTAATAGATTGTACATACTGTAGACATCAAGGGCGTGCAGGCTCCCGTGACTTGACTGAAGGGACATTGTCCCACTAAGCCACTATCCTGTTACTATCATCGATCTTAATGCCCTGAGGACTTGTAGAAGACTAGAGCCAGCTCCATCAATGGTTGGTAATTTCCTTTGGTTGTCCTCTACGCAGGTTTTTACTGCGATCTGAAAAATAATTATAAAGGGTGAGAAATATCCCCTTACTCACAAACAACGGGGAAGTTATCATCTCTAACGTCTCTCCCACATAGATCATACTTTGAATCATATAAGAGGATCAGGCCTTAGTCGTTCCACACCATTCACTATCCTCGCATGATGTTGTCCCTAGCCCGACTCACCTTACTTAGCATTACCTCAGTGAAATCAATACCTTATTACTAATTGTAGCCTTATGCTACAAGTCTGTATTTGTTTTTGACAACATTTCCATCCCCATCAAGCTTATTTCTATACACCCACTTAGTTCCAATAATGCCTTTGTTTTTAGGTCTTGGGACAAGGGTTCAGACCTTATTTCTTTCAAACTATCCTCTTGCATGACAATGACCAAGTCAGTATCCTCCAAAGCTTCTACAACAGATTTGGGTTCTAGTTCTGAAACAAGAGTTATGGTGGATTGGTTGAGAAGTTTGGATCTGGTCCTTATTCCAGCAGCTTGATCTCTAGTGATGAGGTTTGAAGGATGGTAGACCTTGAACTTTCAGCCTCTAGGCTTTTCAAGTTCAAACACTGATGGTAGTTGTTTAAACTCTTCATTTCCATCTTCTGTTGAATCTGGCTTAGCAGGGTCATACTCTTGTTGTTAATAATACCTACATCATCAATATCTAGATTTGTCAGTTTCCTGTTAGTCTCTTGAAGATCACAAATCTTACGTGCATTGATTCTTCAATGGTCTGAGTTCTTGTGTTAAAAACTCTATAAGATTTTGATGTGATTGAGTACCCCATGAATATCCTTTTATCACACTTAGAATCAAATTTTCCAAGATGATCCTTTGTGTTGAGGATATAACATGTGCACCCGAAGGGGAGAAAGTATGATATATTGGTTCTTCTTTCCCTTCCACAATTCATAAGGAGTCTTGTTCAGTATTGGTCTGATAAGGATCCTATTTTGAATATAACAAGAAGTTCTCACAACCTCTACCCATAAATATTTTCAAAGATTATTTTCACAAAGCATTGTTTTGGTTTCTTACAGAGATCTGTTGTTCCTTTCCACAACATCATTCTGTTGAGGTGCTCTTGGAGAAGAAAAACTCTAAGTTATGTCAAACTCATTGTAGAATTTTTCAAAAATTTCATTTTTAAATTCTCTGGCATGATCACTTCTTATTGTACCAATACATAATCATTTCTCATTTTAAATTTTCTTACACAAAAGATGTGATCCTTTGGTAACTTGGGCCGCATACCACTACCGGGAGTAACCCCTGGTCGCTATTATGTGATCATCATTAAAGGAGATCGTTATTTAAATTCTTGTAGCTTAAACAATAATCGATTATTTAAAATAGAAATTTTGATTGATGTTTTTCTAAACTATTTATCTACAAAAGTATATGATTATAATTTTAGACAATTTAATGAGAGATATGTGTTTTAAAAAATAATTCTGTATGTTGATCAAATTAATGATATAATATGGATGATTTAACACTAAAATATTCTAGTTGATAATTTCCATTTATATTATTATTATTATTATTATTATTATTATTATTATTATTATTATTATTATTATTATTATTATTATTATTATTGATGTGATTTTATTCACACGCTCACACGTATTTATATAACGTTGACAAATTTAACCCATATATATATGAATCAAGTTAGTTTGTGAAATTTCAAGAAGACGCACAACACATTTATTGAACGATGCTAAAATGTTATTATTGATAAATTTAATAACTCCTAAAATAATATGTTTGACCATCAATCAAGTTAATTTGTAAAATTTGTAGAAGACACGTGACACACGTATTACTTATATTTTCACTTATCCTTGTGTAGTAGTTAACTCCTGAATTTAAATTTTTTTCATCGACTAGTTTTAACAATTTTAAAAGACTAAGATTTAAAAACAAAAGGAACTATAGAGTAGCATTATGGTCTTTTATTTAATTAGATAATTTAAGCATCATAAATTTTTATTAGAATAGTAATACGTACATAATACATGACCAATTTTAGTTAGTCATAGACATCTTTAAATTTTGGCCTGGCGCCTCAACACCATCTACGAGCATAACATTACAACTCATTTAAAAGCCCCAAATGTCACTTTTTGCTAATCTTTAGCACGAGAGAAAGGAGCTTTGAGCATTTGAGTAGCTTGGCACTATTTCAAGAACTTAGGAAATTTGTTGTAAGGTTTCTTTTCTTTTCCTCTTCTTTGTCATTGATGTATTTAGAATTGTCACTTTTTTATTGGGATTGAACATAACCTACTTGACATTATAACTATATAATGAATATTTGTGTATATGTTTATGCATTTATATAATCATTATGTATGCCAATTTCAAACAAGGTAATGTTTTATGTATGTGTCTAGGTCTCTTAATGGAATTGGGGTGAAATGTCCATAATTGTCTTCATCTATGAATAAAGTTGATAAAAATAATTGTTAAATTTATTCTTAATGCAGATCTTAACATTTAATATTGGAGAGATTGATATTTGATATTAGGGTTAGAATTTATTACAGGGAGTTTGATCCCAATGCTTGTATTCACAGCTTTCTTCATTGTTAATAACTTTCATTTTGTGATGAATTCTTTTAGCATGTGAACTAACATCTTCACATGAAGCAATTTCATTTATACAATATACATTACTTTGTTTACATGTTTCTGCAACTGCTTTTTCCCATTAGAATCTAAAGTTGATGCAAAATTTATCTGTTAGGGTATTCCTAAACAAGCTGATGTACCACAAGTTGCCTGATCCCCTATGGCTCAGCAAACAAAACCCATCAATCCAGGCTCCACAACCAACTGTACATGTTGGTATCCTAATACCAATTTGCTCAACCTGTTTCCCTTAGTATATATTATATATATATATATATATATATTATATATATATATATGTGTGTGTGTGTGTGTTTGTGTGTATTGTCTTTCATGCCGGAAAATTTTAACATTGATTGATAAAATGTAATTATTTCTGTATCAAGGCGGAGTCAAATGGTCACGTCAATCAATATGACCATTTTGTGATGAATTCTTTTATCATATGAACTAACATGTTCACATGAAGCAAATTGTAGTTTTTGTTAGATGTTTTGGATATATAATTTATGTTAGGATTAAAGACACAAAGTCTACGTTTAACTTTATGCATTTATATTTATTGATGCTTTGGATATGTGTATATATTATATAGTTAAATTCAACATTAACATGAATATTATTGTTTAACCTTCAATGTTATTGATACAGATATATGGATGTTCATTTTTTATTAAATTGTTTCTTAATGAAAAAAAGAATAAAGAAAGGATTTAAAGTAGGAACTTTTGACACCATCTAAATTCTAAAACAAGTGTTAAATTTGATAAAATTAACACCGATTATAAAAAAATATATAGGTGTTAAAAATATTTTTACTAAGTATATAATTAACACCGGATAAAATAGAATAGGAACTATCTGGTGTGGAAAAAGATATTTCACACCAAATATTTAAAAAAAGTCTGGTGTTGTAATGAATAAACAACGCCGAATATTTAAAAAGTCTGGTGTTAAAATGAATATTCAACACCGGATATTTTAAAAGTTTAGTGTTAAAAGTAGTAATTAACACCGGACAAATGGATAAAGTATCCGGTGTTAATTGTCTTGATTTTTAACACCTGTACACTTAACACCCCCTAAAAATCCGGTGTTAAAAGTCAAATTTACCCGATGTTAAAAGTGTTTTTTGTAGTAGTGTGAACTAGCATTCGTACGTGCGAAATCTGGTTAGAGTGCTCACATGGACTCTTTAAGGATGAGGTTATTACTGCTTTGAGATCTTCTGGTTAAACATTACAAGAGGCATTTCTTTGATGCATTTTTAATTATCTATTATTGCTTTGTAAAACGAAGTTTGCAAGACCAGCGAGAATCCTTGTATTTTTGTTACCTATCCACTAAGGATTCCCTAACATATAGACAAATCTTGTCTGGTTGTTAAACCTAATATGAACGATGGAAGTGGCGACGTGTTCCCAAGAAATATTAGCAATGACGATATGTTCTATCATTATTGCATCGCATACCACCGTTGAAGTAATTTCTAGTCACTATTATGTGGTCATCCCTAAAAGAGTCGCTATTAGCGATAGTTTTTTTCAGTGGCAAAATTCTTGTAACTAAAACAATGTTTTATTATAGTGTATCTATATAATTTAATGTGTCAAAGCTAGGTTATGTGAGAATTTTAATAAATTATATGGTTCAAAATTTTAGGCATGAATATTTATATTATATAGAAAATGTAATTTGTTACAATGATAATGAAAGAATTTGATTAGGACATATACATGTGATAAAAATTAATATCATATTTGATGTTAAACTATGTTGTACTAAATTTGTTTGGTGATTTAATATAAACATTTTGATTGATATTTTTCTTAAAATTATATGTATAAAATTATATTAATATGATAATTAAGGACAACGTTTTGAGAGATATGTTCTCTTAAAAATAATAGGAGAAAAACCTTACGTACTCTATAAGTTGATCAAATTAATGATATAACATAGATGTTTGGACGCACTACCACATATTTGACTTTTTAAAGCGTATTTTTTAAAGTGTTTATTACAAAAAACGCTTTAAAATATAAGGCGCTAAGTGATTACCACGCTTGTTTTCTTTAGCGCTTTAAACGGTGTAATTTATTAAAGCGCTTCTTTTCATTAAACGCTTTAGATTTTTGAAAAAAAATTATATCATAATTTAAATCGCATGTATGTATTAGGCGCTTTAAAAATAGACTAAATTGAAATCACTTTTTTTTAATAAGCGTTTTAAAACATATGAACCTCTAATTGAATCTCGCACGTTGCTCTTTCATCCTTTTTACACCAAACCTACCATTCTCTCCACAAAACCCTTCTCCCCACTCCTCTCATTATTTTTTCACGATTGGCCTCCTCCCAACGTCGACGACTACCAGAAGAATGCTTTCTTCAAATTTCGTTTCTTCCTTCAATTTCAATTGCGTAGATCTGTTAATTTTTTGTTTTTCCCTAAACAACGTTGTGTTTCATTAGCTTGTTGGCAGAAACCCTTTCGATGGCTTCACTCCTTCTGTAAGTCGTTATGATTAGCATTGCATTATGTGATTCTCTCTAATTTGGTTTTTGTTTACTTATGGTTTTGACAATGAGAGTGTAATATGTATGCAATTGCTGTGAAAGTCAAATGTTTGCAGGTTCCCTTTATTTATTTTTTATTCTCTCTTCTGTTTCTTTTTTTTTCTATGTTTCTCCTATGGCTTCCGGTCTCGAAGCGAAAGCCAAAGAGGCCTTTGTGGAAGACCACCTCGAACTCGTGGTGGAACTCAGGCCATTAGTCTCAACCCTAGCAAACCTGAACTTTACGCTGACTATGCCCAAGCCAACATCAAATTCAATAACTTCACTGGTACCCTTGTTCTGTTTCTTATATATTATATTCTAAAGTTTATGTTTTTCGAATAACCTTTTACCTGTTTTGAAAGAAAAATGTGAATATATGTCATTTTAAGAAAACTGATACGAGCTTGATGGACATATTGTGTTGACAGAAGAATCTTATACCATACTTGTACAGGAGGTAAAGACTGAAACACAAGGTGTTACTCCCAAAGATGTTAAGCAAATAGATGATCTTTTCGAGAAGCCAAAAGTGACAGTGACTAAACCCAAATACAGGTTAATATTGCTATATGGTATTTCCATTTAATTTCTATTTTTTGTATCAGTATTTTATATGTCAAGATCATGGAGCCAAACTGCATTAAGTGTGGTTTAGAAATTACGAGAATGATTTTCATTAAGACACCCTAGAAGGCTCAAGAGACCAAATCCTTTTATCTAGACTAGAGGATAAAATAACAAAGTCAAGAAGACCCAAGATAAGATAGACTATACAAGAAATAGTGGAATTTTGGATTGAGAACTAAATTATGGACCAGAGAATTGTTAAGTGACAAAAAGAGATATGAGGAAGGAGGCCAACCTGAGGAGGAGTTTCCTACCCAATTATTCTTTCTTATCTATTATGATCAATCCATTAGATTTATATGTGTCATTAAAGAAACCATTATGCATATGTGTTTTAAATTTTCAAAATTGGTTGCAGCTCTTATGATTTACATTTCCACATTGGAACGACAATCTAAGTTTGGGGATGCTTTGGAAATTCTCTCTGGGAAGTTGGGATCACTGTTGATGATTGAAGTTAATAAGCTACGTTTACAGGTAACCTCACTAGCTTTCTTCTTGTTATGCAACTTTTGTTTAACCTTTGAATTTGGTATGTTTTTACTCTTTATAAATAGCCATCTGGCTTATTAAGGGGATATTGGTAAATGAAAAAATGTTATTCATTTGTTAATCTGTTGGAAGTTATAATCAAATAAATTTGCATGTTACAATGTCAGTGGAAAATGTTCCATGCGAAGAGAGATTACTAAATATTATCCTTTGTAATTCCTATTTCAACTCGCCACCACAAAAACAAAAACAGTTGGCACGAAACAAAGTAAGATTCAAACAATGAATGATAACCATGGCACCTCTGTTCAGCCCTCTCCTTCTCATAATGATTGATGCATGGTTTTTTCCTCTCTCTTAATGTACAAGAAGTTTATAAGAAAACTAGGACCTTTCCATGAAGCAATAAGAAACTCAATAGTTCTTGTAAAAAATAGATAAATTAACAACTAACACTACCTAAAGCTAAAAGCCTCAAAATGATCCTTTGCTAATAAGGTTGATTTAGCCAACCTATTAGTTACTAAATTCATTTCATGAACATAGCAGCAGGAAACATAAGTAAAATCTAACCAAAGAGATTTTATGTCTTTCAATAGGATAAAATAATGAGATAAGTTCTCATCCAAATCACCAAATGTAAAAATATCCATGAAAGTTAATCAAGAAACTTCTTCTAAAAAAGAATATACTTTCATATAATATTGTAAAAGGCCAACACTACCCAACAATTTCTGCATTATATCTCTAGTATAAACGATGACAACACAAATATATAGTAAAATCTACAGCAGCAGTGCTGGCAAACACCTGCCCTTCAAAGATTTACAAATAGAAATAATAAACAAATAAATAAATATTTGATACTATATATTGAGAAGTACCATAAACCTGTTTAACTCAATATTTATCAAAAAAGGAATTGATTTAACTTGATAAATCTAATGTAAAACTTATTACCTTGTCTTATTTTCAAAACTTTGTAAAAAAACATTAAAGAATATTTAAAAATTTATTCAAATTATAAGTAGAAGTAGTATCAGTAGAAAATTATTCCATGAGAATTTAATAGTTCTTTAATCATTATTCTAAAATCATTAGTTATAATTTATCTATATTTTTTATTGTGAAACGTAAAAGTATGACACTTGGTGGTACTGAAATTATTTGTTACTTTTTTTGGTAAATAATTTATTTGTTATTTTGAAAGCACATTAAGAATAAAGAATCTTAACTTCAAAAAAGAAAAAGCATAAAGAATCTCAAATTTCTTACTAAGTATCGGTCAAATCTCTAATTATGAAGTTACCACTTACCAATATTATATCTATTAATATATTTTAGAATTGTTTATTACGTGTCAATATAATAAACAGAAACGGAAGACTATATAAATGAAAACAAACACGTGAATCACCGAGAGAGTAAGAGACTATGATGAGACTTTAAAAATTGAAATTATGCTCAGTTATTGATATTCTAATTTTTTTCAATATTTATTATTCATTTTTTTGTATTAAAAATTAACATTTTCAAATGCTTAAGTTGTTAGATGAATTTCATGTATGGACCTAACATGAGATTTTTCAGCTTGAAATATTAATATGCATATCTAACAAAATTTTGTTTCTTTTATCCCTTGGTTTTATAACTTCTGGCAGGGCTGATGGGAACCATGATCTCATCCTCTATCATTTATTCTCAAAGAGGAAGTGTAACCGCGAGTTCCAAGTTATAGGGTGACTAATGCAGCTAAGTATCTGGCTATAATGTGATATGGCAAGGGTGATAGGCAAAGATGATACGATGTCATAATTACTTCATTGTTTTCCTGCAGTGACTTATCAGTTAATATTTTTTGACTTCTGAATTCTGTTTTAATGTTGGCAGTTGAAAGTTAACTTTTAGTCATTGAAGTAATATCATTTGATTGTAGCGTTGTACCATTTGTCAATGATTTACCTGTTAAAATGTTGGAGCCTATTAGTGCGGTTACTTAAAACCGCACTACTATCTTGCTATTTCAGTACTTTCTAAAACGCCTAATTAAAATAAGCGCTTTAAAAATATGTTATATTAAAACCCTTAATTAAAATAAGCGTTTTAAAAATATATTTTACTAAAGCGCTTAATTAAAATAAGCGCTTTAAAAATATGTTCTACTAAAGCGCTTAAAAAGCGTTTTAGTATATGTGATATTCTACTACAGCACGCGTATATAAAGCGCTTAAAAGCGCCCTAAAATGACCAAAATAAGCGCCCTAAAATCCTGTTTTTGTGGTAGTGACGCTATAAATATTTTACTTGATGACTTTCATTTATAATAATATTATTCATGTTGTTTTATTCACACGCTCCCACGCATTTGTATAATATATTGATAAATTTAATAAGGATAAATTTAATAAATCCGAAAATAAGATGTTTAATCCTTATATCAATGAAGTTAATTTGTAAAATTTCTAGAAGCTACACGACACGTTCATTCAACTATTTTAAAAAATTATTGATAAATTTACTAACTCTTAAAATTGATTGCGTATCTATAGTTATACTTTCACCTATATTGTGTATAAGTTAACTATTAAATTTAACTTTTTTTCATCGACTAGTTTTAACAATTTTAAAAGAGTAAGATTTAAAAGGAAAGGAACTATAGAGGAGCAATATGGTCTTTTATTTAATTAGATAATTGAAGCATCATACACTTTATTTTAGAAGATCATGTATGACTAGTTTTAGTTAGCAATAGGCATCTTCAAATGGTCTTTCAACAAGAATCCTTCAGATTAAGCACAGGAACACCAACCATATTTGATGTCTTTATCAGCAAAAGGAGCACAAAAGTTTCCAATTCCTTTGGTGATGCAGTCCTCGTGGGATTGACATAAGAAAGCATAGTCATCCATGGTCTTTGCTTTAGATGCAATGACGTGACACTAGTGGAAAAAATGGATATAATCACGGTTAAAAATGGCCTTTAATCACGGTTAATGAACCGTGATTGTTGTAGCCGTGGTAGTAGATGAGGACCTTTAACCACAGTTAACAACCGTGGTTATAAATTACATCTAACCACGGTTACGAACAACCATGAATATAACAGACTATGTATATTCACGGTTGTCGAGCATAACCGTGAATATAACAGACAATGTATATTCACGGTTATAGTCGAAACCGTGGATAAAGAACATCTATAATCACGGTTATGTAGCATAACCATGAATATAAGTAGTCAAAAAAATTCACTTACAGACTATGTATAATCACGGTTATGGTAGTAACCGTGGATAAATAGGGTCAATAATCACGGTTGTTACCATAACCATGAATAAATGATGAGTTTTTTTTTTGAATGTAGTTTCTGTTTTATTGTTTCCCAAACCTGCAATCAGACAACCAACGCAATATATAGTATATCCCAGCATATCCAGCAACAATATATAAAAAGAATGGTATGTATATAACATTATTTTGATATCAATTCATAACAACCTAAAAAAATGAAACTATATACAATTCAGATGAATGTGACCTAATAAAATGTAAACCCTAAATCCTACACTAGATACATATATAAGAGAATAAAGATCCTATATCTAGCAAAGTCCTTTCTTGACTTCAATGAAGTATGAGGCCCATTGGTTTCTAACATTATCTATAAGTGTCTTGGAGAAGTATGACCGGTCCTGGAAGTACTGCAAACAATGCATAAAACAATTAGAACAAAAGCTATATTTATTACATGAAATTGATGAAATTGGTAGAAAAGTAGTCCAAATGATGAGACTTACATCTTTCCATCCATCTACTAAATGTTGTTGGACGATGGTCAGCATGGTATGCATGACGTAATGGCCACACTCGAAAGTACCCTCCTGCCTGTAAGACTACAATGGACATAAAATATAGAATAAATGAATTCGTAACTTAAAAAATATATATTGAAGATTTGAATGAAGACGATTGACTTACTTTTGGATGCACCCACACAACTTTTCTTCCGCTAGACTTAACTCCAAGCAGTCGATTGTATCCAACCACCGCCCTACATCAAATAAAACACAAGATAAGTTAGAATCGTATAGGTCCAAAAATGATGTAATCGAATTTGTACTTATTTTTTAGGGATTAACTTACCCGTCTACTATACTTTTCAGGTCTTGTGGAACTGTCTGATGCATAGTATCAAAGTACAGAGCCAGATAAGCTCAGAGACAGATCACCACAAACGTCCAGTGAGCGCTGTAGTTACCAGTGATAAGTGAGACTTCAAAATGCAAAAATTAATGACAATAATTATGGAATAGAATATTACCCTTTATGATAGGGGCCGATGTATACACCCTTCCTAGACTCAAACATCCAATTCTGGATGTATGCCTGGGTGTCCTCCGTAGTGTTTCCTTGCCTCTGTATGAAAGAGGGCTCTAAGAAACCATAAGTCCCATCGAAACCCAAGTCCACACAGATTTTTGTCAAAAACCTAAACAAGACATGGTAGCGACAAATAACTTGTGTAATGAAAAAATTGGACATAAAATGATATACTTACAACTCCCAGAGCTGAATGATGGAGATGTTCAACTGCGTCGTCCCCATCATAATCTCGCACAAGTCACTCCGTGTAATGTAAACCGGTAGTGAACTTAGACGGCCGAACACTAGTGGCCGCCATGGGACCTCAACAGCGTTGTCTCCTTGCTCAGCCCCGATCTGCCATAGCATCCGGATCGGATCGTCAGGGTCTGGCTTCTTCAATGCCGGTTCCTGTTGAACAATTGACAACCATCACAGTTTGTACCATAATTGAAAATATAACAAAATTTGTTAGTGTTTCAGGTTTTACCTGTACATGAGTAACCGACATAAGTTTATTGGGCCACATCAGAAAGTGGCCCACCGCCTGACCGACGGTCTTCACCTTTGGAGTTGCCACTGGCACAGCAGCATCCTCCTCGAGGACAAGCACAACAGAGACCCTGGACATACCATCAGGTAATGACTGATGGTGAACTACAGGGCCTAAGTTGTAGACCATGCCAGTGGCAACTGGCTCCTCCGACCCATCAATGAACAGGTCATATTGACAGTTATCTGGTGGCTTGACCCCATCATCATCAGGGTCAGCCACAGCGCATGACCTCTTAGTGCTAACCCTCCGTACCTACATATTTACACATCAAGCAGAAGTTATTCAACAATGAAATGAAGTGATTACAAACAATAAAACCGAAGAAATTGAATAAGGAATCTAACCTGTGGGTCGCTAGGTGGTGCAGTAGTCTCCTGGTGGTGGCTGAGTGAGGCCTTCATCTCCTCCCTGAATCGGGCCATCTCCTGGTGGAGCGTAGATATCTCCTCCTGATACTCAGCCTTCACAACCGCCACCTTCTACTCCACCAACTTCTCAAAGGAGGGGGCAGGGTCGGGAGCACCGTAATAGCTCTGGAGGCCTGTAAAATGTGAATGATTAGCTCATAATTGTTTAACAGATAACAAAATGAAAGGATACAGTTATTTACAACTTACCTACATCTTGACCAACAACACGCACTCTTCCTAGGTGCTCTGGCTTGCCGATGGTGGTAGTCAAAATATCTTGCCTACCATGGGCTACGAAAGACCCTTGGGTTGATTGCTCAACCAAGGAATCCTGAAACCAAATAAGTTAGTATTCACTTGCTTCACGTAATCTAAAAAAACTAACATATTTACAAGGGGAATACTTACTATCCGTGAGGCGACCTCCTGAGCTTGTGAGGAAGTGTATTCCCCACTCCTCTTGATCCTGGCCCGCTTCCATTTCTTGTGGCGTGCAGGTGGGGAAAGGGGATCCACAATACCAGCGTCAGGCTGGCTAGTCTGACACTGACTCAGCCTCTCCTGGGCCAGCCGCTCCTCCAACCTACGATAACCCCCACGTGACAGGGTGTGGGGGCAGTCATTCAGCTTCCTAATGTCCCGGGCTTTCTTTCTGACCGCCTACAATAAGAAAAAAAAATATTCAGAGTTAGCCGTTTAAATTATACATAATTTAATCATTTAAAAACCAATGTACCTAAAACTGGTCAGAATGCCTAGATGCAACAAAAACATCCCAAGTCTCCTGATCAATGAATGGATATTTCTCTCTAGGGAACTATCCTCGGTCCTCCCTGAATACATACCTACAATTCAGGTACATTTAAACTAAGGATTGGTATAATTTGGCAAAGCGTTGATTAAGAATTTAAAGTCCAAATATACCTTCTGGTGAGTATCGATTTGAACGACCTCTATTGCTCAGCCATAATACCGAGGATCTTCCTCCTCGCTATGTCATGTGATGGTATGTCAAAAGAATCCTACATGAAAGGAGTTAGTCCATAAAGGAGTCCTTATTATGAATTACATGAAATAATACACTAAAATAAAACTTAAATGATATCTAAGTTACCAGAATATCACTCCATATTTGGTTCTTCACCACCTCCTCGACATTATCCCAGTCGGGGATAATGATGGACACCTTCGACCGAGCCACGACTCCCAAATAACTGCTAAACCTCGTGACATTTGGTCCTTCAAATCTACCAGTGTTGACATCCATGTCAACAGGTAACCTCTCTCCCCGGTGTCACCTAAGTGCAACGTCTGGCATCCGGGTAACACCTCTACTCTTCTGAGTAGAGGAATCAGTAGCCTGTGAGTCAGACCTAGATTGTCCATCCTGATCAGCCATGAGTATCTGTCCAAACAAGGAAACACAACTGTCAAATATTTAATATAATATTTAATGCAACGAATAATTAATATAACATGTAATTCAATGATTCATTAACATGATTAATACCCTATGAAAATGAAATATTTTCCCACAAGCCTTCATGGTGGTCATGACGACTGGCAACTACATCATCTATGTCATGTTCCATGATAGATGTTGGAATACGTGTTGTGGTCGATGGAATTTTCATAATATTAAGATTGGGGTCTCCAATGTGTCTACCTTGGATAACAATTGACCACCGTTTGTCAGCTGGGTCAGCAACATAAAAAACTTGCTTCACCTACGTTGCCATTATGAATGGTTCGTCCTTATGCCCTATCTTATTGGGGTCCACCAATGTAACTCCTAAATCATCAGTTTTGACACCGTTCTTATTGTTAACCCATTTGCATTTAAACACAGGAACGGTGAAGGGACCGTAATCGACTTCCCATATATCTTCAATCACACCAAAGTAGCATGACTCAACCATCACAGGGTTGTTGTCCTTTAAAGTTGAGAAATGCATTGACTGATCCACAACCATCATTCCACTGTTTTGATTTGTACTCTTTTCATTCTGTGTCCTTGTATAAAACGAATAGTTGTTTATGTCATACCCACAAAAGGTGAGGACATCAAAGTTCGGCCCCTGTGGCAGTCGATGCAATATCGAGGATGCAGATGCATCTTTCAGAACGGTCTTTTGGAACCACTGTATGAAACTTTTGTTGTGTTCATTCAACAACCACTTTTCAGTTATTTTAGGGTTGGTTTTCTTGACTAGTTCCTTGTGAGTGGCTAGATACGGTTGCACGTCATCCGTGTTGTTTAAAATATACAAGTGTGCCTGAAGGACATCATCACGTGGCATGCTCTTCATTTTTTTTCCAATCGTTCCTTTCCCATCCAATCTCCCTTCATGACGAGTCATTGGAATACCAATGCTTGCAGCATGTGACATGTATTCAGTGCAAAACTCAAGTGCTTCCTCTACAATATATCTTTCCACAATTGAAGCTTCGGGACGACGCTGGTTCTTCATATACCCTTTCAATATCTTCATATATCACTCAACGAGATACATCCACCGTAAGAACACTGGACCACACAAACAGACCTTTCTCACCAAATGGATGATTAAGTAGACCATTATGTCAAAAAAAGAGGGCGGGAAATACATTTGAAGCTGACATAATATAAGTGATGCTTCCTGTTCCAACACATCCAATTCGCCAGGCACGATTACCTTGCAACATATGGCATTGAAAAACATACACAACCTTGTTATGATATTTCTCATATTTTTAGGAAGAATGTCACGAATGGCGATAGGCAGAAACTGTTGCATCAACATGTGACAATCGTGAGACTTCAACCCAACTAACTTCAAATCTTTCATGGAAACACAAGAGTTAATGTTGGAGCCATAACCAGACTGAACTTTCACACTTCGTAACAATTCACACAGACTTTGCTTTTCTTTTCTGGACAACGTATGACATGTTGAGGGCAAATATGTTCTTTTGCCCTTTGATTATGGATGCAAATCCTGACGTATACCCATCAACTCCAAGTCCATACGTGAGTTTAGGCCATCCTTAGTCTTCCCGGGCATGTTTAAGAGTGTACTAACTAAATTGTAGCACACATTTTTCTCCACATGCATTACATCAATGCAGTGTCTTACATCAAGCTCCTTCCAATATGGCAGGTTAAAAAACACTGACTTTTTCTTCCAGTTGTTTTGTGTCAGGTGCTGTTTTTCACACTTACTAAATTACACGTTGACGTCTTTCACCTTTTCATATGCCTGGCGACCAGATAGTGGTGGAGGAGCCATTTCAAAATCTTGGGCACCGTTAAACGACTTCTTCAACCTCCGAAATGGATGATTCGCTTTAAGAAACCTTCGATGTCGAAGATAAATATTTTTCCTACCATGATGCAACCGCACAGAACTAGTCCCCTCCTCACATACTGGACAAGCTTTATGACCCTTCACGCTGTACCCGGATAAGTTACCATACGCTGGAAAGTCATTGATAGTGTAAAATAGCATGACACGTAATTTGAATGACTCCCCGGTAAACCCGTCAAACACATCAACCTCGTCTTCCCATAACCTTTTGAGGTCTTCAACCAATGGAGTTAAATATACATCAATGTCGTTCCCCGGTTGTCATGGACCAGAAATCATCATTGATAACATGACATATTTCCGTTTCATGCATAACCATGGCGGCAAGTTATGAACAAACAACAAAACAGGCCACGAACTATGGTTTGTGCTCAGGTTCCCAAACGGGTTCATGCCATCTGTGGCTAGTGCAAGCCTAACATTTCTTGGTTCATGGGCAAATTCCAGAAAAATCGTATCCATTTTCTTCCATTGCGATACATCGGCCAGATGCCTAAGTAGTCCATCAACAACCCTTTCATCAGCATGCCATCTCATAAGTTTTGCATCATCTGCATTGGCAAACAGATGCTTTAGTCTTGGAACTATAGGCAGATACCACAACACCTTTGCAGGAGACCCTTTAGTGCATACCTCATCAGAATCCACCTTTTTCTTCTTATACCGTGACACCCCACACCTAGGACATCAATGCAACATTTCTAACTCACCCCGGAATAATACATAATCATTTGGGCATGCATGTATTTTCTCATACTCTAAACCCATAGGACACAATACCTTTTTGGCCTCATAGTTACGATTCGGCAAGGTGTTTCCAGCTGGGAGCATTTCTTTCAACAACTTCAGTAAGTCAGTGAAACTTTTATCCGTCCACCCGTTTATGGCCTTCAAATTAAACAATCACAAAATTGCTGATAACCTCGTGAAATTGACGCAGTTTGGATACAACGGCTGCTCAGAGTCCTCACACAGAGTCGTATATACATGAGCTTTCTTAAAACCTTCTACCCCCACATCATGTATCATATCCTCAAGTCGGTCATCCATGTCGACATCGGTGTCATGCATCGAGCTTCAATTTTCAGTTTGAGAGCTGTTACTTGGCACCACCACATCTTCACCATGCCATATCCAACGCGTATAACTACGCAGAAAATCGTCACATAGTAGATGTTCTCGCACCTCTTCCAAGTCTACCTGACACAGGTTCAAGCATTTAACACAAGGGAAAAAATACTTTCCATTCACCTCCACTGCATTCCTCGCTACAAATTCTATAAATGATTCAACTCCCCCTCGTACTCTAGACTTAGGCGTGATGCCGTTATCCAACTCCGATCCATACCAACTGTTTACAAGGTGTTATGATCAATCTCACTTTTTCCACATGGTGGTGGTCCTATACCCATTCAGGATGACAATTATTTTTATACGTCATTCATATATACAGGTTAGGAGTTATTTTAAAATTTGATGAAATTTCGGCAGCATTTTGCATTGGTCTCTAAGTACACAAAATGAGAGTGGTCAAATCAAATTCAACCATAACCAAATATGCACCCAGAGAACAACACAAAATACAAGTTACCAAAAGTTTATCAAATTTTAAAATAACTTTTAACTTGTACATACTAATAATAACGTTTAAAAAATAATTGTTCATCCCAAACTATCCAAACAGACAATTCAAGATTCAACATAAACGATGAAATTAATTAATTTAATGACCATTTGTGTTGAATCTTAAACGGGGAACTACGGTTCACTCATGCACAGTAACTTTCATACTAATTAACAACCACACATATACAACAGCAATAAAAATAACATATAAGAGCAACCAACAACAACAACACAAAGGTTAATTTGGTCCTAAATTGAACCATGATCAGCATTCAGTGGTCATGGTAGGGACCAAGTATTGTTGTGGGGGTAGATTAGTCATACCAAATGAACAATAATGTTAATTTTAATACTTAACTAACAAAATAAATGGGTCAATCCCTCCCTAATTGAAATATTCGTTTGGTTTATGTAAAATTTAACTAATGTTAATTTTAATTTTTTGGAGAACTTGCCCAATCAACTAGCGTGTAATGTAATAGGAAGATTAATTTGGTGAATTAAAATTGGGTAAGGGGCAATTATGAACACCCCTTTTTGTTTTTGGATTGTCGTTTTCTTTGGATGTCAAGTTCCATCTTCAAGGTGGATACAAAATATCATCCATCCTCCAAATTGAGTAGTGGACAGAAGCAGAAAATTACCTATGGCTATATACTGATTAAGAGAGATCTAAGAACAGGACCCTATCCTGGATCAATCAGAAATTTTTTACAAAAGTAGAAGGGTGAGAGAAATCTTTTCTTAATCAGGCTAGAAAAGAAATCTTAGTGAAAGCAGTTCTACATCTGTCATTAGTTAGATTCCCAAAGTCTCTAACCAAAAGCATTAATTTTATTATCTTGCAAAGCAACCTTGAAGGGTCATGAATAATCCTGAAGATGTTTGGGTCAAGATCTTAAAAGAGAAATACTTCCCTGAATCCTCTTTTCAGACCAAACCTAGAAGGAAGAACAACTCTTGGATCTCGCATAGCCTTTTTCAAGGCAGAGATATTCTACTTAAATTAGGCCAATGGACAGTTAAGGATGGGAGCCAAAGTTCTGTTTTAGGCACAGATGGCTATTGAATGATGCACTTTATTATGAATATCCAAACTACTAGAAGGATTCTGCTATAAAGTTATCCTCCTTTATAAATCAATCTACCCATTCTTAGAATCTCTCAAAAGTCTGTCAAATTTTACCATAACATAACTAGTTACCTACCCTCCAAACCCCTATTAGGATAACTACAAGCACGAATTGTTTAAGGTGGCCTTACACTAAAGAAAGGGAGTATACAGTGAAGTCTGGTTACAAAGCTATTCAAAATGACAATCCAAAAACAACATGCATTCTCACTTTCTCATCCCAACAACAGAAGTATTATTAACATACCAAACAGGGATCAATAAAAATAGTGACAAGCAAAAACAGGGAACTTACAGAATAATGCAGCACTACTAGGACAAGCACAGAGCACACTGGGATAAGAATCGAGTAAGAAGAAGGCAACAACAGTAACGACCACACTGGGACAGATGGGGAAGATGAGAAACAGCTCGAGTGAAGAAGGAGAAAGTGGAAAACCAAAAAATAGGGATGACTTACCAGACAGGGACGACTTAACAGCTCGAGTGAAGAAGGAAGTAAACGGAGAAGCCTACGACCAGCAAAGAGGAGGACGAGGAAGAAGATGACAACCAACGCGAAAGAAGAAGAGAAAGTGAAAAAAGGCTGAAAGGCGTGGCTTTTGAAGTTTTAGAAAGGATGTATATTCACGGTTTTCCTTGAAACCGTGAATATATTACACATATATTCACAGTTGAACAAACAACTATGGATAAATGTTAACTCTATCACCACGGTTACAACCCCAACCGTGGATAAATATTAAATCTATAATCACAGTTATATATACAACCGTGGACATATAGTACCCAGTAATTAAACCCTAAAACCTAAACTATATATCCATGGTTAGAAATACTACCGTGATTATAGACATCAATATATATCCACGGTTAACATCATAACCCTGATCATACCCATGAATATATAGTCACGGTTGTGCACACAACCGTGGATATATATTTCAGGTACTATATATCCACGGTTGACTCCTCAACCGTGAATATATATTGATGGGTACGATCACGGTTATGATGTTAACCGTGGATATATATTTTTCTCTGATTATGTTATTCACCTTATAATTTCAAAAATGCCACCGCACATGTTTTTATCACTAATCCACTACAACCCGTGAATATATCCCGTTGTTATATCCAATTTTTGCACTATTTTTATAGTAAACTTTGTTAAAGCAAGAACAATCGAGAAGTACTATGATAGTGAAAGGAATGTATACACAAGATTCTCCACAGGGAATACCAGCTTCTGCCTCTTTCATTGAGAACATAACTAAATTGATATATACCAAAGTTGGTTAGTTACATAGTTATAAGATGTATATAGTTAGAAATGATAAAAGAAAGAAAAAAATGATGAAATGCTACATACCAGAAGTGGCAAGGAAGAAGAGCACAGCCAGAGGAGCAAACCTATAACAAAAGCCATTATTTGATTCAGTTGATCAAAATAACCGATTGCTGAGATTTGTTGTAGGTCTTGCTCTGCGTTAGTTCATTCTTCCATAAAGCAATTTATAGGCAATGCAAATATTGTCACAGTAATTATTTAATTATCTACATGGACACAAAACTCTTGAACATATACAAATACCACATGAGGCGTTCCTTCTAAATATAATTTTAATGTGTTTAGAGTTAATTATATTAATATTAAAAGTAGGGAACGGGATTAGATTCATCCAAGGATAGATGTTGTGCCACGTCATCTCTTCTCTCTAATCTACAATTCCATTTTTTCTAATCCGTCTCATTTAACAACTCACGTTCTGGCGCGGCATGTGACTAACCAGCTGAATTGATCTGTCTTAAGTTTTATAATTACATTTATATTAATATCTTAATCTCAATTACTTGCCACGTGCCACTAACCATCGATGCGGATCTAGTTGATATATTGTTTTTAATTAAATAATGGATATACTTTGATTTCACTAGTGCAAAATGTGCCTACGAGGACAAGATATAATCTCGGTTATATGAAAACCGTGGTCAAAAAGTGGGCGGTGGCATTTTTAAAATTATCAGTTAACTTTTTAATCTCGGTTAAAGGGAACCGTGGTCATAGGAAGCATAAAACTTTTATATATTATTTTTGGAAGGATATACAACCACGGTTAGCTGATAACCGTGGTAATAGGACCTGTGTGAAGCTCTATGATGACATTTGCGTGGGACCCATGATTAAAAGGTCAATTTATCACCATGGTGTTTAGTTGAACCATGATTAATGGGGCCCTATGACCACAGTTGTAGATTAACCGTGGTCGTATACGTGACTATTCGTTTAACAAGTTTCGACTTTCTCTCTTCTTTTCTCTTATTCCCTCCCTCTCGCCATCTCTGTTTCGGTAAAGTCCCTCCCTCCGTCTCTCACTATGCCATTTGAGTTTCCCCCTTTATCATTTTGCCATTTGAGTTTCCCTCTTTGCTCTATCTCCTTCATTTCCTCCATTTCCTCTATCTCGGTTTAATCTCCTCCCTGTACCGTCAACATTCTTCCTCCATTTCCTCCATCTTGTAATAGCCTCGTCGTTCCACCGTCAACAATATTCCTCCATCTCCTTCATCTTCGTTCTGTACGCTATTCTCGAGAGCGACCTTCCTCCATCTTCTTTATCTCCGTTTCGTACACTATTCCCGAGACCAGCCTTTCTCCATTTCCTCCATCTCCGTTCTGCACGCTATTCCTGAGACCGGCCTCCAAAAGCTTTCGAAGAGGTACACAACTCCCCCCTATGTTTTCCTTTTTTCTAGCCTTAAAATTAGTTTTGGAGAGTTTAATTTCTTAAATTTTGAAAAATTGAATTTAGCATAACACGGTTGCATTTAGTTCTTTGTATAAAATGACAATAATAATAGAAGATGAGTAGAATGAAGGACTTTTTGTGCATGTTTAGTTTATGGTTAAAAGTTGGAATAACGTTGTGACAGAGCCTATGTTTATGATTAAAGTGGTAGAAGAGTTGAATATTGTTAGTTATAGATTAGAAAAATTTAAAATGATAATGCTATTATTTTGTATTGTATATTTATTAATTTTAGTAATTTAAAATATGATATTATAGGTTAATTTTTATTTATTATATTTTTAGTTTTTGATAAGTTTATTTAGTCCCTTTTAAATGAGTTTATGATTTTTTTAAATTGTATATGAGTGAACCATAGTATTCCCGTTTGAGATTCGACACAAATGGTAATTAAATTAATTGATTTCATCGTTTGTGTTGAATCTTGAATTGTCCGTTTGGACAGTTTGGGATGAACAATTTTTTATGCATAATTGCTATGTACAAGTTAGGAGTAATTTTAAAGTTTGATCAAGTTTTGGTTAGTTAAATTTTGTATTGTTCTCTGGGTGCATATTTGATTGTGGTTAAAATTGATGTCACCACTTTCAGTTCATGTACTTAGAGACCAATGCGAAATGCTGCCGAAATTTTATCAAATTTTAAAATAACTCCTAAGTTGTATGTAGTTATGAAGTATAGAAAATTGTTCATCCTGAATGGGTAGACCACCACCTTTGTCAAGAAAGGGAGATTCATAGCATCTTTAAATTTACTGGTATTGTGAACAGTGGGTATGGATCGAAGTTGGATAGCTGCATCACGTATAAGTCCACAGTATGAGGGTGGAGTCGAAACATTCATAGAATTCGTGATACGAAATGCTGAGGAGGTGAATGGAAAGTATTTTGGCCCTTGTGTTAAATGCTTGAACATGCGTTGATTAGAATTGGAAGAGGTACGAGAACATCTGTTGTGTGATGGTTTTCTTCAGACTTATACGCGATGGATATGGCATGGTGAACATGTTGAGGTGCTAAATACCAGTTTTCAAACAAATGACCAAAGCTTTGCGCATGAGGTTGATGACGACATGGATGACCGACTTGAGGATATGATACGTGATGTGGGGGTAGAAAGTTTTAAGAAAGCTCATGTATATGCGAGTCTGTGTGAGGATTCTGAGAAGCCGTTGTATCCAAATTGCGCCAATTTCACGAGGTTGTCAGCAATTTTACGATTGTTTAATTTGAAGGCGATAAATGGGTGGACAGATAAAAGGTTCACTGACTTGCTTAAGTTGTTGAAAGAAATGCTCCCAGTTGGTAACACCTTGCCAAATCGTAACTATGAGGCTAAGAAGGTGTTGTGTCCTATTGGATTGGAGTATAACAAAATACATGCATGCCCAAATGATTGTGTATTATACCATGGTCAGTATGAAATATTGCATCGATGTCCTAGATGTGGGGTGCCACGATATAAGAAGAAACAGGTTGATTCTGATGAAGTCTGCACTAAAGGGTCTCCTGCGAAGGTGTTGTGGTATCTCCCTATAGTGCCGAGACTAAAGCGTCTATTTACCAATGTAGATGATGCGAAGCTTATAAGATGGTATGCTGATGAAAAGGTTGTTGATGGACAACTTAGGCATCCGGCAGATGGACTACAGTAGAAGAAAGTGGATACAATGTTTCTGGATTTTGCTCATGACCCAAGAAATGTTAGGCTTGCACTGGCCACTGATGGAATGAACCCGTTTGGGATCCTGAGCACAAACCACAGTTTATGGCCTGTTTTGTTGTTTGTTTACAACTTGCCGCCATGGCTATGCATGCAGCGAAAATATGTTATGTTATCAATGATGATTTTTGGTCCACGACAACCAGGGAATGACATCGATGTATACCTAACTCCGTTAGTTGAAGAACTAAAAATGTTATGGGAAGAGAGGGTTGATGTGTTTGACGGGTTTACAAGACATTCATTCAAATTGAGAGCTATGTTGTTCTGCACGATAAATAATTTTCCTGCTTACGGTAACCTCTCGGGCTACAGCGTCAAAGGTCATAAAGCATGTGCTATATGTGAGGAGGGAACTAGTTCTGATCGATTACATCATGGAAGGAAAAATGTTTATCTTTGACATCGTAGGTTTCTTCCATCTAATCATCCACTTCGTAGGTTAAAGAAGTCATTCAATGGTATGCAAGAGTTTGAAGGGCCTCCCTCACCACTGTTTGGTCATGAAGTATTAGAAAAGGTAAATAACGTTAATGTGGTTCTTGGTAAGTTAGAGAAGCAGTCAACTACAAAAAAAAAGTTGGAAGAAAAGGTCAATATTTTTTGATTTGCCATATTGGAAAGATCTTGATGTGAGACACTGTATTGATGTGATGCATGTAGAGAAAAATGTGTGTGATAGTCTGGTTGGAACCCTGTTAAACATACCTGGAAAAACGAAGGATGGCCTGAATTCGTATCTAGACTTGGAGTTGTTAGGTATACGTGAGGAGTTGCACCCACAAGTAAAGGGCAAACGAACATATTTGCCTGCAGCATGTCATACCTTGTCTAGAAAAAAGAAGCAATGTTCGTGTGAATCATTGCGTGGTGTCAAAGTTCCATCTGAATACGGTTCTAACATCAATACTTGTGTTTCCTTGAATGATCTGAAGTTAGTTGGTTTGAAGTCGCATGATTGTCATATGCTGATGCAACAATTTCTACCCATTGCCATTCGTGACATTCTCCCTCAAAATGTCAAAGATGTGATAACAAGGGTGTGTTTGTTTTTTAATGCCATATGTGGCAAAGTAATTGCCTACGAGGAGTTGGAAGTGTTGGAACAGGAAGGGTTTCTTATACTGTGTCAGTTGGAAATGTATTTTCTACCTTCATTCTTTGATATAATGGTACATTTAATCATCCATTTGGTGAGGGAGGTCCGTTTGTGTGGGCCAGTGTTCTTGAGGTGGATGTATCCTGTTGAGCGATGTATTTATATGTTGATGTAGGTTTTGATAATGACACCACAAATGAAAAATCAAGATCAAACATATATAATTATGGACGAAATAATTATGTTTGATGATGGAAAATTGATAAATTCCAACGAAATAATTCAAGGCATTTATAGAGGTCTGAAACAAGTGAAATACAATCATTAAATTGCCTAAGGATCAAAGGATTGAATCCATGGTTGAACAAACATCAAAAAGGGTGAAACAAAGTGCCAAAATTCAAGTATCAGGTACTTGAATCGATTCACACAGCAATGAACAGCCATATGAATCGATTCACTTGAAGTTAAAAGCCCAGGATTGCATTTCTCAAAGCATGAATCGATTCATGATACAATGAAGACAATGATGAATCGATTCACAAGGGTTACATGATTCAGGATTGCACTTTTAATTACATGAATCGATTCAGAGCAACAAGGAATCGATTCACGCGTGTTGACTTACCCAGGAACTTATTTTAGATGACATGAATCGATTCATACTTTATAGGAATCGATTCACACGTTGGATTTTGCCCAGGCACTCCATTACTTAAGGATGAATCGATTCTTTTGTTAAATGAATTAATTCCTTAGTTCAGAGTGTTTGAAATTAAATGCGTTACAACAGGGAATGGCACTACACAGACAAACGCTTGGCTCTATGCTCCACTGCTCCGAGGAAATAAATCAATTGGACATTCCATACTGCACCATCTCATGCTAGAATTAAATATATAAATGGGAACATGCTGAAGAATTTTTAAATGTAAATATTATGCTCATTGAAGGCTATAAATAGGAAGGGGAGCTGCACACTTCAAACCGTCCCAAACCAGTGAAGCAATTCCATTGGTTTCTTCCTCCTCCTTCTCTTAACATTGTAATTTCTCTCTTGGTCACTTAATTGGTATATTCCTCTTGATAATTTATTTGAGAGTTAGAGAGAAAATATTTTTGAGTAAGCTAAATTTATATATCCTCTCTGTGAGAGTTATCATTATTTTGTGAGAGCTTCAAGTTGTATATCTACTCTAATGAGAGATAAAATTCTTGTAAACCAAACACCAATAACACCAAGGTATTCACTCTAGGTTGAGTGGTCACAAAGGTTGGGGTTCAACCTTTGGGTATTGAGAGATTGTGAGATTGAGTGGGTTGCCTGTTGCTTGTGAGGATTGGGTTCTTGAGTGTGGGACACTAGGAGATAATTGCTCAAAGCTTGTAATCTCAAATTCTCAATAGTAGAAATCCTTCAAGTGGGTTGCTTGAAGGCGAGACGTACACCGGGGTGGTGGAACTCGTTATATCGGTTTGCAAATTCTCTCTTCCCTTAAACTTCTTTATCCTTACGTGTTGCGCGAACCAACCAACGAACTTGGATGACACCTCACTATGAATTTGGTCATCAGTTAAATCATTTTGCTCAAGTTTTAGCATATCTGTGTATAAGCTATTCAAAGGAAACAAATTTAGATACTATAAAAGCTACGTTTAGAATGTAACATATAAGTTCTATGACTTACTCAATAAAGGGTTCTACTTCTGGGCAATTTAGAAGAATGTACAAGTGAGCCGCCTTTCGATCTTTCTCATCAATGTAACATTTTGTGAGCTTGCCCCCCGGGTGACCAGGATAGTTGAAAATCGATGTTTGTTCATCAAACCCTGTGCGGCTGGCTACCCCAAGATTGCGGGGAATTCTACTCATTCTAGTTTCTATCTCCGTCGAAAAATAGAAAGAAGCAAAGGTTGTCATTTCTTCGACTAAGTATGCCTCACAAATTGATGCTTCAACGCAGGCTTTGTTCGACACTTTATCTTTCAAGGAGCGTAAGAATCTTCAACATCATTAACAAGATAGTGTTAAGTTAGAAAATACTATTATAAGAAGTGTTTGCAAGGAAATTAAAGAGTTCTGGCGTTCACCTTTCGAATGGATACATCCAACGATACTGTACCGGGCCACCAACCAAGGCCTCGTACGGTAGATGGATAGGCAAATGCTGCATCGAGTTAAAAAAACTTGGTGGGAAAATCTGCTCCAACTTACAAATCAATACCGGGATAGTTTCTTCCATCTTTATAAGTTTCTCCACAGTCAACGAAGTAGCCGTCAACTCCTTAAAGAAGTGACTCAACTCCACCAACGGCCTCCAAATAGGCTTCGGTAAGGCGTGAAACGCGTACGGGAGTAGTTGTTGCATAAACACATGGCAATCATGACTTTTCATGCCAAACACCCTACCCTCCTTCACGTCGACACATCTACTCAAGTTAGAAGCGAATCCGTCAGGCAGGGTCAACCCATTCATCCAAATACACACAGCAATCTGTTGTGGTCTAGTTAAAGCATATTTTGCATGGGGTTTAAATATTCTTCCACGTCCCACATCCCTTAACTCCAACTCCTTCCTAGAACACCAAATCGGAAGGTCTAGATGACTCTTCTCGTTGTTCTTTGTTCTCCCTTTGATGTCCATAACAGTGTCAAAAATATTCATGAAAACATTACGTTCAGTGTGCATGACATCAATGTTGTGTCTTAACAACAAGTTTTTCCAATATGGCAAATCCCACAAGACACTCTGCTTCACCCAGTGGTGTTCCTTACCGGAACCCGCAAACTCCTTAACACCCTTGTCCCAGATGTAAGGATACTCTTCGACCCTCTGCCAAACGCGTGCACCAGATAACCTACGGGGTAGAGGTTCATTAATAACCTTGTTCTTCTTAAAAGCGGTTTTGTTTCGCCTAAACGGGTGATCCAACGGTAGAAACTTTCTATGACAGTCAAAGAAACTTGTCTTGCCACTAACAGGGAGTGATTCCCCCCCGGTATGTTCCATGCATACAGGGCAAGCAAGCTTCCCAGACGTGGACCATCCAGAAAGCATACCATAGGCCGGGAAGTCGTTAATAGTCCACATCAAAACAGCATGCATCATAAAGTTGTTCTTCAAAGACGCATCGTATGTCATTACCCTGATAAGTCTTGAAAAGACTTAATTATTCCACTGTTTATTTAACATAATTTACTAAGTATTGTTTAGTTTTATTATTATTATTTAATAATTTGTTAATAATTCATGTTTTAGTTATTTATTTCAAAAGTATGTTATTTATGTAAGAAACCGATTGAAAATTTTAATTAAATAAGGAATTTTGAAGTATTTACAAATTTACTAAGCAGCCAGCGTATAAATGCTAGGCAAGTAGCTGTTTATTGATGCAGGAACAGGGTGGATTCGAGATAAAAAGAAAATTTCAAGTGAAATCCTACAAATCCGAGCAGAAATTGATAAATCCGAGTGAGACTTCCTCAATTCCGACTGAAAAGAGTCTAAAGACTGACTGAGTGAGACTTCAAAGACACTGACTCCAAAAGAGAACAAGGACTCAGAATATTGCATGAAGAACCCGAGTGCCAACTGCAGAATACCGATTGAATAATCAACTCGCTCAAGCGGGAGTTAAATCCGCTCAAGCGAAGGTCCAAGTTCGCTCAAGAAAAGCAAGACTACGCTCAAGCGAGACTTCAAGTAAGCTAACTTAAGAAGACTCCCAAGACACCGGCTCCAAAAGAGAAGAAGATCGGAATGCTACATAAGAAACCGATGTGCTTATTCATTATTTAATCCGTCCTGGTGAAATCCGGACTCACTCAAGCATAACTTTAAGAGACCGTCCTCGCCCAAGTTTTGCCATAACGCCTAAGCGAGAAAGAAACACTACAGTGTTAATCCGGACTCGCCCAAGCGAAGTTTAATCCGCTCAAGCGAAAACCCAGCAGCTGAAGCGAAAAAGCAGTAACTTAAACCCTGTTTCTTCCTCCAACAACACACACCGGGTGCAATACTATTTCCGCTTTCATTGCCTTCTTCTCCATCTGCTGCAACCTTAGTAACTTAAGTAGTGAACTGTCAATTAGCTGGTGCTGCGCTGTAAATTAGCTAAGGCTGAGCTGGATCCTGTTAAGAGCTGAGCTGTAATTAGTTGGTTACTCTGTAAACTGTGTAATTAGTTTTATTCATTAACTTAAGTTCTCTAAGTGATTAGTTAAGTTAGTTAGTTTAGTTAGATGCCTATATATATTCATGTACATACTATATAAAGGGGTGGAGACAGAGAATACATAGAACACAATCTTTTTTCTAAACTTCGAACATCTTACTACTTCATTTTCTCTCTCTAAATTCTCTCCTCCATGACGTTCCACAATCTTTCGATGGAACTGAAGTCTATGGAGTTCTAAATCCCTAAGGTTGGGATTGCGAAGGTGAACAATGGAGTCTTGAAGCTGTGAGCAAGTAGATCGACTTCTAGATCCTGAGGCGAACAAGCTGAGGAGTGGAGCAGAATTGCTGGATTGACAAATCCAGAACTGATGAAGAACTTCACCAGTGAGGAATCATGGCCGAAGCTTAGGTAACTTCCAGCTTTCTAACTAGTTTAGGCCTAATCAATTTAGGTGAATAGTTAGAGTTCAACCTCCAATTTTGCATTAGATTCTTAGGTTAATCGAGCACTTAAGGAATTAAGGTTCATTGCTTAAGGATTAGTGTTTTTCACCTAAGGAATTAGGGAATAACCACAAGCGGATTGTCCTCTAGACTGTGAAGTTCGATTATACTTAATTGCATATTTCTTGAGGAAATTATGAGCCGAAGCAATCCTAACCTGTTTTCTTTCAATTACTTTCCTCATTTCACTTTAACTCTGTTTCTGAAAATACAAAAACAACAATAAAACACTAAAACCATAAAAACTGAATGAACTTCATGTATTTTTTGTTGGTTCAGCTTGTACTAGTCCTAGATTGAGGTACTTACCACAATCCCTGTGGGACGATCAAATACACTACAATTTTAACGACTGGTGCGCTTGCCAAAGTGTAAATCCGAGAGTCACAGTTTATTTTACTAAGATTTTTACACCAAATTAATGGCTCAGGATTTCAGCATCAAGTTAATGGCGCCGTTGCCGGGGATTGTTGAGTAATATCAACAATCCTTGGACCGGTACTAGACTGAACCATTTGCTTTTGTTTCTATTTGCAGTCATTACGTATTTTTTTTAGTAGTTATTGTTTTGTGTAGTTGTCGTTGTGAGTTGGTTTGTCGTGTTAACAATTGTTGTATGCAGTCAAGGAGCAGAGGAGAACCTTTCTTCTTTGATCCTGACATCGATTTGTTAGAACGTAGATTAAGAAAAGAGAAAAAGCAAAAAGAAGAAAAAGAAATGGAATAGAGGAGAGTTACACTAGGTGACTACTCCAGGCCGAATGAAGAAGGATCGCAAGCTAGCATCCTTAGGCCACCGATTGCAGCTAACAATTTTGAACTAAAACCAGCTTTACTGCAGTTGGTAAAAAATGAACAATTCGGAGGAAGTGAGGTTGAGGATCCAAATTTGCATTTAGCAACCTTCCTCCAAATTTGTGATACAGTAAAAATGAATGGGGTCCCTGAAGAAGCAATCCGACTAAGGTTGTTTCCATTTTCTCTAAGGGACCGAGCAAAAGCCTGGTTGCAGAGTCAACCGAGAGGCAGTATCTCCACCTGGGAGGATTTGCAAAGGAAATTTTTAATTAAATACTTCCCTCCTTCTAAATATGCAAAACTGCGCAATGAAATCACATGTTTCCAGCAAAAAGAAGGTGAGTCCTTGATGGAAGCATGGGATAGGTATAAAGAAAGTCTGAGGAGATGTCCTCATCATCAGATTTCTGATGTACAGCAGGTGACTATTTTCTATAATGGTGTCAGGCCAGCCACTAGAGTCTTGATTGATGCCTCGGCTGGAGGCTCATTAACAACTAAAACGGTAAAAGAAGCTATAGAGCTGATTAATGTGATGGCTTCTAATGAATGCCTAATTAGTGAGAGGAACCAAGTCCCTAGGAGAGGAATATTAGAATTAGAAGCACAAGATGCTTATTTGGCTCAGAGCAAACTGATGACTCAGGCTTTGGAAAAATTAAGCATTCAGATTTCAGAACTCCAAAAGCCGAGTCAAGTTTCTATGATCAGTTGTGACTTTTGTGGTGGAGACCATGAAAATAGAATGTGTGATCCAGTTGTGCCTTCCGAGCAAGTGAATTATATGGGGCAGCAACAGTATCAAAGGAATTATCCTTTTAATTCCTTTAATCCTAATTACAGGAGCCACCCCAATTTTTCCTGGCAGAAAGGTCCACATCTGAATCAGAATATCCCACCGAGTCAACCCACAAATACACCACAACAACCTTCTCACCCTCCTGTTAAAGAAAAATCCGAACTCGAGAGTGTACTTTCTCAGTTTATCCAGGCCACTCAGGCCAGTTTTAAGAATCAGGAAGCATCCATAAGAAATTTAGAAAATCAAGTAGGACAGCTTTCTAAACAACTAGCTGAAAGGCAAGCAGGCAGTTTCCCTGGAGATACCGAGGTAAATCCAAGGGAACATTGCAAGGCCATAATTACTAGGAGTGGAAAAATTATTTCTCCATCTCCGGGTCAAGAAATAAGTTCAGAAAAAGAAAAAGAAATAATACAAGAAACCGAGCAGGACAATAAAGATGAAGTAGAAAATAAAAATGAATCAGAAAAAGAAAAAGAAAATAAAGTCCATCAAAAGAAAAAGAAAAAGGTTGATCTGATTCTAGAGGAAGCTTCTAAGCTGACTCCTGAAAAACTGAGGAATGCTCCATTTCTGCACAGGTTTAAAAAGCAAATAGAGGAGCAGAAGTTTGCTAGGTTCTTAGAGGTCTTCAAGAAACTTCACATTAATATCCCTTTTGCTGAGGCATTGCAGGAGATGCCTTCTTATGCAAAATTTTTAAAAGAACTATTGTCTAAGAAGAGGAAGCTTAGGGGGGATGAAATGATTACTCTCACTCAAGAGTGTAGCGTAATCATTCAAAAGAAACTTCCCCAAAAGCTAGAGGATCCTGGATCTTTCACAATACCGTGTGCAATAGGGGATATTCATGTAGGAAGTGCTCTCTGTGATCTAGGAGCCAGTATAAACCTGATGCCTTTATCTTTAATGAAAAAACTAGGAATTAATGACTTGCAACCGACTCGCATGTCCTTGCAGTTGGCTGACAGGTCCATTAAATATCCCCAAGGGATGCTGGAAGACTTGTTAGTAAAAGTAGATAAATTTATCTTTCCAGCAGACTTCATAGTGTTGGATATGGAAGCTGACCGAGAGATCCCTTTGATCTTAGGTAGACCCTTCCTAGCTACTGGTAGAGCATTGATTGATGTGGAAAAAGGTGAACTCATGCTGAGAGTTCAGGAGGAGCAAGTAATTTTTAATGTCTTCAATTCCATGAAACATCCGACTGAACGGATGGATTGCCTAATGATTGAAGAGGTTGAAAATTACCAGACTCCCTTACTGTTAAAAACTAAGGAAGAGGCTCTACGAACTTTTTTAGAGGATGACTTTGACTCTGAGACCGAGTCAATTGACTCTCACTCGGAAATACTGGACCTACTGGAAGTTTTAGAAGTAGGTGATTTTGAAAAGAAAAATGATTTGGAAAATACTGAAGCTGAGAAGGGAAAGGAATTTTTGGAAGAAAAAAGTGATTTAAAACCTTTACCTTCTCATCTGAAATATGTTTTCCTGAGAGGAAATGACACTCATCCTGTCATTATTAATGCCGACTTAAAAGAAGAGGATGAGAATAAACTAGTTGGGGTATTAAAGGCTTATGAATCTGTCATTGGCTGGAACATTGCTGACTTGAAGGAAATCAGTCCATCCTTTTGTATGCACAAAATCCTGATGGAGGATGACTATTCCCCTGTTGTACAGCCACAACGCAGACTGAACCCCATTATGAAGGAAGCAGTGAGAAAGGAAGTGGTCAAGCTCCTTGATGCGGGAATCATTTACCCGATCTCGGACAGCACTTGGATTAGCCCAGTCCAAGTGGTGCCCAAGAAGGGAGGAATGACGACTGTAAGAAATGACCAGGGTGAAATCATTGCCACTCGGCCAACTACAGGCTGGAGGATGTGCATTGATTACAGAAGGCTGAATAACTCTACTCAGAAGGACCATTTCCCCCTTCCGTTTGTTGATCAAATGCTCGAGAGGTTATCAGGACATGAGTACTATTGTTTTCTTGATGGGTACTCGGGTTATAACCAAATTGTGGTTGACCCGAAGGATCAAGAAAAGACTGCCTTCACATGTCCCTATGGAATTTTTGCATACAGGCGCATGCCGTTCGACTTGTGCAACGCTCCAGCAACCTTCCAAAGGTGCATGCTGGCAATTTTTGGGGATATGGTGGAAAAATTTATTGAGGTATTCATGGATGACTTCTCGGTATTTGGGAGCAATTTTGACACATGCCTCAGCAACTTGGCTAAGGTGCTGATGAGATGTCAAGAGACCAATCTCGTTCTTAACTGGGAGAAATGCCATTTTATGGTTAAGGAAGGGATAGTCCTTGGCCATAGGATCTCTGCTGAGGGCATGCAGGTGGACCGAGCAAAAATTGAAATTATTGAAAAACTTCCTCCTCCGATCAACGTGAAAGGAGTAAGGAGTTTTCTAGGATGTGCTGGGTTCTATAGAAGATTCATAAAAGATTTTTCAAAAATAGCTAAGCCTTTGACCGATTTGCTTGTGAAAGATCAGGTGTTTGCATTTAATGAAAATTGTGTTAAGGCATTTGAAAAATTGAAACAAAGTTTGACTTCAGCTCCGATCCTTGCATCACCTGACTGGTCTTTACCGTTTGAATTGATGTGTGATGCAAGTGACTTTGCAATCGGAGCTGTACTGGGTCAGAAAAAAGAGAAATTAAGTCATGTGATCTATTATGCTAGTAAAGTGTTAAATGAAAATCAAATACATTATACCACGACTGAAAAAGAAATGCTTGCTGTGGTGTATGCATTTGATAAATTTCGTGCATACTTGATTGGTGCCAAAGTCATCGTATATACAGACCACTCGGCAATCAAGTATTTACTAGCTAAAAAAGAGTCTAAACCGAGACTGATTAGGTGGGTTCTGTTACTCCAAGAGTTTGACTTAGAAATACGAGACAAAAAAAGAGTAGAGAACTCAGTTGCAGACCAATTGTCTCGTCTGGAAGTTGAGTCGGATTCTGTCTTAATAAAAGAGGAATTTCCAGATGAAAAGTTGATGGCCATTATAACTGGGCCATGGTACGCTGACATGGCAAACTTTAAAAGTGCCTCAGTGGTACCTGATGGTTGGACATCCCAATTGAGAAAAAAATTCTTTCATGATAGTAAGGCTTTTCTTTGGGATGATCAATTTTTGTTTAAAATAGGCATAGATGGAGTAACAGGCGCTATGTGCCTGAATCTGAGCAGGAAAGGCTCTTGTGGCACTGCCACAATTCTTATTACGGAGGTCATCATGGTGCCTCCCGTACCGCAGCAAAGGTGTTGCAGAGTGGCTTTTACTGGCCAACTATCTTTCAGGATTCTAAGGAATATGTCAAAAGGTGTGATAAATGTCAAAGGAGTGGAGGTCTCTCCGTAAAAGCTGGCATGCCTTTGACAAATATTCTAATTGTGGAATTATTTGACGTTTGGGGTATCGACTTCATGGGACCCTTCCCTAAGTCGTTCTCTAACGAATACATTCTTGTTGCTGTGGACTATGTCTCCAAATGGGTGGAGGCAATTCCGACCCGAACCAATGATGCACAGGTTGTGCTTAGGTTCATCAAAAAGAATATCACCACTAAAAAAACAACTTTTAGCGACGGACATAAGTGGTCGCTAATCAATGGAATCCCCGTCGCTAAAACCATTAGCGACGGTCTCGCAGACGGGAAAGTGGACGTCGCTAAAACCCTCGTCGAAACACATCAGCGACCACATACATGCCGTCGCTATCTTATTGACGGCGTACGGCCGTTGCTAAAATCGTCTCTGCCCCAATAACTGCAGCCGTCGCTAAGTGTTGCCATACAGCGACCTCGAGACCCGTCGCTACTAACAGACACCAGCGACCACCCAATGCCGTCGCTAGAGGTAGTGATACAGCGACCAATACATTCCGTCGCTAGTGGTTGTCAGGTAGCGACCACATTTGTCCGTCGCTAGTGGTTGCAATGTAGCGACCAAGACATTCCGTCGCTAGTGGTTGTCAGGTAGCGACCAAGGCTTCCCGTCGCTAGTGGTTGCAGGTAGCGACCACAACGTCCGTCGCTAGTTTTAATAATTCAGCGACGGACGGGTACCGTCGCTAACGAGAATTTTTAAATTTTTTTAAAATTGATTCAATATTGACTGGTTTTGTTAATTTAGCTTTAAAAATATCTTAATATTTTGTATTTTGTATTGGCTGATAAAATTTTATAATTAAATTAAAATAATTTTTTTGAAGTAATGAATTATTATTAAAAACAAAATAATAGATTAAATTAATTTATGAAATAGGTTGAATTATTAATGATAGGTAGAAAGGCTTTGTGATTTGAATGTAATTACTATTAAATATTGACATAATAAATAAAGAATGACAAACTAAATACTGAATGAAAATATAACATAACTAAAAATCAAATATACAATGTGTATAAATAAAAGAACTACAATCAAGGTGGTGGGGGATCCTAGGGTGGTGGTGGGGGCGCCTGGGAAGTGGGGGGAGGTAGCCTCGCCATCAACTGCATCAGTAGCTCCTGCTGCTGAGCAAGTTGCCGACGAGTCTCGGCGTGCTGCTCCTCGGCCCGATGTCGGTCCGCCTCGGCCTTCTGTCGGTCCGCCTCGTGCCGCTCCAACAGCAACTGCCTCTGACGTCGCTCCTCCTGTAGCTCATCGTTCAGGTTTTGAATTACCTGAACGACCTCAGTCGGAAGACCAGAGGAAGACGAAGAGGAAGGGGTCTTCCCCTTTTTCGCCAGCTGCGTGCCGACGCCACCCAATCCAAACACCCTCCCTTTCTTGTTCACACCGCCAACAGCCTCCATATAGATGGCGTTGTCGTCAGAACAAGATAGGGTGGGAGGAACCTCCCCTTCAGGAGTGGAAGCCACCAGGTCCGCCTCCTTCTCGGCCCTCCTGGCCTGATACGCCTCCTGTAAATTCAAAAACAACGATAGGATTAGTAAGTTGATTTGTAAATTATAAGCATATGTCAGTTAAAAGTAAATACCGCTAGCTTCGTAGTCTTCTGGTTTACCCATGCACCGGCTTTGTTCTTCTTGGTCATTTGCATGACCTCAAACAAAGAAGGCTCCCGGTGCTCCCTCTGCTCCTGTGGTGGACAAAAAACATTGAGATTATTATTTGTAAACATGTAAGACGAATGATAATAGAAATGTTTAACATAAATATACTTACAAATCTTTTCTTGTGCTCGAGGGTTGAAATGCTACCCCCAGTGTAAACCGAGGCTGCAGCATCGGCGGCTCTGTTGGCCCTATTCCGAGCACTCGCCTGCTGGAATGGGACCCCGCCCCACTTCTGGACCATCCCGTCCCAATGGTCCTCCGGGATCCAACGAGGGCGCTCACCCTTGTCCCTCACCTTCCAAAGGGTACTCTTGATGATTTTGGAGGTCTTTGTGGCAAAGACCTTCCTAATCTCATCAATCATACCCTCCGCCCACTGGTAATCACGCTGTAAAATGAATTGAGAAATCAAAATTAATAACAGGTCTATTTTACAAATCAAGTCACAATAAATGAGCTAGGAACTTACCGAGAAGGTGTCAAACCACCTATCTTGCACAACCTTCCCAACATCTGTCCAAGATATATATGGACCATCCTACTGGGCCTTCAAAACCTTAGTAATCGCTTTGGTAGTGCGACTACTATCAACAAAGCTGTAATGACAACAATTATGTTAGGAGTAAAACAACACACAATCTAGGGAGACACCCAAAATTTCGGCAGAGTCTCCCCTGTAAATGTAACATTTCCAAGTTTAAATAGTTACCCTGTTACAAACAGAAGAGTGCCCAGTACAATTCAATCTATACAAGTACTAATTAAAGTAACATCCAATAAACCAACAAGTCTTTCTACTAAAGTTTAATATAAAGTGTCATACAAATAACATAAAAGTATTTGAGGTTTAGTCACTTACTCGTCTCCGGCCGGCACGGGTACCAACATGGGCAGAGGGGATGCCGGAGGTGGGGTCGCCTGATGGCCATGGTCCTCCAAGCCACCAACTCCAGGAGTCTGCTCTGGGGTGGTCAGCTGTGGGGGTGATGGGGTGGTCTGCTGTGGTGGTGGTGATGGAGTGGTCTGCTGTAGTGGTGATGGAGTGGTCTGCTGTAGTGGTGATGGAGTAGTCCGCTGTGGTGGTGATGGAGTGGTCTCCTGCCCTGGGGTAGGAGTCCCCAGACGGGAAGCCGGGGTCCTGGACCCACCACCCCTACTGAAGGGCAGTCGACGTCCCGTCATCTGTGGATAAAATAATGAACAAAAAAGGTTAGTCTCAGGATATATATAAACCTATGTATATATGTTTAACAACTACATACTCTGTGTCTGTTTCAGTTTCAAATTCCCCCTCAGTTTCAGTGTCACTGTGGTAATCTGTTTGAACAAGTTCATCAGTATCCAAATCAGCCCTAGACCGTTTTGATCGAGAGACAAGGTCTTTGTCAATGTGTTCACCCCCCGTAGTGGCGAGTGTCTCATCCATTATGACTGGATCAATGTTGAACAACAAATTGGCATCGTTGAGCTCGTGTGGTGCAAGCTGATAAGCGTCATCAACCTCCTCAGAGACATTGTCAGTGATCTGACTTCGGGCCTTGGCCTTGATTACTGCATACCAGTCCCGATGTCCTCCCGGGAAGTCGGTGTAATAAACCTGCTCAGCTTGTTGGGCAAAAATGAAGGGATCAAACCCTTTATATCTACCATTCTTCTTGACCTCAACTAAGCCGTAGTTGTTGTCAACCTTTGTTCCAACACCGATTGTGTTGTCGAACCAATCACATTTGAATAGAACAATATCTCTTCTTAGTCGTCCAGAGAATGAAACTTCAACAATCTCCGTCAGCACTCCATAAAAGTCTTCTTCTAACTGACCGGCGGTGCCTTTAACACAAACCCCGTAGTTATGGGTGCGCATCCCTTCACTCCATTGAAGAATATTAAACTTGTAGCCATTTACGTAGTAAATAGGCCATTTTTTAACAGTCTTCACCGGCCCCCAAGAAAGGGCTTGGAGTAAAGAATCTTCAATATGGTTGTTAGGGTCTTGTATCTATGTACAACATAAGAAGTAGGTCATTGTTACCATATTGACGGGAGTTAGAAGCAAATAGGCTTAAAAACACTTGGTATACGGGTCTTACATGTTGCGCGAACCAACCAACGAACTTGGATGACACCTCACTATGAATTTGGTCATCAGTTAAATCATTTTGCTCAAGTTTTAGCATATCTGTGTATAAGCTATTGAAAGAAACAAATAAGTTTAATATAAAAGCTACGTTAAGAATGTATAATATAACTTCTATGACTTACTCAATAAAGGGTTCCACTTCTGGGCAATTGAGAAGAATGTACAAGTGAGCCGCCTTTCGATCTTTCTCATCAATGTAACATTTTGTGAGCTTGCCCCCCGGGTGACCAGGATAGTTGAAAATCGATGTTTGTTCATCAAACCCTGTGCGGCTGGCTACCCCAAGATTGCGGGGAATTCTACTCATTCTAGTTTCTATCTCCGTTGGAAAATAGAAAGAAGCAAAGGTTGTCATTTCTTCAACTAGGTATGCCTCACAAATTGAAGCTTCAACGCAGGCTTTGTTCGACACTTTATCTTTTAAAGAGCGTAAGAATCTTCAACATCATTAACAACATGGTGTTAAGTTAGAAAATGCTATTATAAGCACGATTTGCAAGTAAATTAAAGAGTTCACCAAGCATTCACCTTTCGAATGGATACATCCAACGATACTGCACTGGGCCACCAACCAAGGCCTCGTACGGTAGATGGATAGGCAAATGCTCCATGGAGTCAAAAAAACTTGGTGGGAAAATCTGCTCCAACTTACAAATCAATACCGGGATAGTTTCTTCCATCTTCACAAGTTTCTCCACAGTCAACGAAGTAGCCGTCAACTCCTTAAAGAAGTGACTCAACTCCACTAACGGTTTCCAAATAGGCTTCGGTAAGGCATGAAACGCGTACGGGAGTAGTTGTTGCATAAACACATGGCAATCATGACTTTTCATGCCAAACACCCTGCCCTCCTTCACGTCGACACATCTACTCAAGTTAGAAGCGAATCCGTCAGGCAGGGTCAACCCATTCATCCAAATACACACAGCAATCTGTTGTGGTCTAGTTAAAGCATATTTTGCATGGGGTTTAAACATTCTTCCACGTCCCGCATCCCTCAACTCCAACTCCTTCCTACAACACCAAATCGGAAGGTCTAGACGACTCTTCTCGTTGTCCTTTGTTCTCCCTTTGATGTCCATAACAGTGTCAAAAATATTCATGAAAACATTACGTTCAGTGTGCATCACATCAATGTTGTGTCTTAACAACAAGTCTTTCCAATATGGCAAATCCCACAACACACTCTGCTTCACCCAGTGGTGTTCCTTACCGTAACCCGCAAACTCCTTAACACTCTTGTCCCAGATGTAAGGATACTCTTCGACCCTCTGCCAAACCCGTGCACCAGATAACCTACGGGGTGGAGGTTCATTAACAACCTTGTTCTTCTTAAAAGCGGTTTTGTTCCTCCTAAACGGGTGATCCAACGGTAGAAACTTTCTATGACAGTCAAAGAAACTTGTCTTGCCACTAACAGGGAGTGATTCCCCCCCGGTATGTTCCATGCATACAGGGCAAGCAAGCTTCCCAGACGTGGACCATCCAGAAAGCATACCATAGGCCGGGAAGTCGTTAATAGTCCACATCAAAACAGCACGCATCATAAAGTTGTTCTTCAAAGACACATCGTATGTCATTACCCCGACATCCCATAACTGTGATAACTCTTCAACCAACGGTTGCAAAAACACGTCTATGTTCGCCTTTGGATTTTTGGGTCCTGGAACCAGTATAGATAGAAACATGACCTCCCTCTTCATACACATATCAGGCGGCAGATTGTATGGGGTCAGGATGACTGGCCAAAAAGAGTAAGCCCTTTCGTATTGACCGAAAGGGTTAAACCCATCAGTACATAATCCAAGTCTTACATTTCGCGACTCGCCAGAAAAGTCCGGATATAGCTCATCCAAACACTTCCATGCTTTCCCGTCGGAAGGATGGCAAAGAAACCCCTCTTGTGTTTGGTTCAGAGCATGCCAACGCATGTGTTTTACCGTGGACAATGAGGCATACAGGCGTTGAAGACGCGGTGTTATAGGGAAGTACCACATTTTCTTCCTGGCCGTCCGGGTTACCTTCCCTCTCCTTTTAACGGTCTTGTAGCGTTCCTCATTACAATGCAGACATTTTGTGACACTCTCGTCTGCAAACTCATTTCTGAACAGCATACATCCACCAACACAACACTCTATCTTCACACAACCCAGCCCCAAGTTTGCCACTTGTTTCTTAGCACGGTACAGGTTTGCTGGCATTCTGTGATTACTAGGCATGGTGGAACCCATCAGACTGACCATCCTATCAAAACAACCTCCAGAAAGATTATAATCTGCCTTTATGCTTAAAGCAGCTAGGGAGGCGGATAACTCAGTGTGACTGTTGCACCCGTCCCACAATGGAGTCTGAGCCGCCGCCAACAAATCATAAAATCTCTTCACCTCCGGATTAGGATCCTCCTCTACATTGTCAGAGTCCCCATGACCTGCTTGGTCATTATGTTCCAGCATACGCCCGGTGGAGGGTCCAACATGATCCATCACCATTTGTTCTATGTTGTTGTACGTATCCCTGTTTCCTCCAACCTCGTAGTAAGACTGTTGCACGGTTACGTCTGACGGTCTACGCGGTAACTGCTCACCATGGTTGTACCAGCAGTGGTATGTTTCCATGAACCCTTTCTCAGTTAGGTGGCACATGACATCATCCGCGTATTCAAAACTCATGCATTTGCACCTTGAGCACGGACAACAGATCTTCTGAGTCACTTCAAATCCAGGCGTGTTTGCCGTAGCGAACGGAATGAACTCCAACAGCCCCATCATAAACTCCTCAGTCACTCGCCGATTGCGATCTAGTCGGTTGTACATCCATCGCCGATTTGCCGGTACCTCCATTTACAATATCTAACAAGCACGATTTCTGTTACCTTACACGTTTAAATTTTTATTTAACTATCGGTTGTGAATCACTCTATCTCTTTGATGTTGTAAATTGGTGGGGCCCTATCCCATTCGGGATGAATATGCAACCATCCGTAACCCATCCCTAGATTGTATGTGGTCTATCTTGAGTTGAATGAATGTTCATTTGAAATTTCGGCAGCATTTCGCATTGGTCCCCGAGTACACAGAGATACGTACGGTATGAAACACCACACGCAGACATGCACCCTGGGGACAATACGAAACACCATAACCGAAATTTCAAATGAACATTCATTCAACTTCTCAAGATAGACCACATACAACATTGATGGGTTACGCCCTACAAGTTACAAATTCATACCAAACTGTCCAACCGGGATAATTCAAGCTCCAACACAACACGGTACATCAACCGGTTGTTTTGAAACTTGAACGGGAATCTAATGGGTACACACACGACTAAACCCTACATTATTAAAGTTGAGTTTCATTTTTTAAGTTCCCTAAGAAAGGGAGTCTACCGAAATTTTGGCGGAGTCTCCCCTGTAAACTAGACATTTCCCAAATTTACAAACGGGCTGTTACATATAGAAAACTGCCCAGTATTGATAAATAAACATATCATACGCATTGTATATGATATTCAGAGTTATGAACACCAAATCATGTTATCAATATATAAAATCAATGCCTACTGAGCTCTGCTCTCCACTAACAAACAACATTACACATGCATCGTAAATCATGTTATCAGCACACAAAACCAATGCCTAATGAGCTCTGCTCTCCACTAACAAACAACATTACACATGTATCGTAAATCATGTTATCAGCACACAAAACCAATGCCTAATGAGCTCTGCTCTCCACTAACAAACAACATTACACATGCATATAAAATCATGTTATCAGCACACAAAACCAATGCCTAATAAGCCCTGCTCTCCACTAACAAACAACAATCCACATGCATACACATAACGAGCAAGTCAGTGTTAGGGGATTACCTCGAGGAAAAAAGTGAGCGAAGAATATGAGGCTGTCGACAAACGATCACAGCCCACGCGTAACGTGTGCTAGTCTGCATGACAAACCAATAACTGGTTGGATAGTTAAGAGTAGCAAGGAAACTAAACAAAGAGAGACACGTAAAGCAGATTATAGATTAAGTACATTGCAAGGAAACTAAACAAATAGAGACAGTCAAAGCAAATTGCAGCTAAGGTGGCATTGTATAAAGTGCTCAATTGGAAAATTGATTACTAATTACTCAGTTTTATACTCAGTTTCAGAGTTTGAGAATTTGGGCGCAAAAAGAACTGTGAGGTTGCGGAGAGAGAATGTATATCTGAAGGATTACGAGCATTGAAGGAAAGGCTGCTGGTATAATCTCATTCCTGAACATTCTTCTTACTGAGTCTTCTTTTCCTCTCATCTGCTTCTGTTCTTCAATTTGCTTAACCGTTAAAATGATCCTTTTCTCAGGTTGATCAAGACGATTCATCTCCCGAATATGTGGCTGAACGTTTCTAGTTTGTTCTATCAAGTAGATTTTCATCCTATTTTTTTTTAATGAAAACATTATGGGTGTATTATCTCCCTGTTTGTCTTCTGTTATTTGATATTGTTACAGTATGCGATATGTTTCCTGCCCCAAATTTTAGGTTCATGTTGTTAATAATGGTAATTCTGAAAAATGCACTCTGGTTCTCACTGGTTATGTTCATGCTGGAAACCTATCAGTCATTCAACTGGTATTTGGCAAGGTCATGGATTTCCTATAATAGTTATGTTGTTTTTTCAGTAGTCTTAACATTATTTCTGCCAGGTTCATGTTTCAGGTGCAGGAGATTTTCAATTGTTAAACATACAACTTCTTAAGGGACTAAAAAATAACAAATAACAAGGGAGTAATACAAGAAACCCAACACAGTTTCAATAACCAACACATACAGAGACAACAAAAATAGAGGGAACGATGTACGTTACCTGCAGTCACGAAGGATTCAGAGTAATAGAGAAATAGGAATGTGTAAAGAGTGACAGAAGAAAATAAGAGATGAGAAACTATGGGTATTAGTAAAAATATTATAGGTATTAGAAATTAATTGTTAATGACTACTTACCTTGTTAAACTATGACCAATTGCTTAATTACCCTTTAATGATTTATGCTTAGAATAATAGATTAATTAGGAGTAATTAATGAAGATTTAATTAAAATATATAACTATAATATTTAATAATTATTCAAATATATATGTGAACTGTTCTTTACAGGGGGTGTAGAAATGTGCTTATAGAACAACTCAAAATATACATATAAGTGTGTTTTGATACAAAGCAATATATGTATAGATGTAAATACAAAGAGTCTTCGTATGCTGAGGCGGAGTGTAATGTACTGCGGGGCGGTGTCACAGTCCGCCTGACGGGATCTGATTTGCCTTGACCCAATTGGGGGTGGTACCTGCAATCGTTCTCCGACGCTCAAGTCAGTATCTCAGAATACTTAGAGACTTAGAAAGATAATCAGAGAAGATTATGCAAGTAATAGAGTGTGAGGTTCAGAGAATGGGAATCTGCCCCCTTATACCTTTTCAAGAGAGGTTTATATACCTGTCACGGGTGCTGCATTATTGGTAGGACCCGCTCCTTGTCTCCAGGCATAATGCTGAAAAGGTAGTGGGTCCCTGCGCCGTTTACTAGCACCATTATTGTAGTAGGTATCACAACTTGTCTGGAAAGCGTTAGTGCTTTAATATTTTATTGTTATTTCCCTTTATGCGTGACAGCGTGATTCCCATTATTAACCTCTCAAGACAGAGTCAATCTCGTGCCGGGGTTGTGAGTATGGGCTCGCTACGCAGTGTGGGAAATTCAGTATTCCGCCTGAGTTGAGCCTATGGCTTGGCGGAGTAACAACTTTGGCGAGGTTACATTCCTTGACGGAGTAACATGCCTGGACGGAGTTACATTCCTTGGCGGGGTAACGTGCCTGGGCGGAGTCATGAACCTTGGCGGTGTTACTTGCCCTGGCGGTATGCACTCCGTATAGTATTTGTAGTGTATTTGAAGAGTACTTCTCTTTATTCCAAATGCTGATCTGGCAAGGCATTGAAGCCATGCTCTTGGGGGCCGGTGTTAGGACCGGATCAATATGTATGTGTATATATAATATTAAAATAATATTTGATTAAGTTTTTAATAGGTAATAATATTTAAATAATAGAATATTAAGGATTTTCCGGTATTATACATATGGGGCCTATTTGTCGATCTTCAGGAGAGCTCAACCCACTTTTTTGGCCACCGGTTTCCAGCCAACCACCACTAGCAGCCACCTCCAGGAGAGCTCAACCCATTCACACTTACACCTCCCACCATAGTTGCCTCAACTTAGCATTTAATGTTAACTTCCTCCGTCATTAAAACATATTCCCATCAACTCTTGCTACTCTTCATTCTCGGCCAAGCCATTTCACAATCCTCCTTCATTCTAAAATTCCATATTCCAGCAGCTCTTCTCTTCCTCCAACACCACCGTGCACCACCATATCAACCACCACAGCCCACCAAATCACAGCCACACCACCACCTTCCACCTCCAATCATCTAAATTTCCTTCCTCCTTCTTCGACCTCTTCCAAACCGTGATCATTCTGAAAATAAACAGCCCTTTATTTTCAGTTTTACTTTCATACAATGGCCTTACAAAATCAATTTTATTCCCTTGTTTAAGGAGCTTCAAAACCGCAAGCCATTCAAGCCAACACAGTTTCAATAACCAACATACTATGCTAATACTATGCTAATACTACAATGATTGCTAGATACCAATCACCAATGATTGCTAAATTCCATATTCTAGCAGCTCTTCTCTTCCTCCAACACCACCGTGCACCACCATATCAACCACCACAGCCCACCAAATCACAGCCACACCACCACCTTCCACCTCCAATCATCTAAATTTCCTTCCTCCTTCTTCGACCTCTTCCAAACCGTGACCAATCCTCCACTTAAACAGCCCTTTATTTTCAGTTTTATTTTCAGTTTTACTTCCATATTCCAGCAGCTCTTCTCTTCCTCCAACACCACCGTGCACCACCATATCAACCACCACAGCCCACCAAATCACAGCCACACCACCACCTTCCACCTCCAATCATCTAAATTTCCTTCCTCCTTCTTCGACCTCTTCCAAACCGTGACCAATCCTCCACTTAAACAGCCCTTTATTTTCAGTTTTATTTTCAGTTTTACTTCCATATTCCAGCAGCTCTTCTCTTCCTCCAACACCACCGTGCACCACCATATCAACCACCACAGCCCACCAAATCACAGCCACACCACCACCTTCCACCTCCAATCATCTAAATTTCCTTCCTCCTTCTTCGACCTCTTCCAAACCGTGACCAATCCTCCACTTAAACAGCCCTTTATTTTCAGTTTTATTTTCAGTTTTACTTCCATATTCCAGCAGCTCTTCTCTTCCTCCAACACCACCGTGCACAACCATATCAACCACCACAACCCACCAAATCACAGCCACACCACCACCTTCCACCTCCAATCATCTAAATTTCCTTCCTCCTTCTTCGACCTCTTCCAAACCGTGACCAATCCTCCACTTAAACAGCCCTTTATTTTCAGTTTTATTTTCAATTTTACTTCCATATTCCAGCAGCTCTTCTCTTCCTCCAACACCACCGTGCACCACCATATCAACCACCACAGCCCACCAAATCACAGCCACACCACCACCTTCCACCTCCAATCATCTAAATTTCCTTCCTCCTTCTTCGACCTCTTCCAAACCGTGACCAATCCTCCACTTAAACAGCCCTTTATTTTCAGTTTTATTTTCAGTTTTACTTCCATATTCCAGCAGCTCTTCTCTTCCTCCAACACCACCGTGCACCACCATATCAACCACCACAGCCCACCAAATCACAGCCACACCACCACCTTCCACCTCCAATCATCTAAATTTCCTTCCTCCTTCTTCGACCTCTTCCAAACCGTGACCAATCCTCCACTTAAACAGCCCTTTATTTTCAGTTTTATTTTCAGTTTTACTTCCATATTCCAGCAGCTCTTCTCTTCCTCCAACACCACCGTGCACAACCATATCAACCACCACAGCCCACCAAATCACAACCACACCACCACCTTCCACCTCCAATCATCTAAATTTCCTTCCTCCTTCTTCGACCTCTTCAAAACCGTGACCAATCCTCCACTTAAACAGCCCTTTATTTTCAGTTTTATTTTCAGTTTTACTTCCATATTCCAGCAGCTCTTCTCTTCCTCCAACACCACCGTGCACCACCATATCAACCACCACAGCCCACCAAATCACAACCACACCACCACCTTCCACCTCCAATCATCTAAATTTCTTTCCTCCTTCTTCGACCTCTTCCAAACCGTGACCAATCCTCCACTTAAACAGCCCTTTATTTTCAGTTTTACTTTCATACAATGGCCTTACAAAATCAATTTTATTCCCTTGTTTAAGGAGCTTCAAAACCGCAAGCCATTCAAGCCAACACAGTTTCAATAACCAACATACTATGCTAATACTATACTAATACTACAATGATTGCTAGATACCAATCACCAGACTTTGCATTTCAAGCATCACAAATAAAAAAATAAAATCGATTGGGCTATATATTATCAAAAACGACCCAAACAAAAATGATAATTAGATTAATTTTTTTTCTGTTCCAACGATTAGGTTGTGAAAAAAAAGTAGAAACGGAAGTGAGAGGAAGAAAGTAGAACCTTGAGGGGGTGAAGACCAGCTTTCAGTTCACGAGCTTGCGTTCTTCGGTCTGGATTTCAGAGGGAGAAAGAAACAAGAGGGATGGAAGAAGGGAAGGGAGGGAGGGAGGGAGGGAGGGAGGGAGGGACCCGAACGGAGGGAGGGCCGGCACGGAGGGAGGGACGGCAGTGGCTGAGGGTGGAAGGCACACGAACGGAGGGAACGAGGGAGGAGAGGCAAGGAAGAAAAAGGGGAAGGTTAGGGCAACTGAGAGGGAAAGGGGTCCCTGTCGAGTTAGATTAAAATATTAGCGACGGCTGGGATCCGTCGCTACCAGCGTCACTATAATTAAAAGGATTAGCGACGGTCAAACAACTCCGTCACTAAACTCCTGAAAATTAGCGACGGTGACTCCCACCCCGTCACTACATTCAATTTTTAAAAGTAAAAGATGGAGGAACCATAGTGACGGTGATGCTACGCCGTCACTAAAATTCTGAATATTAGCGACGGTAAATGAGTACCGTCACTAACCTACTGAACCTTAGCGACGGTCCCGTACCACCGTCACTAACTTAAAGAAAAATATGGAGGGAAGGCGAAAACGATAGCGACGGATACCCGAGTCCGTCGCTACCGTTCAGGAGTGTAGCGACGGTATCAGTCCATCGTCGCTACCTTCCATTATTAAAAGAAGATTAGCGACGGTGGAAGACGTCCGTCACTAGTACAAACCATAGCGACGCAATCCCTTCGTCGCTACGGTTAGGGGAGTGTTAGCGACGGTAAATACCGTCGCTACTATTTGGCGCCAACTGATAAACCCTGGCGGGAAAGCAAAACAAGGTGGAGCTATAAAATAGCGACGCTACTAGCGACGGCGTTTATAATTTCTAGCGACCGGGTCCTGTTTCGGTCGCTACATGAGTCGCTAACATCTTTTTGGTCCCTTTTCGTACAAAGCGGTCGCTAAGGCGGTCGCTAATTAGCGACGGGGTTCTGTGGTCGCTAATTTGAGGTAGCTGTTTTGGGTTTTTTTAGTTGTGTATTTTCTCTAGGTTTGGAGTTCCAAGAGTATTTATTAGTGATGGGGGTTCACATTTTTACAATAAGATAATGGAAAAAGCCCTGCGTCACTATGAGGTTTTACATAAGATATCAACTCCTTACCATCCACAGACTTGTGGACAAGTCGAACTGTCCAATAGAGAAATTAAGAGAATTTTAGAAAAAGTGGTCGGAAAATCTAGAAAAGATTGGTCGGTAAAACTAGATGATGCATTGTGGGCTTACCGAACAGCTTTCAAAACTCCGATTGGCATGTCCCCGTATCAATTGGTGTACGGTAAGGCTTGCCATCTCCCTGTGGAGTTGGAACACAAAGCGTGGTGGGCCACAAAGCTATTAAACATGGACTGTGACCAGTCTCAGGAGGAAAGAGTTTTGAAACTCCATGAATTAGAGGAGTTCCGACTCAACGCTTATCAAAGTGCCTCCATTTATAAGGAGAAAACAAAGAAATGGCATGATAAGCAAATTAATAAGAAAGAGTTTCAGAAGGACGATCAGGTTTTGTTATTCAATTCCCGACTGAAACTCTTCCCTGGAAAACTTCGATCCAAGTGGTCTGGGCCTTTTACTGTAAATGAGGTTTTTCCTCATGGTGCAGTCGAACTGAAAGATCCGACTACCGATCGGATTTTTAAGGTGAATGGCCAGCGACTCAAACTCTACTTTGGAGGAGAGTTTGATAGGCAGAAAACCTCCTTGTTACTGAAGCCATCTTCTTAGATACAATAAGGTCAAGCTAGTGACCTTAAAGAAGCGCTCTAGGGAGGCAGCCCTATGTTCCGATTGTTTTGTTTAGAACTTTGAATTAGAAAAAAAAAACTAAACTAAAAAGTAGTGAATAAAGTTGTGAAGTTGAAGAAGGAAATCCGAGTTTAATTCTTCTATTTCGCTCAGGCGAAGCACTGGTAGCTTAGGCGAGCCAATGCTGATTGTTGTTTCGCACTTAGAGGAAAAATGTACTAAGTTGAGTGAAAATAGTACACTCGGATAATTGTTACTTGTCTTAACCCTTCTTCCCGACTGAACTTCACTCGGCATTTTTCAATAAAATTTCTGCGAATAAAAAGTAAGACTTTGAAGGATTTCTGATCGTTGATGTAATAAACGGGTCAGATAGTGAAAAGTGACTTATTTCAGTCGGCTTTTCATCATTCGGATTCCTCAGTCATCACAATCAGTATTGTATCCATTAGTCTCATCTGCATGCGGCCTTTCATTCTTTCATCCACTCGGCTTTCTCTAGTAGTCGGTTTCTTCCCCTTATTCCTCACTCCTCACTCAGTTTCTTTCATCTATGAGTCACTCGTCCTTCTTTTCATATATTCTGTTGTCCACCCTCCACTACAACAGAAATGATAAAAGGATGCGGTACTTTTGTCTGCGGTTGAACGAAACCGCAGAAAATAAAACAAAATTTATATTAATGTCTACGGTTCTAAAATGGAACCGCAGATAATAACAATTTAAGCCTTTTCTTTGCGGTGCAAGTTCAAACGCTGACATTATACGAGACTTAACCGCAGACATACAAACAAAATTTTAAATTAATAATAAAACATAATGGGCTTTATTGGCCCGAAACAACAAATCCTTAGACTATATTTCTCTTCTCCTATGTTTTGGTTTTTCTTCTCTTCTCAAACCCTTGTTTCTCTTATCACGGTTTCTCTCCCCGTCAACCTTTTTCTTTTTTCTTCGGTGACTAATAGCTTCTCCTGCTTGTATTGGCTGCCTTTAACCTTTGTTGTGTTCACCGAGCACTGCAAGATCACCCATACCCTTAGTTTATGATTAAAAAAGAGGGCCAAGGATGACGGTTTGCATGCTGAGAGCGTCTGAACTTCGCGGCAAGGGAGAACCTTTGGTACAGTGCGTCGTTTTGGTACAGATCGAAAGCGGGATTTGTTGCTTGGTTGGTGAATCGGTCGATCAAACAGGGAAGAAAGACACTTGGGGTCGCAGGTAACCTTTCTCCCTCATGAACATAGTTCGATTGTGTTTTGGCTGGGAAAACGATGGTTGTCTCCTCTACTTTTCTGTGTTTTCTTTTTTTTTCTAGGTCCTTATTTTTGAGAATGATCTTCTGTGGGTGGGGGGTTGGGGTTTGGGTGTGGTCGTTCCTGTTTCTATGGGTGTGGTGTTGGGTTGTGGCGGTGGTGAGGCCATGGATTAGTCTCTGTTTCTGTAGGTGGTGGGGTTTGGGGTGTGGGTTACGGGTGGTGGTGGTGAGGCCATGGGTTGTGGCGGTGGTGAGGCTGTGGGTGGGTGGTGAGTGAGGTCGTGGGTGGGTGACTCGGTGTAGCGTTACAAGTCGTAGGTGGGGGAAGGGGTGATGGGTATGGGTGGAGGGAGGGGCTACGGGTGGTGGTTGGTTTAGGTTTAGGGAGGGGATTTGGAGGTGATGGGTGGTGGGTATGGATGGTTTAGGGTGGTCGGGCATGGGTTTAGGGGGTTAGGAGGTCGGCGGGGTGAGGTTAGGGATGACGGAGTATTGGTGTTATTTTTTTGTGTTAATGTATGGTGTTATTTTTTTGTGTTAATGTATGGATATGTAGTAGATAATGAATCTGTTGGGATAATGTAGTAGATAATGAATCTGTTACAGAGTAGGTGTTTTTTCATTAATTACATCTAATATCCCATGTTCTTTACTTTATGTTAAAGCGTTGACTTTTGTTGTTAGAATCTAAGAACTTCAGATTTCAAAGTAATGATAGCCTGTCCTTATTCTTGTACAGGCAGAAAAAGATGCTAAGAGAAGAGCTAGAGCAAAAGAATTAAAGAAGTTACACAAAAGTAAAAGAGAAGAAGGCTCAGGTACATCTTAATTGGTTTCAGTATTATGTTAAATAATGACCTCACATTAGTTTTTTAGTACTTAATTCTGAAAGCATTTTACTTTGGTTTTTAAACTGGAATTCAGTTTATTGTTTCATATTTTTTTTCTTATACAGTCTTTAATTATAGTGACTTCAATTTATTAGGTTCATTTTAAAGATTTGAGAGATATCTAGGTAGTGTTGAAATGATTGACTACAGTTAACACAGTACCTGCTCATTCATGTTTTGATTCTATGATTTATGTTCTTTCATCCCCTGTCTAATCTTAAGTAAAATCTTAAAGTTGACATCCTTGTCTCAGCCATCTTCTAGAAAATTTCATTTCATTGCTCTAGATTTTTTAGGAAATAACTGTGATCACTTGTATATCAGCTCTTAAAAGTGTTTAATTTTCAAATACAAGGATAATCGCTCCTCAAGATCATCACTTTTAGATGGTTTTGATAGTATAGAGGAGGGTGGTTTAAGGGATTCTTCTTCTTACTCTTATGAACTTAACGAGGGAGATAATGATAGAGCCATAGAGAGTTTGCACGACAGAGTTTCTTTTCTTAAATAAGTAAGTTTTGTCTATTTAAGTACTATTTCACTTTTAAAGTATTAATTAAAATCTCGGCATCTAGCTTTATGAATTCTTATTTCTAACAAATGCAAAGGTGTATCGAAATATTCTGGTAGTGTTGAAAATATCATTTACCATGGTTTAATTGTTGTCTAAGGTTGGTTATATTTTGTGCATATATATTGTTTGACTTGTGTCTAGTTTATCTACTTCCTTTTTGGATATATTGTTGAAATATTAGGAAACTATTGTTTGCCCTGTTTCTTATTTGGTGAATTGTAAAAAATGGGCATGTATGCATTTTTTAAAATGGCATCAATTTATTTGTAAACAAAGGATCATTAGAATGGTTTTTAATTTGCTAAAGTGCAGTTGTGTAGGTGCTATCTCATCCAATTTAACAGAATTTTGTTTTTGATTCTTTTGTATGGGGTTTTAGATAGAAACACATATCTTGTTGTAACTGATTGCTATTTACATGCATATGCTTACAAATGTACAATAAAAAATATGAAATATAGGTCAATTGCAAATTTAATGTCTAACAAATTATTTAGCCTACTAGTTTTGTTCCATAATGTTCTAATTCTAATTATTTGTTTACTGATAGTCTTGGAGGAATCTTTAAAATGCAATGATCTATTGATCTATAGCTTCTTCAAAAGAAAATTTAATATTTACTTGGTCAACATTCAACAATTAACAGGTGATATACATGAGGAGGTTGAGAGTCATAATCAGTTGCTTGATCGGGTGGTATGTAAATAACACACTTTTGTGTGATTGTGAGAAAGTCTCTTCCTTTTATTCTGATTGGATTGCATCGTAAATTACGGTAATAAAATGGATAGATTAAGAGGCATGATGTTGGGAACAATGGATCGATTCAAGAAGGTATTTTTTTGCATCATTTCTTTCTTTTTAATTTCGTATTATTGTAAAATGATTTAGTGTATGGAAACTGCATTCTGTAGGTTTTTGAGAAGAAATCAACGAGGAAAGCATGCTCACTTGTGGCTTATTTCACATTTGCCTTTATATTCATATACTATCTTATCAGGTAGAATGATTTGATAATACTTGCACTGTTTACTTTGACATGACTTAAATCAACATATTTAGAGATAAGAGTGATAGCCTTTTTAGATCTTGTGCTTAATAGTATTGTGTATACGTTGGGGGGGGTCATAGACAAGGTATTCTTTAAGGAAAATAAACTATCCAAAGGTGTTATTTTCTTCTGGTACTTATGCTAGGAAGAAGGGTTGCTATGTTTCTGATAGCCACCTACAAGACAGTTGTACTTTAGGAGAAATAAAGGCTATAACAAGTGATAATTTCCTAAGTTACTAGCAGATAGATTGTTAGTTAGGCAGGTAAGTAAGCCTATACATAAACTGTAATGAGAGAGAATAAATAGGTGTGGAGGATTTTGAGTAGAAATTTGCAATTGGTCTGGTTCTCTCAAGCTCAGAACTTAAGAAACTCATTGTACCATTCCCCATAATTTTAATCAGTGAAATGGGATTTTTTAAAAGTGCTGAGAACTGTGAATTAGCTCATGCGTACTAATTTGCGGTTGTTTGGCAAATTGGGGTGCAAGACTTCCTTACTGAATTCTTCAAAAGTGATGAGCCAAAAAATAACTAAAAGGGACGAGATAACAAAGTGTTTCTCATTATTGTTTAACTTCAGGCCCGTAAGATACTTCCTCCTTCATGGATGGAGATGAGTGATTTATCCCATCCCCTAAATCCTTTGCTATGTAAACTCCTCACAGATCGTGAGCTGTATTTCTCTAAGATTAGTGGTTTGAAAGTGTGGGGCCATGGGTAATTAGAGATGCAATCATAGTATCACTTGCCTAAGATAATTGATATATTAATCAAGATTTCATAATAAATTTTTAATTTTAAAAATGATGAATCTCTAAAACATTATAATAAAATATATTATTGTAGTTGCGTTGCTATCATAATCTAAGATTGATTTTCACTAACCATATATTTTGAGAAAGGTGAAAAAAACTTTAAACTAAGTCCAAACTTGGCTCTAGTTATACTACATTAAAAGGTTCATACTAAATCTGATATAAATTTAGGGAAAAAATATAAACTGCTTAAACAGTTAGTTGGTTAAAATGAATGTAAATGTATTTTGATACAAAATTTCAACTTGCATTTATGAATTAGAACATTAATATATGCATATAAACTACAAAAATAACTGATTACGTATGTTAAAAATTTAAATCACAGATTAAACTATATATGAAAATATGTTCAAAAAAGTTAACTGAATTCTTATGTTTAAAGTAGCTAATGAAATCTAAAATGTAGGGTACCTGAATTCCTATGGCCTATCTATTTTAATTGCAGGTGCGATGTTCAACGGGTCAAGGAAAGGCACAAGAAGCAAAAATTTTGTTATGCTAATGCTATTAACAAAATTATCTCCAAATATTTATAAATTTATTGTCTTTTTATTTTTCTGGTGGTTAAAATGCTCATGAAATTAACATTAAAGATTACGTTTAGCCTTTTGAAATTTAGTGTAATTAATACTAACAAATATTGCTAAGTGTAACTATCTTTACATGTTTTTTTCTCTTAATTTTATGTAACTATCTTTGTAAACATGTTTATTAATATTGTTAGGTAATGTTTTACATTTTTAAGCATTGTTGTTATATCTATAATCCTAAAATTATTAGTGTAAAAATTAATTTATTAATTTAATATAGGTTTAGTAAAAAATTAAAAATTAAAAAAAAACCAACTATTGTCTGCGGTTATAGCTTCAAGCGCAGACATTGTGAGACTATTGTCTGCGGTTCCGCATCACAACCGCAGACATTGTTTGACTATTGTCTGCGGTTCCACATCTTAACCGCTGACATTGTTTGACTATTGTCTGCGGTTCCGCGTTACAACCGCTGACAATAGTTGACTAATGTCAGCGGTTAAGCGCTGACGTTGTTTTTAGTGCTATTAATAGCGCCATTATTTTCTGCGCTTGTACCGCTAACAATAGCTATTACGGAACCGCTAACAAAGGCCTTTTTTGTAGTAGTGCTCACCCGTCACTCATTCCCATACTTTATCTCTTCCTCTCAGTCGTTGATTCATTCATTCGTGCTTTCAATCCACTTGAGTTCTTCCTCGGTTTTATCACCCGATCTCTCTGCATGTGTTGGTTGTTCATCCAGCTTTTCATTCACTCATTCTCTCGTCTACTCATTTTGTCACTCAATCGTCTTCTTCTTCATCCATTCGGTATTCCGATTCACTCGGACCCCTATGCAGTCATTCTTATATTCACTCGTTTTTCTCACTCAGTCGCTCCATATCATTTTGACTTTCGTTGTTCACCTCATTTTTCACTCGATCTTCATTCCACTCGGTCAGTTTATTTCACTCGTTCTCCATTCACTCGGTCATTCTTCCATTCTTCCATTCATCACTGATTCACCCGATCTTTTTCACCCATTATTTCATGAATGCTTCGCCTTCCGTTTTTTTTTCTTTTTCAGATTTCAGCCACTCAGTATATACATCCATTCAGTTTCCACTGTAGTGGTTCTTTTATCCACTTAGGTTATCTCCTTCTTCGTCTATCTTTCACTCATGTTTGTTCGCCCGGTCGGTCCGCCATCCTTTCCTGTTCTTTCACTTGTTTTTCTAATTGTCCGACCTCTCGCTGTTTGTTCATTCGTTTTTTCACTTTTACCCGGTTTAATCCACTCGGTATTCATTTACTACTCGTTTTTCATTCCACTTATTTTCTTTCTCGGTTTTCTCATGCTGTACTTTTCGTTTTCATCTACTCGTGTTTCATTCGCGATTGTCACTCAATTTACTCAGTATTTCCAGTCACTCAATTTCCTGTCATCTCGTTTTTCATTCCACTAGTTTCATTATTCACTCGGCCCCTCGCTGTATTCGTTTCGTTTACTCGGCCTTTCATTTACTCGGTATTTCGTTCATTCCATTTTCCACTCCTGTCATTTTTGTTCTTCGCCCGAACTCTCATTGTCATTCACTCATTCTTCATATCTCAGATCTATATCACTCAGTTCCCTCCACTCGTTCTTTCTTTCATTCAGCCTTACTCTCATTCGTTCTTTCTTTCACGCACTTCTCTGTTCACTCGTATCTCACGATGGTTGTTCACTCGTCAATTCATTGTCACACTCGGTTCTCATACACTTATCTTCATTCATTCATTCTTTCACTCATTCTGTGACTCATTCGGTATTCATTCACTCAGTATCCTTTTCATTCAGTGTTTTATTCACTTTTTCTCACTCACTCATCACTCAGTTCCTCATTCACTAGGTTTCTCGCTAGTTCACTCGGTTCCTTCATTTACTCATCTCCTTCATTGATCGGGATACCCTTTACTCATTTCCACTCGGTCACTCTCTTTTCCGTTTCTCACCCGTCATTCAGCTTTTCAGTTATGCATTCATTCTTTCCTTTTCATTTACTCGGACTTTCGTTTTGTTCACCTCATTCGTCGATCAACTATTCATTCACTTGGTATAATTTGTACCCACTCGGCATCCATTCATTCATTCACTTTTCACTCGCTCATCATCTGACCGGTATTATCTACTCGGTATTCATATACTTGTTGTTTCACTCCACTTATTTTACTTTCCTTGGGTTTTGTATGTTGCAGTTTTCTTCTTCATTCCTTCGTTTTTCATTCGTGACTATCACTTTTGTATTTTCAGTACCCAGTTTTCTGAGTTTTCATTCACCCAGTGTTCATTCACTCGGGTTTTCATCCTTTTAGTTGTATTCAAAATTCTTCCACTGGCTTGTTCGTTTACTCGTCTCATTTATCCAGTCAGTATAGCTTTCACTCATTCCATTGACTCAGAACCTTTTACTCTCTAACCACCTGTTTCCTTAATTCACTTCGATTTGTTTGACTCTTATTATCTCTACTTCCCTCAGCCACTCGTTCTTCATTTCTCAGATTGTTATCACTCGGTACCTGTCTCCTTTCTCATTCGGTTATCATCCTTTCACCCCTTTTCATTTTTTTTATTAGTCATTATTCATTTACTCGGTATTCCTTCATTCGTTCATACTTCTATTCGTTTCTTTTATTATTCGCTTCTTGATGCAATCGTATTTCATTACAATGGGTCACTCGTTTCTCATACGCTCTATTTCATTTATTTAAATTTTTCATTTACTATTTGTCTTATCGTCTGTTCATTTATCCATCTTCCATTCTCCTATGTCCATTTGGCATCACATTGGTATCATCCCACTCTTCCTCGATCTTCTACCCCTCTAATAATTGAGTATTCTAAAAAAAAATAATATAAAACTAAAAAAATGGCACGCCTAGTAATATATATATATATAAATAAATAAAAATAAAATAAAATATATAAAAAAAATATAATATATATATATATAATAATAAATAAATAATAAACATAATAATAATAATAATAGTAATACATTTAATAAAGTAATAAATAAGGTTGACCACAATTACGCGTTTCTGGAAAATTGAATTCAATATTATAAAAGAGAAACCCTTTCAGCTTCTAACCCTCAGTACCTATGCTGAACTTAGACTGAAGACGAAAAGACACTTTCTGGTTTCTAAGAAAGGTATTACCTTTCCACTTCTTTCACTTCTAAGTTCGTGGTTATTATCTTCTTGTTTCATTGTTATTGTTTTCCACTATTCATAAGCCATGCATCTCACAGTTGGGTTTGTTGTTTTTCTATTGGATTTCTGTTCTTATTTTTGTTTAATTAGGTTGTTTATCATCGTTGTTTTAACATTCATCATGAAAAGAAGATCACAAAGACTTCTGCAGAAACCTAGACCCAACTTTGCAGAAGGAAGTGTGCGAAGGAAACAAATAGACAACGAAAGAGAAGTGGCAACCATCACTATATCTGATTCGTGTGTCCATGTACCTAGTCAAAGTCAGGAGCAAAGGGATGTATCTCCTCTGGTTCAAAGGAACGTATCTCCTGCAAGTGAGGAAAATGAGTCACCAGAGGTTGAAAGTGCTAAGGCTGTTGAAAACTGTGCTGTGAAGTTTAAAGCCACAGAACCAGAACGTCCCAAGCAATCTGTAGGAGCTGGTCTGTCTTCTTCTTCTTCTGACATTCTTTTGGTGTTACAGGAATTACAGGTTGTGAAGAAGATGCAACTTGAAATTTATGATCGGGTCTCGAACCACGATCAGATGCTCAGAAAGATTGCCACGAAACTGAGGGTTGAACATTCACCAGAAATGGGAGCTCCACTGGATAGAGATGCGTGGTTAGCTTCCATTGGATTCACGATTCCCTCCCAGCAGGACAAGGACGATGAAGATCAGAATGTTTAAGCAGTTTTTCCACATTTTTTTATGATGTTTCCTATGTATTTAATTTAATGTTATTGTAACTGCTTTCGGAACAGTGAACTTGTTTCTATTTTTAATTATGTAATGAAAATTTAATTTCTGTCAATTTGTTGATTTATTCGGTTTTTCATATGTATTGGTAAACTCCATGAGTCCCAATCCGATTACACGCTTCCCAGCACTGCCACTCAGGTAAAAGGGAAGTATTCTAGTACCCCGACTCCTTATTTGATTTTCCGATTCTTTATTTGATAAAATATGTTAATTATATTTAATTTCAAATCCATCTTAATAAGTTGAAGTTTGCTGATTCGTTAAGCTGTAGTCGGATAAATTAATTGATCAGTTTTTGCTTAACTCATGATCTCTGGCCATAACTATTATTCATCATTAATTAAAATGTTTACTCGGCATGCTAGTTAGCAATCTAAATGTATGATCTTGCATTAAGTTTGGGGACAAGACTGGCTGATTAACTGTTATACTCATATGAGCTTTTGAGCCTGTTTTATCTTTTCCGAGTGAACTTGCATGCTAGTTAGTGAGACAGAATTTGCCTCAGTGCTTGCTAATTGTCGTATGTCAACCAATCGGAAATGATGAAGGCCTTCTTTGATTATTTAGCCAGGGCAAAAAATTAGCCATCCTAATTTTATTAATCATCCTTTGACCCAATAATTATGCTTGAGCCTAAGACCCTTTCATTCGTTTTATACACCTAACGTTACAAGCCTAATTATCCAAGAAAAACCCGACTAGAGTACCCTGGATGTTCCACTGGTGAATTACTCGGTTTTTGCTTATTGCTAGGGACTAGCAATCTCTAAGTTTGGGGATGAAGAGTGTGCCTAACAGTAATTAAAGACACACTCTGACCTTGATTATGGATAAATATGTAGAAAAATAAAAGGAAGAAAGGCAAAACAGAGAGAAAAATGAACAAAGTTCAGAAAAGAAAAAAGAGGTGCAAAGCACCACAAGAAAAATTTTTCGATCAGAAAAGATGGAAAGAAAAGAAAGAAAAGGAAAGGAAAAGTCCGAAGGACTGAAAGAAAAAGAAGTGCAAAACAGCACGAGTTATTAAGTAGCATTCAGTCAGAAAAGTAAAGAGAGTTGTTAGTAGAGGCAATTAAGTTAGAATTGAGGCAAAGCATCAGTGGACACATCTTGTAACCTATCTATGACTCGGAAAAACAATAATTGAGCCTGTAGCCGAGCCCCATTATAAGCTTAAAAAGCCCTTACTGATCCGATTGAGTTGGCATATTTCATGATGTTTAGAACTGTTGCAAGCTTATGTTGATCTAACTAGTATGCAGGTGATGAGTGCATTCTATTTACCCTATACACCGAGAGAAGAGTTAAACACCGACCAGTGAGGAAAGCATCAGCAGCTTGTCTCCCAAAGGAGGTGTAAGTATTTATACTTTTAGAAATTGCGAGAAGAAAGCATGATCGGTATTCAATAATTATAGTATGAATTAAGTTAAGGAAAGGTTGATTGTGTTGATCAATTGCTGATTGTTAATTAATCTGAATATTTGCTTGAGGACAAGCAAAGTTTTAAGTTTGGGGATGTGATAAGTCTTGAAAAAACTTAATTATTCCACTGTTTATTTAACATAATTTACTAAGTATTGTTTAGTTTTATTATTATTATTTAATAATTTGTTAATAATTCATGTTTTAGTTATTTATTTCAAAAGTATGTTATTTATGTAAGAAACCGATTGAAAATTTTAATTAAATAAGGAATTTTGAAGTATTTACAAATTTACTAAGCAGCCAGCGTATAAATGCTAGGCAAGTAGCTGTTTATTGATGCAGGAACAGGGCGGATTCGAGATAAAAAGAAAATTTCGAGTGAAATCCTACAAATCCGAGCAGAAATTGATAAATCCAACTGAGACTTCCTTAATTCCGACTGAAAAGAGTCTAAAGACTGACTGAGTGAGACTTCAAAGACACTGACTCCAAAAGAGAACAAGGACTCGGAATATTGCATGAAGAACCTGAGTGCCAACTGCAGAATACCGATTGAATAATCAACTCGCTCAAGCGGGAGTTAAATCCGCTCAAGCGAAGGTCCAAGTTCGCTCAAGAAAAGCAAGACTACGCTCAAGCGAGACTTCAAGTAAGCTAACTTAAGAAGACTCCCAAGACACCAGCTCCAAAAGAGAAGAAGATCGGAATGCTACATAAGAAACCGATGTGCTTATTCATTATTTAATCCGTCCTGGTGAAATCCGGACTCACTCAAGCATAACTTTAAGAGACCGTCCTCGCCCAAGTTTTGTCATAACGCCTAAGCGAGAAAGAAACACTGCAGTGTTAATCCAGACTCGCCCAAGCGAAGTTTAATCCGCTCAAGCGAAAACCCAGCAGCTGAAGCGAAAAAGCAGTAACTTAAACCCTGTTTCTTCCCTCCAACAACACACACCGGGTGCAATACTGTTTCCGCTTTCATTGCCTTCTTCTCCATCTGCTGCAACCTTAGTAACTTAAGTAGTGAACTGTCAATTAGCTGGTGCTGCGCTGTAAATTAGCTAAGGCTGAGCTGGATCCTGTTAAGAGCTGAGCTGTAATTAGTTGGTTACTCTGTAAACTGTGTAATTAGTTTTATTCGTTAACTTAAGTTCTCTAAGTGATTAGTTAAGTTAGTTAGTTTAGTTAGATGCCTATATATATTCATGTACATACTCTGTAAAGGGGTGGAGACAGAGAATACATAGAACACAATCTTTTTTCTAAACTTCGAACATCTTACTACTTCATTTTCTCTCTCTAAATTCTCTCCTCCATGACGTTCCACAATCCTTCGATGGAACTGAAGTCTATGGAGTTCTAAATCCCTAAGGTTGGGATTGCGAAGGTGAACAATGGAGTCTTGAAGCTGTGAGCAAGTAGATCAACTTCTAGATCCTGAGGCAAACAAGCTGAGGAGTGGAGCAGAATTGCTGGATTGACAAATCCAGAACTGATGAAGAACTTCACCAGTGAGGAATCATGGCCGAAGCTTAGGTAACTTCCAGCTTTCTAACTAGTTCAGGCCTAATCAATTTAGGTGAATAGTTAGAGTTCAACCTCCAATTTCGCATTAGATTCTTAGGTTAATTGAGCACTTAAGGAATTAAGGTTCATTGCTTAAGGATTAGTGTTTTTCATCTAAGGAATTAGGGAATAACCACAAGCGGATTGTCCTCTAGACTGTGAAGTTTGATTATACTTAATTGCATGTTTCTTGAGGAAATTATGAGCCGAAGCAATCCTGACCTGTTTTCTTTCAATTACTTTCCTCATTTCACTTTAACTCTGTTTCTGAAAATACAAAAACAACTATAAAACACTAAAACCATAAAAACCGAATGAACTTCATGTATTTTTTGTTGGTTCAGCTTGTACTAGTCCTAGATTGAGGTACTTACCACAATCCCTGTGGGACGATCAAATACACTACAATTTTAACGACTGGTGCGCTTGCCAAAGTGTAAATCCGAGAGTCACAGTTTATTTTACTAAGATTTTTGCACCAAATTAATGGCTCGGGATTTCAGCATCAAGTTAATGGCGCCGTTGCCGGGGATTGTTGAGTAATATCAACAATCCTTGGACCGGTACTAGACTGAACCATTTGCTTTTGTTTCTATTTGCAGTCATTACGTATTTTTTTTAGTAGTTATTGTTTTGTGTAGTTGTCGCTGTGAGTTGCTATGTCGTGTTAACAATTGTTGTATGCAGTCAAGGAGCAGAGGAGAACCTTTCATCTTTGATCCTGACATCGATTTGTTAGAACGTAGATTAAGAAAAGAGAAAAAGCAAAAAGAAGAAAAAGAAATGGAACAGAGGAGAGTTACACTAGGTGACTACTCCAGGCCGAATGAAGAAGGATCGCAAGCTAGCATCCTTAGGCCAGGTGGCAAGCAAGCTAGCATCCTTACACATATCAGGAGGCAGATTGTATGGGGTCAGGATGACTGGCCAACAAGAGTAACATCTTCCGTATTGATCGAACGGATTAAACCCATCAGTACATAAGCCAAGTCTTACATTGCGCGGCTCGCCAGAAAAGTCCGGATATAGCTCATCCAAACACTTCCATGCTTTCCCGTCGGAAGGATGGCAAAGAAACCCCTCTTGTGTTTGGTTCAGAGCATGCCAACGCATGTGTTTTGCCGTGGACAATGAGGCATACAGGCGTTAAAGACGCGGTGTTATAGGGAAGTACCACATTTTCTTCCTGGCCGTCCGGGTTACCTTCCCTCTCCTTTTAACGGTCTTGTAGCGTTCCTCATTACAATGCAGACATTTTGTGACACTCTTGTCTGCAAACTCATTTCTGAACAGCATACATCCACCAACACAACACTCTATCTTCACACAACCCAACCCCAAGTTTGCCACTTGTTTCTTAGCATGGTACAGGTTTGCTGGCATTCTATGATTACTAGGCATGGTGGAACCCATCAGATTGACCATCCTATTAAAACAACCTCCAGAAAGATTATAATCTGCCTTTAGGCTTAAAGCAGCTAGGGAGACGGATAACTCAGTGTGACTGTTGCACCCGTCCCACAATGGAGTCTGAGCTGCCGCTAACAAATCATAAAATCTCTTCACCTGCGGATTAGGATCCTCCTCTACATTGTCAGAGTCTCCATGACCTGCTTGGTCATTATGTTCCAGCATACGCCCGGTGGAGGGTCCAACATGATCCATCACCATTTGTTCGTAGTTGTTGTACATATCCCTGTTTCCTCCAACCTCTTAGTAAGACTGTTGCACAGTTATGTCTGAGGGTCTACGCGGTAACTGCTCACCATGGTTGTACCAGCAGTGGTATGTTTCCATGAACCCTTTCTTAGTTAGGTGACACATGACATCATCCGCGTATTCAAAACTCATGCATTTGCACCTTGAGCACGGACAACGAATCTTCTGAGTCGCTTCAAATCCAGGCGTGTTTGCCGTAGCGAACGAAATGAACTCCAACAGCCCCATTATAAACTCCTCAGTCACTCACCGACTGTGATCTAGTCGGTTGTACATCCATCACCGATTTTCCGGTACCTCCATTTACAATATCTAACAAGCACGATTTCTGTTACTTTACGTTTTCAAAAATTTATTTGACTATCGGTTGTGGATCACTCTATCTCTTTGATGTTGCAAATTAGTGGGGCCCTATCCCATTCGGGATGAATATGTAACCATCTGTAACCCATCGATGTTGTATGTGGTCTATCTTGTGTCGTTGATGTCCATTTGAAATTTTGGCAGCATTTCCCATTGGTCCCCGAGTACACAAAGATACGTATGGTATGAAAGACCACACGCAGACATGCACCCTGGGGACAATACGAAACACGTCAACTGAAATTTCAAATAAACATCCAACGTCTCAACATAGACCACATACAACATTGATGGGTTACGCCCTACTAGTTACAAATTCATACCAAACTGTCCAACAGGGACAATTCAAGATCCAACACAACACGGTACATCAACCGGTTGTTTTGAAACTTGAACGGGAATCTAATGGGTACACACACGACTAAACCCTAAATTTTTAAATCATGAGTTTCATTTTTTAAGTTCCCTAAAAAAGGGAGCCTGTCAAAATTTTGGCAGTCTCCCCTGTAAACTAGACATTTCCCAAATTTACAAACGATCTTACATACAGAAAACTTCCCAGTATAGATAAATAAATATACCATACGTATTGTATATGATATTGAGAGTTATGAACACCAAATCATGTTATCAGTACATAAAACCAATGCCTAATGAGCTCTGCTCTCCACTAACAAACAACATTACACATGCATCATAAATCATGTTATCAGCACACAAAACCAATGCCTAATGAGCTCTGCTCTCCACTAACAAACAAACATTACACATGCATCTTCAAATCATGTTATCAGCACACAAAACCAATACCTAATGAGCTCTGCTCTCCACTAACAAACAACATTACACATGCATATAAAATCATGTTATCAGCACACAAAACCAATGCCTAATGAGCCCTGCTCTCCACTAACAAACAACAATCCACATGCATACACATAATGAGAAAGTCAGTGTTAGGGGATTATCTCGAGGAAAAAAGTGAGGGAAGAATATGAAGCTGTCAACAAATGATCACAGACCACGCGTAACGTGTGCTAGTCTGCATGATAAACCAATAACTGGTTGGACAGTTATAAGTAGCAAGGAAACTAAACAAAGAGAGACACGTAAAGCAAATTATAGATTAAGTACATTGCAAGGAAACTAAACAAACAGAGACAGTCAAAGCAAATTACAGCTAAGGTGGCATTGGATAAAGCGTTCAATTGGAAAATTGATTACTAATTACTCAGAAATGGGAACAGAGATCCTGCTCAGAATCAGAACTTTAATAGCTAAAAGGGAACATTTTGGAGGTCTTGGTACTGGAGAAAGACTGTTAAACCTTTGTACTGTTGGTGATGCCAACGCTAATAGTATATGGGAAAAAGTATTTTCGACTTTGGGATGCAACATCATGAATTTAAACTCTGCATTCTAGGTACCTAGCTAATTATCATTCTTCGTGAATTTTGATGAATAGAAATGAAAGATGTAAAGAAATGCTCCATTATCACCTTGAGTCAAATATTTCAATATTTTATAGTAGAGCTGTAATCTTATTCAATTTCATAGAAATTTATGCCAAAAAGAGTTTTGTGTTAATTTTAGATGTATCGAGCAGGTATCAAGAAAGCGTGGTCAGTCAATTTAACAACATATGGGTTTGAATAAGATTAAAATTTAAAAGCATAATGAACTGTCAAAAGTAATAACTGCTACTGTAATGTTAAATACAATCAAAAATTATATAAGCATTGCATTAATCAAGACCAACTAAAAAAAACACGAAAACAAAACATACTTTCATCACAATATATCAAAACCCAGTTCATATCACTAACCAATTTAAGAAATACATAGTGGTTAGGGTCATTCAAAAGTACACATAAAAATGCATTTGCAAACCTGTAACAAACTCCACTTATTTCAGAACTATCTAATGCAAGTTCAGGCAACAGAAATATACATAGTTCAAGCAAATAGTGAGCTTTCAAAAAAATGCCAGACAAAAAGATTGAATCAAATAACCGAGACATCAAAACCTGTATCTAGACAAAGATTGAATGTCTTATTGAACTAAAGAATGTCTTAAACCAAACTAAAGAATGTCTTAAATAGCGTGCAGAGTTAATAACCTTTTAATAGCGATTCGAATGAAATTTCATTTACTCAATCAACTTATTGAACAAATACTTAGTGTTATTTGATTAATCAAGTAAACAAAGCTCAACAAACAAATAGGGCATGTAGTCCAATGTTAATAATATTTAAGTTCCACATCATTTAAAAATATCATAACTCAGTTGAACTAATAAATAAACTGCCTATTAAATATAGTTGAAAAAATGGGGTTTAGAAAAAAGAGAAATCTAATTATTAATATTGATCCCTTTATCAAACACCATTTGAAGGTATTCAACATTTAAGCAAACGAGTTAACAAAATATAATTACTTTATTCCATTAACCTAATTTTTAATCAAACATACCCTTATTTATCGAAAGAAAAAAAAGTTTATATAAAAAAACCGAGCAAGATCAGCGGCTTATAAATGTAAACATCTATGTATTTGGAGTATACTTAGTATGAGATTTTATATAAAAAAAGTAATTAAGTATATGATACCATGATGGAATAAGAACAAAATATAATAAGAGTATGATAAATTTTATTGTGTTTGGTGTACGTTCAACATTAAGATGTGATAAATTATCATATCTGAATACTAAACGAGTGTGAGATCCATAATCACTAGTCATTAAGAGGAATTTAGTGAAAAGTAAGTAATATTAACTGCATAATGGTAAAGTTTAACTAACATAACTGAAACAAATTCAGCTAAAAAAAATTAATGGCAAGGTATCTGTAATTCTATTATTAAGATTCTCTGATTCTGTTCTGGTTAAGAGGATCTGAGACATTGTTTTTTTTAATTTCTTCCCTATTTTAAATGCATCATACACAGAATGGTGTTCGAGGCCTTATGTTAGATATGTATGACTTTGAAAACGACATCTGGTTATGTCACTCCATAGTAGGAAAATGCTTCAATGCTACTTCATTTGTAAGTTTACCTACACATCTAAATTAGTAATTTACATTAACCAATGATCAATTCTTAAATTACTAATATCCTATAATCCACATTCTATTTCAGCAACCTGCAATAAACGTGCTTAAAGACATCGAATCATTTATGGAAGCAAATCCATCAGAAATTGTTACCATATTCATTGAAGATTATGTGATATCTTCCCAAGGGCTTACCAAGGTGTTCAATGCTTCTGGGCTGAGCAAGTACTGGTTCCCAGTTTCTAGTATGCCTAAAAATGGTGAAGATTGGCCAATAGTCTAAATTATCCCTCAAATATAGTCCTAACAGACTAAATGGTTCATTTGTTTCCTTTTCCTTTCTACGGATAGTTTTTCTTAAGGAATAATTTGGGTATTTACTGAATTTATTTCTTTCATCTTACAGAGACAGACTGCACATACTTCACGAGTTTCAATCAATAAAATTTATATAATTATATATTAAGCTACAATACATTCCCTATAATAATTTCCATCATGGCACACTCACTTTTGATCTATCAGATTTTTCCTTCCATTCTATTACAAATTTCTCCTCTTTCCATAAAACTTTAATTACAAATTATATAACTTAGGACAAAAATCTCAGCTTCGGTTCACTCGCACTAATGCTCTACTCTATACTTTTCTAATTTAGCTGTACAAAAGGGTACACTAATTTAAAGGAAAACAAAACCAGAGAGGCATGTTTACAGATTCGTCTTTATTATTCGTGACTAACATAACCCTCCCATCAATGTCACTTACAGGATCACTCCTTCCATGCCTCAACAACTCCCTCAAACGTCTCATGGTACTTAATCTGCATAACAACTCTCTGTCTGGGCCATTTCCCTCTCTCGCTAACCTCACCTTGCTCTAATCAGTGGACATTAGCTACAATGAACATATACAGCTACTTCAAACAACATATTTCACAATGAACATATTTCACAATGAACCAAAGTTTCAGATCCAACAGTGCTGGACTTGCCCCTTTATGTATCCGAACAAAAATGCCAGATTTCCAACAAATTTCATAAATATAACTGTACATTTAAATGTTTGGAATTATTAGATAATATAGCCACAATTAGAAGCTATACAAATTTCCCGATTTCCAATAAGTTTCATACAGCACAATCCTTTAGAGAAGAGGATGTGGATTTCATTTTTAATATAAATACAAAGGGAAAAAAATTTATTAGCAGAAAAATTGCAAGAATTGTTGCTACAACAAATTAATCTAGCTTTAGCAGAAAAATTACAACAAATTGTTGCTACAGGAAATTGACTAACAAAACTAATCAACACAATATTTGATATGAAAAACAAACAACTAAAAACAGGTACATGAAAAACAGAGAGCAAAAACAGAAAACAAGGGCGTGAAAAACCTGGTCAGAAAGTAGGGGTGGTCGCCGGAAAACCTGCAGGGGTGGTCGCCAGAGACTCCTCACACGTTGTTGCAGCTCTGCCTGGCCGGAGAGGTGAACGGAGGGGGGAGGGGGAAGTGGGAGGTGAGGAGAGGGAGGGAGAGGTGAACGGAGGGAGGGAGGGGGTGAACGGAGGTGAGGAGAGGAGGGAGAGGTGAACGCAGGGAGGGAGGGGGAAGACGGAGGTGAGGAGAGGGAGGGAGCGGTGAACGGAGGGAGGGAGGAGGTGAACGGAGGTGAGGAGAGGGAGGGAGAGGTGAACGGAGGGAGGGAGGGGGAAGTCGGAGGTGAGGAGAGGGAGGGAGAGGTGAACGGAGGGAGGGAGGGGGAAGCCGGACGAAGGGAGGCAGGGAGGAGAGGTTCACGACTGCGGCGGCTCTAAGAAGGAGGGGGAAGTTAGGGCAACTGAGAGGGAAAGGGGGTGCTGTCGAGTTACATTAAAACCGTAGCGACGGCATTAACCCCGTCGCTACAGACGTCACTACATTTAAACACTTAGCGATGGCAATCACTGTAACATCCCTGTTTTTAGTAGCAGTCTTATTTAGTAAAAATTGAAGTTTAGAAGGTCTGTAAGTAGTAATAAGTGAATATACACCCTGTTGATAGTCCGTGGTATCTCAGAAATGTGATTTTTATACGTAATAATGGAATTTATATGGACCATTAGTGAAATTATGCAAATTCTGAGTGAAATAGCCTCTGATCCAAGTGACAGAGTGAAATTCCGAGTGAAGGACTAGAGATTCCGAGTGAAGAATGAAATTCCGAGTGAAGGATTAACAATTCCGAGTGAAAGAAAGAAAATCCGAGTGAGGAATGAAATTCCGAGTTTAAGTTAGGATGACCGAGTGAAATCTTGGTCTTAGAGACAGCTGGGGTGAAGTAGGTTCAAGGGAACCACTTCTGGGTGAATATTTCGAGTGAAAATACCCTTGAAAGACTCAATTCCGAGTCAAACTTTGCCAATTGCTTCTTTTTCGTGTGGTAATCTCTATGATTACAGTATACCGAGTGAATAGACTTAATTAGAATTATAACCAAGTACAATCCGAGTGAGTTGCCCAACTCAGATTTTCCTAGAGAAGAAGGGAATAGCATTCCGAGTAGAAAGATCTTCGAGTGTGGTGTTTTGGGTAGTAGAGTTCCGTGTAAGGGCATATTTGAATCCAGTATAACCTGTTCTAAGAAGCATGACCCCAAATATGCAATTTCGAGTGAAATATAGGGAGGAAATCTAATCTGAGTAGAATATATAAGGTTTAGAGCTATTATTGAGTGAGGCTATGTTTATGACTCTTTTTCCGAGTGATAAAAACCTTAAAGGATTCCGATCGAAACACATTTTGAGGAAGGATAGTGTATGTGTACCTAAGAGATGATTATCCGAGTGAAAAATGAGTGGGGAAGGACTTAAATGCTCCTGGAAGGTAAAATCCGAGTGTAATATAGAGAGGCTGAACCATTTCCGAGTGAATCTATGAGTATGACTCCTCTTCCGAGTGAGATATACTCTATTGGACCAATTCCGAGTGATGACTTGTATGTGTAAGTCTTTTCCGAGAAGTGAGGGCCTTAATATGTTCTGATTAGAATTGTAGTTGAAGAACCTGGTTAAAACCGAGAGGGAAATATGAGTAAACCGAGTGAGTAAAGTTTGAGTATTTCTGAATGGTAAACCGAGTGAAGTATATTTCCGATTGTGTTGAAGTTAAATACACCGAGTGGTATGGAAAGTAGTATTCCGAGTAAGTGGATGACTTTTACCGAGTGGAACAGTATATATAGAGATTCGGATTTGGAATAAAAACTTTGAGTAGAAGAAAGATAGGAAAAGAATGTGAGGGAGTCGGTTTTCAAGGACATTACCGAGTGATAAAGGACTAGGCTTGGAATGATTTAACCGAGTAAGAACCATTAAGAAATGACCCAGATTTGGGATATAATACCGAGTGAAAGGACAAGCATATTAGGAGTCGGTGTGGAGGTGAATTACCGAGTGAAAGATGGGAAAGATGAGTCGGTTTCGAAGACATTCCGAGTGAAGAATTACAATTGTGACAAGGAAGTGGGAATTCCAGTCGGAATTCACTGACAGAAGTGTTAACCGAGTGTAATTTCACTCGGTATTCACTGACAGAAGTGCGTTTTGACTTCAATTTTGTCTTTTCATGATATTTTAATCCAATCGTGCGCATTAGGGATGGTGGACGACCAAGAATGGTCACTGACTCAGCCTATACAATTGTTTAATCTCCACTGACCCTTTCTGACTCAGCATACCACTCGAAAATGGGCACTGAGTCAGCATACCACTCGGAAGTGGGCACTGAGTCAGCATACCACTCAGAAATGGGCACTGACTCAGCAGCCACTCTGAAAAGGCTGTCTCCCACTTGTCTCCCCACTCACTTCCTCCCTATTTAAACGAGTTCAAGGTCCTCAGACCTCACACCACACACACGAACCAAACACTTCATCACTCTTCTTCCCAGCAAGCTCTTTCCCTCTCCTTTCCCCTCTGTTTCACTCGGATTCGCAGCAGGGCAGTGAAGGGAGCCTCTTTCTTCTCCTCCAAAGAACTTCATAGAGGTAAGGGGGTATATTCTTGGGTGCCTTGTGGGAAAACCGAGTGGGGACAGATTCAGTGTGTATGAATTAAATACTTTATATTGATATCTGTATATGCATGTATATATATATATATCTGTTACCGAGTGATGAATTATGATATGACATGTATTTATGGGACTGAAAATACTAAGAAGCATGGGTACCGTGTGATTTCCAGTGAAACAAATATGATAATAGGTTATTTTACTCGGTTTTATGATAATCCGACCGGTTTTACACTTATTTTACTCGGTTTTGCTTTTTTTTATATACTCGGATAGTATCTTTTTAGCTGATTTCACTCGGAAAACATTATATTGCACTCAGAAAACACTCTATTGCTCTCGGTCAGTAGCTTCCCAGCCTTATTTCACTCGGCAAACACTATATTTTACTCAGCAAGCAATTATTCTACTCGGATTTATAATATTTCATTCAGACAGAACTCTTTTCAACTAATTTCACTCGGTAAACTTATGTTTCACTCGAAACTTATCTTATTTTTACTCAGGAATCATTTTCATGCTGATTCCACTCGGAATCAGATTATATTTCACTTGGAGACACATTTTCACTCGGATTCACAAACATTTTCACCCAGAAAAACTATTTCTTCATTATGTTTCACTCGGAAGGCATTTTAACTCATTAAGGAAATTCTTTCAGATTGATTTCACTCGGATTTAGAACTGTTTTACTTAGAAGACCCTCTCAGCTTGATTTTATTTGAAATCGTGCTTATTACACTCGAAATCTTAATTATTTCACTCGGTGTTACACCTATTTTTCTCAGAAAACTTGTATCAACCTGATTCCACTCGGAATCAGGAATTATATCACTTGGATTTAATTTACTCGAAGGTATTCCAGTCAGCAGAATGATTTTCACTCGGATTTACGAACAATGATACTCAGGAAACCATTTTTTCCTACTGACTTCACACGGATTTATATTTTAATTCACTCAGAAATTTGTTTCACTCAGAATTCAAGATATTTAGTTAAGAAAATTATTTTTCAGCTTCTGTTTCACTCGGATTACTTATTATTTTCAATTAGAAAATTCTACTCAGTTTATTTCACTCGGATTCATAGCTATCTCATGCGGAAAACTTATTTTTCACTCAGATTCAAGCTGTTCCAGTCGGAAAACAGCATTCCACTTCATTTCACTCGGTTTCAAATTGATTTCAGTCGGAAAACAGCTTTTCCAGTGTCATTTCACTCGGATTTTTAACCAGAACGTTTGGAGAACCCTTCTCAGTATGATTCCACTCGGAATCATACATATTTCACTCGGATTTTACCCAGTTTCACTCGGAAAACTCTATTTTTAATGGTTTTCGCTTGGATTTTCATTTAGAAACTACTTCTTAATACTTTTTAAATTAATGAGAAGTTATAATTATTATTATTATCCTTATTCTATTATTTTCCTAATTATTATTAATCTTATTATTATTATCAGTAGTTTTTCTTGTTATAAACCTTGTTAACATTTTAATTATGCGTAATTATATAAAGAATAAATTGTTTTACTCCTTATGGAAAATACTATATAATAGATATACTTACAATGTTTAAATAATTGATAGAATCCAAAGAACTTGGAAATGATATGATGAGACTGGAAATACATGAGATACCCAAAGGATCAATTGATAAGATAAATGCATTTCGCATCATGAAAATATTTTGAAGAAGAAAAACCTCTAGAGCATACACTTGGTACAGTGAAGGACACTCACGTTCGATCTCAGTAGAAGAATCTTGGGAGTACAACTGGAACGGCAACCCAATGGCATCAGAGTCGCGCCCTGATAGCCGGGTGAGACGAGTAATTCTGGTGTACTTCGACTAAATGACGGAGTGTGACCATGATCGTAGGGATCCAAGTCTCAATTATATTTATAAATCAATGATAAGAACCAATGAGTTCATTTGTACCAGAGCTTGGGCGGACCCTGATCGCTCTAGAGAATTGGAATGGTGATATTCTAGAGAAGAAGAAATAATTTCTTGGGCCCACATGCATCATGAGACTTAAATAAAGATAAATCATAATAAATCCAAACTCATGCATTTCATTACAGTATATTTGATTGTTATAATTATGAATATGTTATATGTGTGATTTATTTCATGACAACATGCTTGATTGTTATAAATATGCTAAATGTATGATCTATGTGACATTGTATGTTAACTAGGTTATGTTCGCACCGGAGGAACCAATCAGGGTCTCGGGTTATACTCACCCTTACTGTTGAACATTTTTCAGAGAAATTAGAAACTCAAGAACCTGAGTATGAAGATCAGCAATACGCTGAACCCATTAAGGATAATCATTAAGAATAGAATATTTAGACACCGGATGACTGTATAATATCTAAGGGTGCCTGCGTGCCCCATTCTGTTAAGAGTACAATTGCTTACAATTTGTGAATGACTATGTGATATAAACAATATTACTTCCGCTGATTTGCCACGTATTTATTTTAAAAAAAAAAATATTCACTTTTTCTGAAAACTATTAACACACTCAGTTAAATAGGATGAACCTACAAAAGGATTTGTCTTATCTAACCGAGAGTGTTACAAGGTGGTATCAGAGCATAGTCGATTCATTAAGCTTGTGGAGTGGACCATTAGGTTTCCACGTACTCTGATAGAAATATTAAACAGTCCATAAAACACCTAAGACTAGATTTCCTATGTGGAATTCTCCACATAACATATACACAGAACCTCTTTGTTGATATTCTATCAACAAATTCCTAAGCGATTCACTTAAACGATGATCATGATCTGGAGAAACTTCTTACTCAAATCGTGGAGATGATAAGACAACGAGAATTATCCCACACTCTACTAGGCAGAGCCAAGGATTAGCTAACTTTCAGCGGAACGATCTTACACAATTCAAAGAAGAGCTACGACAGGAAATCCGTCAAACATTATTGGAACTTGAAGAGTTAGAATAAGAACTGAATAGAAATCTGAGTATAGGATCAAGTAGCTCCGATTGAGATACCATTGGTTAGGACTATTAAGGATATTAGTGGAATTTTTGAAGTTAGTATTAGCCCAAACTGAGATCCTGTTCGAGAAACAAGAGATGACCTATTTCCTTATTCTCTCTTCATTTTCGTGTATATACTAGGACTTGGGATACCCTGGAGTTTAAGGTAAAATTATCTAATCTTTGTTTCTAGGTTTTGAATTTCTATGTGATTAAGAGTATGCCTTGTGAATGGATTTTTGGAATAGAAGCCATTTTCATGCAAAACCCAAAGGTAGAATATACTTATGTGTGTTTTAGGATGGATGTGAAGTGGTATACAAAAATTTCAAGATTTGAGACAGAAGATGTTGGTTGTTAATGGCGATTGTTTGATTCTAGTGGAACCCTAACTTAGGATTTAAGGGAAGTGAATAATAATGTCATGAGAGATGATTTTTAGCGAAAACCCCCGATAATATGTATGTAGGTATTGTTAATGGAAATTGGTGATTATTAGAAATGATCATTGAATTTTGATGAAAAACCCTAAGTGTAGTGATTTGAGGATTTTAACTAAGTTGATGATCTTGATGGCTTAAAATACCCTAGAATGATTACATATAAGGAAATGAATATCTGAGGCATTAGGTGTTGATTATTGAGGATTGGTAAAGAAGTGTATGTAATTGGAGTAATTAATTTAGACTATTGATGTTATGATAGTAGATTAAGGAAACAATTGATAGTGGATTAAGATATTTGAAATGATAAATAGGCATGTCATTTTGGAATAAGATGAATTGGTGATGATCTTAGATGAAACCAAGAGACTTATAATGAGTTTGATTAAATTTTAGTAATGATTAAATGATTCAAGTGATGATTTGGAAGTCTTAAGGCTAAGGAATCATAGTATTGTCATTGTTAGGTGTGGTTAGCATTTTAAGATTTGAAGAATCTTGGTTTTGGGAGAAGAATTTCCAAAGTCTAATACAAACGTGTAAATTGGATTTAGACAAGTCTAGGATTTGACAACAAGTTATGAGGGAATAATGCCTTATAATGGTATATTAGTAGCAAGTATTTCTCAAGTTACCTCTACCACTGGAATAGACAGAGCTATAAAGACCAAGAAGTTAAGTCTCAGATACATAGAACCTATTAAATTCTGCAAAAGATAGGAACCAATGTGTGCCGTATAGCCCTTCCAAACCTTCATGATGTTCACTAGGCACTGATCATGTTCAGAGTCCCGATCAATTTGTTCTGGAAAGAAAAACCTTACCTTTGAAGCATCACCGATTAAGAATGTTAATCGATGACGAAGATAGTTAAGGGGAAAGGAAATCTCTTTGGTCAAAGTAGTTGGAGTCAATTGAATGATAGAGACGCTACTTGGAAAGTTGAGGAAAAGATTAGAGGATTGTACTCTCAATTATTCCAACCATGAATTTCGGGACGAAATTCCTAAAAGGGGAGGAGAATGTAACATCCCTGTTTTTAGTAGCAGTCTTATTTAGTAAAAATTGAAGTTTAGAAGGTCTGTAAGTAGTAATAAGTGAATATACACCCTGTTGATAGTCTGTGGTATCTCAGAAATGTGATTTTTGTACGTAATAATGGAATTTATATGGACCATTAGTGAAATTATGCAAATTCCGAGTGAAATAGCCTCTGATCCGAGTGACAGAGTGAAATTCTGAGTGAAGGACTAGAGATTCCGAGTGAAGGATGAAATTCCGAGTGAAGGATTAACAATTCCGAGTGAAAGAAAAAAAATCCGAGTGAGGAATGAAATTCCGAGTGTAAGTTAGGATGACCGAGTGAAATCTTGGTCTTAGAGACAGCTGGGGTGAAGTAGGTTCAAGGGAACCACTTCTGGGTGAATATTTCGAGTGAAAATACCCTTGAAAGACTCAATTCCGAGTCAAACTTTGCCAATTGCTTCTTTTTCGCGTGGTAATCTCTATGATTACAGTATACCGAGTGAATAGACTTAATTAGAATTATAACCAAGTGCAATCCGAGTGAGTTGCCCAACTCAGATTTTCCTAGAGAAGAAGGGAATAGCATTCCGAGTAGAAAGATCTTCGAGTGTGGTGTTTTGGGTAGTAGAGTTCCGTGTAAGGGCATATTTGAATCCAGTATAACCTGTTCTAAGAAGCATGACCCCAAATATGCAATTCCGAGTGAAATATAGGGAGGAGAATCCAATCCGAGTAGAATATATAAGGTTTAGAGCTATTATTGAGTGAGGCTATGTTTATGACTCTTTTTCCGAGTGATAAAAACCTTAAAGGATTCCGATCGAAACACATTTTGAGGAAGGATAGTGTATGTGTACCTAAGAGATGATTATCCGAGTGAAAAATGAGTGGGGAAGGACTTAAATGCTCCTGGAAGGTAAAATCCGAGTGTAATATAGAGAGGCTGAACCATTTCCGAGTGAATCTATGAGTACGACTCCTCTTCCGAGTGAGATATACTCTATTGGACCAATTCCGAGTGATGACTTGTATGTGTAAGTCTTTTCCGAGAAGTGAGGGCCTTAATATGTTCTGATTGGAATTGTAGTTGAAGAACCTGGTTAAAACCGAGAGGGAAATATGAGTAAACCGAGTGAGTAAAGTTTGAGTATTTCTGAATGGTAAACCGAGTGAAGTATATTTCCGATTGTGTTGAAGTTAAATACACCGAGTGGTATGGAAAGTAGTATTCCGAGTAAGTGGATGACTTTTACCGAGTGGAACAGTATATATAGAGATTCGGATTTGGAATAAAAACTTTGAGTAGAAGAAAGATAGGAAAAGAATGTGAGGGAGTCGGTTTTCAAGGACATTACCGAGTGATAAAGGACTAGGCTTGGAATGATTTAACCGAGTAAGAACCATTAAGAAATGACCCAGATTTGGGATATAATACCGAGTGAAAGGACAAGCATATTAGGAGTCGGTGTGGAGGTGAATTACCGAGTGAAAGATGGGAAAGATGAGTCGGTTTCGAAGACATTCCGAGTGAAGAATTACAATTGTGACTAGGAAGTGGGAATTCCAGTCGGAATTCACTGACAGAAGTGTTAACCGAGTGTAATTTCACTCGGTATTCACTGACAGAAGTGCGTTTTGACTTCAATTTTCTCTTTTCATGATATTTTAATCCAATCGTGCGCATTAGGGATGGTGGACGACCAAGAATGGACACTGACTCAGCCTATACAATTGTTTAATCTCCACTGACCCTTTCTGACTCAGCATACCACTCGAAAATGGGCACTGAGTCAGCATACCACTCGGAAGTGGGCACTGAGTCAGCATACCACTCAGAAATGGGCACTGACTCAGTAGCCACTCTGAAAAGGCTGTCTCCCACCTGTCTCCCCACTCACTTCCTCCCTATTTAAACGAGTTCAAGGTCCTCAGACCTCACACCACACACACGAACCAAACACTTCATCACTCTTCTTCCCAGCAAGCTCTTTCCCTCTTCTTTCCCCTCTGTTTCACTCGGATTCGCAGCAGGGCAGTGAAGGGAGCCTCTTTCTTCTCCTCCAAAGAACTTCATAGAGGTAAGGGGGTATATTCTTGGGTGCCTTGTGGGAAAACCGAGTGGGGACAGATTCAGTGTGTATGAATTAAATGCTTTATATTGATATCTGTATATGCATGTATATATATATATATCTGTTACCGAGTGATGAATTGTGATATGACATGTATTTATGGGACTGAAAATACTAAGAAGCATGGGTACCGTGTGATTTCCAGTGAAACAAATATGATAATAGGTTATTTTACTCGGTTTTATGATAATCCGACCGGTTTTACACTTATTTTACTCAGTTTTGCTTTTTTTTATATACTCGAATAGTATCTTTTTAGCTGATTTCACTCGAAAAACATTATATTGCACTCAGAAAACACTCTATTGCTCTCGGTCAGTAGCTTCCCAGCCTTATTTCACTCGGCAAACACTATATTTTACTCAGCAAGCAATTATTCTACTCGGATTTATAATATTTCATTCAGACAGAACTCTTTTCAACTAATTTCACTCGGTAAACTTATGTTTCACTCGGAACTTATCTTATTTTTACTCAGGAATCATTTTCATGCTGATTCCACTCGGAATCAGATTATATTTCACTTGGAGACACATTTTCACTCGGATTCACAAACATTTTCACCCAGAAAAACTATTTCTTCATTATGTTTCACTCGGAAGGCATTTTAACTCATTAAGGAAATTCTTTCAGATTGATTTCACTCGGATTTAGAACTGTTTTACTTAGAAGACCCTCTCAGCTTGATTTTATTTGAAATCGTGCTTATTACACTCGAAATCTTAATTATTTCACTCGGTGTTACACCTATTTTTCTCAGAAAACTTGTATCAACCTGATTCCACTCGGAATCAGGAATTATATCACTTGGATTTAATTTACTCGAAGGTATTCCAGTCAGCAGAATGATTTTCACTCGGATTTACGAACAATGATACTCAGGAAACCATTTTTTCCTACTGACTTCACACGGATTTATATTTTAATTCACTCAGAATTTTGTTTCACTCAGAATTCAAGATATTTAGTTAAGAAAATTATTTTTCAGCTTCTGTTTCACTCGGATTACTTATTATTTTCAATTAGAAAATTCTACTCAGTTTATTTCACTCGGATTCATAGCTATCTCATGCGGAAAACTTATTTTTCACTCAGATTCAAGCTGTTCCAGTCGGAAAACAGCATTCCACTTCATTTCACTCGGTTTCAAATTGATTTCAGTCGGAAAACAGCTTTTCCAGTGTCATTTCACTCGGATTTTTAACCAGAACGTTTGGAGAACCCTTCTCAGTATGATTCCACTCGGAATCATACATATTTCACTCGGATTTTACCCAGTTTCACTCGGAAAACTCTATTTTTAATGGTTTTCGCTTGGATTTTCATTTAGAAACTACTTCTTAATACTTTTTAAATTAATGAGAAGTTATAATTATTATTATTATCCTTATTCTATTATTATCCTAATTATTATTAATCTTATTATTATTATCAGTAGTTTTTCTTGTTATAAACCTTGTTAACATTTTAATTATGCGTAATTATATAAAGAATAAATTGTTTTACTCCTTATGGAAAATACTATATAATAGATATACTTACAATGTTTAAATAATTGATAGAATCCAAAGAACTTGGAAATGATATGATGAGACTGGAAATACATGAGATACCCAAAGGATCAATTGATAAGATAAATGCATTTCGCATCATGAAAATATTTTGAAGAAGAAAAACCTCTAGAGCATACACTTGGTACAGTGAAGGACACTCACGTTCGATCTCAGTAGAAGAATCTTGGGAGTACAACTGGAACGACAACCCAATGGCATCAGAGTCGCGCCCTGATAGCCGGGTGAGACGAGTAATTCTGGTGTACTTCGACTAAATGACGGAGTGTGACCATGATCGTAGGGATCCAAGTCTCAATTATATTTATAAATCAATGATAAGAACCAATGAGTTCATTTGTACCAGAGCTTGGGCGGACCCTGATCGCTCTAGAGAATTAGAATGGTGATATTCTAGAGAAGAAGAAATAATTTCTTGGGCCCACATGCATCATGAGACTTAAATAAAGATAAATCATAATAAATCCAAACTCATGCATTTCATTACAGTATATTTGATTGTTATAATTATGAATATGTTATATGTGTGATTTATTTCATGACAACATGCTTGATTGTTATAAATATGCTAAATGTATGATCTATGTGACATTGTATGTTAACTAGGTTATGTTCGCACCGGAGGAACCAATCAGGGTCTCGGGTTATACTCACCCTTACTGTTGAACATTTTTCAGAGAAATTAGAAACTCAAGAACCTGAGTATGAAGATCAGCAATACGCTGAACCCATTAAGGATAATCATTAAGAATAGAATATTTAGACACCGGATGACTGTATAATATCTAAGGGTGCCTGCGTGCCCTATTCTGTTAAGAGTACAATTGCTTACAGTTTGTGAATGACTATGTGATATAAACAATATTACTTCCGCTGATTTGCCACGTATTTATTTTAAAAAAAATATTCACTTTTTCTGAAAACTATTAACACACTCAGTTAAATAGGATGAACCTGTAAAAGGATTTGTCTTATCTAACCGAGGGTGTTACAACCACAACTCCGTCCCTAATCCCCTGAAACGTAGCGACGGCTTCAACCCCTGTCACTAACTTCAATTATTAAAAGAAAAAATTGGAGGGAAGTGAAATACATAGCGACGGGCGGACCAATCCGTCACTAATCTCCTGAATATTAGCGACAGTGTCACACCCCCGTCACTACCTTCCATTATTTAAAGAAATAGTGTGGAGGGAAGACGAAAACATAGCGACGGCAGAGCGTAACCATCACTAACCTCTTCACACATAGCGACGGTATCGCGCTACCGTCACTAACTTACGACGGTAGGCAAATTCCGTCACTAATCTCCTAAACCTTAGCGACGGTTACTCTACCCGTCACTAACTTCAACAGGAAAAATATATGGAGCGAAGGTGAAAATATTAGCGACGGCCGAGCACTTCGGTCACTTCGGTCATAGATAGCAACGGTGATGTAGATCCGTCACTGATTATTTCTTAAAATAGCGACGATGTACGCTTCCGTCACTAGTACAAACCATAGCGACGCGGTTTGACCGTCGCTTTAGTTGGAGGGAACATTAGCGACGGTAGTTCACCATCGCAACCGTTTGCTGCCAACTGAAAACCTGGGCGGGAAAGAAAAAATAGTGGAGTTAAAATATAGCGACCCTTCTAGCGACGGTGTTGACAAGGATTAGCGACCGCGTAATATACCGGTCGCTAATGTAGTCGCTAACAAACTTTAGGTCCCTTTTGGCATGAAGCGGTCGCTAACGCGGTCGCTATTTAGCGACGGTAGGTGGTGGTCGCTAATTTGAGGTAGCTGTTTGGGGTTTTTTAGTTGTGGGATTACATTTCTCAAAGCATGAATCGATTCATGATACAATGAAGACAATGAGGAATCGATTCACACAGGTTACATGATCCAGGATTGCACTTTTAATTACATGAATCGATTCAGAGCAATAAGGAATCGATTCACGCATGTTGACTTGCCTGGGAACTTATTTTAGATGACATGAATCGATTCACACTTTATAGGAATCGATTCACACGTTGGATTTTGCCCAGGCACTCCATTACTTAAGGATGAATCGATTCTTTTGTTAAATGAATCAATTCATTAGTTCAGAGTGTTTGAAATTAAATGCGTTACAACAGGGAATGGCACTACACAGACAAACGCTTGGCTCCATGCTCCACTGCTCCGAGGAAATAAATCAATTGGATATTCCATACTGCACCATCTCACGCTAGAATTAAATATGTAAATGGGAACATGCTGAAGAATTTTTAAATGCAAATATTATGCTCATTGAAGGCTATAAATAGGAAGGGGAGCTGCACACTTCAAACCGTCCCAAACCAGTGAAGCAATTCCACTGGTTTCTTCCTCCTCCTTCTCTTAACATTGCAATTTCTCTCTTGGTCACTTAATTGGTATATTCCTCTTGATAATTTATTTGAGAGTTAGAGAGAAATATTTTTGAGTAAGCTAAATTTATATATCCTATCTGTGAGAGTTATCATTATTTTGTGAGAGCTTCAAGTTGTATATCTACTCTAGTGAGAGAGAAAATTCTTATAAACCAAACACCAACAACACCAAGGTATTCACTCTAGGTTGAGTGATCACAAAGGTTGGGGTTCAACCTTTGGGTATTGAGAGATTATGAGATTGGGTGGGTTGCCCGTTGCTTGTGAGGATTGGGTTCTTGAGTATGGGACACTAGGAGACAATTGCTGAAAGCTTGTAATCTCAAATTCTCAATAGTGGAAATCCTTCAAGTGGGTTGCTTGAAGGCGAGACGTACACCGGGGTGGTGGAACTTGTTATATCGGTTTGTAAATTCTCTCTTCCCTTAAACTTCTTTATCATTGTTGTGTTTGAATATGATTTCAGGATCAAGGATTTTGATAATGAGAAAGGACTCTTGAAGAAAGTCTTGCAAAAACAAAGAAGACATGAAACAGTGCAAAGCTAATCGATTAGGAAGCCCAGTCTAATCGATTAGAGTGATTCTGTCTTTGGAACAATTGCAACAGGGCATAAGCTAATCGATTACAGTAATTGAAATAATCGATTACATAGCTACTGGAATCAAGCTAATCGATTACTATGACTATATAATCGATTACGAAACTACAAAGCCAAATTAAATGCATCAGGCATCTTTGCTAATCGACTACAAGGCAAAAGGAAATCGATTATCAAGCTTCTGACTTGAAGATAATCGATTAGGCAAATGAAGCTAATCGATTACATAGCGAATAGAGATAGAAAATTCAAAGTGTAATCGATTACACCTTAAGGGATAATCGATTACGATAGTGGGAAAACACATATTAGTGGGAAACCAGCACATTTCTCCATTACTTCTTTAGATCTCCACTATGTGCAACGGCTAGGAAGAAGAAAGGCACTCCTCAAGCTTTCAAATGGCTCTATAAATTAAAGAGGAACTCAAGCACAAATGACACACCAAGAAGCTACAATTCCTTTGCTCACTCTTGTGCTTTGTAAGCTCTATTCTTGTATATCTTGAGATTTCATTTGTATATCCCCTCTTCTTGAGAGATTAGAAATTGTGTGAGCTATCATTTGCTTATCCACTCTATTAAGAGAGTCATTTCCTTGTAAACACTTCAACAAACACAAAAGATTTTCACTCTAGGTTGAGTGGTCACAATGGTTAGGGTTCAACCTTTGGGTATTGAGAGTTTGAGAGATTGGGTGGGTTACCCTTGTGCTAGTGAGGATTGAGTTCTTGAGTGTGGGACACTAGGAAGCTGCAATTGCTCATAGCTTGTATCTCTAAACTTCAATAGTGGAAATCCTCTAAGTGGGTTGCTTAGAGGCGAGACGTACACCGGTGTTGGTGGAACTTGTTATATCGGTTTGCAAGCTCCTCTCCCTTACTCTTTTACTTTCATATACTGCAATTGGTTGATTTGTGTTGATTGATTGAGAATTGCATACTTGAGCTTGTCTAATTAGATACATTTTAAATACTGCCCACCAAGTGTTTGTTAAATTGCTTCAGCTATATTTATCCTTGTTGTGCATTGCATACTACCTTTAACTTGATTTAACTTGCATTCTCTTGTAAACTTGGATATAAAAATCAAGTTCAAAGGCATTCCAATTCAAAGTTTTTAAAACTCAATTCACCCCCCTCTTGAGTATTGAGGCCACTTGAACAACAATTGTGAATTTAATTTGCATACCAAAATATTTATGTTTAATTTATTTGGTAAATTGCTAAAATTAAATCCTTGAATTATTTGACTTAAATATTATTGGATTTAATTATTGTATAAGGGAGTTGAATAATATTGTTAATAACTTGGTAAATTATTCATGTATAATTAATTAGAAATTGTTTAAGTTAAATTTTTATTGAATTAATTATTGCATGCTAAGTATTTCAAGAATTGCTCAAACTAATAACTTGGCTTATTTATCAAAAACAATTCTTGAACATTGTATCTTCAACTCAAAACATTTTAGTATGATATGTGCTTTATAATTATTACATCTTTTATATTGCATCATTCGTGTACTAAGAATTGTTTTGAAAGGGATTCCGCGTAAAAGTTTGAAATACTCAATTCACCCCCCTCTTGAGTATCGAGGCCATGGCTAACAAGCGATACATAAAGATATTGAAAGGCTATATGAAGAACCAATGTCGCCCCGAAGCATCAATTGTAGAAAAGTACATTGCAAAGGAAGCAATTAAGTTCTGTACAGATTATATGTCACACGTTGAGAGCATTGGGATTCCGAAGACTCGTCATGAAAATCGATTGGATGGAAAAGGTACCCTTAGGAAAAGAATTAAAAGCATGTCACGTGATGAAGTCCTCCAAGCACACCTTTATATTTTGAATAACACAGACGTTGTGCTCCTGTATTTAGCTATATACAAAGACATAGTCAAAAGAAACAACCCTAGAATGGCTGAAAAATGGGTGTTGAATGAACACAACAAAACATTCATGTAGTGGTTGAAAATGACCCTTCTCCAAGATACATCTACTTCTGAGACATTACATCAACTAGCTCTAGGACCCAACTTTGATGTAATCACTTATTATGGCTATGAGATAAATAATTATTCATTCTATACAAGGGCCCAAGATGACAAGAGTACGGTGCAGAACAGTGGAGTTATAGTTGTGGCCGAATCAATGCATTTTTCCACTTTAAAGGACAGAAACCCTATCATGGCTGAGTTATGTTATTTTGGTGTCATTGAAGATATATGGGAAGTTGATTATTGTCGTTTCACAATTCCTGTATTTAAATGTAAATGGGTTGATATTAAAAGTGGTGTAAAAATAGATGATTTTGGATTTACGTTAGTGGATTTAAACAAGGTCGGTCATAAAGAGGAGCCTTTCATCATGGCAGCTCAAGTAAAACAAGTTTTTTACGTTGTTGACCCTTCAGATAAATGATGGTTAGTTGTTGTCCAAGGTAGACATAACATTGGGGATCCAACTCTTGATGTCCTAGATATACCTTGTCTAACAACATGTACACCAACCGGCGTTGTGGAAGATCTCATAGATGATATAGTTGCGGCTCGTTATGACCACCAGGAGGGTCTGTGGGAAACATAGGGTATGTTTGTGGTTATATATCATTCATTATGTTTATTGTTGATTAATAATAAGTAAACATGGTACATCTATTAACTAAACGTGTTTGCTAAATGTGTTTATTATACTCACTAATTATGTTTTTGGTTGTTTTAAATAGATACTTATGGCTGACCAGGATCCACATGCGAGATCTGACTCCAAGGGCACAGATTCCTCAACTAGGAGGAAACGAGGTGTTACTCGGATGACCAGTGTTGCTCTTCGGCACCATTAGGGTCAGAAGAGCCATGTTGACATTGATATTTATACAGGGCAGACTTTGGGACCTAACGCCGCCAAGTTTCAGAGTAACTTGGGTATGTTAGCACGGTCGAAGGTGTCCATCATTATCCCTGATTGGGATAGTGTTGAGGAGGTCGTTAAGAATTCAATTTGGTCTGATGTTCTTGTAAGTACTTGAACTGCACATTTGTTATTTTACTTGTATTTCCATATGTTCTGCATAATACAATGAACCATGTTTAATTTGCTGATTGTAGGATGCATGGGATATTCCTGCAGTCGATACATTGCGTAGGAAGATCATGTCTGAGATGGCTGAGAAGTGGAGGTCATTCAAGACCACATTGACTTCCACGTACGTATGCATGTTATAAAATAAGTGTTTAAACTTGTCCTGTCTTATGCATGTCAATTCCTTACTTTAAGTATTTTGAATTTTAGGTATGTCTTCGGGAACAAGCAGGGCAAGTTTCTTGGAGAGACTTACACATTTATAGATCAGCAGACTTAGGACACATTTGTTGCATCTAGACAGACAGACGAGTTTATTGTAAGTACCTTCTACTTATGATGTTGTTGAAATTAACATTGAATGCTTTTATACAAGCATATATAAGGTTAAAGTTATTAACTGAATTGTTTGTGTTGTAGGCCCGACGTCTAAAAGCACAGGAAATCCATGGGAAGAATGACTACCCTCACAGGTTGTCACGTGGGGGTTACCGATTACTGGAGGATAAAATGGTCCAAGAGAAGGCCAGTCAGCGCCAGAGTAGCCACCCTGACACCAGTGTTGTGGATCCCCCCTCCCCACCCGTACGCCATGAAAAATGGAAGCGGGCCAGGACGAGGAAGAGTGGTGACTACACATCATCACACGCTGAGGAGGTTGCCCAACGAACTGTAAGTGCAATGCTTCTTAAAATTATTTATGACATTGTGTATTGTCTGTCTATTACTAAACAAACTCCATTGATCATTGGGTTTTGATTGCAGGATTCCTTGGTGGAGCAGTCGACCCAAGGATCTTCCGTGGCTCATGGAAGGGATGATATCCTGACCACCACCATCGGCCAACCGGAGCACCCTGGACGAGTCCGTGCAGCTGGTCATGGATATGGTAACATTACACATCCAGCTAGTTAAGTTGTTTATCAAAACATTTTTGTTTGTAATCATTCTTTCTCTCCAGGTCTTCGAACCTATTTCGGTTGCCCCACCGCCGTCTCCCAATCCATCTCTGATTTGGAGAAGAGCTTTGAGGAGAAGGTAGCTGCAGTGAAGGCAGAGGCCAGGGAGGAGATGCAGAGGCTGCTACAAGAGGAGATGAGACAGTTTCAAAGTGAGATGATGGCCTCATTCAGTCAACAACATCAGCCTACACCACCAGTGGTCTCCCCACAGGTTGGATTGCCCATGATTTAATTACATTACATGTAATTTGTGGTATAATTATTTCTTGACTAACTTCAAAATGTTGTGTAAATATGCAGGTTAGGCGAATCAGTACAAAGGGGTCATGTGCTGCACCTGACAATGATGATGACGATGTACATCTTGGAGACTGCCGTCAGTGTGACCTCTTTGTTGATGGAGTGGAGGAGCCAGTTGCTGTTGGTTCAGTGTATAACCTAGGCCATTTGGTTCACCATCAGCCAATACCTGATGGCATGTCAAGGGTCTCAGTTGTACAGGTCCTCGAGGCGGACGCAGTTGTGCCTATTCCTACTTCTGAGGTACGACTGGTTGGCCAGGCTGTAGGTCACTTCCTTATGTGGCCGACCAGACTTTTGTTATATACTGGTCCCCAGGTATGCTCCTTACACTATCCCCACGTACATATTAAGTTATATTTTGAATAATCAACATTTTCTTCTAAATTTTTAATTGTGTTTAGCAGGATGGTGGCCCATCAAAGATACCACAGTCCCCCCTGATCCCATCCAATAGTAATGGGCTGTATCGGCTCAGCTACGCGAGGATACAGTCCCGGTGCCATGGGAAGAATCTGTTTTTGCCCGCCAAAGTCCGTTGCCAGTGTACGTTGCACGGCCTGACTTATGTGAGATCCTGATGGGGAAGACGATGTTGAACATATCTATGATTCAATGTTAGGAGCTGTAAGTATAGTGTTTTCCGTTCAATAATTGTGTCAATTAAAATGTTATTGTCACTAACTAAAAGTGTGTAAATTTTCTTAGGTTTCTACATAGACTTTATGTAGAGAGGGGTGTCCATGACACTTATGGTTTCCTAGAGCCTTCTAATACAAATTCGTGGGAACACCAAGGAGGAGATTCAGGCATACATCCAAAATTGGATGCATGCCTCGAACAAGACTGTGTACCTTACGCCATATCATAGAGAGTAAGAGTCTAGTAAATATTTAGTTACTGTTGTTAATTTAATCATGGACTACGTACTAATCAACGTTCCTTGTAGCCTTCACTGGCAATTGTTGGTCATTTGCCCAAAGGATGGCATTGCAGCATGCTTCTGTTTCTTGCATGGGAGTCCTGGTGTTGACTACCAGAAAATAATCGATGCGTAAGTTGCTTAAAAAAATTATACAATTTTACACATTTTATTGAGTTATTCTATTAACTGAAAAGATGTTTTATTCGTTCGCAGGGCTGTAACTGGATATTGTCGGCTACAAGGCAGCAGGGTGATGAGGAAAAAACTACAGTGGGTTTTCCCAAAAGTAAGTACTTTAAAGTTACCTCAATTAGTAATAACAAAGTAACCAATTGTGAATTAAATGTATGCTACCTTGTAGTCTTATGGGCAGGATGGCACATTTGAGTGCGGGTATTTCGTCATGAAGACTATGTTGACCATTGTCCAATCCGGTATAGTAGATGGATGGACAACTGTAAGTTTTCACTGCCTACAATTCTAATTTGGTTTTCACATACTACTTAACAATTTGTTGGTCACTACTTATCAATGTCTCTTCTTTGCAGTACTTTCAAGACTCCTCAAAATTCCCAGAAAAATATGTTAACAAAATCAGAAACCATTGGGCCACCAGCTTTCTTCAAGTGAAGGATAGACTCAAGTAGTGTCTTTATTGTTTATTAGTGTCTTTGTTGTTTTATTTTATAGGATTTATTTCTATTAGTGTAGCTTTAGGATTATCATATTGTGTACCATGTTGTTTATATTTTATTGAAATTTATTATTTTTCATCTCTTATGAATATTAGGCTATCTGGTTCTCTGCTTGTAGGTTTGGGTCATGAATAAAAGAAATCCTACATTTTAAAAAAAATTAAACTTTTAACCACGGTTGTGACCATAACCGTTGTTAAAAGTCATACTTATGACCAAGATTCTTCAATAACCGTGGTTAAAAATTCAACTTATGACCATGGTTCTTTAATAACCGTGGTTAAAAATCCAACTTATGACCACGGTTCTTCAATAACCGTCGTTAAAAATTCCCTCTCTTTAATCACAGGTCTTTGGAACCGTGGTTATATAATGTTTTTTACCACGCGTCACAACCGTGGTTAAAAGTCCACATCTATAACCACGGTGGGAACAACCACGGTTCTACAACCATGGTTAAAAATCAATTTTAACCGTGGTAAAAAGCCCAAAATCCACTATTTGTAAGTAGTGGAATCCTGCAAGTGTTTAAGTGTGTATATTATATGCATTTGGAAAACATTTAATCAGAGAAATAATCTAAATCAAGATTAAAATAATCTGCATTAGATAGAAAATTGTATTAGTTTGTCATGTAACATTGTTATATATTTAAAGATAAAAAAATGTTTGGTGTATATATTGTCAAGATAAAAACAATAGATTGATACTAAATCAATATTGATAGGATTCTATCTGTGTGCCAGTATTTTTTGTTTGTCCAGTTTAAGTAAAATTGGAATGAATATATATGTATCGTGCATATATAAGTAAAATTGGAAAGGAGTTCACTAATAATGTTCATAGATTGTAAGTGATTCTTGTATACATCTTTAATTTCTTTTACTCTTTAAGCAAGGTGATGTGGGTTCTGACAACGAAGACCCTAAGTAAGCATTGCCAACGAAAATAGTAAGGTTTCAAAGAGGATTTCAATGGAGGGAAAAGATTTTTATATGAGGAAGAAGGGTTTTTCAATGAGTGAGAAAGTTTTGAGTGAGAGTGTTTTTCAGAGAAAGCCTTTGGGAATCTTAGTAGTGTGATTGGGCAAGGTTGGAACAAACCACTAGCAATGGTTGTCACTGAAATGAAGAGAATCAAGAGGATCAAGTGCAAAAGACCACCTATGGCCGTGGTTTCCCATTACTGGCCGTTGTTGGCATTGTTTGTGCAAGGGTTCATCCAGAAAAGGTCACCACTGGCCATGGTCTCGCACCACTAGTCATGGTTGGCAATATGGCTAATTTAAATGTAAGTCAGAGACAACCACTGGCAGTGGTTTGCAACCACTGGCGGTGGTCTGCAACCACTGGCGGTGGTTTGCAACCACTGGTGGTGGTTATCATTAGGTGCCTTAAAAATAACGTGTTTTGGAAGATTTGGACCATCAGACCCCGAACTAGCCATGGTTGTCCCCACAAAGCTCAGAATCCTAATTTTTAGGATGCATACTAAGCATCGATATGGATCTGGTTGATATATTGTATTTAATTAAATAATGGATATGCTTTGATTTTATAAGAAGTGGAATCCTGCAAGTGTTTAAGTGTTCATAATTTTAATTGTTTAGATTCTAAATGTTAAATATATTGATGTAGAGGCGTTAAGCTACTAACTTATTGTTAATCAGGAATAAAATGGTTTTGTTGGAATTAAATGGTTAACATATTGGTAATGGAGATAATGGATCATGCTTGGATGTATGACAAAATTGATTCAGAAAGTATGAGTTTGGAAACTTGATTTGTTTGAGATTAATGAGTTTATCATGGTTAAACAACAATCATTTATCAATATTTAATGATGATATTAGATGTGCAGATGTTAGATGCCAATTTTATGTTATTTTTCATTTAAAATTATCTTTAAATTAGTGATTCATAGCACTTTTAATTAATAAAATTGTCCTCTTTGTGTTTAATTGAATAACTAGCATTGTTTGTCATTTACAAACTATTTTTAATGTGTTTTGATATGCTTTACAGGTCTTTAGAGAAAAAGATTAAAAGAAAAGATGTTGAATTTTCTACTCAACTCCAGTCCCTGAACAATAATTTTAAGGTGGTTTAGCATAACCGTGAACAATAATTTTCTACTCTACTCACTTACAGACTATATATATTCACAGTTATAGTAGAAACCGCGGATAAAGAACATCTATATTCACGGTTGTTTAGCATAACCGTGAATATAAGTAGTAAAAAAAATTCACTTACAGACTATGTATAATCACGGTTATAGTAGTAACCGTGGATAAATAGTGTCTATAATCACGGTTATAGTAGTAACCATGGATAAATAGTGTCTATAATCACGGTTGTTACGATAACCGTGAATAAACACTGAGGTTTTTTTTTAATATGGTTTCTGTTTTATTGTTTCCCAAACCTGCATTCAGACAACCAGCACAATATACAGTATCCCAGCATATCCAGCAACAAATAATATATAAAAAGAATGGTATATATATAATAATTAATTTGATATGAATTCATAACAACCTAAAAAATGAAACTATATACAATTCAGATAACCTAATAAAATATAAACCCTAAATCCTACACTAGATACATATTTAAAAGAACAAAGATCCTATATCTAGCTTAGTTCTTTTTCTGATTTCAATGAAGTATGCGGCCCATTGCTTTCTAACATTATCTACAAGTGTCTTAGAGAAGTATGACCGGTCCTGGAAGTACTGCAAACAATGCATAAAACAATTAGAACAAAAGCTATACTTATTACATGAAATTGATGAAATTATTAGAAAAATAGTCCAAATGATGAGACTTACATTTGTCCATCCATCTACTAAATGTTGTTGGACGATGGTCAGCATAGTATGCATGACATAATAGCCACACTAGAAAGTACCCTCCTGCCTGTAAGACTACAATGGACATAAAATATAGAATAAGTGAATTCACAACTTAAAAAATATATATTGAAGATTTGAATGAATACGATTGACTTACTTTTGGGTGCACCCACACAACTTTTCTTCCGTTGGACTTAACTCCAAGCAGTCGATTGTATCCAACCACCGCCCTACATCAAATAAAACACAAAATAAGTTAGAATCGTATAGGTCCTAAAATGATGTAATCGAATTTGTACTTATTGTTTAGGGATTAACTTACCTGTCTACTATACTTTTCAGGTCTTGTGGAACTGTCCGATGTATAGTATCAAAGTATAGAGCAAGATAAGCCCGGGGACAGATCACCACAAGCATCCAGTGAGCGTTGTAGTTACCAGTGATAAGTGAGACTTCAAAATGCAAAAATTAATGACAATAATTATGGAATAGAATATTACCCTTTATGATAGGGGCCCATGTATACAACCTTCCCTGACTCAAACATCCAATTCTGGATGTATGCCTGGGTGTCCTACATGGTGTTTACTTGCTTTTGTATGAGAGAGGGCTCTAAGAAACCATAAGTTCCTTGGAAACCCAAGTCCACACAAAGTTTTGTTAGAAACCTAAACAAGTTGAGACATGGTTAGCGACAAATAACTTGTATAATGAAAAAATTAGACAAAAAACGATATACTTACAGCTCCCACAGCTGAATGATGGAGATGTTCAGCATCGACGTCCCTGAAATAATCTCACACATGTTAGAATGTGTAATATAAAGTGGTATTGCACTTGGACGGCCAAACACCAGTGGCTCCCATGGGACCTGTACCACTAAAAAAAATCTATTAGTGACGGAAAGAATTGGTCGCTAATCAATGCAAAAACCGTCGCTAATACGACTAGCGACGGTATTTCAGACGGCGAAACAACCGTCGCTAAAACCTTCATCGAAGATAGATCAGCGACCATAAAGACACCGTCGCTAAATTACCGACGGCGTAACACCGTCGCTAACATGGTCTCTGCTTCACTGATCTCAGCCGTCACTAACCGACCATGTTCAGCGACGACCAGTTCCCCGTCGCTACTAGTAGACATATAGCGACGCCCTTACCCCGTCGCTATAAGTATTATGTAGCGACCACCTTTATCCATCACTATGTGTAGCCAAACAGCGACCAGCTACGACCGTCGCTATAGTAGGCATACAGCGACCAATTATAGTCGTCGCTAGTAGTAGCCTTATAGCGACCAAGGTATCCGTCGCTATGGCTAGCCATACAGCGACTATTACTCTTCGTGGCTATTAGTCTTTATATAGCGACCACCTCTGTCCGTCGCTAATGGGATTTTTTATTTTTTTTTAAATTGTTTAAATATATATAGGTTTTGTTAATTTAACTTTAAAAATGTTCATTAATATTTTGTATTGGGTGATAAAATTTTATAATTAAATTTGAATAATTTTTTTAAAATATTTAATTATTATTAAAAACAAAATAATGGATTAAATTTATTTATCAAATAGGTTGAATTATTAATGATAATCACAATAAGGCATTTTTCTTTGAATTTAATTACCAATAAATATTGACATAATAAATGAAGAATGACAAAATAAATACTGAATGGAATATAATATAAAAACTATAAATGAAATATACAATGTGTATACATAATAAAAATACAATCATGGGGGTGGGGGATCCTGTGGTGGTGGTGGGGGCGCCTAAGAAGTGGGGGGAGGTAGTCTCGCCATCAACTGCATCAGTAGCTCCTGCTGCTGAGCAAGTTACCGATGAGTCTCGGCGTACTGCTCCTCGGCCCGCTGTCGGTCCGCCTCGGCCCGACGTCGGTCTGCCTCGGCCCACTCCTGCAAAAGATGCCTCTGACGTCGCTCCTCCTGTAGTTCGCCGTTTAGGTTTTGAATTACCTGAACAACCTCAGTCGGAAGACTAGACGAAGAGGAAGAGGAAGGGGTCTTCCCCTTTTTCGCCAGCTGCGTGCCGACGCCACCCAATCCAGAGACCCTCCCTTTCTTGTTCACACCGCCAACAGCCTCCATATAGATGGCGTTGTCGTCGGAACAAGACAGGGTGGGAGGAACCTCCCCTTCAAGAGTCGAAGCCACCAGGTCCGCCTCCTTCTCGGCCCTCCTGGCCTGATACGCCTCTTATAAATTAAAAAAAACTAGTAGGATTAGTAAGTTGATTTGTAAATTATAAGCATGTGTGAGTTAAAAGTAAATACCGCTAGATCTATAGTCTTCTAGTTTACCCATGCACCGGCTTTGTTCTTCTTGGTCATTTGCATGACCTCAAACAAAGAAGGCTCCCGGTGCTCCCTTAGCTCCTGTGGTGGACAAAAAACATTTAGATTATTATTTGTAAACATGTCAGACGAATCATAATAGAAATGTTTAACATAAATATACTTACAAATCTTTTCTTGTGCTCGAGGGTTGAAATGCTACCCCTAGTGTAGAAATTTGAATTTCTTCACTCGGAATGGCTCTGACAGGGAAGCTTTCAACTCGAAATTGATTCATTCTGAGTAATTCTACTCGGATTTGAGCATGTATGTGTCATTCCGCTCGGATTCTCCAACAGGAGCCTATTCCATTCGGAAATGCTTCATTGTTACTCGGTTTTCGATCATTTCTGAGTAGTTCTACTCGGTTTTGATCATTTCTGAGTAGTTCTACTCGGTTTTAATCATTTCTGAGTAGTTCTACTCGGTTTTGATCATTTCTGGTAGTTCTACTCGGATTTCAATCATTTCTGAGTAGTTCTACTCGGTTTTGATCATTTCTGAGTAGTTCTACTCGGTTTTGATCATTTCTGAGTAGTTCTACTCAGATTTCCCTTCAACAGTGGTATATTCCACTCGGATTTGATCTGTTCTGAGTCCTTCCACTCGGAAATGATCATTTCTGAGTCAACCCTTTTTTTTTTTAAAAAAAAATTCTTTTCATTTGCGGATGGGTTGAAATAGGTGTTCACAGATGCCCCTCTTTACTTCTTTTCCTTGAGAAAAGCATGAAGTTTCTTCTTGCTTTTGAAATGGAAAGGGAGTAAAGACGTGAACACCTTCGTCAAAGTATTAGATGAAGGGGAAAACACCAGGAATTGACACTTGAACCTTTCAGTTAGCAGGAGGTTAGAAGACCGGGGTTGACTCCCAGTAGAAAGGAAAGTAAAGGGTGCCTAAATAGGCGAACAGGAAGTAAAGGATGTGCCTGAATAGGCGGACAGGAGGTAAAGGATGTCTGAACAGACGGAAGGAAAGTGATGGATGCTTGAATAGGCGGGCAAGAAAGTAAGTGGTGCCTGAATGGGTGGCTGGAAGATAAAGGATGCCTTGATAAGCGGCTGGAAAATAAAGGATGCCTTAATAGGTGGATAAGAAAGTAAATGGTGCCTGAATAGGCGGCTGGAAAATAAAGAATGCCTTGATAGGCGGCTGGAAGATAAAGGATGCCTTGATAGGCGGCTGGAAAAATAAAGGATGCCTTGATAGGCGACTGGAAAATAAAGGATGCCTTGATAGGCGGCTGGAAAGTAAAAGGATGCCTTGATAGGCGGCTGGAAAGATAAAGGATGCCTTGATAGGCGGCTGGAAAGATAAAGGATGCCTTGATAGGCGACTGGAAAATAAAGGATGCCTTGATAGGCGGCTGGAAAGATAAAGGATGCCTTGATAGGCGGCTGGAAAGATAAAGGATGCCTTGATAGGCGGCTGGAAAGATAAAGGATGCCTTGATAGGCGACTGGAAATATAAAGGATGCCTTGATAGGCGGCTGGAAGATAAAGGATACCTTGATAGGCGGCTGGAAAAGATAAAGGATGCCTTGATAGGCGGCTGGAAAGATAAAGGATGCCTTGATAGGCGACTGGAAAATAAAGGATGCCTTGATAGGCGGCTGGAAAGTAAAAGGATGCCTTGATAGGCGGCTTGAAAGATAAAGGATGCCTTGATAGGCGGCTGGAAAGATAAAGGATGCCTTAATAGGCGACTGGAAAGATAAAGGATGCCTTGATAGGCGGCTGGAAGATAAAGGATGCCTTGATAGACGGCTGGAAAAGTAAAGGATGCCTTGATAGGCGAATGAAAAAAAGTAAAGGATGCCTTGATAGGCGAATGAAAAAGTAGAGGATGCCTGAATAGGAGGACAGAAAGTAAAAGGTGCCTGAATAGGCAAATGAAAAGTAAAGTGCGCCTGAATAGGAGGACAGAAAGTAAAGGATAGGGTCAACTGGGGATGCATGATGGGCTTACTAAAGGAAAGAAATCTGGGGATGATTCAGTTCAAGCTATCTTGGATGATTCGGGGAACTGCTTTTTGATTGGAAGAGAGAAGAAATGGGGGAAAGGTCTGGGACGAATACTCCAATTTTTGGAAAGATTAGAAGATTTAGGGGTACTACCTCAAGGCCGGGAGAAGAATCTGGGGTGATGTCCCAGTTAGGGCGGTTGAAGAGGCTTGGGGGTGCATTTCCTTTTGACGGAGTGAGACCCGAGGTAGTGTCCCAGTTCAAACTTCCCAGGAGCATATGGGGTACCGCCTTTGGGTTGACAAAAGATAACAACCTGGGGAAGATGCCCCAGTTTGACATGATCTAAAGAGCTTTGGGGGAATCTAGGGAGATGCCTCAGTTTGACAAGTTGGAAAAAGTTTGGAGAAACGCCTCATGACTGGAAAGGAAGAAATCTGGGGAGATGCCCCAGTTTGACATGATTGAAGGATTTTTGAAGAATGGTTATAACAAAAGGAATTCGGGAAGATGTCCCAGTTGAGCTTATTTGGGAAGCGTAGTATCACTGGGGAAGAATTTGGTGGTTCAGGTACTGCCTCTTGATGGAAAGTTTAGGATTCATTTGGGAGAGAGATCCTGAGGAGTGCCATCTTTGGCGAATGATTCCACTGGGGAGGATATTTCAAGAGGCACGGACTTCAATAATTGAGGATGAGAGTTTGAAGGTGCCTGCTTAGGCGATGAAAGAGTAAAACATTGAAAGGTGCCAACCTTGGCGTTTTAAGGAGGGAATTTTGAGAAGTGCCAACTCGGACGATTCAAGGAAGGGATTTGAAGGGCTTGATTGGGGTGTTAGTGCCTGGCATGACTATCTGTGAGATAACCTGCAAAAAAATGGTCAGTAACGCAAAGATAAGTTTCAAAATCGGGTAAGTCCTGTGAAACCGCGACTCTTACGAGAACTCATGGACGAAGTAGAACGAATGAGGCAACCATAGCTTCGGAGCGCGTGTCTGGCCAAGTCCCTGTGATGATCACCTATGATGAGGTCGAGTAGCAGGAGCATCTTGTCCCTTGCGACTTTAAATGTTTACCAATCTTCCATTTTACTTTGTTAAAATACATGTTTTTATCAGATCAACCAAATTCATAACACGTATCGAAGAGGGTGAACTTTATTCATGCACATTAAACAAGTACAGAGAAAAAAAATAAAGAAGGTAAATGAAATGAATGAGGTCACATAGGTCCAGCACAAATGAAAACTGGGAAGACTCATGGATCCTCCAGTGAATCTCTGAGACTGATGAGAGCCTTAACCCCTAACACGACTTCATGTTCACCCTTCGACCTTGCTTTTGGAAAGGTAAGTTCGACAGTGATTCACGTGCACGAGCTTGGACTCGTACTTCTTTGAGCCAGAGGATCATTCGCATTGCCAGAAATTTGACCCTAACTTTTGCCTGAGCCGCCCTTTTCGGGTTTTCGACTCACCGGGTCACTCTAACTTTTGCCTAAGCCGCCTTTTCAGGTTTTCAGCTTAGCCAGCATTAATTTTCTTTTCTTCCTTTTTTTTCATTTTTTTTTGTTTTTTTTTATTTTTTTATTTGCTCTGACATCTCCTTCCTAAGCATAGTATTTTTTCACTGCATCTGTGTTCACAGGCATTGACAAATCCTGGCCATCCATATTAGTGAGTATTAAGGCTCCTCCAGAAAAAGCCTTCTTCACAACATATAGTCATTCATAATTAGGAGTCCATTTGCCTCGATTGTCCTTTTGAATTGGTAAAATTTTCTTGAGTACCAGGTCTCCTTCTTGAAACTGTCGAGGCCGTACTTTCTTCTCGAATGCTCGTTTCATACGCCTCTGATACAACTGACCATGACAGAGGGCAGTCAATCTTTTTCTATCAATCAAGTTTAATTGGTCATGTCGAGCTTGAACCCACTCAGCCTCTTCTAATTTTGCTTCCATCATTACCCGAAGGGACGGGATTTCTACTTCAAAAGGCAAAACTGCTTGCATTCCATATACGAGGGAGAACGGGGTTGCCTCTGTCGAGGTTCGAACCGAGGTGTGATACCCATGCAGAGCGAAAAGGAGCATCTCGCTCCAATCTCTATAGGTGACTACCATTTTCTGCACTATCTTCTTGATGTTCTTATTGGCTGCCTCAACTGCCCCATTCATTTTAGGTCGATAAGGAGAGGAATTGTAATGGTGAATCTTGAAGCTTTTGCAGAGTTCCTTCATCATTTTGTTGTTCAAATTCGTACCATTATCAGTAATGATCTGACTTGGTAGGCCATATTGGCATATCAGTTCTCGCTTGATGAATTTGACCACAATACTCCTTGTTACACTGGTATATGAAGCTGCTTCTACCCATTTGGTGAAATAGTCGATGGCGACCAAGATGAAACGATGACCGTTTGAAGCTTTTGGCTCGATGGGTCCAATGACATCCATACCCCACATTGAGAAGGGCCATGGTGCCGTCAAGACATTTAGGGATAACGGGGGTGCATGAATATGGTCAGCGTATATCTGACATTTGTGACATTTTCGGACATACTTGAAGCAATCCGCTTCCATGGTCATCCAGTAATAACCAGCCCTCAAAATCTTTCTAGACATGGCATGTCCATTAGCGTGAGTCCCAAAAGATCCTTCATGAACATCCTTCATGATTTCGTTTGCCTCATCAACATCAACACAGCGAAGAAGGACAGAGTCATAGTTTCTTTTGTAAAGCACATCCCTATTTAAGAAGAAACCCATGGCGAGTCGCCTTAGGGTCTTTTTATCATTTTCTGTAGCACCCTCGGGGTATTCTTGACTCTGGATATACCTCTTAACATCATGGTACCAAGGTTTCCCATCAGACTCCTTTTCTATCATTTGACAGTATGCAGGCTCACAGTGCTTCTTTACTTCGATGAGAGGCATATCGTAGTCACTACTTACTTTGAACATTGAGGCAAGGGTAGCCAAAGCATCAGCCATTTGATTGTCATCCCGGAGAACGTGATGAAAAGAGATCTCGTCAAACTCCTTGATCATTTCCTTAATGTGATCATAATAAGGAATCAATTTACTGTCCCTAGTCTCCCACTCGCCTTTCAATTGATGAATAACCAAAGCAGAGTCCCCATAAACTTCTAACAACTTTACTTTTACATCCAACGCCGCTTGGATTCCTAACGAGCATACCTCATATTCAGCAATATTATTGGTACAGTCAAAACACAATCTGGCGTAGATAGGGATAAATTCCTTATCGGGTGAAATCAAGATAGCCCCAATTCCGTGCCCCAATGCATTAGAAGCTCCGTCAAATCTCAGGGTCTATTTCTCCTTTTGACCACCTTCTTCATTGAATAATGTCATGATATCTTCATCCGGAAAGTTAAATTGCATCAGCTGATAATCATTGATGGGTTGGTGTGCCAAGTAATCAGCCAGGGCACCTCCTCTTATAGCTTTTTGAGTGACATATATTATGTCGTACTCAGTTAACAGCACTTGCCAGCGAGCGATCCTTCCAGTCAGAGCAGGTTTTTCAAAAATGTACTTGACGGGGTCCATTTTAGAAATTAGCCAAGTGGTGTGACTCAACATGTACTGCCTTAGGCGCTTAGCGGCCCATGCTAACGCACAACAAGTCCGCTCTAAAGCGGAGTACCTCATTTCATAATCAGTGAACTTCTTGCTCAAGTAGTAGATAACATGTTCCTTCTTTCCAGTTTCATCGTGTTGTCCCAACACGCAGCCCATGGATTCGTTCAATACAGTCAGATACAATATAAGTGGCCTTCCTGGGGTTGGGGGCACCAAAATTGGTGGTTCTTGTAGGTACCGCTTAATCTTTTCGAAAGCTGCTTGACAATTCTCATCCCATCGCCCTGTTGATTCTTGCGGAGTAACTTGAAGATGGGTTCACAAGTTGCCGTCAATTGTGAAATAAATCTGGCGATATAATTGAGCCTTCCCAAAAACCCTCGGACCTCTCTTTCTGTATGGGGAGGAGGCATCTCAAGAATCGCCTTAACTTTGTCGGGATCAACCTCTATTCCCCTTTCACTTACTATAAATCCTAGCAGCTTGCCCGACCTTGCATCGAAAGTGCACTTGGCAGGGTTCAATCTTAGCTTGAACTTTCTCAATCGTTCAAAAAGCTTCCTTAGATCGCTAATGTGCTCTTCATCTGTTCTAGACTTGGCAGTGATGTCATCCACGTAGACTTCTATTTCCTTGTGCATCATATCATGGAAAAGAGTCACCATTGCTCTCTGATAAGTTGCCCTAGCATTTTTCAACCCAAAGGACATCACCTTATAACAAAATGTACCCCATAGAGTAATAAACGTGGTCTTCTCCATGTCTTCAGGTGCCATCTTAATTTGATTATACCCCGAGAAACCATCCATGAAGGAGAAAATGGAATGCTGAGCTGTATTATCAACCAAAACATCGATCTGTGGTAGGGGAAAATCATCCTTGGGACTAGCCCTATTCAAATCTCGGTAATCCACACACATCCGTACCTTTCCATCCTTTTTAGGGACAGGGACAATGTTGGCTACCCACTGAGGGTATTTTGCCACTGCTAGGAACCCAGCATCAAATTGCTTCTTAACCTCCTCTTTGATCTTTAAAAGCATTTCTAGCTTCATTCGGCGTAATTTCTGCTTTATTGGTGGGCATTCAGGTTTCAAGGGTAGTCTATGCTCGACAATGCTAGCATCAAGCCCAGGCATATCTTGATAAGACCAGGCAAAGACATCACAAAATTCCATTAACAACTTGATTAAATCTTCTCTTTGTTCTCTGCTTAAGGTAGTGCCGATCTTGACTTCCTTCTTATTTTCTTCATTCCCCAAATTAATGACCTCAACTATGTCTAGGTAGGGTTGAATCCCTTCATCCTCTTGCTCTAACAACCTTGTCATTTCAGGCGGTGGTTCACAATCTTCCCCACCTTCCTCATCAGCGTATTCAACTGGGTGATCAAAGTCGAGAAACGGGATTGCGACCTCACTCTCCTCAAGGGAGTCACTTTCGGATCTGCAATTTAGTGTGATATGGCAAATAAAAAGAAAGAACAAGCGAGTAAAAAGAAGGGTTTAAAACAAGGATAAGGGATACACGAAGAGTTTTTTTTTTTGAATTACGATACGCGTTTATTGATGAAAATGATAAAAACAAGTTTTTTTCGCCTTTATTACATGGAAGGGTCCCAAAGCTTTAGGCAGAGCAGAGGGACGAATAAGTACTTAAAGCATAAACAAATTACTTTGGCAAAACATTCAAAGTCGTGGGGATCTCGATGGCCTCCCAGTTATGAAGTTCTTGGCCTGGTAGACAAGCAATCACAAAATCAACACTATCACAAGGGTTTTCTTCAATAACAGTGACTTGGTCTGGAGGCATCAGTCCGGCGCTCTGAAAGCTCTGGTAGAGATCACAGATGGGGACTCTTGCAGTATGAGGATCTCTACCGGTAAGACGAGCAGCCCTTTTTTCTCTCTTCGCTTCCTCTACCCTTTTTCTGTCGGCAGCCGTGGGCCGGTATCCTAATCCAAAACCATTTCTGTTATCAAGCAGGCGTATTGGTTCTATTTCTCCATTCAAAGCACGTCCTAGCCCTCTTCCAGGTTCATACCCTCTACGCAGCATAATCTTTGCCATCATTAAAGATACACTTGGCATGCAGGCTTTTGCCATTGTGGCTCCTTCCCCCATATAGGTAGCGTTTGCTATCTCTAATGCTTGGAAAGAAGTTTCAAGGGCCTCTTCTGCTGCCTCGATGTAAGGGGTTGACAGAGGTTTGCTGACCAGAAGGTCTTCCTCACCAGAAACAATTATCAGCTTGTTGTCAATTATGAATTTTAATTTTTGGTGCAGGGTAGAGGGCACCACTCTAGCAGAATGGATCCACGGCCTGCCTAATAAACAACTATAGGCAGGCGAGATATCCATGACTTGAAAAAGGACCTGGAACGTGCACGGCCCAACCTGTATGGGCAGCTCAATCTCACCCATAACCTCCCTCCGAGTTCCATCAAAAGCTCATACTATCGTGGCACTTGGCTTCATAAAAGTCCCATCAAATGGTAATTTGGCCAATGTAGACTTTGGCATGACATTGAGGGACGACCCATTGTCAATAAGTACTTTTGCTAAGATGTAATCTCGGTATTTTACGGAGATATGGAGAGCCTTGTTATGCCCAATCCCCTCTGTTGGTATTTCGTCATCAGTGAAAGTCAGATAGTTATCTGCAACAATGTGCCCCACTATTCCTTGAAACTTATCAATGGGAATGTCATGACTGACATGAGCCTCATTCAGGACCTTCATCAACATCTTCCGATGTGGCTCAGAGTTCATCAGCAATGATAACAAGGAGATTTTTGCAGGAGTATGGGTCAGTTGGTCAAGCACTTGATATTCGCTCTGGCGAATAAACCTTAAGAATTCATGGGCTTCTTCATCAGTCACGGCCCTTTTGATTTCGCCATTGGCCCCTTCTTTGTCCACCTTGGCATTTTCGGTAACCTGATCCCTCTTCGACTTTGGAGGGGTGTATACTCTTCCACTTCGGGTTATACCTCCTACCCCAACAATATTTGTGACGGACGAAGGAGACGGGTCACCTGTTGCCGGGCTTGCCACGATCACATCTGCGTTGTACTTCCAAGGGACAGCCCGAGAATTTTTGAACACAAACAGGGTGGGTGCTTGAATAGTGATGGTTGGTTGTACAGAAACAGGAGCTGCTTGGGGGTTCCTGGTGTAAAAAATTGTCAAGGGCTTAGGGATCCGCGCCCCTGTTTGCTCCTCGATCATGTCGACCTCATCTCCACGGCGTTTATAGACCTGCACAATATAGCTGTCCATAAGGCTTTGAAGGACCTCACAGAAACCTTGATGTTCGGCAGTCTGTTCGCAATCATGTTTCACACTCCAGGTTCCTTCAATTAATCCCCTTTCAAGCAAAAGGGAATGAACTACCCTCAATGGCATTCTTATGTCAGCAACATTCTTAACGCACTCCTCATCATTTTCCAAGGCGTTGACCTCTGAATTTCCATGGTTGGGCAGGGGATTTGTGGCAACATTTGGGCTACCTTCCTTAAAGTTAATCCAGTCAGTTTTGATCAAATCCCTTACTTTATACTTCAAAGCCAGGCAATTTTCTGTGGAATGCCCTGGTGCCCCAGCATGGTAATCACAATGAGCGTTTGGGTCATATCCCCTTGGGTAAGGAGGTTGCAACGGCCTCATAGGGGATGGAGCTACCAGACCTTTCTGAACGAGGATTGGAAAAAGTTTGGTATATGTTATAGGAATTAGATCGAACTGCACAGGGGAGCGTTCATTGTTGGAATTTCTTGTGTTTTGATTATGATTGGGTGGTCGAGTCACTTGTTGCGGGTGATGGTATGGCACGGGTTGCGGTACTGGCACTCTTACCATGGGTGGACGGAAGTGGGGAGTATAAGCTGTCGGGCTCTGAGTGGTAGCGGCCACATAAGGATTGGGAGCTTGAATCATAGTAGGAAAGAATGGTCTTGGCGAAGGCGTCTTTTGATTAGAAGAGATGGAATTAGTTTCTCCATCCCTTTTCCCAGGCGCCGGCCTTCTTGTCATGCTTGCCCCAGATGAGCCCTGAATGATCTTTCCTGTTCGTATTCCGCTTTCCACTCTTTCCCCGATAGTCACAATGTCGGAGAAGTTAGATGAAACACTACCAATCATCTTGCCGTAGAAAGGTGATGGGAGCGTATCAATAAACATCGCGACTATTTCTTTTTCCGACAATGGAGGATCCACTTGTGCCGCTGTCTCTCTCCATCGTTGGGCATATTCCTTGAATGTTTCACTGTCCTTTTTCATCATGTTTTGTAAATGAACCCTGTTGGGTGCCATATGCATGTTATACTTGTATTGTCTAAGGAAGGCATCTGCCAGGTCCTTCCAACAACGGATATGGTTCCGATCAAGGTGAGCATACCATGTAAGAGCGGCCCCTGCTAGACTATCTTGGAAGCAGTGGATCAAGAGTTGGTCACTAGAAGAGTAAGATGCCATCTTTCGACAGTACATCGTGAGATGGTTCTTTGGACAAGTCATTCCCCGATACTTATCAAAGTCTGGCATCTTGAATTTGGGTGGGAGGAAAACATCTGTGACTAAACATAGCTCCGAAGCATCTATTAGTCCAAAACCTCCAGAGCCTTCCATCGTCCTCAAACGCTCTTCTAAGATTTCTATCTTTTCCTTTCGAGGAGCTGCGACCATGCGGGTTGCATCTTGGAGATTGGTCCCATAGGGGGTTCCGTATCCATACGGATAACCGAGTGGCTGGTTGAACGGAGGCAAAGCATGGGACTGGTTTGTTAGGCCTGTATTTGGTGAAGGACCTTGGGGTTGGGCCATAGTCTGTGCAACATAACTCGGTTGGGTCACCTGGGCTCGTGTATTTTGGGCTTGTGTGTTGTAGGTCGGCTGGGTCATTGGGGCTTGTATATTTTAAGTTTGGTGATTTTGTGGGTCATGGGCTTGCGTGTTTTGGGTTTGGTAAATTTGTGGGTCATGAGCTTGCGTGTTTTGGGTTTGGTGGAGTGATGGTATATTTGGCTGGGTAGGGTATGAAGTGTGAGGATTCATCGCTTGCTGGTCATGGGCGTCTTGGTTAGCGAGCGGGGGATAGTATCCTGGTGGAAGGCCATAAAGTGGAAAAGGTACTGGGTTGCCATCAGGGCCGACAAATGTATGCTGTGTATAAGATTGGCCGTAAGGTAACTGGGTCTCAATGACAGGGTTAGGTCTTCCAACATGAATGGTGATAGGGGGTGTCATTGTGTTTGGTACTTGGGTTCTTGCTGGGTCGGAACCAAGGGGGAGTGGTACAGTGGCAAGCTGTTGTTGGTTGTTCTCAATACCCGCAGAGGAATCCCCTTCTGTGTTTCTCTTTTCCAGAAGTTTGGTCAACTCGGCTACTTGTTCTTTCAGCTGATTGAACTCGTTTCTGAAATCTTCATCCCTGATTTCTGCTTCGGCTATGAGTCTCGTTTGGAGTCGGGTCGGATAAGGATGTTTACCCGTAATGTCTATTGTAAGTGAAAACATGAAATTGTTAAAAAAGAAAGCATTAAATAAAAATGGTAATCGAAAAATAAACAGTATGGTGCACAAAGTTATCGCGGAACTCGGCCAGTACCCTCCAACCATTCCTCAGAACGTCACATTCAAGAGTAATAAGTATGTGATGAATGGAAATTAACATGAGACGGTTGTGGAGACAAAAGAATCCTTCTTTCTGAATTTCAAAGTACATTACTGCTGCCAATTTTTTTATGCAAGAAAAGTAAATCAACCATTCCTAGCTCGGGCAATCATGGCCCTCATTTTACAAATCCTTTCTCTACAATAATCAAGGAAGTTTACAATTTCTTTTAGGGTACTAAGAGGGTTAACCATCCCTTCAGCTTGCTTAATCAGGAGCGGGAGGTCTTCCAGAACTCCATTAGCCAAATGTGCCAAGTGGGCGAAGCGATTCATCCATGAATGAATAACTTTATCTTGTTGTGTCATTTCAGCTTTCAAAATATGAATAGCCTAACGACATTCTTGCTCAGTATCCATCGCGTGCTGTCGCTCGCCGTTTATCTCTCGCTGGCAAGCTTCTACCACCTTATTAAGCTGATGCTCTAATTGACCAACTTGCAATTGTAGGAGCTCTTTTTGTACCAAGGCAATTTGCTCATTCTCTTTGGCTTTTTCCAACATATCTCTCAAGAGTTGCTTGTCAGCCAACATAGTATCCCTTTGCTTGCTCTTCATCCTCAGTTGAGTATTAGCTGTTCGGAGGCATTGACTTTGCTTCCTCAAGTAATCTCTTTCAGCTTTCCGCTTCCTTCCAATCTCCTTGATAGTTCGCTTACTTTCTGAGTTCTCCCTTTTTTGAAGGGCACATTCTTGTTGAGATTTTAGCAGGTCTTCCTCCAGCTTCTTATTTTTTACAATTAACTCCTCTATCTTGGCTTTCAAGGCTTCCTCTTCAAGAGTAGGTGAGGGAACAGGTATTCTTGTCGGGAGATGGGAGGGACTTTTGAAAGGCAGCTTGACAATGGAAACTCTATTCAGGATCCATCGGTAGTATTCGTCCTTCACGGCATGGCTTCGAGCTCCTAGTTCTTTTCTTTGCCTGTGGACCATCTTCCACGCATTTGCTATATCCCGAATAGCAGAGGTACAATCTCCTTTTGAGTAGCGAAGGACAAAAGGAATAAGTGATTCTTCATCAGGTGGCCCAAGCAATGGATAAGCTAACTGCCGTTTGGCTATGACAGGGTTGTAGTTAATGCATCCTTGTGTGCCCATAAGAGGAACATTCGGGTAGCTTCCACAATGATGAATAATGGTGTCAACCTTCAACCATTGTGGATACCACCTTACTTTGTCAGCTGTGAGCCCCATCAGGTGATTGGCCCATTCACGCCCGTTTTTTGTTACTAACTGGCATAATTTTAGATCAGAAATAGGACATTCAACTTTGCCGACTTGGTGGAAAACATGTGACGTGAGCCACACATACAGAGCAGGTAGACAACAAATGATTCTTTTTCCACCTTGTGTAGAACAGAAGTCCATGGTGTAATATATATTTGCCAAGATAGCAGTGACAGGATTTTCAGACTTGAATTTACGGGCAAGGAAGATGCCAATGGCATCATAGTCTATGTAATTGTCAATGTTGGGGAACAAGATAACACCATAAATGGTTAAAGCCAAAGTATCCATGAAGGCTTCCCAATCTCCCTTCTCAGCCAGCAAGTGCATGTGCCTCTCAAAATATTCCCGATCAAACCCCAGGACTTGATTTCTATTTAGCTGCTTACTTCTTAAGACTTCCGGATTAATCCTTAGGATATCAGCAATGGTAAGAACATTCGCATGGCGTCCAAGGTGGCGGTAAGGCATTTGTCCCTCTAGTGGCATACCCAGAATCTGTTCGAACTCCTCAACAGACGGAGCTAATTGAAAGTCTTAGAAAGTGAAACATCGGAGAGGTGGGTCATAAAACTGAATCAAAGCAGTAATTGCTTCGACTTGTACTTCCACTTCTAGCAACTTTAGGATCCTCCCATATTTCCTTGAAAAAAACATTTTCTGATTCATATCCAATTTCTTGCCTAATGCTTGCAGACTGGTTGTATCGACCTTCCTAGCCTTGACATGCAGTAATTTTTTCAACTCAGGTATATTTGTACCACAACTATCCGATCTCATGTTAATTTCCATACTTTCACTCAGAGGTGCTGGCTAAGCTCTTGATAGCTTCCTGCGTGAACATGAGAAATGAGAAAATCAGTCACTAGAACTGACGTGTTTTGCAAATCGATAATCCCCTAGTAACTTTGAAAATATTTTTGTATTCAGGGAAGTTTCGATTTGACAAAACTAATGACAAATCAAAGGTCATGTGAGCTACGGATTTTCTGATCATTGTCAAAAAATTTGATTTTTTTTGATTTTTTATACCTTTTTTTTATTCAAAACATCCGTAACTCAAATCCCAAAGACTTGTGCATAAAAGGAAAGGACTACTTGCCCATTAAAGGATCACGGGTTAAAAATATGTTATTTTTGGAAGAAGTAATCCACTAAATGGGTAAGCGGTCCTCTCTAATTTGGATCATAAAAGAAAGCGAGAATGAGGAAAGGTATAAGTAAAGTTTGCCCCTTTGTGTCTTAATTCAGGTTTTTCTGGAGGTCTCCTAATGGTTCTAAAGTTCATCTATCAGTGATACCTCGCATTAGGTGGCTTGTTCTAAAACTTCTAAAGGTCACTAGAGCCAAGATCCTATTCATGATGTTGATCACAAATAGTAAGAAGTATACTAAGTGTGAGCACCATGGATAAGTTGAACTCTAGCTGAGGTTCTCATAGTAACCAGACAGGAAGTACATCCCAAATGGTTCCTCTATCAACCTCTCCTAATCTTAAGCTTATTTAGGCCCGGGTATAGGGTCCCACTCAAAAGTGTGTGCAAATTGTGAGTGTGGTGTGTGAAAGAGGCATTCAATACTTGTACCTTACTCATCCTGCACATAGAACAAACACAGAGCAACAAAATAAAGTCGACTACCCTAGGGTTCAATGATCATACAGATATTTACAGAACATAAATGATAGAATATAAACAAAACAGGAACTAAACATTGACAAGGAACTAAAATAAAAGAAGAAGTTAAATAATTAATATGCTAATTAAAACATGCGCTATCAAATTGACTGGCTTGACTCTCTAAGTCCCCAGTGGAGTCGCCATCTGTCACGACCGGGATCGGGCCGGCGCGGCCGACCCTCGAAACGGATTTAAATAATAAACAGGGAGTCGCCACCAATATTTTTTTTAGGATAAAATAGTGGAAAAACCTTTTGTTAAAGCACTGGTTATAAAAATGAAATTCCATGATTCGGGAGTCTGATTACAGGTGAGGAAGGTATTAGCACCTCACGACTGTCCGTTATAAAAATGGTTACCTCAATTTGATAGCGCGTATTATAATTAACCCAATAATTATTTTAACTTCTTCATAAAAAGAAAAATGTACGGAACGACAAAATAAACAAAAAATAAACAAAGATCAACACAAAATATTTACATGAGATTAACAGGACGTCTCGTCCAAATTAATCTCGCTCCTTCTTTTTCTTTAAAGAGATATTTAAAAATATGAAATTAACAGGACGTCTCGTCCAAATTAATCTCGCTCCTCCTTTTTTTTCTTTAAAGAGATATTTAAAAATATGAGATTAACAGGATGTCTCGTCCAAATTAATCTCGCTCCTCCTTTTTTCTTTAAAGAGATATTCAAAAATATGAGATTAACAGGACGTCTCGTCCAAATTAATCTCGCTTCTCCATTTTTCTTTAAAGAGATATTTTAAAAATATGAGATTAACAGGACGTCTCGTCCAAATTAATCTCGCTCCTCCTTTTTTCTTTAAAGAGATATTCAAAAATATGAGATTAACAGGACGTCTCGTCCAAATTAATCTCGCTTCTCCATTTTTCTTTAAAGAGATATTTTAAAAATATGAGATTAACAGGACGTCTCGTCCAAATTAATCTCGCTCCTCCTTTTGATAGCAAGACAAAAAGGAAACTCTAAAAATTAAATAAAGAAAGGTGGGCCCGACAGGAACTGTTTCCCGCTCCTACGTATTCTCGAGCTTTCGAGAAATCAGGGTCACGTATTTCTTTAAATGTTGTTTTTTTTTAGGAAAAGATTAGGAAGATATTGATAGGCATCATTTTAGTAAAGAATCCATACAAGGCGAAGTGCTTCGCACGTGCACGGATCTTATAGAGACTGTGTAGACGGAAGTATTTTCCGTACGACACTGATTAAAAAAAATGAATATATATAAAAAAACTGAATGGGAGAGGAAAACGAGTGCAAAAAATGAAAAAAACGAGCGAAGAATAAGAAAACCGAGTGAAAAATAAGAAAACCGAGTGAAAAAATGAAAATCCAAGTGAAAACAGGGAAAACCGAGTGAAACAATGACAATATGAGTGAAACAGTGATAATCTGAGTGAAACAGTGAAAAATCTAAGTGAAACAGTGAAACTCCGAGTGAAACAATGAAAATCTGAGTGAAACAGTGAAAATCTGAGTGAAACAGTGAGAATCTGAGTGAAATAGTGAAAAATCTGAGTGAAACAAGTGAAAATCTGAGTGAAAATAAGGGAAACCGAGTGCAAAATAGTAAATCCTAGTGAAACAGTGAGAATCTGAGTGAAATAGTGAAAAATCTGAGTGAAACAAGTGAAAATCTGAGTGAAAATAAGGGAAACCGAGTGCAAAATAGTAAATCCTAGTGAAACAGTGAGAATCTGAGTGGAATAGTAAAAATCCGAGTGGAAATAAAGGAAACCGAGTGAAACAGTGAGAATCCGAGTGGAAAGAGGCTTACCGGGTGAAATTTGAGCAGGGAAGAACGATTGGGACAAGAATTGCAAGTCCGAGAGGGAAAAGGGAGCTGGAAGGAGTGCTGTTGAGTGAGAGTGTAGAGGATGTTGGGGTAAAGAGAGTTTGAAAGGTGAGGGGTGAGTGAAGTGAGAGGGAGAGAAGACTTGGCGTGAGAGAGAGAGAGAACAGAGGTTTGGCAGAGTTTCCTCATCTGAAAATGCCCCCCCCTCAGCTGTCCTCTGCCCATCCCATTTATAGGCTGGCCCGAGTAGAATGCCAGCTCAGGCTTCCACTTCCGAGTGGAATGCCAGCTCAAGCCTCCACTTCCGAGTGGAATGCCAGCTCAGGCCTCCACTCGGTTTGGGTAGTGGGGGACAACGGCTGGTGGGAATTTTTAATTCCTCCACCTCCGCCCCTGTCTGCTAGCCACCACCGGGATTCCTGGATCCACTTTGGGGTGGAATCCAGGTCAGCATGTGAATCCGAGTGAAGAGAGTGGAAATCCGAGTGAAAATTGGTGCAATCCGAGTGAGAATGGCTCGGATTAACCTTCCAATCAGTATTCATCCACACTGGCAGTCAAATCCGAGTGAGGATGTGTAAATTCGAGTGCAAATGGAGTAATCCAAGCAAAAATGATGGGAATCCAAGTGACTCTCACTCGGATCACCCTCTCAGTCAGCCTTCCACCACATTAGGAGTCAAATCCGAGTGGAAAAGGGGTCGGCCTTCACTTCGTCTCCATAATCCGAGTATAAAATGACTCGGAACCGATTGAAATGGCTCGGAAGTGGGTAAAGGAGGACTCGGATGAGTGATGATTGGTTGGGAACCGATTGGAATGGCTCGGAAATTCGAATTTTGGCCATTTTTCGCTCGGAAATAAACTTCTTCACACTCAGAATTAGAAATTTGAATTTCTTCACTCGGAATGGCTCTGACAGGGAAGCTTTCCACTCGAAATTGATTCATTCTGAGTAATTCTACTCGGATTTGAGCATGTATGTGTCATTCCGCTCGGATTCTCCAACAGGAGCCTATTCCATTCGGAAATGCTTCATTGTTACTCGGTTTTCGATCATTTCTGAGTAGTTCTACTCGGTTTTGATCATTTCTGAGTAGTTCTACTCGGTTTTAATCATTTCTGAGTAGTTCTACTCAGTTTTGATCATTTCTGGTAGTTCTACTCGGATTTCAATCATTTCTGAGTAGTTCTACTCGGTTTTGATCATTTCTGAGTAGTTCTACTCGGATTTCCCTTCAACAGTGGTATATTCCACTCGGATTTGATCTGTTCCGAGTCCTTCCACTCGGAAATGATCATTTCCGAGTCAACCCTTTTTTTTTTTAAATTCTTTTCATTTGCGGATGGGCTGAAATAGGTGTTCACAACCAATTGTGTTGTCGAACCAATTACATTTGAATAGAATAATATCTCTTCTTAGTCATCTAGAGAATGAAACTTCAACAATCTCCGTCAGCACTCCATAAAAGTCTTCTTCCAACTGTCCGGCGATGCCTCTAACACAAACCCCGTAGTTATGGGTACGCATCCCTTCACTCCATTGAAGAATATTAAACTTGTAGCCATTTACGTAGTAAATAGGCCATTTTTTAACAGTTTTCACCGACCCCCAAGAAAGGGCTTGGAGTAAAGAATCTTCAATATGGTTGTTAGGGTCTTGTATCTATGTACAACATAACAAATAGGTCATCGTTAGATACCGGGAGTTAGAAGCAAAGATAAAAAACACTCGGTATACGGGTCTTACGTGTTGTGCGAACCAACCAATGAACTTGGATGACACCTCACTATGAATTTGGTCATCAGTTAAATCATTTTGCTCAAGTTTTAGCATATCTGTATATAATCTATTCAAAGGAAACAAATTTAGATACTATAAATGCTACGTTTAGAATGTAACATATAACTTTTATAACTTACTCAAGAAAGGGTTCCACTTCTGGGCAATTTAGAAGAATGTACAAGTGAGCCGCCTTTCGATCTTTCTCATCAATGTAACATTTTGTGAGCTTGCCCCCCGGATGACCAGGATAGTTAAAAATCGATATTTGTTCATCAAACCCTGTGCAGGTGGCTACCCCAAGATTGCGGGGAATTCTAGTCATTCTAGTTTCTATCTTCGTCGGAAAATAGAAAGAAGCAAAGGTTGTCATTTCTTCGACTAAGTATGCCTCACAAATTGATGCTTCAACGTAGGCTTTGTTCGACACTTTATCTTTTAAAGAGCGTAAGAATCTTCAACATCATTAATAAATGTTAAGTTAGAAAATACTATTATAAGAAGTGTTTGCAAGGAAATTAAAGAGTTCTGGCGTTCACCTTTCGAATGGATACATCCAACGATACTGCACCGGGCCACCAACCAAGGCCTTGTACGGTAGATGGATAGGCAAATGCCCCATCGAGTCAAAAAAACTTGGTGGGAAAATCTGCTCCAACTTACAAATCAATACCGGGATAGTTTCTTCCATCTTCACAAGTTTCTCCACAGTCAACGAAGTAGCCGTCAACTCCTTAAAGAAGTGACTCAACTCCACCAACGGTTTCCAAATAGGCTTCGGTAAGGCATGAAACGCGTACGGGAGTAGTTGTTGCATAAACACATGGCAATCATGACTTTTCATGCCAAACACCCTGCCCTCCTTCACGTCGACACATCTACTCAAGTTAGAAGCAAATCCGTCAGGCAGGGTTAACCCATTCATCCAAATATACATAGCAATCTATTATGGTCTAGTTAAAGCATATTTTGCATGAGGTTTAAACATTCTTCCATGTCCCGCATCCCTCAATTCCAACTCCTTCCTAGAACACCAAATCGAAAGGTCTAGATGACTCTTCTCGTTGTCCTTTGTTCTCCCTTTGATGTCCATAACAGTGTCAAAAATATTCATGAAAACATTACGTTCAGTGTGCATGACATCAATGTTCTGTCTTAACAACAAGTCTTTCCAATATGGCAAATCCCACAAGATACTCTGCTTCACCCAGTGGTGTTCCTTACCATAACCCGCAAACTCCTTAACACTCTTGTCCCAGATGTAAGGATACTCTTCGATCCTCTGCCAAACCCGTGCACCAGATAACCTACAGGGTGGAGATTCATTAACAACCTTGTTCTTCTTAAAAACGGTTTTGTTTCTCCTAAACGGGTGATCCAACGGTAAAAACTTTCTATGACAGCCAAAGAAACTTGTCTTGCCACTAACAGGGAGTGATTCCCCCCCGGTATGTTCCATGCATACAGGGCAAGCAAGCTTCCCAGATGTTGACCATCCAGAAAGCATACCATAGGCCGGGAAGTCGTTAATAGTCCACATCAAAACAACACGCATCATAAAATTGTTCTTCAAAGACGCATTATATGTCATTACCTTGACATCCCATAATTGTGATAACTCTTCAACCAACGGTTGCAAAAACACGTCTATGTTCGCCTTTGGATTTTTGGGTGGGTCCTGGAACTAGTATAGATAGAAACATGACCTCCCTCTTCATACACATATCAGGAGGCAGATTGTATGGGGTCAGTATGACTGGCCGACAAGAGTAAGCTCTTTCGTATTGACCGAACGGGTTAAACCCATCAGTATATAAGCCAAGTGTTACATTGCGTGGCTCGCCAGAAAAGTCCGGATATAGCTCATCCAAACACTTCCATGCTTTCCCGTCGGAAGGATGGCAAAGAAACCCCTCTTGTGTTCGGTTCAGAGCATGCCAACGAATGTGTTTTGCCGTGGACAATGAGGCATACAGGCGTTGAAGATGCGGTGTTACAGGGAAGTACCATATTTTCTTCCAGGCCGTGCGAGTTACCTTCCCTCTCCTTTTAATGGTTTTGTGGCATTCCTCATTACAATGTAGACATTTTATGACACTCTTATCTGTAAATTCATTTCTGAATAGCATACATCCGCCAACACAACACTCTATCTTCACACAACCCAACCCTAAGTTTGCCACTTGTTTCTTAGCATGGTACAGGTTTGTTAGCATTCGATGATTACTAGGCATAGTGGAACCCATCAGATTGACCATCCTATTAAAACAACCTCCAGAAAGATTATAATCTGCCTTTAGGCTTAAAGCAGCTAGGGAGGCGGATAACTCAGTGTGACTGTTACACCCATCCCATAATGGAGTCTGAGTCACCGCTAACAAATCATAAAATCTCTTTACCTCCAGATTAGGATCCTCCTCTACATTGTCAGAGTCTCCATGACCTGCTTGGTCATCATGTTCTAGCATACGCCCGGTGGAGGGTCCAACATGATCCATCACCATTTGTTCTATATTGTTGTACGTATCCCTGTTTCCTTCAACCTCGTAGTAAGACTGTTGCACGGTTACGTCTGATGGTCTTCGCGGTAACTGCTCACCATGGTTGTACCAGCAGTGGTATGTTTCCATGAACCCTTTCTCAGTTAGGTGGCACATGACATCATCCGCGTATTCAAAACTCATGCATTTGCACCTTGAGCACGGACAACGAATCTTCTGAGTCGCTTTAAATCCAAGCGTGTTTGCCGTAGCGAATGGAATGAACTCCAATAGCCCCATCATAAACTCCTCAGTCACTCACTGACTGTGATCTAGTCGGTTGTACATCCATCGTCGATTTGCCGGTACCTTCATTTATAATATCTAACAAGCACGATTTCTGTTACTTTACATTTTCAAAATTTTATTTGACTATCGGTTGTGAATCACTCTATCTCTTTGATGTTGCAAATTGGTAGGGCCCTATCCCATTCGGGATGAATATGCAACCATCTGTAACCCATCGATGTTGTATGTGGTCTATCTTGTATCGTTGATGTTCATTTGAAATTTCGGCAGTATTTCGCATTGGTCCCCGAGTACACAGTGATACGTACAGTATGAAACACCGCACGCAGTCATGCACCCTGGGGACAATACAGAACACCATAACCAAAATTTCAAATGAACATTTAACGTCTCAAGATAGACCACATACAACATTGATGGGTTACGCCTACTGGTTATAAATTTATACCAAACTGTCCAACCGGGACAATTCAAGATCCAACACAACACGGTACATCAGCCGGTTGTTTTGAAACTTGAACGGGAATCTAATGGGTACACACACGACTAAACCCTACATTGTTAAAGTTGAGTTTCATTTTTTAAGTTCCCTAAGAAAGGGAGCCTGCCAAAATTTTGGTAGAGTCTCCCCTGTAAACTAGACATTTCCCAAAATTAGAAATGGCCTGTTACATATAGAAAACTTCCCAGTATAGATAATTATATATGCTACGCATTGTATGTGATATTGAGAGGTATTAAGTCCTAAATCATGTTATCAACACACAAAACCAATGCCTAATGAGCTCTGCTCCACTAACAAACAATATTACACATGCATAAAAAATCATGTTATCAGCACACAAAACCAATTCCTAATGAGCTCTGCTCTCAACTAACAAACAACATTACACATGCATAAAAAATCATGTTATCAACACACAAAACCAATTCCTAATGAGCTCTGCTCTCCACTAACAAACAACATTACACATGTATAAAAAATCATGTTATCAGCACACAAAACCATTGCCTAATGAGCTTTACTCTCCACTAACAAACAACAATTGACATGCATACACATAATGAGAAAGTCAGTGTTAGGGGATTACATGGGCAAAAAAGTCAGGGATGAAGTGGAAGCTGTCGACAGACGATCAGAGACCACGCGTAACGTGTGCTAGTCTGCACGACAAACCAATAAGTGGTTGGACAGTAGCAAGGAAACTAAACAAAGAGAGACATGTAAAGTAAATTATAGATTAAGTTCATCATCAAAATAGGCGGGACAACAAATTGAGGATACAAGTTTACCTTATAGATGCTATTAAATTGATACATTATTATCAATGTTAAGGAATGAAGTGGTGCACAATGAGTAACTTATGTCACTCTTTAATTTATATTCAAAGGTATTGTGATTTTGCATTGCATTCACAATCACATGAACATATTGGCCCTATATAGGTTTTTAACTATCCAACCTGTATTTTAAGGTCTTCAGTTGCTTTTATTCTACATTCCTTTCACATTCTAGCTTATTTTGACGCCTGACTCCCCATTCTAGCTTATCATCTTGTTTTGTCTCTTTCTCTCTTTCCCTCACCCCCACCCATGATCGCCTTCAAAACTCAATCCTTGGCTCTTTGCATCTCATCATCTTTTCCTTTCTTTACTCACACTATTACAAAAAAGGCCTTTGTCAGCGGTTCCGTCATAGCTATTGTCAGCGGTATAAGCGCAGACAATAATGGCGCTATTAATAGCACAAAAAACAATGTCAGCACTTAAACCGCTGACATTAGTTATGTATTGTCAGCGGTTGGGATGTGGAACTGCTAACAATAGTCTCATAATATCAGCGCTTAAAGCTATAACCGCAGACAATAGTTGGTTTTTTTAATTTTTAATTTTTAATTTTTAATTTACTAAACCTGTATTAAATTTAATACAATAATTTTTACACTAACAGTTTAAGAATTATATATATAAAATAATACCTAAAAAAGTAAAACACCAACTAACAATTTTTTATAATACAAAATCTTTTAATACAATTGATATACATTACAGGAGGGACATACATATTGTTAGAAAACCATATTGCCAAACTACATTAAGCCTAAACAGGAGGGAACAAAGGAAAACATATGTCTTCATGTGCTTTGATTTTAAGTAGTGGACATGAAAGTTGATACATTTACAATAAAATGATAAGGGACATACATTTATAATAAAAGCTATGTTTAGCATTTTGTAACAGAGGGAAACATTACATGCCAAAATAGAAAGATACCCAAAAAATAAAAATAAAAACTCACCTTGCAGAAAAGAGAGGAGGACACTCCAAAATATAGCTTTCCATGGACCACCAACAACAGCAACACACAAAACACATAGGAGAAAGATTACATGCCAAAATAGAAAGAGATACCAAAAAAATAAAAAAATTACCTTAAAGAAAAGAGAAAAGAAAGATAGATTATAAAATGGAAGTAACACACAGGAGCAGAGAGAGAGAGGAAAGAAAAGTTACTTTCTAGAAGCAACAAGAACTCTTGGAAAAGTCACGTTATAAGAAAAAGACAAAATTTAAATTTTAAATTGACACATTCATCAAAAAGTGAATCCCGCACGCGGAGCATTCTAATTTCATTATTGTCAGCGGTTGTGGTGTGGACCGCAGAAAAAAGTTATTTTCACAACACTATTGTCAGCGGTTGTGGTGCGGAACCGCTGACAAAAGTTATTTTCACAACACTATTGTCAGCGGTTGTAGTGCGGAACCGCTGACAAAAGTTATTTTTGCAACACTATTGTCAGCGGTTGTAGTGCGGAACCGCTGACAAAAGTTATTTTCTTCGTTTCATAGTGCAACCGCAGACAATAGTCATAATTTTACATCAATGTCTGCGATTCCGTCCAACCGCAGACAAACTAGCGCATCCTTTTGCAATTTTTGTTGTAGTGTCATTTCCCGTTACTGTTCTTCTTCCTCTATTTTACTTTGTTTTGGCATCAGAAAATGAGGAACTTTTGTAGAAGAAAAAAGGGCTTGATTTTGTGATATATTTCTACTTCTACATATCTTTGGTTCTTTGATTTGTGGAATTTTAATTTTTAGATATGAATTCATGAATTTAGATAAGGTTTTTTATTGGATAATATTAGTTTTTTAGTTAAGGCTTATGCATTTAGAATAATTTTAGTTATATATCTCTATTTTTTCTTTGCATATGCAATATATATATTTATTTTACTCGCGATAGTGTAAAATAGCATTCACGATTTGCTCCGTGATAAGTCTTGAAAAGAGTTAATTATTTCACCTTTTATTTAACATAATTCATTAATTATTGTTTAGTTTTGACTTTATTATTTAATAATTTGTTAATAATTCATATTTTAATTGTTTATTTCAAAAGTGCTTTATTTAAGTAAGAAAATGATATAAAACATTGAATAGATAAGAGTTTATGATTATTTATAATTTCACTAAGCAGCCAGCGTACAAATGCTAGGCAATTAGTTGTTTATTGGTGCAGGAACAGGTTGCGCTCAAGCTAAGAAGGAAAATCCGAGTGAAATTCCAAAAAGCCGAGTGAGATTTCACAAATCCGAGTGAAACTCCAAAAGTCCGACTGGGAAATGCTTCAAGACACCGACTGAAAAAGGGAACCGAATACCGAATAAAGAACCCGAGCGAGACTTCAGAATACTGATTGAATAATCCATGACGCTCAAGCGAGCAAGTTCACGCTCAAGCGTGACTTCAAAACATCACTCTCGCCCAAGCTTCTCCATCACGCTTGAGCGAGAAAACAATACTGCAGTGCATGTTTCGAGCTCGCTCAAGCGAGAGCCTTTCTCGCTCAAGCGAGAGCTCTGCACGCTCAGGAGTGAAGGCAGTTATTTAAACACCGACTGTTCCCTCCAAAAAGACACTCGGCACCAGTGCTGTTCCTATTGCCTTCCCTCCTACTTTTGTACCTTAGTAATTTAAGTGTTGAGCTGTAATTAGTTAATGTTGAGCTGTAATTAGTTATTTATTTCGTAATTATGTAATTAATTAGTTTGTTTAATTATTAACTCAGCTTTCTTAGTGATTAGTGAAGTTAGTTAGTTAGTTAGATGTCTATATATATGCTCTGTAACAACACACAAAAAAAGAACTAGAGAATAGAGTACATAGAATACAATTCATTTTCCATTTCCAACATCTCTCTAATTCCTTTCACTCTCTCTACTCTCTCATCCATGTCTTTCTAAATTCCTTCAATAGAACCAATGTCGATGGATTTCTAAATTCCTAAGGTTGGGATTGCGAAGGTTAGCAATGGAATCTTGAAGCTATGAGTGAGTAAATCAACTTCTAGATCCTGAGGCAAACAAGCTGAGGAGTGGATCTGTTTTGTTGGATTGACAAATCCAGATCTGATGAAGAACTTTGCCAGTGAGGAATCATGGTTGAAGCTTAGGTAACTTCCAGCTTTCTAACTAGTTCAGGCCTAATCAATTTAGGTGAATAGTTAGAGTTCAACCTCCAATTTCGCATTAGATTCTTAGGTTAATTGAGCACTTAAGGAATTAAGGTCCAATGCTTAAGGATTAGTGTTTTTCACCTAAGGAATTAGGGAATAACCACAAGCGGATTGTCCTCTGGATTATGAAGTTTGATTATACTTTAATTGCATATTTCTTGATGAATTTGTGAACCGAAGCAATCCTGACCTATTTTCTATTAATCACCTTTCACATTTCATCTTAACACTATTTTTGGAAATACAAAAACAACTAGAAAACATTAAAACAACAAAAACCGAATGAACTTTCTGTGCCTTGTGTTGGTTTAGCTTGTACTAGTCTGAGATTGAGGTACTTACCACAATCCCTGTGGGATGATCAAATATAATACAATTTTAACGACTGGTGCGCTTGCCAAAGAATAAATCCTCTGAGAATTACACATCAAAATAATGACTCAGAGATTTAGCATCAAGTTAATGGCGCCGTTGCCGGGGATTGTTGAGTAATATCAACAATCCTTGGAGCGGTACTAGACTGAACCATTTTTTTTTTAGTTTCTGTACATGTTAGTAGTTAGCAAATTTCGTTGTAAGAGTAGGATTTGTTAAATCTTGCTTAAATTGTTGTTCATAGTTACTACTGTTTCAATTTTAGTTGTTTAGTGGTAGCACTAACCATTACAGTAGCTTTGTTTGTGGTTAGTTGTTGCATTTATGTTTTTTTTAGTTCCTTTGGAAAGTGAAAAGTTACAGGTGATGGATCTTGATGACACTTTAGCAGAGTTTCTTCAATATTCACAAACATTATGCATGAACCATGTAGAGGAGGTACAATCAATTGAGAAGGAGCCATCGGAGTTGGAAGGGAGTTTAATTCAATTTATAAAAGTCACTCAAATCGGCCTCAAAAATTTTGATAATTCAATCATGAAAATTCAAAAGCAAGTGGATTTTATTACAAAGCAGTTAGCCGAAGAGCAAAGAAATACAAAGGTTGTACGAAGAAAAGACCAATATGAAGAGCCATGGGATGATGACGTTGGGCTAGCTAAAGAAATTAAGTTTGGGGAAGAAGAAGACCAGCTAGAAAACATTGAAATGGATGAACCTGAACTTGAAGTTGATGTAGAAACAAAAGAAGAAAAAGAAAATAAGGAAATTCAGGGATATTAGATGGAAGAAGAGTCAATTGAAGAATGTGAAGAAGAAAATGATATGGATTATACTTCAGAAGTGGAAGATGATAGTATATCTAGTGAAGCATTCTTTGATGATTGGAATAAAGAAGATTGGTCTAAAGATGAACAAGAGCAAGAGTTATCAGTGAATAATTTCTTTGATGATGCAAGTTTTACAGGAGTGCAAATTGAAAAAATGACAACAGAAGCCATTGAGGAACCTGAAAATCAATTAGATACTATTATTGAGCAAGAAGTGATAGAAGAGGTTGAGGTCTCAGCAAAGATGGAAACCATATCTTGGCAACATAATAATGATACTAAAATTTTGTTGGAGCCAAGTGTGAACACAGAGAAAGAAGTAGAAGTTCATGCACAAGAAAAGTTAACATGTGTAGATGTTGAGAATATAAAAGAAGAAATTCAGCCATGTTATGAGGAGCATTTGCTAGTGGTGACTACTGCAGCTATGGAAATCAAAAGGAAACGTGAATCATCAAGTCAAGAAGAACATTGCTTGTGGCATAAAAAGAAGAAGACTAACACAAAATAGAAAAAAAAAAAGAGTGAAGAAAAGAAAAAGAAGAAAAAGCAGAAAGTTTGGAAAAATAAAGATTGGAGGAAAGTTATGTTGAGCATTAGCTTCAAACATAACAAGGAAAAACAAGGAGTAAAAAGACCAAGAGTGTATGGTCATAAGAAATGGGATCCTGGAGGATGAGCCTATGTTTGTTTTTCTTGTACATAAATAAAGTAGTGAGAGAAGTGTTTGAAAAAAAAAAGAAGAGAAAAATATAAAAAAAAGAACCAGAGAACAGAGTACATAGAATACAATTCATTTTCCATTTCCAATATCTCTCTAATTCTTTTCGCTCTCTCTACTCCCTCATCCATGTCTTTCCAACTTCCTTCGATAAAACCAATGTCGATGGATTTCTAAATTCCTAAGGTTGGGATTGCGAAGGTTAGCAATGGAATCTTGAAGCTGTGAGTGAGGAAATCAACTTCTAGATCCTGAGGCGAACAAGCTGAGGAGTGGATCTGTTTTGCTGGATTGACAAATCCAGATCTGCTGAAGAACTTCGCCAGTGAAGAATCATGGTTGAAGCTTAGGTAACTTCCAGCTTTCTAACTAGTTCAGGCCTAATCAATTTAGGTGAATAGTTAGAGTTCAACCTCCAATTTCGCATTAGATTCTTAGGTTAATTGAGCACTTTAGGAATTAAGGTCCAATGCTTAAGGATTAGTGTTTTTCACCTAAGGAATTAGGGAATAACCACAAGCGGAATGTCCTCTGGATTATGAAGTTTGATTATACTTTAATTGCATGTTTCTTGATGAATTTGTGAACCAAAGCAATCCTGACCTATTTTCTATTAATCACCTTTCATATTTCATCTTAACACTGTTTCTGGAAATACAAAAACAACTAGAAAACATTAAAACAACAAAAACCGAATGAACTTTCTGTGCCTTGTGTTGGTTCAGCTTGTACTAGTCTGAGATTGAGGTACTTACCACAATCCCTGTGGGAGGATCAAATATAATACAATTTTAACGATTGGTGCACTTGCCAAAGAATAAATCCTCTGAGAATTACACATCAAAATAATGACTCGGAGATTTAGCATCATTCCACGACGCCGTGATCCCAATTTTAGGGTTGTCTGCGACGCTACGCGTTTTGGGATTGATATAAAGAAAATAATGAAATTGTAGCAAATGTAAGTACTTAATGGACATCACTGGAGCAAATTTGGATACAAAGTGATGCCATTTGGAATGAGATGCATTTACTTATTTAGTCAGGATCTGTAAGCATCCATCACAAAGCTTGATGTTGTCTAATAAGTCACGGCTATAACAACACTGATGTTGTTGTGCATTTTTATTTATCTTTTTTGTCTTCTAGTGTAGTTGAAGAATGACTTGAAATAACCATAAACGCTGAAGTATTAATAAAAAGGTAAATGTGAACGCACATGATAATAAAGGTTTTAAATTAGTACATTTGGTGAATGAGTACAAAATGGGAACCTTGAGTCCAACCGATATGTGTACTCGATACGTGTGGATGGAAGATGAATAAGTTTGGAAGGTCTATAAAACACTTGCAAATGACAATTGTGACTATTATGGTATGTGAAGCAAATAATAATTGTATGATCACAGGCTCCCAAATCCGCCAGTGTTTAACTGGGTTTAGTCTAAAGTTACCACAAGCTTGGAACTCATCTAATTGGAATCAAGGATGTGTCCGGAATAAACCACTAAACTGTAGTAACAAACTCAATGATAGATTTTTGAGAGTGGAAGATTTGAAAGTACTACCATACTTGGGTAGATGAGACAATAGATCTTGAAGGAGGCAGAGTCAAGTGCTTGAATAATTGTTCTTGTATGCCTTATACTAATTTGGATATAAGAGGAGTAGGTAGTGGTTGCAGTGGTTGAGGAAACATAAGAAGAGCGATTTGGTTGAAGCAATTGAGAGGCTTAAATCAGGTTATATAGATGAATTTTTAGTGGTTTTTTGTCATTATTATATGAATAAAGCAAATGTTAATTATTATAATTTCATAATTTTTCTTAGTAGAGGGTCACTCATTCCCTTTCTCCTTGTCTAATATATTTAAATAAGGTTTTCATGTTTCTAAATTTGGTGCAGAGTTGATGATCTTAGGATTCGTCACTTTTGTTGACTGTTACACAGGACGCTATAACAGAAATATGTATACCAGTAGTGGCTGCACACACTATACTTCCATGTCGTAAACATGTTACCAATGATACTGCAGTTTTTGATTCTTGCATTGCCAAAAACATATGCATATGTATATATTTACTTCTCCATATCAGTAAATCATGGTTTAAATTTTTAATGAAACCAGATACGTTAAACTATTTTCTTGCCTCTTTAATCAGAGTGAACTTGATTGCATGCAGGCAAGCAAGGTATCTTTAGTATCAAAACAAGGGATTCATCAACTTCATATGTTCATTTTTGTTCTTGCTATTATGTAAATTTTGTATAGTTTTCTCACATGTACAGGTTTCTTAGGCCTAAAAATGTACTCTAAAAAACTAGTTGCCAAACAATTACATAATTTGCCTATATGTATATAATTGTATTTTTTTACTTTCTGTAATTTCTATTTATATTTTCAACAGCTAAATAAGATCAGACAAAATAAAAAATAGTTATGGAAAATAGGAATAGCTCATGGAATAATAAACAAGTTTGAAATAATGATAACTAAGAAACCTCAATTAAATATTTTAAAAACTCTTTACAATTGGGATTTAAAACCTTGAATTTTGTTGAGTATCCTTCAGCGAAAGGGAAAGGCAATTTATAACATAGATATAGAAGTAAGAAAGGCTAGTTCCATAACTGAGAGGGAAAGGGAAGCTTCAGCTAAAAGTGTAAGGCCAAGGTCAACAATATGTTAGAATTTGATGCAAAACCAAATGTAAATCTAGTTTTGGGTGGGTTTAGTTACCAAAATCAAATGTAAAACTAGTGCCTACCCAAATTCGAAACAGAATGCTAAAAATACAATATAACCCATATGAATCATCTATGCAAACCATATTAGGAAACCCATATGCTCTACTACCTATAACATAAGCTACCTTATTACAACATTTAGTACAACAAACATCAACTAGATAAAAAGAAAAAGCAATGAGTTATTCAAACACACCTTGACTAGAGAGAAGGAGCTGTTGGAGGGAGCTTCAAATGGAGGATACTTCCAGATCAGACAAGAGTGGGGTAAGCCGAGGGAGTGAGGGAAAATGCTGGACCGGAGGTTTGTGAAAGAGAAACTGAGTGGGGAGCTTCAAACAGAGGAAGATAGAGAGGGTTGGAGCTGGATCAGAGGTTTATGAGAGAGAAACTCAGTGAGGAGCCTCAAACAGAGGAAGAGAGAGAGGGTTGTAGAGAGACAGTGACGCCAGAGGAAGGAAGGGAGGGATGAGACGGGTGGAGGAAGTCAGAGGAAGGGACGGAGGAAGGGAGGGAGTTGGAGGGAGTCAGGGAAACAGAGGAGGGTTGGATTGAGAGTTAGGGAAAATGATTAGGGGAGAGGCGCTGGTCGAGTATGACTAACCCTTAGCGACGGTATACCACCGTCGATAAAAACGTCACTACAATTAAAACATGTAGCAACGGCACACCAATTCCGTCACTAATCCCCTGAATATTAGCGACGGCACATCAATGCCGTCACTAATCCTCTGAATATTAGAGACGACACACCAATTCTGTCATTAATCACCTGAATATTAGCGACGGTGTCACCCCACCGTCACTACCTTCCCTTCTTAAAAGTAAAAGTATGGGGGGAAGACCGAAAATTATAGCGAAGACTGAACACCCGTCACTAGTACAAAACATAGCAACGCAGTGTCAACGTCGCTAATGTTTAGAGGGAAATGTAGCGACGGTAGTTACCGTCGCTAAGATTTGGCGCCAGCAAAAAACTTGGAGGGAAAACAAAAAAGGGAGGAGGTTTAACCTAGCGACCACACTAGCGACGAGGGTAGAGTTAGCGACGGTCATAGTGACGGACTATTGCAATTTTTAGCGACCGGCTTTTTTATGGTCGCTAAGGGAGTCGCAAACATCTTTTTGGTCCCTTTTTCCAGGCGGTCGCTAACTCAGTCGCTAATTAGCGACGGGCATCAGTGGTTGCTAAGTCAAGGTAGCTGTTTAGGGTTTTTTTAGTGGTGCTGAACAGTCTCCTCTCCTTGCTCATACCCGATGCGCCATAGCATACGAATGGGATCGTTGGCCGGGTCTAGCCTCTTCAATGCCTGTTCCTGTTGAACAATTGACAACCATCACAGTTTGTACCATAATTGACAATATAACAAAATTAGTTAGTGTTTAAGGGTTTTACCTTTCCAGGGGAAACCTGCAGAAGTCTGTTGGGCCACATCAGAAAGTAGTCCACTGCCTGACCGATGGTCTTCAACTCTGGAGTTGCCACTAGCACAGCAGCATCCTCCTCGAGGACGAGCACAACAGAGACCCTGGACATACCATCAGGTAATGTCTGATGGTGAACCACAGGGCCTAAGTTGTAGACCATGCCAGTGACAACTGGCTCCTCTGACCCGTCAATAAACAGGTCACATTGACGGGTATCTGGTGGCTCGACCCCATCATCGTCAGGGTCAGCCGCAGCGCACAACCCCTTAGTGCTAACCCTCTGTACCTACATATTTACACATCAAGCAGAAGTTATTCAACAATGAAAGAAAGTGATTACAAACAATAAAACCAAGGAAATTGAATAAGGAATCTAACCTGTGGGTCACTAGTTGGTGCAGTAGTCTCCTGGTGGTGGCTGAGTGAGGCCTTCATCTCCTCCCTGAATCGGGCCATCTCCTAGTGGAGCCTAGATATCTCCTCCTGATACTCAACCTTCACAACAGCCACCTTCTGCTCCACCAACTTCTCAAAGGAGGGGGCAGGGTCGGGAGCACCGTAATAGCTGTGGAGGCTTGTGAAATGTGAATGATTAGCCCATAATTGTTTAACAGATAACAAAATGAAAGGATACAATTATTTCCAACTTACCTACACCTCGACCCACAGCACGCACTCTTCCTGGGTGCTCTGGCCTGCCGATGGCGGTAGTCAAAATATCCTGCCTACCATGGGCTACGAAATACCCTTGGGTTGATTGCTCAACCAAGGAATCCTGAAACCAAACAAGTTAGTATTCACTTCCTTCACGTAAACCAAAAAAAAGACACTAATACAAGGGGAATACTTACTATCCGTGAGGCGACCTCCTAAGCTTGTGAGGAAGTGTATTCCCCACTCTTCTTGATCCTGGCCTGCTTCCATTTGTCGTGGCGTATAGGTGGGGAAGGGGGATCCACAATACCAGTGTCAGGCTGACTAGTCTGACACTGACTCAGCCTCTCCTGTGCCAGCCGCTCCTCCAACCTATGGTAACCCCCACATGACAGTGTGTAGGGGCAGTCATTCAGCTTCCTAATCTCCCGGGCTTTCTTTCTGACCTCCTACAACAAGAAAGAAAAATATTCAGAGTTAGCCGTTTAAATTATACATAATTTAATCATTTAAAAACCAATGTACCTGAAACTGGATAGAATGCCTATTTGAAACGAAAGCATCCCAAGTCGCCTGATCAATGAATGGATATTTCTCTCCAGGGAACTGTCCTTGGTCGTCCCCGAATACATACCTACAATTCAGGTACATTTAAACTAAGGATTGGTACAATTTGGCAAAGCGTTGATTAAGAATTTAAAGTCCAAATATACCTCCTGGTGAGTGTGGATTTGAACGACCTCCATCGCTCAGCCATAATACTGAGGATCTTCCTCCTTACTATGTCATGTGATGGTATGTCAAAAGAATCCTACTGAAAGAAGTTAGTCCATAAAGGAGTCCTTATTATGAATTACATGAAATAATACACTAAAATAAAACTTAAATAATATCTAAGTTACCAAAACATCACTCTATAGCTGGTTCTTCACCACCTCCTCGACATTATCCCAGTCGGGGATAATGATGGACACCTTCGACCGAGCCACGACTCCCAAATAATTGCTAAACTTCACGGCATTTGGTCCTCCAAATCTACCAGTGTTGACATCCATGTCAACAAGTAACCTCTCTCCCCGGTGTCGCCTAAGTGCAACGTCTGGCATTCGGGTAACACCTCTACTTTTCCGAGTAGAGGAATCAGTAGCCTGTGAGTCAAACCTAGATTGTCCATCCTGATCAGCCATAAGTATCTGTCCAAACAAGGAAACACAACTGTCAAATATTTAATATAACATTTAATACAACGAATAATTAATATAACATGTAATTCAATAATTCATTAACATGATTAATACCCTATGAAGATGAAATATTTTCCCACAAGGTTTCATGGTGGTCATGACGACTGGCAACTACATCATCTATGTCATGTTCCACGATAGATGTTGGAATACATGTTGTGGTCGATGGAATTTCCATAATATCAAGATTGGGGTCTCCAATGTGTCTACCTTGGATAATAATTGACCACCATTTGTCAGCTGGGTCAGCAACATAGAAAACTTGCTTCACCTGCGTTACCATTATGAATGGTTCATCCTTATGCCCTATCTTGTTGAGGTCCAGCAATGTAACTCCTAAATCATCAATTTTGACACCCTTCTTATTGTCAACCCATTTGCATTTAAACACAGGAACGGTGAAGGGACCATAATCGACTTCCCATATATCTTCAATCACACCAAAGTAGCATGACTCGGCCATTACAGGGTTGTTGTCCTTTGAAGTTGAGAAATGCATTAACTGAGCCACAACCATCACTCCACTATTTTGATTTGTACTCTTTTCATTATGTGTCCTTCACAACTAAAAAAACCCTAAACAGCTACCTTAAATTAGTGACCACCGACTCCCGTCGCTAATTAGCCACCGCGTTAGCGACCGCGCTATACAAAAAGGGACCAAAAAGATGTTAGCGACTCCTTTAGCAACCGGTCGAGTATGCGGTCGCTACCAATTGTAAATACCGTCGCTATTATGGTTGCTATATTTTTAACTCTACCATTTTTTGTTTCCCGCCTAGGTTTTCAGTTGGCACCAAATACTTGTGACGGTATAATACCGTCACTAACATTCCCTCCAACTCTAGTGACGGTCTTACCGCGTCGCTATGGTTTGTACTAGTGACGAAAGCCTCCGTCGTGGCTATTTTTTGGCCTTATTTTAATTTTAAGAAATAGTCAGTGATGGAATTCCCCTACCGTCGCTAATAGTCAGGAGATTAGTGTCGGAGTAACTCTATCGTCGCTATGATTTTCGCCTTCCCTCCATATTTTTTCTTGTAATAATGGAAGTTAGTGACGGTGGGGTGACACCGTCGCTACTGTTGAGGAGGTTAGTGACGGAATTGTCCTACCGTCACTAATATATAGGAGATTAGTGACGGAGTAACTCTCCCGTCGCTATGATTTTCGCCTTCCCTCCATATTTTTTCTATTAATAATGGAAGGTAGTGACGGGGGGGTGACACCGTCGCTACTATTCAAGAGATTAGTGACGGAGTTACTCTCCCATCACTATGATTTTCACCTTCCCTCCATATTTTTTCTTTTAATAATGGAAGGTAGTGACGGTGGGGTGACACCGTCGCTACTGTTCAGGAGATTAGTGATGGAGTTGTCGTGCCGTCGCTAAGTGTTTAATTGTAGTGACGTTGTTAGCGAGCCGTCGCTAAGGTTTTAATCTAACTCGACAGCAACCCCTTTCCCTCTCACTTGCCCTAACTTTCCCCTTCCTCTTTGAGCTGCCGTCTCCCTCTCCTCCCTCCCTCCCTTCGTCCGACTTCCTCCCTCCCTCCCTCCGTTCGTCTGAATTCCTGTCTCAGCCGCCGTCTCCCTCTCCTCCCTCCAAAGCTTACCACTTTCCCTCTCTCACATCTGCTCCCTTTCTTCCTCCCTCAAACCTCCGCGTGCTTTCTTCCTCCCTCGAACCTGCATGTGGCATTGCTTCAGGCGACCATTTTCGGCCAGGCAGAGCTGCGACAACGGCCGAGGAGTCTCTGGCGACCACCCCTGTAGGTTTTCTGGCGACTTTTCAACTTTCCGACCAGGTTTTTCACGTCTCTGTTTTTCTGTTTTTTGTCTCTGTTTTTCATGTATCTGTTTTTTAGCTCTCTATTTTTCATATCAATTATTGTTGATCAATTTTGTTAGTCAATTATAGCTTCAATAAGAATATTAGAACCACAACAAGCATATTACACTGCTATGTCGTTATCTAGCATTAGATATTGGAGATAATAATGAATGGCATCTTATCACTCTCTGAATAGCTTATCATATATGAAGAGGAGAAAATTAAAGAGGTTGTTATTGGTTTTAATCTACTTAATTTTAACCCTTTGAAAAAGTAAGCACAAATATTTGCCTCGAAAGTTAATGGTACCATACATGAACTATTAATTGTTTCACTTAAACAAGATATCATTGGACCCTTCATTAAAATTAATCTCACCCACTTGATTTGAACTCCCTTCATTCCTAAGGATGGAATTTTGGACTGGTATTACTCATCAATTTCACAATCAATTTCTTATAAATGGTTTATAGTAGTGAGCATATGAGTGACATGATAATATAGAATCTTCAATTTGTTTTACATGATAAAAATTGTTGTAATTTGAAAATCATTTATTCTAACCAGCCAAGTACTTCATACGTACTAAATTATTAGTTTCTTACACATGAAACATGAAAGTTGAGACTCGTGTATCATCATAGCATCCCATGATTGTTATATGGGTTGTGTAGTAGTTGCTTTTGTATATATAATTATATAGAACACACTTGGTGGATGTGTTATTATATTAAGAGCCTAGCTGGTACATCTCATTATGAAATATATTAAGAGCCTAGCTGGTACATCTTAGATTTTTAGTTTTGAAGAACTATATTTAATACTATTTCCTTTTCAGATTAAACCGAGTTAAGTAATTTTTTCATGAAATTAAATGAGTGTTATACACTTCTACTTCTTTTAAAGATGGCAAGGGTTATGAAATATACATGTTTAAATTGAAGAAATAAATTAAAGTACTCTAATTTTAAAAAATTATACGTTGAGGTTAACATAATTATTGTTTAAAATAAACATAAAGTGTTAGAATTTATGTTTGAAACTCAATTTTCTCACTTTCTGATACTTAACCCCTCCCCTTTGTCGTTATTATAAAGGATTAAAAACATTAAAAAAAACTATAAAAGAATTATATTTTGGACTGCTACCATTACCATTAGTTGAACATCAAAATGAAACAACTTTCTCTTGCAACAATTATTTCTACCTCTTTCAATTTTTATTCGAATGTACACACCCACCAAAGAGTTGCCCTAAAATGTTACAAACCAGTTTTTCCAATTTAACACCAGCAAATTCTCCACCCCAACCCCAACACTCTCATTCTAAAGATACACACCTAGACCATAGTGAGTTCATTAAAATAGGCAAAAGGAGAACATCTTTAATTTGAAGATGTCACGGGCATCAATAGGATCCAGAGAAAGGGAGGGTATTTGGATTGGGTGGCGTCGGCACGCAGCTGGCGAAAAAGGGGAAGACCCCTTCCTCTTCCTCTTCCTCTGGTCTTCCGACTGAGGTTGTTCAGGTAATTCAAAACCTGAACGATGAGCTACAGAAGGAGCGACGTCAGAGGCAGCTGTTGGAGAAGCGGGCCAAGGCGGACCGACAGCGGACTGAGGTGGACCGACGGTGGACCGAGGTGGACCGACGGCAGACCTAGGTGGACCGGCGGCGGGCCGAGGAGCAGCACACCGAGACTCATCGGCAACTTGCTCAGCAGCAGGAGCTACTGATGCAGTTGATGGCGAGGCTACCTCCCCCCACTTCCCAGGCGCCCCCACCACCACCCCAGGATCCCCCACCACCATGATTGTATTTTTATTATTTATACACATTGTATATTTGATTTATAGTTTTTATATTATATTCCATTCAGTATTTATTTTGTCATTCTTCATTTATTATGTCAATATTTATTGGTAATTAAATTCAAATAAAAAAGCCTATTTGATAATTATCATTAATAAATAAATTTAATCCATTATTTTGTTTTTAATAATAATTTAATATTTTAAAAAAATTATTCAAATTTAATTATAAAATTTTATCAGCCAATACAAAATACAAAATATTAATCTACATTTTTAAAGTTAAATTAACAAAACCTATAAATATTTAACCAATTTTTAAAAAAATAAAAAATTCCAATTAGCGACGGCAAAAGATGGTCGCTATATTGTAGAGATAGCGATGGCGAGGAGTAGTCGCTGGTTGGCCATAAACAGCGACGGACTATAGTAGTCGTTGTATGGCTTCCCTCAGCGACGGTAGTGTACGGTTGCTGGTAGGCAATAATTAGCGATGGATCTCCTGGTCGCTATATGACTAACCATAGCGACGGAGGAGCATGGTCGTTGGAAGGCCACACTTGGCGACGGAAGCATCGGTCGCTATATGTCTAACCATAGCGACGGTATATGGTGGTCGCAGTGTGGCTGTTAGTAGCGACGGAGTTGTGAGGTCGCTGTATTGCAACATTTAGCGACGGCTGGAGTCAGTGAAGCAGAGACCATTGTAGCGACGACATTATGCCGTCAATATGTTAGTGACGGCCTGTCTGTGGTCGCTGATGTGTTTTCAACGAAGGTTTTAGCGACGGTGGGTTTCCCGTCTGAGATGCTGTCGCTAAGGGTTGTAGCGACGGCCTTGGCATGGATTAGCGACCAATTCATTCCGTCACTAACAGGTGTTTTTTTAGTAGTGCTTGTATAAAATGAATAGTTGTTTATGTCATGCCCACAAAAGGTGAGGACATCAAAGTTCGGGCCCTTTGCCAGTCGATGTAATGTCGAGGAAGCAGATGCATCTTTCAGAACGGTCTTTTGGAACCACTGCATGAAACTCTTGTTGTGTTCATTCAACAACCACTTTTTAGTCATTTTAGGGTTGGTTTTCTTGACTAGCTCCTTGTGAGTGGCTAGATACGGTTGCACATCGTCCGTGTTGTTTAAAATATACAAGTGTGCCTGAAGGACATCATCACGTGACATGCTCTTCATTTTTTCCAATCGTTCCTTTCCCATCCAATCTCCCTTCATGATGAGTCGTTGGAATACCAATGCTTGCAGCATGTGACAATGTATTCAGTGCAAAACTCAATTGCTTCCTCTGCAATATATCTTTCCACAATTGAAGCTTCGGGACGACGTTGGTTCTTCATATACCCTTTCAATATCTTCATATATCGTTCAACGGGATACATCCACCGTAAGAACACTAGAGCACATAAACGGACCTCTCTCACCAAATGGATGATTAGGTGGACCATTATGTCAAAAAAAGAGGGCGGGAAATACATTTCAAGTTGACATAATATAAGTGATGCTTCTTGTTCCAACACATCCAATTCGCCAGGCATGATTACCTTGCAACATATGGCATTGGAAAACATACACAACCTTGTTATGACATTTCTCACATTTTTAGGAAGAATGTCACAAATGGCGATAGGCAGAAACTGTTGCATCAACATGTGACAATCATGAGACTTCAACCCAACTAACTTCAAATCTTTCATGGAAACACAAGAGTTGATGTTAGAGCCATAACCAGACGGAACTTTCACACTTCATAACGATTCACACAGACTTTGCTTTTCTTTTCTGGACAATGTATGACATGCTGGGGGAAAATATGTTCTTTTGCCCTTTGATTGTCGATGCAAATCCTGACGTATACCCATCAACTCCAAGTCCATACGCAAGTTTAGGCCATCCCTAGTCTTCCCGGGTATGTTTAAGAGTGTACCAACCAAACTGTCACACACATTTTTCTCCACATGCATTACATCAATGCAGTGTCTTACATCAAGCTCCCTCCAATATGGCAGGTCAAAAAACACTGACCTTTTCTTCCAGTTGTTTTGTGTCGGGTGCTGTTTTTCACATTTACCAAACTGCACGTTGACGTCTTTCACCTTTTCATATGTCTGGCGACCAGATAGTGGTGGAGGAGCCATTTCAAAGTCTTAGGCACCGTTAAACGACTTCTTCAACCTTCGAAATGGATGATTCGCTTTAAGAAACCTTCGATGTCGAAGATAAACACTTTTCCTACCATGGTGCAACCACACAGAACTAGTCCCCTCCTCACATACTGGACAAGCTTTATGACCCTTCACGCTGTACCCGGATAAGTTACCATACGCTGGAAAGTCATTGATCGTGCAAATAGCATGGCGCGCATTTTGAATGACTGCCCTGGTAAACCCGTCAAACACATGAACCCCGTCTTCCCACAACCTTTTGAGGTCTTCAACCAATGGAGTTAAATAAACATCAATGTCGTTGCCCGGTTGTCGTGGACCAGAAATCATCATCGATAACATGACATATTTCCGCTTCATGCACAACCATGGCGGCAAGTTGTAAACAAACAACAAAACAGGCCATGAACTATGGTTTGTGCTCAGGTTCCCAAATGGGTTCATGCCGTCTGTGGCTAGTGTAAGCCTAACATTTCTTGGTTCATGGGCAAATTCTGGAAAAATCGTATCCATTTTCTTCCATTGCGATCCATCGGCCAGATGCCTAAGTAGTCCATCAACAACCTTTTCATCAGCATGCCATCTCATAAGTTTTGCATCATCTGCATTGGCAAACAGATGCTTTAGTCTTGGAACTATAGGCAGATACCATAACACCTTTGCAGGAGACCCTTTAGTGCATACCTCATCAGAATCCGCCTCTTTCTTCTTATACCGTGACACCCCACACCTAGGACATCGATGCAGCATTTCTAACTCACCCCGGAATAATACATAATCATTTGGGCATGCATGTATTTTCTCATACTCTAAACCCATAGGACACAACACCTTTGTAGCCTCATAGTTATGATTCGGCAAGGTGTTTCCAACTGGGAGCATTTCTTTCAACAACTTTAATAAGTCAGTGAAACTTTTATCCGTCCACCCGTTTAGGGTCTTCAAATTAAACAATCATAAAACTGCTGATAACCTCATGAAACTGACGTAGTTTGGATACAACGGCTGCTCAGATTCCTCACATAGAGTCGTATATACATGAGCTTTCTTAAAACCTTCTACCCCCACATCACGGATCATATCCTCGAGTCGGTCATCCATGTCGACATCGATGTCATACATCGAGCTTCGATTTTCAGTTTGAGAGCTGTTACTTGGCACCACCACATCTTCACCATGCCATATCCAACGCGTATAACTACGCAGAAAACCGTCACACAGTAGATGCTCTCGCACCTCTTCCAAGTCTACCCGACGCAGGTTCAAGCATTTCACATAAGGGCAAAAATACTTTCCATTCACCTCCACTGCATTCCTCACTACGAATTCTATAAATGATTCAACTCCCCCCTCGTACTCTAGACTTAGGCGTGATGCAGTTATCCAACTCCGATCCATGCCAACTGTTTACAAGGTGCTATGATCAACCTCACTTTTTCCACAAGGTGGTGGTCCTATACCCATTCAGGATGACAATTGTTTTTATACGTCATTCTAATATACAGGTTAGGAGTTATTTTAAAATTTGATGAAATTTCGGCAGCATTTCGTATTGGTCTCTAAGTACACAAAATGAGAGTGGTCAAATCAAATTCAACCACAACCAAATATGCACCCAGAGAACAACACAAAATGTAAGTTACCGAAAGTTTATCAAATTTTAAAATAACTCCCAACTTGTACATACTAAAAATGACGTATAAAAAATAATTGTTCATCCCAAACTGTCCAAACGGACAATTCAAGATTCAACACAAACGATGAAATTAATTAATTTAATGACCATTTGTGTCAAATCTTAAACGGGGAACTACAGTTCACTCATATGCACAACAACTTTCATACTAGTTAACTAGTTAACTAGTATGAGCCTACGAGTTTGCAAGATTGAAAACCACATACATACAATAGACAGAAATAACATTATATACGAGCAACCAACAACAACAGCAATAACATTATATAAGTGAAATATAACTTCTGATTACAACTCAACTCAAAAATCTAATAATGAAATATCAAAATTTTATACTAAACTTTAACAGAACAAAATTCATAAACAGAACAAAATATCATAAGGAAGGACTTTGTATTTGACAAATTACATCTAGTTCATCCTAGTCAGAATCTAAAACAACTATCACAACAATGTTTGATTTAATTTACTGAAGATCTAATTGGTCACAGAATTAAAGTTTGGTGGCCATTGGATAAGAAGTAAGTGCTAATTATAAATTTCATAGGGATCAGTGGCTGAAGCAAATAAAAACTTGATGGTAATGATTTTGGTCATTCTAATGGAGAATGGAAGAAGGTTTAAGTTTTAGTGAGGGAAGCATTTTAAGCATAATTTTGAAGATGGTTTCCCTTACACATTCATTTTAAAAACTGTTTTCTAATATTTTTATATTCTTAATTTTTTCAGTAGGCTGCATCAGTTTGAGAGCTGTTATGTCTTATGACCCTTTGAAAGGGAGGCAAGTGGTAAGTTGAATGATGCTAAACTTGCCCTCAGAATTTGGCACAAACTTAATAACAAGCTTAACCAAACTTAATAACAACATAGAGACAAAGACAATGAAATGTTGGCACAATAAAACAAGCTTAACCAAACTTAATCACTAGTGGAACATTTCCTACAAGCTTCGTTCACCTTGAACAATGCACACACACAGAGATAACACATTCATTCAGTTCGACTATACAATGCACGCACACAGAGATAACACATTCATTCAGTTCGACTATACGTAAGTGAAAACACACACAAATAGGTTCCATAAACAATGACAGAGCATAATAACGAGGTAGACCAGCAGTGAGCAGAGAAGAAGGGTAATGGAGCACTTACTTGAAAATGGTGTGAAGATGACAACAACACGAACGGAAGAAGGAAGAAGCAAGTGAACACGACCAGCAAAGAACAAACTTGAGGCAAAGAGGAGGACGAGGAAGAAGACGACAACCAGCACGAAGAAGAAGAGAAAGTGAAAAAAGACTGAAAGGCGCGGCTTTTGAAGTTTCAGAAAGGATGTATATTCACGGTTCCCCTTGAAACCGTGAATATATTACACATATATTCACGGTTGAACAAACAACTGTGGATAAATGTTAAGTATATCACCACGGTTACGAGCCCAACCATGGATAAATATTAAATCTACAATCACAATTATAGAAACAACCGTGAACATACAGTACCCAGTGATTAAACCCTAAAACCTGAACTATATATCCACGGTTGGAAATACAACGATGATTATAGACATCAATATATATCCACGGTTAACATCATAACCGTGAACGTACCTATGAATATATAGTCACGGTTGTGCACACAACCGTGGATATATATTGCAGGTACTATATATCCATGGTTGACTCATCAACCGTGAATATATATTGATGGGTACGTTCACGGTTATGATGTTAACCGTGGATATATAGTTTTCTCTGATTATATCGTTCACCTTATAATTTCAAAAATGCCACCGCGCATGTTTTTATCACTGATCCACTTAAACCCGTGAATATATCCCGTTGTTATATCCAATTTTTGCACTAGTGCATGTTTTCATCAACTAGTTTTAACAAATTTAAAGGTGTCATTATGGGCCTAATCAAGCCGCCACAACCAGTGGCCACCACTACCATCAACCACCCAACCCCACCACATTCACTCACCCTAACTCACCACCTTCAATCACCCACAACATCATCAACACCACAGACCCATCCTTAACCCAAAACCCACCTCCTTTAACCGCCTACCTTACCAACCATCACCAATGCCCACCAACCCTCACCCTTACACCTAAACCACAACATTTACACACCATCACCATCGCAACATCAACCACCACCATAATCATCCTCACCTAAACCACCACATTTGTGATCCCCTTTAACCATCACATCACTTAAAGATATAAAGAAACAAAAGAAAGGCATAAGAAGAAGACGCACCATTTGTTCCTTATTTGCTCTCATCATCGCCATCCTTGGCTATGCCTACTACCTACCGAGCCTTGCCATCACGTTAAAGCAGCAATGATCTCCCCACACCACTGTAGCTTTGTCCCTATGATGTTGTCATTACTACGAGCCAATAACCTTCCACCGTCACGTGCACCTTTTGTCATGACCTCCCTCCCTCTTACACGGTTTCTCTCTTTCTCATCTTTTGTTATCGCCGCCCCCTTCTTTCTCTTTTCCCTCCCCTCTCTTTCTTTCTCTTCCGTTGTTATGTGTATAAGTTGAAATTAGGCTTGTTTAGATTTTTTCTTAGGATTTTAGTTTTTAGGTTGTTTAAGGCCTCAACTTAGTAAGACTTGTTGTTCAAGTGGCCTCAATACTCAAGAGGGGGGTGAATTGAGTGTTAAAAACTTTTCTTTAGAATGCCTTTGAAATTGATTCCTTTTTCACAAGATATGCTTATATGCAATAGATAGCAAGAATAGTACAAGAATCAATGTAAAATAATGTGCAAATGTCACTTGGGCAATATTTCAAATACTTGGTGTGCAACACTTTAATACAAGTTGTTCAAGCAAATATAAGAGGGGCTTTCATAATCAATAATAATAATCCAACCAGATGCAATATGTAAATACAAGAGAGTAGGTAATAAAAGCTTGCAAACCAATTTAACGAGTTCCACCAACCCGGTGTACGTCTCGCCTTCAAGCAACCCACTTGAAGGACTTTCACTATTGAAGTTTAGAGATACAAGCTATGAGCAATTACAACTTCCTAGTATCCCACACTCAAGAACTCAATCCTCGCTAGCACAAGGGCAACCCACCCAATCTCTTAAACTCTCAATACCCAAAGGTTTAACCCCAACCTTTGTGACCACTCAACCTAGAGTGAATAATCTTGGTGTTTTGGTGTTTGGTTTTACAATCAATAAACTCTCTCAATAGAGTAGATAAGTAAATGAAAGAACTCTCATAATTTTCTAACTCTCAACAAGAGAGGATATACAAGTTCTAAGCTCAAAGTTTTAGAATATACAAAGAAAATGAACTCACTAAGCATAAATGCAAGTATAGATTGATTGCCTCTTGTTGTTATTTTTTATGCTTGAGTTATAGGTTCATTTATAGAGCTTTGAAGGTCCTCTTAGCCGTTGCACATCATGGTTCCAGCTTGTCTCTGCGTATAGTGGGTGTTAGATCTATGTTTCCCTCCTGAAAATGTCTTTTTAGTGATGTTTCCTACTACTTGAATCCATTCATACATTTCCAAATCGATTCAAGGCATTCTGACTTGGGCATTTTGGGCTTCCAGGGACGTGTGAATCAATTTAGGCTTTGGTGAATCGATTCAGGACATTTTGTTTTGAATTTTTGGGCTGTCAGCTTCGTGTGAATCGATTCAGGTTCTAGTTAATCTATTCAGGACATTCTGTTTTCATAATTTTGAGACTTCCAGGCCTCTGAATCGATTCATTTGTATGTGAATCGATTCAAACAATGTTGTTTGTTGTTTTTCCATACTTTTTTATGTTTCCTTGATGCATTTTGAGTCATGGTTCCTTTCCTTGATCTTCATGCATTGTTTTCTTAATTCTTTGATCATATGGGATCATGTTCTTCATGATTCCTTGAATCTTTGATTTGAGTACATTAATGTATTCTTTTGATTTATTTATTTCACTTGTTTTTAATCCATGAATGATGCTCTTCTTTGTTCTTGGATACTTGTCATTATCAAAACCTATCTACAACATACAAATACATTCTCCCCCTTTTTGATGATGACAACCAATGGCCATCTCTTGGGGTGTTAGTATTAATAAACAATATTTATGTAATAATGAGAATTTCAAGTTTTTAGAACATAGTGTGTCTCCCCCTTTGTTTTTAGTTGGATATGTATTGAATCATTGCTTTTATTCATATTCATCTAATCATACATTACTCTTATTACTCTCCCCTTTTATTTTGTGATTTAACAGAAAAGTATTCAATATCTAATATCTCTCCCCCTTTGTCATTATCAAAAACAATATAAGCTTTTAGGAAGGAAAGGAAAAATTCATTGCATAATTAAGGATTAATAATTATCAAGTTTGAACAACCGTGAAAATTAACAACATAAAATCCAAGCACGTAAAAGATAACAATGAAAAGGCCACAGAAGGGCAACAAAGTTTAAGCAAGATAACCATAAAACATATTAATGTCAAGAAAAATATAGAAAAGAAGGCCAACTAAGGTTGAGGGAATTGGAGGCTGGAGATTTGGGTAGCCAGCTCTGTGTAGCGTTCCTTCATGTTTGCTTCAAGCTTATCAAGCCGGGTGTTGATATTTGCTTCCATTGCATCAAAGCGACGATCCATATGAGTAGTGAGGCGAGCAAAAAGATCATCAGCAGGAGCGGGTGGTGGAGGTGGAGGAGTAACAGGTTCATTATCATCACGAGGAAGACGGAGATACGGCCAAAGTCCATGTTACTCAATAATGTTCATCTTGGTAAGATGAGATTTCCCAATTGGTCCTTTTGTTCTGATCAGTTCTTTGACTTCATTTTTCAGATCCACCTTGTAGTAACGAAGCAGCTTGGTGATAAAAATAGCATTTGGGAGGCGAGTAAGGTTTTGAGCATCGAGCATGTGATGCCTCACAATATTCATCCAATTGATCTCTTTCTGGTTGAGAATAGCCCAAAGCATTAGAATTTGAGACTCATTGAGTCTTGCATAATTTCCGCCTAATGGAAAGATGATTTTTACTAGAACATAGTGCAAGAGGCGATGTTCAATGCTCAGTATGCCAACGGTACTTGCAGGAGCGGTGAGATTGAAGAATGTTTTTGCCTCTAATGGGTTGTAGTTCCAGGAAGGAGAGGGTTCTTTGCCATGGAAGTGAGCATCACTTATAGGAAGTTTTCCAACTTGGTTCATGGCTTCATTGTCAAGAACAATGGTCTTGCCTTTCACTTTGGCATAATATCGACCATCTTGTAGGCGTAATATGGAGTAGAAGACACGGATCAATTCAGGGTATATAGCCATCTCCTCAAGAGCCATGAATCCAACAAGTTCTTATTGGTGAAGAGTAGGGATAAGAGGAAGACCAGAGGATTCAAAGAATGTAACATCAATCCAATATGGTGAAATCAATTGTTTTTCAGAAAAGGTGTTTTGGTACCTTTCTAATTCCTTTTGTATGGTGAAGAAGCGTGACAAATCGGAATGTTGAGGGTGTGACGCCCCAAATAATTGTAAAAGTTGATAAACGTGGATTATTATCATACATACTAGTCGTGGATAATCAAAGACATGAAATATTTATATATATAGCGGAAACGATTTAGAAAAATACAGTACATGAAACATTATATTATTACAACCCATCAAAATAAAATAAAGTCAAATTCCAAGCAATAATTCATGTAAACTCCATTCATGGCATCACTCTTCATTCTGTATAGCATTCACTGTAAAAATTAATGTAAGAGTGAGACAGAATATAGAATAAATATAAAATAAATAAAATTGCACAAACACAACCAACAAGGCATAATGATATGATGAATATGCCAAACAAGTTCATTTATAAATCTTTAATTAGTCACATGATGTCATGCTGGATCCATTTGGTTTGGTGGGAATACTGCAGTAAAAAGTCTCATAGAGACTCCAGTAGGAATTAACATAACCATGAATCCCTACACTTTCATGGCTCCTGCGAAAATAAGTGCACAAGTAGGAATTAGCATAACCATGAATCCCTACACTTTCATGGCTCCTGCAGTACCGAAGTACACAAGTAGGACTTAGCATAACCATGAATCCCTACACTCCATGGCTCCTGCAAAAATAGGGCTTAAACTCATCATAGAGTAACCCCCCACCAGGGTAGGCAATCATGGAACCCCTAAATTCCATGGTGCATCCAAATGCTTATGATGCATAAATGCCTTTAATTCTTTTTATCATTTAACATACCATGATATCAATATTTCCAAAACCACTTGGAAAACCACAAGTCCTCAAAGGAAACATCACATATAATAATTTTCAGAATCATGGATTTACTGTTTCAACCACATGTATCAATATCCGCAAGGCATTCATGTATATATATATATATATATATATATATATATATATATCAATTTAGTCATTCGTAATTATTCACCACCAAAGTATACAAACTGTATGATACTCATTAGACACTCAACATCATCCATAATAATTCATAGTCACTCAAGAATTCAATAATAAATTGTTACCCATAGGGAAAATATCATTTTCATCCATAATAACCATTATAAGTAAATTTCAGCATTTCCAACAGCGACATACGTTAGTAAAACAATCATAAAATGAGCAAATCAAAACCTTTTCAAGTGATTCCACTTTATATAGTTCAATAATAAAATTATCTACAACTTTAATGAAGACCATAATTTTAAATTCCAAACAGAAACACCACTTATTCACAGAATACAAAACTGCCTCAAAGAGAGTTTTCAAAACGTACATATGTTAGTATTTTTAACATTTCTGGAGCTACAAAAATAATTTTGGAATGGTACCAGTTTTAAATTACTCCTAACACAAATATCTATAACTTTCATGAAGACACTGATCATTAATTCTCACCATAAAATTCCCAGTTTTAAAAATAAAATTCGTATTTCAGATTAACAGAATTACAGCTTATACATACTTCAGTATTTTAGGCATAACTCGAGCTACAAAAATCCTTTTGACTTGAAATCAATTTCTATAGATCCATAACATAAATATATACAACTTTCATGAGACATCAAAGTCTAAAAACGTATTTATAATTCCCAAAATATTCATATATGCACAAAACACAAGATAAGTATTTCAATCGGACATGCTGTAGTATTTTGATCATAACTCATGCTATACATATCCTATTCAGTCGGTTCAGGTCTCAAAATTCACATAACAAGAAGATCTACAACTTTGATGAAGATACCAATCACTAATTCTCAACACAAAATTCCCAGTTTTAAAAATAAAATTCGTATCTCAAGTTAACAGATTTACAGCTTGAACATACTTCGGTATTTTAGGTATAACTCGAGCTATAAAAATCATTTTGACTTGAAACTACTTTCTACAGATCCATAACATAAATATCTACAATTTCATACGACATAAAAGGCTGATTATGCATGTATAAATCCCAGAATTTTAATATATACACAAAACATAGGATAAATATTCCACACGGACATGCTGTAGTATTTTGGCTATAACTTTTGCTATACATATTCAAATCAATCGGTTCAGGTCTCAAAATTCACATAACAAAAAAATCTACAACTTTGATGAAGAAGTCAAAATCCAATTCATAAGTTTTCAGCTTCAAAATTGAGTAACAAAATACAAAAATAAAACTGAAATCCTAGGACAGCATACAATTCTACCCATTTCATAATCATTCACAACCCTGTCCCCTCTTACTTGGATTGAAGATAGTTGGCTGATTGAAAATGGTCTCCTTGCTGTCCTAGCTTCAGATCGAAGGGCCTTGATGGAGAAGAGTAAATGAGAGTTTCAGAAGAGGTGTGTTTGTTTAATAAGGCAAAGGCAGTGGGAGACAAGCTTTCCATGAGTGGGTTTCTAGTGGGCTGTTAGTGGGAAATAATGGTGGTTAGATAGAAAGTGAGCTCTATTTCTGCCGGCCTATATGCTAGAGTGTGCATGATTGATTTAGATATATTAAAATATGCAATAGATGACAAAATTGGAGTCAAAACGTTAATCCTGACACTGAATACCGACTGAAATTCCACTCGGTCAGCCTCTAAACCGACTGGAAACTGCTAGTCGTGTGAAGAAGAAGGGAAGCCGAGTCCCCCTTGCTCAAGCGAATACCGACTCACTTGAGCGGGTGTCATACAATGCACTGGCAGAGGGGGTTTCGCTCAAGCGAATACCGACTCGCTTGAGTGAGACTCACAAGCCTCGCTTAAGCGAGGAATTCATTCGCTTAAGCAAAATCCGACCAGAGGTAGTCATTCCCCAAACCGACTCCTCTTACTCGGTTTTCACTCGGCACAATTTATTCCCAACCGAGTCATTCTTCACTCAGTTTTTCACTCAGCAATATATATCAAAACCGAGTCAACTCTCAATCTGTCCACTTGGCATCATCACTCAAGTCTGAGTCATCTCAGTCAGTTTTTCACTCAGTTAACTCATTCCAGACCGACTCAAAGCTCTCAAGTTCCCACTCGGCAGAAACTTCTTAAACCAACTCAACTCTTAATCAGTTCGTACTCGGTGAATTACCTCAAAACTGACTCTTCTTTCTTGTAGTCATTCACTCAGCAATTAACACACCACTCAATCAGTGGTCCACCTAGTATAATAATCCAGTCCGAGTCCTCTCTCACTCAGACTTCTGCTCGGTAAATCCATTCCAAATCCGAGTCTCCACACACACACGGTTCCACTCGGTAAGACTTTTCAGAAACCGATTCTCCCTCATAGTTGTCCACTCACTCAGAATCTCATTCCAGGATTGACACATCTGGGTAATCATACACTGTGTGTCCCCAGTCAGAACCCTGCCACTCGGAAATACATTTTCCTCTATACTTCACTCAAAAATGAAGGCACTCAGTGAATTTTCGTTCAGAATTGCATTGTTTAACCATGCTTGACTCAGAAACGAGTCACTGGAAAAATACTTGACTCGGTAATGAATCTTTCTAAGATATTTGACTCGGAAATGAGTCATTCAGAGTTAATTGACTCGGATATGAGTCATTTGAAGGCATTTGACTCGGCAGTGGGTCATTCCAAGGTGAGTCTCTCAGATTCTCTCACCCAGAAGTGGTTCTATCAGTCCCACTTCACACATAAGTGTCTCTGGGGCAAGAATTCCACTCGGAATAAACCCTCCCGACCATGTTCCGCTCGGAAAACATAACTTCACTCGGAAATTTAAACTTTCACTCGTAACAGAGTTCCTTTTTCACTCGGACAGTTCTTTCTAAGGCATTTCCACTCGGAAAAAGAATATTATATCTAAAGGTCTATATAAATTCCATAATTATACTCCAAAAATGGAATTTTTGAAGTAATATAAGCCATCCATTGGATATTTTATTCGTTGATTATTACTTACAGACCTTCTATACTTCATAATTTACAAAATGAGACAGTTATTAAAAACAGGATGTTACATTTCTCCCACCCTAATAAAAATTTTGTCCTCGAAATTTAATATGACGCATTCTTTAGTGAAACAATTCTGGGTATTGCGTCCTCATAGCATCTTCATGCTCCCAAGTCAGAGTTACATTATTTCCTTGTTTCCATGCAACCTTCACTAATGGTACATTCTTGTTTCTCAGGTGTTTAATCGACCTTTCTATGATCTGTGTGGGTTCTGTAGGGATGGTCAGATTTTCTCTAACTTCAACATCATCATTAGCAATCACATGTGTGGGGTCTTGTACATACTTCCTCAATTGTGATACATGAAACACATTGTGCAAATTTACAAGATGAGGAGGAAGTGCAATCTGATAAGCCACTGTGCCAATTCTCTTTAGAATTTCATATGGTCCAATGAATCTTGGACTTAACTTCTTACTCTTCAATGCTCGACCAATCCCCTTGTGAGGTGAAACCTTCAAAAATACATGATCACTAACCTGGAATTCAAGTGGTTTCCTCCTTTTATCATAATAGTGCTTTTGTCTATCTTGGGATGCCTTCATCTTCTCTCTGATTATTTCTATTTGTTCAGTAGTCTGCTGTATAATTTCAGGTCCTAACGCCAAACTTTCACCAGTTTCTAACCAACAAAGGGGCGTTCGACACTTTCTACCATACAATGCTTCAAATGGAGCCATACCAATACTGCTATGGTAACTATTGTTATACGTGAATTCAATTAGTGGAAGAAACTGCTCCCAACTACCACAATGTTCAAGTACACAAGATCACAGTAAGTCTTCCAAACTTTGTATGGTACGCTCTGACTGTCCATCTGTTTGGGGATGATAAGCTGAACTTAATCGAAGTCTCGAACCCAACTCCTGATGTAAGCTTCCTGAGAATCGGGAAGTAAACCTCGGATCTCTATCTGACACAATACTGGATGGTACACCATGAAGTCTCACGATCTCTTTCATATATAATTGTGCCAACTTTTGTAGAGAATTCTTCATATTCATTGGAAGGAAGTGAGCAGACTTAGTCAATCTGTCTACAATAACCCAGATTGTATCATTTCCTGAACGTGTCCTTGGTAAACCTGACACAAAGTCCATTGAAATGTCATCCCATTTCCAGACAGGAATCTCCAATGGTTGTAGTTCACCAGATGGCTTTTGATGTTCCACTTTGGCTTTTTGACACACCAGACATGAAGACACATATTCAGCTATTTCTTTTTTCATCCTTGGCCACCAAAAGCTTTTCTTCAGATCTTGATACATCTTAGTTGATCCAGGATGAATGCTCAACATACTTTTATGCGCTTCTTCTAGGATTATTCTTCTTAGATTAGTATCATCTGGTACACAAATTATGCTTCTGATTCTCTAAATTCCATCTGATCCTTCTTGTAATCCCATATCCTTTTCGTTCGCCTACAACTCTCTCAACTCCTATAATTGCAAGTCCTCTGTCTGCCTTTCACCTATCAGCTTCAGAAAATCATTGGTTATCTTCAAAGTTCCTAAAGTCATACTTTTTGAAGATTTCAACTCCACACCCAAGTTCATATCTCTGAATTGTTTTATCATCTCCATTTCTTTTACCATTAAAGATGCCATATGAATGGATTTCCTGCTAAGTGCATCTGCTACCGTATTTGCTTTTCCTGGATGGTACTTCAAATCAAAATCATAATCTTTAAGAAACTCCATCCACCTACGCTGCCTCATATTTAATTCCTTCTGATCGAACAAATACTTTAAGCTCTTGTGGTCACTGAACACTTCAAACTTGACTCCATACAAATGGTGTCTCCAGATTTTCAGAGCAAATACCACTGCTGCCAATTCTAGATCATGCGTCGGGTAGTTCATCTCATGTGGTTTCAACTGTCTAGAAGCATAGGCAACCACCTTCCATTGTTGCATCAAAACACAACCTAAGCCCATCTTAGAAGCATCGCAATAAATCACAAAGTCTTATTGTGGATTAGCAAAGTTAAAACTGGAGCAGATGTAAGCTTTGTTTTTAGTTCCTGGAAACTTTTCTCACACTCTGGAGTCCAAGCAAAAGGTTGATTCTTCCGGGTTAGATGAGTCATTGGTAGGGTAATTCGAGAAAACCCCTCAAAGAATCTCCGATAATAACTAGCTAACCCTAGGAAGCTTCGTATTTCAGTGACTGAAGTAGGTCTCTCCCAGTTTGTTACAGCTTCTATTTTAGAAGGTTCCATAGACACTCATTCGTTTGAGATTACATGGCCTAGGAACTTTACCTCTTTTAACTAGAATTCACATTTAGACAACTTAGCATACAACAACTGCTTCTCTTTCAGAATCTGCAATACCACTCGAAGATGCTTTTCATGCTCCTCCCATGTCTTGGAATAAATCAGAATGTCATCAATGAAGATAATAACAAATTGATCCAAGTATGAATGAAACACTCGATTCATGTAATCTATGAATACAGCTGGGGCATTGGTTACTCTGAAGGGCATCACAAGATACTCGTAATGACCATAGCGTGTTCTAAAGGCTGTCTTCGGAATATCCTCAGACTTGACACGAATCTGATGGTATCCTGATCGTAGATCAATCTTGGAAAATACAGTAGCACCTCTCAATTGATCTATCAAATCATCAATTCTAGGCAAAGGATATCTATTCTTCACCGTCAATTTGTTCAACTGACGATAATCTACACATAATCTCATGCTTCCATCTTTCTTCTTGACAAGTAATACTGGCGCTCCCCATGGTGACACACTAGGCCTGATGAAATGTTTCTCCAACAACTCCTTAATTTGCTTCTTCAGTTCTGCCAGTTCAATAGGTGACATACGATATGGGGCCTTAGATACTGGTTCTGCTCCTGGAATTAAATCAATTGAGAATTCTATCTCGCGTTCTGGAGGTAAACTTGAGATATCCTCAGGAAATACTTCAGGGAATTCAGAAACAACTGGCATCTCGATTGCTTTAGATTCACCATCTCCTTTGGAAAGAGTAAACAAGGCAAATAATTGAATTTCACCTTGTAAGGAAAAGATCTTGAGATTGTCAGAAATAAGATTTTCGTCTGATGGAAATATCACGGTCTTGTTATGACAATCCACCAAGACTCGATTCGCCGATAACCAGTTCATCCCTAGAATTACTTCCAGATCCTTCAAAGGTAAACAAACAAGATCGACAAGAAAATTTCTACCTTCTATGAGCACAGAACAATTGTTACACACCTTAGTAGTCCTAAGTTGTGTACCGGTAGGAGTGGAAACAGTCAGATCATATATCATAGACTTCACAGGTAATTGAAGACGTCTGACACACTCCTCAGAAATAAAAGAATGAGTAGCACCAGAATCAAACAACACAGATAAAATAGTACCATTGATCTCACACTTACTTTGCACAAGATCGTCTGCTTGGTCTGCCTCTGAACCACTGATGGCAAAGACTCTTCCTGTTGCCGGTTGCAATCTTTGGTCTGTTGACCCCCTATTCTGTCTTGGAGATTGATCAGCACGCGTGTTTCCTCCACGACCTCCCTGATAATCGGAACCTCTTTGATGATTCATAGTGTTGTTGTTGTTGTTTTGGCGGTTCTGGGGGCAATTTGGACTGATGTGACCTTTCTGATTACAACGATAGCAAGTGACATCTTCAAGACATCTATTACAATCACGTATATGATGGTTACCTCCGCACTTTAGACATCTCATATTGTTACGTCTTTCAGAAGATGATGATGATGATCCTTCCTTGAAACGACTTGGATAGAACGATCCTCTCCTTTTGAAAGCAACGGGTTATGGTTTCAGTTGTCTATTGGCCTTTTCTTGTGCCAACCTGGCTTGGTGATTTTCTTCAAAAATTCGGCATTTATTAATCAAGATGGGGAAACTCCGAATTTCTTGATATCCGATAGCCTCTTTGATTTCAAGATTCAGCCCGTTCTCGAATTTGACACATTTTGAGGCTTCAGCACCAGCTTGTTGAAAAGGAGGGTAAAAGAGAGATAATTCCTCAAATTTCGCAGCATACTCACCAATAGACATTGAGCCTTGTTTTAGCTCCATAAATTCCAGCTCTTTTCGGCTTTTCACACTCGCTGGAAAATATTTCTCCAGGAAATAGTCTTTGAAGTTGATCTAGTCCAAAGGTCTGTCATTTTCAATCATACGAGTTCTGGTATGTATCCACCAATTTTCTGCTTCCTCAACCATCATATAAGTGGCATACTCCACCTTTTCAAATTCTGTGCAGGGAAAGGCTCGGAAGATGTGCTCCATTTCCTTAACCCATAGGTATGCTACCTCCGATTATAACCTCCTTTGAATTATGATGGCTTCCTTTTTAGGAAGTGATCTAACCCGTGAAGTCCTCCAACACTTCTCGGTTGATTTTGTCTTTCTACGGCTTCAGCCAAGCGGTTGAATGCAGCTGCCATATCGTTGTTGTTGTTGTTGTTCTTGTTGTTTCTTGCCATCCTACATTCGTAGTTTGGTTTATAATAATTCTAAGGGGAAATATATTGTATTATAACATAACTATAAGTATTCTACAGTTTATCAGTTAAGCAATAAATTGTATAACACATTTATCATATTACCAAACAGTAATCAAACAAATTATTTTGTAATTTATCAGTTAGGCAAATCATATAGCACATACTTAACATAGTTTTAAACAAGTAATCAAACAATTCACATAGTATATCAAGAATGAATACATGTCATAGCAATTGGTCCTGAATTTTTGAAAATGCTTTGATAACACCAATGTGACACCCCAAATAATTTCCTGAATAAATTTTTCACGTTTTAAAAATCATTTTTGAAATTTGTAATAAGTCATGTAAAAGTTGATAAACGCGGATTATTATCATACATACTAGTCGTGGATAATCAAAGTCATGAAATATTTATATATATAGCGGAAACGATTTAGAAAAATACAGTACATGAAACATTATATTATTACAACCCATCAAAATAAAATAAAGTCAAATTCCAAGCAATAATTCACGTAAACTCCATTCATGGCATCACTCTTCATTCTGTGTAGCATTCACTGTAAAAATTAATGTAAGAGTGAGACAGAATATAGAATAAATATAAAATAATTAAAATTGCACAAACACAACCAACAAGGCATAATGATATGATGAATATGCCAAACAAGTTCATTTATAAATCTTTAATTAGTCACATGATGTCATGCTAGATCCATTTGGTTTGGTGGGAATACTGCAGTAAAAAGTCTCATAGAGACTCCAGTAGGAATTAGCATAACCATGAATCCCTACACTTTCATGGCTCCTGCGAAAATAAGTGCACAAGTAGGAATTAGCATAACCATGAATCCCTCACTTTCATGGCTCCTGCAGTACCGAAGTACACAAGTAGGACTTAGCATAACCATGAATCCCTACACTCCATGGCTCCTGCAAAAATAGGGCTTAAACTCATCATAGAGTAACCCCCCACCAGGGTAGGCAATCATGGAACCCCTAAATTCCATGGTGCGTCCAAATGCTTATGATGCATAAATACCTTTAATTCTCTTTATCATTTAACATACCATGATATCAACATTTCGAAAACCACTTGGAAAACCACAAGTCCTCAAAGGACACATCACATATAATAATTTTCAGAATCATGGATTTACTGTTTCAACCACATGTATCAATATCCGCAAGGCATTCATGTATATATATATATATATATATATATATATATATATCAATTTAGTCATTCATAATTATTCACCACCAAAGTATACAAACTGTATGATACTCATTAGACACTCAACATCATCCATAAGAATTCATAGTCACTCAAGAATTCAATAATAAATTGTTACCCATAGGGAAAATATCATTTTCATCCATAATAACCATTATAAGTAAATTTCAGCATTTCCAACAGCGACATACGTTAGTAAAACAACCATAACATGAGCAAATCAAAACCTTTTCAAGTGATTCCACTTTCTGTAGTTCAATAATTAAATTATCTACAACTTTAATGAAGACCATAATTTCAAATTCCAAACAGAAACACCACTTATTCATAGAATACAAAACTGCCTCAAAGAGAGTTTTCAAAACGTACATATGTTAGTATTTTCAACATTTTTGGAGCTACAAAAATAATTTTGGAATGGTACTAGTTTTAAATTACTCCTAACACAAATATCTATAAATTTGATGAAGACACTGATCACTAATTCTCACCATAAAATTCCCAGTTTTAAAAATAAAATTCATATTTCAGATTAACAGAATTACAGCTTATACATACTTCAGTATTTTAGGCATAACTCGAGCTACAAAACTCGTTTTGCCTTGAAACCACTTTATATAGATCCATAACATAAATATATACAACTTTCATGAAGACATCAAAGTCTAAAAACGTATTTATAATTCCCAAAATATTCATATATGCACAAAACACAAGATAAGTATTTCAATCGGACATGCTGTAGTATTTTGATCATAACTCATGCTATACATATTCAATTCAGTCAGTTCAGGTCTCAAAATTCACATAACAAGAAGATCTACAACTTTGATGAAGATACCAATCACTAATTCTCACCACAAAATTCCCAGTTTTAAAAATAAAATTCGTATCTCAAGTTAACAGATTTACAGCTTGAACATACTTCAGTATTTTAGGTATAACTCGAGCTACAAAAATCATTTTGACTTGAAACTACTTTCTACAGATCCATAATACAAATATCTACAACTTTCATGCAACATCAAAGGTTGATTATGCATGTATAAGTCCCAGAATTTTAATATATACACAAAATATAGGATAAATATTCCACACGGACATGCTGTAGTATTTTGGCTATAACTTTTGCTATACATATTCAAATCAATCGGTTCAGGTCTCAAAATTCACATAACAAAAAGATCTACAACTTTGATGAAGAAGTCAGAATCCAATTCATAAGTTTTCAGCTTCAAAATTGAGCAACAAACTACAAAAATAAAACTGGAATCCTAGGACAGCATACAATTCTACCCATTTCATAATCATTCACAACCCTGTCCCCTCTTACTTGGATTGAAGATAGTTGGCTGATTGAAAATGGTCTCCTTGCTGTCCTAGCTTCAGATCGAAGGGCCTTGATGGAGAAGAATAAATGAGAGTTTCAGAAGAGGTGTGTTTGTTTAATAAGGCAAAGGCAGTGGGAGACAAGCTTTCCATGAGTGGGTTTCTAGTGGGCTGTTAGTGGGAAATATTGGTGGTTAGATAGAAAGTGAGCTCCATTTCTGCCGGCCTATATGCTAGAGTGTGCATGATTGATTTAGATATATTAAAATATGCAATAGATGACAAAATTGGAGTCAAAACGTTAATCCTGACACTGAATACCGACTGAAATTCCACTCGGTCAGCCTCTAAACCGACTGGAAACTGCCAGTCGTGTAAAGAAGAAGGGAAGCCGAGTCCCTCTCGCTCAAGCGAATACCGACTCACTTGAGTGGGTGTCATACAATGCACTGGCAGAGGGGGTTTCGCTCAAGCGAATACCGACTCGCTTGAGTGAGACTCACAAGCCTCGCTTAAGCGAGGAATTTATTCGCTTAAGCGAAATCCGACCAGAGGTAGTCATTCCCCAAACCGACTCCTCTTACTCGGTTTTCACTCGGCACAATTTATTCCCAACTGAGTCATTCTTCACTCAGTTTTTCACTCAGCAATATATATCAAAACCGAGTCAACTCTCAATCTGTCCACTTGGCATCATCACTCAAGTCCGAGTCATCTCAGTCAGTTTTTCACTCAGTTAACTCATTCCAGACCGACTCAAAGCTCTCAAGTTCCCACTCGGCAGAAACTTCTTAAACCGACTCAACTCTTAATCAGTTCACACTCGGTGAATTACCTCAAAACTGACTCTTCTTTCTTGTAGTCATTCACTCAGCAATTAACACATCACTCAATCAGTGGTCCACCTAGTATAATAATCCAGTCCGAGTCCTCTCTCACTCAGACTTCCGCTCGGTAAATCCATTCCAAATCCGAGTCTCCACACACACACGGTTCCACTCGGTAAGACTTTTCAGAAACCGATTCTCCCTTATAATTGTCCACTCACTCAGAATCTCATTCCAGGATTGACACATCTGGGCAATCATGCATCGTGTGTCCCCAGTCGGAACCCTACAACTCATAAATACATTTTCCTCTATACTTCACTCGACAATGAAGGTACTCAGTGAATTTTTGTTCAGAATTACAATGTTTAATCATGCTTGACTCAGAAACGAGTCACTGGAAAAATACTTGACTCGGTAATGAGTCTTTCTAAGATATTTGACTCGGAAATGAGTTATTCAGAGTTAATTGACACGGAAATGAGTCATTTGAAGGCATTTGACTCAGCAGTGAGTCATTCCAAGGTGAGTCTCTCAGATTCTCTCACCCAGAAGTGGTTCTATCAGTCCCACTTCACACATAAGTGTCTCTGGGGCAAGAATTCCACTCGGAATAAACCCTCCCGGCCATGTTCCACTCGGAAAACACAACTTCACTCGGAAATTTAAACTTTCACTCGGAACAGAGTTCTTTTTTCACTCGGATAGTTCTTTCTAAGGCATTTCCACTCGGAAAAAGAATATTATATCTAAAGGTCTATATAAATTCCATAATTATACTCCAAAAATGAAATTTTTAAAGTAATATAAGCCATCCATTGGATATTTTATTCATTGATTATTACTTACAGACCTTCTATACTTCATAATTTATAAAATAGGACTATTATTAAAAACAGGATGTTACAAAGGGACGGAGGAACCAGCAACATTTGCCCTTTGTTTCTTTCTTGGTTGGGAGGATGAAGCCATGAGGAATGGAGGTTGGGAGAGGAGGTTTTTAGAGAGACAAAAAGAGGGTTTTAGAGAGAAGGAGGAGAAAAAGAGTAAGGGAATATGAGTGGAATGAAGAAATAAGCCCAAAACAGCATAAAATAGGTAAAATTAGTTGAGTGAATCGATTCAGAGTGTCTGTGAATCGATTCAGACGTTGCTGGTTATAAGAATTAGGGGGTATCAGGGGTTTGAATTGATTCAAACTGCACGTGAATCGATTCAGACCTCTTTGTTTATGAAAAATTGAAGAATCATGTCTTTGAATCGATTCAGGGGATGGTTGAATCAATTCAATCGATTCTGTTTCCCTTTGAATTGTAGTTTTGAACTGCTGAATCGATTCGAGGCACAGGGAAACGCTTTTGGATAATCAAAAACTTTATTTTTATGAATCTTTTTGCCTTCTATATCAATCAAAAACTTATGAGCAACATCTTACTTAATTATTAGTGCAATTTGAGACTCAATTAATGCATTATTCATGTATAAGAATCATGAACTTTATAAAGTAATCAATGGACAAATACATATTCAACTTAAGAAACATCTATGGACAAATTTTACACCAATTCATTTGAAAGAAGACATCTTTAAAATTCCTAATTCTCTCCTAATGTTTATGAATTATACCTTTGTAAGTGGTTTTATGAATATGTCAGCTAATTGCTTAGAGGTTTCAACATGTTCAAGCACACAGTCACCCTTTAACACATGGTCTCTAATGAAATGATGTCTAATCTCAATATGTTTGGTTCTAGAATGCATCACAGGATTCTTTGAAATATTTATGGCACTTATGTTATCACATTTGAGAGGCACATGGTCTAACATAACACCAAAGTCAAGAAGTTGTTGCCTCATCCAAAGAATTTGAGCACAACAACTACCAGCTGCAACATACTCTGCCTTAGCTGTGGACAATGCAACACTTACTTGTTTCTTGCTATGCCAAGATACAAGAGAACAACTAAGCAAGTGACAAGTACCACTAGTACTTTTTCTGTCAAGTTTGCATCCTGTAAAGTCAGAATCAGAGTAACCAACAAGAGTGCATTCAACCCCTTTGGGGTACCATAAACTAACATCTTGAGTTCCAACCAAGTATTTCATCATTCATTTTACGGTAGTTAAGTATGATTCTTTTGGACATGCTTGATATCTAGCACACATACAAACAACAAACATGATATCCGGTCTACTAGCGGTTAAGTAAAGTAAGGATCCAATCATACCTCTATATTTTGTAAGTTCTACATCCTTACTTTTCTCATCCTTGTCTAAATAACATGAGGTGCTCATAGGTGTGGCAATTTCATTTGCCTTGTCCATGTTGAATTTCTTTAGCAGCTCTTTGCAATATTTGGATTGACTAATGAATGTACCTTCTTTGGTTTGCTTAATTTGTAGTCCAAGGAAGAATATAAGCTCTCCCATCATGGACATTTCAAATTCATCCTGCATTAGTTTGGCAAACTCCTTGCAAAGTGATTCATTAGTGGCACCAAAAATGATATCATCCATATAGATTTATACCAATAGTATGTCATTCTTTTTGTGCTTAATAAATAATGTTGTGTCAACCTTTCCTCTTTCAAAGTTGTTTTCTGAAAGGAATTTGCTTAACATTTTATACCAAGCTCTTGGAGCTTGTTTTAAACCATACAGTGCTTTTCTTAGTTTGAAAACATGATTTGGAAATTGATAGTTTTCAAAACCAAGAGGTTGATCAACATATAATTCTTCTTGAATATATCAATTCAAGAAGGCACTCTTGACATCCATTTGGTACAATTTGAAATCTCTACAGCATGCAAATGCCAATAATAATCTAATAGCTTCTAATCTAGCTATGGGAGCATACGTTTCTTCATAGTCAATTCCTTCTTCTTGATTGTAACCCTTAGTTACTAGCCTAGCTTTGTTTCTAGTTATTACTCCACTTTTATCTAGTTTGTTCCTAAATACCCATTTAGTTCCTATTATTTAGTGATCATTGGGTCTTGGCACTAGTTCCCAAACTTCATTTCTTTCAAATTGATTTAGTTCTTCTTGCATGGCCAATGTCCAATGTTCATCAATAATAGCTTCATCAATGGTTTTAGGTTCCATTTGAGAAACAAATGCTAAATGATTGCAAGTATTAAAAGAGCGGCGCGTACTTACACCTTTAGTGATATCACCTATAATGTTATCCAAAGGATGGTCTTTTGAGGTGATCCACTCCTTTTATTGAGCTTGATCATTTTGTGTTGCATCTCCTTCATTTTTGTTTTCCTTTTTGTCATTCAAGCTTAGTTCTTGAAGAGTACCTACAAGGTCATCAACATCTTCCTTTCTTAGAGGGTTATGGTTATTTTCATCAAATTTCACATGAATTGATTCTTTAATAGTACTAGTTTGTTTGTTAAAGACTCGATAAGATTTACTTGATAATGAATAGCCAAGAAAGATTGCCTCATCAGCTTTTGCATCAAATTTTCCTAGATTATCCTTTCCATTGTTAAGTACAAAGCATTTGCATCCAAAAATATAAAAATAGGAAATATTAGGTTTTCTTCCTTTGTAGAGTTCATAGGGGTTTTCTTTAGAATAGACCTTATCAAACATCTATTCATAACATGACAAGCGGTGTTTACTGCATCGGCCCAAAAATGTTTTGAAACGTTATTTTCATTTAACATGGTTCTTGCAAGCTCCACCAAAGATCTATTTTTCCTTTTAACTACCCTATTTTGTTGTAGAGTTCTAGGAGCTGAAAAATTATGACCAATACCATGTTTTTCGCAAAATTTCTCAAATAGTTGATTTTCAAATTCTCCCCCATGATCGGTTCTTATGGATGCAATCTTTGAATTTTGTTCATTTTGGATAATCTTGGCTAGTTTCTTGAATGCATGATATGCTTTATTTTTATGAGCAAGAAACAAGGTCCATGTATATCTAGAATAGTCATCTATAATTACAAGACCATAGTAATTGCCACCAAAGCTCTTGACCTTAGAGGGTCCAAATAAATCCATGTGTAAAAGTTGTAAAGGCCTTTGAGTAGAAACAACGTTTTTAGCTTGAAAGGATGCCTTTACTTGTTTTTCCTTTTGACATACATCACAAAATTTATTTTCAAACTTTAGCTTTGGCAAACCAATCACTAATTCTTTAGAAACAAGTTTATTTAGATGGTCTATATGTATGAGTTATTCTTCTATGCCATAGCCATGATTCATCCTCTCTAGTCATGAAGCATTGTACATCATTTGAAGACAAACTATCAACATCAATCATGTAAATATTATCAATTCTTTTACCAACAAACTTAACTTTCTTATTTAGCTTATTTTCAATTATGCAACAATTAGATTCAAATAATACTCTATATCCTTTATCATATAATTGACTTATGTTAAGCAAGTTATGTTTGAGTCCTTCAACATATAATACATCACTAATTGAAATAAAGGAATTTTTACCAATGTTTCCAATGCCAAGTATTCTTCCTTTGGTATTATCCCCATAAGTGATGCTTCCTTTTCTTTTGGGAGTGAAAGTTATGAATTTGCTCATATCTCCCGTCATGTGCTTTGAACACCCACTATCCAAGTACCAATGGGTGTTGCTTACCTTGAAGCATACCTAAAAAATAAAATTAGTTTAGAGAACTTGGTACCCATTTTATGTTGGGTCCTTTTGGTTAGCTTGTGGTGATGTCCCTTTGGGAACCCACACCTTTCTTACCACTTTTGGTCCAAGTTTTCTAATATGGAAATTTAAAGCATCATGTCTTTTAGCACCACAATGATTGCATTAGTGAAGTGATGAAGATTTTCTTGGTGGTACAAAGAAGTTTTCGTAATGCTTTTCCTTTTTGGTAGAATTGTATCCTAATCCAGTTTTGTCAAACATGCATCTTTGATTTTCAAGTAATACATTCAAATTATCTCTACCATTTGTAAATTTTTCTAAGGTTTTATTTAAATCTAAGACCTTAGTTTGTAGGATGTCACATTTCTTTACAAAATCACAAGGTTTATTCTTGGATCATGCTTGAACATTTACTAATCCCTTTTTCAAATATTCATTTTCTTTGCCAAGTTCTACAAGATGCATTTCAAGAGTATCAATAGTTTTCCTAGATAACTTATACTTGTTTGAGATTTTAACAAACTTGTCATACAATTCCTCAAATGCATCTAGCAATTTATTTCTATCTAAATCAAGAAAACTTACCTCATCATCTTCATCTTGATGATTTGCCATGAGGCATAGGTTGGCTTCCTCGTTTTTGGATTTGTCTAAACTACTTATCTCATTTTCATCCCAAGCAATGTAAGCTCTTCTTCTTCCTCTTTTCTCTTTGTTCTTCTTCTTGAGATTTGGACAATCCACCTTGAAGTGCCCTTCCTTACCATACTCAAAGCAATTTAGTGAGGAAGAATTTTCATTTGAGATTGGTGTCTTACCTTGAGGTTTGAAGCTCTTTTGGAAGCGTTTGTTTCTCATAAACTTTCTGAAATACTTCACAAACATTCCAAACTCTTCTTCTTCATCAAGCTCACTACTGGATTCTTCTTCATTGATAGAAGTAGCCTTGAGAGCTAGACCTTTCTTCTTGGAAGATTTTTCTTCCTTTTCTGCCATCTTCAATTCTTTCAACTCTTGTTCCTGTTCTTGTAACTTACCAAATAGTGTAGCAAGAGACATTTCATTGATGCTTGGTGAATGTTTCATGGCGGTGACAAGAGGTTGCCATTCCCTGGTGAGACTTTTTAACACTTTATGAATAAGTTCTTTGTTAGTGTAGGTCTTGCCAAGAGTAATGAGATGATTTATGATAAGGGTGAACCTCTCTTGTATATCAACAATTGTTTCTCCAGAATTTAATCTAAAGCTTTCATACTGATTAGTTAAGGTACTAATCTTAGAGTCTTTAACATCACTTGTACCTTTATGGGTTATTTGTAACGTATCCCACATATCCTTAGCGGATTTACATGTAACTACTCTAAAGAGTTCATCAGGGCCTAAAGATAAGGTGATTAGATTTTTGGCTTTATAGTTATATTGGACTTTCTTTTCTTCTTCGCTAGTCCAATCATCCATCAATTTTTCTACTTGTTTACAATCTACAATATGCATGGGTATGAAAGGACCATTTTCAATTGCATTCCAAACTTTAAGGTCAATAGATTGTACAAAAATTTTTATCCTTTCTTTCCAAAAAGCATAGCCTTCCCTATTGAAAGTAGGAGGTCTATTTGTGGCACCATCCTCAGGAAAAAGATTTAGAGAATTAGAGGCCATTGTTCTCTTGAAGCTGTTAAGCTTGATCTACCAAGCGTCAAGCTCTGATACCACTTGTTGTTCAAGTGGCCTCAATACTCAAGAGGGGGGGGGTGAATTGAGTATTAAAAACTTTTCTTTAGAATGCCTTTGAAATTGATTCCTTTTTCACAATAGATAGCAAGAATAGTACAAGAATCAATGTAAAACAATGTGCAAATGTCACTTGGGCAATATGTCAAACACTTGGTGTGCAACACTTTAATATAAGTTGTTCAACCAAATATAAGAAGGGCTTTTCATAATCAATAATAATAATCTAACCAGATGTAATTTGTAAATGTAAGAGAGTAGGGAAGAGAAGCTTGCAAACCAATTTAACGAGTTCCACCAACCCGGTGTACGTCTCGCCTTCAAGCAACCTACTTGAAGGATTTCCACTATTGAAGTTTAGAGATACAAGCTATGAGAAATTGCAGCTTCCTAGTGTCCCACACTCAAGAACTCAATCCTCATTAGCACAAGGGCAACCTACCTAATCTCTCAAACTCCCAATACCCAAAGGTTTAACCTTAACCTTTGTGACCACTCAACCTAGAGTGAATAATCTTGGTGTTTTGGTGTTTGGTTTTACAATTAATAAACTCTCTCAATAGAGTAGATAAGCAAATGAAAGAACTCTCATAATTTTCTAACTCTCAGCAAGAGAGGATATACAAGTTTTAAGCTCAAAGTTTCAGAATATACAAGGAAAATGAACTCACTAAGCATAAATGCAAGTATAGATTGATTGCCTCTTGTTGGTGTTTTTTGTGCTTGAGTTAGAGGTCCATTTATAGAGCTTTGAAGGTCCTCCTAGCCGTTGCACATCATGGTTCCAGCTTGTCTCTGCGTATAGTGGGTGTTAGATCTATATTTCCCACCTGAAAATGTTTTTTTAGTGATGTTTCCTACTACTTGAATCCATTCATACATTTCCAAATCGATTCAAGGCATTCTGATTGGGCATTTTGCGCTTCCAGGGACGTGTGAATCGATTCAGGCTTTGGTGAATCGATTCAGGACATTCTATTTTGAATTTTTGGGCTGTCAGCTTCATATGAATCGATTCAGGCTCTGGTGAATCGATTCAGGACATTTTGTTTTCATAATTTTGAGACTTCTAAGCCTCTGAATTGATTCAGGACATTTTTTTTCCATGCTTTTTGATGTTTCCTTGATGCATTTTGAGTCATGGTTCGTTTCCTTAATCTTCATGCATTATTTTCTTGATTCTTTGATCATATAGGATCATGTTCTTCATGATTCCTTGAATATTTAATTTGAGTACATCAAATGTATTCTTTTGATTTATTTATTTCACTTGTTTTTGATCCATGAATGATGCTCTTCTTAATCTTGGATACTTGTCATTATCAAAACCTATCTACAACATGCAAATACAAGACTCATTTTGGTTGTTTTGGTTTTGTTTTATTCTTTAAGGTTACAATGTTTTTTTAAATAGTTTTAGGCTTGAACCCATTTTTTAAAAAATATATTCCTTTTTATTCCTTGTTTTATTTATTTATTATTATTTTGTACTTCTATTTTCTTTTGTTTTTATCTTGCTTATCTTTGCTTTCTTGTTGCTTAGGTTAGCCTACTTTTCGAGTAAAGGCCATTAGGTCTTTCTTTTAAATTTCTATTTTTTTATCTTTTAGTTCATCTTTTAATGTAAAAAGGAATATGTAAGAAGGACAAAAGAAGAAAGGTAAAATAATAATAAATACCCCCTCTCGGTTTGTATGTGTTGTTTAAAGTTATTTCACTTTATTTTATTTTATTTATTTTTATTTCATTATATTTCATTATCTTATCTTATTTTACTTTCTGTGTTTGAATAATTTAGTCATGTGGTCTATTTTCTAAAAGAGCAAAAATAATTTACAAATCTTTGAAAAAATAAAAAAGGGTTAAAATAAATTTGGTTCAAGAACTTTTTTTTGAAAACCATTCTTATTGAAATTTAAAAGTAGCAAAAAACAAAAATCATTTTTATTAAAAAAATTACACAACAATCTTATAATGATGTTGCACAAATACTTTGTCTATATCGATATTATAAGATTGTGAGAGATGATACATGTATAGAGTACTTCGTCCGGTATTTTTCTTATGCATCAAATCTCTCTTTTATTAAAATTCCTAAAAATGCAATAAATTCTCTTTTCAAAATATATGAAAAATTCAAAAAAATGTTTCTGTTCAAATCAAATCAAATCAAATTTTCCAAACATTTAAAATCATTTTCAAAATCCAAAAATCAATTTTCAAATTTCCCAAAGAGCTACGTAAACTTGATTTCCAAGTGTACTTGGGAATAAATAGAAACATGATCAACTCTTGACGGACCCACTTTCCTTTAATAAATTCTTGTTTAGGGTGCCACTGTCATGTCTTTGATATATTAATATGAAATAATTTAAAACTTGGATTAGTATATTAATTCAAGAATAATACAAGTGACATAATGAATATTAGGTTCTGATTATCTAGCATTTGCTCAGTTGTGTGTTAAGTTGGAGAAAAAAATGCAACACAATAGGTTTAAAAGCCTTTGAAAGGTATAATGTTTATAAATTTTTTGTATCTGTCACATTTTTTTTCTTGCAAGCCATTTGATATATTTATGTTACTCTCCACTTAACTCGTTCCTTATAGTTGAATTGAATGTTCGTGATTTTAGCAGGGTTGTTATTGTGGAAAGTTTTGAGGTTATTAGGGGTTTTACGTTTTCTGGCTTGCGGATTGTTGCTGGTGTATTTTAAAAGAATCAAGTTTGTATAATACACTCAAAGGAACGTGCCAAGTTTTAAACACGGTAGTTGTAGTTATAAAAGATATCGTTCCTACTAAGGATCATCAGCAATTGAAACTTAAAATATTACGGTAGATTAAAACGATTGTTTTCATGGTTTTTGAGTTCAAAATATAAACTGCAATATATGAACGAGTATGCAATGAAATGAAAGGAGTTTGTCAAGTTGTAAAAACTGGGATTAGGATTCACCGATCTTACCTTCCGATGCACAACGTATATTCATGAAAACGGGGTTTGAACTATAATACTTTATGTCACAATCAATGTCATTTGTATCAATTCCTTGACTATGAAATTCATAAGAACAGATTTGATAACGTCAATCCCTTGATCGTTTCAAATCCATTCCAGCATTACGACCGATTGTTTGGACGTTCAATGCGTTACCATCCCTGGTTATTTACTCACAATGAGCATTTCATTTAGATCTGTTTTCGAAAGTTATTTTCCAACAACAAACGGTAACTTAAATTGAGAAATTATTGATCTAACAAATCCACGCAATAAACATGAAACGAAATACCAAGAATCATAGAACAAATTTACCCGATTCATGAATATATCATTTATGATCTTCAAGTAAGAAAGGCTACATCCAATCCCAAGGAGAGGTTTAGCCACTCATGCTGGTCATTACAACTTAGAAAAGATGAAGGAAAGAAAGAGTACAAAGTGTTTCTTTCAAAAACTACCCAGCCGCCCCTGAAATATCCCTCTTGAATGCTTATATAAAGGAATACTCGCTCAAGCGAGTTTAAGTTTCGCTCAAGCGACCAGGCTACTTCAACGTGAAGAAAGCTTTGGGTCCTACTTCACCTGCATGTTTACTCGCTCAGGCGATTCACGTTCGCTTAAGCGAATCTTCATATCTGATACTTTATTTCTTTTCGTTTGAGCTATTTCTTTATCCACTTCAACGAACCCTTTAAATTTAGGCTCTGGACTAATTTCGCTTGAGCAAAGAAATGTCGCTCAAGCGACCTTTACATTGTGACATACTGGAAGAATTTCACCGGCTTCATTAATTCTTTCGCCTAAGCGAATTCTTCATTTTTGCATTCTGGAGAAATTTCGCTCAATGTTTTATCCCAAACGCTTGAGCGATTCATGTGTAATTCCATTCTGTATAATTATCGCTTATACGCAATGGATTCGCTCGGGCGAAGGCTTCATAATTCTTTACTGGCTCGATTTCGCTTGGGCGAATAACGCCACGCTCAAGCGAATCTTCACCTGATACTTTAATTCCTTGTTTTTCCATGCTCGCCTAAGCGAGATAACCTCCGCTTGAGCGAAAGTCACTTCCTTGTTCAACACTTGGTGAATTTTCTTCTTCTCTTTTCTCTTCTTATTTCTTCTTTGAAAGGATTTTTCTTGCTTTCTTCTTCAATTTTCCTGAGATTGCAACAAAATTAACCAACCACTTGTACAATGTTCATATTACAATTTATGTTCTATTTAGCTTACAAAATTGACAAACATTGCACATTATATCCAATTTATGCTTCATTAACCATGCAAAATATAGGTAAATTGGACATCTATCAACTCTCCCCAACCTAGAACTTTGCTTGTCCTCAAGCAAATGGTCAAGAGAAAGTTTAAGTGAAACAAAGATCTTAATTAATCACAGCTGCAAATAAAATGAAGGACAACTTCTCACTATTCACAAATGATAAATCCTCAATCATGCTTCACTTCATCTAACCAAATTCTAAGTTTGAATTGTGATACACAATTGCAAGTAACCACTCTGTTGTAAAAACAAGAAATCCTCTCTGTTTATACCTTCCAGGTGAGTGTTTGCTCTCTTTATCATTGGTCAAGTGTCATTCAATCATTGCATTTCATTTCACTGCATAAGATAACCACTCAAACAAACATGGATCAAGAGGTCTTTAATAGGTTGTAACTTGGCCAGGCTTACAAGAAATTTATTGGTTTTTCTTTGGATGCAAAGACATACTAAGGACACTTAGATTTCTTGGCCTTGGCTTTTTTTCTTCATTTAAGCCATTAAATTTTTCTTTATATTCCTCCTTCATTTTGTTTGTTCTTTGACATTGGTAGGAGGATCTTATTTTATTTTCCAAAAAAAAATTTTTCTTTTCTTTTTGACAATCACAGCCAAACTCTTCACATACCCTTCTTGAAAGATTGTTCTTGTCCTTAGCATGCATTAGAGTTGGATTAATTTTTTATATAAGCATGATCTAAGGTTAAGAAAAGAAACTTTTTGGCTCAATTGGGGTTAAACACAAAAATTGAATTGATGACTATTGAAGGTTGGCTTTTTGGCTCTTGTTTAAACCTATTCTACACAAAGTTTGCCTCTATCCTGTCCATGTTTGACTAAGCATTAATCCTTGCCGGAAATTCATGCAATGAAAGATTACACAAAGATCAATGAACTCTCGGTGTTTCAGGTTGCATTATCTCACTGGTTTAATTGTCTTGATTTCTTTATTTCCACAGAAAAGAGTTCAAGCATTGTGAACTAATTTCTAACTCAAGAATTAGAAAGATTCATTCAACATTCATAAGAATTATCAGATTTTCCAAAACTAGTTATCCTTCCTTTTATGCAAGCCTAAGATTAATTCACATCTTTCTTCACTCTTCCATGTCATTAAAACAAAATTTTCGCGCCTAAACATTACAACTAACGTATGCAACAAAAGTCATTTAGGCGTAAACATGAAAATCTAACTGTAAATTATGTGAGATAACCATAAAACGGAAGTACTAAACAATAAGTACTGAATTTAAAATAACATAAGCTTAAATAAACTTGACAAAATAAAAAGGAACCACAGCAGCATGCTCAGTCATGCGACATCACAATATCAGTGACCACTCGATCCAGTTGCTCTTCAAACTCCTGGTCCTCAGCCTCCTGCTGCTGCTGAGTCTGTGTATCAGCTGCCTGTGACTCTGGTGCTGTGACAGGTGCAACTGTTGGTCCTGATGATGTGGATGGTGGTGGTGGTGCCTCTGGCTCAGCGTCAGCTGCTGGCCTCTCCTCCTCTGGCAGAATGGGATTGTCCCCAGGCCAAGCGACACGTTCCACGAACTGGTCGGGATGCATAAAAGGGCCTGCAGGATGACTCCTGTAGCTGGCTCGGTAATGGTACAGCATACCTCTGTAAAGAGCAGCCTGTTGTCGCTCAATATGAAGAAGATGAGCGAGGAGGATAGGATCACATGTAGGTGGTGGTGGTGGCTGGAGAGGTGGTGGAACTAGAGGTGAGGATAGTTGTTGGTGTGATATAACGTGCTGTGTGGATGATGAAGGTCCTGCTGAGGATTGTGTCTCAATTCGACAGTTCTGATCAATAAACTTTCTGTCGATAGAAGGTCGAATCGGGATGGTCGGATCGACATGGACTCTCTGAGATGTACAAAGACCTGTAATAAAAGCGGGAAAACCCAAAGTACCTTTTGGTTTTGCATCTGCGATCGTAGTCTTCGGGTTTTGCTGAGCAAAATGAAAGATCTCATCTGATATAATCTGAGCAATGTCTACAGTGATGCGTGAATTCAAGATACAGAGAAGAAGTTCACATTTAGGTAATGGAAGGTCGGAGACATGGGCATTTGGAACCACGTTTGCTAAGAGAAATGCAGTCCACACCCTTGCCAACATCTTCATATCCTTCCTTAAGAGTCGGGTAGGATGTCGGTTGGCTCCCCTTTGAAAATGGTGGTTAGGGAGGCAGAGAGCTGATTCCAACTCTTGCGTGGAATACACATGACGTTCCTTCTTCAATCTTCCATATGTACACAGTTCACCTTCTTCCAAATGCAGTACATCTCCCAGGTGCGCGTTGATAGTGTCCCTATCGTAGGAAATCCAGTGACCCCTAATCCAAGCTCGTTGGTTCATGGCACCTTCAGTCCACCAAGCGTTAGCATAAAATTCCTTCACCAGTTCCGGATCATATTTAGTCCGAGGGTTTGCAACTCACAACCACTTCTGTTCTCTGAGCATATTCATAAAAGCATCACATTCACCTTCTCTCAAGTCAACTCGGCGTTCTGGAAGTATGGTCCAGTGGTGAATATCTTGGAACTGCTTTTGAGTTTCTTTAGTCCTGAACTTCTGATTCAAGGGAGGAGAAGAGTCGGATATGCGCTTTTGTTTGCCTTTGTCACTGTGCGCAGCGGCCCGTTCTTGCCCTCTTTGAATTTCCTGTGCGTTTTTGGTTCTTGCCATTGCCTAAAAGTACATTGAAACACACCATTTTATTAATATGCAAAACCAGACATGTGTATTATGGATAAGCAAAGTTTTAACAATAGTTGCAACTATATATGATGGCTAATGAGCTGACATGGAACAATCCTAACAATGGAATATAGCATAACCAAAAACAGAGCATGACAAAAGGTTTCAACAGTTACAAAAAACACTGTTCTATTGATGCCATTAATCAAAAACAGAACATGGTCATTTGTTTTTGCCAACACAGAACCTAATCAGAAACTTCATGTAGTTGCATGCATTATATCCCAGCAGCCACACCATAATCAAAAACAGAGCGTGCTTCTTGCCAATGGTCTCACTACTTTATCCTAGGGCATGATTTACATTTTGATACCATTATGCAAAACAATATTACAGAGGTGAAAATCAAACCCTAACTAACATACGATCCTCATCCTAAGCAACATTCAAGATTTAAGAGCATACATAACATGAGAAAGTTGGATAAGATGAAGGGATGAATGAGAGTTGAGAAAACTTACTTGAGAACTATGGAAATGAATGAAAAACAAGAACTTGATGAAAAGTAATGAGGGAGAAACCGGCAGGAACTCTTCGAAATTGAAGACGGAGATGAGAGGAGTTCGTGAGCGGAGAGATTTTAAAAGAGAGGAAATATTGTAACTGAAGACAAATGATTAATTCCTCTTTTAAAAACTGCAACCGCTTAAATTCGCTCAAGCTAGAACCATTCGCTGCAGTGAATTTTAAGTTTCAATCTCTAATTTCACTCAAGCGATTCTGGTTCGCTGTAGCGAAATCTATGTGAAAAGATACCTGATGCTCCCAAAAATCCTCTCACTTGAATTAAATAAGTTTCGCTTAGGCGAATCTATATCTTTTAGACACTGGATAAAATCGCTAGGGCGAAATAAGTGGCGCTTGAGCGAGTTTGCAATGTTTTCTTTCTGGACAAAACTCGCTTCAGCGATAGGTACTCGCTTGGGCGATTTTGTTCCAATGTTTAATAGAAGATAACTCGCTTGAGCGGGACTTAATTCGCCTGCGCGAGAATTGTAGAAAATGGAATTCTTTTCAAAGTTATGAAAATTCTGCAAAATTCGCTTGAGCGGGATACAATTAGCTTAAGCGAATATTGTCCAGTGGCTATTCCTTTAGTCTTGACCTGAGCGAAAAGTAATATTTTGGAAGCGAAAGTGACATTCGCTTAAGCCAAAAGTGAGTCGTTTAAGCGAATTCTGTCCAGTATCAAAATTGAAGTTTTTTGTTTAAGCGACTTTGAGCGAATGTGGGTATTTGGCTTATTCGCTTAAGCAAAGTAGCATTCGTTTGGGCGAATTGCTCCATACTGAAAGATTTTAATCTTCCACTGGCATTTTCTTCAAAACTCATCTCATCATTCTATCCTTTGGTTTCTTTGATCTTCTCACTCACCTATAAAGCACATCATACAAAAGTATTCACACAACTACACAACTACAAGTTATAACAAAACAAAACAACAACAAATCAAACACACTGGGTTGCCTCCCAGTTAGCGCTTGTTTAACGTCGTTAGCTCGACGCCTGATTGATTTTTATTCTTTAATAAAGTGGATCAGCATATCTAGCTTTTCCACTCCACCACCCATATATGGTTTGAGTCTTTGTCCATTAACTGTCCAGGTTCTATCAGATTTAGGATCTTGCAACTCAACAATACCATATGATTTGACTTCTTTAACAAGGAAAGGTCCAGACCATTTTGATTTCAGCTTTCCTGGAAAAAGTTTTAGCCTTGAATTGAATAAAAGAACTTATTGTCCTGGGTAGAAGCTTTTTGCTAAAATCTTTTTATCATGGTAGGCTTTCATTCTGTCTTTATAAATTCTTGATGATTCATAAGCCTCTCGCCTCTATTCTCCCAGTTTTTCCAACTGAATCTTTCTTTCCTTTGTTGATGCTTCAGGATCAAAATTGAGCAACTTCATTGCCCAATAGGCCTTGTGTTCTAACTCCACAGGTAAATGACAGCTCTTTTCGTAGACTAATTGGTAGGGTGAGAACCCTGTTGGAGCTTTAAAAGCTGTTCTGTACGCCCACAAAGTGTCATTCAACTTTAAAGACCAATCTTTTCTGCTTTGGGAAACTGTCTTTTCCAAAATTCTTTTGATTTCCCTGTTAGACACTTCTACTTGGCCATTGGCTTGTGGATGGTAGGGAGAAGTCACCTTATGCCTGACACCATAATGTTCTAAGTTGTGTGTTGCAAAAGTGAGATCCTCCATCATTTATCAGAACTCGGGGAGTACCAAATCTGCTGAAAATATTTTTCTTCAAAAATTTGATTATAGTTTTGGCATCTGCCTTTGCACAAGCCATTGCTTCGACCCATTTCGAAACATAATTAACAGCTACCAGGATGTATTCATTGGAAAGTGATGATGGTAATGGTCCAACAAAATCTATGCCCTAATAATCAAAAACCTCTACTTCTAAGATGGTTGTTAGTGGCATTTCATTCCTCCTTGAAATACTTCTACTTCTCTGACATGTATCACAGCTCTGCACAAAAGAGTTAGCATCTTTAAATAAAGAGGGCCAGAAAAAACCTGATTGTAGGATCTTAGCAGCGGTCCTTTCCCCATTGAAATGTCCTCCATATGCTGAACTATGGCAGTCCCACAGAATACTCCTGGCTTCTTGTTCAGATACACATCTTCTCAAAATATTATCTGATCCAAGCTTAAATAAGTAAGGATCATCCCAAATAAATTATTGTGCATCCTTCAGAAGTTTCTTCTTTTGCTGCCATGTAAAATCTTCAGGAATCACTCCGGCAGCCTTGAAATTAGCCATGTCGGCAAACCATGGCCTCTCCTGAATCAACAACAGCCTTTCATCTGGAAATTCTTCTGGAACTTCAGGTTGTATCTTTGTAACTTCATCATTAATTAGTCTGGACAAATGATCTGCAATGTGATTTTCACTGCCTTTTTTGTCAAGAATGGTTAAGTCAAACTCTTGTAGCAGCAAAATCCACCTAATTAATCTTGGCTTGGATCAGATTTATTCATCAAGTACTTGATTGCTGCATGATCTGTAAAAACTATAACTCGTGCACCAATTAAGTACGATCTGAATTTTTCAAGCCCATACACAACAGCTAGTAATTCTTTTTCAGTTGTGGCATAATTAATTTGAGCTTCATTCAAAACTTTACTAGCGTAATGTATTGGATGAAAAATTCTGGATTTTCTTTGTCCTAACACTGCACCTATTGCATAATCACTTGCATCACACATGATTTCAAAATCAAGATTCCAATCGGGTGCAACTATGACAGGTGCAGTAGTTAGTTTTTCCTTCAACATTTGAAAAGCAAGCAGACATGATTTATCAAATTGAAAAGAATTATCTTTTTACAGCAGGTTACTCAAAGGTTTAGCAATTTTTGAAAAATCTTTTATAAATCTTCGGTAAAATCCTGCATGACCTAGAAAACTCCTGACACCTTTGACATTTATTGGTGGGGGTAATTTTTCAATAACTTCAACTTTTTCCCTATCCACCTCAATGCCTTTGTTTGAAATGGTGTGACCCAACACTATGCCTTTAGTTACCATAAAGTGACATTTTTCCCAATTGAGCATTAAATTGGTTTCCACACACCTTTTCAACACGGTATCAAGGTTTGCTAAACAAGAATGAAATGATTTACCAAAGACGGAGAAGTCATCCATGAAGACTTCTATGCATTTTTCCACAAGGTCTGAAAAAATTGCCAGCATGCACCGTTGAAAAGTGGCTGGAGCATTACCTAGTCCAAAAGGCATCTTTCGATATGCAAAAACACCAAAAGGGCAAGTAAATGTTGTTTTCTCCTGGTCTTCTAGAGCCACTTCTATTTGATTATAGCCTGAGTATCCATCCAGAAAACAATAATAAGCTTGTCCCGCCAATCTTTCCAGCATTTGGACTATGAATGGTAATGGAAAATGATCTTTCCTTGTTTCTTGGTTGAGCTTTCGATAGTCTATACACATTCTCCATCCCGTTACTATTCTAGTCGGAATTAACTCATTATTTTCATTCCTCACCACCGTCATGCCACCCTTCTATGGTACCACTTGAACTGGGCTCACCCATGTACTATCTGAAATAGGGTATATCATTCCGGCTTCAAGCAACTTCAGCACCTCTTTCTTCACGACCTCTTTCATGATTGGATTTAACCGTCTTTGAGGTTGAGCCACTAGTTTATATTCCTGCTCCATAAAAATATGATGCATACAATACGATGGACTGATGCCTTTCAAATCACTTAGTTTCCAACCAATAGCTTGCTCATTCTTTTTCAGAATTTCAATCAGCTTTTCTTCTTCATCTTTCAACAAAGTACTGCTGATTATTACTGGTTTATTACCTTGGTCATCTAAAAATACATATTTCAGATTTGGAGGTAATTCTTTCAATTCTAACTTATGAACCTCAGGACTTTGTTTTTCATCCAGTTCTTCCACTTTGCTTTTCTCGCTTGTTATCACCTTACCGGCTTCAAGACTTTGCAAAACCTCTTGCACTTCATTCATCTCCATATTATTAAAACTTTCAACAGCATTCACTAGAGCCTTTTCAAGAGGACTTGAATTATTCATCTTGTGAAGCTGTTTTGAAATTGTCTCCTCTTCCGCATCAATTTTAAAGCAACTCTACTTGTCTGCAGGATATTTCATGGCTTCAAAAACATCAAAATTGACTTCCTCATCTTGGACTCTTACTTTTAATTTCCCGTCATCAACATCTATGATAACTTTTGCAGTTTTCATAAATGGTCGTCCCAAGATCAACGGTACTTCAGAATCTTCTTCCATATCCATGATCACAAAATCTACTGGAAACACGAATTTGTCTACTTTCACTAGAACATCTTCTGCAACTCCATATGGGAATTTCATTGATCTATCAGCTAATTGGAGAGTCATTCTAGTTGGTCGAATTTCCAAATCACCAATTCTCTTCAACATAGATAATGGCATCAGATTAATGCTTGCTCCTAGGTCGAGTAATGCTTTTCCTACTGGCAGACTACCAATAGTGACAGGAATTGTAAAGCTTCCCGGATCTTTGGTCTTCTGCGGTAATGCTTTTTGAATTATAGCACTACACCCGGCCTCTAATTCTACTGTCTCCTCAGAAAATCTTCTTTTCTTGGTCAGTAAATCCTTCATAAATTTTGCATAAGTAGGCATCTACTCCATGGCCTCCATGAATGGCACATTGATCTGTAATCTTTTGAATATGTCCATAAACCTAGCAAACTGCCTCTCTTTATCCCGCTTTGAAGGATTTTTGGGATAAGGCATGCTTTTCAGTTGTGGTATACCTTCATCCACCTTCACCTTTTCTTTCTCTACATCACTCTTTTTATCTTTCTCCTTTTCTTTTTCTTTATTTACAGTCTTACTCTTTTCATTCTCATTTTTTCTCTATTTTTTTTCTTTTTCTTTCAAAAATCTTTCTTCTTCCTTTTCTTTTTCACCCAACTCTACACCTGTGGTTTTTCCACTTCTGGTCATCACTGCCTGACATTGCTCCTTAGGATTCACTTCAGTGTTGGCTCCATATTGAGGTCTTTTTTGTTCTGCCATTTGACGGGTGAGCTGTCCAACCTGAGTCTCTAGATTCCTAATGGAAGCTTCTGTGTTCTTCTGATTTTTTAGAGAAGCCTGCATGAACTTGTCCAATGTATCTTCCAATCTTGTTGTCTTTTCCATCAGAGACGGTCCTTGTTGGTTGGCATATGGTCTGTTGAATGTGCTAGCCTCTTGCCTCCAACCTTGGCCTTGATTTGCATTGTTCCTCTATCCCTGAAATGGTTGATTAGTAAAATTGGAATTAAAATTATTTTGTCTACCTTGATTGTTCATGTAATGGACAGCTTCTTCCTGCGACCCACAATGTCCATTTGGATGGTCACCTCCATAAAAATCACATCTTGCATTCATTTATTGCTGAAGTTGTGCAAATTGAACTGAGTGCAATTGTTGAGGAAGTTTGGCCATCTGTTGAGTTAAGGCTTCAATCTGTTGGGTCAGAATTTTGTTTTGAGCTAAAATAGCATCAGAAGTATTCAGGTCAAGGATTCCTTTCTTTTGTACTTACTGTCTATCATGCTGTGCTTGATAGTCTATGGATGACAAAGCTTCTATGATTCTGGTAGCTTGGTCAGCATCTACTATGATCATTGTTCCGCCAGCAGCAGCGTCTAAAATCATCTTTGTGTCAGGCCTTAGCCCATTGTAGAAAATGTTCAGCTGTGCTATATCTTCAAATCCATGATTTGGACATTTGCGCAATAAGGACTTGAATCTGTCCCATGCTTCACAAAAAGGTTCTTCCATTCCTTGATGGAAAGTTGAAATGTCAGACTTTGCTTTTATGAACCTTGACAGTGGAAAGAAACGAAACAGGAATTTCTCCTCCACATTAGACCAATTATTCAAGCTTTGGTTTGGATGCGATTGCAACCATTCTTTGGCCTTTCCAGCTAGAGAAAATGGGAACAAGTGGAGATATGCTAATTCAAGATCTCCTTGCTCAAAGCCCATAGTACCTACCAATTCATAAAATGTAGCTAAGTGAGTATATGGGTCTTCATGTGACATCCCAGTAAATTGGTGAGCACTAATCAAGCTAAGAAATGCTGGTTTCATTTCCAAAGCTCTGGTTTGTAGGATTGCTATGCTTGAAAAATACCTGGGTCCTTGTTGGTTGGCATAGTCTCCCAAGGTGCGCCTTGGTGGTTGACGTCCTTCCATATTTGCTTCAGATTTCAGAGTGGTTGTTGGTGTTGAGATTGGAGAGGAAGAAGAAGAAGATTGGTCCTCCTCTTGTTGTGCTTTTGCTTTGGCTTTAATTTTCTGCAGGGTCTTCTCAATTTCAAGATCTAATTCAGCCTGTTCTTTGAATCCCTGACTTCTTAATATCATAAGCAAAGCTAGCAAAAGAGAGGTTAACTAAGAAAATGATACAAAACAACACAAAAATGCAATACGTACAGTATTCACACACCGTAATAACTTAATTCAATTACTTCGATCCCTAGCGGACGGCGCCAAAAACTTGCTGGTGTATTTTAAAAGAATCAAGTTTGTATAATACACTCAAAGGAATGTGCCAAGTTTTAAACACGGTAGTTGTAGTTGTAAAAGATATCGTTCCCACTAAGGATCATCAACAATTGAAACTTAAAATATTACGGCAGATTAAAACGATTGTTTTCATGGTTTTTGAGTTCAAAATATAAACTGAAATATATGAACGAGTATGCAATGAAATGAAAGGAGTTTGTCAAGTTGTAAAAACTAGGATTAGGATTCACCGATCTTACCTTCTGATGCACAACGTATATTCATGAAAACGGGGTTTGAACTATAATACTTTACGTCACAATCAATGTCATTCGTATCAATTCCTTGACTACGAAATTCATAAGAACAGATTTGATAACGTCAATCCCTTGATCGTTTCAAATCCATTCCAGCATTACGACCGATTGTTTGGACGTTCAATGCGTTAAATACCATCCCTGGTTATTTACTCACAATGAGTATTTCATTTAGATCTATTTTCGAAAGTTATTTTCCAACAACAAACGGTAACTTAAATCGAGAAATTGTTGATCAAACAAATCCATGCAATAAACATGAAACGAAATACCAAGAATCATAGAACAAATTTACCCGATTCATGAATATATCATTTATGATCTTCAAGTAAGAAAGGCTACATCCAATCCCAAGGAGAGGTTTAGCCACTCATGGTGGTCATTACAACTTAGAAAAGATGAAGGAAAGAAAGAGTACAAAGTGTTTCTTTCAAAAACTACCCAGCCGCCCCTGAAATATCCCTCTTGAATGCTTATATAAAGGAATACTCGCTCAAGCGAGTTTAAGTTTCGCTCAAGCGACCAGGCTACTTCAACGTGAAGAAAGCTTTGGGTCCTGCTTCACCTGCATGTTTACTCGCTCAGGCAATTCACGTTCGCTTAAGTGAATCTTCATATCTGATACTTTATTTCTTTTCACTTGAGCTGTTTCTTTATCCACTTCAGCGAACCCTTTAAATTTAGGCTCTGGACTAATTTCGCTTGAGCGAAGTAATGTCGCTCAAGCGACCTTTACATTGTGACATACTGGAAGAATTTCGCTGGCTTCATTAATTCTTTCGCCTGAGCGAATTCTTCATTTTTGTATTCTGGAGAAATTTCACTCAATGTTTTATCCCAAATGCTTGAGCGATTCATGTGTAATTCTATTCTGTACAATTATCGCTTAAGCGCAATGGATTCGCTCTGGCGAAGGCTTTATCATTCTTTACTGGCTCGATTTCGCTTGGGCGAATAACGCCTCGCTCAAGCGAATCTTCACCTGATACTTTAATTCCTTGTTTTTCCATGCTCGCCTAAGCGAGATAACCTCCGCTTGAGCGAAAGTCACTTCCTTGCTCAACACTTGGTGAATTTTCTTCTTCTCTTTTCTCTTCTTCTTTCTTCTTTGAAAGGATTTTTCTTGCTTTCTTCTTCAATTTTCCTGAGATTGGAACAAAATTAACCAACCACTTGTACAATGTTCATATTACAATTTATGTTCTATTTAGCTTACAAAATTGACAAACATTGCACATTATATCCAATTTATGCTTCATTAACCATGCAAAATATAGGTAAATTGGACATCTATCAATTGTGTATTGGATAGAATTGCTTATAAGTATTGTGATTGTTGTATGTGTTATTGTTTTAATGCAAAATCAAATAGCCATTTAAGGATTAGGGATGTTGATGTTTATAATTTAATGGAAAATATCATTTGACTACAAGTTATTTTTTCATATATGACATATATATATATATATATATTATGTATAAAGAACACTATCTTTTTTCTTATTTGTGTATTTTAAACATGCATAGATTGAATCATTCTAGTTAAAATATTTGTTTGAAGTTGTAAATGTATAGTTTGTTAGGTTTATTTTTCTTTAATTGTAAATGTTAATTACTTTAATGTAAATGACATTAAAAGTTTACTTTAATTACATGAAGATATTTTATGTTGTAATATTGTTTTGGTTGTGTCATGATCAGGATCATGACAAGAGATCGACCAAAAAATGTTTAAATTCCTTTCAAAAATAGAGTCGTCATCAATATTTATTTAAGAGAAAAACATCAAGAAAATAATTATAAAGGGTGAGGAATATCCCCTCACTCATAAACAATGGGGAAGTTATCATGTCTAACGTCTCTCCCACATAGATCATACTTTAAATCTTATATGAGGATCGGGCCTTAGTCCCACACCATTCACTATTCACTATCCTCGTATGATGTTGTCCCTTTGCCGACTCACCTTACTTAGCATTACTTCACCTTTCATATATAGCTAGCTTTTCTCAAGGAGGATCGCATAGTTATTACTCTCTAGTCTTATGTTTGTCATCCCATCAATACCATCAAACACATATCACGCATCAGATCACAAATTAATCAACCATGTTGCTATGCATGTACGCAGGTGTTCCATTATTTAATCTTCCTTTAGTATTATGAATTCAATGCATGTGGCGCCTAAAATCTCATCATCTTATTCCATCAAAATTGTTCTGCTCAGTCTAACACTACGCACAAAATTTTTACACTAGAGTGACCGGAGCCTACCAAGTCCTCCATAACATAGGAGTAACCAGAACATGCATCTTAGCGATGATAACACCTTCATCGCTGATAAATTTAAGTTCCACCATCGCTTATTTAGCCTAATTCGCGTTCGCAATATGCCGTAGCTAATTGGATGATGAAACGCTATCGCTAACACCGTAGCTATGTATTTGATAGTTACCGTCACTAATTTTGTAGCTGAACAGGGACCAATGTTAGCAATAAGACTTTTCCATAGCTACGTGTTTGACACAGTAGCAATGGTGTTTTGGGCATAGCTATGTTTTTTATAGGTACCATCGCTAATTTCGTAGCTGAACAGGGGCCAATATTAGCAACGGGACTTTTTCGTAGCTACATGTTTGACACTTTATAGCAACAGTATTTTGACTATCGCTAACAATAAAAATTGTTTTTTTAAAATTTTCATAAAATTTTATGAATTAAGATAATTTTATAATTTTATTATTTAAAGTGTATAGTGTTATAATTGTATAACATCAATTAGTAATAAACATAATTAAATAAAAAAAATATAGTAATAGCCTTTATATTATTTACAGCTCAAACAATAAAAAAGAATAAATACAAAAATATATAACACTAAAAATAAATAAATAAATAAATAAATGGGTCCATCAACTGGGGGCATCCTGGGGTGGTGGGTCTGGTCGAGAAGTAGGGGCTGCGTTGTTATCAGGTGGATATGGTAAAGACTGCATCAACCAGTGGATCAGAGCCTTCTGTTGAGCCATCAGTGCTTCTTGCTAAGCCATCAGCCTGTGAGTGTCCTCTCGATCTCGTTCAGCTCATTCCTTTGCTAACTGCCTCTTTCCGTACTCCTTTATGAGCTCGTTGTTTAGATTCTAAATAACCTGAACAACATTAACTGGCAACGTAGAGAAAAAGGCAAGGGCCTTCATAGTCCTGGCATCTAGGTCCCAACCCCACCGAGGCCAAACACCTTCCCCTTCTTGTTGACACCTTCAACAGCCTCTAAATAGATGACGTTGTCGTCGATAGAAGAAAGGGTAAGAAATGCCTCCCCATTAGGAGTCTGAGAGGCCAGCTCAGCCTCCTTCTAGGCCCGTACGGCCTGATATGCCTCCTACATAGGTTTAGAAAAGTCAAATAAGTTAGTAAATCTAAATGTATAAAAAAATTTAAAAATATTTATAAGTTTAGATAAAGTATCGTCATCTTTGTGGTCTTCTAGTTAACCTAGTGACCAACCTTGTTCTTCTTGGTGATTTGCTTCACCTCGAATAACGAAGGTTGACGATGCTCCTTCTGCTCGTGTAATTCATAACATATTAAAATTGTTAGGGAAAAGCTTTCAAGTCAATGTATTAATAAACATATTTAAGAAAGTGTACTTATAATTTTTTTTTATTCTCTATAACTAAAATGGAACCCCCCAGTGTAGATAGAGGCTCTAATATCAACTAGCCTGTTTGCCTAGTTTCAAGCACTGGCCTGCTAGAACAAGACATCTTCCCACTTCTACAGCATGCCTTCCTAGTGGGGCTCGGGGATCTAGCGGGGGGTGCTCTATCTTTTCACTCACCTTCCAAAGGGTACTCTTGATGATTTTGGAGGTATTTATGGTAAAGATCCTCCTGATCTCATTAGTCATACTCTTCCCTACCGAAAGCCACGCTGTAAATTAAAATGCAATCCCAAATTAAAAATGTAAGTAGTGTACACAATATAAGTTATATAAAATTATAAGAGTTGTGCTAAACTCACCAAGAAAGTGTCAAACCATCTATATCTTAGACAGTCTTACTAGCATCTGTCTAAGAGATGTAAGGAGTATCCCATTGGGCCTTCAGAATCTTAGTAATCGCCTTCGTAGTTCGAGTACTATCAACATAACTATAGTTTAAACAATTGAACAATTAATCAATAAAATTGAATGAATCAAACAAACATAAACCTTAGGAGTCCATCAAAATTTTGGTAGATTCTCCCCTATAAACTGAACATTTCTAAATTTTTACAAAACCCTATTATACACAAAACCTTTCAGTATAGTTCAATGTAAAGAAATAACAACAAACATGCAATAGTTATGTTATCAGCACACAAACCAGTACCTAGTGAGCTTTGCTTTCCACTAACAAATAACAATCCTGATGATCTCAACATTACAGATAACTATACAACTTACATCACACTCCGAAGTACCTAGTCAGCTTTGCTCTCCACTAACAAACATCAATCATATATCAATCTCAACAATTACAATATCAATGTTATCAGCATACAAACCATTACAAAAACATATAAACTAAAGGACATATAGTAATACTTACTTGTCTACATCCGATAATGGGACCAGAGTGGGAAGGGGTCCGATACTGATGAAGGGGTCATCTCACGAACCTGCTCCTTCTGCTATTGAGGCTATGACATATCTGGGGTGCTAGTAGTTGTAGCATCACCTGGAATGGTTGGTGTAGGCGTCTTGTGTGCAGTCTCATTGGTCGGTGTGGTCTTTTTCTGTGTGGTAGGGGTACCCAGCCATGCAACTGGGGAGTGTCTACCACCACCTCGACCAAAGCGTTCTCTACGTCCAGCCATTTGTTAATGAAATAATGAAAGCATTAAGCAATCTCAACAATAACACACACACACACATACACACACATATATATAACTACATACTCTGTGTCTATTTCAGTTTGGAAGTCCTCTTCGGTGTCAGTGTGACTCTCAAAATTTGTTTCAGACGTGTTATCATTGTCTAAATTGGTCCTGGACCATTTTAATGACAAGATAACTTGTATGTTAATGTGTTCACCGCCTGAGATTGCAAGTGTCTCATCTAATATGACCGGATCAATATTCAACACTGAGGACTGTCGTGGAGGTCGCTCGGAGCTAGCTGATAACCATCTTCAACCTTATCAGAGACGTTATCAGTGATCTAACAACGAGCCTTGGCTTTGATGACTGCATACAAGTCCTGGTGCCCTCCAGGGAATTATATAATAAACCTGCTTGGCTTGTTGGGTAAAGATGGAGGGATCAAACCCTTTATATCTATCACTTTTTGCACCTCAACTAAGTCATGATGGTTGTCGACTTTTATACCCACTTCGATTGTATTGTCGTACCAATCATAGTTAAATAAAACCAAATCTCTTTTAACCAGCCCAAAGAAAGAAACTTGAATGATCTCTTATACAACTACATACTTTGTGTCTGTTTTAGTTTGGAAGTCCCACTCGGTGTCAATGTGACTCTCGAAATTTGTTTCAGACGTGTTATCATTGTCCAAATTGGCCATGGACCGTTTGAATGACAAGACAGCAATGTGTTCACCGCCAGAGGTCATAAGTGTCTCATCCAGTATGACAGGATCAATATTTAACATCGAGTGACTATCATAGAGGTCACTCAAAGCTAGCTGATAAGCATCTTTAACCTCATCAGAGACATTATTAGTGATCTAACTACAAGCCTTGGCTTTGATGAATGTATACCAGTCCTGGTGACCTCTAGGGAATTTTCTTTAATAAACCTGCTCGGCATGTTGGGCAAAGATAGAGGGATCAAACCCTTTATATCTACCACTTTTTCCACCTCAACTAAGCCGTAATGGTTGTCAACTTTTATACCCACTCCGATTGTCTTGTCATACCAATCATAGTTAAATAAAACTAAATCTCTTTTAACCTGCCCAGAGAAAGAAACTCGAATGATCTCTTTTAACACACTATAGAAGTCCTCCACTAAATGTCCAGTTTTGTGCCTTTAACACAAACCCTGAAGTTATGTGTTCCCATTCCTTCACTCCATTGGAAAATGTTCAACTTATAGCCGTTTACATAGTAAATTGGCCATTTTTTAACAGTTTTCACAGGCCCCCAAGAAAGAGCTTGGAGTAAAGGGTCTTTAATTTGGTTAATTGGATCTTGAATTTATTCAAAGCATAACATACAATAATGTTACAATGTACATAAGTATACAAGTTAAAAAAAATAAAGTGTACGAGCCTTACATGTTGCACAAACCAATCGATGAACTTGGATGATACCTCACTACGGACTTGGTCATCAATTATATCATTTTGCTCTTGTCTAAGTATATCTACATATATACTATTTAAAGAACAATATTTTAACTACATGAAAATCCTATGTTCAAAGTGGAAAAATGTAAAAGAATGTACAAGTAGGCCACCTTTTGATGTTTCTCATCAATGTAACATTCTATGACCTTGCCCCCAGGACAACCGGGATAGTTAAATATTGAGGTTTGTTCATCCACACCAGGGTTTGGTGCCACTACAAGGATGCGGGGCATTCTATTCATTCTTTTTTATATCTCTGTCGAAAAGTAGAATAAAGCAAAAGTGGTCATTTCTTCCACTAAGTATGTCTCGTAAATTGATGCTTCAACGTATGCCTTGTTTGAGACTTTGTCTTTTAAAGAATGTAGGAATCTAGTGAAATATAAAGAAATTATTAAGTTATGTACACATTAATTTTTACAACAAATTTTGGAATGAAAGAAAAGTTATTCTAGCGTCTAACCTTTCAAACGGATACATCCAATGATACTGCATAAGACTACCAACCCTAGCCTTGTATGGTAGATGAATCAGCAGGTGCTCCATAGAATAAAAAAACTAGGGAGAAAATCTGCTCCAACTTATAAATAAACACCGGAATGCTTTCCTCCATTCTCACAAAAGTCTCCTTTGTTAATACTGTTGTCGTCAAGTCTTTAAAAAATGACTCAACTCAACCAACGGTTTCCAGATGGGTTTCGGTAAGGCATGAAATGTGTATAACAGTAGTCATTGCATAAATACATGACAATCATGAATTTTTATGTTGAATAGTCTGCCCTCCTACAGGTCAACACATCTACTCAAATTTGAAGTAAACCCGTCAGGCATGGTCAACCCATTCACCCATAGACAGACAGTCATCTGTTGAGCTTTTGTTAATGCATATTTGGCTTGCGGTTTATACATTTTGCCATATCCCGCATCCCTCAAATCTAGATCCTTCCTTGAACACAAACTTGCAACGTCTAATTGGCTTTTCTCATTGTCCTGTGTTCTCCCCTTGATGTCCATCACAGTGTGAAATATGTTCATGAAAACATTTCGTTCAGTGTGCATGACATCTATGTTGTGCCTTAACAACAAGTCTTTCCAATACGGTAAATCCTATAATATACTTTGCTTCATCCAGTGGTGCTCTTTCCCATAACCTGTAAACTCCTAAACATTCTTATCCCAAATGTAAGGATAGTTAGATACTTTCTGCCACACATGTGGACTGGATGATTTATAGGATGAAGGTTTATTGACAACCTTGTTTTTCTTAAAAGCGGTTCTATTTCTCCTGTAAGGGTAATCCAACAGTAGGAATTTACGATAACAGTCAAAATAACTTGTCTTGCCACTAAAGGGGAGTGAATCCCCCCGGCATATTCCATGCATATAGGGAAAGCAAGCTTCCCAAACATTGACCATCCAGAAAGCATACCATATGTAGGGAAGTCATTAATAGTCCACATCAAAATAACCCTCATCATGAAATTGTTTTTTAAGGATACATCATAACTCATAACCCCAACATTCCATAATTCTATCAACTCCTCAATTAGCAGCTGCAAAAAGACGTCTATTTTCACATTTGGATTTTTGAGTCCTGGGACCAGTACAGATAGAAACATGATATCCCTCTTCATACACATATTAGGAGGCAAATTGCATGGGGTCAGTATCACTAGCCAACAAGAGTATGCTCTTTCGTATTGACTAAACAGGTTGAATCCATCAGTACATAGGCCAAGCCTTACATTCACGGCTCATGTGAAAAGTATGGGTAAAGCCCATCTAAATACTGCCTTTCTTTCCCATCAGATAGATGACACAAAAGACCCTTTGTGTTTGATTAAGAGCATGCCAACATATGTGTTTTACCGTGGACAATGAGGCTTATAAACATTAAAGATGTGGTGTAATTGGAAAGTACCACATTTTCTTCCTTGTCATTCTAGTTACTTTCCCTCTTCTCTTGACGGTTTTGTAACGATCCTTGCTATAATGTACATATTTGTCCACACTCTTGTCCATGAACTCGTTTCAGAACTACATACACCTGTCAACACAACACTCTATCTTCACATATCCCAACTCCAGGTTCGTCATACTTTTCTTAGCATAATACAGGTTTGAAGGAATTCTATTTTTGTTTGGCATAGTGGACCCCATCAAATCCACCATTCTACTAACATAGCCACTCGAGAGATTATACTCTGCCTTTATTCTTAAAGCAGCTAGGGAGGCAGATAATTTGGTATGACTCTCACAACTTTCCCATAACAGGGCCTGCGCCACCGCCAATAAATCATAAAATCTCTAAACATCTGAATTAGGATCCTCCTCTACACCCTTATTTTGATCCCCAGGTTCGTCATCATGTTATAGAACATGCCCGGTAGAAGGTCTAACATGATTCGTTACCATCTACTCCATGTTGTTGTAATTATCCTTGTTGCCCCCTACTTCATAATAAGACGGTTGCACAGGTACGCTCGGTGGCCTAGGTGGTAACTACTCACCATGGTTGTACCACCAATAATATCCTTTCATGAAAACTTTCTCACTTAGGTGGCACATGACGTCATATGCGTATTCAAAATTCATGTATCTGCACTTAGAGCAAGGACAACGGATCTTCTGGGTTACTTCAAACTCAGGGGTATTGGTCATAGTGAATGGAATGAACTCACATAACCCCATCAAAAACTCTTCAATGACTCACCGATTACGATCCAACTGGTTATACATCTACCGTCAATGTACCGGAACCTCCATTGATGATATCTAACGACAATCGGATTGGTTAGTTTAATGAAACAAAACTTAACTATCATTCATGAATCACTTTCTATCTCTTTCATGTTGTAAGTTTGTGGGGCCCTATCCTATTTAGAATGAATATGTAACCATTTGTAACCCATCTGCATATTTATGAACACTTTATGTGTTGACATTCAATTGGAATTTCGGCAGCATTTCGCATTAGTCCCTGAGTACACAAAAGTACGTACGGGTTTAAACACCCCACGTAGACATGCACCCAAAGATAACACGAAATACAAAAACTAGAATTCCAATTGCAAATCAACAACACAAGTTTCGCACAAACACTAATATCTATGGGTTACGCCCTACTGGTTACAGATTCATCCTAAACTATTCAACCGGGATAATTCAAGATCCAAAATAACTCGGTGTATCGACCTGTTGTATTGAGTCTTGAATGGGACTCTATTGGCTAGACACATAGTCTAATGACATGGGGAGCCTACCGAAATTTCGGTAAAGTCTCCCCTATAAACTATATATTTCAAAATTTTCTATGCAACCTATTACATATAGAAAATAGCCCAGTACAGTTCAATATATAAGTCATCTAATTTAGTCATGAATAATATATTCACATAACAAATTTGTATATATATATATAACGATCTTTTTCTTTTCTTTTTCTCATAACATCTTGATGTTATATCCTTCTATTGTAAAGTTATAGTAAATTTGTTTGTGAGAAACCAAAAGGCATAAAGAAATAAGTTAAAATTTGTTTTTCTACCAATTTGTTTAACAATTGACAAGCTCACTTAAGGATAGCACTTCTCAAATAACTCTAGCAAAAGCAATTAAACAATACATGTTGTACTCATATTTTATCCTTTTTAAGTATATTATATTCATACACCTCTCATAATATTTTACTATATATTAAGTGGTTCAGCATATTATGCCTTAAATATGAGAAGACATACCTTGTTGTTGCTGTTGAGAGTGAGTGTGTGAGCCGCCAGGTGAACCTGTAAGTGAATCCCAAAGTCATTTAGTATGCGGTAATTATTCTTTGTTTATTAAACTATTAAGAATAAACAAATAGCAAAACAAAAATACACCTATTTAATAAACATTAAACAAATAAAACAATAAACAAAAATAAACAAACACCTATTTTTTCTAAATTAACAATAAACAATAAGCAAAACAAAATACACCTATTAAATAAAAAAAAACACCTATTTAATCTAAGTGGAATCATAATGAAAATACTATGGAAAACTTAAATCTAATGCAAAATGGTTACATTGGCATAGTAGGGTAAGGAATCTTGTTCTGCTTCTTCCCTAATGAGGAGATTAGGTAAGTCATGATGATGTTGGCCAGACTTACCTTCTGCTTCACTAGCATGTGGTACATGCAGAACCTATCCAACTTTGAGACAATGTCTTTTGCACTCTTCCTATAGCAAAAGACTTGCTTCATAAGAAGGTGAAGCATCTTTACCTTAGGTAGTAGGTTCCCAGAAGTCAGATTTTTAGAAGGGCTTCTTCTGTATGACATCTTATTAATCTCTAAGAAGAAGACTTGGGTGACTTCAAAGTCATCAGCATAGACATTTCCACTAGGAGGACACCTACATACTATTGCAATAACATCAATTAAGATTTCAATGGTCGTTCCCTTGAGACTGCCATTGATGATGAATCTGGACTTGTCTACAGTGATGGTCTTCCAGAACTCCAAAATAAGAGAGGGAGAGAAAGGTTCCTTATCCACATAAAATTGCATCCATCCAAATTATTTAAGCTCAGTAGTGACATCTCTATCATCGATCTTGTGTTGCTCAGGGTGGAAAAAGGCAGACACCATAATGTCAAAGATTATGAACTTGGGGGCCATGATAATGTTCAAGGATTGAGGAAGATAAAGAGGTTTAGGGTTTTGGGAGAGGAAAGAGCTTTTCAAAAATAGAGATAGAGAAAACAAAGAGAGAGGGAAAACTAAAATGTTTGCATAAAGAAGGGAAATGATGTGAAAGGACACTTATTTAAATACGCAATAATTATTAAATTAAAAGGGGGGAGAAAACGGTACAGATGGCAGTTACACAAAAAAAATAAATTTTGCCATGTGGGACGTTTTAAAGTAAATGACAATAAAATGTGAAACGATTTGGTTAACAAATAATTCCAATTGATTTAACCTCTCAGCATAAATAAGTGCAGACTTTTATAGGTTCAGACATATCTAACATAAAAACATGCATACCCAGACCCAAGCTTTCCAGGTATACATACAGACTTTTAAAATAAGCATATTCATATATGAAGTAGACTTATTCAGGCAACATTTCTTAAAATTAAATGATACTTGATAAATGCAAACCTGGCCTCAGCCAAAGGCTTTGTGAAGATGTCTGCCTATTGGTGGTCTGTGTCCATAAACTTTATGTTAAGAACTCCTTTCTGCACAGTCTCTGATGGAGTGATATTTCACTTCTATGTGCTTAGCTTTTGAATGTTGAATAGGGTTCTTTAACAAGTTGATTACGTTTGTGTTATCAAAGAAGACTTGGATCTCTACCTCTTTGATGGAGTAATCCTTTAGTTGGTACTTCATCTGTTATTCAAGTGGCCTCAATACTCAAGAGGGGGGGTGAACTGAGTTTTTAAAACTTTGCTTGAAATGCCTTTGTACTTGATTTTTTATCACAAGTTTAGAGATTATGAAAGTAAGATCAAGTAAAGTACAAAAGACAATGCAAAACAAGAGGCAAATATGGATAAGGCAATTTATCAAACACTTGGTATGCAATGTTCAAGGTTAACTAATTCAAGCAAGCTCAAGTATGTAAATCCCAATCAACCAACATAAATCAATTCAATGTAGTATATAAATGTAAAAGAGTTAGGGAGAAGAGCTTGCAAACCAATTTAATGAGTTCCACCAACCCCGGTGTACGTCTCGCCTTCAAGCAACCCACTTGAAGAATTTCTACTATTGAAGTTTAGAGATTACAAGCTATGAGCAATTGCAGCTTCCTAGTGTCCTACACTCAAGAACTCAATCTCACTAGCACAAGGGCAACCCACCCAATCTCTCAAACTCTCAATACCCAAGGTTAAACCCCAACCTTTTTGACCACTCAACCTAGAGTGAAAATCTTTATGTTTGGTGTAGTGTTTACAAGCAAGTAACTCTCTTAATAGAGTAGATATACAAGTGAATGCTCTCTCAAATTCTAACTCTCAACAAGAGAGGATATACAAGTTGAAGTTCTAAGTTTCAAAAAAATGAAACTATACAAGGATAAAACTCACAAGACTTAAGAATTGATTTCCTTTGATGGATGTAATTGATGCATCAAGTAGCTTGAGGAATTCTTGCATTTATAGAGCTTGGAGATGAGCATAATGGAGTTCCTAGCCGTTGCAGCTCGTGGGTTCCTTAGATCTGTGGAGAAATGAGTTAGTTTCCACTTAAAAAGCACTTTCCCTAATTTCTGGCACTACCCTAATCGATTACGCCTTGAGCTGTAATCGATTAGCTTTGGAAATCTGAAGTGTAACTTGTGTTGTAGTCGATTAGCCTACTCTTGTAATCAATTAGCTTCTACTCAGAGACTTGTTAATCGATTGTGCTTCATCTTATAATCAATTAGTTTTGGCACCTGATGCATTTAAATTGATTGTGTAGCGTTGTAATCGATTGCCCTTGTATATAATCGATTAGCTGTCATTCCAGGAGCTTTGTAATCGATTGTATGTGTCCTGTAATCGATTAACCTAAATACCCGATGCATTTAAATTCAAACAGAGGTTCAGTAATCGATTAGCCTTGTTGGTGTAATCGATTAGATATGAAACAGGAGCTATGTAATCGATTAGATCTGGTTGCCTAATCGATTAGCCTGCGTGTGTTTACAGGTCTAATGCAATTTCTTGTTTCTCCAAGTTTTCTTCAAGAGTCTTTTGTCATTATCAAAATCTGTAAACCTAAAAGCATATTCAAACACATTCTCCCCCTTTTTGATGATGACAAATAATGTTCATCTCTTGAGGGTTGTTAGTTCAAAACTTATCTATTATCTTTAATTTTATCTCTATCAAAAACACATTCAAATTTTGCACAATGTAATCTCTTAATTCAAAACTATTATCTCTTAGCATTATCTCCATATCTATTTCAGAGTTATCTTTTTGACAAGTTATCATTGTTTCAGATTTAAAAAATATCTCCCCCTATCTAAGAGAGTTTATGCCTTAGAGATAATTTTCTGATTTTGATTTGTTAGCCATTTGTTATTTTAGTACTTGTTTTTACACAGGATAGATGAGCTCAAGTATTTTTCCCCCTTTGGAATCATCAAAAAAAATAATGCAAATAGAGATATTATGCAAAAAAAGAAAATTCAAACTTTATTCAATAAGAAGGAAATTATGCAGAAGCTGAAAAGAAACATAATGAAAAGTTAACAAAGGCACAATGAAACGGATCTAATTATCCGGATGAAAAAAGCGAAATTTGGAGATTTGGTGAGACAGCTCATCGTAGCGTTGTTGCATGATTTCAAAGTGTTGCTGCTCAGTCATTTGGAACTCTTAAATAGAGTTTTCAATGCGATCGAAGCGACGATCAAGATGTGCATAGAGGGAGGCAAAGGGGTCAGCAGGGACGGATGGTTCAGCTTGAGTTGGAGGAGGAGGAGTAGGTTCATTAGCGGGAGCTTCAAAAGGAATGTTGGCATGGATGCCTTCCATTTTTGAGCACCAAGCTCTATTCACATAAACGATGCCCATCTTGGTAAGATGATGGGTACCAATGCAAGCCTTGGGAGGCACCTTTTCCGTCAACTCTCCAGCCAAGTCTACTCCATAAGCTTTGAATATTTTAGTGAGCAAGATGGCGTAGGGAAGCTTTTTATGGTCTTTGGCATGGAGCATGTGTAGCTTAAGCATTTGAACCTAGTTAATCTCCTTTTGGTGTTGCATGGCCCATATTAGGAGGACATCATCTTCTTCCACCAAAGCATAGTTCCCACCATGAGGAACCAATATTTTGACCAAAAAAAAGTGAAGAAGATGGTTGTTCATGGTCAAGTGGCCTACCAGTTTATGGTTGCTCCTTGGGCGATCAGCCTTCCACAGTGATTGTCAAGCAGTGATGGCATTGAACTCTCATTCATCCTCGGGGTTTCCTCCGTCAAACTCAGCATCATTGAGTGGCAGTTGAGTGATTTCTCCCAATTGAGCATTTGTGAGCCTAAGGGTCACATTTTTCACCTTTGATTCCAACAATCCATTAACAAGCTTAAGGTTATAGTAGAATACCCTTATGAGTTTAGGGTAGTAGAGCTCTTCCTTGAGGGTGAGGAAGGGGAAAAGGTTATAATGGTGGAGGCTTTGAGTGAATGTGAGGCTAGGGTGGTCAAAAGTTTCAGTGTTGATGTAGTGAGGGGATATGATATCCTTTTCAGAAAAATTGTTGATAAAATTTTGAAGGTCTCTTGAAGAGGTGAAGAATCTCAAGAAATCAAGAGGGTTGTTGGTTTGGGCCATGGAAGACCTTGCCCTCTTGATGGTTCTTGAGGAAGACATGACGCAAAGAAGAAGAAGAGAATGAGAGAATTGAGAGGAAAGCTCTTGAAGCTTGGGAGATTGAAGAAAAAAAGAGGTAGTGTGAGATGAGAGAGTGAGCAGAGGAGAATTTATAGGAAAAATTAGGTTTAGAAAAGAGAGAAGTGAGTGAATAGGGTGGGAGTTTTGGAGTGCCTCGAAACCAGTAATTTTGACTGCTCAGTACCGATGCTAATCGATTACAAACCATAGGTAATCGATTAGTACACAGTTTCTGAAGAATTTGAATCGTTTCGCATATGGGGTAATTGATTGGGATAAGGGGGTAATCGATTAGGTTGAGAAACAGAATCTTTACAATCGATTAGGAGAGGTTGGTAATCGATTATCAGGAAGTTGAAACGTTTTTAATCGATTATTCAGAGAAGCTAATCGATTAGGCATAAAACAGAATCTCAGTAGTCAATTATCTTTCAAGTGGTAATCGATTATGGAAGAAACAGAGGCTTAGTAATCGATTATATAGCTCTTTGTAATCGATTACATAGTTCAGAAAACTACAGATTATGCAGATTTTATACAAGAATGTTGGAGACTTAATAAATCATACCATAAATGATAGCTAACTCATTTAAACATGCTATACAATAAGGATTTATCAAAAATACTCATCATTCAAACATAATTGATTATATCAAGGATTCCTAATTCCCTTCTAATGTGAATGAATTGGTCCTTTGCAAGTGGTTTGGTGAATATATCAATAAGTTGTTTAGTGGTCTCAACATGTTCAAGTACACAATCACCCTTTAATACATGATCCCTAATGAAATGATGTCAAATTTCAATATGTTTGGTTCTTGAATGCATTACAAGATTCTTTGAAATATTAATAGCACTTGTGTTATCACATTTAAGAGGCACATGGTCTAACATAACACCAAAATCCAGAAGTTATTATCTCATCCAAAGGATTTGAGCACAGCAACTACCAGCTGCAACATATCCTGCCTCAGCTGTAGATAGTGCAACACTTACTTGTTTCTTGCTATGCCAAGAAACAAGAGAACTACCAAGCAAGTGACATGTTCCACTAGTGCTTTTCCTATCAAGTTTACATCCTACAAAATCTGAATCAGAATAACCAACTAAAGTGCATTCAACCCCTTTGGGGTACCATAAGCCAACATTTTGAGTTCCAACAAGATATTTCATTATCCTTTTTACTGCAGTAAGGTGTGATTCTTTTGGGCATGCTTGATATCTTGCACACATACAAACAGCAAACATGATATCTGGTCTACTAGCGGTTAAGTAAAGTAAGGATCCAATCATACCTCTATATTTTATGAGTTCAACATCCTTACCCTTCTCATCCTTGTCCAAATAACATGAAGTGCCCATAGGTATGGCAATGTCATTTGCCTTATCCATGTTGAATTTCCTAAGCAATTCCTTGCAATACTTTGATTGACTAATGAAAATGCCTTCATTAGTTTGCTTAATTTGTAGTCCAAGGAAGAAAGTAAGTTCCCTCATCATGGACATCTCAAATTCTTCCTGCATTAGCTTAGCAAACTGTTTGCACAATGATTCATTAGTAACACCAAAGATTATGTCATTAACATACACTTGAACCAATAGTATGTCATTTTTCTTGTGCTTAATGAATAATGTTGTGTCAACCTTTCCTCTTTCAAAATTGTTTTCTAAAAGGAATTTACTTAATCTTTCATACCAAGCTCTTGGAGCTTGCTTTAAACCATATAAGGCTTTCTTTAGTTTGAAAACATGATTTGGAAATTGGAAGTTTTCAAAACCTGGAGGTTGATCAACATACACTTCTTTTTGAATGTATCCATTCAAGAAAGTACTCTTGATATGCATTTTGTACAATTTAAAGTCCTTACAACATGCAAAGGCTAATAATAATCTAATGGCTTCTAGCCTAGCTACGGGAGCATACGTCTCTTCATAATCAATGTCTTCTTCTTGATTGTAACCCTTAGCTACTAGCCTAGCTTTGTTCCTTTTAATTATACCATTTTCATCTAATTTATTCCTAAACACCCATTTTGTTCCTATTATTTGGTGATCATTGGGTCTTGGCACTAATTTCCAAACTTTATTTCTTTCAAATTGATTCAATTCTTCTTACATGGCCAACATCCAATGTTCATCAATAATAGCTTCATTAATGCATTTGGGTTCTATTTATGATACAAAGGCTAGGTGATTACATGCATTCCTAATGGCGTTTCGAGTACTTACACCTTTAGTCATTTTACCTATGACTTTGTCTAAGGGATGGTCCTTCAAAGTGATCCACTGTTGTGGTTCCTCATGTTGTGTTGCATCTTTGTCTTTGTTCTCTTCTTCCTTGTCATTCAAGGTTAAATCTTGAAGAGTACCTACATTATCAACAACATCTTTCTTTCTCAGGGAGTTATGGCCATTCTTATCAAATTTGACATGAATGGACTCCTCAATGGTGTTTGTTTGTTTGTTTGTTAAAGATTCGATAAGATTTACTAGATTGTGAATATCCTAGAAAGATTGCCTCATCAGCTTTAGCATCAAACTTTCCTAGATTATCTTTTCCATTATTGAGCACAAAGCATTTACATCCAAAAATATGAAAATATGAAATGTTGGGTTTTCTTCCCTTGTAAAGTTCATATGGGGTTTTCTTTAGAATAGGCCTTATTAAACATCTATTCATAACATGACAAGCGGTATTTACCGCATCGGCCCAAAAGTGTTTCGCAATGTTATTTTCATTTAACATGGTTCTTGCAAGCTCTACTAAGGATCAATTTTTCCTTTCAACTACTCCATTTTGTTGTGGAGTTCTAGGAGCTAAAAAATTATGATTGATACCACATTTTTCACAAAATTTTTCAAAAGAATGATTTTTAAATTCTCCCCCATGATCGGTTCTAATAGATGCTATCTTTGAGTTTTGCTCATTTTGGATAATCTTAGCAAGTTTCTTGAATGCATGATATACTTCATTTTTATGAGCAAGAAACAAGGTCCATGTATATCTTGAATAGTCATCTACAATCACTAGACTATAGTAATTACCACCAAAGCTCTTGATTTTGGAGGGTCCAAATAGATCCATGTGTAAAAGTTGTAAAGGCCTTTGTGTGGAAACAATGTTTTTAGTTTGAAAAGATGCCTTTACTTGTTTCCCCTTTTGACATGCATCACAAAATTTGTTTTCAAATTTAAGCTTTGGTAAACCAATTACTAATTCTTTAGAAACAAGTTTGTTCAAATGGTCTACATGTATATGAGCTATTCTTCTATGCCATAGCCAAGTTTCATCCTCTTTAGTCATGAAGCATTGCACATCATTTGAGGACAAACTATCCATATCAATCATGTAAATATTATCAATTCTTTGACCTACGAACTTGATTTCCTTATTAATCTTATGTTCAATTATGCAACAATTTGATTCAAACAAAACTCTATATCCTTTGTCACATAATTGACTAATGCTAAGTAGATTGTGTTTGAGTCCTTCAACATATAATACATCACTAATAGAGGTAGAGGAGTTTTTACCAATGTTTCCAATGCCTAAAATTCTTCCTTTGGTGTTGTCTCCATAGATCACACTTCCTTTCCTTTTGGGAGTGAATGATGTGAATTTGCTTATGTCTCCTGTCATATGCTTTAAACATCCACTATCCAAATACCAATGGGTGTTGCTTGCCTTGAAACATACCTATAAAACAAGATTAATTTAGAGAACTAGGTACCCATTGTATGTTAGGTCCTTTTAGGTTAGCTTATGGTAAAGTCCCTTTTGGAACCCACACCTTTCTTATAACTTTTGGTCCTAATTTTCTAGCGTTACAATTTGAAGAATTGTGACCTTTAAAACCACAATGATTGCATCTCATGAAAGGTGATGATGATCTCCTAGGTGGTACAAAGAAGTTTTTGTAATATTTTTCCTTTTTGGTAGAGTTGTATCCTAAACCAGTTTTATCAAGCATACATCTTTGATTTCCAAGTAATATATTTAAGTTATCTCTACCATTTGTAAATTTTTCTAATGTTCTATTTAAATCTAAAACCTTGGTTTCTAGAATGTCATATTTCTTTACAAATTCACATGGTTTGGTCCTAGAGCATGCTTGAACATTTTCTAATTCATCTTTCAAACATTTATTTTCTTTGCAAACTTCTATGAGATCCTTTTCAAGAGTGTCAATGGTTTTTCTTGATAATTTGTATTTACTAGAAAGCTTGATAAATTTATCATACAACTCTTCAAAAGCATCTAGCAATTCATTCTTATCTAAATCAAGAAGACTTACCTCATTATCTTCTTCTTGGTGATTTGCCATTAAACAAAGATTCGCTTCTTCATTTTCGGACTCATCGGAGCTACTTACATCGTTTTCATCCCAAGCGATGTAAGCTTTTCTTCTTCCTCTTTTTTTCTTGCTCTTCTTCTTAAGATTTGGGCAATCTACTTTAAAGTGCCCTTCTTTTCCATATTCAAAACAATTTGGTGAGGAAGAGGATTCATTAGAGATTGGTTTCTTACCTTGAGGTTTAAAGTTCTTTTGGAATCTTTTGTTTCTCATGAACTTTCCAAATCTCTTCACAAACAAACCAAATTCTTCTTCTTCGTCAAGGTCACTGCATGATTCTTCTTCATGTGTAGAGGTGGCCTTGAGAGCTAAGCCTTTCTTCTTGGAGGATTTTTCTTCTTCCTCCACTTGCTTCAAAACTCTTAGTTCTTGCTCTTGCTCTTGTAGCTTTTCAAAGAGTGTGGCAAGTGACATCTTATTGATATTTGGGGATTGTTTGATGGCGGTGACGAGTGGTTGTCATTCCCTACTAAGAATTTTCAAGACTTTGTGAACAAGTTCTTTGTTAGTGTAAACTTTACCAAGAGTAATGAGATGATTGATTATAAGAGTAAATCTCTTTTGCATTTCTACTATGGTTTCCCCTGAATTTATTCTAAAACTTTCATATTGGCTAGTCAAGGTACTGATCTTGGAGTCTTTTACATCACTAGTACCTTCGTGAGTTACTTGTAAAGTATCCCACATTTCCTTAGCGGATTGACAAGTCATTATTCTAAAAAATTCATCGGGACCTAATGCTATAGTGATGAGATTTTTAGCCTTATAGTCGTATTGCACTTTTTTCTCCTCATCACCAGTCCATTCTTCCATAGGTTTTTCAACATTTTTATCATTGACAGTATGCATGGGTGTATAAGGACCATTTTCAATGACATTCCAAATTCTTAAATCAATAGATTGAATAAAGATTTTCATTCTTTCCTTCCAAAAGGCATAGCCTTCCCCATTGAAAGCGGGACGTCTATTTATGGCACCATCCTCGGGAAAAAGGTTTAGAGAACTTGAGGCCATCTTATCTCTTGAAGCTGCTAAGCTTGATCTACCAAGAGTCAAGCTCTGATACCACTTGTTATTCAAGTGGCCTCAATACTCAAGATGGGGGTGAATTGAGTTTTTAAAACTTTGGTTGAAATGCCTTTGAACTTGATTCTTTTATCACAAGTTTAGAGATTATGAAAGTAAGATTAAGTAAAGTACAAAAGACAATGCAAAACAAGAGGCAAATATGATAAGGCAATTTATCAAACACTTGGTATGCAATGTTCAAGGTTAACTAATTCAAGCAAGCTCAAGTATGTAAATCCCAATCAACCAACATAAATTAATTCAATGCAGTATATAAATGTAAAAGAGTTAGGGAGAAGAGCTTGCAAACCAATTTAACGAGTTCTACCAACCCCGGTGTACGTCTCGCCTTCAAATAACCCACTTGAAGGATTTCTACTATTGAAGTTTAAGGATTACAAGCTATAAGCAATTGCAGCTTCCTAGTGTCCCACACTCAAGAACTCAATCCTCACTAGCACAAGGGCAACCCACCCAATCTCTCAAACTCTCAATACCCAAAGGTTGAACCCCAACCTTTGTGACCACTCAACCTAGAGTGAAAATCTTTGTGTTTGGTGTAGTGTTTACAAGCAAGTAACTCTCTTAATAAAGTAGATATACAAGTGAATGCTCTCTCAAATTCTAACTCTCAACAAGAGAGGATATACAATTTGAAGTTCTAAGTTTCAAAAAAAATGAAACTATACAAGGATAAAACTCACAAGACTTAAGAATTGATTTCCTTTGATGGATGTAATTGATGCATCGAGTAGCTTGAGGAATTCTTGCATTTATAGAGCTTGGAGATGAGCATAATGGAGTTCCTAGCCGTTGCAGCTCGTGGGTGCCTTAGATCTGTGGAGAAATGAGTTGGTTTCCACTTAAAAAGCACTTTCCCCAATTTCTGGCACTACCCTAATCGATTACGCCTCGAGCTGTAATCGATTAGCTTTTAAAATCTGAAGTGTAACTTGTGTTGTAGTCGATTAGCCTACTCTTGTAATCGATTAGCTTTTACTCAGAGACTTGGTAATCGATTATGCTTCATCTTATAATCGATTAGTTTTGGCACCTGATGCATTTAATTTGATTGTGCAGCGTTGTAATCGATTGTCCTTGTATATAATCGATTAGCTGTCATTCCAGGAGCTTTGTAATCGATTGTATGTGTCCTGTAATCGATTAGCCCAAATACCTGATGCATTTAAATTCAAACAGAGGTTCAGTAATAGATTAGCCTTGTTGGTGTAATCGATTAGATACGAAACAGGAGCTATGTAATCGATTAGATCTGGTTGCCTAATCGATTAGCCTACGTGTTTTTGCAGGTCTGATGCAATTTCTTGTTTCTCCAAGTTTTCTTCAAGAGTCTTTTGTCATTATCAAAATCTGTAAACCTGAAAGTATATTCAAACACATCATCTAGAGAAGTTGAGAGCAACAACTCACCGCAAACACATACTCTGCCTTAACTGTTGAAAGAGTAATTGAGTTCTACTTTTTGCTTCCCTAGGAGATCAGACTTTTGCCTAGGAAATGGCATCCTCCACTTGGGCTTTTTTGTCCATTCTATCTCCTATAAAATCCGCATCATAAAATCCAGACAAGGAAAACAAGTTTGTTCTTTTATAGATCTACCCAAGGTTAGTGGTGCCTACAAGATATCTCATAATCCTCTTCACTGTAGACAGATGTGATTCCTTAGGGTCTGCTTGATATCTTGTAAACATGCAAACACTAAACATTTTATCATGTTTGCTGGATATTAAGTACAAAAGTGAACCAATCATTCCTCTATACAAGGTCTAATCTATTGATGTCCCAGACTTATCTTTACAGATTATGCAACTTTGATGCATAAGAGTGCTAATTGGCTCAGCATAAACCATTTTAAACTTTTTAAGAAGCTCCTTAGTGTACTTCTGTTAATGGATAAAAATACCATCATTAGTCTATTTGATTTGTAGGCCTAGGAAGAATTTTAGTTCTCCCGTCATACTTAACTCAAATTCATCCTGCATCATTTTAGAAAACTCTTTACACAAACTATCATCAGTAGCGCAAAAAACAAAGTCATCCACATAAATTTGCCCAATTATAAAGTGTCTTTTAGAGCTCTTTCTAAATAAGATGGTGTAAACATTGGCTATTGTAAAGCCTTTTGATATTAAAAAGCTACTGGGTCTTTCATACCAAGCTCTAAAGGTGTTTCACGAAGACTTTCTCTTCAATGAAACCATTTAGAAAAGCACTTTTAACTTCCAATTGATATAATTTTATTCCCTTAAAAGTAGTAAAGGCAAGAGAATCCTTATAGCCTTAAGTCTGGCTACAAGTCTGGCTTATGCTATAAGTCTGGCTTTGTTTTTGGCAATCTTTCCATCCTCATCAAGCTTATTTCTATACACCTACTTAGTTCCAATAATGCCTTTGTTTTTAGGTCTTGGGATAAGGGTTCAGATCTTATTTCACTCAAACTGGTTCAATTCCTCTTGCATGGTAATGACCTAGTCAGTATCCTCTAAAGCTTTTGCAACAGATTTGGGTTCTAGTTCTAAAACAAGAGCTATGGTGGATTGGTTGAGAAGTTTGGATCTGGTCCTTATTCTAGTAGCTTGATCTCCAATGATAAGGTCTGAAGGATGATAGGCCTTGAACCTCGAGTCTCTAGGCTTTTTAGGTTCAAACACTAATGGTAGTTGTTTAAACTCTTCATTTCCATCGTCTATTGAATCTGGCTGAGCAGGGTCATACTCTTGTTGTTGAATACCTGCATCATCAATCACTACTAGAAAAATGACTAATAGCTACAACCATTTAGCGACCGCCATATGCCGTCGCTATTTAGTGACCGTCTTAGCGACCACAAAATGAAAAGCGACCTGGAACGTGAAACATTGTGACCACCTCCGCGACCGCAATTCAACCGTCGCTACAACCGTCACTACCTCCGTCACAATATCATAGGTCGTCGCTGACACGGTCGCTATAGTTAATTCCCTCCACTTTTTTGGTTTCCCTCCAATGTATTTATGGCGCCAACTGATAGCGACGGGAAAAGTAGGGTCGCTATGTCCTCTAATGCGTCAGTGACGTCCTCCATGACGTCGCTATGGCCACAATGTAGCGACGGAGCGTATAGCCGTCGCTCGTGTTCTGGAAATTAGTGACGGCGCTACGGAACCGTCGCTATTAGTGAAGAGTTTAGTGATGGTACGACACCGTCACTATGTGTGAAGAGGTTAGTGACGGTGGGTCTCTACCGTCGCTAATATTCAGGAGAGTAGTGACGGGTTGGTACGCCCGTCGCTATAAATTTCGCTTCCCTCCAATTTTTTCTTCTAGTAATTGATGTTAGTGACGGGTTGGTTGACGCCGTCGCTAAGTTTCAGTAAATTAGGGACGGAGTTGTGTTACCGTCGCTAAGTTTTTAATTTTAAGGACATCGTTAGCGACAGATTTTGAGCCGTCGCTATGGTTTTAATGTTACTCTACAGCATCCCCTTTCCCTGTCATTTGCCCTAACTTTCCCTCTCCTCTCTCAGCAGGCGTCTCCCTCTCCTCCCTCCCTCCCTTTGTCTGAGCTCCTCCACCTTCTTCCCTCTTCCTTTCGAAAGACCTTGTGTGTGCCCTACATTCCACCCACATTCCACCCTCTTCTCCGCCAGACATACCGAACCCCATTCCCTCTTACCGGTCCACCGGTGCAGCGGTCCCCCTTCACCAGAGTGGCTCACTCCCTCTTGGCTCCCTCACGGCTGACACACAGGAGTGGCTCATTCCCTCATTGCTGACGGTCACACACACTCACGGCCCCCCTTCCATTTGCCTCGGTCAGGTTCGAATCCCTTCTCTTAACTTCCTATTGTGTTCTCTTAATTATTGGAAGTTTGGTTTGGTTTCATATTAGGATTGCATATCCTTTCATTTTCAAAATCCAAAGTGATTGCATGTTTGGTTTCATATTAGGATGTTTGAAAAATTATCTGAGTGGTAATTCTATTGATGTCTGTCTGATGTTATGTAATTTCTTTTTTGGTTATATTTTGTGTTAACTTATATTCTTGTATTCCCAACATGTTTACTTCTAAAACAATGAACAAGTTTAGTCTTAGTTAATCACAGTATATTAGCATTATTATCATAGCCAACGAGATAACAAAGATTATAATAGATTTGGTTCAACAAGTAGGAAAAAGGTGTGAAGCTGTAGTATTTCTTTAAATTTTTAAAACAAAACCCATCCACTTGTTTGAAAAAAGAAAACCAGTTTTTGTGAAGCAGCACCACACATGTTAAGATCCAAAGGACAATGGTTTAGCATCAAAAAACGAGTCCTATGGTTTACGCTGTTCCCTCCCATAGTCACAGGTTCAGAATCATTGAACCCAACCAACCCACTAACCAATTACTCCTCTGCTTTGCTCCCATAAAGGTACATCCCATAAATAAATATCATAGCGCAGAAAATGCAGTAAATCATAGTTATATAAAGATCAGAAATTTTAGTCAGAGCCCAGAATATCTAGTAGTATATCTAGTTAAAAGATTTCGTCCGTTTGTTAGTTTGACTGAACCCAGATTAAGACCAGTGAGTGAGTTCCCAATTTGGCTTTCATTTTTTTTTCTCTTTTATCCCTTTTCTTTCACCTCAAGGGTAAAATTGCGGTTTCGTATAGGATAATTATAAAATAAAAGAATATCAGTAATGGATAAAAGGTTTAAGTATATCTCATTTCATTTTTGGAGAGAAGGAAATATGATATTTAAATAAAAAAAGGTGTCATTTAATCATTTATTTCTAAAAGAGAGTAGAGTTTATATAACTAATTCTATGTGCAAACAACATGACCAATGTAAAATGTTTCATGCTACTCAGCATTGAATTTGTCCAAGGACAAGATGTCAACATATATAGCTAAGAAAAGTTAGGTAGATTCTTTTTTACATGTAAATTTTTACATATTGTCGTGTTATATATCTATTAAATTTTCTCCCAACCATCTAGAGATGAGTTTTTGTGGAACATGGTTGATAAGTCTGTGCAATGCAATTGAAATCTACAATGAATGGCATGGAATTTACAGCAAAGTTGCTTTACTTAATATTGCATATTCTTGGGTAAAAAATTAAGGCACCCCCCTTGATGATAACAATAACTATTGCTGATTTTCTGCAAATGGCTGGTATGTAAATGATGGTTTGTGAAATTATGACACACTACATCCCAAAAACATTCATGTTTTTTGACCTTGTGGAATTTAGTGTGGGACCCTTTCCAATGCTGTCCACTCCAACCTCTGAAATCTAACTTTCTGTAGTGTTCTAATATATATATATGTCCATTATGATAATATATATATATATATATTATATATACATATATATATATAATATATATATATATATATAATAAGAAGAAAATATTAAAAAACAAGCAGTAGGAAATTATATTACATAATATTGCATAAAAGTGGAGTGGACTAGAAACTAAATACTGATGAATGAGATAGGTAGAGCAGAGGGATGAAGAACTGTTCTTGAAGGAATCCAAGCAGGTGTGTGCCAAAAGCAGATGTGTTTTTGACCCACAGTGAGTGCCAAAAGCAGATGTGTGCTTCATATTCAGATTTCAGACTCTTCCTGACTTCCAGTGTCCAAGGGGTTCCTCCAAGCATAGGAAGTCCTTCAATCTATTGCTTTAAACAGCCAACTTCTCCTCATCCATTTCTGGGATTACCACATCTTCCCTCATCATAGATGCATAATGCGTTTCAATTGGTGCTCCAGCCTGCGCAAATAGCTCAACCACTGCAGGCAGCACACCATAGTACCTTTTCAACTCATTTATCAAAGGCTTCCTAGGTTGCTGATCTCGAACGTGATAGACATATACTGGAGGTACCAAATCATTAATAGTAGCTTCCTGCCATGCATGCTGCCCATCCCTCATCTGGTGTTTGTAAGCTTGACAATTTCGTACTCGGTGACCTTTAGGTCCCACTTGTATCTCTAGACAATAACCACAAGTTTGGACTGCATACTTCTCCATAAGTCTTGAAGCTCCTGTGCACATTTTCTCCCAGGCTTCATGCCTCGAACAGCAATAGCTGCAGAGAAACATGCACATAGTCAGCATAGTTGACAAAGGATGGAATATGTCAGAGAGAATTAAAAAGTGAAGAAAAAAGCATGTCTTCATAAAACAACTAATGATTGTCATAATTCAAGGATAATATCCAATTATTGTTTATTAAGATGTCTTCTCCAGTTTGCAGAATACATAACACAGGAAATCATTGTGTTAAGATGTCATAATTAAGAGTATTTTATTAAATTGACCAATGTCCTAACTCATTTGAAGTCCTCTAAAAGTTTCCACTTACATTTTATTATTATATATCTCAAATTTGCGGTGCTTCTCTTTCACAAAGCACCTGCTCTTTCTCTTTGCGATAGCCCGAGCAGCGAGATCCACCTCCGACAACTATGACTCAGAGCCCATTTTCATCAAATTAATTTTATTTTATTTTTTTTACAATTTCAGTTGTGTTGCCTTGCCCTGTGTTAATTTTCAATTTCACTTTTAAGTTTTCACATTGAATGGGATAGACCTTATATAATACTGAGTTATTAGTAATCAATTTTCCAATTGAACGCTTTATTTTTGCCACCTTAGCTACAATTTGCTTTGACTGTCTCTGTTTGTTTAGTTTCCTTGCAATGTACTTAATCTATAATTTGCTTTACGTGTCTCTCTTTGTTTAGTTTCCTTGCTACTTGTAACTGTCTAACCAGTTATTGGTTTGTCATGCAGACTAGCACACGTTACGCGTGGTCTGTGATCGTTTGTCGGCAGTTTTATATTCTTCCTCACTTTTTTCCTTGAGGTAATCCCGTAACACTGACTTTGTCATTATGTGTATGCATGTGGATTGATGTTTGTTAGTGGAGAGCAGGGCTCATTAGGCATTGGTTTTGTGTGCTGATAACATGATTTGAAGATGCATGTGTAATATTGTTTGTTAGTGGAGAGCACAGCTCATTAGGCATTGGTTTTGTGTGCTGATAACATGATTCTTTATGCATGTGTAATGTTTGTTAGTGGAGAGCAGAGCTCATTAGGCATTGGTTTTATGTACTGATAACATGATTTGGTGTTCATAACTCTGAATATCATATACAATGCGTATGATATGTTTATTTATCTATACTGGGAAGTTTTCTATATGTAACAGGCCGTTTGTAAATTTGGGAAATGTCTAGTTTACAGGGGAGACTCTGCCAAAATTTTGGCAGACTCCCTTTCTTAGGGAACTTAAAAAATGAAACTCAACTTTAATAATGTAGGGTTTAGTCGTGTGTGTACCCATTAGATTCCCGTTCAAGTTTCAAAACAACCGGTTGATGTACCATGTTGTGTTGGAGCTTGAATTGTCCCGGTTGGACAGTTTGGTATGAATTTGTAACCTGTAGGGCGTAACCCATCAATGTTGTATGTGGTCTATCTTGAGAAGTTGAATGAATGTTCATTTGAAATTTCGGTTATGGTGTTTTGTATTGTCCCCAGGGTGCATGTCTGCGTGTGGTGTTTCATACCGTACGTATCTCTGTGTACTCGGGGACCAATGCGAAATGCTGCCGAAATTTCAAATGAACATTCATTCAACTCAAGATAGACCACATACAATTATGGGATGGGTTACAGATGGTTGTATATTCATCCCGAATGGGATAGGGCCCCACCAATTTGCAACATCAAAGAGATAGAGTGATTCACAACCGATAGTTAAATAAAAATTTAAACGTGTAAGGTAACAGAAATCGTGTTTGTTAGATATTATAAATGGAGGTACCGGCAAATCGGCGATGGATGTACAACCGACTAGATCGCAATCGGCGAGTGACTGAGGAGTTTATGATAGGGCTATTGGAGTTCATTCCGTTCGCTACGGCAAACACGCCTGGATTTGAAGTGACTCAGAAAATCCGTTGTCCGTGCTCAAGGTGCAAATGCATGACTTTTGAATACGCGGATGATGTCATGTGCCACCTAACTGAGAAAGGGTTCATGGAAACATACCACTGCTGGTACAACCATGGTGAGCAGTTACCGCGTAGACCATCAGGCGTAATCGTGCAACAGTCTTACTACGAGGTTGAAGGAAACAGGGATACGTACAACAACATAGAACAAATGGTGATGGATCATGTTGGACCCTCCACCGGGCGTATGCTGGAACATAATGACCAAGCAGGTCATGGGGACTCTGACAATGTAGAGGAGGATCCTAATCCGGAGGTGAAGAGATTTTATGATTTGTTGGCGGCGGCTCAGACTCCATTGTGGGACGGGTGCAACAGTCATACTGAGTTATCCGCCTCCCTAGCTGCTTTAAGCCTAAAGGCAGATTATAATCTTTCTGGAGGTTGTTTTGATAGGATGGTCAATCTGATGGGTTCCACCATGCCTAGTAATCACAGAATGCCAGCAAACCTGTACCATGCTAAGAAACAAGTGGCAAACTTGGGGTTGGGTTATGTGAAGATAGAGTGTTGTGTTGGTGGATGTATGTTGTTCAGAAATGAGTTTGCAGACAAGAGTGTCACAAAATGTCTGCATTGTAATGAGGAACGCTACAAGACCGTTAAAAGGAGAGGGAAGGTAACCCGGACGTCCAAGAAGAAAATGTGGTACTTCCCTATAACACCGCGTCTTCAACGCCTGTATGCCTCATTGTCCACGGCAAAACACATGCGTTGGCATGCTCTGAACCGAACACAAGAGGGGTTTCTTTGCCATCCTTCCGACGGGAAAGCATGGAAGTGTTTGGATGAGCTATATCCGGACTTTTCAGGCGAGCCGCGCAATGTAAGACTTGGCTTATGTACTGATGGGTTTAACCCGTTCGGTCAATACGGAAGAGCTTACTCTTGTTGGCCAGTCATCCTGACCCCATACAATCTGCCTCCTGATATGTGTATGAAGAGGGAGGTCATGTTTCTATCTATACTGGTTCCAGGACCCAAAAATCCAAAGGCGAACATAGACGTGTTTTTGCAACCGTTGGTTGAAGAGTTATCACAATTATGGGATGTCGGGGTAATGACATACGATGCGTCTTTGAAGAACAACTTTATGATGCGTGCTGTTTTGATGTGGACTATTAATGACTTCCCGGCCTATGGTATGCTTTCTGGATGGTCCACGTCTGGGAAGCTTGCTTGCCCTGTATGCATGGAATATACCGGGGGGGGGGGGATCACTCCCTGTTAGTGTCAAGACAAGTTTCTTTGACTGTCATAGAAAGTTTCTACCGTTGGATCACCCGTTTAGGAGAAACAAAACCGCTTTTAAGAAGAACAAGGTTGTTAATGAACCTCTACCCCGTAGGTTATCTGGTGCACAGGTTTGGCAGAGGGTCGAAGAGTATCCTTACATCTGGGACAAGAGTGTTAAGGAGTTTGCGGGTTACGGTAAGGAACACCACTGGGTGAAGCAGAGTGTCTTGTGGGATTTGCCATATTGGAAAGACTTGTTGTTAAGACACAACATTGATGTCATGCACACTGAACGTAATGTTTTCATGAATATTTTTGACACTGTTATGGACATCAAAGGGAGAACAAAGGACAACGAGAAGAGTCGTCTAGACCTTCCGATTTGGTGTTCCAGGAAGGAGTTGGAGTTGAGGGATGCGGGACGTGGAAGAATGTTTAAACCCCATGCAAAATATGCTTTAACTAGACCACAACAGATTGCTGTGTGTATTTGGATGAATGGGTTGACCCTGCCTGACGGATTCGCTTCTAACTTGAGTAGATGTGTCGACGTGAAGGAGGGCAGGGTGTTTGGCATGAAAAGTCATGATTGCCATGTGTTTATGCAACAACTACTCCCGTACGCGTTTCATGCCTTACCGAAGCCTATTTGGAAGCCGTTGGTGGAGTTGAGTCACTTCTTTAAGGAGTTGACGGCTACTTCGTTGACTGTGGAGAAACTTGTGAAGATGGAAGAAACTATCCCGGTATTGATTTGTAAGTTGGAGCAGATTTTCCCACCAAGTTTTTTTGACTCCATGGAGCATTTGCCTATCCATCTACCGTACGAGGCCTTGGTTGGTGGCCCAGTGCAGTATCATTGGATGTATCCATTCGAAAGGTGAATGCTTGGTGAACTCTTTAATTTCCTTGCAAAGACTTCTTATAATAGTATTTTCTAACTTAACACTATCTTGTTAATGATGTTGAAGATTCTTACGCTCTTTAAAAGATAAAGTGTCGAACAAAGCCTGCGTTGAAGCATCAATTTGTGAGGCATACTTAGTCGAAGAAATGACAACCTTTGCTTCTTTCTATTTTCCGACGGAGATAGAAACTAGAATGAGTAGAATTCCCCGACATCTTGGGGTAGCCAGCCGCACAGGGTTTGATGAACAAATATCAATTTTTAACTATCCTGGTCACCCGGGGGGCAGGCTCACAAAATGTTACATTGATGAGAAAGATCGAAAGGCGGCTCACTTGTACATTCTTCTAAATTGCCCAGAAGTGGAACCCTTTATTGAGTAAGTCATAGAAGTTATATTATACATTCTTAACGTAGCTTTTATAGTATCTAAATTTGTTTCCTTTGAATAGCTTATACACAGATATGCTAAAACTTGAGCAAAATGATTTAACTGATGACCAAATTCATAGTGAGGTGTCATCCAACTTGAGCAACACGTAAGACCCGTATACCAAGTGTTTTTAAGCCTATTTGCTTCTAACTCCCGTTATCTAACGATGACCTACTTCTTATGTTGTACATAGATACAAGACCCTAACAACCATATTGAAGATTCTTTACTCCAAGCCCTTTCTTGGGGGCCGGTGAAAACTGTTAAAAAATGGCCTATTTACTACGTAAATGGCTACAAGTTTAATATTCTTCAATGGAGTGAAGGGATGCGCACCCATAACTACGGGGTTTGTGTTAAAGGCACCGCCAGACAGTTGGAAGAAGACTTTTATGGAGTACTGACGGAGATTGTTGAAGTTTCGTTCTCTGGACGACTAAGAAGAGATATTGTTCTATTCAAATGTGATTGGTTCGACAACACAATCGGTATTGGAACAAAGGTTGACAACAACTACGGCTTAGTTGAGGTCAAGAAGAATGGTAGATATAAAGGGTTTGATCCCTTCATTTTTGCCCAACAAGATGAGCAGGTTTATTACACCGACTTCCCGGGAGGACATCGGGACTGGTATGCAGTAATCAAGGCCAAGGCCCGAAGTCAGATCACTGATAATGTCTCCGAGGAGGTCGATGACGCTTATCAGCTTGCACCACACGAGCTCAACGATGCCAATTTATTATTCAACATTGATCCAGTCATAATGGATAAGACACTCGCCACTACGGGGGGTGAACACATTGACAAAGACCTTGTCTCTCGATCAAAACGGTCTAGGGCTGATTTGGATACTGATGAACTTGTTCAAACAGATAACTACAATGACACTGAAACTGAGGGGGAATTTAAAACTGAAACAGACACAGAGTATGTAGTCGTTAAACAAAATGTTACATAGGTTTATATATATCCTGAGACTAACCTTTCTTTTCATGATTTTATCCATAGATGACGGGACGTCGACTGCCCTTCAGTAGGGGTGGTGGGTCCAGGACCCCGACATCCCGGTAGGGGACTCCCACCCCAGGACAGGAGACCACTCCATCACCACTACCACCACCACCACAGCAGACCACTCCACCACCACCACCATAGCAGACCACCCCATCACCCCGACTGACCACCCCAGAGCAGAGTCCTAGAGTTGGTGGCTTGGAGGACCATGGCCATCAGGCCACCCCATCTCCGGCATCCCCTCTGCCCATGTTGGTACCCGTGCCGGCCGGAGACGAGTAAGTGACTAAACCTCAAATACTTTTATGTTATTTGTATGATACTTTATATTAAACTTTAGTGAAAAGACTTGTTGGTTTATTGGATGTTACTTTAATTAGTACTTGTATAGATTGAATTGTACTGGGCACTCTTCTGTTTGTAACAGGGTAACTATTGTGATTGGAAATGTTACTATTATAGGGGAGACTCTGCCGAAATTTTGGGAGTCTCCCTAGATTGTGTGTTATTTTACTCCTAACATAATTGTTGTCATTACAGCTTTGTTGTGGGATGGTCCATATATATCTTGGACAGATGCTGGGAAGGTTATGCAAGATAGGTGGTTTGACACCTTCTCGGTAAGTTCCTAGCTCATTTGTTGTGACTTGATTTGTAAAATAGACCTGTTATTAATTTTGATTTCTCATTTCATTTTACAGCGTGATTACCAGTGGGCGGAGGGTATGATTGATGAGATTAGGAAGGTCTTTGCCACAAAGACCTCCAAAATCATCAAGAGTACCCTTTGGAAGGTAAGGGACAAGGGTGAGCGCCCTCGTTGGATCCCGGAGGACCATTGGGACGGGATGGTCCAGAAGTGGGGCGGGGTCCCGTTCCAGCAGGCGAGTGCTCGGAACAGGGCCAACAGAGCCGCCGATGCTGTAGCCTCAGTTTACACTGGGGGTAGCATTTCAACCCTCGAGCACAAGAAAAGATTTGTAAGTGTATTTATGTTAAACATTTCTATTATGATTCGTCTTACATGTTTACAAATAATAATCTCAAAGTTTTTTGTCCACCACAGGAGCTGAGGGAGCACCGGGAGCCTTCTTTGTTTGAGGTCATGCAAATGACCAAGAAGAACAAAGCCGGTGCATGGGTAAACCAGAAGACTACGGATCTAGCGGTATTTACTTTTAACTGACACATGCTTATAATTTACAAATCAGCTTACTAATCCTATCATTGTTTTTGAATTTACAGGAGGCGTATCAGGCCAGGAGGGCCGAGAAGGAGGCGGACCTGGTGGCTTCCACTCCTGAAGGGGAGGTTCCTCCCACCCTATCTTGTTCTGACGACAACGCCATCTATATGGAGTTGGCGGTGTGAACAAGAAAGGGAGGGTATTTGGATTGGGTGGCGTCGGCACGCAGCTGGCGAAAAAGGGGAAGACCCCTTCCTCTTCGTCTTCCTCTGGTCTTCCGACTGAGGTCGTTCAGGTAATTCAAAACCTGAACGATGAGCTACAGGAGGAGCGACGTCAGAGGCAGTTGTTGTTGGAGCGGGCCGAGGCGGACCGACAGAAAGCCGAGGCGGACCGACAGCGGGCCGAGGAGCAACACGCCGAGACTCGTCGGTAACTTGCTCAGCAGCAGGAGCTACTGATGCAGTTGATGGCGAGGCTACCTCCCCCCACTTCCCAGGCGCCCCCACCACCACCCCAGGATCCCCCACCACCATGATTGTATTTTTATTATTTATACACATTGTATATTTGATTTTTAGTTTTTATGTTATATTTCATTCAGTATTTATTTTGTCATTCTTTATTTATTATGTCAATATTTATTGGTAATTACATTCAAATCAAAAAGCCTTATTGTACCTATCATTAATAATTCAACCTATTTGATAAATAAATTTAATCTATTATTTTGTTTTTAATAACAATTTAATATTTTAAAAAAATTATTTAAATTTAATTATAAAATTTTATCAGCCAATACAAAATACAAAAATATTTAACAAAACCTATATAAATATTTAACCTAATTTTGTAAAAAAGAAATTTCCAATTAGCGACGGAATATAGTGGTCGCTGTATTGTTAAAAACAGCGATGGACCACAGTGGTCGCTGTATTGTAAGAAACAGCGACGGAATATCGTGGTCGCTGTATGGCTTCCCACAGCGATGGATCACGTGGTCGCTACATGAGTATCCATAGCGACGGCGGGAGATTAGTCGCTGGAAGGCCACATCTGGCGACGGACTCATCGGTCGCTATCCGTTTAACATTAGCGACGACGTATGGTGGTCGCCGGTGGCTGCTAGTAGCGACGGAGTTCTGAGGTCGTTGTATGGCAACACTTAGCGACGGCTGGAATTATTGGGGCAAAGACGATTTTAGCGACGGCCTTACGCCGTCAATATGGTAGCGACGGCAAGTATGTGGTCGCTGATGTGTTTTCGATGAGGGTTTTAGCGACGTCCTCTGTCCCGTCTGAGATGCCGTCGCTAATGGTTTTAGCGACGCTCATGTTATGGATTAGCGACCAATTACTTCCGTCGCTAACAGGTGTTTTTTTAGTGGTGAATATTTAGATCTGCCAGTTTCCTATCAGTCTCTTGAAGATCATCAAATCTCACCTGCATTGATTCCTCAATGGTCTGAGTTCTTGTGTTAAAAACCCTGTAAGATTTTAATGTGGTTAAGTACCCCATGAATATCCTTTTATCACACTTAGAATCAAATTTTCTAAGATAATCCTTTGTGTTGAGGATATAACATGAATATGATATGTAAGGTCTTCTTTCCCTTCGACAATTCATAAGGAGTCTTATTCAGTATTGGTCTGATGAGGAACCTATTTTGAATGTAACAAGAAGTTCTCACAACCTCAACCCATATTTGCAAAGATCATTTTCATACAGCATTGTTCTGGCCATTTCTTGCAGAGATTTGTTTTTCCTTTTTGCAATACCATTATGTTGAGGTGCTCTTAGAGAAGAAAAGCTCTGAGTTATGTCAAACTCATTGTAGAATTTTTCACAAAATTCATTTTTAAATTCTTTGTCATGATTACTTCTTATTGTTACCAATACACAATCCTTTCTCATTCTAAATTTTCTTACACAAAAGATGTGATCCTTTGGTAACTTGGGCCGCATACCACTAACGGGAGTAACCCCTAGCCGCTATTATGTGATCATCGTTAAAGGGGTCGTTATTTAAATTCTTGTAGCTTAAACAATATTCGGTGATTTAAAATAAAAATTTTGATTGATGTTTTTCTAAATTATTTATCTACAAAAGTATATGATTATAATTTTGGACAATTTAATGAGAGATATGTGTTTTAAAAAATAATTATGTATGTTGATTAAATTAATGATATAATATGGATGATTTAACACTAAAATATTCTAGTTGATGATTTTCATTTATAATAATAATAATAATAATAATAATAATAATAATAATAATAATAATAATAATAATAATAATAATAATAATAATAATATCGATGTAATTTTATTCACATGCCCAAACGCATTTGTATAACATTGATAAATTTAACCCATCTATATATGAATCAAGTTAATTTGTGAAATTTCAAGAAGACACACAACACATTTATTGAACGATGCTAAAATGTTATTATTAATAAATTTAATAACTCCTAAAATAATATGTTTGACCATCAATCAAGTTAATTTGTAAAATTTCTAGAAGACACGTGACACACGTATTAAACTACTTTAAAAAGTTATTATCAAAATATAATTGACTAAAATTTTAAATTAAGTGTTTACACATCATTACTTATATTTTCACTTATCCTTATGTATAAGTTAACTCCTGAATTTAAATTTTTTTCATCCACTAGTTTTAACAATTTTAAGAGACTAAGATTTAAAAACCAAATAAAGTAGCATTATGGTCTTTTATTTAGTTAGATAATTTAAGCATCATAAATTTTTATTAGAATAGTAATACGTACATGATACATGAACAATTTTAGTTAGTAATACATCTTCAAATTTTAGTCTGGCGCCTCAACACCATCTACGAACATAACATTACAATTCATTTAAAAGTCCCAAATGTCACTTTTACTAATCTTTAGCACGAGAGAAAGGAGCTTTGAGCGTTTGAATACCTTGGCACCATTCAAGAACCTTGGAAATTTGTTCTAAGGCTTTTTTCTTTTCCTCTTCTTCGCCATTGATGTACTTAGGATTACGCCTAATTAAAATGTGTGGTTAAAGTCACTTTTTTATTGGGATAGAACATAACCTACTTGACATTATAACTATATAATGAATATTTATGTATGTTTATGCATTTATATAATCATTATGTATGCCAATTTCAAACAACATAATGTTTTATGTATGTGTTTAGGTCTCCTAATGGATTTGGGGTGAAATGTCCATAATTGTCTTCATCTATGAATAAAGTTGATAAAAATGATTGTTAAATTTATTCTGAATGCAGCTCTTAACATTTAATAGTGGAGAGATTGATATTTGATATTAGGGTTAGAATTTATTAGAGGGAGTTTGATCCCAATACTTGTATTCACAGCTTTCATCATTGTTAATAACTTTCATTTGTTAACATAATTAATTCCAACAACCAAACTTATTATGAAAAATTAATGAATATATTATATATACATTCTATGATTTACAAGTAATTATTATGTTACTTTTAATATCACCCAAGTACCTGTGGATACGATGCTTTTAATACTTACTGAAACCATAATAAATTTGATAATCTTGATCAACGTTACTGCTAAAGAGTGGAAGACCTAGTGGCAAAAGTGAAAACTGTTGGAGACAAAAATAAAAAACTGTGAAACTTTTATAGAAACCAAATACATAATATTAAGTCATTATAAATAATACCTTTCTAATTACAATAATAGTTTTATTAAAAATTATATTAAAATATTTTTGTGATTGATGGTTAAGTGATCATTGATTTTTATAGGTTGGATTGATTTGATACAAATGCGATCATTGATCATCTCTGTTATTTAAATGGGTTAGGCACCAATTCATTGAATTTTCAATTTTACTAGCTAACCACTAGTAGAAAATACTACTTTTACTATAGCAAGTTAACCACCGACAGCGTTTGTCGCTAGCTAATAGTGACATTTTTATATGGACAACCAAACAATAATGACCATGAGTTACTCCTGGTGGTGGTTTACGGCATAATTTAGCAACGATTGTGAACGTCGTCCCTGTTTCACATTTTTTATCTTATTTTAGACTTCTATTAAAAATAAAATATTGGTAACGACTCCCTGCTTTTTGAAAGGATTTCAAACCATTTTATACGTAATATCTTAAGGGTCAGCCGTCCCGCCGCGATCCTGGTCGCGACAACGATTGACATACTGATAACTAATATTGATCTAAGAGGTGTTGCTAAAATTGGGTTTATAAAAGAAATTCCTCGTACATCATATGGCGAGGGAAGTTATTGTTGTCGCTGGTGTTTTCCTGTCATCCATCACTCACCCCGTCGTCACTGATTTAAAATGAAAAATGTAGTGATGGCAGAACAGTCCGCCTCTCATTCTTTGCCTTACATTATAACGTCATTAATTTTGGCTAAAAGCAAGCCACAGTAGCTTTTAGGGCAATGGAGTTTGAAACTGAGATTTTCTCCGTTTCTTGTGCATTCCAAACATGCTGTTAAGAACTGTCACTAAGGGCTTTTCCCTCAGGCATTGTTGAGGCTGTTTGGTTGCCTCTTTCCAACGGAGAAAGTTCTGTTGAGTTGAGGGATTTTTTGATCCTACGGGTCAACGGAGTTTTGATTGTCTCAAACAGCGTGAAGAATTAATATCAACCATTAAAATTTTCACTTCAACTTAACTTCGTTTCCCCAACTGCAAACCAAACATACCCGTTGTGTCTATCGCTAACTAGACTAGAGATTTTGAAAAGACCTTTGCCGCTAAACCCTTGTCCCTGAATTTGGTGAATCCTCCCCAATGTCATCGGTGAAAGACAATTGTGAAGACTAAGGGATTCCATGACTAAACTCTTTCTCATTGGATATTTACTCAAGTAAAATTTATTCCGGTATAAAATAAAAAAAATTGGGTCATACAAGGATGATAACGACATTGTCTTGGGCCTATATAAATATCGTAAGAAAATGAACTAACATATAAGGTTTATCATTTATTGGCAATATCAATTTAACATTTATATTTAAATTAGAGTGTATTCATTATATTGTATTAAATATAAAATATTTATGTTGATATAAACCAAATATATTTAATTAGGGTCATACACTCCAAATGATAAATTTTTACTTTAGTGCCTAACTCATTAAATTTAATTGATTGCATATCTGTAGTTATACTTTCACCTGTCCTTATATATAAGTTAACACTTAAATTTAACTTTTTTTCATCGACTAGTTTTAACAATTTTAAAAGAATAAGATTTAAAAGCAAAGGAACTATATATATATATGTATATATAGAGGAGCAATATGGCCTTTTATTTAATTAGATAATTAAAGCATCATACACTTTTATTTAGAAGATCATGGATGACTCATTTTAGTTAGTAATACGCATCTTCAAATGGTCTTTTAACAAGAATCCTTCAGATTCAGCACGGAAACACCAACCGTATTTAATGTCTTTATCAGGAAAAGGAGCACAAAAGTTTCCAGTTCCTTTGGTGATGCAGTCCTCATGAGATCGACATAAGAGAGCATGGTCATTCATGGTCTTTGCTTCAGATGCAATGACGTGATTTTTAGAGCAAATTTGGTTAGAGCAAGAACAACCGAGAAGTGCTGTGATGCAAGGAATATATACACAAGATTCTCCACAGATAAAACCAGCTTTTGCCTCCTTCACTGAGAACATAACTAAATTGATATATACCAAAATTAGTTAGATACATATATATTCTAGCTAATTTCTTATAATTATAAAATGTATGTAGTTAGAAATGATAAAAGAGAAAAAAATGATGAAACGCTACATACCAGAAGTGGCAAGGAAGAAGAGCACGGCCAGAGGAGCAAACCTAACAAAAGCCATTATTTGATTCAGTTGATCAAAATAACCGATTATTGAGGTTTGTTATAGGTCTTGCTCTGCGTTAGTTCATTCTTCCAAAGCAATTTATAGGCAATAAAACTATTCTCATAGTAATTATTTAATTATCTGCATGGACACAAACTCTCGAACATATAGAAATACCATGTGAGGCGTTTCTTGTAAATATAATTTTAATGTTTTAGAGTTAATTATATTTATATTAAAAGCAGGGAGCGCGATTAGATGCAGTCAATTATAGATGTTGTGTATCATTAGATTCATCCAAGGATAGATGTTGTGCCACGTCATCACTTCTCTCCAATCTACAATTCCATTTTTTCTGATCGGTCTCATTTAGCAACTCACGTTCTGACGCGGCATGTGACTAACCAGCTGAATTAATCTGTCTTAAGTTTTATAATTACATTTATATTAATGTCTTAATCTTAATCATGTGCCACTAACGATCGATGCGGATCTGGTATTTGTATATACATTTGGAAAACATTTAATTAGAGAAATTATTTCTGATAAATTTTTCCACATATAGTTTCTCATATAATCATATTTTATTTAACTCTTTAAATACAACATCTTAATATAAAATAATAATTTTGTAAAGTATATAAGATCGATCAATCAAAATCAAAATCAATATTCAATATTTCAATATATTTATAAAAGAAGTGAGATTTTTAAATCCAATTTGCACTATTTTTTTACCCTAATATCGTGAGCATATATGAATTAAAATTGACTTTTTAATAATTTTTCAGATAACAAAGGAAAAATAAGAATAATCTAAATCAAGATGGAAATAATCTGCATTAAATAGAAAATTGTATTAATTTGTCATGTAACATTGTTATATAATAAAAAGATAAAAAATGTTTGGTGTATATATTGTCAAGATAAAAATAATAGATTAATATACCAAATCAATATTGATAGGAATATGAAGGTACATATCACAAGTGTTAAAGGTTCCATCCCAAAACCAATTGGCAATGGTTAAAGTTGTTCAATAGGTATTTAAATCATGCGAAATATGATGAAGCAGGCGATGTAAGACTTCCAACAACAAGTTCAGCTAAAAATTTAAAATTCTTAGTTTTAAGTCCCTATAATTTTTTTTGTCTATAAAATAAGTAATCAGCATCAACTTGTCATTTTAATTGTTGATTTGCTACTTTGATTTTCTTAAAGTTCAAAATTATTTGTAATCCCTCTTAAAATTTTAGGATTAGAAATAACATCTCAAGAAAATTTCTTTGTTTTAATCTCTTCTTGAATTTTTTCATATATATATAATAAGTCCTTGTTGTGAACTTATTATTATTAATTATTGAAATGTTCAGTCGCTAATATATAACGGCGTCTTTAGTGACAACCTTTGCCATTTAATTTGGCTACCCTCAACACACATGTTGCTAATACTAAAAGCTCTCTTAGAAGTTCGAACTTGAGCAGTGAGTGGGAGAGGTATATAGCCACGCACAAAGCAGAAAGAGAGTTCTTGGGATTAGTAAAATCCAAATTGGATTGTATGTTTCGATAGCAGAATTGCTATTACTATCTTAGAGTTATAGCAGAAATACCCTAAACTAACTAACAAACTAAGGAAATGCCACGTAGGATTAGACACTTATGTAGCAATTATGAACTCTGTTAAGCACAACGGTTTTATTGTCATGAAATTTATGGTTAACTTATAATTTCTGTCCTTAATAATCTTTTCACTAAATGGTAAATTAGGTCCTTAATATTTTTTTAGTTAGTTAAATTTCTTATGTTTTAAAATATTTTAGTTAGACCTTTGTCTAAATTTCACTACTTCACTTTGTTAACAGAGTCAAGACATGGCAAGCCAATATGGTTCGTGGTTATATTCTCATTTGCTGACTATGCAAACTACCATATATGTCATATGCTATTGACATAACGAATCCATGTTTGAGCAAAAATAATTTCACTCAACCGAAACTCCCCTGATATAAAAAGTTTTTTTATATTTCAAAGATGGGAGACGAAGATTTTAGAAAAGAGAAACAGGGGAACGTGATCAAAGCACAAAGTGGAAAGTTGCGGAAGACAATTTCTTCATTTCTTCTTCATCTCTGATTGTGTAATGGCTACCATGAGTAGCTAATCTTTCTTTGATATAATTGATTCGAACTCGAACCTATTTTGATTACATTTATATATATAACAATTTTGTTTTTATATGACTTTGGTATTTCATTCTATTCTTAATGCTAGATTTTATCTGATCAATAGAGTCTTGAATATGGTTTCTAGAGTTATTTGGGAAACGGTTCTAGAAAATTGCTTTGAATGAAATTACTCAATATATTAAATTACTAGGAATAGGTTCCAATGTACCGATTGCTTTATAACGTCTGATCGTAAGGCTGGGAAGTCTCTTAAATAATTGAGAAATCAATATTTGGAAGATTTCTTAATGAATTTTATATTCGAGGAATCAATATAAATGAATTTTGTGTGTTGTATCAAATTTGATAGTTTCGAATGTCATATATTATATCCAGGATACAGACAAGGGAGATAGACAAAACTCAAACCCAGCTCTTTCCATTGATTTTTCCATATTACTTAACTTGTTACTTCTCCATTGAGACTGCCTTTCGTGGGAACGACACTTATGCTTCCCTATTATTATACTATGATGGATTTTGGTATGCTTTCTAGGAAGTTAACAGTTATACATTCAATCATGTTAATGTGGCATAAATTTCATAAAACCTAATCCTTTAGAGAATAAATTCTATACCTTAACATTAGATATCAATCCCGTGAGTATTCAATACTAAGATTTACATTAAGAAAAAACTTTAAAAATCATTATTGTCAACCTTATTCCTAGGAAAAGAAAATAATGGACTTTTCATCCCTTAAACCTGCTTAGAAATCCTAAGCACATGCATAAACGTTATCACGTTAGAATATACATTAGGCAAAGATAGAAGAAATGCTAACATTAAATGTTTATACACCTATTCACTACAAAGTCATAAAAAGAGGTCTGTCATGTCCAATCTCAATGAAAGAGAAATTTAGCCACACATGATCATGATGACTAACCTAAATAGTAAAAAGATACAAAGATGTTTGGTGTATATATTGTCAAGATAAAAATAATTGATTGATACCAAATCAATATCGATAGGAATATGAAATTAATATACCACAAGTTCTACTAAATGTCTAGATTTCTTAGTTTTAAACCCCCATGAATATTTCGTTTTTAAAATAAGTCATCAGCATCAACTTGTCATTTTAATTAGTTGAGAGGGTAAAACAGTACCACATATTGCTACCTAGAATTTTTTAAAGCATAAAATTATTGTAAACCCTCTTAAAATTTTAGGGTTAGAGATAACCCCTGAAAAAAATTTATTTGTTTTATTCTCTCTTAAAGTTTTTCATATATAAAATAAGTTTTTATCGTCAACTTATCATTGTTAATTATTGAAATAGATACATTGCACTACTACTAAAAAATGTTGTTTTAGCTGTAATTTAGCCACCAACAATGCTCTGTCACTAATATATAGTGGCGTCTTTAATGACAGCAAAAGAATGACGACAAGAGTTACCCGTTATGAGGGTTTATGACTTAAACTTAGCGACTGTCAATGCACCTGTTGCTAAAACTAAAAGCTCTCTTAGGAGTTTGAACTTGAGTAGTGAGTGGGAGCCACACACAAAGAAGAAAGAGAGTTCTTGGGATTAGTAAAATGTATATTGTATTGTATGTTTCGATACGAGAGATCTGGCGTGTATTTATAGGAACTACGAGATGCTAGATAACTTGCAAACAGAACATTGCTATTATACTATCTTAGAGTTATGGCAGAAACTAAAACAGTCTGATTGATATATTAACTAACAAACAAACTAAGGAAATGCAACTTAGTATTAGATAGTTATGTAGTAATTTTGATGACTCTGCTGAGCACAGTGTGTTTTATTGTCATTTTCATGGTTAAATTATAATTTCAGTCTCTTATCTTTTTATTAAATGAAAAGTTAAACCCCTTAACATTTTTTAATCAGTTAAATCTCTTGTTTTTTTAAAATGTTTCAGTTAGACATTTGTCCATTGACTTCATTCACAGAGTCATGACGTTGCAAACTAATATCACATGTGGCATGTCTTTATTTGCTACCATCACACATGACAGGTACTATTGACATGACGAATCCATGTGTCAAATGTTTATTACTTGAAGTAAATGATACATGAAGTTGCCAATAAATATTTGACGTGAATTTATCATGTCACCAGCATCTGATCGTAAAGTAGCCACAACAATAACATTTAATACATAACATAGCTACGTTACTAGGGTTAATGACACGTCAAATCTCAGTTAATATAGTTAGACATAAATGGATTGAGGGGCCTACTTGAAACTTTTTAAAAACATAAGAGACCTAACTGACTAAAAAACAAGTTAGGAGTCTAACTTAAAATTTGTTAAAAACATGAGACTAGATAATGATTTAGCCTCATGTTCATGTTTTATGTCTCTATTCCATTTAAAGCTGATACACATGGTGCATGCTTACTTCCAAAATTTTGTTTGTACTAAAGGATGATACTGGATAGTTGCAAGACTTAAGTCTTAATAGTGGAAAACATTTAATTTAAGATCTCTTAAGAAGATAACTATAAATGGGTGCAGAGTCTTAAGGAATTTACATTGTCATTTGATTAGTTGGTTGTCATTGGTCATCTCTAAACCTGAGTAGATTGCATAAGATATTGTAAGCCTCTAACATTAAAATGAAACGCTACATACCAGAAGTGGCAAAGAAGAAGAGCACAGCCAGAGGAGCAAACCTAACAAAAGCCATTATTTGATTCAGTTGATTAAAATAACCGATTACTGAAATTTGTTGTAGGTCTTGCTCTGCGTTAGTTCATTCTTCCATAAAGCAATTTATAGGCAATGCAAATATTCTCACAGTAATTATTTAATTATCTGCATGGACACAAAACTCTCGAACATATACAAATACCACGTGAGGCGTTCCTTCTAAATATAATTTTAATGTGTTTAGAGTTAATTATATTAATATTAAAAGCAGGGAACGGGATTAGATTCATCCAATAGATGTTGTGCCACGTCATCTCTTCTCTCTAATCTACAATTCCATTTTTTCTGATCCGTCTCATTTAACAACTCACGTTCTGGCGCGGCATGTGACTAACCAGCTGAATTGATCTGTCTTAAGTTTTATAATTACATTTCTATTAATATCTTAATCTTAATTATTTGCCACGTGCCACTAAAGATCGATGCGGATCTGGTTGATATATTGTATTTAATTAAATAATGGATATGCTTTGATTTTGTAAGTAATGGAATCCTGCAAGTGTTTAAGTGTGTATATTATATGCATTCGGAAAACATTTAATCAGAGAAATAATCTAAATCAAGATGAAAATAATCTGCATTAGATAGAAAATTGTATTAGTTTGTCATGTAACATTGTTATATATTAAAAAGATAAAAAAATGTTTGGTGTATATATTGTCAAGATAAAAACAATAGATTGATACCAAATCAATATTGATAGGATTCTATTTGCGTGCCAATATTTTTGTTTGTCCAGTTTAAGTAAAATTGGAATGAACATATATGTATCGTGCATATATAAGTAAAATTGGAAATAATGTTCATAGATTTTAAGTGATTCTTGTAGACATCTTCAATTTTTAGGCTTTAAGCAGGGTGATGTGGGTTCCAATAGAGAAGACCCTCGTAAGCATTGCCAACGAAAATAGTAAGGTTTCAAAGAGGATTTCAATGGAGGGAAGAGATTTTCATATAAGGAAGAAGGGTTTTTGAATGAGTGAGAAAGTTTTGAGTGAGAGTGTTTTTCAGAGACAATAATATTAGGAATTAACACCCGTTCTAAAAATAATAACCCAGTGACAATAATAGTTTTTACATTGGTTAATTTCCCCACTAATTTTATTAAAATTTATAATATTGGGTTACACTATTTATTTTTAAAATTACCATTGTGCACTTTTTAATACTAGATTTCAAAATTATAGGTGTTAAATGAAACATGGAAGAAACAATTCATATGGCCCGGACTTTGCAACATCCCCATAAAACATTAAGGGGTCATATTATAAAGGAGGCATTACATAATTAAAAAAAAAAAGAGTACAACCAGAATTTACAACAAAATACCAATCAAAATAGTAAACAGAAAAATCAGAAAATAGCCACACCAAACCATCTCCCTCACCACCTAAACCACAAACCTCTGACCACCGCCCTAATCAAGCCGCCACAACCAGTGGCCACCACTGCCATTAACCACCGCTATTAACCACCCAACCCCACCACTTCCACTCACCTTAACCCACCATTTTCCTCATTAAGTCTTCACCACCTTCACTCACCCACAACATCATCAACACCACAAAGTCATCCTTAACCCAAAACCCACCTCCTTCAACCTCCTACCTCACCAACCATCACCAACGCCCACCAACCCTCACCCTTACGCCTAAACCGCAACACTCACACACCATCACCATCGCAACATCAACCACCACCATAATCATCCTCACCTAAACCACCACACTGGTGATCCCCTTTAAGAAGAAGATGGACAATCTGTACAATGGTAAGAAGATGGACAATCTGTACCAACCTCTGTTACATCTCAATAAATTCTAAAAAAATTCAAAAAAAATTTTTACTAAAAATATGATTCGTTAAAAAGAACCTATCAGAATAAATTACATATAATATCTCTGAAATACCTCATGAATATCATTAAAATTTATAAACTAGTTTTACATTCATCCAAAGAAAATAAATATTAAACATTATTAGAAAGAGAGGAAACTCCATAGCCCAAGAACAGTTACTTAATGACATTATTTATTCATTGGATCATGGTATTCATACCGAGTTCCCTTTCTAGAACGTGTTATATTTACTTCCTGAATTCTTTGATCCTTTCTTCTGTACGAATCATCAATTTAAAACATGTGAAACAAAACACAGAGAAAGGAGTGAGAAATAGAATATAATATTCCCAAATGGGACATAAGTAATAAAGGATTTTCACAAACTAGTATAATAATATCAATCCAATCAGATACACAATCAATTATGAATGTATGAATATTATGCAATATCTTCATCATAATACCTATATATATGCGGGCCCTTAAATTTTAATTTACACTGTGCCAACCAGGAGTTTACACTGTTCCATAATTCCGGATAATAATAACATGAACAACTCAACTGGCATGGAAACACTTAGAGACTAGTCAGATTGAGAAGGTTTTTATTGTGAAAGTACCTGATACTAGAGAGCTACCCCAGGTCCCCTGAAGCACCACTAATGGATTTTAGGCTTTTTACCATGGTTAAAATTGACTTTCAATCATGGTTCTACAACCGTGGTTGTTCCCAGCATGGTTATAGATGTGGACTTTTAACCACGGTTTTGACTCGTGATAAAAATAGCCTATAACCACGGTTCCAAATAACTGTGATTAAAGAGAGGGGTTTTAAACCACGCTTCAGAAGCAACCGTGATCAAAAGGGAGGCTTTTAGCCACGGTTATTAGAGAACCGTGATCAAAAGTAGGACATTTATCCACGGTTATTCTAGAACCGTGATCAAAAGTAGGACATTTCACCAGGGTTAAATATCAACCATGATCAAAACTAGGGGCTTTTAACCACAGTTATGGTCACAACTATGGTCAAAAGTTCATTTTTTTAAAATGCAGGATTTATTTTATTGATTACCCAAACCTGCAAGCAGAGAACCAGACAGCCCAATATATGAAATAAGAGATGAAAAATAATAAATTTCAATAAAACTATATAAACAACAAATATGGTACAAAAATACACAATATGATAATCCTTAAGCTACACTAATAGAAATAAATCCTATAAACTAAGAATAATAAACAACAAAGACACTACTTAAGTCCATCCTTTACTTGACAAAAGCTAGTGGCCCAATGGTTTCTGATTTCGTTAACATATTTTTCTGGGAATTTTGAGGAGTCTTGAAAGTGCTACAAAGAAGAGACATTGTTAAGTAGTGATCAACAAATTATAATAGTAGTATCTAAAAATCAAATTAGAGAATGTAGACAGTGAAAACTTACAGTTGTCCATCCGTCTACTATACTAGATTGGACAATGTCGAGCATCATCTTCATGACAAAATACCCATACTCAAAGCTGCCATCCTGCCATCATGACGACAATGTCGTGGACCAAAAATCATCATTGATAACATAACATATTTCCGCTTCATGCACAGCCATGGCGGCAAGTTGTAAACAAACAACAAAATAGGCCATGAACTGTGGTTTGTGCTCAAGTTCCTAAACTGGTTCATTCCGTCAGTGGCCAGTGCAAGCCTAATATTTCTCGGGTCATGAGCAAAATCTGAAAACATCGTATCCACTTTCTTCCACTGCAATCCATCTACCGGATGCCGAAGTTGTCCATCAACAACCCTTTCATCAGCATGCCATCTCATAAGCTTCGCATCATCTACATTGGCAAACAGACGCTTTAGTTCGACACTATAGGGAGATACCACAACACCTTCACAGGAGACCCTTTAGTGCAGACTTCATCAGAATCAACTTGTTTCTTCTTATATCGTGACACCCCACACCTAGGACATCAATGCAATATTTCATACTGACCACGGTATAATACACAATTATTTGGGCATGCATATATTTTGGTATACTCAATCCCATAGGACGCAATACCTTATTAGCCTTATAGTTACGATTTGGTAAAGTGTTACCAACTGGGAGCATTTCTTTCAACAACCTAAGCAAGTCAGTGAAGCTTTTGCCTGTCCACCCATTTATCGCTTTCAAATTAAATAATTGTAAAACTACTGACAACCTCGTGAAATTAGCGCAATTCGGATACAACGGCTTCCCAAAATCCTCACACAGACTCGCATATACGTGAGCGCTCTTAAAACTTTCTACCCCCACATCATGGATCATATCCTCAAGTCGGTCATCCATGTCGTCATCAACCTCATGCGCAAAGCTTTGGTTTTTTGTTTGAAAACTGGTACTTGGCACCTCAACATATTCACCATGCCATATCCATCACGTATAAGTCTGAAGAAAACCATCACACAACAGATGTTCTCGCACCTCTTCCAATTCTAATCGACGCATGTTCAAGTATTTAACACAAAGGCAAGAAGACTTTGCATTCACCTCCTCAACATTTCGTATCATGAATTCTATGAATGTTTCAACTCCACCCTCATATTGTGGACTTATACATGATGCAGTTATCCAACTTCAATCCATACTCACTGTTTATAATACCAGTAAATTTAACGGTGCTATGAATCTCCTTTTTCTTTACAAAGGTGGTGGTCCTACCCATTTAGGATGAACATTTTTCTATACTTCATAACTACATACAACTAAGGAGTTATTTTAAAATTTGATAAAATTTTGGCAACATTTCGCATTGTCTTTAAGTACACGAAATGAAAGTAGTGATATCAAATTCAACCACAATCAAATATGTACCCAAAGAACAATACAAAATTTAACCAACCAAAACTTGATCAAATTTTAAAATTACTCCTAACTTGTACATAGCAATGATGCATTAAAAATTATTCATCCCAAACAGTCCAAATGGATAATTCAATTTTCATCCTAAACTGTCCAAACGGACAATTCAATATTCAATTAATTTAATTACCATTTGTGTCGAATCTCAAACATAAAAACTATGGTTCACTCATTTACAATTTAAAAAAACACAATTAAAAAGGACTATATAAACTTATCAAAAACTAAAAAATAACAAATAAAAATTAATTTACTACTAGTACTAGTCCTGGTAATAACTACATTTAAAAGACATATTAAACTACATTCCATTTGTCTTATGTAAGAATCTCAATTTAAAAATCTAAATCTACTACTAGTACTAACTACATTCCATTTGAGACATGATAGTTTTTATATTCAAAATTTAACCCAACAACATTCAAAATTAGAAACTTAATCATCACTTGGGTTTAACAAAATTACAATTATTCATCAAATTATCTAAAACTAACATTACATTCCATTCCAATTAATAACTTATGAGAAAATAAAAATATAGAGATTTTTTTATATTTTTACCTTATAGTTACCATATATATAAATATTTTCACAATATCATGCAATACATCAATTACTATTCATCAACATACAATGACATAACTGACTAAGTATTCAAAATACATATTAAACTAAATCCCATTCTAACTACTAAGTATTTAATTTTAAGCCAAAAAATGAATCTGTGAGATATTTTCAAAGAAGGAGACCAACCTGGAAACAACCGTGCGTCAGAATGGAGAGATAGAGGAAGAAGGAGGGAAGACGAACAACCTCACGTCAACTGTCATACGTCAGAATGGAGATGGATAGGAGGAGAGACAATAGCCCCACGTCGTGCGCCAGTGAGAATAGAGACATGAAGGGAGGAGGAGGAGAGGAGAGACAAACTAGAGGAGAAATGACAGATACGAAATAGAAAGATAAAGGACAGATACGAAATGGAGACACGGAGGGAGGAGAAGGAGAGGAGAAAGGACGGATACAAAATAGAGAGATGAAGAGAGAAATAAAATGAGTAGTGTTTTGTAAAGACAGACAAAGAGGAGGGAAATGAAAAGTTTCAGATTCGTCAATATTAGACCACGGTTCAAGCAACAACCGTGGTAATAGCATACCAATAATCACGGTTTACTCAAAATCCGTAGTCATAGAGTCTACATTTGACGACGGTTCCAATATAACTGCCCTTAAAAAGCTTTTAAAAATTAATTATAAAAATACATTGCACATATAACCACGGTTAGCTGGCAACCGTGGTTGTAGATCTTATGAAAATTACATTTGAAATTTTTCTGGTGCCTATGACCACGGTTATACTTAACCGGGATTAAAACTTTCACTTATAATTTTAAAAATGCCACCGTGTTTTTTTTACCATGGTTATCTCATAACCATGGTTATATCCTGTCCTCGTATCTACTTTTTGCACTAGTGCACCCTTTCACACCCTCTCATCCCAAGGCTCATAATTAAGCCTCCTCTAATATATCCTCAGTTTCTATAATCCGTCCCTAGACAATATTATTTTGTTTCTCTTTGATGATTCATGATGCATGAACTACTCGCATATTTAGTTGGTTAAGACTTTTAGAAACTCAATTATATTATCAGGGCCTACGAATCGCGACATAGTCACCCTAGTAAACTGTACTTTTTTAAATTCTCAAATAAGTTTTATCATATATAGAATTTTAGTACAGTTTCTTTTCAAATCACAAATCAAATCTCATTATAATTTGAGTTTCAAAGCCTTAAATATATTTCACAACCTTCTTTAGAAAGTTTATAAGTCAATTCAAAATCAATTACTAAAAACTCAAATTCAGAATTATCAATCTTTAAAACCTTAGTACTTGAAAATTTTGTATAATATTTTTATAAATTTTGAAAATAATATATATATATATATTAAAATATTAGTAAAAATTTATTTTTATAAAATAATTTCTCTTTCTTTTTCTTTCTGATACACTAACTAAAAATCTTAATTTTAGTAAAGATATATATATATATATATATATATATATATATTTTAAAAGATGAAAAGAGATTTTTAAAAACTTATGTAGTTTCATTGAAAACTAAGAAATTTCTTAAAAGTAATTTGAATAAAGATGAATAAGTAAATAAGGAAGTAGGAGATAAGTAAATTCTTACTGAGTTTTAACTTTCCGTCATGTTTGCTATATGCTCAAACTCCACAATACTAGATTATCAATCATAATCAAATGTTGTTAATCATAATAAAACATCATAAATCACAAATCATAATTAAATCAAACAATTAAACATCATTTATAAATATCATAATTCAAAATTTAATGATTATTTAAATTAATAAAGTTTATTTTAAGTCCTATAGTCAATTCCTCGTACAGGTCTATGTAAGTCCAAGATAGTCTAGTCCTTGTATAAGTCTAGTTCAGCCCATATAGGTCATAATAGTTCAAGCCTTTGCATAGATTCAGTTAAGTCTGTAGTAATTCAAGTCAAGTCCGCATAGGTCATAATAGTTCAAGTTCTTGAATAAATATTTCAGATTAAGTTACACGAGATGCTTAATTTATTGATAATAATTATTATAAATTTTAAGTTAAAAGTTATTGTTTTAAAATAATAATATTGTTTTGTTTAAAAGGAGTAGGAGATTTCTCTCATTATTCTTATGTATTTTCATATTATATTCTTATCTCACCCCCTTACCTTAATTTGCTACCAAAAGTGAATTCGCTCTGCGCCTCCGAGTTCTAACAAAATATTAATACTAATTTATTTCAGTATAGACATAAGATGAAAATTAAGATTGCTATCAGAAATGATAAATAGTAATTATGCATAGTAATAGTAAATAGTAATGGTAAATATCAATAGTAATGGTAAATAGTAATAGTAAATAATAAATTTTGAATAGTAGTGGTAAATGGTAAATCGTGAATAGTAACAGTAAATAGTAAATTTTGAATAGTAACGATAAATAATAAATTTTGAATAGTAACAGTAACTAATAAATTTTGAATAATAACGGTAAATAATAAATTTTGAGTAATAACAATAAAGGTAAATTATGAATAGTAACAGTAAATAGTGACTAGTTACAGTAAATCGTAAAAATAACGTATGGTGGTAATTTATTTTTATCATAGTAACTTATTCATAATAGTAGTAGTATATTAATAGTTTAAGAGTGCTAAAAAGAATAAACTAAATAATCATAAAAAGAATATAGAAGAAAAATATTATTATCTTATACCTCTGGTAGAATCTCTTTTTATCAAACTTCCCACTAATTTCTTAAGCACTATCTCTCTAGATTCTCTCTCTAAGTTTGGTGTGTAAATGTTGTAAATGAAGCATCTATTTATAGGAAGAGAATTTTACTATTTAAGATTATTTTATTATTTATTTTACTATTCATGATGTAAGTATTTACCAACTGATAACTATTTATGATATAAGTATTTACCAACCGATGATTATTCATGATGTAAGTAATTACCTAACTGATGATGTAAGCAACAAGTAAGCGATGATGTCAGCAGTGACATTTTGGTTATTAGATAAAAGGTTAAGGGTATTTTGTCATTCTCAAAAAAAAGAAAGTATAAAAAATTCCGAAAAATTATAAACTGTATAACAATCAAAAAGTTCTAAAGAACTATAATCAAATTCCTTTGAAATTTTATTCTAAATAAGAAATAATGAAATTAGGGATGTTACACAATCTGTTCCTTATTTTCTCTTGTCACCACCATCCTTGCCTACCACTGCTACCCATCAAGCCTTTCCATCACGTTGGAGCAATGACGATCTCCCCATGCCACTACAGCTCCGTCCCTATGATGTTGTCATTACTACGAGCCACCAACCTACCACCTTTGTAACATCCCAAATTTTAAGTAAAATTAATTAATTAGAGCCAATAAATAGAATAATTATAGAAAATAATTACTTGATACCCTAGGCATGTAGAGAATTAATTGAGAACACCTTGAGTTAATACGACGAATACGGTGATTACTGTCGTCTTTTAATTAATGAACGACGTACAAGCAGAATACAGAGATGGGCCCAACAGGCTAGGAAACATTAGATAATTATTTGGAACGAATATTTGTGTCCCAAATATGAACTTAAATCAATTTAAGCATTCGTGAAATTTATCGTGAATTATTCAGATTTATCGACATCGTTTAACGTCAGAAAATGACCGATTCAGGCAACGGCCCTTAATTGGGCCTCAAAAATTCACTAACCCAAAAATATTTATTAAGTATTAGAAAACACTCAAATAAATATGTTAAACACAATTTACCAAAAAAAATATGTTAAACATAAATATAATGCTAAAAAAATTTATAGATAATTAATTAGACGTAAAAGGGGCCTTGGGCGACCAAAACGCTTCGTTTTCAAACCAAAACGTGATGAATTTCACCCAACCAAATGGGCTGACCATGAACATCTTAATTGGCTGTTTCCCATTAGAATTTAAGGCCCAACATATGAATTTACCAAAAATTTAGGCCTTGGAGCTATAAATTTTAAATGAGGGATATTGTGGTAATTTGGCACAAAAATAAGTGACTCCTCCTCTTCCTCTTCCATCCATTTTCACGTTAATGCAGCGGCCCCCCTCCATTCTCCAAAATGAAAATTTCTTCCTCTTCCTCTCCCTCTCTTCTCTTATGCGTCAAAGTGGTGCCATCTTCTATGGAGGTTTTGTGAAATTTTTTGAAGGGAAACCTTAGATAAGTGCTTATAACCCCTAAGCCTCATATTCTTCCTTCTCTTTTCCTTTCCCCATTTATGTTCTTATTTTCCCTTTCATCCATGGCAAAACCAAAATCCCATTCTTGACTCACCCATTAATGTGACGAAATTCTAAGTTCTTCGAGGCTTCTTTGACACTTTGAGCTTATTCAAGCATTTGGGGTTAGGGTTCATCAATCTCCAACTTCCTTTCTCTCTTAAATTTTGGAATTGTGTTTCACTTAGGGTAATCTATGGACTTTCATGAAGCTTTGAATTGGTAGTTTAAAGTACGGTAGAATTTGTAATTAGTGTTGAAAAAATTGATGTTTTGCATGTGGAACCCAAAACCTAGGTTAGGAGACCATTGGGAATTTGTTGTTGTTGTTGTTGAATAATTGTTTTTATGACTTGAATTTAATGTGAATTAGTTCTTGAAATGGAATTAATTATTGTTAGAACAAATGATTTGGTTTTGGATGGTATTAGGTGCAAAACCTTAAATTGGTATAGCTTACTTTAATTTGAAGGAAAAATTATGTTTTGGACTTGAAATGGCTTAAGAATGGTTTTGATGTAATTATGAGGCATTAGGTAGCATTCTATAATTGATTGGTGTTAGTAAAAAGTATATGCCAAGTGGTAAGCTTCAAAAATCCTCCTTGATGTAGGAAAGATGATAAGTGGCAAGAATAGGCTCAAAAATGTATTGACCTTGTTAATGGACTTGAAACCTCTTGTTGGATGTAGGTTAGTAATTAGAGTTAGTGTTGGGTAATTATTGAATGATAATGAGTGTGATGTGTCATGAATTAGGTGAAGGGTTATATGAATTAGTAAGGAATAGGCATGTTACTAAGATGAATGAAGTTGTTAGAGCACATAAGGACTTAAAAGAGTAATTATGAAATTGTGTGAGTGCAAACAAATGTGGTTTAAGAATTTGGAGGATTATTAGGTAAGAGAGGTTAAAAAGAAAAAATGTGTAGTGTAGAAGTGGATTAGATGATGAATATGGATTATTGGAGTTGAAAGAAGAGATTATTGGTCTAGAAAATATTATTAGATCACATTAGGTATGAAAGAGCTACTAGTTAAACTTAGAGAAGATTGTTGTTGGTGATAGGTGACTTGGCCATGTAAGTAAGAAAATTTAAGTCATGATTTAAAATTAGATATGACCATGATTTTAAGAGAACTACTAGTGAATGAGAAATAAAAGTTATAGATAGTTGTAGTGATTGGTAATGGTGGGAATTCATTAGGAATAAATGGTGTTTCCAAAGAATTATAATAAGATACCTTAATGTTTAAGGACCATTAGTGACAATTATTGTCTAAAAGAATAAAGAACAAAAATTGACTAGAAATGCTAAGTGATGAAGGACTTGATGCCTTCTATGGGAAAACTATTAAAAATGAAAGGTAATGAGGTAAACAATTTAATTAAGGCTTTGGAGAGCCTAATGGATGACTCCTTGAATTTTGTCTAATTACCAATAGTAAATTTAAAATCCTAAGACAAAAAATGCAATAGGGATGACTTAGGTTCCAAATGTCCAAGATGGTGAAGACATAAGCATAATAAAGTTTCACATACATGAATATACTTATGTATCTCTAAAAAGAGACTTAGTTATTGACATTGATTTAATGATAGAATGATGTTTGACATGGCCTTATACTTATTAAAAATGAAGGCTTTTACCGTTCTTGTGAGGCGGGACCATCCAACTCCTCTAACCCATCAGAGTACTTCTCTTGAGGTAGGAGAGAAGTTTATTTTCTAAATGTATGGTCATTGTGTTGATAATGTATGCATGTGTGGTGTATATTTACATGTTGGCCTTGGTTGTTTTTATTGTTGCCATGTACGATGAATATACGAAGTAAGACTCTTTGAATGACATGGGCGGTGAATTGATAATTGTGATGATGATGTACCCTTGATGTGTCTTCTTGACTTATACATGATAATGAAGTGGGATTATGTGAAAATTGAGACCACCATATTCACTTTTTGCATCTTATGACCTGCATAACATATCTCATATGCAATATATTTAATGATCTTGCGTTGATCTTAAGAATGACAACCTTACGTTGGTTGAATGTCTGAATGACTATATATGGTCATAGTGTATACCATGTAACATGTTTTATTGATCTGGCATTAATCTTAAGAATGAAACCTTGCGTTGTTTTTAAATGTTGAACAACTATGCGTGGTTGCAGTCACATAGTGACGGGAGGCCGACCGTAAAAAGAAAGTAAGGTTTCCCAAGTTCCCTCCGGAAACCGTGGAGTCGCCACTAATGTTTTTAAGGTAAAACATCAGAAAAACCTTAACGTGAAGGTATCAGTCCTAAATCAAGATTTTAAGTTCAGGAGTCTGATTACAGGTGGGGAAGGTATTAGCACCCCACACTGTCCATTTTAAACGGTTACCCTAAATTATTTAAGTTTGAATAATCTTATTAATTTATAATTTAAACCTCTTAGAGATGCCTTACGGATTTGTTTTTGATTTAATAATTTTAAAAATTATAAATTTTGTGATTAACAGGAAGTCTCGTCCAAATTAATTAACTTGTCATTATAATTTTATTTTTTGAGTTAATGAGATATATTTATTTTTTTAATTTGCGCCTGACAGGAATAATTGTTCTTGGTCCTACGTATTCCCTAAGCGCTAGGGGAAATCAGGGTTACGTATTTCTTTGGGTTATTTTAAAAAAATGCGAAGTAGATTGAAAAATATCAAGATTTAAAACGTTAACCAATAGGACGTCTTGTCCAAAATGATTTCGAATGTTGCATAAAAAAGGAACCTCGGGTTTTATTGATTTTATTATATTTTCAGAGAAAAATAGTCTAGATTGATTTAAGAATGAAAAGTTTATTTGATGACCTAGATTAAGAGGACATCTCGTCTAAAGAATCTATAAAGATATTTTGATTTTTTTTATATTATCGATATTACTAAAGTGTTTTATCGTCTAAATTATTTTAAAAAATTTAACATAGATTGACAGGACGTCTCATCCAAAAAATCTATAAAGACCCTAAATTTGTTATCAAAAATATTTTTAAAGGGTCTATGTTAATTTTGAGACCATTATATATTTATTTTTATTCAAAAACTTAGGTTAACAGGACGTCTCATCTAAATTGATCCCTAGTATGAAATATATTAATTTTGTTATATATTAGCACTACCAAAATATTTTATGATCTAGAATTTAAATGTAGATTAATAGGACGCTTTATCTAAATTAACATTAGCATAAAGATTTTAATTTTGGTTACATACCAATATCGATCTAATTACCTTTTTTATTTAGTCACCAAACATTAACGAGTATCTTATGCTACTGAATATTAGTTTGTTTTAGATGAGGACAAGTTTTACACATTTAATCATACCTATTATAATTCTCTATAAGACAGGGATCACCGATAATCACAACAAGAAATTATGGAAAATAAGAAAATACCTGGCATTGGTTTTATTTATCAATTGTTCCTTTCCTATGTTGGTCCTCTGTGAATTATGTAAATCTACTTATATGTTGGAAGTTTTGTTATGCTTTTCGCTTTCGCAACTGTGCCAAGCCTCGCGTCAATTGTTTCCTTCCCCTTGATTTACGTGAATGCATAATTTTTCCTCTACGTGGATCTGTTTCTCAGAATCTCTCTCTGGAAGTCCTTATATATATATATATATATATATATATATATATATATATGTATGTATTGAACACGCCTCTCAATTGAATTTTACTTTTTTTTTCCTCCCACCTTATAGTAATGTATATCATATACCTCTTTTGCTTCAAAAGAAACTGATTTTATCCCTTTGTGCCTTGCGTGAATTTCTCATAATAATATAATAATTCCTTCAATTATGTCATCCTCTGTGTATTGCATTATCTGCTCCTTATAGATAACAACTTCTCCTCTCTTTTTTCACGTGGACCATATTATATCAAAACTGATTTTGTTTCTTTTTTTTAATGTACATGTATATCTTTTAAAAAAAACTTGATAACAATTTAAAAGAATAAAACTATCAGCGTTATCCCTTTTTTATCTATGTGTGACATTTTTTATTTGTATCATTATATAGTACACGTATATATAATTATATAATTTGATAAGTTGATTTTAATATATATATCTTTAAAAAATTTATTTCCTTTTAAGAATCCAAAAACTAATTTTAAAAGCTTTATCTTATTTTTATAGTATATTTATTTAAAAGCTTTTTTCTCTTCCTATTCAAAACTCTATCTCATTATTTTTACAAATCCTCTATCATTTTTTCTCTAATCTCTTAAAGATCTGATCCTTTATAAAATTCAAACTTTAAACTTCCCTTTTAAAATTTCTCTAAGATTAGAAATTTAAAATTTAAATTTTATGGTTTTGATTAAAAATTTCAAAAATCAAAGTCTGGATCAATAATTTAAAATTCAAACAAGCCCACATGTTCACTTTTCTTTAAAAATAATCCCTAAAAAATATTTATTTATTTTTATTTTATATATATATTTTAGTATTTTTATTTTTTTCAAAAATTTTAAATTGGTCCGGACAAAATTGAGTAGCAATAATATGCATATGAAGAGAAAATGGAATTATTCAAAGTTGGTCTCATTGCATATGCATTATTTATGAGGACATGACATTTGAATTGGAATATCCAAAATGAATATGTCTTATGAGTACCTTGAGTTAAGAAATATTCTTGGTGATGTTTGGCTAGTGTATAAATATAGTGATGACCATTGTTGGTGAAATTAGATTGATATTTAAAGCCCTTGGCATGAGTTGGTCTTTAAAGTGTATGATGTGTGAACTTGATTGTTACATTGTATCCTATATATTGTATTAATGAGATTGGGTATGTTGATGGAAAATGTGTAAGATTGCTTCACTATGTATGAATTATCATTATAATTACTCATCATTAAGAAAATATACTCACTCTCCATATTCTATATTTTAGCCTTGTAATGTAGGTTGGAGTGGTGGAGTGACATTCTTTTAAAGAGACGACTTAGTGTGAAGAGGGTATGATGGTTGCCTTGGCTGGTATTTCTTTTTGGACTTGATGATCTAAATTCTTTTGTAGAATTTAATGTGTATAGCCATTGTTGTGTATAGCTTGACTATTGGTGTAAATGTCTAGGCTTTAAAATTATGAATGGATATTGTTAAATTATTTGTTGATATATTTGGGATGTAGAGATTGATTTATGATTTTGTTAGTATGTTGGAAGTTGGTGTTTATGAACCATTATGAATGAAGTTATTATGCATGAATGTTGAAATTATGTCATGATATTGTGTATGTTGCATGGATGTAGTTATGGAATGGATTTGACCTTGGTTATGACTCCATTAAGAGGACTAGTTGATAAGAAGTAAAGATTGATGATTTATTAGCATGTATGGATGGCATTGTCACCTAAGTAGATTCTTAAAAATTTTGTTGTGGATGCTCATGATTATGGATTATTAGGCTTGAAGTGTGGGGCTATAAGTATGTACCTTGAATTTGAAGGATTAATGATCAATATGAGTAATAGATGAATTAGTACATGAAAATTTCATATGTTGATGAAGTCAATTAGGTGCTTGTTTAACTTTCACCTTCTCATATCTTCATATATGTGAGGGATTTTTAATTAGATATACGGTAGTTATTTTAAGACTTGAATTGTGGTGTGCCTTAATCAAGAGTCAAAATAAACACGAAAAATTTTCCCTACTTTTTATTAATTAGAAGTTGATATCCATAATATCGAATAGCGGATTTAAGGATCCACAGTCACGTACTCCTTTTGTCACGACCTCCCTCCCTCTCACATGGTTTCTCTCTTTCTCACCTTTTGTTATTACTGCCCCCTTCTTTCTCTTTTCCCTCTCCTATCTTTCTTTCTCTTCTGTTTTATGTATATGATTTGAAATTAGGTTTGTTTAGTTTTTTCTTAGGATTTTAGTTTTTAGGTTGTTTTAGGCCTTAGCATAGTAACACTCATTTTGGTTGTTTTGGTTTTGTTTTTTTTGTTTTAGGTTACATTATTTTTTAATTAGTTTTGGACTTGAGCCAATTTTTTAAAAAATATATTCCTTTTTATTCCTTGTTTTATTTATTTATTATTATTTTGTATTTTTATATTCTTTTATTTTTATCTTGCTTGTCTTTGCTTTCTTGTTGCTTAGCTTAGCCTACTTTTCAAGTAAAGCCCATATTAGGTCCCTTTTTTCTAATTTCTAGTCTTTTATCTTTTAGTTCATCTTTTAATGTAAAAAATAATATGTAAGAAGGACAAAAGACGCAAGGCAAAATAATAATAAATACCCCTTCTCAGTTTGTGTGTTGTTTGAAGTTATTTCACTTTATTTTATTTTATTTATTTTTATTTCATTATCTTATCTTATTTTATTTTGTGTTTGAATAATTTAGTCATGTGGTCTATTTTCTAAAAGAGCAAAAATAATTTACAAATCTTTAAAAAAAAATAAAAAAAGGTTTAAAATAAATTCGGTTCAAGAGCGGTTTTTTAAAAACCATTCTTATTGAAATCTAAAAGAACCAAAAAACAAAAATCACTTTTATTAAAAAAATTACACGACGATCTTATAACGATTTGTCTATATCGATATTATAAGATTGTGAGAGATGATATATGTATAGAATACTTCGTCCTGTACTTTTTCTTATGCATAAAATCTCTCTTTTATTAAAATTCCTAAAAATGCAATAAATTCTCTTTTCAAAATGTATGAAAAAGTCAAAAATATGTTTTTCTTCAAATCAAATAAAATTTTCCAAACATTTAAAATCATTTTCAAAATTCAAAAATCAATTTCCAAATTTCCAAAAGAACTATGTAAACATGATTTCTTGGTGTACTTGGGAATACATAGAAACATGATCAACTCCTGCCGGATCCACTTTCCTTTAATAAATTCTTGTTAACCATCATTTGTCTCGATGGGCTTTAAAATTGTTACGATTTAATTTAAGGTATCACAATGAGATTAATTTAGATGAGACTTCTTGTTAATATTTATATTTACAACCTCTATTCTGTTCATCAAAATAAGGTTTTTTGCAACGATATTAATTTGAACGAAATGTCATGTTAATCTTGTTAAATTTTAGATGTGTTTGATTTGAAATGAATTTGGACAAGGTTTCCTATTAATTCTTGCTTCCTTTCAAGAAACTCTTATTCCTTCCTTTTTTTAATGTGGATTAATTAGTACGAGGCTATTAATTCTATTTCCTTTTCAAAAAAAAGTTTTGTTCTTTTTTCAAAGATGAGTTTAATTTGGATGAGATGTCCTATTAACCTCATTTGAAACTTATCATTTCAGATGAGTTTAATTCTGGGCTATTTAAAATACGCATGATCAATTTGAGATAATCATTTTATAATATAGAGTAAAAGGTGGTAATACCTTCTCTATTTGTAAATGACATTTTAACTTAGGATCTTGATTTTATGACATTATCTTAACAATGGTTTTCTTGATATTTTTCTCTTAAATAAATATTGGTGATGACTCTGTTTTCAAAAGGAATTTGAACATATTTTTCAGTCGATCTCTTGTCATGATCCCGATCATGACACAACCAAAACAATATTACAACATAAAATATCTTCATGTAATTAAAGTAAACTTTTAATGTCATTTACATTAAAGCAATTAACATATACAATTAAAGAAAAATAAAGCTAATAAACTATACATTTACAACTTCAAACAAATATTTTAATTATAACGATTCAATCTCTGCATGTTTAAAATACACAAATAAGAAATAAGATAATGTTCTTTATACATAATATATATGTCATATATGAAAAAATAACTTGTAGTCAAATGATATTTTCCATTAAATTATAAACACCAACATCCCTAATCCTTAAATGGCCATTTGATTTTGCATTCAAACAATAACACATACAACAATCACAACACTTATAAGCAATTCTATCCAATACACAATTCGCAAGGCAAAAAATGTAAAACCCCTAATAACCCCAAAACTTTCCAATAATACCTCTGCTAAAATCATGAACATTCAATTCAACTATAAGGAACGAGTTAAGAGGAGAGTAACATAAATATATTAAATGGCTTGCAAGAAAAAAAAAGTGACAGCTATAACAAATTTATAAACATAGTACATTTGAAAGGCTTCTACACCTGTTGTGTTGCATTTTTTTTTCTAACTCAACACACCACTGAGCAAATGCTAGACAATCAGAACCTAATATTCATCATGTCACTTGTATTATTCTTGAATTAATATACCAATCCAAGTTTTAAATTATTTCATATTAATCTATCAAAGACATGGCAGTGGCATTTGATATTTGGGTTAAACCCAAACAATTGTTGGTAGTGGGGAAATTGATTTAGCACAGTACACATGTCTCTTATGACATATCTATTTTGGAATGCATAGGATAGATTTTGTAAAAGAATGAAAATTTTAGCATTTAATTTTTATCTGGTAGAATTGATTTTGGGTGACCAATAATTATATCCTAATTACACTCCAAAAGAAATTCTACTTCACCAATCAAAGAAAATTAATTCTTCTTTGTTCACTCATAATATATCATACTAAACATTTTGTGTTTGAGAAAGCTACTAGGCACATAAAACTTTGTTTTGCAGTATCTACTTTTGTAACATCCCATTTTCATCACAAATAAAAAATAGATATTAATATATCTTTCTTGAGAAATACTTACTATAAGTTAGTTTATTATTATCATTTTTTTTTATTTTGGTATTTATATTTAATTATTTGTTTTATTTAAATAATAATAATAAAAAAATAAAAATATTTCTGAATAAGAATTTTAAAATGACTTAATTAGTATTCACTAATTAAGAAAATTATATTAAGAATTTTTAATATCTTTATTATTCATCATTTTTATTTTATGTTCTTATATTTATGTTTTTACATATTTAATATTTAACTCTTATTAGAATTTTAAAATAAAATTTTGAAAGAATTAGACTATGATTCTTTAGAACTTTTTGATCTACATAATATTTATGATTTTCTAGAATTTTTTGAATTTTTTGAATTATTTTAATAAAATAATATATTTTAAATAATTTTAAATTCATATAAAGTTGCTTAAAATTAAAAATATTTACAAGAATGTAAAGTTAAATTATAAGAAAATTTTCTAAAATCCATTTCAAGTTGACTTATCTAAAAATTATCGGTTTGAGAAAAATCTTGATTTTTTCTAATCGTTAAAAAATTAGAAACGTATCAATAAATTTTTATTAACAGAAAATTTTAGATTTTTAAAATTTCAGCTTTATATTACTTATTATAAAATTAGTGAGGACTGATATAATATCGCTAAATTTCAAAAAGGACTCATTTTGAATATTTAAAATATACCGAGTGAAGGGTTACTATTTGACTTAATAATTTTGCCAACAGTTACTATGCAAAACACTGTGCATATATGAAATTTTCAAAAGATGTACAGTAACCAGGAATAAAAAATTCAAAAATGCATAGTACTTTTATATTAAAATAATGGAATGCATAGTAAATTTTTTTTCCTATAAATACCGAAGGATTTCTTCTTTAGAATTCACAATTTCAGATTAAGTTTTCGTAATATAGTAGTGCTAGTGAGATAGTGGTGGAAGTGAGAGAGAGAAATAATTTTTTTTGGAAGAAGGTTCTGCTAAAATTCTAAGGTACAAATACCTCACTTTTATATTTTTTGGGTTATTTTCATATCGTTTTTAGAAATCTGTTATTATACTGGAAATAATATTATTTTAAGTTACTATTCTGCATAGTAATACTATTTCAATAGTAAATTACTATTCAAATAGTAAATTACTATTTACTGTTACTATTTACCTTTACTGTTACTATTTACTTTTACTATTCACATTTTACTATTTACCGTTACTATTCACGATTTACTATTTACTGTTACTATTTACGATTTACTATTTACTGTTACTATTCATGTTTTACTATTTACTATTACTATTTACTGTTACTATTCACGATTCACTATTCACTATTCAAAATTTACCATTTTTTATTTTAAGTTGTAATCTTAATTTTTATCTTGTAATTATATTAAAATGAAATTGGTATGTTTTAAAACTCGGAGACGAGGCACGCATGGATTTTTAATAACGAATCGGTATACAAGAGGTAAGGGGGAGTGAGATCAGAATATAATATGAAGGACATAAGAATAAAGGGAGGAGTCCCCTACTCCTTTTAAATTTAATAATATTATTATTTTAAAGTAATAACTTCTCAACTTAAAATTTATAATAAATTTAATATATTGTGTAACTTATTCTGAAATATCTATACATGGATCTGAATTATTATAACTTATACGGACTGGACTAAACCTATGCAAGGACTTGGATTTTTATATCCTATATGGATCGAACTAAACCTATGCAAGGACTTGGACTATTATGACCTGTCTAGACTGAACTATACCTATGCGAAGACTGGATTATATATGGACTACTTGTGCGAGGAATGGACTATAAGGACTCAAAATCTAATCTACTAATTTAAATAACCATTAAAAATTTGAATTATATTATAAGCGATATTTAGTTGATTTGACTTGATTATAATTAATTATATTTGATTTCGATTAATGATATTGTGATTTATAATATTATACTGTGATTAATAATATGCAATTATGATTGATGATATTTGATTGTGATTGATGAGATTACTATACTTGATTGTGGTTGATGAATGATTGATGACCTTGTGATATGAAGTTTGAGCATATAGCAAGCATGACGGAAAGTTAAAACTCAGTAAGAATTTTCTTACCTTACTCTTTAAATTTTTATTCCAAGAGAAAGTATTTTATAATTATTTTAGTCTTTTATTTCTTCTTAGAAATAATTTTTATTAACTTTATTTTTAATCTCTATAATAAAATCTAGTATTAGAAAGAAGCTATTTTATTAAAATCAGAGGTTGAGATAATTAATTCTTGAATTAAAGAAAATTTTTATAGTTTTAAGTATTCTTAGTTAATGATTTTAAATTATTTTCTTTAGAAATTAGAAGTTTAAAGTAAATTATGTTGGTTTTCCCCAACGAAATAACTAAAGAATATTTTGTGGAGATTTCAAAAACTCAATCTAGTTAAGATTCAAATTGAGAAAGATTATGTAAATATGTAAAGATTTTTAAGAGAAAGCTTTGAGATATTTAAGGCTTGGAAACTCAATTTTGGTAAGATCTGAATTTGAAGACTGTACTAAATTATTTCAGTATAACAGAAGTTCAAAGAAGAACTTATGGAAATGTACAGTTTATTGTGATGATTTTGTGAACCTTTATGGTATTTAATAATTGAGTTTCTAAAAGCCTTAACCAACTAAATATGCGAGTAGTTCATGCATCATGAGTCATTAAAGAGAAATGAGATGTGATATTGCCTGGGGACGGATTATAGAAACCGAGGATACATTAGAGGAGACTTAATTGCGAGCCTTGGGATGAGAGAGTGTGAAAGGGTGCTTCAGGTGACCTGGGGTCGCTCCCTAGTGTCGGGTACTTTCACAATAAAAACTTTCTCAGTCTGACTAGTTTCTAAGTGTTTCCACGCCAGTTGAGCTGTTCATATGCCATGAAGGCATTTATGTTATTATTATCCAGAATTTATGAAACAGTGTAAACTCCTGGTTGGCTCAGTACAAACTAAAACTTTAAGGGCCCACATGCATAAACTGAATGAGATAGTAGCATAAGCATTACATAACATTCATGTGATTGTGACATTCTATATGGATGGTTATGAATGAAAATATAAGTGTTATGTATGTGGAAACCCTATATTCATAATTGATTGTATATGAAATTATGACTGATATTACTATATTAGTTTGTGAAAACCCTTATGCTTATGTCTTATCTGTAATATATTATATTTTGTTTCTCACTCCTTTTTTTTTGAATTTTTGTGTCCAAAATATATGTTATATGATATATAGCTAGCAGTCCAAGATGGAAGGATATATAATTACAAGAGGATAAAGTGGTCTCATCCTCAATCGATTAGATGAAGAGATATGACAAGAGTAGGATTCAAAAACTCGATGGTTCAAGGACTAGGAAATGATTGTTCACATTTGTAGTAGAGGTATAGTTTAGTTTTATTTTGCCTTATTACAATATCAAGTAGATAATTGTAACAAGGTAAAAGTTAAACTTTGATAAACTCTTTCATTCGGATATAATATTGTAATGATTTATCACTTATGATTTCTATAAATTATTTTGTCATTATGGACAAATATTGAAAGACAATTTTTTTTTTTTACTTTCAATATTCAAAGGAAATCAGATGTATATACGTCCTTGTATACACGAGATAAAGAGTGATAAATATGTATATCTTTCTAAAAGTTTTTTTTAAAAGTAAGAAGAATACATATATATCTCGTGTATATAAGGGGGTGTTACAACTTTAATATCTCCATCCTCTTTTTATCAACACATTTAAAGAACATTACCCAATAGTTTATTGGTTGTTTACTTTGAGTGCCCAAGTGATAAGAATAAACACTAGTGCAAAACAGAGATATAAGGACGGGGATACGAAGACGGTTGATGGCTAAACGTGTTAAAAAAGGGCACGGTGGCAGTTTTGTAAATACCAGGGACTCTTTAAAAATTTATAACGTATCTACTAACACGGTTAACCATTTAACCGTGCTTAAAAGTGATATATAAACACGGTTCAATTGGAACCGTCCATAAAGGCTTTTATAATTATTTTTTAAAAATTTCTTATTTTAGCACATACGAAGACGGTTCTTTAAAACCGTGCTTAAAGCTTATTTTATTTTTTTTAAAATTTTAATAGGATATACGAAGACGGGTGGGATCAGAACCGTCTTTAAAGGTCTGATATACGAAGACGGTTCAGTTGGAACCGTCCTTAAAGGGTTTGATGATTATTTTTTTAATTTTTTAATTTAACACATACGAAGACGGGTCTATAGAACCGTGCTTAAAGCCTATTTTAATTTTTTAAATTTTTTTAATAGGATATACGAAGACGGTTGGGAACATAACCGTCTTTAAAAGTCTAATATACGAAGACGGGTGACTTTGAATCGTGTTTAAAGGTCGGATTTAAACACGGTTAGCTCTCAACCGTGCTTATAAGTTGTAATTTTAAACTTCTTTTCCTTTGCATCCGTGCCCATCTGTTTCTCTTCCCTCCATTTCTCTTTGACGAGTCATCTTCCCTCTATTCCTCTGAACTCGTGCCACATTTTTGTCTTCCCTCCTTACCTCCTTTTCTCATTCTTATTCTCCTTCCCTTCGTGTTCATCGTCTTCCCTCTTCCAAGTCTTCCAAACGACAAACATTCCCTTCGTGTTCACCGTCTTCCCTTCCCTTCGTGTTCACCGTCTTCTCCTTTTCTCATTTCTCATTCACCTCTCCCAAACGACGAACATTCTTTCCATTTCTTCCAAGTCTTCTTCTTCTTTCTACATAGTCAAAGGGTGTTCTCCCTCTTCTCTCATACGACGTGCAACAGGTTCTTCCCTAAGCTCATTTTTCCCCTTATGGTTATGCAACGTTGGTTATAGATGTTTGGCATGTTAGGCTTAGTCTTTGATTAGTAGTATAATTTGGATGTTATGCTATTAATTATAAATTTTAAAAATGTGATTAGGGAAATTAGAATATTGTTAGTTTTAGATTAGGAATGGTTAGGAAAATTTAAAATGAGAATGATATTATTTTGTATTCTCTGTTTTTAGTTTTAGTAATTACAATTGATATTAAAGTAAAAAATGTTGATATTTCCACTAAATAAATATATAAAGATTACTATTATGCCTTACATTAGTAAAAAATGAAATACATAAAAAATTGATATTTCCAAGTAAATAAAAAGTTACTTGTCAAGAGAAAATAATATAGATTGTATTAAACATGAACATTGTAACAAAATTACACAATTAATATTGTTAGGTATAGATTAATGTTGTTAGCTATAGATTATTGTTTTGTTAATTTTGTATGGTAATTTTGATTTGTTATTTGTTTATGGTGTGATAAGTTTATTTAGTCCGTTTAAATGAGTTTGTGATTTTTTAAATTGTAAATGAGTGAACCATAGTTTCCCGTTTGAGATTCGACACAAATGGTAATTAAATTAATTGATTTCATCATTTGTGTTGAATCTTGAATTGTCTGTTTAGACAGTTTGGGATGGACAATTTTTTTATGCATCATTACTATGTACAAGTTAGGACTTATTTTAAAATTTGATAAAGTTTTGGTTAGTTAAGTTTTGTATTGTTCTCTGGGTGCATATTTGATTGTGGTTGAATTTGATTTCACCACTTTCATTTCGTGTACTTAGAGACTAACGCGAAATGCTGCCGAAATTTTATCAAATTTTAAAATGACTCCTAAGTTGTATGTGGTTATGAGGTATAGAAAACTTTTCATCCTGAATGGGTAGGACCACCACCTTTGTGAAGAAAGTAAGATTCATAGCACCGTTAAATTTACGGGTATTGTAAACAGAGAGTATGGATCGAAGTTGGATAGCTGCATCACGTATAAGTCCAGAATATGAGGGTGAAGTTGAAACATTCATAGAGTTCGTGATACGAAATGCTGAAGAGCTGAATGGAATGTATTTTTGCCCATGTGTTAAATGCTTAAACATGCGTCGACTAGAATTGGCAGAGGTGCGAGAACATCTGTTGTGTGATGGATTTCTTCAAAGTTATACGCGATGGATATGGCATGGTGAACATGTTGAGGTGACAAGTACTGGTTTTTAAACAAAAGACCAAAGCTTTGCTCATGAGGTTGATGATGACATGGATGACCGACTTGAGGATATGATCCGTGATGTAGGGGTAGAAAGTTTTAAGAGAGCTCACGTATATGCGAGTCTATGTGAGGATTCTAAAAAGCCGTTGTATCCGAATTGCTCTAATTTCATGAGGTTGTCAGCAGTTTTACGATTATTTAATTTGAAAGCGATAAATGGGTGGACAGATAAAAGCTTCACTGACTTGCTTAAGTTGTTGAAAGAAATGCTCCCAGTTGGTAACACTTTGCCAAATCGTAACTATGAGGCTAAAAAGGTGTTGTGTCCTATAGGCTTGGAGTATACGAAGATACATGCATGCCCAAATGATTGTGTATTATACCGTGGTGAGTACGAAATGCTGCATCGATGTCCTAGGTGTGGGGTGTCACGATATAAGAAGAAAGAGGTTGATTTTGATGATTTCTGCAAAAAGGGGTCTCCTGCGAAGGTGTTATGGTATCTCCCTATAGTTCCACGACTAAAGCGTCTATTTGCCAATGCAGATGATGCGAAGCGTATGAGATGGCACGTTGATGAAAGGGTTGTTGACGGATTAGTTAGGCATCCAGCAGATGGATTACAGTGGAAGAAAATGGATACGATGTTTCCAGATTTTGCCCGTGACCCAAGAAATGTTAGGCTTGCACTAGCCACAGACGGTATGAACCCATATAGGAACCAAAGCACAAACCACAGTTCTTGGCCTGTTTTGTTGTTTGTTTACAACTTGCCGCCGTGGTTGTGCATGAAGCGGAAGTACGTTATGTTATCAATGATGATTTCTGGTCCACGACAACCAGGGAAGGACATTGATGTATACTTATCTCCGTTAGTTGAAGACCTGAAAATGTTGTGGGTAGAGGGGGTTGATGTGTTTGACGGGCTAACAGGACAATCATTCAATTTGAGGGCCATGTTATTCTGTATGATCAATGATTTTCCAGCGTATGGTAACCTCTCGGGCTATAGCGTCAAAGGACATAAAGCGTGTCCTGTATGTGAGGAGGGAACTAGTTCTGATCGACTACATCATGGAAGGAAAAATGTTTATCTTCGACACCGTAGGTTTCTCACACCTAATCATCCACTTCGTAGGTTGAAGAAGTCATTCAATGGTGCACAAGAGTTTGAAATGCCTCCCCCACCATTGTCTGGTCGACAAGTATATGAAAAGGTGAAAGAAGTCAATGTGGTTCTTGGTAAGTCTGAGAAGTAGTCTATCTCAAAAAACACATGGAAGAAAAGGTCAATATTTTTCAATCTACCATATTGGAAAGAGCTTGATGTGAGGCACTGTATTGATATGATGCATGTGGAGAAAAACGTGTGTGATAGTTTGGTTGGAACCCTGTTAAACATACCTGGAAAAATGAAGGATGGCCTGAATTCGCGTCTAGACTTGGAGTTGTTGGGTATACGTGAGGATTTGCACCCACAAGTAAAGGGCAAACGAACATATTTACCACCAGCATGTCATAGCTTGTCTAGAAAAGAGAAGCAAAGTTTGTGTGAATTGTAGCGTAGTGTCAAAGTTCCATCTGGGTACGGTTCCAATATCAACACTTGTGTTTCCTTGAAGGATCTGAAGTTAGTTGGTTTGAAGTCACATGATTGTCATATGCTGATGCAACAATTTCTACCCATTGCCATTCGTGGCATTCTCCCTCAAAATGTCAGACATGTGATAACAAGGCTGTGTTTATTTTTCAATGCCATATGTGCCAAAGTAATCGCCCACGATGAGTTGGAAGCGTTGGAACAGGAAGGGTTTCTTATACTATCCCAGTTAGAAATGTATTTCCCTCCTTCATTCTTTGACATAATGGTATATTTAATCATCCATTTAGTGAGGGAGGTCCGTTTGTGTGGGCCAGTGTTCTTGAGGTGGATGTATCCTGTTGAGCGATACATGAAAATTTTGAAAGGTTATATGAAGAACCAACGCCGTCCTGAAGCATCGATAATAGAAAGGTACATTGCAGAGGAAGCAATTGAGTTTTGCATAGATTATATGTCACAGGCTGAAAGCATTGGTATTCCGAAGACTCGTCACTAAGGGCGATTGGATGGGAAAGGTACCATTGGGAAAAAAATTAAAAGCATGTCACGTGATGAAGTACTCCAAGCACACTTTTATATTTTGAACAACACAGACGCTGTACTCCCGTATTTAGCTGCACATAAAGACATAGTCAAAAGAAACAACCCTAGAATGGCTGAAAAGTGGGTGTTGAACGAACACAACAAAACGTTCATGCAGTGGTTCAAAATGACCCTTCTTAAAGATACATCTGCTTCTGAGACGTTGCATCGACTGGCACTAGGACCTAACTTTGATGTAATCACTTATTGTGGCTATGACATAAATAATTATTCTTTCTATACAAGGATTCAAGATGACAAGAGTACGGTGCAGAACTGTGGAGTTATGGTTGTGGCCGAATCAATGCATTTCTCAACTTCAAAGGATAAAAACCCTGTCATGGCTGAGTTATGTTATTTTGGTGTCATTGAAGATATATGGGAAGTTGATTACGGTCATTTCACAGTGCCTGTTTTTAAATGTAAATGGGTTAATAGCAAAAGTGGTGTCAAAATAGATGATTTTGGTTTTACATTAGTGGACTTAAACAAGGTTGGTCATAAGGAGGAGCCTTTCATTATGGCAGCTCAAGTAAAACAAGTTTTCTACGTTGTTGACCCATCCGATAAACGGTGGTCAGTTGTTCTCCAAGGTAGACACAACATTGAGGATCCATGTCTTGATGTCCTAGACATACCTTGTCTAACAACACGTACACCAACGAACGTTGTGGAAAATCTCATAGATGATATAGTTGTGACTCGTAATGACCACCAGGAGGGTCTATGGGAAACATAGGGTATGGTTATATATTATCCATCATGTTTATATATCATTCATCATGTTTATATATCATTCACCATATTTATATATCATTCGTCATGTTTATAAATGGATTCTTGTTTTTTTGAACAGATACCTATGGCTGATCAGGATTCACATGTGAGATCTGACTCCCAGAGCACAGATTCCTCAGCTAGGAGGAGAGGTGTTACTCGGATGACCAGTGTTGCACTTAGGCGCCGTCAGGGTCAGAGGACTCATGTTGACATTGATATTTGCACCGGGAGGACTTCAGGACCCAACGCCGCCAAGTTTCAGAGTTACTTAGGTGTCTTGGCACGGACGAAGGTGTCCATCATTATCCCTGATTGGGATAGTGTTGAGGAGGTCGTGAAGAATGCAATTTGGGCTGATGTTGTTGTAAGTATAATTATCTGTACATTTATTTACTCGTATTGTAGTTTTTTATGCATAATAATCTCATCCTTGATTATTTGGCACTTGTAGGATGCTTGGGATATTCCTGCAGTTGATACACTACGCAGGAAGATCATGTCTGAGATCGCTGACCGATGGAGGACATTCAAGAGCAACCTGACCACCACATATATTTTAATTTTAAAATATAAATGTTTAAAATCATCATGTTTTAAATTATCAATTACTTAATTCAAATTTTTTAAATTTTAGGTATGTCTATGGGAAGAAGCAGGGTGAGTTTCCTGGAGATAGATACACATCCATAGATCAGCAGACTTGGGATGCGTTTGTGGCATCCAGGCACACGGACGAGTTTATTGTATGTATGTTTTACTGATTATGTTTTTCTAGTTATCGGAGAATGTATAACGTATAAATGGCTTTGAATTGTTTTTGATGCAGGCCAGACGCATGAAAGCACAGGAAATTAAGGGGAAAAATGACTGTCCTCACACGTTGTCACGTGGGGGTTACCGATTATTGGAGGATCGGATAGTGGAGGAGAAAGCTATGCAACGTCAAGGTAGCCACCCTGACGCCACTATTGTGGATCCCCCCTCTCCACCCATACGACATGAAAAATGGAAGCGTGCCAGGACGAAGAAGAGTGGTCAGTACACTTCATCACATGTTGAGGAGGTTGTCTCAAGGATTGTAAGTATAAAGCTTATCACTACTTTTTATGAAACGTTAAATGTCCATCAAACCCTAACACTGACCACTGATTTTTGGTTGCAGGATTCCTTGGTTGAGTAGTCGACCCAAGGGTCATTTGTGTCACATGGTAGGGATGATATATTGACCGCCGCCATCGGTCGACCAGAGCACCCTGGACGAGTACGTGCAGCTGGTCGAGGTCATGGTACGTTTACATTAATAGTCTTAGATTCTATATGATAACATTTTTATTTCTAATTATTCTTTCTCTGCAGGCCTCCGAAGCTATTTCGGCCACCCAGCCACCCCTTCCCAGTCCATATCTGATTTGGAGAAGACCTTTGAGGAGAAGGTTGCTGCAGTGAAGGCAGAGGCAAAGGAGGAAATGCAGAGGCTGCTTCAGGAAGAGATGGCACGGTTTTAGAGTGAGATGATGGCGTCATTCAGTCAACAATGTCAACCTACGCCACCAGTGGTGGACCCACAGGTTACATTGTACATTATTTAATTGACTCACCTATGATTCGTTATCATTATTTCTTGAATAACTTCAAAATGTTATGTAATTATGCAGACTAAGCGGGTCAGCACGAAGGGGTCATGTGCTGCACCTGACGGTGACGATGACGACGTAAATCTTGGAGACTGCCGTCAGTGTGACCTATTTGTGGATGGAGTGGAAGAGCCAGTTGCCATTGGTTCAGTGTATAACCAAGGCCCTTTGGTTCACCATCAGAAATTGCCCGATGGTGTGTCAAGGATTTCGGTTGTACAGGTCCTTGAGGCAGATGCAGTTGTTCCCATTCCAACATCTGAGGTACATCTGGTCGGCCAGGCTGTAGGACACTTCCTTATGTGGCCGACCAGACTTGTGTCAGATTCCGGTCCCCAGGTATGCTCTTTACCCAAGCATCAACTATATATTATGGTTTCAATAATTATAAGTTGCTTCTAATTTTTTAACTATTTTAACAGGGTGTTGCCCCATCAAAGAAGCCAGAGCCCCCTTGATCCGATAGAACGACTATGGGACATATCGGCCGGGCTTCGCAATTGCACTATCTCGGTCCCATGGGAGAAATCCGTTTTTGGTTTCCCTAGTGCTATCCCAGTGTACATTGCATGACCTGACTTGTGTGAGGTCCTAATGGGGAAGACGATGTTGAACATTTCAGTGATTCAGTGTTGGGAGCTGTAAGTATAATGTTTTTTATTCAATGATAGTGTCAATTAAATTTATATTTTTACAACACTAAACGTCTACAAATTTGATTAGGTTTTTACATAGACTTTGCATAGAGAGAGGTGTCGATAACACTTATGGTTTCCTGGAGCCCTCTCTAATACAACTTCGTGGGAACAGCAAGGAGGAGATTCAGGCATACATCCAGAATTGGATGCATGCCTCGAACAAGACTGTGTACCTTGCACCATTTCATAGAGAGTAAGAGTCTAATAAATATTTAGTTATTTTTGTCAATTTAATAATGGATTGTGTTGTTAATATTCAATGGTACATTGCAGCCTTCACTGGTAACTGTTGGTCATTTGCCCGAAGGACGGCATTGCTGCATGCTTCTGTTCGTTGTATGGGAGTCCTGGTGCGGACTACATGAAAATACTCAACGGGTAAGTTGATTTTTAAAAAATAAAACAACTTTACATATTTGATTAAGTCATTCTATTAACTAAACTGATGTTTTATTCTCTTACAGGGCTTTAATTGGGTACCATCTACTACGCGGCAAAGTGAGCAAGAAAAGACTAGAGTGGGTCTTCCCAAAAGTAAGCACTTCAATTAATAAACATTACTTTTAAAGTTACCTCAATTAGTAACAAAAACAATAACTAATTATGAAATCAATGTATGGTACCTTGTAGTCTTATCGGCAGGATTGCACCTTTGAGTGTGGGTATTTCGTGATAAAGACGATGCTCACCATTGTCCAATCTGGTATAGTAGACGGATGGACAACTGTAAGTTTTTGCTGCCTACTTTAATTTATTTGGTTTTGACATATTACTATTACAATTTGTTGCTAGTTTATTAATGATTATGTCTTCTTTACAGCATTTTCGAGACTCTTCCTCAATGTTCCCTGAAGGATACATTGACAAAATCAGAAACCAATGGGCCACCAGCCTTCTTCAACTCAAGGAAGGAGCCCAATAGACTTCTGTCATTTATTATATTATTACTGTGTAGTTATATACCTATTAGTGTAGCTTAATTACTTATTGTGCATTTTATATACCATATTTGATGTTTAGACAGTTTGATTGAATTTTTTTAAACGTTCATTATTATTTATCATTGGACTGTCTGGGACTGTTTACAGGTTTCTGGGAAAGAATAAAAATCAAATAAAAAATTTTTAAAAAAAAATTAAGGTTTTAAGCACGGTTATGGTGTTAACCGTGCTTAAAAGTCACCCTTTTAAGCACGGCTATGCTTTGACCATTCTTAAAAGTCCTGAAGAAACAAGCACGGTTCAGGAGGAACCGTGCTTAAAGGTCAGAGATACGAGCACGGTTCAGGAGGAACCGTGCTTAAAAGTCAGAGATACGAGCACGGTTCAGGAGGAACCGTGCTTAAAAGTGCCAGACCTACGAGCATGGTTGAAATTAACCGTGCTTAAAAGCCATCTACAAGCACGGTTGGGAACCGTCCTTAAAAGTCCTAAGCTACAAACACGGTGGGAACAAGCACGGTTCCAGAACCGTGCTTGTTCCCACCGTGCTTGTAGCTTAGGAGCCCCAGAACCGTGCTTAAAGACCCTTTTTCCACTAGTGAAAGTATGGGAACAAAATGACAAAGTACGTGTAACACCCTCGGTTAACTAGGATGGTCCCTTCCACTAGATCATCCTACTTAATTAAAAGGTGATGAGTTTCAGAAAAATATGGAAGTTTTTTTTGTACGAGAGAACCCGGTGGAACAAAAACATTATATACCACATCGTTATATAATATATGGCCATTAACAGATTATACATACCATAGACATCAGAGGCATGCAAGCTCCCATGACTTGAGTCAAGGGACACAGTCCCACTAAGGCGTTATCCTGTTGCTATCATCCATCTTGACCCACTTCCCTGAGGACTTGTAGCATACTAGAGCCAACTCCATCTATGGTAGGTAATTTCCTCTGACAAACCTTATCCTTTACGCAAGTCTTTTCTCCGATTTGAAAACTAATTATAAAGGGTGAGGAATATTCCCTCGCTCACAAACAACGGGGAAGTTATCATCTTTAATGTCTCTCCCATATAGATCATACTTTGAATCATATATGAGGATTGGGCCTTAGTCTCATACTATTCACTATTCACTATCCTTGCATGATGTTGTCCCTGGCTCGACTCACCTTACTTAGCATTACTTCACCTCTCATCTATAGCTAGCTTGTCTCAAAGAGGAATCGTGTAGTCGTTACTCTCCAGTCTTATGTTTGTCATCCCATCAATACCATCAAACACATATCACGCATCAGATCACAAATTAATCAACCATGTTGCTATGCATGTACGCAGGTGTTCCATTATTTATTCTTCCTTTAGTATTGAATAACTAGCACTATTTGTCACTTACAAACTATTTTTAATGTGTTTTGTTATGCTTTAGTCCTTTAGAGAAAAAGATAAAAAGAAAAGGTGTTCAATTTTCCTCTCAACTTTAGCCCTGAACAATAATTTTAAGGTGGTTTAAAATTTAGCAACCTTTAACACATCTATTGCTAATATTTATTTAAAGGGCGTCGTTAAGGACTTTGCTAAGGTTTTGTTTATAAAAGAAAGTCTTTGTACATCACTACATCCGTCTCTAACCACGTCGCATAGCGACAAAAGTTACTGTCTTCACTACTATTTTCCCGACATCTATCACTCATGCCGTCACTGAATTAAAATGAAAAGTGATAGTGACGACAGCCAAATTATAAAATGAACTTGAGGGCTATCACTAAGGGTTTTTCCATTGGGCATTACTACAACTATTGCTAAACTAGAAGAGGGATCTGAAAAGACCTTGCTTGTCATTTGGCAAGTGTACCAAATTCATGGTGGCTTCAATAAGTATTTTAATTTAGAATTTGTCAAATCCATGGAACTTGTGAGATATATGACAATAATATAATAATTACTTGTAAATAACAAAGAATATATTCACAATATGTTTAAGAGTTTATTCATTGGTTGTTTGTTGAGAAACGTTAAGTTAAGAAAATGATGAGTAAATTTATTAGGATTAGACTTCTCTTATTCTATTTAATTCATTGAGATCCTATTATTCTTGTTACATATTCAATCATGTTAATGTGACATAAATTTTAAACCTAATCCCTTAAATGATAAATTCTACACCCTAACATCAAATATCAACCCTTTAGTATTCAATCCTAAGATTTACATTAAGTAAAAGCTTTAAAAACAACTATTATCAACCTTATTCCTAGGAGAAGAAAATAATGGGCTTTTTATCCATTAAATCTGCTTAGAAACCCTAAACACATGCATAAACATTCTCTTGTTCAAATATATATTTGACAAATCATAGAAGAAATGTTAACATCAATATAAATATATAAACATACAACAATATTCACTACAAATTCATAAAAAGAGGTAGGTCGTCCAATCCCAATAAAAAAGGGTTTAGCCATACATAATCATAGTGGTTAACCAAAAATACATCAAGAACCTAAGCAAAGAAGAGATTAAACCCTAGAATCAAGCCACAAACCTTAAGGTTAATGGAATACTCCAAGCTCGAAGTTGTAGCTCTCCCAAGATTCAAAGATGTCACAAAAAATGTTTCAAGTCACTTAAGTGGATTGCAATATGCATATCTCGCACTTGTAAGCACTTCTAGCACATACGACATCCTCAATAAATGTGTTGCTTATAGGTGTGAATTATGGCATGGAGGTGCAAGTTACTCCTAATAGCTTCCATTCAAAAAATAGTTATTAACTTCAATTCTCGAATCTTTTTTTCTACAAAACACAGCCAAATTATGAAAAACCAAGGGAAGGAATTGATGTTTGCATTTACGGAGAATGAGGATATTTTAATAGAAGAGATGGTTGAAAGAAGACATAAATAAAGGTTATTCCTAAGGGAAATAACCTAAACTAGGCCACTAACAGACCATTGTGACCAAACCCGTCCCTAGCATTATAAGAAGGAACTTTGAATATTGGCGATGGGTGTGACACTTATTGCTAAAGGTTTTTCCATGAAGGGTTGTTGTGTCCAACGCACTAAAACTAGGGATCTTAAAAGACCCTTGTCGCTAAACCTGTTATTGAATTGATGGACCTAGAAAAATATTAGAAGGGATTTAGAATATTGGCTACAAGCTTAAGGCTCGTCACTAAGGGTTTTTCCAGAACTAGTTGTGTTTACCACTACACTAGAATGGGATCTTAAAATCCCTTTGTTACCAAAGTCGCCGTTGGTATTGGTGGGCTTAGGAAAACATTAGCGGGAATTGGGGCCCTTCGTTAAGGGTTTTACAATATTTACCTAGGGTGTATGTCTTACACCCACCTTGGCTTGTGAAAGTTGAGGATTGGATTCCAAAGGCATACGGGTATTGACTTGCATCAAAGTCATCCATGTAGTTGTATATTAACTAAAACAAAGTAACAACTAAGATGGGTACAACTAGTTCATGCAAAGAAAACAAAAATGAAACAAAACGCTATACAAGGAATAAATAATCTAACAAGAATAAATTGTCATTTTGTCATTTACCGAGATACAAGTCCACGAAAGTGGCGCCAAAAACTTGTTGGGACTTGTACGATAATCAACAAAATAATAATTTATATATAAAAATATATACAATATGTTTATAAATGTGCACAATTGTTATTATTGGAAGATATTTTAATGTTGTGGTGCAAGAAATATAAAACCTAAGATAATTATAAACAAAAGTGTTGAGATTAGATTCCCTCGTCCTTGTTTTTAAGCATACATTATCCTGTACAACTCAATCAAGCCAATGTAGCGACCAAGAGTTACCCCTAGTGTGGTTTGCAACTTAATTTATAGGGAATTTAGAACATTGGCAACAAACTTAAGGCTTGTCACTAAGGATTTTTCCATCAGGCATCGATGCATCCATTGCTAAACTAGAATGGGGATCTGAAAAGACCTCATTCACCAAACCTATTGTTGGCATTTGCTGGTCTAGAAAAAATATTAGAGGGAATTTTGAATATTGGAAACGAGTTTGGGGAACTTCACTAAAGGTTTTGTCATCAATATCATTGTGTTTGTTGCTACACTAGACTAGGGATCTTAAAAGACCTTCATCGCCAAACCTGTCACTGGTTTTGGCGGGTTTACAAAGAAATTATAGGGAATTTAGAATATTTACAATGGGCTTAAGGCTCGTCGCTAAGGGTTTTGCCAAGAGTCATTGTGTCTGTTGCTATACGAGATTAGGGATCTTAAATGCCCTTCGTCGCTAAATCTATCACTGGTATTGGCGGGTTTAGAAAAGCATTATAAGAAAGTGAGGCCTGCCACTAAGGTTTTGCTATGTGGTGTCATTGAGCCTGTCCTTACTCTAGACCAGGGATCCGAAAAGACCTTCGTTGCTAAAACTGTCCTTGAATTTGGTGAATTTCTATAGCTAATGTCATTACTAAAAGGTAATCGTTGAATACTAAGGAATTTCATGACTAAACTCATCGTCATTGTACCATAGCAATGAGAACTATCATAGATAAATATAAACAGGTGGCCAACATGCCAAGTGTTTTTAAAATTAGTTATAGGTTTAGCAATGTGTAATTGTCTATTGCTAAACTAAAATACTTAATTGAGCCAAGCCTTTCCTTCTTACTTTCTCTTTCCTATCAAGCCCTAACCCCCGATCATTTTCTCTGTCTTTATCCCCTCATCCATTAACAAACACCATCTCTCTAGGGACCAGTAACAACCACAAGTACCATCTCTAAAGACATTGGAACCACTATCTCTCTTTTCCCCTCTCATTGTGTTTCTTTATCCATCGTCTCCCTCTCTTTGGTGATGACAAAGCCCAACACTTCTCTCACGTTTTCTCACTTCCTCGGTAAGCAACTATTTTCCTTCCTCAGCCCATCATCTCCCTCTTTCTGCTAATGATTCTCTCTTTTTCTCTCTAATTTTCTCACTTTCTTCTTTCCCTTCTTATGGTGACATTGTTCTTTCTTTTAGGCACTGGATTTTTATGTCTTCCCCGTTCCCTTCTCAACCCTTTCATTCAGGTAAGTCTCTATACATGTATTTTGTTTCTACATTTTAGTTACAATTATTTTAAATTGTGTTTTTACAACTCTGGCTAGTACATTCAACTTAGTTAAATGTTGAAATTTAAGAAAGTGCTGCAGTTGTAATGTTGGTTCATTCATTCATTCGTTCATTTCATTTTTTCTATTTATTATTGTTTTTGAAAATGGAAAAAATCCGCCATGTGTTGTGTGTGTGATCTGATTTCATACTAGATTACACCTAATTATTGTCTTCATAATTTCATATTGTAAAAGCACTGATTACATCACATAGTTATTTATTGGGTAAACTATATTGTTAGAGAGTGAGGTACTAAAAAATTTAAGATTTCAATTAATGGTAGTCTTAGGCCATATGTTGCTTATGTTAGTATGATATATAGTCCAAAATAATAAATTATTTAGCAAAGTATATATTCATGTGTGAATGACTAGAAAATGGTACGTTATGTAAGAATATCATATTTAATTTTGTGTAATAATTACTTTTGCTTATATTTGATTAATCTGATTGAGTTACCTATAAACACACATATCTTGGTACCAAAAGAAGATAATTGAATCTAATAAATGTGGTCATACTTGTCAAATTAATTTCTAACTAATTAGCATTTGTTATGGTGCCAAATACTCACTTATCTCTAGCTTCTAATTAGTCTGTTCCCTTAACTTTAGTTGTTGTTACCTTATTTCTAGCTCTGTTTCTTCCTTTCTATTTTAAGTTTCCTGTATATATGTAACCCTCAATTGGTTCCTTAATTGAATAAGATTGATCTTTTGTCTATTTAAATTTCAATTTGCCAATTTATTATGATATTAGAGCTCACTTAGAGAGAGCTCTACTATGCGTATCAATGGCTAATGAAGTCACATACCCCTATACTCTACAAGAAGCACAGAATGCATCGAATCCCCTTTACATCCACTCATACGAGAGCCCATCCACCATCCTTGTTTAACCACTACTCACAAATAGGAATTATCACAGTTGGTATCATGTGATGAAGATGAGCTTGTTGAAAAAGAACAAGTTAGGATTCGCTAGCGACACGATAGCTGAACCACCAAAGAATCATGTAGCTTTTCCTTTTTAGGAATGAGGTAACATGCTTGTTCTTAGTTGGATAATAAAGCTGATGAGTATGGAGATTGCATGGTCTATTCTTTGGCGTGAGAAGGCTTCAAACATGTGGAAGGAGCTCCGTGAACATTTTTCTCATGCTAATCTATTCAAAATCTTAAAAATCCAAGAGGAAATCTTCAGCCATAGGCAATTTGTCTCAAAATTTAACACTACATTGAAAACTCAATACGATGAATTAGATGTTTTGAATCCTCTTCCTGTTTGTACATGCGACCCCAAATGTTCATGTGGTGCAATCAATAAAATTAGAGAGGGGCAAAATAAGAATCAAGTGGTTAGATTCTTACGAGGGCTAAATGACCAATATTCAGGTGTTAGATCACAACTGACGCTCTTAAATAATCTTCCCAATATAAACTGAGCTTTTGCACTAATTGGTCAACAAGAACGATAGTTTGGCACTAAGAATGCTTTTGTGCCAAAGGCTCTTATTGCGACTAGTGGTGATGCATCAGACTCCAAGAGAAATCAAGGGAATGGTAATGGTTGGAATAGCAGATACACTTCCAAGAAATGTTTATGGTTTGGAAAAATGGGTCACACAATTGACATTTGTTATAGAAAACATAGTTTCCCTACAGACTTTAAGTTCAGGAATTCCAGAAGCATTGCTCCAAGATCTGTAAATATGGTGATGACTGAAGATTCATCAAGAAAGGACACATAAGAAAGTGTACGGTTTGGTGTTACTACAAACCAATATCAGAATTTATTGGCTTTACTGCCACAGCGAGATTAGAGGGACTCCACACAATATACTGCTCATGTGAACGCTTGTACTAATTCATATCCAACAAGCAATGGTAATGTACTCAACTCTAGATGGATCTTGGAAACTGGTGCCACGGACCACATCTCAAATTCCCCCAGTTACTTTACTGCATACAAGCACATACCACCCATCAAAGTGTCTCTACCCAATAGAAACTCAAACCCTTCATTGTAAATTGACTTTCCTTAATGACATTTGTTTAATACAGGATTCTAATGCTTGCAATTGGCACAACTAAAGTAGAAAAAAAGGGCTATACATTCTCACATAGACAACAGAGTCTTTTTAATCCTCTGTTCACAACACCATTTCAAGAAATTTTTCTTGTAGTTTTCTTTTTAGTTTGCCCAATTTATGACACTGTAGGTTGGGTCATCCGTCTTTTAATAAAGGTCAAGCAATTAGTGAAATGTTTCCTTTTATTCATTATAAATAAAAATCATATTTGTGATATATGTCATATTGCAAAACAAAAAAAGCTGAGTTTTCCCTTGAGTTCTTCCTTTACCACTGCAATATTTGAGTTAATTCATGCTGATATTTAGGGTCTAGTTTCTGTAATGTCTACACATGGTCATTCTTATTTCCTTACCATAATGGATGACTACTCTAGACATACTTGGATTTATTTGCTAAAGAATAAGATAGAAGTTAGACCTTTAATTCAAGCCTTTCGTGCATTGGTGGAAAACCAATTTCAAACCACAGTTAAAACCATTAGAATTGATAATGGTAGGGAATTCAAAATTGGCTAATTTTATGCTAGAAAAGGAATAGTTCACCAAACAAGTTATGTAGAAACTTCTCAACAAAAGTCCATAATAGAGAGAAAACACCAACATATTCTCAATGTTGCTAGAGCCTATTGTTTCAAGCTAACCTTCCCAAATTATTTTGTTCTTATGCAGTTATATACTCAATTCATCTCAACAACAGAATCCCTACACTAGTCTTGGATAACAGGTGCCCTTATCAACTCCTATATAAATGTCTTCCTGACCTAACTCAACTCAAGGTCTTTGTTTCACTTTATTTCTCCTCCACACTCACTAGTCATATGAAAGCCAATATTATGACTATGACATCCCAGCGCTGTTGAGGGCAGGGAGTGATCGCCGGTGCATGGGCACGGACAAGGAGCGGCTCCTGACAGGCTTTCAGCGGGGAATGTGACATCCCGGGCACTGTTGAGGGTGGGGAGTGATCGCCGGTGCATAGGCACGGACAAGGAATGGCTCCTGGCAGGCTTCCAGCGGGGAATATGACATCCCAGGCACTGTTGAGAGCGGGAAATGATCGCCGGTGCATAGGCACGGACAAGGAGTGGCTCCTGGTAGGCTTCTAGTGGGAGGGACACATGAACAAAATGAATACATACAGAATAAGAGGGATCCAAAGACTGTATACACTACTAAAAAAACCCTAAATAGCTACCTGACATTAGCGACCACCGAATCCCGTCGCTAATTAGCCACCGTATTAGCGACCGATTTACAACAAAAGGGACCTAAAATATGTTAGTCACTCGCTTAGCGACCGGCATAATTTGCGGTCGCTACCAATTGTAAAAACCGTCGCTAGTACGGTCGCTATCTTCACCTCCACCTTGTTTTGGTTTCCAGCCAGGATGTTCTGTTGGCGCCAAATAGTAGTGACGGCATTTGCCGTCGCTAAAGTTCCCTCCAATCCAGCGACGGCGTATATCCGTCGCTACGGTTTGTAACAGTGACGGAGGTTGGCTCCCGTCGCTAATGTTTTGACTTCCTTTTCTTTTCATCATGAAAGGTAGTGACGGTTCGCCCACACCGTCGCTACGTTTCTGGAGGTTAGTGACGGAGTAGAGTAGCCGTCGCTAACATTTTCGTCTTCCCTCCATATTTTCTTTAAGTTAGTGACGGTGGGGCGGAACCGTCACTAATATTCAGGAGTTTAGTGACGGACGTATCATACCGTCGCTAAGTTTCAGGAATTTAGGGACGGATTTTTTATGCCGTCGCTAAGTGTTAAGTTTATTTCGAACAGCCCCTTTTCCCCAATCATTTGCCCTAAAACAAACTTCCCTCCCTCCCTCCCCCATCTCTCTCCCTCACTCTGACTTTTTTCATCTCCGACAATCTCCCCCCTCCCTCTGTATCCCTCCCCCTCTCTGTCTGCTCTATATCCCTCCCCCTCTCTGTCTGCTCTATATCCCTCCCCCTCTCCGACTCCCTCCATCTCCGCCCGTCTCCGTAAGTTCCCCTCTCCCGACAAGGTTTTCGCTCTTCTCCGGTGAGCCTCTAATTGGACGACAAGGTTTTCGTTTCTCCCGACTTCCCTTTCTCAGTTCTCGGTCTTCTGTCTCGTCTCTGTGGAGGACGTCGTCTACTAGGCACGGTGTGTGGCTTTCATTGGTCTTCTCCGTCGGCTCCGTCGTGCGCCACCGCAGGTAATGGACATTATAGTTGCGTTTGTTTTTCTTGGTCTGTCTGTGTTGGCTTGCCTGTTGTCACTGTGTTGAATGTGACTGTGTTGTCAATGTGTTGTAATGTATTGCATGTATTGACTGATTGAGTAGGATAGCTGCTTGTATGTGAAATTTTGGAGTAGCAAAATTAAATATAAGATAAACTATCAAATTTAATTATGCAGGTAGAATGTGTAATTTTTTCAATTCAATAGACAGATGTAGTGACTTGTTAATGATAGTCGAACAAATTTTCAAATTCATATATTTAAACTGGTTAATGGTACTCAGTAGACTATTGCATATTTGATCTTGTAAGTATGTATTTTATGTTTATATAATATTGTTTCAACTTTCAATACAAAATCATCCCAAGGTTGTCAACATCAACTGCCACTGATAGATGACTTGCCCCTGATGTCCTCATAAAATGTTTTTGAATTTTTATAAATGTAGATAACTTTAATTTCGATCCTTTGTTCTCACAAATTTTTAAAATCATTATTATCTAAAGATTTATTTATTTATAGTTTCTAAAATTGAAAATGCAATGTCTTTACTAATAGGACATCCTTACAGGGCAGGGGTGGGGGAACATGCTATCATGTTTCTGTAACAGTGGCCGAAGTAATGCAAATGCAATTGCTTTCTCCTTCACCACATGCCATCATATTGATTTATTTTAGTTACATTAAAAGTACAACCTTAACTTTGAAAAATGCTGTGTCTTAATTTTGAAACAATAATAAATTCAGTTTTTTATATATATTAAAAGAGTACTTAATAATAATTCACTAAAAATTTGACAGCTAATTATGTGCCCTCATTCCTATTTGCCTCTTTTCAGGTTTATAGATTCATGTCAAATACTAATACTACACTAGCTCTTTCATGCATGATTCTGTCCACTTTGTTTTTTTTTCATCTCGCGACTAGTTCTGACTCCCGAGCCATAAGTAGGTTCGGTTAAATTTTAAAAAATTTAATTAGACTAAGATTCGTTCAGTTAATTTTTAAAAGTAAGTTTAGAAACAAGGTTGAATGACTTATCTTTGATAAATATTAATTAAATTAATACCGCATTTTACTGTTAGAGAATTATGTGTTGGTGTCATTCGACCCTTGTGTTGTGAGTCGTGGATGAGTTCTCATTCGCTCTCAACTCTCATTTTCTTTTCATCCCCACTTTCCTGCAGTGAAGTTGCACACCAAGTGTTTGGTGATATGTTTCTTGTAGTTGTTTAGCCTCACGTGCCTTCATCTTAACTTCTTCTTGCCTGTTTAGATTATTAAACATTTGATTTTTTATTTTAGCTTTTGTTAAATGGTTAAGCCTTGAGTTACGGCCTCAGCTCAATGGTTTGAGCTTATGCAGTGTCTTTATTTAGGCAAACTTTTGCCTATAAGATGGTTTAGACTTTGTTGTAGTTTTTGTTTTGAGTGGTTAAATATTATATTCAGCTACTGTTATTAATGCTTAAGCCTTGTTTACATTCATGGTCTGTGTACCTTCTATTTTGCCAAGGTATTTCAGGCATTTCATATTGTATTTTGCTTGATTTCATTTGAGTTGGTATTAATTGTTCATCTTAAGCTTGAAGTGTTGGGCACCTTCAACTTTGGGGAAGGTTAGGTATGTAACTAGTTAGGAGGGTTGTTATTAGTTTGTAATAGTTAGATGAATATATAGGTTATATAAAGCCACACTTATATTATATAAAATCAAGTCCTACCATTTTAATAGAATCTAATTTCACATATTTCTAAATTCTCTCCTCTCTTGAAATTAATTTGTCGTGTTTTCTAATAGTGAAAATTAACTTTGTTATAATATAAATATTTCCTACTCAAATAGAATTAGCTTTGACAGAGTGTACATGTGATTAAAAAACTTATATGTTGTATGACTTGTGTTAAATTTCTACAAAAGGTACAATAGCCAAAAAGAAAATTCTGCAGAGGTGTAAAGCGATCATGGCCTGCTCAATATGTGTAAACTTAGAACAAATTCAAAGATAGTTCAATGTATAAAGAGCCTCATTTTTTTAAAGATAAAAATCCTTCTTCTAAGGTGATTAGTTCAAAATGTAGATATAATATATTAACTCGGTTAAAAGGGAATAGAGTTAATATACCATGGAGAGAACAATTTCAGTTGTAGACTTAAATTTAAAACTCCAATTTAACCGAGCTTATATCTCATTTCTCAACTCACCACTAAAAAAACCCTAAATAGCTACTATAGGTTAGCGACCACACGAACCCCGTCGCTAGATAGCGACCGACTTAGCGACCACCAGAAGAATCCTAAGGAAAAACATCTTAGCGACTTTATTAGCGACCATATACACGTGGTCGCTAAAAATTACAACAGGCCTCCGTCACTACTGCCGTCGCCGACACAAACGCGTCGCTGTGGCGGTCGCTATAGTTTTCCCTCCAATGTTTTTGTTGGCGCCAAATCTTAGCGACAGACAGAGTGGGTCGCTGTGTTTCCATTAGTGACGGAATTGCTTTGTCGTCGCTATGATTTGGGTCTTAAAGTAGTGACGGTGGGTGAACGCCGTCGCTAATTGTAGAAGATTAGTGACGGCGTTATTGTGCCGTCGCTAATATTCAATGGATTAGTGATGGAACTGCTTTGTCGTCGCTATGGTTTTGGGTCTTCCCTCCATTCTTTTACTTAAAATAGTGACGGTGGGTGATTGCCGTCGCTAATAGTAGAAGGTTAGTGACGGCGTTGTTGTGTCGTCGCTAATATTCAATGGATTAGTGACGGAATTGCTTTGTCGTCGCTATGGTTTTGGGTCTTCCCTCCATTCTTTTACTTAAAATAGTGACGGTGGGTGAACGCCGTCGCTAATCGTAGAAGATTAGTGACGGCGTTATTGTGCCGTCGCTAATGTTCAATGGATTAGTGACGGAATTGCTTTGTCGTCGCTATGTGTTTTAATGGTTGTGACGTGTGTAGCGACGGCGGGAGTCCGTCGCTAAAAGTTAATAACACTCGACCAGAGCCTCTCCTCTAATCATTTGCCCTAAATCTCCCTCTCTCCCCCTCCTGTCTCCGCCCTCCCACGCCCTCCCTGCCTGGCCCTCTCTCCGCCCTCCCTCCCTCGCCCTGTCTCCGCCCTCCCGCGCCCTGTCTCCGCCCTCCCACGCCCTCCCTGCCTGGCCCTCTCTCCGCCCTCCCTCCCTCGCCCTGTCTCCGCCCTCCCGCGCCCTGTGTCCGCCCTCCCCTCCGTCGCCCTGTCTCCGCCCTCCCTCGCCCTATCTCCGAGGAGCTCTCTGTGCTGTCTCCTTCTATTGTGGAACCTCTGATATTGGAACCTCTCGAAGCTCTCATTGTGGAACCTGTTGAAAGCTCAACCGCTCAAAACCTCCTGTAAGCTCCAAGGTTTGTTTGAATCATTAGATGATTTGTTGTCTCTTGGGCTAGTGTAAAAAATGTTTGTTTGAATGAGAAGTTTTGGATCATGAACCTATTCCTTACATTTTTGCTTCCTTTATAAATCTGAAAATCGAAGGAACTAATAAGCTTAGTGTTCGGTTTAGAATCATTAGATGATAAATGTAACCCTCTGTCCTGATCTTGAAAGGGAAAAAGAAAACCAGGACTCTTTCCATTTATAAAATTTATTTTTTCCTCAAGTTGCAGAAAAAGAGAACGTAGTCAATAGAAAAAGAGAAAGGTGCACGAAAAGTATATGGGCGGTATGGTGAAACAGATTGATGTATAAAATAACATAATTATTGAATAAGTAATTAGCTAAAAATTTGTTAATTTAAATCAAATTAATTATAGTACTGAATGTATCTGTTATGAACCTATATGCTGATGTGGAGGAATTAGTGTTATAAGTAATATGTGGCCATGTGGGTTATTGGACTTATGGCATTGTGGGCTAAACATGAGCAACCAAAGAAGCATAAAAATTAAGGCAGAGGATGTGCTGAAAGAAAGTGTGAAGAATATTGATGCAGCTTCTCCTCTTTCTCTTGGTCTCTCATTCTCTCTAAATTCATTTCCTTCTTTCTGTGATATGTTCTCTTCTTTCAGTTTTCTTGTAATCACTATTGTAGCAAGTTAATCTTAATTGTGAGATTCAATAGAGATATCTTTTACTTGTTACTTCAATTGATCTATCATCTAGTTAAATTGCCACTATTACATTGGTGCTTACATTCATGTTATGTGACTGAAGAATTCTCGATAGAAGATCTTGATGAACTGAAATATCTGATGAAACATCTTTTGCACTTAGTTGAGGACCAACATACTCAGTATGCCACCTTTTGCAACATACCATCCTGTTATGTACCTTAGGCAACACTGAAAAATTTATGGTTGTAATTAAATATATTGTAAAGGTTATTTTATAAAGCTACATGTTTCAACTTTTTACTAGATTGCAAAATTTGTGCTGTTGTACGTGTCTCATTCTGTCACTGTCTATCAAACTAAAAGTGATGAAGTGTTAGGTAATATTACCATGTGGCAATATTTGCCCCTAGGAGTGAAAGTAAAATTTTACTAGTGTCCGTTTAGTATGTTATTGAGGAAAAAAGTTAAAAAATCTATAGATTAATATTGATTTTTTACACCGTTTGAAACAATTGAAATTCTGGTAAACTGTAAAATCTCTTCTTAGGGAACCCTAACAAAAAAACCAAACAACGGGTATGTTTGAGAAATACAAAAGCAGTTATTACAAAACAAATCCAATCACTAATACAATAAACTTAGGCTATACATTGTCTTATCAGTTTACTGAATGTTATGCACATCTGGATCCCTTCTTGTTCATAGTTAACTTTGGGAAGAGCCAAATATCCGTTTGATAATTGCCACTTTTGGTAGAAGAGTCTTGTTGATTGGAGTAATTTGTTGTGAGATTACTTTACCAATAGTTGGTAATCTAAAGGTAAGCATAGTAGTCAATCTCAAATCGCGGAGCGTCGCGGCCGACCCCAAAACTGGGATCGCGGAGCAGCGGAGCGGATCGCGGACGCTATTTGCTACTATCGCGGATATAAAACACAAAAACAAAAAAATATATATACATGCAGAAAAACATAAATAGAACAGAGAATAAAATTGAAACCACTCCAAATGCAATTTAAAAGTAGAACTCAAGTGTCATATTTCATAAGACAGCTTTAAAAAACATTTAAAAAAGAAACATAGGTCACATTAATCATGTATCTATCAACTAGGAATTCTAAAATCCATAATCTTCATCTTCATCTCCAAGTTCCAATGGTTCTTCCCCTCCACTGGAACTCTCATAATCACTCCTGTATGCTTCTCCTCCAACATCTTCTTCTTCTGTTTCTTCATCATCATCATCACACTCTTCTTCCTCTTCTTGTTGAATAACTTGTTTTCCCTTTCTTTTTCTGGCTGAAGAAGGCTCAGAGGATGTGTTGGCTGCTCCCATTTTCATCTTCTTCCTCCTAGTGTAATGCCTTGGCTCCCCGGCTCCGGCAGCTTGTGCCACTTGCTTCCAAGTCAAGGCATTGTTCTCTTCATCATCAAAGACAAGCTCATCCTCCTCATCAGCATCCTCATTACCACCCAATTGTCCCAAGGTCCACTCATTAGTGTAGTCATCATCAACATCCTTTAGGACAATTGGATCCATGATGTCCTTTGCATCAAAGCGGTCCTTCAAAGTCTGGTTGTACTTAATGAATACCAAGTCCTCCAACTTTTGATGCTCAAGCCGACATCTTTTCTTAGAGTGAATCTGTTTTTTGAAAAAATGTTAAACTAAAGAATACCAATAAGATGAAATAGAAAATTTAGGATGAAAGAAATTCCCACATGCTCAAATATGCTCCAGTTCCTCTCACATCCCGACGAGCTACATGTCAATGACAACACCTTGATGGCAATGTTTTGCAAGTGTGGAGTAGGTGTCCCATATGTCTTCCACCATTCAGCTGAAATGGGATTTTATTAGTTGCTAATTTTCATTAAATGAACAACAAAACAAGCAACTATTATAATAGGAAAACACTTACAGGGGGCCAAAATACTCCTATGTCTTATGGCCGTAGCTGAACCAAATAATCCATCGGCCATTCTATAAACCTTCATTTTAATCTATTAAAATGTAGTTTGACTTGTTTTTTATATACCCTATTCAAATGTTGAAGTTCTTCGATCAATTTTTAATTCCCACAGTTCATATAATTTTTTATGTTTGTCTGTTTAGCATTTTCTTTTAATATTAATTGCTATACTTTATAAAATTGTTAATATACTTAGATTGATTCTGAAAATTTCATCTCATTACATTTGAATACCTCGTGTTAACAAGTAGTTTCATTTGTATAGTAGTTGGTGCTAGTAGTAATTAAAGTGAGAATTAGATTTTGTTTTTGATGTCTTGTGTTTATTTTGTGTGTGATGAAAATATTAGCCCCCCTTAGGTTGCTGCCCAATTATAGTGATAATGATGTTTCCATATGATGTGTGTGTCTGTGATGATGGTAAATAGTGAGTGTGTTGTTGAGAATTGTGAGTGAGATGAATTAGTGTATGCATGTTGTACATTGATGAAATGTAATGTAAATTAGTGTGAATTTAGTTTGGCCAAACATATCATCAGGTTCATTTACTGAAATAATATTTATACAACTAATCATAGGTTCAAGATAATTTAAAATAACTTTAACATAGATTTTATGGTCATTTTAATATATTGAGTTTTAAATTGGTTGAACTTAAATATACTCGTGCAAGAATTTTCCTCACTTTATTTCAAACGCCCAACCAGACCCTTGATGTTTTATAGCCTTAAAGCTCAAACACATATACAACACCCTGCGGTTGAATCAAGGGGTATGCATAGAGAGTAAATAAAGGGATGGAGAAGCCTGGAGAAAATTAAATGGAGTAAATACTGAGAGGAATATTGAGAAAGAACTCGATTTTTAAACTGGAACATTAAATGCAGATTCTAACTACTTTTTAAAATAAAAATAAAAATAACCTCTGTCAGTACCTCTCCAAAGCCCTCCCTCCAAGTCTGTCCCTACCCTCCGTCCCAGCCTCTCCTCCGAATCCCTCCCTCCGACTCACTCTCTATGTCCCTCCCTGCCCTCTGACTCCTTCCCTCTGAACCCCTCCCTCCGAACCCCTCTCTCTGACTTCCTCCCTCCGAATCCCTCCCTCCGGCTCCCCGTGCTTCCACTCCCTTTCTTCCACTTGAAGGCTGGTTTGGTAGTCCTCGAAGGCTGGTCTAAGGCTGGTTCGGTAGTCCTCGAAGGCTGGTCTTCCACTCCCTTTCTTCCACTCACGCGTTGGTCACAGGAAGAAAAGGTTATAATTTCTTAACTTAATTAAATAATAAGAAATGCTTGGCCGTTTCTCTGTTTAGGCTCGGTGGGTTAAAGTTCTCTGTTTAGGCAATGATGCATCGTAAAGTGTCTTCATGCTTGCTTTAATCATGGTTGGGTTTAGGTGGTCATATTCTTAGGTTTAGAAGTAGGTATCAAATTAATATATGGTTTGGTCTTAGGTGAATCTAATGTGAACAGTCTGTAATATATGAAGAATGTGAATGAAAAATGTGTGTTTTCTTTAAAATGAATTTCATGGGTTTCCTTTCACATGTTTGTTATAATGTCTATGAAGCTGAATGAAAAATAGGCATATTCTATTTAGCTATTGACATGCTCAATGGAATGTGTGAGTGAAAATGATCAAACCATAACATGTAATGCTAGTGTGGAGACCCAAATTTTCTTGAAACAGGAAAAGCAAATCAGTAGTTGAAAAATGAACCCAATCGTGACTCATAAAAATTTTGCATCCTCCATCATCAAGCTGTTAGGTATTTAAAGTCCCACTCATACAAATTTTGGTGCATATTTTGGCAAAAGTACCCAATTAATTCCCTTACGTGAAGTGTAATAGAAAATATACCGTAGAAGAGTTGGAAGCAAATGGAAGGAAAATGTCTCCCCAAATGCTAGGAGCATAATCCACGGAAGGTCGCCGGATATCATCCAAAAGGGACATCTTTGTTATATGTGGAATAACAATGAAACACCCAAACCTTGTTGGCTCTATAGCTCACTCTTATGTATTAAAACTCTTCAACTTGAGGGGTGATGTTTTAGACATCTATTTGGGTTTTAGCAATGCCTATTTATAGTGGATCAGAATTTATTATTTTATTACTCCCAAAATCACCTTTTATCCAGCTGTTACTCCCAAATGATTTACACATTAAAAGAGACTAGTTTGATGATGGTGTGGGATTGGTGGAGACTAGAGGACGAGTCTACTATAAATTTTTAGGAAGATTCTTGGGTTAAAGAAACTCCTTTTAGACTTAAGTTTTCAAGACTTTATAATGATTAAATTTGAAACATGAGAAAATTATCACTGGTGTATTTTAGGCTTTTAACCACGGTTCTATAATCGTGGTTGTTCCCAGCGTGATAATAGGTAGGGACTTTTGACCATGGTTCTGAACCGTGGTAAAAAACTACATATAACCATGGTTCAAAACAACCGTGAGACGTAGAATCGTCCGATTCTACGTCGCGAGACACGACTCTAAGAACACTGATTGAAACACATTTACTTGTGCCTGAACCAAGTTCTATTTTAATCCTTTAGCTGCCATGTAATTATGATTCCCCACTATAACCTTAAAGGAAGGAGCTAGCTCAATAGGAAGCTTTAAAAACTTCATAATACGAGGTACAGAACTGGTACACAGGACAATACGAGGTAAACGGTATTATCTAACCATCAATATTAATTATATAATTGTTTAAATTTTGTTTAATCAACAAATGAAAAATTTACTTATAATTAATCCTAATTTAACAACCCTTATTCAACTAAACAAACACCTCTGGGACTCCTATTGCAGCTGCACAAGCTGAAATGTTTAGGCCAACAGGAAGAGAATGGTGCATTTGATTTGAAAAGATATTACTTGGGTCTTTTAACTAATTAACTCATCTAAGAAGAGTCTTTATAAATTAACTTATCTAAGAAGAGTCTTAACAAAAAACGTTTAGAATGTTTAATAATGCAAATGTAGTCTCTGTTGCGTCTCTCATGGACTCATTCTCACGTGGATCCCAAGTGTCTAGATCACTAAGAAGTCATGGCTGTGTAATCTATTATTTGCTTTGCGTGTCTCTCTTTGTTTAGTTTCCTTGCTACTTGTAACGTTCTAACGACTTCTTGGTTTGTCATACAGAGTAACACAGATCACGCGTGGTCTCTGATCGTCTCTCTTCAGCTCCGTATTCATCACCGACTTTTTTCGCTAGGTAATCCCCTAACGCTGACTTTCTCGATATATGTATGCATGTCAATTATTGTTTGTTAGTAGAGAGATTAGGAACTGGTTTTGATGTGTTTATAATGAGTTTTATGCATGTGTAATGTTGTTTGTTAGTGGAGAGCAGAGCTCATTAGGCATTGGTTGTGTGCTGATAACATGATTCTTTATGCATGTGTAATGTTGTGTGTTAGTGGAGAGCAGAGCTCATTAGGCATTGGTTTTGTGTGCCGATAACATGATTCTTTATGCATGTGTAATGTTGTTTGTTAGTGGAGAGCAGAGCTCATTAGGCATTGGTTTTATGTACTGATAACCTTGTCTCTCGATCGTATTCATAACTCTGAATATCATATACAATACGTATGGTATGTATATTTATCATTTCTGGAAAGTTTTATGTATGTAACAGGTTGTTCGTAAATTTGGGAAATGTCCAGTTTACAGGGGAGACTCTGCCAAAATTTTGACAGGCTCCCTTTCTTAGGAAACTTAAAAAATGAAACTCATGATTTAATAATGTAGAGTTTAGTCGTGTGTGAACCCATTAGATTCCCGTTCAAGTTTCAAAACAACCGGCTAATGTACCGTGTTGTGTTGGATCTTGAATTGTCCTAGTTGGACAGTTTGGTATGAATTTGTAACCAGTAGGGCGTAACCCATCAATGTTGTATATAGTCTATCTTAAGACGTTGAATGTTCATATAAAATTTCGGTTATGGTGTTTCGTATTGTCCCCAGGGTGCATGTCTGCGTGCGGTGTTTCATACCGTACGTATCTCTGTGTACTCGGGGACTAATGCGAAATGCTGCCGAAATTTTAAATGAACATGAACGACACAAGATAGACCACATACAACAGAGATGGGTTACAGTTGGTTGCATATTCATCCCGAATGGGATAGGGCCCCACCAATTTGCAACATCAAAGAGATAGGGAGTGATTTACAACCGACAGTCAAATAAAATTACAATAATTTAAAGTAACAGAAATCGTGCTTGTTAGATATTGTAAATGGAGGTACCGGCTAATCGGCGATGGATGTACAACCGACTAGATCGCAATCGGCGAGTGACTGAGGAGTTTATGATGGGGTTGTTGGAGTTCATTCCGTTTGCTACGGCAAACACGCCTGGATTTGAAGTGACTCAGAAGATCCGTTGTCCGTGCTCAAGGTGCAAATGCATGAGTTTTGAATACGCGGATGATGTCATGTGCCACCTAACTGAGAAAGGGTTCATGGAAACATACCACTGCTGGTACAACCATGGTGAGCAGTTACCGCGTAGACCGTCAGACGTAACCGTGCAACAGTCTTACTACGAGGTTGGAGGAAACAGGGATACGTACAACAACATAGAACAAATGGTGATGGATCATGTTGGACCCTCCACCGGGCGTATGCTGGAACATAATGACCAAGCAGGTAATGGGGACTCTGACAATGCAGAGGAGGATCCTAATCCGGAGGTGAAGAGATTTTATGATTTGTTGGCGGCGGCTCAGACTCCATTGTGGGACGGGTGCAACAATCACACTGAGTTATCCGCCTCCCTAGCTGCTTTAAGCATAAAGGCAGATTATAATCTTTCTGGAGGTTGTTTTGATAGAATGGTCAGTCTGATGGGTTCCACCATGCCTAGTAATCACAGAATGCCAGCAAACCTGTACCGTGCTAAGAAACAAGTGGCAAACTTGGGGTTGGGTTGTGTGAAGATAGAGTGTTGTGTTGGTGGATGTATGCTGTTCAGAAATGAGTTTGCAGACGAGAGTGTCACAAAATGTCTGCATTGTAATGAGGAACGCTACAAGACCGTTAAAAGGAGAGGGAAGGTAACCCGGACGGCCAGGAAGAAAATGTGGTACTTCCCTATAACACCGCGTCTTCAACGCCTGTATGCCTCATTGTCCACGGCAAAACACATGCGTTGGCATGCTCTGAACCGATCACAAGAGGGGTTTCTTTGCCATCCTTCCGACGGGAAAGCATGGAAGTGTTTGGATGAGCTATATCCGGACTTTTCTGGCGAGCCGCGAAATGTAAGACTTGGACTATGTACTGATGGGTTTAACCCTTTCGGTCAATACGGAAGGGCTTACTCTTGTTGGCCAGTCATCCTGACCCCATACAATCTGCCGCCTGATATGTGTATGAAGAGGGAGGTCATGTTTCTATCTATACTGGTTCCAGGACCCAAAAATCCAAAGGCGAACATAGACGTGTTTTTGCAACCGTTGGTTGAAGAGTTATCACAGTTATGGGATGTCGGGGTAATGACATACGATGTGTCTTTGAAGAACAACTTTATGATGCGTGCTGTTTTGATGTGGACTATTAACGACTTCCCGGCCTATGGTATGCTTTCTGGATGGTCCACGTCTGGGAAGCTTGCTTGCCCTGTATGCATGGAACATACCGGGGGGGAATCACTCCCTGTTAGTGGCAAGACAAGTTTCTTTGACTGTCATAGAAAGTTTCTACCGTTGGATCACCCGTTTAGGAGGAACAAAACCGCTTTTAAGAAGAACAAGGTTGTTAACGAACCTCCACCCCGTAGGTTATCTGGTGCACGAGTTTGGCAGAGGGTCGAAGAGTATCCTTACATCTGGGACAAGAGTGTTAAGGAGTTTGCGGGTTACGGTAAGGAACACCACTGGGTGAAGCAGAGTGTGTTGTGGGATTTGCCATATTGGAAAGACTTGTTGTTAAGACACAACGTTGATGTGATGCACACTGAACGTAATGTTTTCATGAATATTTTTGACACTGTTATGGACATCAAAGGGAGAACAAAGGACAATGAGAAGAGTCGTCTAGACCTTCCGATTTGGTGTTCCAGAAAGGAGTTGGAGTTGAGGGATGCGGGACGTGGAAGAATGTTTAAACCCCATGCAAAATATGCTTTAACTAGACCACAACAGATTGCTGTGTGTATTTGGATGAATGGGTTGACCCTGCCTGACGGATTCGCTTCTAACTTGAGTAGATGTGTCGACGTGAAGGAGGGCAGGGTGTTTGGCATGAAAAGTCATGATTGCCATGTGTTTATGCAACAACTACTCCCGTACGCGTTTCATGCCTTACCGAAGCCTATTTGGAAACCGTTAGTGGAGTTGAGTCACTTCTTTAAGGAGTTGACGGCTACTTCGTTGAGTGTGGAGAAACTTGTGAAGATGGAAGAAACTATCCCGGTATTGATTTGTAAGTTGGAGCAGATTTTCCCACCAAGTTTTTTTGACTCCATGGAGCATTTGCCTATCCATCTACCGTACGAGGCCTTGGTTGGTGGCCCAGTGCAGTATCGTTGGATGTATCCATTCGAAAGATGAATGCTTAGTGAACTCTTTAATTTACTTGCAAATCATGCTTATAATAGTATTTTCTAACTTAACATCACCTTGTTAATGATGTTGAAGATTCTTACGCTCTTTAAAAGATAAAGTGTCGAACAAAGCCTGCGTTGAGGCTTCAATTTGTGAGGCATACTTAGTCGAAGAAATGACAACCTTTGCTTCTTTCTATTTTCCAACGGAGATAGAAACTAGAATGAGTAGAGTTCCCCGCAATCTTGGTGTAGCCAGCCGCACAGGGTTTGATGAACAAACGTCGATTTTCAACTATCCTGGTCACCCGGGGGGCAGGCTCACAAAATGTTACATTGATGAGAAAGATCGAAAGGCGGCTCACTTGTACATTCTTCTCAATTGCCCAGAAGTGGAACCCTTTATTGAGTAAGTCATAGAAGTTATATTATACATTCTTAACGTAGCTTTTATATTAAACTTATTTGTTTCTTTCAATAGCTTATACACAGATATGCTAAAACTTGAGCAAAATGATTTAACTGATGACCAAATTCATAGTGAGGTGTCATCCAAGTTCGTTGGTTGGTTCGCGCAACATGTAAGACCCGTATACCAAGTGTTTTTAAGCCTATTTGCTTCTAACTCCCGTCAATATGGTAACAATGACCTACTTCTTATGTTGTACATAGATACAAGACCCTAACAACCATATTGAAGATTCTTTACTCCAAGCCCTTTCTTGGGGGCCGGTGAAGACTGTTAAAAAATGGCCTATTTACTACGTAAATGGCTACAAGTTTAATATTCTTCAATGGAGTGAAGGGATGCGCACCCATAACTACGGGGTTTGTGTTAAAGGCACCGCCGGTCAGTTGGAAGAAGACTTTTATGGAGTGCTGACGGAGATTGTTGAAGTTTCATTCTCTGGACGACTAAGAAGAGATATTGTTCTATTCAAATGTGATTGGTTCGACAACACAATCGGTGTTGGAACAAAGGTTGACAACAACTACGGCTTAGTTGAGGTCAAGAAGAATGGTAGATATAAAGGGTTTGATCCCTTCATTTTTGCCCAACAAGCTGAGCAGGTTTATTACACCGACTTCCCGGGAGGACATCGGGACTGGTATGCAGTAATCAAGGCCAAGGCCCGAAGTCAGATCACTGACAATGTCTCCGAGGAGGTCGATGACGCTTATCAGCTTGCACCACACGAGCTCAACGATACGAATTTGTTGTTCAACATTGATCCAGTCATAATGGACGAGACACTCGCCACTACGGGGGGTGAACACATTGACAAAGACCTTGTCTCTCGATCAAAACGGTCTAGGGCTGATTTGGATACTGATGAACTTGTTCAAACAGATAACCACAGTGACACTGAAACTGAGGGGGAATTTGAAACTGAAACAGACACAGAGTATGTAGTTGTTAAACATATATACATAGGTTTATATATATCCTGAGACTAACCTTTCTTTTCATGATTTTATCCACAGATGACGGGACGTCGACTGCCCTTCAGTAGGGGTGGTGGGTCCAGGACCCCGGCTTCCCGTCTGGGGATGCAAACCCCAGGCCAGCAGACCACTCCATCACCACCACAGCGGACCACTCCATCCCCATTACAGTAGACCACTCCATCACCACCACCACAGCAGACCACTCCATCACCACTCCAGCAGACCACTCCATCACCACCACCACAGCAGACAACCCCATCACCCCCACAGCTGACCACCCCAGAGCAGACTCCTGGAGTTGATGGCTTGGAGGACCATGGCCATCAGGCCACCCCACCTCCGGCATCCCCTCTGCCCATGTTGGTACCCGTGCCGGCCGGAGACGAGTAAGTGACTAAATTTCATATACTTTTATGTTATTTGTATGATACTTTATATTAGGGTTTAGTTGAAAGACTTGTTGGTTTATTGGATGTTACTTTAATTAGTACTTGTATAGATTGAATTGTACTGGGCACTCTTCTGTTTGTAACAGGGTAACTATTTAAACTTGGAAATGTTACATTTACAGGGGAGACTCTGCCGAAATTTTGGGTGTCTCCCTAGATTGTGTGTTGTTTTATTCCTAACATAATTGTTGTCATTACAGCTTTGTTGATAGTAGTCGCACTACCAAAGCGATTACTAAGGTTTTGAAGGCCCAGTGGGATGGTCCATATATATCTTGGACAGATGCTGGGAAGGTTGTGCAAGATAGGTGGTTTGACACCTTCTCGGTAAGTTCCTAGCTCATTTATTGTGACTTGATTTGTAAAATAGACCCGTTATTAATTTTGATTTCTCAATTCATTTTACAGCGTGATTACCAGTGGGCGGAGGGTATGATTGATGAGATTAGGAAGGTCTTTGCCACAAAGACCTCCAAAATCATCAAGAGTACCCTTTGGAAGGTGAGGGACAAGGGTGAGCGCCCTCGTTGGATCCCGGAGGACCATTGGGACGGGATGGTCCAGAAGTGGGGCGGGGTCCCATTCCAGCAGGCGAGTGCTCGGAATAGGGCCAACAGAGCCGCCGATGCTGCAGCCTCGGTTTACACTGGGGGTAGCATTTCAACCCTCGAGCACAAGAAAAGATTTGTAAGTATATTTATGTTAAACATTTCTATTATGATTCGTCTTACATGTTTACAAATAATAATCTCAATGTTTTTTGTCCACCATAGGAGCAGAGGGAGCACCGGGAGCCTTCTTTGTTTGAGGTCATGCAAATGACCAAGAAGAACAAAGCCGGTGCATGGGTAAACCAGAAGACTACGGAGCTAGCGGTATTTACTTTTAACTGACACATGCTTTTAATTTACTTACAAATCAGCTTACTAATCCTATCGTTGTTTTTGAATTTACAGGAGGCGTATCAGGCCAGGAGGGCCGAGAAGGAGGCGGACCTGGTGGCTTCCACTCCTGAAGGGGAGGTTCCTCCCACCCTATCTTGTTCTGACGACAACGCCATCTATATGGAGGCTGTTGGCGGTGTGAACAAGAAAGGGAGGGTGTTTGGATTGGGTGGCGTCGGCACGCAGCTGGCGAAAAAGGGGAAGACCCCTTCCTCTTCGTCTTCCTCTGGTCTTCCGACTGAGGTCGTTCAGGTAATTCAAAACCTGAACGATGAGCTACACGAGGAGCGACGTCAGAGGCAGTTGCTGTTGGAGCGGCACGAGGCGGACCGACAGAAGGCCGAGGCGGACCGACAGCGGGCCGAGGAGCAGCACACCAAGACTCGTCGGCAACTTGCTCAGCAGCAGGAGCTACTGATGCAGTTGATGGCGAGGCTACCTCCCCCCACTTCCCAGGCGCCCCCACCACCACCCCAGGATCCCCCACCACCTTGATTGTAGTTCTTTTATTTATACACATTGTATATTTGATTTTTAGTTATGTTATATTTTTATTCAGTATTTATTTTGTCATTCTTTATATATTATGTCAATATTTATTGGTAATTACATTCAAATCACAAAGCCTTATTCTACCTATCATTAATAATTCAACCTATTTGATAAATTAATTTAATTATAAAATTTTATCAGCCAATACAAAATATTAAGATATTTTTAAAGTTAAATTAACAAAACCAGTCAATATTGAATTAATTTTTAAAAAATATAAAAATTCCCGTTAGCGACGGGACATGTCCGTCGCTGACGTTTTAACACTAGCGACGGATGCTGTGGTCGCTATATCACAATCACTAGCGACGGACGTTGTGGTCGCTAACTGACAACAACTAGCGACGGACATTGGCGTCGCTACATCGCAACCTCTAGCGACGGATACTGTGGTCGCTACATCACAATCAGTAGCGACGGAATAACTTGGTCGCTGTATCACTTCCTATAGCGACGGCAGACGGTGGTCGCTGGTGGCTGTTAATAGCGACGGGTATTCGAGGTCGCTGTATGACAACACTTAGCGACGGCTGGAGTTATTGGGGCAGAGACGATTTTAGCGACGGCCCTACGCCGTCGATATTGTAGCGACGGCAGTTATGTGGTCGCTGATGTGTTTTCGACGAGGGTTTTAGCGACGTCCTCCTGCCCGTCTGCGATGCCGTCGCTAAAACCATTAGCGACGGGAATTCCATTGATTAGCGACCAATTACTTCCGTCGCTAACAGTTGTTTTTTTAGTTGTGACTAATGTGTTTTACGCTTTAATGAAAAAAATCTTGTCGATCTTTATTCTTTGATTTATACGGAAAAAGCTGAGCCTATAAGTAAAAAAATGGCGCACACCTAAAGCTTTAACACAACCTAATATCTTCAATTATACTTGTTCACAAAATGTCATATGATATGATAGCTAAATGGAAAACACAACCTATACATCGAATCATGATGCACTGAGAAATGAAGTACATTTTTCAACAATAAATAAAAATAAAAAACTGGTACAATACAAAAAGCAAATGAGAGAATCTCCTGTGATTTTGTCTCATGGTAGAAGGTTTTCTTGAGAGGTCTATCCATTCCTATCTATGGCGTTGACTGGATGAAAACAAAGAAAGAAGAAAGGTAACATTCAAAAAGAGTACAAGAAACTTTTGGGGCATGAATGATATGAAAATTTAGTACATCATTACATTAGTTTTTGGGTCTTAACATCAAAGAAGACTCAGTGTTAAAGTCCCAAACAGAACTTTGAAATGTATAAAACTATTATGCCTCTAGGATGATCATCATATCCCCGTCTGATTAAATAGACCAAAGGAACAATTTTCATTAGTTTGGCAAGTACATATGATCTGTCCCACCAGACCAGTTCAGGACTGCTACTTCGGATTTTCGCATTGATGAGTTCATTTTAATTAGTTGAACACCTTAGCATAATTCAAATGCCAGGCTAGGCATACTGAAAATAAAAGTGCCAGGCAAATAGAAGTAGAAGCAAACATAATCATGAAGTAAAAGCCTCACCTGACCAGGTTCCCAGGTTAAGTAGAAGTTGCCACGACTTGAGACTGCAACATACCTTCCATCTGGAGAGCGATTGACAGTATTGAAAGTTCCAGTGTAATAGCTGGCACCGCTAATACCACTAGAAACTGTTCTGAAGAAGCAACACAGATAGATAAACATCTTGATGTTTGAAACACACAAAATTAAAATAATAATTGCATTATTGATAATTTGAGAAGAAGACAAAATAAAATAAATCAGTTTTTGCCCAACAAGTTATGATATAAACAAGAAGCATAACATGTTCTTGAATAGCATAACATGTTAATATTCAATAACATTAATACAAAAAAAACTACTTCCAACTACTATTCTTAATATGTGTCAAATTAGTTATTTAAGTTGATATAAACTTAGTCAGTTGTAAAGCTAAAAGTTATTACATTCTAATCTATTACATCTTTAGAAACTTCATTATGGAAACCAGTTGAATGTTGGGAACTTTGATTAACACTGTTAACAATCAACTTTGTCATGCAGACCAATACACTTTACGCGTGGTCTGTGTTTGGCTCTCATCAGCTTTGTCTCCATCGCTATCTCTCTTTCGACGGTAATCCCCTAACGCTAACTTATCCGGCTATGTGTGTTGTATGTGTTGAAGTGTATGTATGTTGATTGTTGTTTGTTAGTGGAGAGCTGAGCTCATTAGGCAGTGATTGTGTGTGCTGATAACATGATTTTTTATGCATGTGTAATGTTGTTTGTTAGTGGAGAGCAGAGCTCATTAGGCATTGGTTTTGTGTGCTGATAACATGATTTACGATGCATGTGTAATGTTGTTTGTTAGTGGAGAGCAGAGCTCATTAGCCGTTGATGACATATATTGATAACATGATTTTGTGTTCATAACTGTGAATATCATATACAATGCGTATGATATGTTTATTTATCTATACTGGGAAGTTTTCTATATGTAACAGGCCATTTGTAAATTTGGGAAATGTCTAGTTTACAGGGGAGACTCTGCCAAAATTTCGGCAGGCTCCCTTTATTAGGGAACTTAAAAAATGAAACACAACGTTAATAATGTAGGGTTTAGTCGTGTGTGTACCCATTAGATTCCCGTTCAAGTTTCAAAACAACCGGTCGATGTACCGTGTTGTGTTGGATCTTGAATTGTCCCGGTTTGGACAGTTTGGTATGAATTTGTAACCTGTAGGGCGTAACCCATCAATGTTGTATGTGGTCTATCTTGAGAATTTGAATGAATGTTGGTATGAAATTTCGGTTATGGTGTTTCGTATTGTCCCCAGGGTGCATGTCTGCGTGTGGTGTTTCATACCGTACGTATCTCTTTGTACTCGGGGACCAATGCGAAATGCTGCCGAAATTTCAAATGAACATTCATTCAACTCAAGATAGACCACATACAATTATGGGATGGGTTACGGATGGTTGCATATTCATCCCGAATGGGATAGGGCCCCACCAATTTGCAACATCAAAGAGATAGAGTGATTCACAACCGATAGTTAAATAAAAATTTAAACGTGTAAGGTAACAGAAATTGTGCTTGTTAGATATTGTAAATGGAGGTACCGGCAAATCGGCGATGGATGTACAACCGACTAGATAGCAATCGGCGAGTGACTGAGGAGTTTATGATGGGGCTATTGGAGTTCATTCCGTTCGCTACGGCAAACACGCCTGCATTTGAAGCAACTCAAAAGATTCGTTGTCCGTGCTCAAAGTGCAAATGCATGAGTTTTGAATACGCGGATGATGTCATGTGCCACCTAACTGAGAAAGGGTTCATGGAAACATACCACTGCTGGTACAACCATGGTGAGCAGTTACCGCGTAGACCATCAGATGACACCCTGCAACAGTCTTACTACGAGGTTGGAGGAAACAGGGATACGTACAACAACATAGAACAAATGGTGATGGATCATGTTGGACCCTCCACCGGGCGTATGCTGGAACATAATGACCAAGCAGGTCATGGGGACTCTAACAATGTAGAGGAGGATCCTAATCCGGAGGTGAAGAGATTTTATGATTTGTTGGCGGCGGCTCAGACTCCATTGTGGGACGGGTGCAACAGTCACACTGAGTTATCCGCCTCCCTAGCTGCTTTAAGCCTAAAGGCAGATTATAATCTTTCTGGAGGTTGTTTTGATAGGATGGTCAATCTGATGGGTTCCACCATGCCTAGTAATCACAGAATGCCAGCAAACCTGTACCGTGCTAAGAAACAAGTGGCAAACTTGGGGTTGGGTTGTGTGAAGATAGAGTGTTGTGTTGGTGGATGTATGCTGTTCAGAAATGAGTTTGCAGACGAGAGTGTAACAAAATGTCTGCATTGTAATGAGGAACGCTACAAGACCGTTAAAAGGAGAGGGAAGGTAACCCGGACGGCCAGGAAGAAAATGTGGTACTTCCCTATAACACCGCGTCTTCAACGCCTGTATGCCTCATTGTCCACGGCAAAACACATGCGTTGGCATGCTCTGAACCGAACACAAGAGGGGTTTCTTTGCCATCCTTCCGACGGGAAAGCATGGAAGTGTTTGGATGAGCTATATCCGGACTTTTCTGGCGAGCCGCGAAATGTAAGACTTGGCTTATGTACTGATGGGTTTAACCCTTTCGGTCAATACGGAAGGGCTTACTCTTGTTGGCCAGTCATCCTGACCCCATACAATCTGCCGCCTGATATGTGTATGAAGAGGGAGGTCATGTTTCTATCTATACTGGTTCCAGGACCCAAAAATCCAAAGGCGAACATAGACGTGTTTTTGCAACCGTTGGTTGAAGAGTTATCACAGTTATGGGATGTCGGGGTAATGACATACGATGTGTCTTTGAAGAACAACTTTATGATGCGTGCTGTTTTGATGTGGACTATTAACGACTTCCCGGCCTATGGTATGCTTTCTGGATGGTCCACGTCTGGGAAGCTTGCTTGCCCTGTATGCATGGAACATACCGGGGGGGAATCACTCCCTGTTAGTGGCAAGACAAGTTTCTTTGACTGTCATAGAAAGTTTCTACCGTTGGATCACCCGTTTAGGAGGAACAAAACCGCTTTTAAGAAGAACAAGGTTGTTAATGAACCTCCACCCCGTAGGCTATCTGGTGCACGGGTTTGGCAGAGGGTCGAAGAGTATCCTTACATCTGGGACAAGAGTGTTAAGGAGTTTGCGGGTTACGGTAAGGAACACCACTGGGTGAAGCAGAGTGTGTTGTGGGATTTGCCATATTGGAAAGACTTGTTGTTAAGACACAACATTGATGTGATGCACACTGAACGTAATGTTTTCATGAATATTTTTGACACTGTTATGGACATCAAAGGGAGAACAAAGGACAACGAGAAGAGTCGTCTAGACCTTCCGATTTGGTGTTCCAGAAAGGAGTTGGAGTTGAGGGATGCGGGACGTGGAAGAATGTTTAAACCCCATGTAAAATATGCTTTAACTAGACCACAACAGATTGCTGTATGTATTTGGATGAATGGGTTGACCCTGCCTGACGGATTCGCTTCTAACTTGAGTAGATGTGTCGACGTGAAGGAGGGCAGGGTGTTTGGCATGAAAAGTCATGATTGCCATGTGTTTATGCAACAACTACTCCCGTACGCGTTTCATGCCTTACCGAAGCCTATTTGGAAACCGTTAGTGGAGTTGAGTCACTTCTTTAAGGAGTTGACGGCTACTTCGTTGAGTGTGGAGAAACTTGTGAAGATGGAAGAAACTATCCCGGTATTGATTTGTAAGTTGGAGCAGATTTTCCCACCAAGTTTTTTTGACTCCATGGAGCATTTGCCTATCCATCTACCGTACGAGGCCTTGGTTGGTGGCCCAGTGCAGTATCGTTGGATGTATCCATTCGAAAGGTGAATGCTTGGTGAACTCTTTAATTTACTCGCTAATGTCATGCTTATAATAGTATTTTCTAACTTAACACCACCTTGTTAATGATGTTGAAGATTCTTACGCTCTTTAAAAGATAAAGTGTCGAACAAAGCCTGCGTTGAAGATTCAATTTGTGAGGCATACTTAGTCGAAGAAATGACAACCTTTGCTTCTTTCTATTTTCCAACGGAGATAGAAACTAGAATGAGTAGAATTCCCCGCAATCTTGGTGTAGCCAGCCGCACAGGGTTTGATGAACAAACATCGATTTTCAACTATCCTGGTCACCCGGGGGGCAGGCTCACAAAATGTTACATTGATGAGAAAGATCGAAAGGCGGCTCACTTGTACATTCTTCTCAATTGCCCAGAAGTGGAACCCTTTATTGAGTAAGTCATAGAAGTTATATTATACATTCTTAACGTAGCTTTTATATTAAACTTATTTGTTTCTTTCAATAGCTTATACACAGATATGCTAAAACTTGAGCAAAATGATTTAACTGATGACCAAATTCATAGTGAGGTGTCATCCAAGTTCGTTGGTTGGTTCGCGCAACACGTAAGACCCGTATACTAAGTGTTTTTAAGCCTATTTGCTTCTAACTCCCGTTATCTAACGATGACCTACTTTTTATGTTGTACATAGATACAAGACCCAAACAACCATATTGAAGATTCTTTACTCCAAGCCCTTTCTTGGGGGCCGGTGAAGACTGTTAAAAAATGGCCTATTTACTACGTAAATGGCTACAAGTTTAATATTCTTCAATGGAGTGAAGGGATACACACCCATAACTACGGGGTTTGTGTTAAAGGCACCGCCGGTCAGTTGGAAGAAGACTTTTATGGAGTGCTGACGGAGATTGTTGAAGTTTCATTCTCTGGACGACTAAGAAGAGATATTGTTCTATTCAAATATGATTGGTTCGACAACACAATCGGTGTTGGAACAAAGGTTGACAACAACTACGGCTTAGTTGAGGTCAAGAAGAATGGTAGATATAAAGGGTTTGATCCCTTCATTTTTGCCCAACAAGCTGAGCAGGTTTATTACACCGACTTCCCGGGAGGACATCGGGACTGGTATGCAGTAATCAAGGCCAAGGCCCGAAGTCAGATCACTGACAATGTCTCCGAGGAGGTCGATGACGCTTATCAGCTTGCACCACACGAGCTCAACGATGCCAATTTGTTGTTCAACATTGATCCAGTCATAATGGATGAGACACTCGCCACTACGGGGGGTGAACACATTGACAAAGACCTTGTCTCTCGATCAAAACGGTCTAGGGCTGATTTGGATACTGATGAACTTGTTCAAACAGATAACCACAGTGACACTGAAACTGAGGGGGAATTTGAAACTGAAACAGACACAGAGTATGTAGTTGTTAAACATATATACATAGGTTTATATATATCCTGAGACTAACCTTTCTTTTCATGATTTTATCCACAGATGACGGGACGTCGACTGCCCTTCAGTAGGGGTGGTGGGTCCAGGACCCCGGCTTCCCGTCTGGGGATGCAAACCCCAGGGCAGCAGACCACTCCATCACCACCACAGCGGACCACTCCATCCCCATTACAGCAGACCACTCCATCACCACCACCACAGCAGACCACTCTATCACCACTCCAGCAGACCACTCCATCACCACCACCACAGCAGACAACCCCATCACCCCCACAGCTGACCACCCCAGAGCAGACTCCTAGAGTTGGTGGCTTGGAGGACCATGGCCATCAGGCGACCCCACCTCCGGCATCCCCTCTGCCCATGTTGGTACCCGTGCCGGCCGGAGACGAGTAAGTGACTAAATTTCATATACTTTTATGTTATTTGTATGATACTTTATATTAGGGTTTAGTTGAAAGACTTGTTGGTTTATTGTTGCTTACTTTAATTAGTACTTGTATAGATTGAATTGTACTGGGCACTCTTCTGTTTGTAACAGGGTAACTATTTAAACTTGGAAATGTTACATTTACAGGGGAGACTCTGCCGAAATTTTGGGTGTCTCCCTAGATTGTGTGTTGTTTTACTCCTAACATAATTGTTGTCATTACAGCTTTGTTGATAGTAGTCGCACTACCAAAGCGATTACTAAGGTTTTGAAGGCCCAGTGGGATGGTCCATATATATCTTGGACAGATGCTGGGAAGGTTGTGCAAGATAGGTGGTTTGACACCTTCTCGGTAAGTTCCTAGCTCATTTATTGTGACTTGATTTGTAAAATAGACCCGTTATTAATTTTGATTTCTCAATTCATTTTACAGCGTGATTACCAGTGGGCGGAGGGTATGATTGATGAGATTAGGAAGGTCTTTGCCACAAAGACCTCCAAAATCATCAAGAGTACCCTTTGGAAGGTGAGGGACAAAGGTGAGCGCCCTCGTTGGATCCCGGAGGACCATTGGGACAGGATGGTCCAGAAGTGGGGCGGGGTCCCATTCCAGCAGGCGAGTGCTCGGAATAGGGCCAACAGAGCCGCCGATGCTGCAGCCTCGGTTTACACTGGGGGTAGCATTTCAACCCTCGAGCACAAGAAAAGATTTGTAAGTATATTTATGTTAAACATTTCTATTATGGTTCGTCTTACATGTTTACAAATAATAATCTCAATGTTTTTTGTCCACCACAGGAGCAGAGGGAGCACCGGGAGCCTTCTTTGTTTGAGGTCATGCAAATGACCAAGAAGAACAAAGCCGGTGCATGGGTAAACCAGAAGACTACGGAGCTAGCGGTATTTACTTTTAACTGACACATGCTTTTAATTTACTTACAAATCAGCTTACTAATCCTATCGTTGTTTTTGAATTTACAGGAGGCGTATCAGGCCAGGAGGGCCGAGAAGGAGGCGGACCTGGTGGCTTCCACCCCTGAAGGGGAGGTTCCTCCCACCCTATCTTGTTCTGACGACAACGCCATCTATATGGAGGCTGTTGGCGGTGTGAACAAGAAAGGGAGGGTGTTTGGATTGGGTGGCGTCGGCACGCAGCTGGCGAAAAAGGGGAAGACCCCTTCCTCTTCGTCTTCCTCTGGTCTTCCGACTGAGGTCGTTCAGGTAATTCAAAACCTGAACGATGAGCTACAGGAGGAGCGACGTCAGAGGCAGTTGCTGTTGGAGCGGCACGAGGCGGACCGACAGAAGGCCGAGGCGGACCGACAGCGGGCCGAGGAGCAGCACGCCGAGACTCGTCGGCAACTTGCTCAGCAGCAGGAGCTACTGATGCAGTTGATGGCGAGGCTACCTCCCCCCACTTCCCAGGCGCCCCCACCACCACCCCAGGATCCCCCACCACCTTGATTGTAGTTCTTTTATTTATACACATTGTATATTTGATTTTTAGTTATGTTATATTTTCATTCAGTATTTATTTTGTCATTCTTTATTTATTATGTCAATATTTATTGGTAATTACATTCAAATCACAAAGCCTTATTCTACCTATCATTAATAATTCAACCTATTTGATAAATTAATTTAATCTATTATTTTGTTTTTAATAATAATTTATTACTTCAAAAAAATTATTTTAATTTAATTATAAAATTTTATCAGCCAATACAAAATACAAAATATTAACATATTTTTAAAGTTAAATTAACAAAACCAGTCAATATTGAATTAATTTTAAAAAAAATTAAAAATTCCCGTTAGCGACGGTCCACGTCCGTCGCTGACTTATTAACACTAGCGACGGACGTTGTGGTCGCTACATCACAACCACTAGCGACGGATACTGTGGTCGCTACATCACAATCACTAGCGACGGATCGCGTGGTCGCTAACTGACAACAACTAGCGACGGACAACGTCGTCGCTACATTGCAACCACTAGCGACGGATACTGTGGTCGCTACATCACTACCTATAGCGACGGCATACAGTGGTCGCTGGTGGCTGTTAGTAGCGACGGGGCCTCGAGGTCGCTGTATGGCAACACTTAGCGACGGCTGGAGTTATTGGGGCAGAGACGATTTTAGCGACGGCCTTGCGCCGTCAATATGGTAGCGACGGCAGGTGTGTGGTCGCTGATGTGTTTTCGACGAGGGTTTTAGCGACGTCCTCTTGCCCGTCTGCGATGCCGTCGCTAATGGTTTTAGCGACGGGAATTCCATTGATTAGCGACCAATTACTTCCGTCGCTAACAGTTGTTTTTTTAGTGGTGATAGGTATGAGACTATACAATCGAGGATAGCTTAAAGAAATGAATCCGTACTACCTATACCAACAAATGCATTAGCCTTTTCGGTGGCCTATCACTTAAGGACTCCAAAGTTAAGCGTGCTTAACTTGAAGTAATTCTGGGATGGGTGACCTCTTGGGAAATTCTCGGGAAGTGTGTGAGTGAGGACAAAGCACACCGGCCGTGGCGTTATAATGACTCTTTTTTTTTTGCCAACTTGGCTTGTGCACATGATTTAGGATTAAAGTTTTATCATACTTAACGTTATGGTATCAAATAGCAATTAATTACTCACTATTTTGGTTTAATGTTTAATAACTAGGTTCAGGCCCTCTCATTCACAAAAGAAGACCTCATATTTAAGTGATTAAATTAATAGCTTACTCACAAAAGAAACCATCCATATGTGATGTATCAATCTAACTTAATTCTTGCAAAAAACAAGACCATGGGACCAAGTGCTAACTATATTTTAGCATTTATTTAATATTAATTTTAAGAAAATTGTTATTAACTTAAAAATCTTATTTTTAGATTCTCAAGAAACAATTAAAAAGATTTGATTTATATGAATCTTACAAAATAGAACTTAAACATGGGATAAAATGTGATAAACTTTTATTTCAATTATCAATTATTGTTTGTCAACCTTTATTCATAAAACTATTTTTTAATTTAAAAATTTATTTTAAATTTCTAAAGTAATAATTTAAAATTTTCATATCCAAACATAATTCTTAAAAATACATAACAAGACAAATGAACATAAACTAAATGTGATAAATTTGTTTTAATTTAACGTTTGAAAATATACATTTCTAATTGATAATAATAAATTTATTTGAAAATTTCAGAAAGTTTTTAATAAAAAATTATTTATTATTTATTATTTCTAAAGCTAAAGCTTTTAGTCTATTATTACATTAATTGACTTTGTAAAATATTTTAGAAATAAAACTTTCTAAACTCAATTTTATTTTAATAATAACTAATTATTCACTTTCATAAACCTCATTTTTTATAATGAATATTTTATTATGATATAAAAATAAATATTTTTAATATATATTTATAATTAATAACACTTAATATCAATAAAATATATTTTCACGGTATATATCATCCTATGCTTTAACCTAAATCTCATAATTAGATCAGGAGACAACTAACTACTTGCATTTGTAACAGGGAAAGACTTGGTCAAACATAGGAGTCAATTATTGCATGCCAGTGTTGGCTATAATATTTAAATCTACAACTTACCAAGTTAACGTGGGGTGCGTATAACACGGTACACAGAAATTAAGGGTGTGTTAGGTTGTTGACGTGGGTGCGTATAACCCGGTCCATAGAAATTAAGGGTGTGTTTAGTTTTTCAATTGGGTTGCTAGATCTTACAGTTAAATAGAGTTTTAACAATTTTAAATAACGTAAAAAATTAATATTAAACTTTAGATTTTTCTGTTTATAGAAACCAAAGGGACGCTTCTCCGTCATCCCATTACCCCTAAAACCGTAGTAATTGCTTATACGCATATATTAATTAAAGCCACCCGTGGATGATTGCTGGGATATTTCAGAAGAAGTTTAATTCCCATTTCCAAACCAGGTAGCTAAAGTGGAAGAAGTGCAGTGGCGAAGTTGGTTGGGGAGTATGATGTTTTTATTAACTTCAGAGGTGAGGACACACGTGCCAATTTCATTAGCCATCTTTATTCTGCTCTTTGCCGAGGCAATATTAAAGCATACTTAGATGATGAAAACCTCGAAAAAGGAGACGAGGTTTGGCCATCACTCTCCCAAGCAATCCACGATTCACAGGTTGCCATCGTGGTTTTCTCCGAAGATTACGCTTCCTCCAAGTGGTGCTTGAAAGAACTTGTGGAGATCCTCCACTGCAGAAAAACGCAAGGACTGGTTGTTATACCTGTCTTCTATGACGTGTATCCAACACACGTAAGGAATATTACTGGCACTTATGGTGCAGCATTCCTAAAACATGATGAAACACATTTTGGTGAACCCATCAAACAGTTGAGAGATCTCACTAAAGCCTTATTTGGATTTATAGAATATGAAAAGCATTTTGGTCAGCAAGACATCAAAGAATGGAAAACGGCCCTCACGGAAGCCGCCAATATATCTGGATGGGACTCTCGTAGTCGGGAACACAAGTAAGTTGCAATTTTAATTTTACATCTATTCTTTGAATTCTTTTGCATATACACACACTAGTGCAAAAGTTGCCTTTCACAACGTCAAATTCACCACGGATTTATAAAAACCCATGTAAAAAATCAACGCGGTGGCATTTTGAAAAATATATACAAATATTCATATCGGTTTTACTTAAAACCGTTGTTAAAAATTAGAGCGGTGGCATTTTTGAAAATATTAGCAAATGATTTAACATCGGTTTTTCTTAAAACCGATGTGGAATATAACATCTCACATCAACTATTGAAAACCGTAGTGATATAATTACACGGTGGCAATTTTGAAAATATGCTAACTTTTAGAAACAGATTTAAAATCTAAAACACCAAAGGTATCATATCGGTTTTGTAGAAAACCGTTGTGAAATGAAAGGAAAAAGACAAAAATGAGGATGGACTCGAGGCGTTCACGTGGGGAACCAGCACGCAGAACCCACATCGGTTTTTAATAAAACCGTTGTGGAGAGGAAGACAAAAACCATTGACTCGAGGACGTGGGTCCATATCGGTTTTGAAGAAAACCGTTGTGAAATTGAAAGGAAAAAGACAAAAACGATGGACTCGAGGCGTTCACGTGGGTCAGGGAGAGCATCATTGTCCACATCGGTTTTGAATAGAACCGTTGTGTATGTTCGTTCACGCAGAAGCCACATTGGTTTTTAATAAAACCGTTGTGGAATGGGAAGTCTATCCAAATCGGTTTTTCAGGAAACCGTTGTGGAAGTTTTTTTAACGCAGATGCCACATCGGTTTTTAAAAAACCGTTGTGGAAAAGGACGCTGGATTATCAAAATTAAAATAAAACAGTGTATGCATACAGCTTTGCAAACCTTTCTCCATCAGCGAAAACAACATTCTTCAACCTCTCCATCACTGAAATCTCCATTGTTGAACCTTTCTCCGTTGTTAAACATTTCTTCAACCTTTCTCCATCAACCTTTCTCCACCAACCTTTCTTCAACTCTTTATTTTCAGCGCTGTTGAACGGAGAAATCTCTGTTGGAACCTTCGTTGCCCCCAAAGCATCTCGTAGTTGCTTCTCCGTTGGCCTCCGTTGTGGAGCTGCCCCAAACACCCTCCAACCTTCTCCATTTCACGACAGCAACATTCTTCAACTTCAACCTTCTCCATTTTGCAACATCAACGAGTTCTTCAAGTTTCTCAACTCAACCTTCTCCCAGTGTGTGCTTCTCTCAATCCTCTTCTCTCCGTCTTCTTCAACTCCATTATTGTGAGCTTCTTAAACTCCGCATCTTTAACTCTATTATTGTGAGCTTCAATTGGATATGGTTTATTTTTTGTATTTAAAATGGGTTTTTGCCTTGAACATGTGTAGGTGTGTACGGTGATGGACTAATAATTTTTGCTCTTAACATGTTTGTTAAAATGCCTAGTTGAACTTGAGTTGTGTTGAAAATGTTTATTTTCTTTGACCATGCGTATATGTATAGTTTGCACATTAGCCTAGTAACTTAGGTTGCTTAAGAAAGAACATTATGTTGCTTAATTCATACCATGTTTTAGCGGGTCATTAATGTCCATTGATGTTTTGATGTTGATTTTAGAACATTAGTACCAATGGATCGGAGTTGGATTAATGCTAGACGAACAAGTAATGAGTATGCAGTCGGGGTGGAAGCTTTTTTGGAATTTGCTCAGAGAAATATTCCTAACAATAATGGGAGATTTTATTGTCCATGTGTGAAATGTTTGAATGTAAAACGATTAAGTGTTGAGGAAATTAGAGATCATGTCATATGTCATGGGTTTTGTAAGAATTATACAACATGGACGTGGCACGGGGAATTAATGTTGATACCGAGTGTGTCTGAAATAGAAGAAGTTAATGAAGGAATAAATGATGGGTTGGAAGACATGATACGTGACATTGGACGCGAATCTTTTGAAAGAGCACATGTGTATGATGATTGGACTCAGAATGTGGATTTGCCTTTGTATCCAGGGTGTAAACTAAAATGATTGGAAACAGTGTTAAGGCTAGTTAATTTGAAGGCAAAGAATGGATGGACTGATAAAAGTTTCACAGAATTACTTGGGTTATTGCAACAGGAAATACTTCCAGAAGGGAATACATTACCTAATCGTACCTATGAAGCGAAGAAGGTTATATGTCCTATGGGTATGGAGTATAAAAAAATACACGCATGTCCGAATGACTGCATCTTGTATAGAAGAGAGTATGAAAAGCTACATGAGTGTCCTGTATGTGGTGAATCACGATATAAGGTGAAAATGGTGAATCTAGTGATGATGTGAGAACCAAAAATCCTCCTGCAAAAGTTTTATGGTATTTACCTATAATTCCAAGGTTTAGGCGATTGTTTGCCAACAAGAATGATGCAAAGAGTCTTAGGTGGCATGTTGAAGAAAGAAAAGTAGATGGAAAACTTCGTCATCCAGCAGATTCTTTACAATGGAAGAAAATTAATCAATTATTTCCTGTTTTTGGCAATGAACCCAGAAATCTCCGGCTTGGACTTGCCACAGATGGAATGAATCCTTATAGTAGCCTAAGTAGTATACACAGTTCATGGCCTGTTATGTTGGTTGTCTATAATCTATCCCCTCAACTATGCATGAAATGAAAATACATCATGTTGTCTATGATGATTTCAGGCCCTAAACAACCAGGGAATGACATAGATGTATATTTAAGGCCGTTGATTGAAGACTTGTCAATGTTATGGGAGGAAGGCATAGATGTCTATGATGCCTACACCTGTGAATATTTCAAGTTACATGCCATGATCTTTTGTACCATAAATGACTTCCCAGCATATGGTAACTTATCCGGGTATAGTGTTAAAGGACATAAGGCATGTCCTATATGTGAAGTAGGAACATGTTACCGTCAAATGTATCATGGAAAGAAAACAGTTTACCTTGGGCATAGGAGATTTCTCAGACATGATCACCCGTATCGTAAATTAAAGAAAGCTTTTCATGGATCTCAAGAGAATGAGATTGCTCCTGTGGCATTGACAGGAGATGAGGTTTATGAAAAGGTAAAAGACATCAATGTTGTCTTGGGAAAGAAGCAGAAGCGTCAGGCTACAGACAAAAATGTATGGAAGAAAAGATCTATCTTTTTTGACCTCCCTTATTGGCCTTCTCTTGATGTAAGGCATTGTATTGATGTGATGCATGTGGAGAAAAATGTATGTGATAGTGTTATTGGAACACTTCTAAATATCCCAGGAAAGACAAAGGATGGGGTGACTTCTCGTCGAGACATGGTTGACATGGGTATACGGGATTCCTTGGCTCCAGTAATTATAGGTCAGCGGACAATGGGTATACGGGATTCCTTGGTGAATTTGTGGCATCTGGACGAGAGGACATATTGACTACTGCCTTAGGGCGGCCAGAACATAGTGGTCGTGTTGGAGCATGTGGTCGAGGGGTTGGTCTAAAGACATATTTTGGACATTCAGGACGACAAAATATTATCAAGGATGAGAAAAAATTTAGGGAAGAGCTAAAGATGGAGCTTAGAGAGGAACTAAAACATGAAATTCTCCAGGAGCTAGCCCGTATGCAACAACCTTCACAAATTCCTGAACGACCACCACAAACGCCTTCACATCCTGTACTCTTAAGCACAAAAGGGAGTTGTGCTCCAGATGATTTATCTCCACAAGATTATGCTCATGTCCCAGACCGATGCAAGCTTTATGTTGATCATCCATACCGTTTGGTGGCACTTGGCAATGTGTATAATTTTGGGTCTACCATCCACCATAAGCAAATAAGTAATGATCATGTGAGGGTATCAATTGATAGGATTAAGGGAGCAGATGCTGCATTACCTATTCCCACAGATGAAGTATGTACAGTGGGGGAAGCCTTTAAGCACTTCATCTTATGGCCCAGAAGACTAGTTAAAATTATATCGGAGGATGAGGTATGAAATTCCATGCAATAATACCTGTTTAATTACACCCACTATTAGTTATATATGATTTTATTAATACCTATACCTGTTTAATTGTGATTTATTAGGCCAATGTTGATGTGGTTAAGAAAGTTACACAAAAACAACCTTTACAAGAAACAGAAGAGTATAGTGATCCACTTGGGAGGTTGTGTTTTGTAGCAATGAATCTTAGATCTGAAACAATACAGTTGGAACTAGATGCTAGTGCCATAGGCAAGGATTCTCCAATCTCTTTCTTTATTACCCAGCAAGATATTTTGGAATTTCTAATGGGAAAAGAGATGCTAAACATATCTGTGCTCCAATTATGGTTGATGTGAGTTTATTACTAGTTAATTTTTTAAATGTCTATTACAAATACATATATGTGATCTAATTATGTTTGTTTATATTTTAGGTATTTGCACAACCTTTGCAATATTAATGGATATCATGATTATAGCTTCCTTGAGCCTGAGCACATCCAAGACACAGGAAATAGTATAGATCAAATACGGGCATATATTCAACATAGGATATCCACAAGTTCTCATGACTTTTTTTTAGCTCCATATTATGAATTGTTAGTACAACCTTAAATTTAAAGTTTTATTATACATGTGTTTTTGTGTAAACTTCCTCATTTCTTTTGTGATCTGACAGGAACCATTGGCAATTGATCATTATTTGTCCCAAACAAAATGTTGTTGTCTTCTTTTGCTCATTATGGAAACAACCAGGGAAAAACATTAAGGGTGCTATTAACTTGTAAGTGTTTTGTTAACTTGTAGGTGTTTTGTTAACTTGTAGGTGTTCTTGAGAATTCTTGAATGTTAACTTGTTGGTTGTTTTTATACTATAGAGCCTTGGATGCTTCTAATGTTTTGGGAGGGTCACGACCTATGAGTAGGAAGAAGGTTGAATGGATAATCCTAAGGGTAAGTCGCTCTATGTTACATTAACTCTATGTTGCCTTTATGCCTAGACATGACTTGATGAGGTTTAAAAATTTGATGCAAAGTTTACTTGTTCCTAATTTCAGGCTAATAAACAATCGTCGGGTAGCAACCACTGTGGTTATTATGTCATGGGGCACATGCTCAATGTCATAATAGGGAACATTAAGGATGATTGGATGCAGGTATTGAAATGGTTTAAAGAAGGAAGCATTTTCTAGTAGTTAAATACATATTCTGACATCACATACTTGTAGGTTTTTAGCAACAAGGAACCATTCACTTCTGATGAAATTGATGTGGTTCGTAAGCGTTGGGCAACATATCTTCTTCAAGTAGCTAGATTATGATCAACACGAGTATATAAATTTTGTCTATATTATGTATGAAATTCTGACCTAGACTATGTATAAAACTATCTTTGGTGTTATATATATATATTGATTGACATGATTTTAATTCGTGTTGATATATTTGTTTTCTGTATTGTATAAGTGTATGTCCAGGAATTGACATGAAAAATGAATATATTCGGGATGGATGCTGAAATAATATGTCCAGGTTTCTTGAAAATTTCGTATATGATAATGAACAAATATAAAAATTTAAAAAAAAATCAAGTTTTCACATCGGTTTTTACAAAACCAATGTTATATTTCACTAATTTCACATCGGTTTTAAAAAACCAATGTTATAAGTCCAATATCCATAACGGTTTGCTTCAAAAACCGATGTGGAAGGGTATATTTCACATTAGTTTTTCTAAAAAATGATGTGGTGGTCACATTTCACATGGGTTTGTTTAAAAAACGATGTGGTAAGGGTAAATTTCACATCGGTTTGTATAAAAAACCGATGTTATATGATGTTGTTCACATCCTTTTTCACAACGGTTTCTATTGAAAACCGATGTTATACATCCAGTATTTAACATCGGTTTTACCAAAAAACCGATGTTATAAATATTTTTCACATCGGTTGAGATATGCTTATTTTTCACATCGGCCAGATCCACATCGGTTTGAAAACCGATGTGAAAAGTTCAAAAAAACCGATGTTAAATGTCTTTTTTACACTAGTGATATACTTTGTTTTGTTGGAAGGATTTGGGAGAAATTCATGTTTAAAAATCTTCATATTTGATTTATGGACAAATTACAGAAATTGCTTTCCTATGATTTGAATTTATTACATCGATCTTATTTTACAAAACAAACAAAGAGTAAACACCCCAGTTAGTTCCTATCTCTATTAGTATCGGACACTTAGGTCCTCGGTTCAGTAAATTGGTCAAGTTAGTTTCCCACGTCCATCATCATCGGACATATAGGTCTCTACCGTCAACATACATTAAACATCTGTTAGATTTAGGTGACATGTATCATTAAGTACCAATAGAGAGTGCCATATATGCATGACTTTTAACACCGGATTTTGAGGGGTGTTAAATACGCTCGTGTTAAAAGTCTAGACTATTAACACTACATATTTTATCCATTTATCTGGTGTTAGCTATAACTTTTAACACCTGTTTCAGTATTTAACCGGTGTTAAAAGTTCCTGCTTTGTTTTACTTTTTTTGGATTCTGCTTTGCTTTATTTTTTTCTTATTAAAAGACAATTTGATCAAAAGTAAATATCCATATGCATCAATTGAAATAAGTTTTATATTCGGTCGTAATATCAGTACATGTATGTATGTATTACAATAAAACGAATTGCAATTTGAAACTTTGTAACTAGTAATTTAAAACCAATCCCCTCAACTATGCGGACCTCGATCCCCAATCCCTTACATCAATCATTAATTCACCATTTAAGCTTCGAGGGGAAATACTACAAAAGGTTAAAAAAGAACATAAGAATACTACATAGAAAAAAATTAAATAAAATTGAACAAATCATTAAAACCCAAATTTGGCTCTCACTTTCCCAATGAATGAAAGATAGTATGGCTTAACTTTTTCCACATTAATTAGAACTTTGCTCTTGCCGTAGAGATCATATTTGTTGTCTAACATTGTATTGTGCATTACGTTAATTAACAACTATAAAATATGTGGACAAATAAACAAATTTGCAAAAGTTAAAGCATAAACATACTTAAATATCTTATTAATGGCAAAGTGTTTTATATTAATTGAAAGCAATAAAATGTATACATAATAAACTACCTTTAAAGTGAGGAAATTACTATAAAAGCATATCTATAAAACAAAATATAGGTAGAATAATTTTCAACAGTCAATGGCAATTTACATAAAGTTGTCTATCAGAATATGATACACTACTTTCTCTTCTAAAATTTGAAATGAATATAATTTCTAAACTCTCCTTGTATGGTGAATGGACTATAAAAATATTATACAAAAAGAATTTGTAAAATTTTCTATGCTATCAAAAGAGGCAAAATAAAAAGGAAAAACCTGATGTGTCTTTGTCTGATGAGAACCCTAGCATGGTGAATGGACTTGGTCATTCTAGATTTTGAAAACAAGGATTTGAAGGCGGTGTTCAAGAAAGTTTTCGATAGTGAAGGCGGTGTTCAAGAAAGTTTTTGATAGTGAGAGCCAATAGATAATTAAGTTTATTCTGAGTGTTGTCTAGAAGACCGTAAAGGAACATCCTTCTAAGAAGCGCTTCTCCTTTGAAGATGTGACATGGACTCCTCTTGTCAAGAGTCAAAAGGTTTCTGGCATTTTTAGGGATACGGCTGAGGGCGTACCGAACCCTTCACAACTCCCACTTGCACCAAAGACTAACAAGATGTTTGGTGGTGAGTGAGCGGCCTTGGTGTAGTCGACAAGGGGTCATCAGGGGAAGAGCAAAGGAGGGTGAGGGATGGAAGTGGTGGTGAGAGAAGGGAAGGGAGAGGAAGGAGCGGCGAATGGAGGAGGTGAGGGGGTCGAAGAAATATGGGGCGGGTTTGACGGTGAGGGTGTAGGGGTCTTAGTGTAAACAAAGGAAGCTCAAATAGGAGAAATAATTTATTGTTTAGGGTTTTCTATCAACACAGTGCACAAACAACGTCATTTTGAGGTATATGTGGCATCACAGATGGCACTCAATGATACACATCACCCAAATCTAATGGACATTTAACGTCTATTGACGGTAGGGACCTATATGTCTGACGATGATGGATGTGGGGGACTATCTGGACCAATTTATTAAACCGAGGACCTAAATGTTTGATGCTACTAGAGACAGAGACTAATTAGGATGTTTACTCCAAAACAAATTATATGAACACCATAATTAATAACATAATTCTTACATTCGGACCACATGATTAAATGTATAGTATAATAATCGTTTAATAGATCATGTATTATGACCATGGTTAATCTATGAATTCTACACATCGGCTAAATAGCAACTAAGAATGATGGACTTCAGGATTGTTTGAAAGTATTGTGTGAAAATACCATTTCAAAGGAATTATTCTAAAATTCAAAATACAAAATTGAGAAGTTTAATGAGCTGAACTGTACTTATATTATTGTTATTTTGATGGGTCTCGTTAAAACCTCTTGGGAGTAAAACTTAGTGGGAAAAAATCCCTTGAGTAAGAAAAAAAGTACTTCTGTTATATTCAACTATAATACATCTTTAAATGTGTAGGGTTCCACGTCCGCGGGATGCTTCTTCCTTCTAACTCTTTAAGTCTGTATAATCCTTTTCCAATGATTTCTTTTATCTGATATGAACCTTCCCAATTGGCATGCTAGCTTCTCATCCTCTCTGACTCTTTTATTGTCAGCTACTCTCAGAACTAGATCTCCTCTTCAAAAAGGTCGTGACTTAAGCAGTGTGTTTCACTTCTAAGTAGATTTCTATTTGGAGAATTGTATCTTGATGTAGGCTATATCTCGTTCTTCTAGATTAAGGTCCAAGTCTTCTTATCTCTTTGCGTCATTTTCTTTTCCATCATATGAGGCTCTTATCAGAAATGGTTCTCCTAGCTCCATAGGAATCATTGCATCTGCTTCGTAGGTGAGGCGGAATGACGTGTCATGGGTCGTCAAATGAGGGGTTATGTGGTAAGCCTATAGGGCTCCAGGTTGTTTTCCCTCTCATCTTCCTTTTGCTTATCCCAGTCATCATTTTAGCTCTTGAAGGATAACTTTGTTGGCGACTTCATCTTATCTGTTCATTTGGGGATGTTCTACTGATGAAAATCTACATTTTATCCCTAAGATTTTCTATAATTAAACAAAGTGTTTATCAATGAATTGTCACCCCTTGTCTAAGATAATAGTATAGGGGAGCCCGTGTTTGCAAATGATGTTTCTCAAGGTGAAGTTTTGTACTTTGGATACGGAGATGATGGTGAGACACTCGGTTTTTATCCATTTTGTAAAGAGGTCTACAACAATGAGTGGGTATTTTACTTGTCTTTTTCCTAGGGGAAAGGGTCCCAAGGTATCCATTCCCAAAGTGTCGAAAGGCCAGGGGAAAAAATTCTATACAGGGGCTTATGGTGGTTGTATATTTTGTTACCGTCTCTTTGGTAGGATTTACACCATTTAATGAAATTAGAGCAATTTGAGTGCATAGTCGGCTAGAAGTATGCTACCCGGAGGACCTTTACAACTAAAGGTCATACTTTTCCACGATGTCCACAGATTCTTGAATGGAGTTCCTACATTACATACTCTACTTGTTCTTTGTTGAGGCACTTGAAGAGTGGTAGTGTGAACCCTTCCTTGTAAAGTTGTCCTTCTATTAAGGTGTAATTGGCCAAGTTCATTTGTACCCTTCTAGCCTCAGAGAGAGTAGTTGTAGAATTCCCTTGGTTAAGAAATCGGTTATCGGGGTCATCCATGTTTTTTCCCTGGGTGCTACAATGATCTTGTTTACTCGATCTTTATTTTTCACATTGGGATCATCGGGGATTATTTACAAGAGTTTCTTCAAATTCTTAGCTTTGTTGGTGCTAGCAAGCTTGGATAATAAATCCGCTCTTTTATTTTTTGCTCGGGGAACATGTGAAATTTTGAACAACTTGAATCCCACTATCAATGTCTTGACCTAAGGGGGATATTTGGCAAGTATAGGATCTTTTGCTTGGTAGGCTCCTTCCACCTGTCGAATGACTAACTGTAAGTAAGTTTTCGCTTCACATGGCCCCAAGGTCCAAGGCCATTTGTAGTTTGGCGATATGTTTCTCATATTCAGCTTGATTTTTACTTGTTTTGAACATGAATCTCAATGAATTTTCTGTCGCAATGTCGATTGGTGACTTAAGTATTATTCCTGCTTTGCTTCCCTTCTCATTTGATGACCTGTCAACTAAGAGGGTCTATTAGGCATGCTCGACGTCATATTCTTCCTTATAATCTCCCAATTCTGTTATGAAGTCTGCTAACAATTGTGCTTTGATAGCTCCCCTTAGCTTATGACCCGTCAACTAAGAAGGTCTATTAGGCGTGCTCGGTGTCATATTCTTCCTCATTATCACCTAATTTTGTTATGAAGTTTGCTAAGAATTATGCTTTGATAGCTCCCTTTGGCTCATACCAGACTCCATATTCAGAGAGCTCTACAACATACATGGCCATTCTTCTTGCTAGTTCAGGCTTCTACAAGATTTTGTTGATAGGTTGATTAGTCCTAACAATAATCTAGTGACTATAAAAGTAGGGTCTTAACTTCCGGGAAGCAACCAGAAGGCTATATACAAACTTCTCTACTCTTTGGTATCTTGTCTCGGCTCCTTACAAATTTTTACTGGTAAAGTACATCATCAATGGATTGCCTCTTCTTCTTGTATTAATTAATCTTTGCTGATGGCATTTTCTCTAACTAAAAGATAAACAATAAGTTCTGCATCCAAGGTTGGCCTTGTCAAGATCGAGGGAGAGGCCAGATACACCTCCAAATCTTCAAGGGATTTTTCACCTTCTTTGGTCCACTAGAAAGTGTCTAACTTTTTTAGTACTCGATAGAAGGGCATGGACCTTTTTGTAAATTTAGAGAGGAATCGTGAGAGGCTGCAATTCTCTTAGTGAGGCATTGTGTCTCCTTGATGTTTTGTGGGCTCTACATTTCTAGGATAGCTAGGCATTGATCTGGGTCGACTTCTATGCCTTAATTAGTTAGTATATATCCCAGGAATTTACCACCTTAAACCCCGAAGGAACACTTGTCTAGGTTAAGGTGTATGTTGTGTCTTCTTAGCTCTATAAATCTTCCTTCTAGGTCCTTGGTATGGTCTTTCGCATCTTTGGTCTTTACTACCATGTCATCCACGTATACCTCGTTCCTGCCAATCTAATTAGAAAATATTTTAACTATTAACCTTTGGTATGTGGCCTATGTATTCTTCAGTCTGAAGGGTATTACCCGGTAGAAGTAATTTTCCCATCCTTTGATGAAGGCAGTTTTTTCTTTATCTCATTGGATCCATTCATATTTGATTGTACCCAGAATATCTGTCCATGAAACTTAAGACCTAGTATCCTGAGGTGTCATCTACTAAATGATCAATACTAGGTAAAAGTATGGGTCTTTTAGATATGCCTTATTCAGGTCGGTGAAGTCGACACACATTCTTCACTTGCCATTTGCTTTCTTTACCATTACTACATTTGAGAGCTAGGTTGGGTATCTAACCTCTCGGGTGAAGTTAACTTCCAATAGTTTATTTGTTTCTTCTTTTACGACTGCCTTTTTGTCAGGTCTAAGCTTGCATTGCCTCTGCGTCACTAGTTTAGCCTCTCTGTCTATATTCAGTGAGTGACATATGACTTTTGGGTCAATTCTGGGAATGTTTTAGGGAGTCCATGCAAACAAGTCGGTGTTGACTTATAGGAGGTTGAGTAATGATTCTTTCAGGTTTTGGTCTAGTATTGTACTAAGCTAGGTGCATTGATTGGGACTTGTTCTGATCTACACCAACTTCAAAGATTCTACCAGTTGAGGTTGCTCATACTCTTTTTTGTCTCGGGGGTCAAACCCGGTCTCAATGTCATCTTCCGCGATGAAGGTCTGTCTTGGTTGTAAGCTTTCGTGGTAGCATTCTCAAGCTATCTCTAGGTTTGCTTGAACAACCCCAATGTATTCATCTCCGAGTGGGAATTTCATTATAAGGTAGAGAGTAGAGACAATTGCGCCCATTACATTGACATCTCAATATAGCATTGTAGGAACTGGGAATGTCAACTACCAGATACTTAACCATGACTGCTTTGTTGTCTTCTCCTATTCCAAAGATTATTTTCAGCTCTACATACCCCGTGACTTGTACTGAGTCCCTCGTAAAGCTGAGCAGTGCTCCATCCTATCTTTTGAGCTAAGTGTGAGGTAGGTTGAGTCGCTTGAAGGCCTTCCAATGAAGGATGTCTGTAGGGCTTTGTTAATCAACTTAAACTTTTCCAATGATGCATTTTTTTACTTCTATTACGACCACTATTGATTCATCCTTATTTGGGACTCCTACAGGGAGATTCGAGTTGTCAAATGTGATAGCCCTATTCCCTAGAAGGAAAGGTATAAAGTTAACCTACCTTTCTTCTCTTGATGTGTCGACTCTGTTTCCTGGGAACCCACCAGAAATAGTATGTATGACTCTTTTTCCATAACTTCTTATGTCTTCTAGCCTTCAAATTGGACATGCTTATGCTCCTGCCGAGGGGATTCACGTGGTCGTAATTCTACCTATCTTGGTGATCCCTTTTCTTTCTTTCTCCCTGTTTCTTGTGGTGTTTCCTTTCCTTGGTCAATTAACCTCTCTAGATATCCCTATTGGACAAGGTGTTCGATTTTTTTTTGAATGACCAATAATCATCAGTGATGTGGTCAAATATCTTATGGAACTCGTAAAATTTGGATCTATCAAGGCCTTTCGCCTATTCCCAGGGTGCAGGAAGTTTGAGCAGTCCTGTGCTGTAAACTTCATGCATGATCTTGTCTCTCCTGCTGTTCAATAAGGTAAATGTATCATATTTCGAGTTGAGGTAGGAAACAAGCTTTGGTTGTTTGTTTGGTTGAGGGTTATTTCTTCGTGGTTCTGTCCTCATTATTCCGTGCTTGAAATTTCCTACTGAATTGGCTTGAAATTCCTCCATATTCATGTAACACCTTGCTTTTTTCCTAAAATTATCCATGTTAAGAGAGGGATTTTTAGCTAAGGAGTTAGAAAATTTACCTGGGCATAATCCGGTTTGCATGGAAGGCCACTTCTTAGCTAAGATCTTGAATCTGTATGGCATGTTCATTAAAGAACGCCATTAACTGCTTGAGTGTCTCTCTTCGTCCCTACTTTAGATTAACCAAACTATGTAAAGTCCACTGGACCGTACTAGGTGAGAAATCTCTCTATTAGCCTTATGAAACATGATACACTCCTCGAGGGAATGTGTGAGAACTAAAGAAGAGCAAATTTGGTAAGGGTGGTGGGAAGGTTTCAGACGCCCCAGAGATGAAAAAGTTGGTTGTGAATATGGTGAGGTGTTCTTTTAAGTCGCCTCTTCCATCATACTTCTCTATCGAAGGTGACTTACAATGTAGTGGATTGAGGGCTGCCATTACAGCCACTGTGAATAGATGTGCCAAATATAGGACTAAAGGTTCTGGTCTGTCCTCTTTTAGTTTTGTAGCTTGCGTATTTTAATAACTGGAGGCCTCATACTCCTCCTACGGTAGTTTCTCAGGTCTTCGTTTTTTTTCTTAACTCCTTCACAATACATTGTAGTGTCTTGACGAGGGAAAAAACCTCCTCTAATTGGTTTTCACCACCCTAGTGTACTTTCTGATTTCCTCATGTGTCTCCTTGTCTCCGCCTGGCATTGCTGTGTTTGGTCACTATCTTCTTCCTTTTTAGAGCCAGTCTTTTTTTGTGTGATATGGGAACCATTTTACTAGGCCCTACAATGGGCCCAAAATTCACTCTGAGCGTGTAAAATACCAAACCTTAGAGAACTACTCTAGGGAAATAGGGTTTATTACTCAAAATGTCACTTAAATTACAGAGGGGACTCCAAGGCCTTATTTATACATAAATAGAGGAGCCTTAATTTCGGCTCAACATTTATTAGATAATGATAATCTCCTAAGATTATGAGAGTAGAGATATATTTCTAAAATAAAAGGGAGTGAAGGACCCATCCCCCTGATCTGGGAGGAAACACATGCATATATGCATATATAGTATAGCTAAAGGAAGAAGACTAATATCCAGGCCTGCTATATATGCATATATATATATATATATATATATATATATATATATATAAAGCATATATCCTCGGGGTGGCGGTGAGTTTATGATTTTTTAGTTTTGAAAAGTCAATTTAAAAACAAAATATGTACAATAAAAATAATATTAAAATGAGTTTTTACTCTTTTTCAAAATAAATTTTTAATAATTTTTAAAGCAAGAAAAATTGATTTTTCCATTATCATTGCCACTACAACTACCATCATTACCGTCATCACTACCATTAGCACTCCCCATTCATTGTCACTACCGCAACACCGCCACCATCGTTCCCACCGTCATCACACGTCCACCACTATCGTCACGATCGTTATTACTATCATAATTGTCATCACCACGAGCACGATTCGACGACCACGACTACCCCTATTGTCATCAACACTGCTACCACCACCACCACCACGATCGTCACCATTGTCACAAACACTGCCACCACACCACCACAACCATTCACCATCGTTGTGACTACCACCACCACTTCTATAGTGTCACCGCCACCACTATCATTGTCACCATCATCGATCGTTGTTATAATAAATGATCATCACCACCGTTATAAAGACCACCACCGCAACCATCACCATCATCATTGTTGTCATCGCTAGTGCTTCCTCCAATACAACCGTCACCACCACCACCACCACCATTACGGCCACCGTCATGACCACCCCCACCGCTGACCACCTTTATTATCACCATCGTTACCATCACTACCACCTCTATTGTCATTGCCACTGTTACCACCTCCTCTACCACTATCACCACCATAGTCACTACCACCACCATCACTATTATCGTCACAACTAGTGTCACCACTATCATGATTGACCACCACCACCATTGTTGCCACTGCCAGCACCCTTTCACCACTACCATTATCATCATTTGTTTAAACGATACTAAATTGAATTAGCAACATACTTTCATGATTTGCAACAAGTTTCAAATGTTGCTAAAAGCTCATTATGTTGTAGTGGGGTAGCTTGTACATTTTCCTATATCCAGACTCAATATCTCAAGATTTTTATACACCTTTCTTTTTGTTAGCTTATCCTTTACTTTTATCAAACATACCCATTGTGGTGAACTAGAAAAAAGTAATATTATTATTCTCCTATAAATTCTCTTGTTACTTCAAAAAATAATGAATAAAAAATAAATAAGAAATGTATTTTCTTGAAAACATTAAAAATATTTAATTTTTTCTTGAATTAATAAGTAGATGAATAAAGTAAAAGGATATAGCATTTCTCATTAGAAAAGTTTACTTATGAGTTATGACTAAATTATATAAATTTATGTTCTACTTTAGACATGTAGTAGTGTAGTGTATATCTTTTTTTTTTTTTTTCATTTTAGATCAATTTAACCTTTCCTTATGTGTTCTTTGTTTTTTCGTTTGCTAGGAATGAATCTGAATTCATCCAAAAAATTGTTGAAGATGTATCAAAGAAGCTGAAACTGAGGTCCCCAATTGAACTAAAGCTAAAAGGCCTTATTGAAATTGACAAAATTTGCATGGACATTAAACAATTTCTGTCGAAAAAGCCGAAAGGATCACAAAATGTCCATGTAATTGGAATTTGGGGCATGGGCGGGATGGGTAAAACAACTATTGCCAAAGTTGTATTTTCTCAACTCTTGCCATATTTCGACAGTGTATGCTTCTTGGAAAATGTTAGAGAACAATAATCTGAAAGAGTCGGATTATATTTAACAGATAAGCTTCTTTCTAAGCTACTTAAGGATGATCATAGATCTAATGATAATGGATTCAATACAGAGACACTCAACAACAAAAAAAAATTTGGTTGTACTTGATGATGTGGATAGTTTGGCTCAATTAGAAGAGTTGTGTGGAGCATGTAAGCATGCAGGTCCAGGTAGTAACATCATTGTAACAAGAAGAGACAAACATGTGCTAAATAGTAGAATGGTTGGCAAAATCTATGAGGTGCAAACATGGAGCTCTGGCAAATCTTTGGAGCTTTTTTGCTCGTATGCCTTTAGAGAAACACATCCTCAAAAAGGATATGAGGATCTCTCGAACAGGGTAGTTAATTATGCTGGAGGAGTTCCACTCGCATTAGAAGTTTTGGGGAAAGCTCTTTATTCTAGAAATATTGGATTTTGGGTCAGTGAATTGGAGAAACTTGAGAACTGTCCACAAGATAAAATTCAAAAGGTACTACAAGTGAGCTATGATGAATTAGATAGTCTTCTACAGAAGGAAATGCTTCTAGACATTGCATTCTTCTTCAAAGGTGAAAATAAAGATGACATCATAAGAGTATTTGATGCCTGTAAGTTTTACCCTACTAGTGGATTAGAGGTCCTTCAAGATAAAGCTCTAATAAGCATTTCGAATTCCGGGAAAATAGAAATGCATGATTTGATACAAGAGATGTGTTTGAATGTAGTTCGTCAGGGCATTAAACATCCTAGAAAACGTAGTCGACTAAGAGATGTTGAAGAAGTTATTGATGTACTTGAAGATAAAAAGGTGAAGGGAAAGTATACCAATCATATATTTTAAGACTATACCTTGTTTTATATAGAGATTAGAGAGTTGAAGATATTTATAGCAATTTGATATTGTTTCCTTGTTTTTGTCAGGGGAATGATAAAGTTGAAGGGATTGAATTGGATTTGTCTCAGCTTGTTCATGATCTACACTTGCATGCTGACACATTTGACAAGATGACTAGTTTAAGAATTCTTAAATTGTACACCTCTCTGGGTAACAGATCGGGTATAGTGCATTATCCTGATATGCTTAATAAATTATCAAATAAATTGAGGTACCTAGAGTGGAATGGATGTGGTTTAAAGCGTCTTCCAGCAAGCTTTTGTGCAAAGATGCTTGTTGATATTCGCATGCCACACAGCCATGTTACAGAACTTTGGAGCGGGGTGCAGGTAAACTTAGTTATACAAAATATAATGCCTACCCTTTTTGTTTGATTAAAAAATGAAAATTGAAGATTCAATTTTCTTCTAAACTGTTGCAGGATGTTGGGAATTTAGTTAGAATTGACCTAAGGGAATGCAAACAATTGGAGAATGTCCCAGATTTGTCAAAGGCATCAAATCTTAAATGGGTGAATCTCTCTGGTTGTGAAAAATTGCAAGATGTTCATTCGATTTTATCTTCGGACACACTTGAAACTTTGATACTGGATGGTTTGCAAGAATCTCAAGAGTCTTAAAGGACGTTTAAGAGCCTTGTGTAAGATCAGTGTGAATGGCTGCACAAGTCTTGAGGATTTCTCAGTGTCATCGGATTCAATGACAAGCTTGGATTTAATCGACTCAGGAATGACAAGGTGGGGGTCTACAGTTGGGCATGTCAGAAAACTAGTAGTAGGAAAATTGATGAATTGTTGTAAGTTGTATGAGCTTGCTCCCATGTGTGGATTACCATGCTTATATGAACATGCACAAGCTAGTTGCATTTCCTCTTTTATGCCATTTCCAGTGAGAATGGGGCATCTTAGAGCTTCAAAAACACTATCCTTTGAGAGTGACACTGGCAGCCCATCCACGAGAGTATCCACAAAGACTTTTGCTTTTGCATTTGATGTGAGGGAGAAGGACAAATTCGTTTCATTCAAGAGTTGCAAGATACTCGACTACATGATGGAGGAAAGATTACAACTTGATCGCGAGATTTCCTCATTTTTATTAAAGAACAACTTTGTGAGTGTTTGCATTCCAGGAAGCAGAGTTCCAACGCAGTTCAAGTGTAAAACACCAGAGTCCCCACTAACTATCAAACTTCCTTTTTCACAGTTCAATTTTCTGGGCTTAATTTTTTATGCAGTTCTTTCTCCGTCCATGGGGATGAAGCCTGAGAATGCTCAAATTTGTTGTCAATTCAACCTGCCTAATGGTAAAAAGTTGGGGCAACCCACCAGGTGGTATGGTAAATCTTTTGAGGGCAATGAAATTGAAATGAATGAATTGTATTCTAATCATCTTTACATGTGGTTTGATTCTGATCATTTTGACACAGTTCTCGAAATCTACCGCACTAAAGAACGCCAGGTTTCCTTTCAGTTCTATGTTACAATTGATGATGGGGAAATACTTGACTTGAACAATTGTTTCCAAGAGTGTGGGGTTTATGTAATACGTGGCTTGGATTTGGAAGAATCAGAACCATTCACTCGGAGTTCAGACTGTTGTGTCGTGGTATAGCCACATCCCAAACGCTAATTTATATCTTCTCTTTAGAATCTTTAGTTGTAATGGGATTCATAATTGCTTCAATTATTGGTTTTAAATTGTGTCAGCATCCTTAATTTAGAATTTATATAATAAATTATTTTTTATTACAATTTTATATAATAAATAATATATATTGAAATAAATTAAAAATAATTTAATTTAATAAATTATATGAAATAATTTAATAAATGAGTAAAAATAACTTCTAGAGTTGTAAACTGTTTTAATAAGTCTCATAAGTTTTTTTAAAATTTATCCTAATTCTAAGTAGTCAAGAGTATTCTAATGTCCCTTTTGACCATTGATAATCTGAACTAACATTAAGGACAAAAATGAACATCAAATGAATGCTTCCATTAATTTACATATTTGCAAATCAAACTCTTTCTCCATAAAAAGAAATATTGTTTCAACATTAAAAAGGAAAAAACAGAGATTGTCTATTGGCTCCATTCTTTTTCCATTCTCCTAGTGTTGAGTAGCTTCCAAATTGACTTGGTAGAGAGACAACATGTTATAGGCTAACTACCTAAAAGAATATTTTGTTTAACCATTTATAAATTTAATAGTAATATTTTTGTTTGGTAAAATGGTGAGAGGACCAAAATTCTACAACAAACATAACAAAAACCAAACCATAAAGAGAAGAAAAATCAAAAAATGAAAATACAAGAATAACACAAAAGGAAGAAAGAAACAACCAAAAAATATACAAGATTTACATGGTTCAACCTAAGGCTTCAAAGGCTACATCTATAGGCAACAACAAACTCCACTAAGATAGTGAAAACGGATAAGAGAGATTAGAACTTTAACATTTGGATAACAAATTATAGATCTCACTCACACAACTTCAAATAGTATGTTAGTACACTTCAAACATCCCGACTTTAAACTTTAGACTCATCTATGAAACTCTCTTATAGTTTTACATAAAAGCTCTACAATTGTCTCTTACATTTATAACTTTACAATTATTAAACATTGTTCTATGACTGTTATACATGTTGCACTAAGACTGTGCTTAAGAGAATTAAGATGACTCCTATTTATAGAGTTTCTCAAAAGCAAAAAGCTAAAAACTTTATAACAAAATTACACTCAAATAATCTATTACACTATAAAGTAGCACCAAACCATATAGAGGTTCAAGACACTTCATCAACAAATCTCCACCTTGGATTAATACCTCTACACTTCATACGGTCATCGATGAAACCTCAAATGACCAACAAAACTTTTGTTGCTGCCTACTAGAGAGGAATATTTTAAATGATCAACATTAAGCAAGTCCCAACAATGCATAAACCTGTTTCTAAGAATAGGTTCTGTAAACATATCAACTAGATTTTTCTTTGTATCAACCTTTTTGAACTTTGATTTTTTGCTCAATACAAATGAAATGGTGTTTGACGTCAACTTGTTTGATTCTTTCATGATGCACTTAATCCTTAGCTCTCAAGCTATCATAACATATCAAATTGATCTTGAGAAAATCCAATATCATAAATTAAGTCATTTAATCATATCTTTTCCTTTGTTGCTTTAGTCAAAGTCATATACTTTGTGTCTGATGTAGACAATGTAGCTAAAGGTTGAAGGATAGCTTTCCCACTCATCAATGAGTTTCCAAGAGTGAAAGCATAACCTATGATTGATTTTCTAGCATCCAATAATTTGAATCTAAAAAACCATCAAGGTAACAACTTATGTCCGCTCCATAGATGAGCCTAACATCAAATGTACCTCTAAAGTAGTGAAAGATATGCTTTGAAGCATGTAAATGTTCCTTTCCCAATTGATTGAGAAATTTACTTATTATATTGACAACAATTGCTAGATCTGGTCTTGTGCACACCATAGTTTACATAAGACTTCTAACAGCACTAACATATAGAACCTTAGACATGTACTTTAGACCTGTGAGAGTGTTTGAGATATTAGATCCATAGACAATCGTGTATTAACTGGAAAAGGAACGTTTAATGACTTTGTCTTATCCATCCCAAAATAAGAAAAAATCTTGTGATTGTACTCATTTTGTAATAAGAAGAGTTTCTTCTATGAACGATCCTTATAAATCTTCACATCAAGAATCTTCTTAGCTTCACCTATGTCTTTCATATCAAACTCTCCTTTCAAATACATAATTGGTCCTAAGGGTGTATAGTAATGGTGCATTTGATAAATCAAATACATTATTGTGTTGCATGACAAAAAAGAAATCATTCATCTCTTTGATTCATTTTTTTTATTAAATTGTATGTCAAGTTTGTTAACAAGTAGAAATAGTATTGTTGAACAATGTTCTTTAAGCAAATGTCTTAAAGTATTTATAGACATTGATCAATAGATTCGACACTTAAGATGGGGTCAAGGTTGTAATGAAACGTAAATTTATGGCATTATCTTATGGCTACAATATTTCTAATTGTAATTCCTAAAGAAAAAAGAAGTTTCAGTAGGATCCTTCCAGTAACACTGGGTGGATATTTGCAATAGATGAAAATTCTCAATTCTAAGTGTGCATATTTTTCTTTCCTTTTTCTCTATCCTTTAATGGCTTCTCTAAGTTTTGATATGGTATCAATCCCCTTCCTAGAGGGGGCTCTATTGCTTGTCTTAACTCTATCTTCTTTCTTCCTTCGATTCTTCTTCTGCTTGATTGATGATTTTTGGCAACCTTTGTTCTTCATCAATTCTTTCTAAACCTCTGTGAATTGGTCCCAACCATCAGAAAATACAAGGAAGGAGATTACATGATAAGGTTTTCAAAAGGCCTTAATTAACAATATAGTGTTGTGAGATGGCAAATTATGTTGATGGATCCGTTTCCATCCATCAATAAGGTATTCTCTTTGCTAGTACAACAAGAAAGACAATTTGGTAATTCAATACTTGGTAATCCTAAACCATATATTCTAACAATTATTGGTGGAGGTGGTGGAGGTTTAGGAAGAGGTTTTTTTAAAGGTAATATTAAGGGTAACATAGGCCAAATGTACAATCCAGGGGGTAGCGGATAATGAGGAAGAGGTCAAAGCAACAAAGTTTTCTCCTATTATGGTAAGAATGAGCAATAATGGCTACTCCATCATTTAAAGAAGTATGCCTCAACAGTGAATTATGTAGCTAAGGAGATGGATGAAGAGACTAATGATCAAATCAATGTTCCTTCTTAGAAGGAGATGATGGAAGGCCTAAACTTGGCTTTCACTCCAAAGCATCATAAAGTTTTACTAGCTTTGATTTAAAAAATAGGAAATCATATTATTAATTAAATAATTCACTAATTCCATTAAGAATTTTGGTTCACAACCATCAAGTATCATACGCACCTTAGCTAATCCCTAGAAATACGACTCTTGGATTATTGACATAGGAGCCACAGGTCAAGTGTGTAACTCCTTAAAAGTATTTCATACACACAAAAAGATTAAGCCTTTTCCAATTAAGCTACATGATGGAAGTCAAATTACCACATCAATATCTAGAACTATTTTTTTCACAACATTTGTATTTGACATATGTTCTTTTCATCCTAATTCTAATTTCAATTTGATTGCAATTTCTAAACTTACCAAATCAATACCTTTGAATTAGTTTTTTCTAACTCTAATTATAAAATCCAGGATCACACTTTATTGAAGATGATTAGTGCAACTAACCTACAATCAAAGTTGTATGTGATGAGTCCTTCTAGTTTACTAGATTTCTCTTCAAGTTGGATAAATTCTTTTCAGTCCTATGACAATAATGATTGACATATTTAATATGGACATTAATCACATGATAAACTTCTTCAACTATAGAAATTGTACCCTTTACTTGTAAGAAAACCATCCAACCTTGTGATATATGTCGTTTATCAAAACAGAAAAGATTTGTCTTCAATAATAGTTATACTATAACAATTAAGCTCTCTAATATATTACATATTGATATTTAGGGTCTTTTGTCTATCCCTTCTATTTTTAGTCATAAATATTTTTTTAACAATTGTAGAGAATACCTCTAGATTTACTTAGCTTTATCTCATAAAATAAAAAAGTGAAACCGGTTTTCTGATTCAAAGTTTTGTCAACATGATTGAAACACAATTTAGTAAAAGAGTCAAAGTTATTAGGGCTAGTAATGGAAAAGAATTACATATGATAGATTGGTATGCTGCTAAAGGGATTTTACATTAACACTCTTATGTAAAAACCTCACAATAAAATGACATTGTAGAAAGAAAGTACCAACACATACTAGGTAAGGCTAGAACCCTCATGTTCCAATCCAACATTCCCAAATCCTTTTGGAACCATTTGTTCACTTAATAAACAGACTACCTACTAAATTCCTAAACAACAGAACACCATATCAAGTTCGATACTATAATTCCACCCTTGACATTTCAAACCTTAAAGCTTTTGGTTGTCTATACTAGGCTTCAACTCTTACCTCACACAAAACCAAGCTAGATCCCAAGTCTAAAAAGTGTATCTTCTTAGGATACAAACATGGAGTTAAATAGCAGGGAAATTTTTCTATCTAGAAATGTCTTATTTCATGAAAATATTTTTCCTATGCATAAAACCATTACCAGAAAAAGCAACAAACATTTCTTTTCACCCCCAATGGATCCTAGAAAATGATGTTATAATTTATGAGAATCTCATCCTAACTCCCAACTCACCAACCAATTCCCCTTCCACAAACATACCTACCAATATCACTCATAATCATAACATTAATTCTTATGATGTTCCAAACAATTTGATAGTAGTCAATATAGATCTCAGAAGATCCAATAGAGAGAGGCACCACCCTGATGAGGCACAGCCAAAGGGACTTCTTTTGGCTAAAATATTTTTTTTATTTCCTTTATACATTTATTCATTATTTTAGATTAGGGTTAGAAAGTCTTTTGGGCTATAGATTTGGGTCTTACATAGTTATTTTTGTTTTGTGTGTCCTTTTAGGCCTTGTATTTTGGCCATCTTTTTAGTTTTATTTAGTTTAGTGCTTTGGGGCTTAGGATAGAATAAAGCCCATTAGGTTAAGTGGTGTGCCCACCTTTAGCCTATATAAGGCATGCTCTCCTTTGTATTACTCACACCTTGAATTAGAGAATACATTTGATTATTTGTGAAGTGAGTTGAATTTTCTCCCTTTGTTTTAGTTAGGGTTTCTTAAACCTTGGTAAACTTTTATCCTAGGGTTTCCTCCCCTAGGTGGCGAGATTGAGGCTTAGCCTTTCTAGGTGGCGCATCCCCTTTTCTTTTTTTTTACATAATCCTAGTTTTGTCTTCCTCCTTCTATAACATTTTCCCTTCTTTTCCACTTTCCCTTATTTTTCCCAAAACCCAAATCCTTAATTTCATTATTTCCACATTACTTCTGCTTGCCATCCTTAAAAGAAAGAAAAAGAAAAAGAAAAAGAAAAAGAAAAAGAACTAGATCCTCTTCCTATATCATGTGGTATCTAGAGCCTAAGGTTCTTTATCTTCATTCTTCTCTTTAATTTACGTTTTTCTTGAGCTATTTGGTTGCTGGAAATTTTGATTTTTTTATTCACCTTTTATATTCCTTGTTGTTAAAAAAATACAAAAAAGAACCAAAAAGATGCATGTTTCTTGCTTTCCTTCTTAGTTTCTTTCAATTTTCTTCTTGTATGTTATTTGTCCCTTTTTAATTTCAGTTTGTGTGTTACAATTCTGCCTAAGACCATTAAGATTTAATTTCATGTCATAAAAATTTGATCTTGAAGCATTAAAATTTGTAGAGCCAAATTTAGGTCTTTGGTGCATCTTTGGAGTCTTATCATTGTCTCTAAGTTTTTTTATTTAAATCTATGAGTAGTGTGTTGAATTCTAGGAAATTAAAATTTATTTATTGGCTTAAGGCTCCAAATCTATTGTTAAACCATCTCAATTTTAGGTAGTTGTTTGTGTGCTCAAATTTAGATTCTTTCCATAATTTTCTTCTAGGGTTTATTTTTGTATTTTTTTTAACTCAATAGGTTCATTAAAATATAAATTTTACATCTTGTTTTCTTACATTTTAAATGTCAAAAAACACTTTCCTTTCATACCTAATGCATATGGGAGAAGATGCATGCTTATGTGTAAGTAAAGAATAATAAAAATTGAATTTTGTGCATTGTTTCTTGGTTTTGGTTTTGGGCTTTTGTATTAATCATTTCAAGTGTTAAAAAAATCAAAATTTTAAAAGGTGCAAAAGAAATATAAAAAGCAAGAGAAAGGTATTAAAAAGAAAAAGCTTGGACCTTTTTTGCAAAATACAAAGTTTCTAGGTTTTTTGGCAAAAGTAAAGGTTTTGGACCCCTAAAAAGAAATAAAAAGAAAAATATGAGCACCTTGATTGTAATTGTTTGAAAGCCCTTAATTATCATTTATAATTGTCTAAGAAACTCTAAAAATTCAATTTTGCATGTTGGTACCTTTTCTTACATAAATTTTGCCTTCTAGGTTTCTAGGTCTTATTTTGTGTACTTGCTTCTTTTATGCATTTAACTTTTTATTTGTCCACGTTTTGTCTAAATTTCTTTTTGGTCTTGGAAATTTTATTTCCAAAGTATAATCTCCATTCATTTTCTCTTTTTTTGCCTTAAGTTATTCCTCTTGTCATATAAAATCCAATTTCAGTTACCTTTTTGTTGCTTATCTTTATCTCTTCTAAAGTTTTTTCTTAGAGTTTTCATACCTTGGGCATTCTTTTGGGATAAGTTTTAATTTAATATCTTGGGGGTAGCATACTTGAAACATAGAGGTAAGAGTGACATTTCTTGAGGTTAAGGAACTTGAACCAATTTGGAGGAGTGGTGAGAGTGAAACACTAGAGTGGAATGACTATTTTTTTTTTTGCTTTCCTATATTAATTGTGCTAACCTTTGTTTTGAGTTTTCTTAAGCTTGTGTCGTGGTGCTCTTGGATCTTAAAGACTTGATAACATTGGAAGCAAAGCCTTGTAAAAGAAAAAACAAAAAATATATATACAAAAATATTGTTAATATTTTTCTTTGCACTTTAGCCCTTGTATTCAGTGGCATTTCCTTTACGCCCATTGGACTTTTTTGTGGACTTTAGTTTATTTAGTTGATTAGGAGTAGTATGCTTAAGTATTAGTTTACTTTTGTGAACCATGACTAGTTATGCTTATTTGCTTTTTCTACTTTTTTTCCTTTTGCTTACTTTGCTACTTGTCATTCTCATCTCTTGCATTGTACCATGTCTTCTTCTAGGTAAGATAGAACACCTAACATGTTTGAGGTTTTAATTGAACAACTAGGTGTCCTTAATGTTAAATTAGATTCTTATGAGGTTAAGAATGATTCTATCATAGAAAAAATAATAAAAAGATAAAAAAGGTTCTTGAGGAAGTTCAGAAGAAGTTAAAAGAAATTTGGGATAATATTCTAGAATATGATGCCAATGGAAATAAAAAAATAGGTTTGTGTCAAAATAAAAAAGAAATATTAAAGCTAAGGCAAAAACATATTACATCTATGGATAAGAAAGTGAAACTTTATTGGAATGAGTATGATAGGTATAAGAAAAAGAAAAAAACAATTAAAGGTAAAAATAAAAATAGAGAACATAAGAGCTTGTCTTTAAATAACCTTAGTTTTCAACAAAGAGTCACCTTGATCATAGTTTGCCTACTCCTATGACCAATAATAGTTCGTTCATCCCAATCATTAGTGATAGTCTTCTTGTCATTAGTGATAGTTTGCCTCTCTCAAACATTATTTCTAAACTGCAGGAAGAACATAAAATAGTAGAAAAATCCTTTTATATTTCACTCATTCCTAGTAAAAAGAAGTGGTCAATCGTAGTTCATAGTTGTCTTAGGGTTAGTTCTAGGATGTATATAATCATAATAGGATCTTATAGGATTGGCATATGTTTTTACTCTTTTGAATTGTCATTCCCAAGAGTTATTTCATATGTTATCATGTTGTATAGTAGGATTTTTATAGGATTAACTTTTTGTCCATCTTATCACATGTCTATTTCATTACATTTTCAACCACATATTATCTATGGTCATGTTAATTTTATTCATTTCATAAAGGATTGTATCATGAACTAGTTACTTCTATGCATGCAATGCCACAAATAGCTTCTAGTTTATATTCCATTACATGCTATGATCGTTTTAGTGCATCATTTTCATTCATGATTTATGATCTGCCTTTGTTCCAAATAGCACCACATGATCATGCCTCTATATTATCTTCCACATCTCTCAAGCATTGCATCAATAAACTTATTGTTAGGATGCTTGGTATACCCCATACTTTTACATATCCATTTTTATGGGAATATCTCATTACATTTTATGATGATCATTTTGTTTTGACCATGTCTCAAATAAAAAGGTTAGTTTTTTACCCTGATTGAATACTTTCCTAAAATTCTTCATTTTTTTAATTTTTTCTCTTTTATCATAAGTGGTCTCATTACTCTCTTTCTTTTGGTTGATTCTCATGTCTTGAATTTAAGGACAAATTATTTTAAAGAGATGGAGCATGATGAGTAGGGATGGAAATGGGCTGGGCAGGTCAGGCCAGGCTTTGAGAGGCCTGAGCTTGGCCTATATCAAAATTTTAAGGCCCGAGTCTGGCCTATTAGCTTGTCATAGGTTTTTTTTTAAGGACTGGCGTGGCCTGTTTGAAGGCCTGGCCCGTTTAAAGGCCTATTTAAAAGGCCTATTTATAATAAGACTTTTAAAAGGCTAAGAACCACTTAGAAAGCCTATCAAATTATATAGGCTGACGGGATCACTGTAAACAGGCTTATCTTTATAAACGGGCTTATCTTTATAAATAGGCTTATCTTTATAAACGGGCCTATGGCTATCAATATAAATGAATTCTCATACTAACAAATTAATAATTAATCAAAACAATAGTCATCATTTAAGAAATTTATAATATTATGAGTTCTATAATCTCAACTTAGCTAAAATTATCCAAAAATTAAAAATGCTAAAAATCATTACAAGTAATCCAAGTTTGAATCCTACATTTAGAATCAAATCATGTAAACAAAATAGAACATGTAACAAATCAGCAAATTGGTTCAAATCTTCAAATAAATGTCTTCCTGTTCACGGTCATACACCTACAAAACAAAAAAGAAAAGAAAATTTCATTAGAACATATAACAATATAACAACTTCAAATAGAAAAATTTAAGTACACAATGTTTGAACCTTCTCTTTTCTTTTAATAGAATACTTGTGTCAAAGCCAATCCCCACCATATATTAGTGCCTCAATAGATTCATCGCTCAACCTTGAACGATATTCATCAATCACTCTTCCGCCAGCACTAAACGTGGCCTCCGATGCAACTGTAGAGATTGGAATCGCTAGTACATCTATAGCCATCGTTGATAGGATTTTATACTTCATACTGTTAACCTTCCACCAGTCTAAGGCACTAAAGGAGTTGTCCTCATCATCACTATCAGGTATAAAAAGACCCTCATCAAGATAAGCATCTAATTCTGATTTCTTTTGTGGAAGTGCTTCCTTTTCACGCACAATTCTCATGAAACGTTTAAATCCAATGGGAATGGATGGCTTATGCACTAGTGAAGATGAGATAGTTTGACCACTATTGTTTGCTTCACTAGAGTTAAAGGATGATTCTTCCATATGCACAACAACATATTCATTATATAGTTGTTGCAAGGAAGTTCGTACCTTATTCACATTCTCCATGGCAACTTCTTCAGGTTTATATATCAAAGGAAAACATATATTAATCATGTGAAATTTGCACCTCGGATCCAAAATTCTTGCAATAGCCATCAGTAAGTTACATTGCCCCTAATACTTGTCAAATTTTCTTTTCATTGGAGCTACCATTTGTCTCAAAAAGAGATCTTCATCCTCGGCTGCCATATCAATTACTTCTTTTACCCTTGAAACTTCAGCAAGATATAAGTTTGATGTGGGATATTCATTACCTAAAAATACATAAGTAAAAAAGTTAAAAAATTTATTAAACAAAAAATGATACGAGTTACAAGGTTAAACACTTCAAGAAGTTTGAGTACCTGAAATTATATAAGTTGCAAGGTTAAACACTTCAAGAAGTTTGCAAACTTTTCCTACTTTTTCCCAATCCTCTTGTGAAGGTGCATAATCGTAATGTGGCTCTCTTTCTTTGTAAGATGCAAAGACAATCCTAAACCTTGAAGCACAGGACAACATCTCAAAGGTTGAATTCCACCTAGTAGGGCAATCAATGACGAGCTTCCTATCTTTTAAGTGATCATGCTCAACCAAGTCACAAAAATACTTTAACCTTGAATCTTGATTTGAGTAAGACCATCTTGAACCAATAAGTTCAATTTATGAGCATAGCACCGAACATGAAATAAAGCACCATCAAGGAACAATTTTGTGCTAAGTGATAAGTTGTCCTTCAAATTCCTAATGCAAGAGTCATTATAGGAAGCATAATCAACCGACACCGAATAAATCTTATTTTCAATTCCCCATACTTTCAAACACTTGAAAATTGCATCTGCAACGTCGACTCCACGCCTTGGAGCAGGGACTCTTACAAAGCTTAAAACTCTCTTTTGAAGTGTCCACCCTACATCAATGAAGTGAGCAGTAAGGACCATAAATTCAGTAACTTGATGACTTGATCTTCATATATCTGTAGTTAAACTAATCTTGCTCACATTCTTGAGTAATGTCTTCAACTTCTTCTTCTCAGACTCATAAATAGCCAGACCATCACTTCTTATTGTTTTACGAGACACCTTTTGAAATTCTGGTATTCCATACTCAAAAGCCCACATTAGAACTTGATAATCAGTAATGTTAAATGGCATTTCATGTACCATGACAGCAGTGGCAATTATTTCTCTCATCTTTTCATTGGAATATCTTTCACCAGGAACGATGAAAGGATTAGCCAAGATAGGTCGAAATGGAATGGCACTTTGTTGTTTTGTTCCTCTCATTTGCAGCCTTCGTTGAAAGCAATTATTTGCATGCCCCCTTAGATGACTAGTACTAGACCTCTTTCCACCTGTAGATAACTTTTCCTTACAATACATGCACTCAGCTTTCCTTGCTCCCCCAACTTCAACTTCGTTAAAATCATTCCAAACTGCAGAAGTTTTTTGTCTTTTTTTCTTAATCACACAATTGTCTTCTTCTGGTTGACTTGAATCTGTTGGTGCATTTTGATTGGTGTTTAGAGTTTGACTTGTTGGTATAATTTGATTGACCTCATCAACTTGTAAAACAGAAGATGAATTTGTACCATCCATGTCGAGTTGCTAAAACATTGACAAAATAATTAATAATTCATTGTTGCTACCCAATTTTATCCGGGCCCATTTAAAATTTTCAATAAATAATAAAAATACCAAAAAATAGAAAATTCTTTTTAGAAAAAAGTGAACCTATGGGCTTGTTTGAATTTCAAATTATTGATTCGGGTTTTGACTTTTAAATTTTAAATCCTTATCAAGACCATAAATTTTTGAACTCCTAGACTTAGAAATTTTCAAAATTCAAGAAGGAGGTTTAAAATTTAAATTTCATAAGGGATAAGATTTTAGAAGGTTAGAGAAAGAAAGAGATAAAGCTTTTTAAATAAATGAGAATATTATAAAATATGGTAAATTTTTTTTAAAAAAAATAATCAAATTTTATAATCCTATTATCTATATGAGATAATGATAAGAGGATAAGATGGAGATTTTAAGGAATGAGATAAAGTTTCTTTTGAAGAGATAAAGTTTTTAAATATTATAAGATGAGATAGAGCTTTTAGCTTCAGATTTTATAATTATATCAATTAAGCTAACTTTGTTTATTAATATATAAGCTACGAGATAATGAAAAAGAATATATATTATAATAGATAAAGGGAAATGAATTTCATGTTATATAATAGAATAATAAAATGCTTCACTGGCGAGGAGATAAAGAAAATCAATTTTTTTTGTTAAATAATAATATATAGAAGATTGAATGGAGATATATAAGACACGCTGCAGAGGAAAAGATGTGATTCACGTAAAAGAGATAAGGAAACAATGAATTTTATATTATAAAATCAAAAAGGAATCAGATTTATATATTATAAGCCAAAAAAAAGGGATTAGAGATAGGAACGTGAATCAGGGGGAGGAGTTTAGGTAACTAAATTGAACATATATATATATATATATATATATATATATATATATATTCACGCTGGAGGGATCAGAAAAGGAGGAGGAGAGAAGGTATGCAGCAGCAAAAATTTTTCAATTGGCTATATATATAGCACGTTCACGTTAGATAAAGGGGAGGCACGTTGAGAAAAAAAGAAAATTGAATAGAGATCAAGAGAGGATATTCACACACAGCTACAAAGGAAATAATTGAAGGATCAACGTGAAAGGGGATTGACGTAGAAAGAAAAAACAATTAACCAACAAGGTATTTTCTCCTGTTCTTTCCTATTTGTACGTGCGATTGTTATGTGATTTTAGTCTCTTAAAGAATTAAATTATGAATCTTTTTTTTCCCTTTAGAAATATTCCCATAATTAGTATCGTCGAGTGTCTGTTAATATGTGCTACTAATTAAGTTTAGAATACTACTTTTGCAAAATACGGAATAAAATTAATGTTGGTATGTGCTTAAAATTAAAATCTTTATGCTAGGGTTAATTTAGACAAGATATCTCATTAACCTATGTTTAACTTCTAGACCATGAAGTATTTTTGTGATGCCAATAGGTAACAAAATTAATATATTCACATTAGGGATCAATTTGGATGAAACTTCCTATTGGCCTAAGTTTCCAAATAAAATAGGTCTTTAGTTGTCCCAAAAATTAATTTTGACCATAAAAAAAATATTTTTGATAATAAATTTAGGGTTTTTATAGGTTTTTTGGACGAGACGTCCTGTCAATCTATGTAAAATTTCCTAAAAGAATTTAAACCATAAAACACTTTAATAATATCTATAATATAATAAAATCAAAATATCCTTATAGATTCTTTGGACGAGACGTTCTGTTAATCTAGGTCTTTAAATAAACTTTTCATTCTCAAATTAACCTAGACTATTAAGTTCTCCTTTTAAAATATAATAAAATCATTTTAAAACCTAAGGATTCCTCTTTTTAAAAATATAACTTACTTCGTGTTTTTTTAAAAAATAACCCAAAGAACTACGTAACCCTGATTTCCCCTAACGCTTGGGGAATACGTAGGAGCGGGAACAATTATTCCTGTCGGGCCCAAATTTTAAAAAATATATATCCCTTTTACTAGTAAAAATAAAATCCTCACGCTTTTAATGATAACTAGATTAATTTGGACGAGACGTCCTGTTAATCGTAAAATTTATAATTTTAAAAGTCATTAAATCAACAATATATCCATAAGGCATCTCTAAGAGGTTTAAATTATAAAGTAGTAGGATTATTCAAACTTAAACAATTTAGGGTAACCGTTTAAAATGGACAGTGTGGGGTGCTAATACCTTTCCCACCTGTAATTAGACTCCTGAACTTAAAATCTTAATTTAGGACCAGTACCTTCACGTTAGGGTTTTTCTGATGTTTTACCTTAAAAACATTGGTGGCGACTCCACGGTTTCCGGAGGGAACTCGGGAAACTTTTATTTTCTTTTTACGGTCAGCCTCCCGCCGCGATCTAGGTTGCGACATTGATAATAGTGAAACATTAACAAAATAATTAATAATTGATAATGTTGTTGACAAAATAATTAATAATTGATAATGCCATTGACAAAATAATTAATAATTGATAATGTTATTACTTTAAGCATACCAAACAAGCTCCTACTTTAAAGTTATCAGAAACAAACTAAAGCCGGCAACAAGTATTAGCTCAACAAATAAAAAATTGGCAGTCATCAAATTAACAGATTATAACAATCATGGTCTCAAATTAACAGATTATAACAATCATGATCTCAAGACTAATAATTTTGTCAGCTAATACATATAACATTATAAATAAAAATATAAAAAAGAAAGAAGGATTTAGTTTATGGTAGTACATAACATACCAAGAAAAAAGAAATTCCAACGAGATTCCTCTATAAATGGTAATCTTGAAATATATATATATATATATGGGCACATGTTTAAATCAGCTATCAGAAAAAAATGACTCCAAAATCACAATACCAGAGAGTTGCATATGGAAAACTAACGAATTAACAAATCGCCTATTCACATGTACATCAAGTCATCATCATGCATGCACTGATCTTAATTCATTCAGCTTTGTCACAAACATATATATATATATATATATATATATATAACACGCATATCAGCTAATAACATACCGAGAATTGACCAAGAAAATTACGATTTGATCACAGAAATTTCAGTACAGCAAGTTGGAATTATCAACAGGAATTTGCAATTGATAAAGACTATTTGGTGTAATTGACAAATTAAAGAAATTTTGAATGAAACAATTGGAATTTTCAAGAAGCAAATGATCACACCAATTCAAATTAAACAGGCCGAGATTAAGTCAATTGACACGTATAGCTAATTGACAATTTCAATTGACCAAAATTTGTAATTTTATGCGCATATAGCCATTGTAAATCAAGATTGAATTAATTAAAATTGGCATAGGTACGCGTGAATTTAATGAAAGAATTTGAATAAATGATTAATAATAATTTGCCACTGATTGAAGAAATAATTTCAAAGCAAAATTGACCAATTGGAATTTTTATACCAAAACTTTAAAATGTCAAAAGAAGAATTGCTAGAGACAAAATTTGAACAATGAATAATCAAAATTCAAAAAGAATTGTACTGCCCATATACGTGAATATTTGCCACTGATTGAAGAAACAATTTCAAAGCAAAATTGACCAATTGGAATTTTTATACCAAAACTTTGAAATGTCAAAAGAAGAATTACTAAAGACAAAATTTGAACAATAAGTGATCAGAATTCAAAAAGAATTGTACTGCCCATATACATGAATTCACGTCAAAGATCAAAGGAAATTTCGCAATAGCATGGACGAAGATTTCGAATTAAATTTCATGGAGACAAGCACGTACCGTTTCTTATAATTGGAAAAAACTAGAAGATGGCTTTGATAATTAACCCGAATGACCACTCTCTAAAACAATTGCACAATTTGATCAGGCAATAAGAGTTATGTTTTGTTCGTGTTATGTGCGCAAAGGGAATAACACAGCCTACAGCTACAGGGACTCAACTCAAATGATAAAATTAGAAACCCTAAAGAGAATTCTCTTCCCTCATTTTTTTAATTATAAATTTGTAATATTAATTTTTTAATTTATTTTATGTTATAAATATTATATATATAATATATAACTAATTGATAATAATTAACATAATTAAACAGGCTGGCCTGTTGGGCTTCAAAGGCTTTTTAGAAAGCCTATGGCCTGGCCTGTTTAGTTAAAAAGGCCTTTTTAAAAGCCTAAGTCTGGCCTTCTAGCCCGACAAGCCTGGCCTATGTAGGCTTTAAACGAGCCGGGCCACGGGCCCCCGACAGACGATCTGGCTCATTTCCATCCCTAATGATGAGGACATAGCTAGAAGGACTTCTTTTGGCTAAAATATTTTTTGTTTCTTTTATACATTTTTCATTATTTTAGATTAGGGTTAGAAAGCCTTTTGGGCCTTATATGGTCATCTTTGCTTTGTATGTCTTTTTAGGCATTGTATTTTGATTATATTTTTTAGTTTTATTTAGTTTTAGTACTTTTGGGCTTATGAGAGAATAAAGCCCATTAGGTTAAGTGGTGTGCCTCCCTTTAGCCTATATAAGCTCTACTTTGTATTACCCAACCTTGAATTAGAGAATACATTTGAGTATTTATGAAGTAAGTTAAATTTTCCTTATATGTTTTAGCTAGGGTTTTTTAAACCTTGGTAAACTCTTATCCTAGGGTTTCCTTCCCTAAGTGGCGAGATTGAGACTTATCCTCTCTAGGTGACGCCTCCCCTTTTCCTTTTATTTTATACAATCCTAGTTTTGCCTTCCTCCTTCCATAACCCTTCCTTTTCTTTCCCACTTTCTCTTATTTTTCCCAAAACCTTGATCCTTATTTTCATTGTTTCCATATTACTTCCACTTATCATCCTTAAGAGAATGAAAAAAAAGAACTAGACCCCTTTCCTACATCATACCCACTATCATACTTGAAAGATTATCATTGCGCACAAGCAATGTCAAGTAGTTCACTCAACCATCCTTCAGTTAAGTATCCACTTTCTTCTTCTATCTCCTATCATTCTCTTTCTAATCCTCACAAACATTACTCCCTAGCTTTCTTATTGTGAACCAAATTCTTACAATGAAGTTATTAAACACTCTTACTGACCAAAAGCTATTAATTTTGAATTGCAGGCTTTAGATGACAACCATACTTAGGTTTTGACATCTCTCTATCAAAGCAAGAAGTTGATAAAATGCAAATGGGTAAGTCAAACATAATGCATATAGGAGTGTTGAAAGGCATAAGAATAGACTTGTTGCCAAAGGTTTTACACAGACTGAGGGTATTGACTACTTGGAAACTTTCACCCTTATTGTGAAAATGACAACCATTTAAATCCTTCTCTTTATTGCCTCTGCACAAAAATGGTATCTTCACTAATTAGATATCAACACTGCTTTCATCCATGGTAACTTAGATGAAAAAGTTATGGATCCACCTTAGGATTTACCCATTACCAACCCATATTTGCAAGCTACCCAAGACCCTCTATAGCCTAAAGTAAGCCAACGGGAAATGGCATGCCAAACTCACTAAAGTCCTTTTTGTTTTTAGTTTCATTTAATCCAAGGTTGATTACTCCCTATTCACAAAGAGTACTTCCAAAGGCTTCACTACCATACTTACTTATGTTGATGATTTAGTCTTAGCTGGTCAGGATTTGGAAGAGATCATAAGAATCAAGTTATTACTAGATTAGAAGTTTGGAAACAAGGATCTTTACAATCTCAAATTCTTTCTTAGCTTTGAGGTTGTTAGATCTTAGAAGGGTATCTCTCTATGCCAAAGGAAATATGCACTCAATTTGCTTCAAGACATAGGCCTTCTTACTTCTAAACCATGCTTTACTCCTATGTATCACTCCAATAAACTCCATCAAATTTTTGGCACACCTCCTAAAGACATCACTGATTATAGAAGCCCTATTGGAAGATTAGTTTACCTGAGTAATATAAGACCTGATCTCTCTTTTACAGTGAGTAAACTTAGCCAATACTTAGCTTACCTAACTTCTGATCATCACCAAGAAGTCACTCATGTTCTTAAATACCTTAAAACTACTCCTGTTAGAGGCTTATTTTTTCTTGCATCCTTTTATCTCACGCTCCTTTATTACTGAGATTTTGATTGGGCTTTATGCCCTGACATTTGTAGGTTTGTTACAGGTTTTTGTTTCTTCTTGGACCAATCTCTCATCTTCTAGAAGAGTAAGAAACATCACCACTAAAAAAACAACTGTTAGCGACGGAAGGAATTGGTCGCTAATCAATGGAATTCCCGTCGCTAAAACCATTAGCGACGGCATCGCAGACGGGAAAGAGGACGTCGCTAAAACCCTCGTCGAAAACACATCAGCAACCACATACTTACCGTCGCTACCATATTGACGGCGTAAGGCCGTCGCTAAAATCGTCTCTGCCCCAATAACTCCAGCCGTCGCTAAGTGTTGACATACAGCGACCTCGAGACCCCGTCGCTACTAACAGCCACCAGCGACCACCGTATGCCGTCGCTATAGGTAGTGATACAGCGACCAAGGCATTCCGTCGCTAGTGATTGTGATGTAGCGACCACAATATCCGTCGCTAGTGGTTGCGATGTAGCGACGCCGACGTCCGTCGCTAGTGGTTGTCAGGTAGCGACCACAACGTCCGTCGCTAGTGTTAATAAGTCAGCGACGGACGTGGACCGTCGCTAACGGGAATTTTTAAATTTTTTTAAAATTGATTCAATATTGACTGGTTTTGTTAATTTAACTTTAAAAATATCTTAATATTTTGTATTTTGTATTGGCTGATAAAATTTTATAATTAAATTAAAATAATTTTTTGAAGTAATAACTTATTATTAAAAACAAAATAATAGATTAAATTAATTTATCAAATAGGTTGAATTATTAATGATAGGTAGAATAAGGCTTTGTGATTTGAATGTAATTACCAATAAATATTGACATAATAAATAAAGAATGACAAAATAAATACTGAATGAAAATATAACATAACTAAAAATCAAATATACAATGTGTATAAATAAAAGAACTACAATCAAGGTGGTGGAGGATCCTGGGGTGGTGGTGGGGGCGCCTGGGAAGTGGGGGGAGGTAGCCTCGCCATCAACTGCATCAGTAGCTCCTGCTGCTGAGCAAGTTGTCGACGAGTCTCGGCGTGCTGCTCCTCGGCCCGCTGTCGGTCCGCCTCAGCCTTCTGTCGGTCCGCCTCGTGCCGCTCCAACAGCAACTGCCTCTGACGTCGCTCCTCCTGTAGCTCATCGTTCAGGTTTTGAATTACCTGAACGACCTCAGTCGGAAGACCAGAGGAAGACGAAGAGGAAGGGGTCTTCCCCTTTTTCGCCAGCTGCGTGCCGACGCCACCCAATCCAAACACCCTCCCTTTCTTGTTCACACCGCCAACAGCCTCCATATAGATGGCGTTGTCGTCAGAACAAGATAGGGTGGGAGGAACCTCCCCTTCAGGAGTGGAAGCCACCAGGTCCGCCTCCTTTTCGGCCCTCCTGGCCTGATACGCCTCCTGTAAATTCAAAAACAACGATAGGATTAGTAAGCTGATTTGTAAATTATAAGCATGTGTCAGTTAAAAGTAAATACCGCTAGCTCCGTAGTCTTCTGGTTTATGTAACGCCCCGAGACGTGGATTAAAATTTTCGAGTAAATTTTTTGCTTTTTCGAAAGATCATTTTAAAAATTATAAATTTAATTCAGAGTTTATATAACAATTAATAACAGCGGAAAAATTATCATACATACTAGTCGTGAATAATTAAATTCAAGAAAATATTTAAGTAGCGGAAACGATTGTGAAGATAATGGTACATGACATATTATATTTATTACAACCCATAAATTCAAAGTTCAGGTAATAAAACAAATAGACATCCATCATGGCATCACTCTGCATTCTGCGTGTCATTCAGTGTAAAAATTAATGTAAGAGTGAGACAGAATATAGAATAAATATAAAATAGATAAAATTGCACAAACACAATCAACAATTCATAATGATATGATGAATATGCCAAACAAGTCCATTAATAGATCTTTAATTGGTCAAATGATGTCATGCTGGATCCATTTGGTCTTGGTGGGAATACTGCAGTAAAAGTCTCATAGAGACACAAATAGGGCTTTAGCATATACCATGAATCCCTATACTTCATGGCGCTTAAGTACCGAAGTACACAATATCATAAGTAGGACTTCTGCATAAACCATGAACCCTACACTCCATGGCACACAACATAATAGGGCTTAACTCATCATAGAGTAACCCCCCACCAGGGTAGGCAATCATGGAACCCCTAAATTCCATGGTGCGTCCGAATGCTTATGATGCATGAATGCCTTTAATTCTTTTAACATACCATGATATCCACATTTCCAAAACCTCTTGGATACTACAAGTCCTCAAGGAACACAATACACATAATAATTCACAAAATCATGGATTTACTGTTTCAACCACATATGTCAATAACCACAAGGCATTCATGTACATATATATTAATTATGTCATTCATAATTATTCACCATCACAATATACAAACTGTGTGATACTCAACAACATTTATAATAATTCATAATCACTCAATAATTTAATAAATAATTTTTATACATAGAGAAAATATCATTTTCTTTCAAAATAGCCATTCTAAGTGACTTTCAGCATCCCCAACAGCAACATACATTAGCAAAACAGTCATAACATGGGCAAATCAACTCCTTTTTAGGTGATTCTACTTTATATAGCTCAATAATACAATTATCTACAACTTTCATGAAGAACATAGTTTCAAATTCGGAACAGAAATATTACTTATTCACGAAATACCACACTGCCTCAAGGTGAGTTTTTTCAAAATGTACATATATTAGTAATTTCAGTGTTTCTGGAGTTACAAAAATGATTTTTGCATGAAACTAGTTCTAAAATACTCTTAACATAATTATCTACAACTTTCATGAAGACTCAAACAACTAATTCATACCACAGAATTCCCAGTATTGAAAACAAGATTCGGATTTCCAAAATTCCTGAATTTCAGAATTTCAGCTTGCATATACTTCAGTAATTTGAGCATAACTTGAACTAAAAAAATTATTTTGATGTGAAACCACTTTCTAAAAATTCACAACTTAATTATCTACAACTTTCATGAAGACATCCAAGGCTGATTATGCATGTATAATTCCCAGCATATCAAAATATACACTAAACATGAAGCAAATCTTTCACTCGGACATACAGTAGTATTTTGGCTATAACTTTTGCTACACATACTAAAATCAATTGGTTCAGGTCTCAAAATTCACATAATAAAAAGATTTACAACTTTCATGAAGACACTGATCACTAATTCTTACTACAAAATGCCCAATTTTAACAATAAGTTAAGGATTTCAAGTTTACAGATTTACAGCTTGTACATACTTCAGTATTATGAGCATAACTTGAGCTACAAAAATTATTTTAATGTGAAACCACTTTCTAAAGATCCAAAACTTAGTTATCTACAACTTTCATGAAGACATCCAAGGCTGATTATGCACGTACAGTTCCCAGTAAATCAATATATACACAAAACAAAGGATAAATCTTTCACACGAACATCCTGTAGTATTTTGGCTATAACTTTTGCTATACTTATTCAAATTACTTGATTCAGGTCTCAAAATTCAGATATCAAAAATATATACAACTTTCATGAAGAAGTCAGAGTCAAATTCACACGTTTTCAGTATCAAAAAGGAGCAACAATTTACGAATAAATTCTGGAATCCTAGAATCAGCATACAATTCTACCCATTTCACAAATATTCACAACCCTGTCCCCTCTTACCTTAATGGAGGTTCCTAAAGTGGTTGAAAGTGTTGTATTATTGTCCTAGCTTCAGATCAAGAGTGAAATTGATGGAGAAAGTGAAAGAAAATAAGAGAGAGACTTCACTAACTTTAGCTTGTTCTAAGAATTCAGACTTGGGAACAAGATGTAGTGTTGATTTAATGATGTAAATGACAAGTGGGGGACAAGATTTTCATAATGGGATTGTAGTGGGATGTTAGGTGCATGAATTATGGTGATAATGGAGGTTTTAGGTGAGAAAAATGAGCTGGATTGTTGACCATTTCCGCAGCCTACATAATGTAGTTTGTTTGATTGAAGTAAATACCAATTCTGACACTGTTTTGGTATTTTAGGCATATCTCTCTCATATCTTAATGGATTTTATTAAATGTGGTCTTGTTAGAAAGTAAGACAACGAGGAACAACTTTGTAGTTTACGACTTATTCAAATTCGGACTCTAACAAGGTATTAAAATATGTACAAGATGATATGATTGAAATAAAATATCGATTCTGACACTGTTTCGGTATTTTGGACATATCTCTCTCATATCTTAATGGAATTTAACAAATTTGGTCTTGTTGGAAAGATAAGAAAAAGTGGAACAACTTTGTAGTTGGACACATTTCCAAATTCGAACTCTAACTAACAATTAAAATGTGTACAAGATGACGCATTTTGAGTGGAGTATGTGGCAATTTGATGGGAGTAATTGGAAAAGCCAAGGAAATTAATAACTAAGGAAATAGGTAATAAATTATTTGATTAACTTTTACCAAAGGTATAAAGTTAAAATTATTTACCATGGTAAAAGGTTAAATTGAAGATGTTGTCCTAACCAAAAATTTATGTAGAAAGTTGAGATAAAATGGATAATATCATTGATGGTCTAAATCAAAATGATTATACATGAGAATAAAATTTTTAGGATGTTACAATTCTCCCACCCTAATAAAAAATTTCGTCCTCGAAATTTAATCATTACGAACTGAAACAATTCTGGATACTGTGTCCTCATAGCATCTTCACGCTCCCAAGTCAGAGTTACATCAGTTCCTTGTTTCCATGCAACTTTTACCAGTGGTACATTCTTGTTCCTCAAGCGTTTATTCGATCTTTCTAGAATCTGTGTAGGTTCTGTGGAGATGGTCAGATTTTCTCTAACTTCAATATCATCGGCAGCAATCACATGGTTGGGATCTTGTACGTACTTCCTTAGCTGTGATACATGAAATTCATTGTGCAGATTTGCCAGGTTAGGGGGAAGTGCAATCTGATATGCCACTGTACCAACCCTCTTTAGGATCTCATATGGTCCAATGAATCTCGGACTCAATTTCTTACTCTTCAATGCTCGACCAATCCCCTTGTGAGGTGAAACCTTCAAAAATACATGCTCACCAACTTGGAATTCAAGTGGTTTCCTCCTCTTATCATAATACTGCTTCTGCCTGTCCTGACATGCCTTCATCTTTTCTCTGATCATTTCTATCTGTTCAGTAGTCTGCTGCACAATTTCAGGTCCTAACGCCAAACTTTCACCAGTTTCTAACCAACAAAGTGGCGTTCCACACTTCCTACCATACAATGCTTCGAATGGAGCCATACCAATACTGCTGTGGTAGCTATTATTATACGTGAATTCAATCAATGGAAGAAACTGCTCCCAACTACCACTATGTTCAATCACACAAGTTCGCAGTAAGTCTTCCAAACTTTGTATGGTACGTTCTGACTGTCCATCTGTTTGGGGATGATAAGCTGAACTCAATCGAAGCTTTGAACCCAATTCCTGATGCAAGCTTCCCTAGAATCGGGAAGTGAATCTTGGATCTCTATCTGACACAATACTTGATGGTACACCATGTAGTCTTACGATCTCCTTCACATATAACTGTGCCAACTTTTGTAAAGAGTTCTTCATATTCATTGGGAGAAAGTGAGCAGACTTTGTCAATCTGTCTACAATAACCCAGATTGCATCATTCCCTGAACGTGTTCTTGGTAACCCCGACACAAAGTCCATTGAGATGTCATCCCATTTCCAGACAGGAATCTCTAATGGTTGCAGTTCACCAGATGGCTTCTGGTGTTCTACCTTGGCTTTTTGACACACCAGACATGAAGCCACATATTCAACTATCTCTTTCTTCATCCTTGGCCACCAAAAGCTTTTCCTCAGATCTTGATACATCTTAGTTGATCCAGGATGAATGCTCAACATACTTTTATGCGCTTCTTCTAGAATCGTCCTTCTCAGATCAACATCATCTGGTACACAAATTCTATTCCTGATCCTCCAAATTCCATCTGATCCTTCTTGTAGTCCCATATCTTTTCCATTCGCCTGTAATTCTCTCAACTCCTGTAATGGCAAATCTTCTTTCTGTCTTTCACCTAACAGTTTCAGGAAATCATTGGTTATTTTCAAAGTCCCCAAAGTCATACTCCTTGAAGATTTTATCTCTACACCCAAGTTCATGTCTCTGAACTGTTCTATCATCTCTATTTCTTTTATCATCAAAGATGCCATATGAATGGACTTTCGGCTTAGTGCATCTGCCACCACATTTGCTTTTCCTGGATGGTATTTCAAATCAAATTCATAATCTTTAAGAAATTCCATCCACCTTCGCTGCCTCATGTTTAATTCTTTTTGATCGAACAAATACTTCAAGCTCTTGTGGTCACTGAACACTTCAAACCTGACTCCATACAAATGGTGTCTCCAGATTTTCAGAGCAAATACCACTGCTGCCAATTCTAGATCATGCGTTGGATAGTTCATCTCATGTGGTCTCAACTGTCTAGAAGCATAGGCAACCACCTTTCGTTGCTGCATCAAAACACATCCTAAGCCCATTTTGGAAGCATCACAATAAACCACGAAATCTTCTTGTGGGTTAGGTAAGGTTAAGACTGGAGCAGATGTAAGCTTCAACTTCAGTTCTTGGAAACTTTTCTCACATTCTGGCGTCCAAGAAAAAGGTTGATTCTTCCGGGTTAGCCGAGTCATTGGTAGGGCAATTTGAGAAAACCCTTCAATGAATCTCCGATAATAACCAGCCAATCCCAGGAAACTTCGTATCTCAGTGACTGAAGTAGGTCTCTCCCAGTTTACCACAGCTTCTATTTTAGAAGGATCCACAGATACTCCTTCATTTGAGATTACATGGCCTAGGAATTTTACCTCTTTCAACCAGAATTCACATTTTGATAACTTTGCATACAACTGCTTCTCCTTCAAAATCTGCAATACCACTCGAAGATGCTTTTCATGTTCCTCTGCAGTTTTTGAATAGATCAGAATATCATCAATGAAAATGATGACAAATTGATCCAAGTAGGGATGAAATACTCGATTCATGTAATCCATGAATACGGCTGGGGCATTGGTCACTCCGAAGGGCATCACAAGGTACTCGTAATGACCATATCGTGTTCTAAAGGCTGTCTTTGGAATATCCTCAGACTTGACACGAATCTGATGATACCCCGATCGTAGATCAATCTTGGAAAACACTGCAGTACCTCTTAATTGATCTATCAGATCATCAATTCTGGGTAAAGGATATCTATTCTTCACTGTCAATTTATTCAGTTAACGATAATCTACGCATAACCTCATGCTTCCATCTTTCTTCTTGACGAGCAATACTGGCGCTCCCCATGGTGACACACTCGGTCTGATGAAATACTTCTCCAGCAACTCTTCAATTTGTTTCTTCAGTTCCGCCAGTTCAATTGGTGCCATACGGTATGGAGCTTTAGACACTGGTTCTGCTCCTGGAATTAAATCAATGGAGAATTCTACCTCACGTTCTGGAGGTAAACTTGAGACATCTTCAGGAAATACTTCAGGAAATTCAGAAACAACCGGCATCTTGATTGCTTTAGGTTAACCATCTTCTTTGTAAAGAGTGAATAAAGCAAACAATTGACTTTCACCTTGTAATACATAGGTCTTGAGGTTGTCAGAATTTAGATTTTCTGATGGAAATATCACGGTCTTGTTGTGACAGTCCACCAAGACTCGATTTGTCGATAACCAGTCCATCCCCAGAATCACGTCCAGATCCTTCAAAGGTAAACAAACAAGATCGACAAGAAAGCGTCTACCTTCTATGAGTATAGAACATTCGTTACACACCTTAGCAGTTCTAAGTTGTGTACCGGTGGGAGTAGAAACAATCAGATCATATGTCATAGGCTTCACAGGTAATTGAAGGCGTCTAACACACTCATCAGAAATGAAAGAATGTGTAGCAACAGAATCAAATAACACAGATAGGATTGTACCATTAATGTCACACTTACTTTGTACGAGGTCATCAGCTTGGTCTGCCTCTGAACCGCTGATGGCATAGACTCTCCTGGCTGTTTGTTGCAACCTCTGATCTGTGGACTCCCTGTTCTGTCTTGGAGGTTGGGCAGTACGTGTGTCTTCTCCTCGGCCTCTCTGATAATTAGAGCCTCTTGGTTCACTCATAGTGTTCCTGTTGTTGTTTTGATTGTTCTGCGGACAATTTGGACTGATGTGTCCTTTTTGGTTACATCGGAAGCAAGTGACCTCTTCAAGACGTCTGTTACAATCACGTACATGATGATTACCTCCACACTTAAGACACCTCATGTTATTGTGTCTATCAAAAGATGACGATGATGATGATCCGCCTCTAGAGCGATTTGGATAGAATGATCCTCTTCTTTTGAAATCAACTGACTGAGGTTTTAGTTGTCTATTGGCCTTTTCATGTGCCAGTCTGGCTTGATGATTCTCTTCAAAAATTCTGCATTTGTTGATTAAAATGGGAAAACTCCGAATTTCTTGGTACCCTATCGCTTCTTTGATTTCCAGATTCAGTCCGTTCTCAAATTTAACACATTTCGATTCTTCAGCACCAGCCTGTTGAAAAGGAGGGTAAAAGAGAGATAGTTCTTCAAACTTTGCAGCATATTCTCCAACGGACATCGAGCCTTGTTTCAACTCCATAAATTCCAGCTCCTTGCGACTTTTCACACTTGCTGGAAAATATTTCTCCAGGAAACAGTCTTTGAAGTTGGCCCAGATCAAGGGTCTGTCAATCTCGATCATACGGATTCTAGCATGAATCCACCAGTTCTCTGCCTCTTCCACCAACATGTAGGTGGCATACTCCACCTTTTCGTATTCTGTGAAGGGCAATGCTCGAAAGATGCGCTCCATTTCCTTGGCCCAAAGATATGCTCCTTCTGGATTATAACCTCCTTTGAATTGTGAAGGCTTTCTCTTCAGGAAGTGGTCTAACCCATGGAGTCCTCCAGTGCTCCTTGGTTGATTTTGTCGTTCTATGGCTTCAGCTAAACGGTTGAAAGCTGCTGCCATATCGTGGTTGTTGTTGTTGTTGTTTCTTGCCATCCTATATTTGTAGTTTGGTTTATACCAATTCTAAGGGATAATATATCATATATAAATACTATATAACTATCATTATTCTACAGTTTATCAGTTAAGCAATCAATCATATCACACATTTATCATATCATCAAGCGGTAATCAAAACAAATCTTTTTACAATTAATCAGTCAGGCATAAGTCATATAGTATACATTTAGCATGTTATCAAGCAATAAATCAAACATTTTACATATTATGTCGAGAAACAGTACATGTCATAGCAATTGGTCCTGAATTTTTGAAAATGCTCTGATACCAACATGTAACGCCCCAAGACGTGGATTAAAATTTTCGAGTAAATTTTTCGCTTTTTCGAAAGATCATTTTAAAAATTATAAATTTAATTCAGAGTTTATATAACAATTAATAACAGCGGAAAAATTATCATACATACTAGTCGTGAATAATTAAATTCAAGAAAATATTTAAGTAGCGGAAACGATTGTGAAGATAATGGTACATGACATATTATATTTATTACAACCCATAAATTCAAAGTTCAGGTAATAAAACAAATAAACATCCATCATGGCATCACTCTGCATTCTGCGTGTCATTCACTGTAAAAATTAATGTAAGAGTGAGACAGAATATAGAATAAATATAAAATAGATAAAATTGCACAAACACAATCAACAATTCATAATGATATGATGAATATTCCAAACAAGTCCATTAATAGATCTTTAATTGGTCAAATGATGTCATGCTGGATCCATTTGGTCTTGGTGGGAATACTGCAGTAAAAGTCTCATAGAGACACAAATAGGGCTTTAGCATATACCATGAATCCCTATACTTCATGGCGCTTAAGTACCGAAGTACACAATATCATAAGTAGGACTTCTGCATAAACCATGAATCCCTACACTCCATGGCACACAACATAATAGGGCTTAACTCATCATAGAGTAACCCCCCACCAGGGTAGGCAATCATGGAACCCCTAAATTCCATGGTGCGTCCGAATGCTTATGATGCATGAATGCCTTTAATTCTTTTAACATACCATGATATCCACATTTCTAAAACCTCTTGGATACTACAAGTCCTCAAGGAACACAATACACATAATAATTCACAAAATCATGGATTTACTGTTTCAACCACATATGTCAATAACCACAAGGCATTCATGTACATATATATTAATTATGTCATTCATAATTATTCACCATCACAATATACAAACTGTGTGATACTCAACAACATTTATAATAATTCATAATCACTCAATAATTTAATAAATAATTTTTATACATAGAGAAAATATCATTTTCTTTCAAAATAGCCATTCTAAGTGACTTTCAGCATCCCCAACAGCAACATACATTAGCAAAACAGTCATAACATGGGCAAATCAACTCCTTTTTAGGTTATTCTACTTTCTATAGCTCAATAATACAATTATCTACAACTTTCATGCAGAACACAGTTTCAAATTCCGAACAGAAATATTACTTATTCACGAAATACCACACTGCCTCAAGGTGAGTTTTTTCAAAATGTACATATATTAGTAATTTCAGTGTTTCTGGAGTTACAAAAATGATTTTTGCATGAAACCAGTTCTAAAATACTCTTAACATAATTATCTACAACTTTCATGAAGACTCAAACAACTAATTCATACCACAGAATTCCCAGTATTGAAAACAAGATTCGGATTTCCAAAATTCCAGAATTTCAGAATTTCAGCTTGCATATACTTCAGTAATTTGAGCATAACTTGAACTAAAAAAATTATTTTGATGTGAAACCACTTTCTAAAAATTCACAACTTAATTATCTACAACTTTCATGAAGACATCCAAGGCTGATTATGCATGTATAATTCCCAGCATATCAAAATATACACTAAACATGAAGCAAATCTTTCACTCGGACATACAGTAGTATTTTGGCTATAACTTTTGCTACACATACTAAAATCAATTGGTTCAGGTCTCAAAATTCACATAATAAAAAGATTTACAACTTTCATGAAGACACTGATCACTAATTCTTACTACAAAATGCCCAATTTTAACAATAAGTTAAGGATTTCAAGTTTACAGATTTACAGCTTGTACATACTTCAGTATTATGAGCATAACTTGAGCTACAAAAATTATTTTAATGTGAAACCACTTTCTAAAGATCCACAACTTAGTTATCTACAACTTTCATGAAGACATCCAAGGCTGATTATGCACGTACAGTTCCCAGTAAATCAATATATACACAAAACAAAGGATAAATCTTTCACACGAACATCCTGTAGTATTTTGGCTATAACTTTTGCTATACTTATTCAAATTACTTGATTCAGGTCTCAAAATTCAGATATCAAAAATATATACAACTTTCATGAAGAAGTCAGAGTCAAATTCACACGTTTTCAGTATCAAAAAGGAGCAACAATTTACGAATAAATTCTGGAATCCTAGAATCAGCATACAATTCTACCCATTTCACAAATATTCACAACCCTGTCCCCTCTTACCTTAATGGAGGTTCCTAAAGTGGTTGAAAGTGTTGTATTATTGTCCTAGCTTCAGATCAAGAGTGAAATTGATGGAGAAAGTGAAAGAAAATAAGAGAGAGACTTCACTAACTTTAGCTTGTTCTAAGAATTCAGACTTGGGAACAAGATGTAGTGTTGATTTAATGATGTAAATGACAAGTGGGGGACAAGATTTTCATAATGGGATTGTAGTGGGATGTTAGGTGCATGAATTATGGTGATAATGGAGGTTTTAGGTGAGAAAAATGAGCTGGATTGTTGACCATTTCCGCAGCCTACATAATGTAGTTTGTTTGATTGAAGTAAATACCAATTCTGACACTGTTTTGGTATTTTAGGCATATCTCTCTCATATCTTAATGGAGTTTAATAAATGTGGTCTTGTTGGAAAGCTAAGACAACTAGGAACAACTTTGTAGTTTACGACTTTTTCAAATTCGGACTCTAACAAGGTATTAAAATATGTACACGATGATATGATTGAAATAAAATATCAATTATGACACTTTTTCGGTATTTTGGACATATCTCTCTCATATCTTAATGGAATTTAACAAATTTGGTCTTGTTGGAAAGACAAGAAAAAGTGGAACAACTTTGTAGTTGGACACATTTCCAAATTCGGACTCTAACTGACAATTAAAATGTATACAAGATGACGCATTTTGAGTGGAGTATGTGGCAATTTGATGGGAGTAATTGGAAAAGCCAAGGAAATTAATAACTAAGGAAATAGGTAATAAATTATTTGATTAACTTTTACCAAAGGTATAAAGTTAAAATTATTTACCATGGTAAAAGGTTAAATTGAAGATGTTGTCCTAACCAAAAATTTATGTAGAAAGTTGAGATAAAATAGATAATATCATTGATGGTCTAAATCAAAATGATTATACATGAGAATAAAATTTTTAGGATGTTACAGTTTACCCATGCATCGGCTTTGTTCTTCTTGGTCATTTGCATGACCTCAAACAAAGAAGGCTCCCGGTGCTCCCTCTGCTCCTGTGGTGGACAAAAAACATTGAGATTATTATTTGTAAACATGTAAGACGAATCATAATAGAAATGTTTAACATAAATATACTTACAAATCTTTTCTTGTGCTCGAGGGTTGAAATGCTACCCCCAGTGTAAATCGAGGCTGCAGCATCGGCGGCTCTGTTGGCCCTATTCCGAGCACTCGCCTGCTGGAATGGGACCCCGCCCCACTTCTGGACCATCCCGTCCCAATGGTCCTCCGGGATCTAACGAGGGCGCTCACCCTTGTCCCTCACCTTCCAAAGGGTACTCTTGATGATTTTGGAGGTCTTTGTGGCAAAGACCTTCCTAATCTTATCAATCATACCCTCCGCCCACTGGTAATCACGCTGTAAAATGAATTGAGAAATCAAAATTAATAACAGGTCTATTTTACAAATCAAGTCACAATAAATGAGCTAGGAACTTACCGAGAAGGTGTCAAACCACCTATCTTGCACAACCTTCCCAGCATCTGTCCAAGATATATATGGACCATCCCACTGGGCCTTCAAAACCTTAGTAATCGCTTTGGTAGTGCGACTACTATCAACAAAGCTGTAATGACAACAATTATGTTAGGAGTAAAACAACACACAATCTAGGGAGACACCCAAAATTTCGGCAGAGTCTCCCCTGTAAATGTAACATTTCCAAGTTTAAATAGTTACCCTGTTACAAACAGAAGAGTGCCCAGTACAATTCAATCTATACAAGTACTAATTAAAGTAACATCCAATAAACCAACAAGTCTTTCCACTAAACCCTAATATAAAGTATCATACAAATAACATAAAAGTATATGAAATTTAGTCACTTACTCGTCTCCGGCCGGCACGGGTACCAACATGGGCAGAGGGGATGCCGGAGGTGGGGTCACCTAATGGCCATGGTCCTCCAAGCCACCAACTCCAGGAGTCTGCTCTGGGGTGGTCAGCTGTGGGGATGATGGGGTGGTCTGCTGTGGTGGTGGTGATGGAGTGGTCTGCTGTAGTGGTGATGGAGTGGTCTGCTGTGGTGGTGGTGATGGAGTGGTCTGCTGTAGTGGTGATGGAGTGGTCCGCTGTGGTGGTGATGGAGTGGTCTCCTGCCCTGGGGTAGGAGTCCCCAGACGGGAAGCTGGGGTCCTGGACCCACCACCCCTACTGAAGGGCAGTCGACGTCCCGTCATCTGTGGATAAAATCATGAAAAGAAAGGTTAGTCTCAGGATATATATAAACCTATGTATATATGTTTAACAACTACATACTCTGTGTCTGTTTCAGTTTCAAATTCCCCCTCAGTTTCAGTGTCACTGTGGTTATCTGTTTGAACAAGTTCATCAGTATCCAAATCAGCCCTAGACCGTTTTGATCAAGAGACAAGGTCTTTGTCAATGTGTTCACCCCCCGTAGTGGCGAGTGTCTCATCCATTATGACTGGATCAATGTTGAACAACAAATTGGCATCGTTGAGCTCGTGTGGTGCAAGCTGATAAGCATCATCGACCTCCTCGGAGACATTGTCAGTGATTTGACTTCGGGCCTTGGCCTTGATTACTGCATACCAGTCCCGATGTCCTCCCGGGAAGTCGGTGTAATAAACCTGCTCAGCTTGTTGGGCAAAAATGAAGGGATCAAACCCTTTATATCTACCATTCTTCTTGACCTCAACTAAGCCGTAGTTGTTGTCAACCTTTGTTCCAACACCGATTGTGTTGTCGAACCAATCACATTTGAATAGAACAATATCTCTTCTTAGTCGTCCAGAGAATGAAACTTCAACAATCTCCGTCAGCACTCCATAAAAGTCTTCTTCCAACTGACCGGCGGTGCCTTTAACACAAACCCCGTAGTTATGGGTGCGCATCCCTTCACTCCATTGAAGAATATTAAACTTGTAGCCATTTACGTAGTAAATAGGCCATTTTTTAACAGTCTTCACCGGCCCCCAAGAAAGGGCTTGGAGTAAAGAATCTTCAATATGGTTGTTAGGGTCTTGTATCTATGTACAACATAAGAAGTAGGTCATTGTTACCATATTGACGGGTGTTAGAAGCAAATAGGCTTAAAAACACTTGGTATACGGGTCTTACATGTTGCGCGAACCAACCAACGAACTTGGATGACACCTCACTATGAATTTGGTCATCAGTTAAATCATTTTGCTCAAGTTTTAGCATATCTGTGTATAAGCTATTGAAAGAAACAAATAAGTTTAATATAAAAGCTACGTTAAGAATGTATAATATAACTTCTATGACTTACTCAATAAAGGGTTCCACTTCTGGGCAATTGAGAAGAATGTACAAGTGAGCCGCCTTTCGATCTTTCTCATCAATGTAACATTTTGTGAGCCTGCCCCCCGGGTGACCAGGATAGTTGAAAATCGACGTTTGTTCATTAAACCCTGTGCGGCTGGCTACCCCAAGATTGCGGGGAATTCTACTCATTCTAGTTTCTATCTCCGTTGGAAAATAGAAAGAAGCAAAGGTTGTCATTTCTTCGACTAAGTATGCCTCACAAATTGAAGCTTCAACGCAGGCTTTGTTCGACACTTTATCTTTTAAAGAGCGTAAGAATCTTCAACATCATTAACAAGATGGTGTTAAGTTAGAAAATACTATTATAAGCACGATTTGCAAGTAAATTAAAGAGTTCACCAAGCATTCACCTTTCGAATGGATACATCCAACGATACTGCACTGGGCCACCAACCAAGGCCTCGTACGGTAGATGGATAGGCAAATGTTCCATGGAGTGAAAAAAACTTGGTGGGAAAATCTGCTCCAACTTACAAATCAATACCGGGATATAGTTTCTTCCATCTTCACAAGTTTCTCCACACTCAACGAAGTAGCCGTCAACTCCTTAAAGAAGTGACTCAACTCCACTAACGGTTTCCAAATAGGCTTCGGTAAGGCATGAAACGCGTACGGGAGTAGTTGTTGCATAAACACATGGCAATCATGACTTTTCATGCCAAACACCCTGCCCTCCTTCACGTCGACACATCTACTCAAGTTAGAAGCGAATCCGTCAGGCAGGGTCAACCCATTCATCCAAATACACACAGCAATCTGTTGTGGTCTAGTTAAAGCATACTTTGCATGGGGTTTAAACATTCTTCCACGTCCCGCATCCCTCAACTCCAACTCCTTCCTAGAACACCAAATCGGAAGGTCTAGACGACTCTTCTCGTTGTCCTTTGTTCTCCCTTTGATGTCCATAACAGTGTCAAAAATATTCATGAAAACATTACGTTCAGTGTGCATGACATCAATGTTGTGTCTTAACAACAAGTCTTTCCAATATGGCAAATCCCACAACACACTCTGCTTCACCCAGTGGTGTTCCTTACCGTAACCCGCAAACTCCTTAACACTCTTGTCCCAGATGTAAGGATACTCTTCGACCCTCTGCCAAACTCGTGCACCAGATAACCTACGGGGTGGAGGTTCATTAACAACCTTGTTCTTCTTAAAAGCGGTTTTGTTCCTCCTAAACGGGTGATCCAACGGTAGAAACTTTCTATGACAGTCAAAGAAACTTGTCTTGCCACTAACAGGGAGTGATTCCCCCCCGGTATGTTCCATGCATACAGGGCAAGCAAGCTTCCCAGACGTGGACCATCCAAAAAGCATACCATAGGCCGGGAAGTCGTTAATAGTCCACATCAAAACAGCACGCATTATAAAGTTGTTCTTCAAAGACACATCGTATGTCATTACCCCGACATCCCATAACTGTGATAACTCTTCAACCAACGGTTGCAAAAACACGTCTATGTTCGCCTTTGGATTTTTGGGTCCTGGAACCAGTATAGATAGAAACATGACCTCCCTCTTCATACACATATCAGGCGGCAGATTGTATGGGGTCAGGATGACTGGCCAACAAGAGTAAGCCCTTCCGTATTGACCGAAAGGGTTAAACCCATCAGTACATAAGCCAAGTCTTACATTTCGCGGCTCGCCAGAAAAGTCCGGATATAGCTCATCCAAACACTTCCATGCTTTCCCGTCGGAAGGATGGCAAAGAAACCCCTCTTGTGTTCGGTTCAGAGCATGCCAACGCATGTGTTTTGCCGTGGACAATGAGGCATACAGGCGTTGAAGACGCGGTGTTATAGGGAAGTACCACATTTTCTTCCTAGCCGTCCGGGTTACCTTCCCTCTCCTTTTAACGGTCTTGTAGCGTTCCTCATTACAATGCAGACATTTTGTGACACTCTCGTCTGCAAACTCATTTCTGAACAGAATACATCCACCAATACAACACTCTATCTTCACACAACCCAACCCCAAGTTTGCCACTTGTTTCTTAGCACGGTACAGGTTTGCTGGCATTCTGTGATTACTAGGCATGGTGGAACCCATCAGATTGACCATCCTATCAAAACAACCTCCAGAAAGATTATAATCTGCCTTTAGGCTTAAAGCAGCTAGGGAGGCGGACAACTCAGTGTGACTGTTGCACCCGTCCCACAATGGAGTCTGAGCCACCGCCAACAAATCATAAAATCTCTTCACCTCCGGATTAGGATCCTCCTCTACATTGTCAGAGTCTCCATGACCTGCTTGGTCATTATGTTCCAGCATACGCCCGGTGGAGGGTCCAACATGATCCATCACCATTTGTTCTATGTTGTTGTACGTATCCCTGTTTCCTCCAACCTCGTAGTAAGACTGTTGCACGGTTACGTCTGATGGTCTACGCGGTAACTGCTCACCATGGTTGTACCAGCAGTGGTATGTTTCCATGAACCCTTTCTCAGTTAGGTGGCACATGACGTCATCCGCGTATTCAAAACTCATGCATTTGCACCTTGAGCACGGACAACGAATCTTCTGAGTTGCTTCAAATCCAGGCGTGTTTGCCGTAGCGAACGGAATGAACTCCAATAGCCCCATCATAAACTCCTCAGTCACTCGCCGATTGCTATCTAGTCGGTTGTACATCCATCGCCGATTTGCAGGTACCTCCATTTACAATATCTAACAAGCACGATTTCTGTTACCTTACACGTTTAAATTTTTATTTAACTATCGGTTGTGAATCACTCTATCTCTTTGATGTTGTAAATTGGTGGGGCCCTATCCCATTTGGGATGAATATGCAACCATCCGTAACCCATCCCATAATTGTATGTGGTCAATGTTGAGTTGAATGAATGTTCATTTGAAATTTCGGCAGCATTTCGCATTGGTCCCCGAGTACACAGAGATACATACGGTATGAAACACCACACGCAGACATGCACCCTGGGAACAATACGAAACACCATAACCAAAATTTCAAATGAACATTCATTCAACTTCTCAAGATAGACCACATACAACATTGATGGGTTACGCCCTACAGGTTACAAATTCATACCAAACTGTCCAACCGGGACAATTCAAGCTCCAACACAACACGATACATGAACCGATTGTTTTGAAACTTGAACGAGAATCTAATGGGTACACACACGACTAAACCCTACATTATTAAAGTTGAGTTTCATTTTTTAAGTTCCCTAAGAAAGGGAGTCTGCCGAAATTTTGGCAGAGTCTCCCCTGTAAACTAGACATTTCCCAAATTTACAAACGGCCTGTTACATATAGAAAACTTCCCACTATAGATAAATAAACATATCATACGCATTGTATATGATATTCAGAGTTATGAACACCAAATCATGTTATCAATATATAAAATCAATGCCTAATGAGCTCTGCTCTCCACTAACAAACAACATTACACATGCATCGTAAATCATGTTATCAGCACACAAAACCAATGCCTAATGAGCTCTGCTCTCCACTAACAAACAAACATTACACATGCATCTTCAAATCATGTTATCAGCACACAAAACCAATACCTAATGAGCTCTGCTCTCCACTAACAAACAACATTACACATGCATATAAAATGGTGTCTTATCAGCACACAAAACCAATGCCTAATAAGCCCTGCTCTCCACTAACAAACAACAATCCACATGTATACACATAATGAGCAAGTCAGTGTTAGGGGATTACCTCGAGGAAAAAAGTGAGCGAAGAATATGAAGCTGTCGACAAACGATCACAGACCACGCGTAACGTGTGCTAGTCTGCATGACAAACCAATAACTGGTTGGATAGTTAAGAGTAGCAAGGAAACTAAACAAAGAGAGACACGTAAAACAAATTATAGATTAAGTACATTGCAAGGAAACTAAACAAATAGAGGCAGTCAAAGCAAATTGCAGCTAAGGTGGCATTGGATAAAGCGCTCAATTGGAAAATCCTAGGATATCTCAAGGAAAATGATATCTATGTTAGTCCGGAATTGTTAATTTCCGACATCACTGTGTGTGGATTAGAAAATTATGGAATTGTAAATTTGACTGATGCAGTATCCAGTGATCATTATTCCTAATCTAGCAATGACACACCTGTGGACCAATGACATATTTTTATTTTATTTTTGACCACCTATCATTACTAATTATTATTCATGATTCATGGCTTCAAAATTGCAATTCATCATCACACTATCCTGCTACATTCCAGGTCATGTTTAATAAATCTCTAATCATTGTACCAAACTATTGAGGTTTCCACCTACTCGTTTGGATCTTTATTGATTAATTTGCCTTACAATTTAAATCTTTCCAGATATGATTTTATTAATTATATATATTAATAATATAATTTTTTTATGAAATATGATATGATTTTCATACTAGTATTATAAATACATTATATCAACGTATCCAATTAATCCAATTACTAATTGATTTTTAATGATACACGTACTTCTTTGGGTAAAAAGTGATACACTGTTTAATTACCCATACTCAAATTTTGAATTTAAGTGTTTTGTATGTAAAAAAATCATTGAAGTAACTAATTCTACCCTCTTCTATGTCTTTATGATTTGAACACAAATTAACTTATATAAAAATTATTATTAAAAGTATACTTTAAATGTCCATTTCATATCATTTTACACCGTTGGTTTTAAAATTAAATTGAGCGTACCATTTTAATAGAAAATTAACTCATCGCTTATGCTTAACTTATTCAACTCAAGAAGCTAGAATGGTTATGGCACCACTCTAAAGTTAGTAGATAGACAATATGATTATTTTTATATTTATTATAAAAATAACATTTGATTTATGGATTGTGACAACTTATTATTTAAAATCATATGGTGTACAATAATCGGGGGTAAAAGGTGAATAGTAAATTAAGAGAATTCTAGGTAAAATAAATATTTATCAATATGAGAAATGGTGATGTGATTACAATAAAATAAACAATATGATTTATATAACTTAAGACAATTTAATATGAAAAATGGTGACATAATTACAATAAGAAAAAAAGTATGATTTAAATAAGACAATCTAATATGAAAAATGGTGACGTGGTCACCTGAAATAATAACACTTACAGTTTGAAATGAATATCATGTAATACACTTAAAGATAATTATATGAAAATACACTAGCAACAAATAAAACTCAGGTTCATAAGAACAATAAAGCATGTTTAACAAACATGAAGGCGACGGTTGTAACAACTTCAAGAACAAAAAAAAAAACTTAATCACAAAAGTAGAAGTCTAAAAGTACTTAACCACTCAACCGAAGTAGAAATCATCATCAATGAAAAGCTTAACCACAACAATAATAGAAGTTGAACAATCAATATAAGTGCTCAACCACATAAAGCAAAAGCTCATAACATCAACACTTAACCATTGAAGACAACAATGAAAATAACCAGCAAAAGGCTCAAACAAATAATGCCTATTAAGGTTGGATGTTAATCGTTAAGAGAAAAAAAAACTAAACATGAGGTTTAATTACTCTTGACAAAATCAAGAAACAAAAATCAAATGCTTAACTACCTAAAATCACAAGGCATAAGAAAGAACAAGCCACATGAAGTTGAACAACAACAAACTAATTATACATGTAAAACATCAAATACTTGGTGTTCAAGAAATAAAGGCAGAGAGAGAAGCAACAATCATCCATATTGGAATTGTTAGACCTGTAGAGTAAATGGACATGCACACTTGTGCCAAAAAGAGATCTATTCTTTCACATTGCAGAAGCAAAGTATTGGCAGTTTGTTCCCCCGGAGGTGAGGTATGAAACAACTTTAGACTTTATTTGGTAAAATGAACTTGCGACTTGTGACTTATAACTTACAACATTTTATATAGCTTATAGTATTTCAGGTACTTAATTAAATCGAAGTTGTTTGATAAAACTAGTTTATAAAGTAGTTAAATTGTATTAGATGATGACTTAAAAGGACATACAATATTATAACTATAGAGAAGTAAAAGTGATGATTGAAAAAAGATTAGAGTATAAATGATAATTGAAATGTTAGAAAAGTAGCTTATACCTTTCTTCCTTAAGAAGTTTTTTAAGAGCTAGAAGCTTATAACTTTTGAAAGGTTATAAGTTCCTCAGTAAGTTATAAACTACTTTTATCAAATAGAAAATTATACTCTACCATAAGCATTTAGATTAGTATTACTTATGCTGCTAAATCATTATAAATGTAAAGAAAATGTTCAATGCATTTAAAACTTCTGCTGCCAATAGGAGGAGAAAAGAATTGAGTTCAAAAAGTTCTACAACTGGGTATTTATTTCTCTACATCTAAATTCTGTGTTATTTCTCTGTTTTATTTAGTTAATATGATTAACATACATTCCAGGCCCAGCAAAGCAAAAGGGATCAGAACACTTCATTCACAAAGATCAGAACAACTGTAAGAGGCTAGGAATTTAACCAAACACTTCATGTGTCACTGAATCCAAAATTGAATATAAGTGTCAAAACTACAACCTGCCAATGTACAACCAAAATAGTAGGAGATTTATTCTCCTTTTCAATTATTTTCTTTGACTATTTCTAAACCATAAAAGTGACTTTACGATAACACTGTGCAAGCTAAAGGTACAAGTGTCAGGAGATGAAGGCGAAGATTCTATATTACAAGGATGTTGACTACCACAGTGAAGGTAATGACAATCAAACATGGTGAAGATAGAAATGCAAGAAGTAAAGAAAATGATTAGGAGAATGATCAAAACGATGTTATATTTTGAGATTACTAATGGTTGTATTTTTAAGATAATAAAAAATATTAACTTAAAACTTTTTTAACACAAGCTTTTGTAAAACAAAGTAATGAAAATCAACTTTGATTTCATAAAATATTGTGAGGTTAGTGTAAAACTCATGATATATTATTTTTGTTGATATTTTACCATTCTGTATGTCTTTGTGGATGAAAGTTGTGGTGGACTTGTTTTATTTAGGTTCACCATGGACCCATACTTATTCACCTACTATAGCACATAAGAGTTATATTTCTAATATGTATACATATAGCCCTTACTTTTGGTAGCAACATCATCAAAATCTCAACTGTGCAATCGAAACTCCCTTTTCACTCCTTCCTCGTCTCCAACAATAACACTTATGAGTAGTGTCAATGACCTAGAAAACACCCTTCTTCATCATCTTCTGTTCACAAGCATAGCCTCCCTTACCTTATTCTTCTACTGCATCACCAACTTCTGAAAAGCACTTTTTTTATCATTTTCTTCAAATTTAGAATTGACTTGAGTGAAATAGAGCCTTAAGGATTGAAGCTTTGAGGGTGAACTATGGCCAAGGCAGTGATAGTAGTATATAGTACCAAGAGGAACCAGCAAACACGCATTGTAGCTAAAGCTACTTTTACTATGATTTCTTCTTTTCCTTTTGTAATTTGTCTTAGGAAGTTGTTTCAGAAAGTCTGAATTTTTAGATCTATTTTCATTCAAGGTTCATGTGGGTTTTTTTGGTATAGGGTTTTTGTTGTAATTGATAGTTATCTTTGTTAGGAGGTTTTGCGGTTTTGTTGACAGTTAATATGATTAACATACATTCCAGGCCCAGCAAAGCAAAAGGGATCAGAACACTTCATTCACAAAGATCAGAACAACTGTAAGAGGCTAGGAATTTAACCAAACAATTCATGTGTCACTGAATCCAAAATTGAATATAAGTGTCAAATGCTACTTCAACTTGAAAAAAACCAATAGTGAATTCTCAAAAAAAAAGGGAAAAGGAACACATGAAACCATGAATCAGTTGAAGAAACAGAATAAATTCACCAAAGTGTAAATGAGAAAGCAAACATACACAACGAGGAGCAGAGACGAGGAGGAGGACCGGAGGCGATGACGATGAGCGGAGACGACGATTGCGCCAGGCCTGAACGACGAACAGAGAGGGAGTGTGGAGAGAGACTTCAGAGAGAGTTGGGAAATTTTCTGAGAGAGTAACTGAGGGAGGAACTTCGAGGGGAGGAATTGAGGGAGAGGGACGGAGGAACGGAGGGACAAGGACGGAGATGAGAGAGTAAGTCGGGGGAGGAAGGGACGTGTACGGAGGGAGGGAGGAGGGGGACGCCGGACGAAGGGAGGCAGGGAGGAGAGGTGACTGAGAGGGAAAGTTAGGGCGACTGAGAGGGAAAGGGGTTGCTGTCGAGTTACATTAAAACTTTAGCGACGGATCAAACCCGTCTCTACACCCGTCGCTAAAATTCCCCCGTTAGCGACGGTAGAACACCTCCGTCCCTATTCTCCTGACATTAGCGACGGCTACAACCCAGCGTCGCTAGATTTAATTATTAAAAGGAAAAAGTGGAAGGAAACGAAATTAATAGCGACGGGCGACCATATCCGTTACTAAACTCTTGAACATTAGCGACGGCCGAACACATCCGTTACTAATCTCCTGAATATTAGCGACGATGTCACCCCACCGTCACTAACCTGTAGACGAAAAACATAGCGACGGTAGAGCAACGCCGTCACTAAACTCTACAAGAATAGCGACGGCACCTCCAAACCGTCACTAACTTCCACAACAAAATATATGAAGGTGAAAATATTAGCGACGGCAAAGGGCTTCCGTCACAACTCGCTTGATTAGTAGCGACGGTAGCAGAGCTCCGTCACGGATTATTTGTAGAATAGCGACGACGAAGCCATCCGTCACAAGTGCAAACCATAGCGACGCGTTAAGACCGTCGCTGGTCTTGGAGGGAACATTAGCGACGGTAGTTCACCGTCGCAACTGTTTGCCGCCAACTGAAAACCCAGGCGGGAAACAAAAAATGGTGGCGCTAAAATATAGCGACCATTATAGCGACGGTTTTGACAAGGATTAGCGACCGCGTAATATTCCGGTCGCTATTCCAGTCGCTAACAAATTTTGGGGTTCCTTTTCGGTGGGTGGTCGCTAACGCGGTCGCTATTTAGCGACGGGAGTCTGTGGTCGCTAATTTGTGGTAGCTGTTCAGGGTTTTTTTAGTAGTGCATGTTATCTTTTGGTCATCATCTAAAGTTGAATATCTTGCATTAGCTTTAGCTACCTACGAGGCACAATGTATGGTTTCCTTGCTTTGTGATCTCCACATTCCTCATCCATCACTAGTCACCCTTTTTTGTGATAACCAATTTGCAATGCACATCACTATCAACCCTGTCTTTCACAAACATACCAAACACATTGAGGTGTACTATCATACAGATTGTGATTAGCTTCACTTTGGCCTCGTTCATCTCCTTCCTATCTCAAAAGACCAACTAATTGATATATTGACTAAGCCTCTTGCCCCATGTCCTTTTCTTTCTCTCATTCCCAAGCTTGGAATGCTAAACATGTACATTCCACTTGAGGGGATTGTTAACCATGTATTTATTAATTAGTTAGTGACTCAGTTAGAAAATTAGCTTTTCTGTTTGTTAACTAAAGTTATTAGCTGGTTTTTTCTTTATTTAGTTGGTAGTTTCTTTCCCTCTTGTTTCATGTACTCGAATCATTAATGTTAGTTTTTGGCAATAGATAAAAAATTCTCAATTCTGAGTAAACATATTTTTCTAATGGCTTCTCTAGGTTTTGACAATTTGTTTTGATGTATATTCTATTCTGATATAGTGGAATTATAAGTTAGTGTTTGCTGTGTGTACTCTACAATAGAGGCCGTGATCTTCTGCTCATTCTTAATTTGATCTCAGTGTCACTTTGAATGGCGTCTGAATTGTTTCAATTAATTAATTTATATTGTATAACCAATAATATATTCATGACTTCATGGACTCCTCAGTAGCCAGTCAAACGTTGCATTGTCTTTCTAATTGTCATAAGGACAGGGAACACGTTTTCCCATGGAGAGCCAACAACTGATGATGATTCCTTATAAAAAAAACAAGTGTTTTTCTTCTTGCTTGTGAAATTGCATCACCCCCTTACATAACTTTACAATTATGTATTTTTTTACATGTATCTTCTTCAAAATCTCAATTTATTATAGGTTAATTAGTTTCTGAAAAACAAAGTATAAAAAATAATAAATTCAATCTTAAAAGAATGATTTAAATTTTAAAAAATGTAATATAATATTTAAAAATCATTAATATTTATTTATATGTTAAAATTCTCAATATTTAAAAAATAACTTAAAAATATAAATTTTTAGAATACGTATTAAATCTTGATATCCTACCTATTTGATTGAATTGTGTTAAAGCAATAAAATAAAATATTAACTAGTATATATCTATATACGCTTCTATGCTCCTTTGGTTATCTGTGAATTCCAATCTCAATTAAAGAAAAGTGTGCTCTTTCTTGCCCCTGATCACAAGAGCAACAAGAAATGTCTTCCTCGTCAACCAAAGATGACTTTGATGTTTTCATTAGCTTCAGAAGTGAGGACACCGCCAACTTCACTAGTCATCTTCATCAAGCACTTTGCCAATATGGCATTCACACACACGTACATGATCATAACATTCTAAAAGATGAGGTCTGGCCATCACTGTCCCAAACAATTAAGGTCTCAAAGGTAGCTATCATTGTTTTCTCTAAAAACTATGGTGCCTCAACATGGTGCCTGAAAGAACTAGTCACAATTCTTGGATGTAGAAGAAGTCAAGGACAAGTAGTGATACCAGTGTTCTATGAAGTGGATCCATCACATGTTAGGAAACGGACTGGGACTTACAGGGAAGCATTCTTTAAACATGAGACTTATTTTGGTGACAAACAAAATGAAACCATCAAAGAGTGGAAAGCTGCTCTCACTGAAGCCGCCAATATATCTGGATGGGATTCCCATAGTCATGACCATAAGTAAGTATAGTCATATATAATACATACATACATACATATATAAGGGCACTCAATAAGATTCGTTTGAACTTTTGTGACATGAAACTGGATATTTGATAGCTTTTTCAAATTTTAATTTTCTGATGAATTTAATCTTTCGTTTTTTTTTTCGCTCGTTTTATTTGTTCCTCTACTAGGATTGAGCCTCAATTCATGGAAAAAATTGTCAAAGATGTAATAGAAAAGCTGGATCTCAGGTACCCTTTTGAACCAGAAGTAGAAAACCATGTTCCAATTGACCAACTCTGTGAAGATGTTGAAAATTTGCTGCTAAAAAGAAAACAAAATCAGTTACTTAATATAGTTCCAGTTTTTTGGCGTCCAAAAAAGAATGCTCAGGTAATTGGAATCTGTGGCATGAGTGGCATTGGCAAGACAACCATCTCTAAAGCCGTGTTTTCTCGACTGTTTCCCCATTATGACAGTATCTGCTTCTTGCCAAATGTAAGAGAACAATCAAAAAGGTTTGGTGTAACATATTTATGCGATAAGCTTCTCTTTGATCTGCTAAAGAAAGAAAATCTCAAATCTAACCCCCTTGGATCCACATTCATTAAACAGAGGCTAAGTAATCAAAAAGTTTTTATTGTACTTGATGATGTGGATAGTTCAGATCAATTATATATGTTGTGTGGTGAATGTAGTTATGCAGGTCCTGATAGTAAAATTATTATAACAACAAAAGATAGAAATTTGCTTAATGGAAGAGTTGATGAGATATATGATGTCAAGACATGGAGCTTTTCCAAATCTATAGAGCTTTTTAGCTTACAAGCCTTCAAGAAAAGACACCCTATAGAGGGATATGAGCATCTCTCAAGAAGGGCAGTGGATTATGCAAGAGGAGTTCCATTGGTTTTGAAAGTTCTGGGATTAAATCTTCATTCCGAAAGTACTGAATTTTGGGGCAATGAATTGAAAAAACTCGAGAACCATCACAATGACGAAATTCAACATGCATTACAAAGGAGTTATGATAGATTGGATAGTATACAGAAGCAAATATTTTTAGACATTGCATTCCTTTTCAAAGATGAATGTAAAGATGATGTTTTAAGAATACTAGATGCATGTGGTTTCTCTGCTACTAGTGGAGTACAGATCCTTGAAGAAAAAGCACTTATAACCATTTCAAAAAACAAAATAAAAATGCATGACTTGATTCAAGAAATGGGTTTGAGAATGGTTCGTGAAGACATTCAAGATCCTGGAAAACGTAGCAGATTAAGAGACATTGGAGAAGTTTCTGACCTTCTTGAAAATAAAAAGGTAATTAAGAAGAGAATAATGCATTTTCTTTTTTCTCCCTAGTTGGACACGATTTTAGAAGACATATTTGTACCAAATTTGATACCATTTTACTTTCTCGTTGTTTCAGGGGAGTGATGCAGTTGAAGGAATAACATTGGATTTGTCTCATGTTAATGATTCACTTAGCTTGAGTGCTGACACATTTAACATGATGAATAGATTAAGATTTCTGAAACTGTATACCTCTTCAGGTAAGAGACCAAGTAACCTGAACTATCCTGGAGTCCTCAGTAAAATTTCAGACAATTTGAGATACCTTGAATGGCATGGATACAATTTGAAGTCTCTTCCAGCAACTTTCAGTGCAAAAATGCTTGTTGAGATTCACTTGCCGCACAGCCATGTAATAGAACTTTGGAGTGGGGTGCAGGTAAGTTCACACACACAGAAGATACATATATATAGACACACACACAACAAAAATTGGTATAATAATCACAAATAAAAGAATTCATGTAAAATTGTCTATCTAACTTTCAAGGCATCCTAATATTCTATTTAATAACAAAATTTTCATTTTAATTCTTCAATTAAAAGATCTGATACATAAAATTTGTCATATAAAATCGATAAAGTTATCCGTTGATATTTGATATGCACATAAAATATTGAGAACGATATTTGAATCTTGGTTGTTATGTTTCTTCTCCCTCTCTTTCATTATCATTCAAAAGATTCATATATTCAATGTTTGGATTTCACTCTTTATTTAATTTTCTCTTTGCTTTTCTTTATATTTCTCTATATTATTCTCTTACTCACATAATTTTTATTTCATTTTCTCTTTATTTTTCTTCATATGTCTCTATATTATTCTCTTACTCACATAACTTTCCATCAGAACAAAGGGGAGACAGAGATTAAAAATATAATGTATGATAATTAAAGAAAAACTTTAAAAAATAGGAAACAAAATTTGATATATAACCTATAAAATATAAATAGAATAAAGAACAAACAAATACTATAGCAAATATCTAAAATTCAAACTAAATCATTATTATGCATAAAAAATATACAAAAATAAAAAACAGATCCATATAATTATAAAATAAAAATGAAACATTCTATTTAATTATAAAATTATATTATATTACCTTCTTCGTTACTTGTTAAAAATATATGTCTTGTTTTTACCTTTCATTTTATTTTAAGAAGTAAAATAAGAAGATAGTTTTGAAAGGTAACCAAGAAAGACAATTGCTTATTTATCTTATCGAGGAACTGAACAAAAGTAAAAAAAATACACCTACTATTTCATTTTTAAATTCTTTTAACCAATTTCTAATAGTCTAATATTAACTAAAATAATATATTACTATGTATATTTACAACACATTCATACACATAATTCGACTAAGTTGATCTTTGCTTTGACTTTTTAACATTAAAAAAATGTAGGAAATTTTAAAGGAACCCAATTAGTCTTGCTTCATTCATTTTATAATATAGGATGCTGCACTTGGAAACTGAAAGGGGGGGATCTATATTTTTTATATATAATACAAGTTGTAGGATTGTTTGTTCACCATTGAGGGTTAGTTTTGTATACTTTTTGAATTGATCAATTATCAGGAAGTTGTGAATTTAGTACGAATTGGCCTACAAGAATGCAAGCAGCTGAGGAATCTCCCGGACTTGTCCAAGGCACCCAAACTTAGATGGGTGAACCTCTCCGGTTGTGAAAGTTTGGTGGCCCTTCATACCTCTCTATTATGTCACGACACACTCGAAACTTTAACATTGGATGGTTGCAAGAATCTCAAGAGCCTTAAAGGAGTGAAACACTTGAAATCTCTGAAAAATATCAATGTGCACGGAAGCACAAGTCTCAAGGAATTTTCCTTATCATCAGATTCAATCAAAATCTTGGATTTAAGCAACACAGGAATCAAAACACTGGACTCTTCAATCGGGCGTCTAAGAAAGCTCGTCTCACTAAATCTACAAGGTTTGAGCCTTAACAATCTCCCAAACGAGATATCTTCCATAAAACATCTTCACGAGCTTAGGATTAGTAACTTGGAAGGAGCAATTGAGAAAAATAAGCTACAAGTGATTTTTGATGGCATAAAGTACCTAAGAAAACTACATTTGAATGATTGTGTTAACTTATCAGAACTCCCTGACAACATTGGCGGTTTACTAAGCTTACAAGAGCTAAAACTAGATGGTTGTTGCGGTTTAAAAACGTTGCCCGAAAGCGTAGAAAATCTCGGACATTTGGAGACTCTGTCTTTACAGAATTGCAAGAAACTGGTGTGTTTACCAACGCTTCCCGCGAATGTGAAAGTGTTAAATGCCGTTAACTGCAGGGAATTGGTGCAAGCGTCAGTTTTTAACATACTCGTAGTTGACAAGAATGGGAATGGTACTAAATTCATCTCATTTGAGAATTGCGTGAAATTGGAGAGACCTGTGGCCTCGCAATGCACTCAATTGATAATGTTAAATGCTGCTTCAACAGATGAAAAAAAAGCAAGGCCTTGGGTGAAGTATAATTGGAGGTTCAATGTTGACCAAAGTGTGAGGGTTTGTTTACCTGGAAGAGTTGTGCCAGAGTGCTTCACATACCGAAAGACTGAACCATTGTTTGACATTGATGTAAATGTTGATTCCCCTTGTGGGTGTCATGGTGTTGTTTTGTGTGTGGTTGTTTCTGGTAAGAAAGGGGCATTGTTGGGAATGGAGAAGCGTAGTGGGGAGATATGGTGTGAGTGTTACTTGGAAGATGGTACTAGAGTAGGGGATGCTACGATGCCGTTTAATGAAGCCATCACGGAGTTGAATTTGGATCATGTTTATATATGGTATGATCACGTGTTTTCTGATGTCCTTGCTTTCTATGCCCAACGACGGGTTGCTTGCAAGTTTGTGTTTTGCGTTAGGAATGAGAAGGGGGAACGTGATGTATTGGATGTTGGTATTAAAGAGTGTGGGCTTCGGTTATTGTTGTTGGGGGATTATTACGGGCTTTTACATACGTAAATCGATGTTATGTTATCGAAATTATCCCCTATGGATGAGGAGTTTATCATGTCAAAAGGTTAATTTGGAGTTGAAGGGAAGTGCCACGAATAATGAACTCGTGCAGACGTGGAAATCGTTCAGTTCTAATTTCCATCCTTTATTTAGTTTAATTACGAGTATCTTTTGTATCCTTTAGAAGTAATTTTATTTGAGTTTAGAATATTTATATGATGGCAGGGACTTTTTTAACGAGGCTTTTTCCATTCAAAAATATCAAAAGGAAATCAAACATATACATAAACGTACCACTTGAACCAGTTACACATTGATTTTTAATTTCTAGATATAGTTTTTTCATTAATGTATAGACCATATATCTTGTGAGAAAGGTTCTATTAGGTGAGAGTGAGAGTAATAAATTTAAATTGTTAGATCTTATCATAGATGATCGAGATTAGAATATATCAATCATATGAATATTAAAAAGTCATATCACTTTTTAAATAATCATGTGATTTTAAAAACTTTTTAATCATAACCATTAATATATGGTTGTATGACTCAGATTTGTTTCTCACTCTCACATAAGAGAATCTTTCTCATAAAATACAGTATATATATATATATATATATATATATATATATATATATATATTGAGCAACTTCTGTAACACCCCGAATTTTATAAAAATGAATAATTAATGTGAATGGCAAATAGTTGATGCTTATTGAGGAAGATGGGTGAGAATATATGGAATAAATTCAATTTGATTTATAATGAGGAATTCTGAGTGAGAATGCTTAGGAACAAGTTATATATGTTTTATATGATGTATATGATAGCATGGATATGATTAAATTGGCTTATGATGAAGTTTCATAAGTTGGACTGTGTGAAATCTGCGTTTCCTGCCTCTGTGTTGATAGTCTCGCCCGAGCGAGAAGGGATCTCGCCCAGGCGAGGATTCCCTGTGTTGGCCTTATGGTTTCTGGGCAATTTTCGCTCAGGCGAAGGTTAATTTCGCTCAAGCGAAATTGCCTATGTATCAGTGTTGCTCTCTGGAAGGGATTCGCAGTATCAGTGTTTGCTCTCTGGAGGAAATTCGCTCAAGCGAATGGAGTCTCGCCCAAGCGAAGGGTCTGAGAAATGGCATTCGCCCAAGCGAGTGAGGGATCAGCTTGAGCGAGCCAGTGAGGAATTGGTCACTGGATCTTTCTTCGCCCAAGCGAATGTGAGTAGCTTGAGCGAAAGTGGAAGTATGAATGCTGGGTGATGCTCACTCAGGTGTGACTGGTACAGTTGTACTAGACCGAGTGTGGTAAGTATATGGTGAGTGTGTGGGATTTTGAACGAGATTTCCCTTGAGTAAGAACCTTAGAAAATAATTCTGTGATGTTGTGAATTTCCGAGTGAAATTCCGAGTGGCCTTGTCAAGGCAGAACCCTCCGAGTGAGGGAGTAGATAAAATTCTGAGTGAGAGGCTTTCTGTGTGAAATTCCGAGCAGTTGTGTTCCGAGTGGAAGTATCTGAGTTCAAGGTAACTCATTCCAAGGGGAGTCTCTCTGTGAGTGTAATTCCGAGTGGAAATGGCACCGAGTGGGGTGTGTTGTCCAGAAGTATTCTGGAATGACTTCACTTGTGGGAAAAACAAAGGAAATCAGCCTTTGGATTGTTTATCCGAGTGGAATCCTGAGTGAGTGTGAGGGCAATAAGCATTCCGAGTGTATGATTATATATGTGGGTCGGTAGATTGGATTTGTGGACAGGTTTGTATTTATGAGAATATACATATATACATAAGGGATTTATGTTGATTTGATGCTTCTTACCGACTGGAATATGAATGATGTTAGGTGAATAATTCTAAGTTGATGAATTCCGAGAGAAATATAGGAGGCTTGGATCCAATTCTGAGTGAGGCTATGATGTTTGTCCTTCTTTTCCGAGTGGAGAATACTTAAATGGATTTTTAGAGAATTGCCATTGATGAACCCATTCGGTGTAAGATTAGATGGGAGAATTTCCCGAGTGATCCTTGTGTGGCCTTTTCCCGGGTGGAAAAGCATGAGTAAACCCCGAGTGGGATGGGTTTAGATATTTCCGAGTGGAATTCCGAGTGATCCTCTTCCAAGGGAAGAGTTGTTGTAATGGTTTAGATTGGACTGTATCCTAAGTGTAGGAAATATATATATATAATCCGAGTGAATAAGACTATATACTCCGAGTGGTTAGGATCTGAACAAGTCCGGGTGAGACTTAATGAATTCCCCGAGTGAGTAAGATATCGTATGCCGAGTGAATCTGGCTGGAATGTTCCGAGTGGAGTATGATTGTGGAGATCCCTTCTGAGTGAAGGAAGGTCTGCGTATTCTCCGAGTGAGAAATGTGAAAATATACCGAGTGGTGAATGTGGAATACATTCCGAGTGACTTATAGTTGTGGTACACCGAGTGGTGTTGTCAAGCAAATATTCTGAGTGAGGAAGGATTTGGGATTCCGAGTGGGATGCCCCTCATTTACCGAGTGGAAGACCCAATAAGTGATGGGTCAGTTTTAGAGAAATTACCGAGTGAAGGGTTGATTGAGATAACTCGGATTGGATTGGAATTTCCGAGTGAGAGACTATATGAGTATGAGTCGGCCCAAAATGTCTTGGTTGAATGGAAAGTGGATCGGTTTAGATTGTTATGTCAAGTGGGAAGCCGAGTGTGAGATAACTCGGATTTAGTTGAAGTTTGCCGAGTGAAAATCGAATTAATATTGGGTCGGTTTTAAGGAATCCTGCCAACAGAAACCCGAGTGCTGGGAAAGATGATTTCTGGTTGGATTCGCTTAAGCGAATTAATACCTCGCTCAGGCGAGTGAGTGTGGAAACAGGTACTGGGGCTATTTCGCCTGTGCGAATGGAGAGGCTTATGCGAGATGGAGCTGTCTCGCTCAAGCGAATGTGGGTTTCGCTTGAGCGAGTGACACCCTGTTTGCGTGTGTCTTCCCTTTTCTCTCGGTTTAATTATGTGGACCCTTCTTTTACTTGGTTTTAAGGATATAAAAGGATATTAAAGTAAATATAACATGGCATGATGGATTATTGGACTGTCATTTTTAATTATGAGGTAATAGTGAGATATTTTAAGGGGAAATAATTATTAAAACAAAAACTCTCACTTTCTTTCTACCTTTCACGTCACTTCTTCCCCTCCTTTCTTCATTATTCTTCTTCGTCTTCTTGATGCTGTTCTCCATCTCCTCCTTTCTTCTCTCCAAAAACCCAAGCCGTGTGGAGTGTCTTCTCCTCCTTCACCATTTTTGTTTTATGGATGCTTGAAGGAGAAGCTTATGCTGGAACTCCTCCCTTTCTCCCACTCTATTTCCGTGAGGATTTCTCCCTTTATGGGAAGCCCAATGTTGGCTCTTGGGTGAGGTAAGTTCTCCACCATTCTTTATGAGTTTTATGCCCTAGATGTTGGGTCCTATGTATTTGTGGGAGTGTTTATGGCATATGGGTTGTTGGGAGAGCTTTAAAGTGAGGAAACCCTAGGTGGGGTGTTGTTATTATGACTTTAATAGTGGGCTATTATGGAGATGCATGAATTAATAATTGGATGGGTGAAAAATAAATGAGCAATTATGATGTTGATGGGTTTTGGTGAAACCCTAACTTTAATAAATTGGGGGAAATGTGAAAGGAGAGTAAAATGTATGTTTAATGACATTGGGGAAGGATATTAATGATGGAAGAGGGCTATTGATGGTGATTAATGAATATTGGTAGCAGTTGTTGGGTTAGTTGGCATTTATGATCTAAAGGATCTTGACTTTGGGAATGAAATTCTCGAAGCCTAATACAATTATATAACTTGGTATTTAACAAGTCTAAGACTTGATGATAAGCTAGAAAATGTCTAAAACTATGAGGAATGCCTTGTAATGGCTTATTAATTGTATGAGTGTATATGTATAATATGTAGATCGTATTCCGAAGGGTGCAAAGGAGCTCTTGGAGCATTGGAATGGTTTGGCTCTTCCCTTAAGGTAGGAGAGGAGTTAACATTCAAATTGCATGAGTAAATTTAATAGAGATTGTGTATGTGATTGATACTCATGCTTGCATTGCCATGTATATGTATTGAATTGTTTGGAATGGCAACTTGATAATTATGGAAAATTATTATGATACTCTTGTGTTGGGTTGGAAATTCCCAATGAATATATATAAGGATATTGATAGATAAAATGAAATATTATGACATTCTAGCGGTGGATACAAGTAGTTGACTTGTATGTATGTAAGGCAATGATGATTGCCAAATATGTGAATGGTGAATATGCCTCGAATGATTTTATGTGTGGATTGATATTATTATGTGTGCTATGCCTTTGATATCCATGTGTGGATTGTTATGGGTGGTGTTTGTGGCCATTGAATGCCAATTATTTGAATGATGTGCCTTGAGGGGCCTTGTGAATATTTATACGCCATTGATGATAAAACTAAAATATATAATATACCCCTAACTGAGAGGGTGAGATATCCTTGTGAGGTTGTTATTGAGCATATGCATTGTTGCATCTTGCATTCATGGCATGGCATAGCATTGATATATGTGGTTGCGATCACAATGATGAAAGATCCTGCGGGATTCTATGAAGGGAGTACCCCTTACGAGGCGGGAAACCAATGTGATGATGATATGATATGGTAATGGTGGTTGCGATCACCTGATTATGGAATGTGAAAGGCCCTGCGGGGACCATTGTATGATGATGAGCCAGTGGTTGCGATCACTTGGTATTTGATATGATAAAGGGCTTGCGAGCACCTATGATGCCCATGGTTGCGATCATGAGGCGGGAGTACCCCTTGCGAGGCGGGAAACCTATGAGGATTGTTAAACGTGGTTGCGATCACGAGAAAGCTCCTTGCGAGGCTGCTATAGGGAGTACCCCTTGCGAGGCGGGAAATCAATGATTATAAATGATTGATTATGGTGGTTGCGATCACCCGTGATATGAAATCGGATCCGTTGCATATGCATTTGAAATGGGATGACCACGAGTGTTAAGAAACCCCTTGCGAGGAGGTATTGATTAGAGATATAATGAATTGATAAGAATAATGATTATAAATGTCCTTGTTGATAAGTGGCAAAGTGACAGTGTTTATGATTATGTATAGGTTATGCTTACTTATGATATGAAGTGCAATTCATGAGGCCTGTATGCCCATTGTGATAATGAGATAATGAATGAATGATAATTTAATGTTTTGATAGCAAAGCACACATGATGTTTGTATGCATATACACATGATCACAATATATATATATATATTATTCGTCATTTTGAATGTATAACTCACTCTCCCATGTGGTCTCCTTTTTAGCATTATGATGCAGGTTACCATGGGACAAATTCGGATTTAAAGATCAAACTTGGGTGAAGGTAAATAGTGGTAGAGGAAGTGCCTTGGCCGGCATCATTTATGAATTCATATGTAATGAATAAATTGTGTATGATGATATAGATGATTTAGAGATTTTAAGTATGTATAAGATAATCCCTTGAATTGATGGATGATGAATAAATATATGTAATTGTGTAAGAGGTGGTTGTTTAATAGGCTTATAATTATGCCATTGCATGCTAGCCTAGCCTTTTCTCATATCGTCATATATGGGACTAGGTGTGTGCCCGGTATACACATTCTTCCGCTAGATTCTCTATTATTTTTGTATACCTTTATGGGCGAACTAGTTATAGATCCAGGTTTAATGTATTAAAATTGTACACTTTGGTTTTCTGTGATTCGAGTTTCGGTGTGATGCCGAACTTAGTTTGGAACGCGAAAAATTTACTCGCATTTATATTAATTATGACGATCATATCGAGATTCGAGTACAGGAAATCAGGGGTGTTACAAAGGTGGTATCAGAGCAAATGTTGCTCTGAATAAGAATTATTTGTTACTACCTGAGCATGATTGCTTTATGATAATTGATATTATGAATGGCTAGAGGATGATTTCGCAATGGTGAGACTTTTAAGATGATTTTTGGAACGGGATGCTCATTATTGGGATCTGGATGTTGGTATAGAATTAAGAATGATAATTATCTTGAGAATGATATTATGTTTTATTGCCCTACGTGGACCTATGATGTACTAAGTGTCTAGGAATTGTGAATTGATTATAGGGCATATTTGCTTATTGAGGAATTATCGTGAATGGTTAAAGTTGAGCTGGAATTGGTGCTCAGTGAGGACTTTTGTGAGATTGTGATTTATAAGATGTGGTTATTGACTATGGGAAGTATACCCTTTATCATTGGGGTTATATGATAAATTTGTGGAGCCTAGTTGCTCATTGATAATCATGAATGAATTGTGGAATTGAATATGAATGAATGAAATTTCTTAACATATGATGGATGTATGTATTGTGTAAGACCGGCCAAGTTCCTTACCCTATTACCTTCGAATGACGAATATATTGTAATTGTGCATTGATGTTGATAGATATAATGCAAATTGATTGATGATGAATCCATGATTGAATGTTAATCATGGAAATGAAATATTACGATATGAATATGAGATATGAAATATGAATTGATATGATGATTTGATACCATGTGTTGATCATGGATATGATATGTATATATTGATTTAATGATGGACCTATGCCGTATGTTAATTACGGATAGGAGATATTGAGAAAGAAATTGATATGGTAGTAGACCATATATGTTGAGATCTTGATGTGCATATGCACTTGGAATATGAATTGTGATTAGATTTCTTATATGCATTGTGCTTATGGCGTTTAGCCAAAGAATGTTTGTTAAATGAAAGGAAACTCATATGCTTGAGTTGAATGAATGAATAATATTGAGTAATTTCCTAGTATGGGTATGTTTGAATTTAAATGTTTGGTTGTGCCATTTGTGAAGGATGGATTTTATATCCTTGGCACAAGAACCCTATGTGTTATATGATATAAGTGATTTGTTGTATTTCCCTAGATTGGGAATTTGAATATGTGATAAATGATTAAATGTGAAATCGAATACCTGTTAAATTGAGATTGTGTCTCGGTGTTGACGTGTGAAAACCGAGTGAAGGATTTATTTAATTATGACCCACTAGGTGTGATGACCTAGATGGATTTGGTATGATCTTGTATGATCAATTGTTGTAGAGAATTAATTAAATTGGACCCTATGGCGATCTAGGCTCTATGTTGTTTTGTGAGCCATATCTAATGATGTTGTGTGGTGTGTGAGAACTCCACAATGGGTGCTAGGTAACCCTTGATGATTAATGAATAATGATGTTGAACTTGGGGTATGATTAGAATTGATTATGGTATATGAATTTACGATGTGCTCTCGAGCTAAATTCTGTGCCTTAGAAATTATGATCAATGGATCAAGTATAGATGATGATGTGATTTAGAGATGTCAATTGTGATCGTGAGTTTATGAATAGAAATTTAACCATGTCATTACTCCCTATTTTATTTGAAGGGTGCTATATTGGTGATAGAAACCACATAATGATGTGATATAATGTGAGTTATATGTTTAGTTTATGAGCCTTAATTGTGATCTGTAAAGAGAATACCTAATGTGAAAGCTCATTATTTGATTATGTAGCCTATTTGATAAGAGTTTGATGAATCTTTTAAGGTTCGAATTGATTTATAGTCAGCAAATATGTAAGTAAGACAAGAATCTTAGATTAATTGAGCATGGATTTGGATGAATAAAACCCAAAGATAGGGTATTTACCTTGTGATGATGGAAGAATTATGGTTAATACATTGATTTATTATGATGTTAAACAATATTTAATGATTGATATAGCATGATGGATGCCAAATTATCTATATAATGATGATGAAATATGAGTATTTTGGTTGTGGACTGGTGAGGATTATCACCAAGTCTTACATAAACTGGTATCATTTGAATATATGTGACCAATATAAGCAATGGGAATACGAGGTACTGGTCCTGATATGGTCTTACATGCCATAGGCATTGTGGCAACATGCACTTATGCGCCGACTTTATGTGTTTGTGGTAACCACTACAGGATTGGGACGCCTTCCTGTATGTCGAATGTAGCAACACATAGGCCGGGCAAGTGTAGGGATTGTAGCTGCTTATGGTGAATGTACTGAGCCTATCTGGTCATACTGAGTATGAACATGCGAGCTCTGTTGGATAAGTTGTAATTGATAATATATGACATGCTTGATGTAGAAATTTTCTTAGGAATGATGGTGTGAGATGAACATGTCTTGATGGACTTTGAGAAGTCCAAGGTCATTTCATGGTGTTGTTGAATCTTGTTGATGTGTGGCCTGAGGTATGGCCTTGTGTCATAGGAATTGATGTTGAATTTCGAGGATGAAATTCTTTTTAGGTGGGGTGAATTGTAACACTCCGAATTTTATAAAAATGAATAATTAATGTGAATGGCAAATAGTTGATGCTTATTGAGGAAGATGGGTGAGAATATGTGGAATAAATTCAATTTGATTTATAATGAGGAATTCTGAGTGAGAATGCTTAGGAACAAGTTATATATGTCTTATATGATGTATATGATAGCATGGATATGATTAAATTGGCTTATGATGAAGTTTCATAAGTTGGACTGTGTGAAATCTGTGTTTCCCGCCTCTGTGTTGATAGTCTTGCCCGAGCGAGAAGGGATCTCGCCCAGGCGAGGATTCCCTGTGTTGGCCTTATGGTTTCTGGGCAATTTTCACTCAGGCGAAGGTTAATTTCGCTCAAGCGAAATTGCCTATGTATCAGTGTTGCTCTCTGGAAGGGATTCGCAGTATCAGTGTTTGCTCTCTGGAGGAAATTTGCTCAAGCGAATGGAGTCTCGCCCAAGCGAAGGGTCTGAGAAATGGCATTCGCCCAAGCGAGTGAGGGATCAGCTTGAGCGAGCCAGTAAGGAATTGGTCACTGGATCTTTCTTCGCCCAAGCGAATGTGAGTAGCTTGAGCGAAAGTGGAAGTATGAATGTTGGGTGATGCTCACTCAGGTGTGACTGGTACAGTTGTACTAGACCGAGTGTGGTAAGTATATGGTGAGTGTGTGGGATTTTGAACGAGATTTCTCTTGAGTAAGAACCTTAGAAAATAATTCTGTGATGTTATGAATTTCCGAGTGAAATTCCGAGTGGCCTTGTCAAGGCAGAACCCTCCGAGTGAGGGAGTAGATAAAATTCTGAGTGAGAGGCTTTCTATGTGAAATTCCGAGTAGTTGTGTTCCAAGTGGAAGTATCCGAGTTCAAGGTAACTCATTCCAAGGGGAGTCTCTCTGTGAGTGTAATTCCGAGTGGAAATGGCACCGAGTGGGGTGTGTTGTCCAAAAGTATTCTAGAATGACTTCACTTGTGGGAAAAACAAAGGAAATCAGCCTTTGGATTGTTTATCCGAGTGGAATCCTGAGTGAGTGTAAGGGCAATAAGCATTCCGAGTGTATGATTATATATGTGGGTCGGTAGATTGGATTTGTGGACAGGTTTGTATTTATGAGAATATACATATATACATAAGGGATTTATGTTGATTTGATGCTTCTTACCGACTGGAATATGAATGATGTTAGGTGAATAATTCTAAGTTGATGAATTCCGAGAGAAATATAGGAGGCTTGGATCCAATTCTGAGTGAGGCTATGATGTTTGTCCTTCTTTTCCGAGTGGAGAATACTTAAATGGATTTTTAGAGAATTGCCATTGATGAACCCATTCGGTGTAAGATTAGATGGGAGAATTTCCCGAGTGATCCTTGTGTGGCCTTTTCCCGGGTGGAAAAGCATGAGTAAACCCCGAGTGGGATGGGTTTAGATATTTCCGAGTGGAATTCCGAGTGATCCTCTTCCAAGGGAAGAGTTGTTGTAATGGTTTAGATTGGACTGTATCCTAAGTGTAGGAAATATATATATATAATCCGAGTGAATAAGACTATATACTCTGAGTGGTTAGGATCTGAACAAGTCCGGGTGAGACTTAATGAATTCCCCGAGTGAGTAAGATATCGTATGCCGAGTGAATCTGGCTGGAATGTTCCGAGTGGAGTATGATTGTGGAGATCCCTTCTGAGTGAAGGAAGGTCTGCGTATTCTCCGAGTGAGAAATGTGAAAATATACCGAGTGGTGAATGTGGAATACATTCCGAGTGACTTATAGTTGTGATACACCGAGTGGTGTTGTCAAGCAAATATTCTGAGTGAGGAAGGATTTGGGATTCCGAGTGGGATGCCCCTCATTTACCGAGTGGAAGACCCAATAAGTGATGGGTCAGTTTTAGAGAAATTACCGAGTGAAGGGTTGATTGAGATGACTCGGATTGGATTGGAATTGCCGAGTGAGAGACTATATGAGTATGAGTCGGCCCAAAATGTCTTGGTTGAATGGAAAGTGGATCGGTTTAGATTGTTATGTCAAGTGGGAAGCCGAGTGTGAGATAACTCGGATTTAGTTGAAGTTTGCCGAGTGAAAATCGAAATAATATTGGGTCGGTTTTAAGGAATCCTGCCAACAGAAACCCGAGTGCTGGGAAAGATGATTTCTGGTTGGATTCGCTTAAGCAAATTAATACCTCGCTCAGGCGAGTGAGTGTGGAAACAGGTACTAGGGTTATTTCGCCTGTGCGAATGGAGAGGCTTATGCAAGATGGAACTGTCTCGCTCAAGCGAATGTGGGTTTCGCTTGAGCGAGTGACACCCTGTTTGCGTGTGTCTTCCCTTTTCTCTCGGTTTAATTATGTGGACCCTTCTTTTACTTGGTTCTAAGGATATAAAAGGATATTAAAGTAAATATAACATGGCATGATGGATTATTGGACTGTCATTTTTAATTATGAGGTAATAGTGAGATATTTTAAGGGGAAATAATTATTAAAACAAAAACTCTCACTTTCTTTCTACCTTTCACGTCACTTCTTCCCCTCCTTTCTTCATTATTCTTCTTCGTCTTCTTCATGCTGTTCTCCATCTCCTCCTTTCTTCTCTCCAAAAACCCAAGCCGTGTGGAGTGTCTTCTCCTCCTTTACTATTTTTGTTTTATGGATGCTTGAAGGAGAAGCTTATGCTGGAACTCCTCCCTTTCTCCCACTTTTTTTCCGTGAGGATTTCTTCCTTTATGGGAAGCCCAATGTTGGCTCTTGGGTGAGGTAAGTTCTCCACCATTCTTTATGAGTTTTATGCCCTAGATGTTGGGTCCTATGTATTTGTGGGAGTGTTTATGGCATATGGGTTGTTGGGAGAGCTTTAAAGTGAGGAAACCCTAGGTAGGGTGTTGTTATTATGACTTTAATAGTGGGCTATTATGGAGATGCATGAATTAATATTTAGATGGGTGAAAAATAAATGAGCAATTATGATGTTGATGGGTTTTGGTGAAACCCTAACTTTAATAAATTGGGGGAAATGTGAAAGGAGAGTAAAATGTATGATTAATGACATTGGGGAAGGATATTAATGATGGAAGATGGCTATTGATGGTGATTAATGAATATTGGTAGCAGTTGTTGGGTTAGTTGGCATTTATGATCTAAAGGATCTTGACTTTGGGAAAGAAATTCCCGAAGCCTAATACAATTATATAACTTGGTATTTAACAAGTCTAAGACTTGATGATAAGCTAGAAAATGTCTAAAACTATGAGGAATGCCTTGTAATGGCTTATTAATTGTATGAGTGTATATGTATAATATGTAGATCGTATTCCGAAGGGTGCCAAGGAGCTCTTGGAGCATTGGAATGGTTCGGCTCTTCCCTTAAGGTAGGAGAGGAGTTAACATTCAAATTGCATGAGTAAATTTAATAGAGATTATGTATGTGATTGATACTCATGCTTGCATTGCCATGTATATGTATTGAATTGTTTGGAATGGCAACTTGATAATTATGAAAAATTATTATGATACTCTTGTGTTGGGTTGGAAATTCCCAATGAATATATATAAGGATATTGATAGATAAAATGAAATATTATGACATTCTAGCGGTGGATACAAGTAGTTGACTTGTATGTATGTAAGGCAATGATGATTGCCAAATATGTGAATGGTGAATATGCCTCGAATGATTTTATGTGTGGATTGATATTATTATGTGTGCTATGCCTTTGATATCCATGTGTGGATTGTTATGAGTGGTGTTTGTGGCCATTGAATGCCAATTATTTAAATGATGTGCCTTGAGGGGCCTTGTGAATATTTATACGCCATTGATGATAAAACTAAAATATATAATATACCCCTAACTGAGAGGGTGAGATATCCTTGTGAGGTTGTTATTGAGCATATGCATTGTTGCATCTTGCATTCATGGCATGGCATAGCATTGATATTATATGGTTGCGATCACAATGATGAAAGATCCTGCAGGATTCTATGAAGGGAGTACCCCTTGCGAGGCGGGAAACCAATGTGATGATGATATGATATGGTAATGGTGGTTGCGATCACCTGATTATGGAATGTGAAAGGCCCTACGGGGACCATTGTATGATGATGAGCCAGTGGTTGCGATCACTTGGTATTTGATATGATAAAGGGCTTGCGAGCACCTATGATGCCCATGGTTGCGATCATGAGGCGGGAGTACCCCTTGCGAGGCGGGAAACCTATGAGGATTGTTAAACGTGGTTGCGATCACGAGAAAGCTCCTTACGAGGCTGCTATAGGGAGTACCCCTTGCGAGGCGGGAAATCAATGATTATAAATGATTGATTATGGTGGTTGCGATCACCCGTGATATGAAATCGGATCCGTTGCATATGCATTTGAAATGGGATGACCACGAGTGTTAAGAAACCCCTTGCGAGGAGGTATTGATTAGAGATATAATGAATTGATAAGAATAATGATTATGAATGTCCTTGTTGATAAGTGGCAAAGTGACAGTGTTTGTGATTATGTATAGGTTGTGCTTACTTATGATATGAATTGCAATTCATGAGGCCTGTATGCCCATTGTGATAATGAGATAATGAATGAATGATAATTTAATGTTTTGATAGCAAAGCACACATGATGTTTGTATGCATATACACATGATCACAATATATATATATTATTCGTCATTTTGAATGTATAACTCACTCTCCCATGTGGTCTCCTTTTTAGCATTGTGATGCAGGTTACCATGGGACAAATTCGGATTTAAAGATCAAACTTGGGTGAAGGTAAATAGTGGTAGAGGAAGTGCCTTGGCCGGCATCATTTATGAATTCATGTGTAATGAATAAATTGTGTATGATGATATAGATGATTTAGAGATTTTAAGTATGTATAAGATAATCCCTTGAATTGATGGATGATGAATAAATATATGTAATTGTGTAAGAGGTGGTTGTTTAATAGGCTTATAATTATGCCATTGCATGCTAGCCTAGCCTTTTCTCATATCGTCATATATGGGACTAGGTGTGTGCCCGGTATACACATTCTTCCGCTGTATACTCTATTATTTTTGTATACCTTTATGGGCGAACTAGTTATAGATCTAGGTTTAATGTATTAAAATTGTACATTTTGGTTTTCTGTGATTCGAGTTTCGATGTGATGCCGAACTTAGTTTGGAACGCGAAAAATTTACTCGCATTTATATTAATTATGACGATCACATCGAGATTCGAGTACAGGAAATCAGGGGTGTTACAACTTCGATAAGAAAGCAATAATAAGAAAAAAATGTTATGATGAGAAATGAGAAAATTTAATTCATATATTAATTTGACTAAAAATCAAATCTAAACCCTAAAATAAGTAATGCGCCTCTTAATTTTTTTTTTAAATCAATTCTTTATTGTTGAGGAGGTTTTAAAGTACAACATCATCTTTGATGATCCTTCCCCTAGCAAACTAAAAACCCTCATGAAAACACCCAATGTGGTGAATGCTACTTTCCGCACCTTCATCAATATTATCTAACACAAATATAGTTATATAGATAGATATAAGGATAAGTGTATAGATAACAAAAGTTGTTTAACAACCTCTTTCAGTTACTTTGTTATTTTTTTATTTTTATCTTTGTCTATTAAGATAATTGTATTCCCTATTTTTAGATAAAAAATTAAGAATAACTCAGCCCTTTTTTCCTCTTACTCTTTTCTTCTATGGATTTGCTTTGCTTTTTCTGCTATTATGGTATTAAGGGTTTTCAATTGAACTCTAAACCATTCTTTCTTTCTCTATAGAGGCCATGTCCCACATGAATAATATGGTTAGTCCATGTTACCTACATCCCATTGAAAATTCAACCTCATTGATTGTTTCTACTACACTTACGAAAAAGAATTACCACACTTAGGAACATGAGATAAAGATGGCCCTTGTGTCTAAAAATAAGATACAATTTGTTGATGGTTCCCTCCCCATTCCATTTATTGACGATCCTCTTTATGCTTGTTAGCGTTGTTAGGACTTTGGCAAGTGTACTAAAAAAATTTTATAATTTCGATTTTGAAGTAAGAGTATCATATCTATAGGGACTTGTTAGAAATAGATAAAATAACAATATATACTTATAAAATCACTATAAACCTATATACAAAATATTCATAAAGGATTGTTGATTTTATAAAAAATATTATTGTGATGTAGAAATTATAAAAACAAAATTGAGTATAAACAAAAGCATTGGGATTAGATTTCACCTACTCCCTTTCAAACGTATGTTATCCTACTTAGCATGTTTACACAATTAATCAAGCTGATATAGTATAAATTTCACTATATGCCCAATCTCTCGGACCATAGATCCTAAATTCTATCCTTAATTTACGATCCCTCTAACAATTAATGATAATGTTTGATTTAGGAATTGGTCTTAACAACCATTAAATTCAACCTATCCCCGAAAGAATAAATTAATGGGTATTTTGTTTCTCAACACGTTTTGAAAGACCCATATAAACAATTTGTTCTCCCATTTGAAACATGCATTAACTATATGAAACAAAATACTAACTTCGATTAAATACATAAATCATACAAAGTATTTAATTACATAACTAGAAAGGGAGTAGGTTACACTCAAACCCAACAAAAGATGTTTTAGCCACATAATATCATGTAACTTATTTTAAAAACAAAGAAAAATACATAGATCAATGGAGAAAATGAGGAAGGGAAGGGAAACCGGAAGAGATTTCTCTCATTCGAGCCTCCCCACAACACCGGAGATCCTCCATGTAATGTCTTAATCCTCTTATAGACCAAAGATATCATAAAAGTAACCTAAAATTTTTTATATGACCTTTGGGGAAGCGTTGTTGTGCCCTATTCGCTTAGGTGACCATATTCTTGCCTAGGTAAAAACCTAAAATTTTAATGGTTTCTCTTGCGTGAAATTTCCCTCGCCTATGCAAAGTTCCAAATAGCACAACACCAACTTTTGTTAAAAAATTTATTTCTTGTTTTTTGCATATTTAAAGATCCTAACCTCCAAAACATAGTCTGACTGTTCAGAATGACCATCTAGATATTTTGGACATATAAAAGATTAGCTTGATACAATGGTGAACAAAGCGGCAATGGAAAATTTAAAACTACTAGTTTTGAGATTGGATAGAAATGAAGCTCTGTTTCTTTTTCTCTTTTTTTTCCTCTAAAGGCCTATTAAACCCATCAAAATACATCAAAAATAGCTTGTAAGTTCAAAATTATGGTAATGCTTCAATTAAACAAAATAAAGGTTAAATTATTAATTAAACAATCAATCAAACACCAATTTAAGGGTATATTTTACGTTAAAAATAACGTAAAATTGGCATTCATTAGGCGCCACAATAACATGACGATTCTTGGTTGGTTACGGAAGTCTGAGTATTAATATTGCTGATTTTGTTCTTCGGATTGATGATTTTAGGAATGATTTGAAGGAACATTATTCATAAGGCAACAAGTTCCTTATTGTTGATTTCCAAGAAGAACTCTTCAATTACAAACAAGGAGACTCCATTGTTTCAGAATACTTCACAAGATTACGATTGATTTGGGAAGAACTTGAGGTGTTTCAACCTTTGCCTCAAAGTAAATGTGTTATCCCATTCAATTATGGTGTCATTACTCATGTACGCATTTATCAACATACTCACTATGTTATCTGATTTTTGCGAGTGAGAGTATTCTACTATGCACTATTAGATCATCCTTATGGACCCCTTTCATCACTAAACTTTTTCCCTCATTGTTCAACAAAAACATGAGGTTGGCGGGCCTATCCTTTATGACTCTTATGAGCCAAAAATGTTGATGAACACAGTTTCTTATTTTTCACCAAGACCTCTCATTCATGTTGGTTCAAGAAACCATGGTAGAGGTCATGGCAATGGTGGTTGTGGTTATACTAGAAAGGCTAGTTGAGGTAATAAGAATAAAATTTACACACACTGTGGACAAGAGAATCACACGGTAGATACCTATTATTTTTTGTATGGTTTTCCACCTAGTTACAAATCCAGACAAGGAATTTCCAACTAATCTACAAATCTTGCCAACACCGAATCTAGTAATACTTAAGAAGGTCTTTATGTTTATACTCATTTATGCGATTACAAGCCTCTATTCACTCAAGAATAATATGACAACATCCTGTCATTAATTCAAAACTTATCTGAGAATCATTCTTTCAATCATGTCAATACCACTGTAGTCAATTCCACTTGTTCAAAAAACACAGGTTAGACACAAGGGCCACAGGCCATATCTATAACAACAAAAACCCTTCTCATGTTATTTACAAAATTCCTCTTATATCCTTGTTTTATTACCTAATGGTGATTGAATTTTTGTTAAGTTTGTTGGCTCTATTTCTATCTCTTCTTCTCTTACTTTAAACAATGTTTTATTCATTCCTTTTTTCAATGTTAATCTCATTTCCAGTTTTTAGTTGACTCTTGTTTATAATTGAATTACACTTTTCATTTTGTTTAGGTTATGCCTTGGAGAATGATTGGTATAGTTTAAAAATCCAACAATCTTTATTAATTGCAATCCTTCAACACCTACTCTACTAATAAAGATATATACTTATAAAGCTAAACATTAATGTCAAAATTTTTACTTTCAATGTTCATATAGTGATATGTTTCAATTGGTTAAGTTATGGCATTTTATGTTGGGTCACTTATCACATGAATGTATCAAGTTTATTTTTTCTCAATACAAAGATGTTTGTAATAATGATTTTGATCCCTATGACATTTGCCATTACACCAAGCAAAAGAAACTTCCCTTTCAACTTAGTAATACACTAAATCCATTAAGTTCTTTCAAATCTTGATGCAACATATAGGGACCTATTAGTTATCCATCTATAAAGGTTATAAATACTTCTTAACCCTTATGGATGACTTTACTCAATTTACATGGGTTTGTCTAATGAGAATTAAGGCTGAAACTATAACTTTGTTGAAATAGTTCATTATTTTAATTAAAAATCAATTTGAAATTAATTTAAAAATTTTAAGAAGCGACAATGGACCTGAGTTCTTGATGCATGAGTTTTTCCATGAAAAGGGTACTATGCATCAAACAAGTTGTATGATTACCCCAAAACAAAATGGCATTATTGAAAGAAAACATCAAAATATCCTTAATGGTACTAAAGCTTTAGTTTTTCAACCAAATTTACCAACTTGTTTGTGGTCTTATGTGTTGGGGAATCCCACAAGGTTAGGCAGCGAAAACACATAGGATTTCCCATTGAAAATTGCAAACTTCATATTTCAAAGCAAACGATAATAATTTTAAAATTTTGTTTTTGGATTACCTCTTATAGACGCGAAATGAGATGGTCTATTGAAGTTATCTTAGCTTTGTTCTTAGGAGTTCACGGGAGCACTCCCATCAAAAATTGCACCTTCAAATGCTAGTTCAATAGTTTGATAATCTGCAATCCCCATAACTCTTATGAGCATATGTGTAAATCTATTATAAGTATCTCACGCTCTATTTATAGGCTTTGGTATGACCTATTGAGCTATCTTTGATTATTTTAGTCTGACTAAAAGAAAACTATTCTCTAGTGGGCTTACTCTATGTGTGTGACTGATAGAAGGTCCATGACAAGCATATCACTAATCATTGTAGTATATGAATTTGATTCAGATATCGTTCTACTGAGGGTTATTACAATTCAAGATTATTAGTTTAGAACGATATTAGGCGTAAATATAAAATAACAAACGTATTCATGATTTGGAAATTAAAATTAATTAACACTACTTATAACTATAAAAATAGCCAATTATATATTGAAGGAAATCACTTAAAAGAGATCTGGGATTGGATTTCATCTATCTCCCTTGATCATACCCTGCATATATATATATATATATATATATATATATATATATACATGACTTTCTATTAGAACCAAGTCTGGTTTGCAAAGGACTTTGGAAATATTGGTTATCATTTAAAGACCCAGGATTTGTTAATAATACACATCAAGGCATTTAATTAAATAAAGTCTGCCTACATGTCATCTAACTACTCAAATTGAGTGTTTTAGGTTCACTAGTGCAAAAAAGGTCTTTAATCATGGTTAAAAAAGGCTTTTAATCACGGTTGAACAACCGTGATTGTTCTGGGCGTGATTGTATATCAGGACATTTAATTACGGGTCAGAACCGTGGTTATATCCACTTTTAATCACGGTTGTTTGAACCGTGATTAAAAGTGGCTATAACCACGGTTGCCTAACAACCGTGATTAAATGTACTGGACCAAAAAAAAATTAAAAATCGTGGTTATCATCTTCACCATTCAGAAATAGCAAGAACACAATGAACACCAACACCAGAAATAAGAACGCAGCAAGAACGCAAGAAACAAAAACAGAAGAAAAGTAAATGAATGAAAATCAGAATAACCACAAGAAACAAGAAACAAGAATGCTACTACAACAAAGGAATGAGAAGAACTACAACAAAGGAACGAGAAGAACACAGAGTAAAATGAAGAACACATAGCAAAACGAAGAACACAAGTATAAATCTAAAACGTAAACCTGTAAATAATCAATGGCGTACGATGGGAAACTTGTAAATGGCAACAGAAAAATAGTGAGAACTCACATAATAAACAAATCTAGAACGTAAATAATGAAATGTAAATGGCAACATGAAAACAGAGAAGAGAAACCTTACAGAGAAGAGGAGAGAAAAGAGAGTTAGACTAAGGCGCGTGACACGCTGTCGTTGTTGGGTCAAATAAAAAGTTAAATTAATATAGTATAAGGTGAACAACCTTAGTCGTCTCTCGAGGACCTTAGTTCAATTAGTTACACTCAATTTAGTTATAATAAAGGGGGGGTTTGTGTTGAGATTGAAAGGAAAATTAAGTGATTATATAATAGTGCAAAAAGTAAATTTATGAGTAAGAATAATCAAATTTAGAAATAACCAACCCAAGGAATTAATAAATCTTTTAGTTAACTAATAATTGATCACAAATATGATTAAATATAATTAATTTCTCAACCTTGAATCATTTGGAATCCCTAAATGATTATATTCTAGAAAATCTTCTAGAATTGAATTAATGAACTAATAAGAATAATCAATCGATATATTCTTATTAATTACTAAAATAACTTTAAAACCATAATTTGATTGAGTTAAGAAACTAAATAGAAATCTCTTATTTAGTAACTTAATCTTTGTTCTCAAATTGATTATTGATTAACCAACCAACATCAGTTTAAATTATAGATTGTTTAATTATATACCAATCGGTTATACACTTAAATAATCTACCATCATAAGTGCTTGAGAAACAAAGAAAAGTAATTATCTTCAATGAAAATATTAAGAGCAAGAACTCAAAGTTAACATAAAGAAAAATTAAATTCCTTGAGTTGATTTTAAAAGATTAAGCTTCCATGACAATTTTTAACAATGAAAGCTAATATTAAATTTACTAAAACTTTGATTATAAAAGTAAATAATAAATAATAAAATTAACTTACTTGATATTGAGGAAGGGAAATGAAAACCATAACTTGAAGGATGGAATATAGAACAAGGAGATAAAGCAAAAGAAAGAACTAAAACTTAAGAAGCTAAAACAAAGATATAGAATTATAATGGAAACTAAAGCATGTATTTCTTATGTATTTCTTGTGTATCTCCCTTACAACTTCAAGCATCTATTTATAGGCAAGATATGATGATACTATACATTCATTTTCTGATTATTAATGCATTTTTTCAACATTGGTGGGCTTGAAATTACAATAATTCAAAAGAAGATAATGGTAGGTGTTGAAATTCATTCTCCTCTTTATCTTCTCCACCTTGCGAGTCCAATATGACCTTCTAGATGGCCGAATTTTGAAAAACCTTCAACATGAAAGTTGTAGATATCTGTCTTATTGAGAATTTGGCGCAATAATCAGGTCATTTGGACATCTAGAGCTCCAGATATGTGTATTTTGGTGAACTATGTCAATGCTGGTGGGACACATGAGGGCTGATTGATTCAAGCTCCATTTCTTTATTTTTTTCAGATGCAAAATAACCAAATTTGATCATCATGATGTAGCCCTCTGTCTTAGCTTTCCATGGGCTCCAAGATTAGCCCATTTGGATCACAAAAGCCCAAGTTATGGCCAAAATAAGGCAAGATACTCAAGATACATACAAAAAACGAAAATTGAAACATATATACATAATACTTCAATTTAACTAAACAACATAAAACTTAATTAAAATACTATTATTAAACATAGTAATTATATGATAAACCCCAAGTGTAAAACTATAAGAAGTGTATTAAAATTGATTTATCAAATTCCCCCACACTTAAGCTTTTGCACTCCAGGGCAAAACCAAACCAAAAACTAAAATGAGAAACAACAGAAAAAGGTTTTTTTTTTCAAATTGATTTTTTTTTTGAAGTCTAAAATAATAAGTAATACACATCATCCCTTATATCAAGAGGTCATGATAAGTGTGAATAAGAAGCATTACATACTAGTTTCACAAATTGAGTGATCAAATCAAAGAGTGGATGAAAATGTGATAGATGTTCTCTTTATGCTCTCTATATCTCAATTGTTTGGGTTTGTGTATACTCTCAGAAATCACCCAAATAAATTAGCACTACTATAGGCTTGACAAATTTCTAATTTTCATATTTGAACACATATGCATGCAGAGATCAAAAGGACTTTATTAAGGTTGTAATGGGGCCAAGGTGATATAGGGTGGATAAAATGAAATAGTATGGCTAAACTTAGGGTTGAAAAAGAGCAATGGAGTAAGTGATTTAGTGATTGTAGAAGTACATTTTGAAACTCAATACTTAGCAAAATGAAACGTGATGGAGGATAAAACATGAGAATAAATCCTCCTGATTATTTTCATACATATATTCATCACTTCTTCTTTTTCTTCTTTTTTTCTCTTTTTTTTATTATTTTTTTACTTTCTTTTTGAACAATGAAACAACAACATATATATCTTGGGTACATTTCCACAATCATCAAGAATCTTTATTCATAGTAATTCCAAAACTCCTAATCAATTCCTAAGCAAAGGTGATCATGTTTTTTTTGGGCTATTGGCAAATTATGTGTGAATCAAGAAATGGATATAGGCTCAACGTGGGTAACAATGGAAAGTATGTAAGGTAAGGCATATGGCTAGTGGCTAGTTAAAAAAATGGCCTTAATCACATCAAAGCAAACACATGGAACATAATACATCAAAAAGAAACAAGTCAAGTTCTAGAGTACTAATAAATAAGGGTTAATCAAGAAAAAGGAAAGATGGCATAATATGATCCATCCAATTAAGCTCAAAATCTCACCGAGGGTGGTCAATCTATCACAATTCATATACAATTTGATCTTCACAAACAACTTATTAAATTAATATGCAAGGAAATTATTCACAACATGTCATGAAATATTAGACAAGGGTGATGCAATTACTCATTACTTAGACAATTTTTTTTTTAAAAAAACAAATTTAGTGAAAAGCATGTAGAATTTAAAATAAAAAAAACTGGAAATGATGATTTTTTTTTTGTGAACAAGAAACAAAAAAAAAATAAATCATAACCAAATATTGGTGTCAAGATCTGGTTCCTTATGCTTCTTGCTCTGTACTTTTTTTTAAGGGCGCTTAGTAACGAAGATACCTACAACAAATTGGTCAGTTCAATTGCATGTGAAATGATTAGTATAACTGAACAATTTGATTGTGTCATACAACCTAGTTTCATAGGCCTTGTGTTAGAACCCATAAGAAAAATATCATCAACACAACCATGAGTAGCATCAAGAGCAATAACATACATCTTAATTCATTCGTATGCCTATAGAAAGACTCTGCTATATCATCCATTAAGAGAAAATAAAGAACCTGATGATTGACTAGTGGTGAGGTGTGGCTCCGCTCTGAAAGAAAAGGATGAAGGCAAAATGTGGCGGCTGAAGAATGATGAAGATGATGTTTATGGTTGCAGAATGGTTGATGTCGAATAGAAATGATTCGGGAGAAGGTAAAGGCAAAGGTGCGGCACTAAAGTAAATATAGTGACTATGTGTGTGCGTGTGTTTTTATTTTTATTTTTATTTTTTTATTTTTTTATATTTATTTTTTTTTTTGAAAAATGGTTTTAATAAGGAAGGTGAAACGATTGTGGTTATCCGAGTGAGATTTGTTATGAGGATGCGTCTCAAGAGTTTGAACTCTTTACTCAGCCCATCCCAACAAAAGTACTCATGAAAGAAAAAAAAAGAAAAAATAAATTATTTTTTTATTTTAAAAAAATTAAACAAAAGTGATACTGACACTATATAATGAAGGATACGTCTCAAGACTTTGGTTCTCAAAGATGCATCTTTATGACTTTAGATACAACTTTCCCAAATTAATCTTTACTCTGTCTATCCCTCACAAAAAAAAATAATAAAATATATATATATAACTCAGACCCCCCACACTTATTCAAGACATTGTCCTCAGTGTCTTATATGATTTTCACAGTCTATTTTTTTTTCTTTTTCTTTTTCTTTTTTTTTATGATTTTTTTTTAAAATATAGATAAAGGTGAGAAAGAAGTTATAACCGAAGGGTGGTGTCTGGTTCTGGATTCTTTCGCTTGTGTGTGTGATCCTTATCTTGCTTCAAGAGGGGTTGAGGTTGGGGTAAAAAGCTCTGCAAAATATCAATTAATTCATCTGCATCTGATGAAGCATGAATGAATGATCGATCATCTTGAGTTATAAGGCCCTGTTCCACAGCTTTATCTAAAAACATTAACAAACTGTCATAAAAACTATTAATATTTAATAATCCTAATGGCTTTTTATGAAAGTTCATGCTACACCATGATAAAATGCAAAATATTTCCTCAAAAGTACTAAAACCTCCAGGAAGTGCGATAAAGGCTTCAGCACCTATAACCATACGAGCCATTCGTTGATAGAGGCTTGTAACTTTTACCTCAGTTCCTACAGCAATATTTGGTGTAATACCAACATGATGTAGGATGATACTAGAGACGTTGCTTCCTTTAACTAGTGCAGATAGTGCCATGGAGCCTCTCAAACCCTGTACTCCTCCTCTATACAAGACCTTTATTTCTTTCGCAGCCAATAGTTTTCCCAACTTAGTAGCTGCTATTAGGTACTCCTTACAATTACCATTGTTGGATCCACCAAACATACAAATGGATTTGATATTTTTCATCTTTTTTTTGTGTTTTCCATATAGAGTTATGCGCCCTTATATAGATAAAAACTGAGATGAAATAATTGATGAAAGATAAAAAGTTTACATAATTATTATTATATAAAAATAAATGACGGTAATGAAGAAATTTGAAAAGACATGATTGAAGAAAATAAAAATAGGTAATTTTAAAAGTCAAAGTAAATTCAGAAAAGTAAAACATTGAAAACAACAGTAAATATGTACAGTAGTTGTGATTATGGCTCACATCTTCCTCTGGTTTTACGTCCAGTAACGGCTTAAACGCCTTCTATGAGTTGAGGTTTTTGCTACCCATCCAGTTTTCTTATAAACTGGCAAACAGGGTCGTTTAACGCCAGATTCCCAAGGCTATAGTTTTTTTTTTTGTTGAATACATAGATCATATAATTTCAGAAGGACTCCTTGAACCATTCCACATGGATGCGTCTCAAGAGTTTGGATTAAGTTATCCAAGTTCTCTTTACTCAGTCCATCCTTTATAAATTTAATTTTGTCCTCCCGATTTATAGATACCATTCCAGGGTTCCTACAACGTGTATCACAATTCCATCTTGCACACTTATGGCAAACTCCCATCCTTTTAGCTCTTCGTTTTTTAGAATAAGAACTACGTCCCATACCTGGTAAATGTTTTATATAGGACTTATGTAATTTACCAGAGAGACGTACCTTTGCTTCAATAAGCCAACGAACATCCTCTGGAATGCCAAAATATGTGAGTAGTTTTAACCTTTGAACTCGAGCTTTGTAAATTTTTACAATCACATCATGTGGAAGTGTAGGGAATCTTTCCTTAAGTTTTGCAAGGGTTTGTTCCATTGTCAGATTACTTTGAAGTTGTGGCTGTTTAGAAAAGAGAGAATAGAAAACGAGGTTAAAGAGAATAGTAAAGATGAAGAAGGTGAAAAGGTGATAGGTTGCCTTCTATCAAGCGCTTGTTTAACGTCACGAGCCTGACGATGACCTTTTAACTACTGCAAGAAAATGTTAATAATGCCAAAACAATAATAGTAATACTGATTAAGATAAGTGTTAGCACCGAAAAGAATGATGATGTAATTAACTGATATCTATTTTTTTTTGTATTTTTTATTTTTTTATTATTTTTATTATTATTTTATAAATATTGTTATTAGGAAAAATTAGTCAAAATATTTGGCATCATACAAATACACCTCCGTATATATGTGCTCTTGGAACCCTTGAAAGAAAGGTTTAAGTCGGTGCCCATTTACCTTGAAAACCTTGTTTGTCGCTTTATCTGAAATTTCAATCACACCATAAGGAAAGATATTAGTTATTTCAAATGGGCCTGCCCATTTAGAGCGAAGCTTACCAGATATGAGCTTTAGACGTGAGTTGTACAATAAAACTTTTTGTCCAATGAAAATTTTTTTTCTCAAGACCTGTTTGTCATGAAAGGATTTGGCTTTTTCTTTATAGGTTTTAGAACTTTCATAAGCTTCCAAACGAATTTCTTCTAGTTCCTGTAGTTGGAGTTTCCTTTCTTTACCGGCCTCGTTTAAGTCCAGGTTACATTGTTTTACTGCCCAATAAGCTTTGTGCTCAATTTCTACAGGTAAGTGACATGATTTTCCAAAAACAATCCTATAGGGGGACATTCCAATAGGTGTTTTATAAGCTGTTCTATAAGCCCAAAGAGCATCTTCTAACCTTTTGCTCCAATCTTTCCTATTTGGTTGTACTGTTTTTTGAAGGATCATTTTTAATTCCCGATTGGACACTTCAGCTTGCCCATTTGTTTGGGGGTGATAAGGTGTTGAAACCTTATGCATAACTCCATATTTTTTAAGAAGGGACTCCATTTTATGGTTGCAAAAATGTGATCCTTGATCACTAATAATGGCTTTAGGAACACCAAACCTGCAAAATATATGTGATTTAACAAAATCTGCAACAACTTTAGAATCATCAGTTCGAGTAGCTTTAGCTTCAACCCATTTAGACACATAATCGACCGCAAGTAGTATATAAACAAAACCAAAAGATACAGGAAAAGGTCCCATGAAATCTATGCCCCAAACATCAAAAGTTTCACAAAATAACATGGGTTGTTGAGGCATCTCATTTCTACGAGATATGTTTCCCATTCTTTGACATCGTTCGCAAGATTTACAAAACGTATATGCGTCATGAAAAATTGTTGGCCAATATAAACCAGATTCTAATACTTTCCTTGCTGTACATTGAGGTCTAAAATGTCCACCACATGCATATGTATGACAAAATGTAAGAATGGAATGAAATTCATTTTCAGGTACACACCTTCTAATGACTTGATCACTACAAAGTTTCCATAAGTAAGGATCATCCCAAACATAGTATTTAGAATCACTTTTTAGTTTTATTATTTGTTGTTTAGATGCATGTATGGGAGTAACAGAAGCAACTAAGTAGTTTACCAAATCAGCAAACCATGGAGTAGAATCATGTATTCCCATAAGTTATTCATCAGGGAAATCATCTCTAATGGAAATTGGGTCAAGTTCTTTTTCAATTCTGCTTAAGTGATCAGCCACCAAATTTTCTGCTCCAATTTTATCCCTAATTTCAATATCAAATTCTTGGAGCAGCAATATCCACCTGATCAATCTTGGTTTTGCATCTGGTTTCTTTAAAAGGAACTTTAATGCTGCATGATCTGAAAATACAACTACTTTTGAACCGAGCAAATAAGATCTAAATTTATCAAGTGCAAACACAATAGCTAGTAGTTCTTTTTCTGTGGTAGTATAGTTTATTTGTGCAGTATCCAAAGTTCGTGAGGCATAGTAAATAACATGTTGTACTTTACCTACTCTTTGAGCAAGAACAGCTCCTAATGCATAATTTGATGCATCACACATAAGTTCAAATGGAAGTGACCAATCTGGTGCCTGGATGATAGGAGTGGTAGTTAAAGCTTTCTTTAAGCAATCAAAAGCCTCTTTACATTTGTCATTAAAGTCAAATGTTATATTTTTTTGTAGTAAGTTAGACAACGGAAGGGCTATCTTACTGAAGTTTTTTATAAACCTTCTATAAAAACCTGCATGACCAAGAAAAGAACGAATATCTCGCACACAAGAGGGATAAGGTAATTGAGAAATTACAGTAATTTTTGCAGGATCTACTTCTATGCCTTTTTTAGATATCACATGGCCTAAAACTATTCCTTCTTCTACCATGAAGTGACATTTCTCATAATTAAGAACAAGGTTAGTTTCAATGCATCTATGTAATACTTTATCTAGACTATTTAAGCAAGCATCAAATGATGAACCATATACTGTGAAATCATCCATAAATACTTCCATGCAATTTTCAAGAAAATCAGCAAAGAAACTAGTCATGCATCGTTGAAAGGTACCAGGGGCATTGCATAAGCCAAAAGGCATCCTCCTATAAGCAAAAGTGCCAAAAGGACATGTAAATGTTATTTTTTCTTGATCTTCTGGTGCAATATAAATTTGGAAGTAACCTGAAAATCCATCTAGAAAGCAGTAATGTGACTTACCTGCCAGTCGTTCCAACATTTGATCAATGAAAGGTAAAGGAAAGTGATCCTTTCGAGTTGCTTTGTTAAGTTTCCTGTAATCAATGCATACTCGCCAACTATTTTGGATTCTGGTAGGAATTAGTTCATCATTTTCATTTTTAACCACTGTGATTCCAGACTTCTTGGGAACCACCTGTACAGGGCTGACCCAAGTGCTATCTGATATAGGGTAAATAATGCCAGCTTGTAATAATTTTGTTACCTCTTTTTTAACTACATCAAGGATTTGGGGATTAAGTCTTCTTTGTGGTTGCCTTACTGGTTTAACTTCTTCCTCTAATAGAATTCTATGCATACACATGGAAGGGCTAATACCTGGGATATCGGCCAAAGTCCAACCAATTGCTTTCTTATGTTTCCTAATAATCTGCAACAACCTTGTTTCTTGATCAACATTTAATTTGTTAGAAATAATCACTGGAAGGTTCTTATCTTCCTCTAAATATGCATACTTTAAATGTTCAGGAAGAGGTTTTAACTCTAACATAGGAGGCTGCATTATTGAAGGAATCAACTTGGTTGAATTTGTCTCAGCAACTTGTACTTTAACATAATCAGATGTATTTGTAACTACTTTAATCAAATTATCATAGTTTGATTCTTTTGAAACAACATCTAGAACTATATTTTCTGTTTTAAGGGAGTTTGGATCATTATTATCATTAAGCAAATATTTCTCAATTTCAGCACACACATTGCATTGATGAGAATCCATGCATGAATCACAAACAAATGAATCATAAAAATCAGACAATACAGGAAAATCAACATCATTAGACAACTTAATAATATTATCCTCAACTAAATCAGTTATTAAGTCAATTTGAAAAATAGAATGATCCTCAGTAGGATGCTTCATAGCATCTAAAATGTTGAATTTAACCATACTATCTCCAAATTCCATAGAAAGTGTTCCTGCATGCACATCTATCTTTGTTCTAGCTGTTTTTAAGAATGGTCTACCTAAAATTATTGGAGCTTTATTGGTGGAATTCTCACTTTCCATATCTAGAACATAAAAATCTACAGGAAAAATTAAATCATTAACTTTAACAAGGACATCTTCAATAATTCCTGCAGGATGTGCAGAGCTTCGATTTGCTAATTGTATAACCACACCTGTAGTTTGCAAAGGTCCCAGGGAAAGTGAAGTAAATATAGTCATAGGCATAACATTAATAGATGCACCTAAGTCTAGCATGGCATTTTCAAATTTGTTATTGCCTATTATGCATGGAATGGTAAACGTCCCAGGGTCTTTACATTTTTCTGGTATATGTGACAAAGGTTTTTCAATTAATGCAGACACATTTCTACTTATATTAATCCTTTCATTGCCTTTTAGTCTTCTTTTATTAGTGCATAGTTCTTTAAGGAATTTGGCATATCTTGGGATTTGCTTGATGGCTTCTAATAAAGGTATATTTACCTCTACTTTTCTAAATGTTTCCAAGATCTCCTCATCCATTTTCTTATTTTGTATAGATTTTTGTCTTTGTGGAAATGGAAGAGGGATATGTTGCTTATCAGGACCAGCTGCAGAAGGAGGATTTGTAAGAGATATATCATTACTATTATTACTTTAACTATCTAAAACTTCTTCTGCATGTTTTTCTATGACAATAGTATTTTTAGTTTGTTGTTGTTTTTCTGGTCCTTGGATAGCTTTACCAGATCTTAAAGTAATTGCACTTACATTTTTAGGATTGACAATTGTCTGAGCGGGCAACTTATCTGAACCTTGAGACTACAAATGGTTTAAAGATGTAGCCAATTGACCAATCTGATTTTCAAGAGTCTGAATTGTAGCCTCAGTTCTTTTTTAGAAGTTCAGATTATCTACTGACATTTGCTTTATCAATTCCTCCAAATTTGATTTCTCAGTGGAAGGTGCAGCTATTTGTGTAGCTTGTTGTTGTACATGAGGAGGTTGATATGGTCTGCTTGGTCCAGTATTTACCTGAAAAGGTGTATGAGGTTATTGTGAGGAATTACCCCATCTTAAATTAGGGTGATTCCTCCAACCAGGATTATATCTGTTAGAAGAAAGATCATAATTATTTTGTTGTTGTGGCGGTCTGTTATTGTATAAGTTGGCAGCACATACTTGAGGATTTTCATCGGGAATTTTAGCTTCCTGCGGTGAAGGACAACAATCGGTATAATGATCCGATGAAGTACAGATAGAACATACCTTAGCAGGGGTTACAGGTTGTTGTTTTTGAGACACAATAATATTTTTCATAAGTGTTGCTAGTTCAGCAAATTTACTTTCCCATTTTTTATCTCCATCATTAGTAGTTTCAATTTCATGGACTCCTCTAATTACTACAGAATTATTTCTAGTGGCATGTTGTTGAGCATTAGCAGCCATGTTCTCAATTAAAGTTTTTGCTGCATTTGTAGTTTTATTTTGCAAAGCACCACCACTAGCTGCATCAACCAAAGTTCTATCCATTGGATTAAGACCTTCATAGAAATATTGTATGAGAAGTTGATCCGTAATTTGGTGATGGGGACAACTAGCACACAATCCTTTAAATCTTTCCCAGTATTCATAAAGATTTTCCCGGTCATGTTGTCGGATGCCACATATTTCTTTTCTAATTGAGGAAGTTCTTGAAGCGGGGAAAAATTTTTCAAGAAACATTTTCTTTAAGTCATCCCAACTTGTAATAGAGCCAGGAGGAAGGTAAAATAACCAATCCTCAGCGATATCTGCTAGGGAGAAAGGAAAAGCTTTAAGTTTTACATGTTCTTCTGAAACCCCTTCAGGTTTCATGGTAGAGCAAAGGATATGAAATGCTTTTAAGTGTTTATGAGGATCTTCACCTGCACGACCATGAAACTTTGGTAACAAATGAACTAAACCAGTTTTAAGCACAAAAGGAACATCTTCCTCAGGATATAAGATGCATGATGTTTGATTAGTGACATCTGGTGTAGCTAGTTCTTTTAATGTCTTCTCAGCCATGTTATGCAAATACTCAAAAGTTGAAGGTTTAGTTTCACTATTTATGCTATTAGGTAGAGTATTATTATTATTATTATTATTATTATTATTATTATTATTATTATTATTATTATTATTATTATTATTTAATAGTTTCTTAGATGATCTAACTAATTGATGAAATGTTCTATCTATTTCAGGATCAAAAGAATATAGTGGCTCGGGATTAAATCTAGTCATGCACAATACATTTACATATATTGTCACAAAATACTACAACTATATAATAAAAGGAAAAAGTTATCATTTTAATTATGAAATACTTAGAACATATATTTAAAAATTTAAAGATTTTTTATATTTATATTTTTTTCAATAGTTGAAAATGAGATTACTAGAAAATGAATAAGAATATAATAAAGTGGAATTTTTTTTTATTTTTTATATGCTCACATTCAACCAAACCTTAATATCTTCAATACACCTACAAAAAAAATGTAAAATATATTAGATAATTGAATGTAAATAATTAGGACCAAAGGTCCCCGGCAATGGCGCCAAATTTGACACGCTGTCGTTGTCGGGTCAAATAAAAAGTTAAATTAATATAGTATAAGCTGAACAACCTTAGTTGTCTCTCGAGGACCTTAGTTCAATTAGTTACACTCAATTTAGTTATAATAAAGGGGGGGTTTGTGTTGAGATTGAAAGGAAAATTAAGTGATTATATAATAGTGCAAAAAGTAAATTTATGAGTAAGAATAATCAAATTTAGAAACAACCAACCCAAGGAATTAATAAATCTTTTAGTTAACTAATCATTGATCATAAATATGATTAAATATAATTAATTTCTCAACCTTGAATCATTTGGAATCCATAAATGATTATATTCTAGAAAATCTTCTAGAATTGAATTAATGAACTAATAAGAATAATCAATCGATATATTCTTATTAATTACTAAAATAACTTTAAAACCATAATTTGATTGAGTTAAGAAACTAAATAGAAATCTCTTATTTAGTAACTTAATCTTTGTTCTCAAATTGATTATTGATTAACCAACCAACATCAGTTTAGATTATAGATTGTTTAATTATATACCAATCGGTTATACACTTAAATAATCTACCATCATAAGTAAGACGCCCCAAACCCCCAAAAAGAAATAGGGGAAAATTTTTCACGTTTTTGAAAATATTAATAAATTCAATAATTTAAGTGGTGAAGTATTTTTCATCAAACCTCTGGATCTAAAATGAACCACTCCCATATATGAAGATATGAGAGGGTGAAACTAAACGTAAATTTTTCAATCAGAATCAGCGGAAGAATTGTCCAATTTGACTTAATCATTGGCTAATTGATTTTCAAGAGGAGGAGTTTCATAAAAATGTGAAATACACTTATATAATCTCAAGAGCCAAAACACTACTCCTCAATACTTTTAAAATAATATTTAAGGGAGAAATAATGCATAACATTTTAAAATTTATCTTAAAATAACAAAATGAGAATCAGGAGCATACTCGCTCAGGCGCGACTCAAGTCGCTTGAGCGAGCCAGCGTGCACACGCTTGAGCGAACGCTGAGTGACTTTGAGCGAGAGAGAGAAATAAGTATCAGGGCTTAACTCGCTTAAGCGATCCCTGCCTCGCTTGAGCAAGACACGAAAGAATGCTTGAGCGAAGGAGGCGAGACGCTTGAGCGAAGAAGGAAAGTAGCAACAGGGGTCGGTCTCGCTTGAGCGGCCCAAGACTCGCTCGAGCGAGATTGGTCCAGAAACGTTGGGAACTCTCTGGCCGATTTTCGCTTGGGCGAGGCACCACTCGCCTGGGCGAAAATCTTCCAGAATCAACTCTCCTTCTCCCTCGCTTGAGCGCTGCCCTTCACGCCTGGGCGAAAATTGTCCAGAATTAAAACACTGATTCTGTGGCAATCTCGCTTGGGCGAATTGCTTGTCTGCTTGAGCGAATTTGGGGCAGAAACGAATCCCCTGTTCCACAACAATCTCGCTCGGGCGAGATTGCTACTCGCTTGAGCGAGTTCTGCAGAAACTCAGCAGAAAACAAAAATTCAATTGAACAACACACGTACAACATTAATTCCTCCTAATTTGGCCTCACATAAGACCCTATCTCATTTCATTGTGCATGTATCAACTCATACAATAATATAATCTAAAACTACATAAATCCTTTCATTGAATCAAATACCACCAACATCATCATGCTAATATGGATTCCATACATATAATTTAAATTCATCATCAAATCACATGCATTCCCTACATACATCTATCTTCCACATCATTCCACAAGCTCCATAATATAGCATGAAAACACAACATCCATTCATTTAATAAGTTAAGTATTCAGATTCATTCTTTACATCTTTTGGGTCATGAATGAAAATTGTCATTACCCAAACATGTCCAATTTTCTTCCATGACCTCCAAAATTACTAACATTACAAAATTGAGTATATAGACCTCATATACTCTACAAAACAGATTTCATGCCGGCCAAGGCTTACGCATTCCTATCCATATTTTACCTTCTTCATACTCGGCCTCCAAAAGTTGTAGGATTTAAGTTATACCTACATCAACTTTAAAAATGGCAACGGGGAGGTGAGTAACATAATCCAAATGAATCAAAGTCATACATTATGATGAAATACATGTATACTTGCACAATTAGCAATCATTACACCACATCATACATTATATACAATACATCTTACAATTTCAAGTATACATTCACAATATCAATCATTTGGATTGCCAAACACACACATCGGGTTAGTATTCAACTCTTTCCCCTTTCAACTCTCATTCATTTGTTGCCACCAAGGGCTTTCACCTAGGCATATCTCCAGCTATATGCAAATGCTCTTAAAGCTAATGCATATGCACAAGAATTTCTTATCAAACAATGCGGATCCGACTGTGGGAAAATATATCATTAAATCAATTATGGGACAAGCATAGGTGTGCTACTATGCCCCTACTGCAGTAGAAAAATTGTGTACACATATATCTCAATTCAAGCATGCTTATATCTTCATAATTTTACTGGTACCAAACCGCTCTCGCCCATCTGTAGCACTAGTCACACTATGACTTGCGGATCAACATCGTGGCCTCAAATACCACAAGTGCTACGGGCCCCTCCCGAACACACATCGAGAGAGCCGTGTCCCGTCGGACACCGAGGTAATCTCGCTCACCATTGAGCCGCCCGCCCACTGGGCCTGCCACATAGGGTGCCTCGTCACCAAACTATAGACAGCTTCGTGACTCATACACCGAGTCACAGGGGAAAATCATAATACGCTCGTGCACTGAGCCGCCCTCCCACTGGGCCTGCCTAGTGGAACCCCCTAATATTCCACATAAACAGCTATGATATGCCATGGATGCAATGCAAATGCAAATCAAGTGCATCCTCACACTATGCATCCTAGATGCCACTCCACATTTAATCATTCATCACCACTACTTGGTGGATTTCAGTATTCTCATCATTCTTATCCAATCCCAACTTTCTTTGACTTATTCTCATCAATAGTTAGTGGCATACACATTCAATAAATCATACACACATATTTGGGATATTCACATCACAATCTCAATTCACATATGGTTTCAAACCATCATCCTACTCCATTAATATGGTATCATCACATCATTAGTATTATCCCAAACACAATGCCACATGACAATCATCATTCTAAATGCATTCAAATCACACATATCATATCATCCATTCAAACAATTATTACCATAATCACATATACATATTTTCACATCACCAATGGATGAAATCATGCATTTAGAAAAGTTACCCCCTCCTACCTCAAGTGAAGTAGTGATCAACGCGGTTCGATGGTCCCGCTTCGTCAATGGGGTCACTTCCTACATCACAATACATTATACAATCAATTTTCTACTTACTCATTAAGACTTAATTACTCATATATATCAATAAATACTTGCTGTTTTTTATTAGTATAACTCTCAAAACTCTTTTATTTCATTTTATCCACCATAACCACCATGGGTTAGGTGCCACCATTTATTATTATGTACTCAACAACCAACCCTTTCATGGGTTTCTCCATTAATGACTTCCATCAACCAAATATCATCACCATTGGCCCTTATGCATCATAACTCACATTTATTACCAACAATTAATACTCATCAACCTCCATATACATTTTCCCCCAAATTTATGAAGTTAGGGTTTTATAAAATTTCCAACCACCTCCATAAATATTCTTCTCCTTCCAACAATAAATACATCCACTTTATTACTTCTCAAAGGAACCTCATTCTCATACAAACCCACACTAAACTCTTGCATGAAATGCCTTAAATGAACATCCATTCACATGCTTGGTTCCCAAAACTCATATTATCATATAACCATGGCAAAAACCCAAGTATCTAGTGAGTATTTCTTACCTTACACCCAAGAACGAAAATGGGTTCACAAGAGAGAGAGAGCTGCGAAAAATGAAGAGAAAGGAGGAGAAGACAGCAGCCCCACAAGCCTCCTACAAGCTCCCTTCAAACGAAAATGGGGAGGTGTGGAAGATGAGCTCAAGTTGCTAGGGTTTTAGAAGGAGAAATGAGAGAATGGAGAAGATGATGATGGAAAGAAGAAGAAGAAAGTGAAGTGCCTAATTCCATCAGCAAACTCACGTGAATAAGGAAGGGGAAAATGACATTTTCAATTTATTTTTAACCCAACTCATTAAAACTTCATCGTTTTATAACCAACAGGTTCTCAGTTCGGGCTCAATACATCATCTGAAAATTATTCCGAATACATATTCGGATTCCCAATATCATTCTCTACAGCCCTGACCAATATCATCTCATTCTGAGATACTTGGTCTGACACCCATATCTCAACCGGGCTTAATTTCAGTTTAACCGGTCTCCAAAATTTTCTAACAGTTCCCAAAATTATCAATTTAATTATTCTCAATAGTTTGGGACATTAAATACTCCATATACCAATTTCTAATATTTATTCCGGTAATTAATTCTCTATTTAAAATTCGGGATGTTACAATCCACCCCACCAAAAAGAAAATTTCGTCCTCGAAATTTAACTTACCGGATTCGAATGCATCGGGATATCGTTCTCTGATGTCATCTTCGCGTTCCCATGTGAACGTTTCAGTATTTCCATGTTTCCAAGCGACCTCCACCAAAGGTACCAACTTGTTCCGCAATTTCTTCACGGAATGTCCGACAATGCGAACAGAAACAGGAGAAACAGATAGATCATCTCGCACCTCAATCTCGTCCATCGGGATCACGTGTAGTGGATCATAAACATATTTCCTCAACTGCGACACGTAAAACACGTTGTGTAGGTTAGCAAGATGCGGAGGGAGTGCTATCCTATAAGCAACCTCACCAATCCGCTCCAACACCTCGTAAGGTTCGATAAACCTAGGGCTCAATTTCCCACTCTTCAACGCCCTTCCAATGCCTTTATCACGCGAGACCTTCAGAAATACATGGTCACCCACTTGAAACTCAAGGGGTTTATGCCTCTTGTCATAATAACTCTTCTGCCTATCTTGAGCAATCTTCATATTCTCTTGTATCTTTTTAATCTGTTCGGTAGTTTCTTGAATAATTTCCGGTCTTAAGGCCAAGTTTTCACCAACTTCCAGCCAGCACAAGGGGGTTCTACACTTCCTTCCATACAACGCTTCGTAAGGTGCCATACCAATACTGGAATGGAAACTGTTATTGTATGCGAATTCGATCAATGGGAGGAATCTCTCCCAACATCCACCGTGCTCAAGGACATAAGCTCTCAATAGATCCTCCAAGCTTTGTATAGTTCTCTCCGATTGTCCATCGGTTTGAGGGTGATAAGAGGAACTAAGCTTCAACTTAGAACCCAACTCATCATGCAAACGTCCCCAAAACCGAGAAGTAAAACGAGGATCACGGTCGGATATAATACTGGACGGAACACCATGCAGTCTAACAATCTCCTTGATGTATATTTGTGCCAATTTCTCCAAAGGACTCATCATATTTATGGGTAAAAAGTGAGCACATTTTGTCAATCGGTCAACAATCACCCATATAGCATCATTTCCAGCACGGGTTCTGGGTAGTCCAGAAACAAAATCCATAGCTATACTATCCCATTTCCAAACAGGGATCTCCAATGGTCTCAAATAACCAGATGGTCTCTGATGTTCGACCTTTGCCTTTTGACAAACAAGGCAAGATGCTACAAAATCTGCCACATCACGCTTCATACCAGGCCACCAGAAATTCTTCTTCAAATCTTGATACATCTTAGTGGAACCAGGATGAATACTCAATACGCTTTTGTGAGCTTCCTCAAGTACTCGTTTCCGCACATCATCGCTTGAGGGAACATAAATTCGACCTTTGACACGCCAAATACCATCTCGACCTTCTTCTATGAATAAATCCTTCCCTTTTTCTTGTGTCTTTTTCATCTCAATCAAATACTCATCATTGGGTTGTTGCGCCTTCACATATTCAAGAAATTCATTTGCAACCTTCAACATCTCCAACACCATTTTCTTGGAAGTGTAAGTCTCCACGCCCACATTCAAATCTCTAAATTGTTCTATCAACTCCATTTCCTTTGCCATCATCATGGAGACATGCAATGGCTTTCTACTCAATGCATCGGCAACTACATTTGCCTTGCCGGGGTGATACTTCAATTCAAACTCGTAGTCTTTTAGGAACTCCATCCACCGTCTTTGGCGCATATTCAACTCCTTCTGGTCAAACAAGTATTTAAGGCTTTTGTGATCACTAAAGACCACAAACTTAGAGCCATATAAGTAGTGTCGCCACAACTTCAATGCAAACACCACCGCCGCCAATTCAAGATCATGTGTAGGGTAGTTAACCTCATGCGGTCGCAACTGCCTCGACGCATAGGCTATCACACGCTCCTTTTGCATCAATACACACCCAAGACCAAGCTTAGATGCATCGCAATATACCACAAATTCATCCATTAAGTCGGGCAATGCCAACACCGGTGCGGTAGTAAGCCTTAACATCAACTCTTGGAAACTCTCTTCACATTCACGGGTCCACACAAAAGAGTGATTCTTCTGAGTCAACTTCGTTAGTGGCAAAGCCAAACGGGAAAACCCTTCAATAAATCTCCGGTAGTAACCGGCAAGACCAAGAAAACTCCTTATCTCCGTCACGGACGTTGGTCTTTCCCAAGCCATCACAGCTTCAACTTTAGATCTATCCACCGCGACTCCATCATTTGAAATAACATGTCCAAGAAATTGGACCTCAGACAGCCAAAATTCACACTTAGAGAGCTTCGCATACAACTCCTTTTCGCGAAGGGTCGTCAACACAAGACGAAGGTGTCTTTCATGCTCTTCATGACTCTTCGAGTATACCAAATATCATCAATAAACACCACGACAAATTGGTCAAGATATTCATGGAAAATGCGATTCATATAACTCATGAAAATCGCAGGGGCATTCGTCACACCAAATGGCATCACTACGTACTCATAGTGTCCATATCGCGTTCGGAAAACAGTTTTGGGAATATCTTCGGCCTTCACCCGTATTTGGTGATATCCGGAACGCAAATCGATCTTTGAAAACACAACAGCACCCTTCAATTGATCCAAAAGATCGTCAATGCGTGGAAGAGGGTATTTATTCTTAATGGTTAGTTTGTTGAGTTGGCGATAATCAACGCACAACCTCATGCTCCCATCTTTCTTTTTCACTAGCAATATGGGAGCACCCCAAGGAGACACACTTGGGCGAATAAACTCCCGTCCAAGTAATTCTTCCACTTGCTTTTTCAATTCTGTTAACTCTACAGGAGACATTCGATAAGGTGCTCGGGAAACAGGTTCTGCACCCGGAATAAGATCGATAGCAAATTCCACTTCTCGTGGAGGAGGTAATCCGGGAATTTCTTCCGGAAACACATCGGGAAATTCCGAAACAATAGGAATCCCACAAGATTGGGAAACACCATTCCCATCAACCAAACAGAACATCGCGAGAAGTTGAGAGATACCTCGCACATTAAATCCTCCAATATTAGAGGTTGGGAAAATCACCGTCTTACTATGACAATCCACCAAAACCTTGTTGGCGGACAACCAATCCATGCCCAGAATAACATCCAGGTCCTTCATAGGTAAACACACGAGGGATACAACAAATTTTCTACCCTTCAAGTCCATCTCGACATTATCACATCGAGTCACCGATCTTAAGCAAGCACCAGTCGGTGTAGTCACCAATATTGCACCTTTCATCATACTCACAGGCACTCGCAGGCGCCTCACACAATCTTCAGAAATAAAAGAGTGCGTAGCACCCGAATCAAATATCACATTAACAACATTACCATATATTTGGAACTCACTTTGGACAAGGTCTTCAGCTTGTGCAACTTCTTCACCGGTCACTGCAAAGACTCTTCCAGCCATTTGTTGATTAACACCACGATTCGGGCCATTTCGACCACCATTAGCATTACCTCGGCCGTTTCCATTTCCACGACCATTACCACCATTTCGGTTTCCATGTCTTCCACCATTACCGTTTCCATGACCACGGCCTCTAAAAGCACCATAGCCTCCACGGTTTGCATTATCACGCGGTACAACATCTGCAGCATTCAAAGGACAATCAGGGCGGATGTGCCCCGGTTGGTTACACCTATAGCACACCACTGTTTCTTCTTGATTGCAATCTCTAGCCAAATGATTTCCACCACATTTGAAACAACGAAGTCCTTGGCCATCACCTCGGCCACCAACGGCACCATGCCTTCCACCACCACGTCCACCTCTAAAAGAAGAGGACCCACGCATAAATCGTCTATTGTTTTTAAAGTTGCCTTTCTTCTTAAAGCTAGAAGATTGGCCTTTCAACTTGTAATCATGCCCCGAGTAGTTCCTTGGAGCAATATCATTCTCCTCAAAAATTCTACACTTATCCACAAGAGTAGGAAAGCTCCTAATCTCTTGGTGACAAATCGCCTTCTTGATCTCTTGGCGTAGTCCATTCTCAAACTTAACACATTTCGAAACTTCAGTGCCCTCTTGCTGAAAAGGAGGATAAAACACACATAACTCTTCAAATTTCATAGCATACCCTTCAACCGACATGCTGCCTTGCTTGAGTTCCATGAATTCAAGCTCTTTCTTATTTTTGTAACTTGCAGGAAAATATTTCTTAAGAAATTCAGCTTTGAAATTCTCCCAAGTCAAAGGAGTGTGGGCAGCAGTCATACGCCCACGGGTAAGGATCCACCAAGATTCGGCCTCATTCCGAACCATAAACACCGCATATTCTACCTTCTGCGTTTCGGTACATTCCATGCTAGCAAATATCCGTTCCAAGTCACGGATCCAAACATGAGCATCTTCTGGTTTATAGCCTCCATGAAATTCAGAAGGCTTCCGCTTAAGAAATTGGTCAAGACCTTGATTCGGCTGACCAACTGGTTGTTGTTGCTGCGCAAGTATGTCAGCAAAGCGATTGAAGGCCTCAATCATAGCAATTGTATCAGGATTGCGCCTATACGCCATCACTCAATCTATATACAACAACATGAACATAATTAGAAACTTGAAGTTTCTTCACCCAATGTGTATACATATCATTTATCATTAACCTCATTGACATAAGTATCATCATAATGTATTTAATAATTAGAAGGTAAATATGAGAAAGGAATTGCCTGGCCCGGCTTAACAACAATCATTTAATAATCTCATTTCAATGACAACCTTCATAATTCACCCACATAATTCATAAATCAATCAACCACAAGCAACAAACACATGGAAAACATCATTTATAATTGCATCAAGAGCAATGAATGCTCTGATACCAGGTTGAGACGCCCCAAACCCCCAAAAAGAAATAGGGGAAAATTTTTCGCATTTTTGAAAATATTAATAAATTCAATAATTTAAGTGGTGAAGTATTTTTCATCAAACCCCTGGATCTAAAATGAACCACTCCCATATATGAAGATATGAGAGGGTGAAACTAAACGTAAATTTTTCAATCAGAATCAGCGGAAGAATTGTCCAATTTGACTTAATCATTGGCTAATTGATTTTTCAAGAGGAGGAGTTTCATAAAAATGTGAAATACACTTATATAATCTCAAGAGCCAAAACACTACTCCTCAATACTTTTAAAATAATATTTAAGGGAGAAATAATGCATAACATTTTAAAATTTATCTTAAAATAACAAAATGAGAATCAGGAGCATACTCGCTCAGGCGCGACTCAAGTCGCTTGAGCGAGCCAGCGTGCACACGCTTGAGCGAACGCTGAGTGACTTTGAGCGAGAGAGAGAAATAAGTATCAGGGCTTAACTCGCTTAAGCGATCCCTGCCTCGCTTGAGCAAGACACGAAAGAATGCTTGAGCGAAGGAGGCGAGACGCTTGAGCGAAGAAGGAAAGTAGCAACAGGGGTCGGTCTCGCTTGAGCGGCCCAAGACTCGCTCGAGCGAGATTGGTCCAGAAACGTTGGGAACTCTCTGGCCGATTTTCGCTTGGGCGAGGCACCACTCGCCTGGGCGAAAATCTTCCAGAATCAACTCTCCTTCTCCCTCGCTTGAGCGCTGCCCTTCACGCCTGGGCGAAAATTGTCCAGAATTAAAACACTGATTCTGTGGCAATCTCGCTTGGGCGAATTGCTTGTCCGCTTGAGCGAATTTGGGGCAGAAACGAATCCCCTGTTCCACAACAATCTCGCTCGGGCGAGATTGCTACTCGCTTGAGCGAGTTCTGCAGAAACTCAGCAGAAAACAAAAATTCAATTGAACAACACACGTACAACATTAATTCCTCCTAATTTGGCCTCACATAAGACCCTATCTCATTTCATTGTGCATGTATCAACTCATACAATAATATAATCTAAAACTACATAAATCCTTTCATTGAATCAAATACCACCAACATCATCATGCTAATATGGATTCCATACATATAATTTAAATTCATCATCAAATCACATGCATTCCCTACATACATCTATCTTCCACATCATTCCACAAGCTCCATAATATAGCATGAAAACACAACATCCATTCATTTAATAAGTTAAGTATTCAGATTCATTCTTTACATCTTTTGGGTCATGAATGAAAATTGTCATTACCCAAACATGTCCAATTTTCTTCCATGACCTCCAAAATTACTAACATTACAAAATTGAGTATATAGACCTCATATACTCTACAAAACAGATTTCATGCCGGCCAAGGCTTACGCATTCCTATCCATATTTTACCTTCTTCATACTCGGCCTCCAAAAGTTGTAGGATTTAAGTTATACCTACATCAACTTTAAAAATGGCAACGGGGAGGTGAGTAACATAATCCAAATGAATCAAAGTCATACATTATGATGAAATACATGTATACTTGCACAATTAGCAATCATTACACCACATCATACATTATATACAATACATCTTACAATTTCAAGTATACATTCACAATATCAATCATTTGGATTGCCAAACACACACATCGGGTTAGTATTCAACTCTTTCCCCTTTCAACTCTCATTCATCCGTTGCCACCAAGGGTTTTCACCTAGGCATATCTCCAGCTATATGCAAATGCTCTTAAAGCTAATGCATATGCACAAGAATTTCTTATCAAACAATGCGGATCCGACTGTGGGAAAATATATCATTAAATCAATTGTGGGACAAGCATAGGTGTGCTACTATGCCCCTACTGCAGTAGAAAAATTGTGTACACATATATCTCAATTCAAGCATGCTTATATCTTCATAATTTTACTGGTACCAAACCGCTCTCGCCCATCTGTAGCACTAGTCACACTATGACTTGCGGATCAACATCGTGGCCTCAAATACCACAAGTGCTACGGGCCCCTCCCGAACACACATCGAGAGAGCCGTGTCCCGTCGGACACCGAGGTAATCTCGCTCACCATTGAGCCGCCCGCCCACTGGGCCTGCCACATAGGGTGCCTCGTCACCAAACTATAGACAGCTTCGTGACTCATACACCGAGTCACAGGGGAAAATCATAATACGCTCGTGCACTGAGCCGCCCTCCCACTGGGCCTGCCTAGTGGAACCCCCTAATATTCCACATAAACAGCTATGATATGCCATGGATGCAATGCAAATGCAAATCAAGTGCATCCTCACACTATGCATCCTAGATGCCACTCCACATTTAATCATTCATCACCACTACTTGGTGGATTTCAGTATTCTCATCATTCTTATCCAATCCCAACTTTCTTTGACTTATTCTCATCAATAGTTAGTGGCATACACATTCAATAAATCATACACACATATTTGGGATATTCACATCACAATCTCAATTCACATATGGTTTCAAACCATCATCCTACTCCATTAATATGGTATCATCACATCATTAGTATTATCCCAAACACAATGCCACATGACAATCATCATTCTAAATGCATTCAAATCACACATATCATATCATCCATTCAAACAATTATTACCATAATCACATATACATATTTTCACATCACCAATGGATGAAATCATGCATTTAGAAAAGTTACCCCCTCCTACCTCAAGTGAAGTAGTGATCAACGCGGTTCGATGGTCCCGCTTCGTCAATGGGGTCACTTCCTACATCACAATACATTATACAATCAATTTTCTACTTACTCATTAAGACTTAATTACTCATATATATCAATAAATACTTGCTGTTTTTTATTAGTATAACTCTCAAAACTCTTTTATTTCATTTTATCCACCATAACCACCATGGGTTAGGTGCCACCATTTATTATTATGTACTCAACAACCAACCCTTTCATGGGTTTCTCCATTAATGACTTCCATCAACCAAATATCATCACCATTGGCCCTTATGCATCATAACTCACATTTATTACCAACAATTAATACTCATCAACCTCCATATACATTTTCCCCCAAATTTATGAAGTTAGGGTTTCATAAAATTTCCAACCACCTCCATAAATATTCTTCTCCTTCCAACAATAAATACATCCACTTTATTACTTCTCAAAGGAACCTCATTCTCATACAAACCCACACTAAACTCTTGCATGAAATGCCTTAAATGAACATCCATTCACATGCTTGGTTCCCAAAACTCATATTATCATATAACCATGGCAAAAACCCAAGTATCTAGTGAGTATTTCTTACCTTACACCCAAGAACGAAAATGGGTTCACAAGAGAGAGAGAGCTGCGAAAAATGAAGAGAAAGGAGGAGAAGACAGCAGCCCCACAAGCCTCCTACAAGCTCCCTTCAAACGAAAATGGGGAGGTGTGGAAGATGAGCTCAAGTTGCTAGGGTTTTAGAAGGAGAAATGAGAGAATGGAGAAGATGATGATGGAAAGAAGAAGAAGAAAGTGAAGTGCCTAATTCCATCAGCAAACTCACGTGAATAAGGAAGGGGAAAATGACATTTTCAATTTATTTTTAACCCAACTCATTAAAACTTCATCGTTTTATAACCAACAGGTTCTCAGTTCGGGCTCAATACATCATCTGAAAATTATTCCGAATACATATTCGGATTCCCAATATCATTCTCTACAGCCCTGACCAATATCATCTCATTCTGAGATACTTGGTCTGACACCCATATCTCAACCGGGTTTAATTTCAGTTTAACCGGTCTCCAAAATTTTCTAACAGTTCCTAAAATTATCAATTTAATTATTCTCAATAGTTTGGGACATTAAATACTCCATATACCAATTTCTAATATTTATTCCGGTAATTAATTCTCTATTTAAAATTCGGGATGTTACAATAAGTGCTTGAGAAACAAAGAAAAGTAATTATCTTCAATCAAAATATTAAGAGCAAGAACTCAAAGTTAACATAAAGAAAAATTAAATTTCTTGAGTTGATTTTAAAAGATTAAGCTTCCATGATAATTTTTAACAACGAAAGCTAATATTAAATTTACTAAAACTTTGATTATAAAAGTAAATAATAAATAATAAAATTAACTTACTTGATATTGAGGAAGGGAAATGAAAACCATAACTTGAAGGATGGAATATAGAACAAGGAGATAAAGCAAAAGAAAGAACTAAAACTTAAGAAGCTAAAACAAAGATATAGAATTATAATGGAAACTAAAGCATGTATTTCTTATGTATTTCTTGTGTATCTCCCTTACAACTTCAAGCATCTATTTATAGGCAAGATATGATGATACTATACATTCATTTTCTGATTATTAATGCATTTTTTCAACATTGGTAGGCTTGAAATTACAATAATTCAAAAGAAGATAATGGTAGGTGTTGAAATTCATTCTCCTCTTTATCTTCTCCACCTTGCAAGTCCAATATGACCTTCTAGATGGCCGAATTTTGAAAAACCTTCAACATGAAAGTTGTAGATCTCTGTCTTATTGAGAATTTTGCGCATGAATCAGGTCATTTGGACATCTAGAGCTCCAGATATGTGTATTTTGGTGAACTATGTCAATGCTGGTGGGACACATGAGGGCTGATTGATTCAAGCTCCATTTCTTTATTTTTTTCAGATGCAAAATAACCAAATTTGATCATCATGATGTAGCCCTCTGTCTTAGCTTTCCATGGGCTCCAAGATTAGCCCATTTGGATCACAAAAGCCCAAGTTATGGCCAAAATAAGGCAAGATACTCAAGATACATACAAAAAACGAAAATTGAAACATATATACATAATACTTCAATTTAACTAAACAACATAAAACTTAATTAAAATACTATTATTAAACATAGTAATTATATGATAAACCCCAAGTGTAAAACTATAAGAAGTGTATTAAAATTGATTTATCAAATTCCCCCACACTTAAGCTTTTGCACTCCAGGGCAAAACCAAACCAAAAACTAAAATGAGAAACAACAGAAAAAGGTTTTTTTTTTCAAATTGATTTTTTTTTTGAAGTCTAAAATAATAAGTAATATACCAATCGGTTATACACTTAAATAATCTACCATCATAAGTGCTTGAGAAACAAAGAAAAGTAATTATCTTCAATGAAAATATTAAGAGCAAGAACTCAAAGTTAACATAAAGAAAAATTAAATTCCTTGAGTTGATTTTAAAAGATTAAGCTTCCATGACAATTTTTAACAATGAAAGCTAATATTAAATTTACTAAAACTTTGATTATAAAAGTAAATAATAAATAATAAAATTAACTTACTTGATATTGAGGAAGGGAAATGAAAACCATAACTTGAAGGATGGAATATAGAACAAGGAGATAAAGCAAAAGAAAGAACTAAAACTTAAGAAGCTAAAACAAAGATATAGAATTATAATGGAAACTAAAGCATGTATTTCTTATGTATTTCTTGTGTATCTCCCTTACAACTTCAAGCATCTATTTATAGGCAAGATATGATGATACTATACATTCATTTTCTGATTATTAATGCATTTTTTCAACATTGGTGGGCTTGAAATTACAATAATTCAAAAGAAGATAATGGTAGGTGTTGAAATTCATTCTCCTCTTTATCTTCTCCACCTTGCAAGTCCAATATGACCTTCTAGATGGCCGAATTTTGAAAAACCTTCAACATGAAAGTTGTAGATCTCTGTCTTATTGAGAATTTTGCGCATGAATCAGGTCATTTGGACATCTAGAGCTTCAGATATGTGTATTTTGGTGAACTATGTCAATGCTGGTGGGACACATGAGGGCTGATTGATTCAAGCTCCATTTCTTTATTTTTTTCAGATGTAAAATAACCAAATTTGATCATCATGATGTATCCCTCTGTCTTAGCTTTCCATGGGCTCCAAGATTAGCCTATTTGGATCACAAAAGCCCAAGTTATGGCCAAAATAAGGCAAGATACTCAAGATACATACAAAAAACGAAAATTGAAACATATATACATAATACTTCAATTTAACTAAACAACATAAAACTTAATTAAAATACTATTATTAAACATAGTAATTATATAATAAACCCCAAGTGTAAAACTATAAAAAGTGTATTAAAATTGATTTATCAGTGCGCTCGTGAAATTACGAAATTTAAAACGAAAAGGAAGATATAATCACGGTTACACAAGGACCCGTGGTTATATGTATGACCTATAACCACGGTTATGCTAGTACCCGTGGTTATATGTATGACCTATAACCATGGTTACTCCAGGACCCGTGGTTATTGTGAGTTGGAATGAATGCGGATTTTTTTTCTACCCCAAAATCATATGCAGCAATAAGGATTCTGATGAGTTTTCTAGCTCAAGTTATGCTTGTTTGAAGTTTGCCAATTTTTGTCGTCGCAAAATTTTTGTATCTCTCACTCAAAAATTGATTTTTCAAAAATTCTAACTCGAATAGCTAATAAGTACCAAAAGAAGTCATGACGCAAAAAATCAGATCAAAATTCCATGTTTTTCTATTTTTTTGGATTTTTCTAAAAATAAGGTGAATAATATATGAATAATATATGAATTTCAAAATCAGATCAAAATTCCCAAAAATTTCAAAAATGTCATCTCGTTTTGACATATAACCACGGTTGTCAAACAACCGTGGTTATAGACACTTTTAATCACGGTTGCCTAACAACTGTGATTAAACGTTTTCCCAAAAATTTCAAAAATACCATCTCATTTTGACATATAACCACGATTGTCAAACAACCGTGATTATAGAGACTTTTAATCACGGTTGCCTAACAACCGTGATTAAAAGTTTTCCCAAAAATTTCAAAAATGCCACCGCGTCATTTTTAATCACGGATCCACATTAATCCGTGATTATACCCCGTGGTTGTATCCATTTTTTGCACTAGTGGTTATAAGTCTATGATGCATATATTATAAAAGGAAGGGGGAGTCCATCATTAAAAGTCTGTCTTGAGTTATACAAAATACTTCAAAACAAGTATGTGTGAGACTAAAACAGTTTACATACAAGTCTATCCTAAGAAAATTATGGATCAAGACAATTTTCAAAAAGAGTCTGATTCAAGTGTGCTCTTTAGACCTTTGGACTGCTGAGTTTTGCCCCTTATACACATTTATTCTCAGAACTTAGCATGCACACTTTCTTCAAGACACCAGACGTCAGACTTTTAAAGCACAAGAACGTTACTCTGAATTTCGCATCAATCAACACAAGGATATTTTTTTAAGATGCCCAGAGCTAGATTCTTTTCAAGCTAGACTGCTCTTATCACTAAAAAAGGAAAGAAGACAAGCTAGTGTAAGAATAAATGATCGTATGGAGAAGAAGTTGAGGAAGCTACTTTGCGCAGATCAAAAAGCTGGTGAAGATCAGTACTTGCATTAGAAAGCATCAAAAAGCCAACCATACCTATTTCTGTACGAGTTCATGATAGAAGAAAGACTACAAAAGGAATTTTGCTTTGAAGCACTCGAGGAACTCCATTTCAATGCAAGTTTTGAAGATCCTCGATTCAGACCTTTTGTCTTCTTCTCATTTAGAGTCTACAAGATTCAAACAGCTACCTCTCTTCAACAGATCATCAACGATTATTTTTATTGACCTATAAATATAAAGAGAAATCAAACTTTGAAGAAGTTAACCAGTTAACAAGACTCAGGCGTGAAAGCATTAATCTACAAGTAATCAACTTAAAGCTTTCTTCTCAAAAGTAAAGACTTTCCTCGTATCTCTACTTCTTCCAGACTTAGTCTTTGTTTTTCTACTTAGTGTATCTATACTTTAAGATTCATTATCTTGTACACTAAGTTATCGGAAACACAAACACACTCTCAAATCACAACCCATGTCAAAATCTGATGTGTTGTCAGTTTTAGTTTCTGTGGGAAACACTATTTGGCCTAAAGAGGCTTTTGAAAAAATACTTGGGTTTGACCTAAGAGTGATTGGAGTCAAGAATACTTGAGGCATGGGTTATGTTGAGTTGTGTGAAAATACATTTTTACATAGTGAAAATCCGTCAAGTCGGAAGGTATCGGATGTAGCTTTTGCATTAGAAGTGAACTAATATAAATCTATTGTGTGCTATCTCTCTTTCCCTTATCTCTTAAAGTATGATTCAAAAGTCTATTATGTTTATCGTTTGTAATAATTTAAGTTCTACGTAAAAAAAGTCTTAGACCTATTCAACCCCCTTCTAAGTGTAACACTGAACCATCACTTTCGAATCCATTATCATTGATGCAGCACTCATAAAACATTCATATCATCCCTCGACTATGAAATCTATAAGAAAACTTCTAAAACATTGATTCCTCAATCATTCTAAGAAATTTTCCAGCATTACGAACAAATGTTAAAAGCATTCAATACGTTGGAAGTTATTCCTAACAACACAACATATCAAGTACTTCATTCAGATCGTTTTCAAGAATCATTTTCTAATAACTCAAGAGACACTAAATCAAGATGTTATTGATCAGATAGAATCAAGCATTAAACATAGAATGAAATGTCAAATATTAATAGAATAAAAGTACCATATATATAAAGAGCCAAGGTATGTCGGGTTTGAATCGATTACATCCAATCCCAAAAAGAATTTGGCTACACATGGTAGCCATTACAAACGGTAAGAATGAAGAAAAGATGAAGAAAACAACATCTGCAGTCTTCTACGTTGATTCCTTGAAGCGTGGAGGTCGTATTCTCTCTCTAGAAAGCTAAGCATTCTTTCCTCTAATGTTATTTTCCCTTATATATGTTGAATCTCGCTTAAGAGAGCCTTCACCCAAGAGAGATACCTTTCTTCAGCCTGAAGGGTTCATTAACAACAGCTCTAATCTTCGTGATCTTGCTCAAGTAAGAAAATTATCGCTTAAGCAAGACAAAATTTTTACTTTATGCCTATTTTTGCTTAAGCGGGCAAAGCCTCACTTAAGCAACATATGTTTTTTACTCTTTGTTTGTTTTGAGCGAGTAAGGTTTCGTTCAAGCAAAATTTCCCTACTCAAAATTTTTCCCTTGTTTCTCTCTCACTTAAGTGAGAGTGTGCCTTGCTCAAGCGAGAGGCTTCAAGACCCAACATCCAACACTTTTAAGGCCATTACTTGAATTTTTTTTACTTTCCTTAATCCTTTCTTCATCACTTCCTCTTTTTCCTACAATTTGCGGGATTAATGACAATTAAATTCACAAGCCTAGGCATGCTCATTTAGATTCAAAATATCACTTTTTTATTGCAAAATTATTATCTAAATGAATATAGTCACATTAAAATTATCCATGTAACATATAAATTTTCATGCCTAATAGACATTTATCAATGACCTTATAGGCAAATACTCAATCATATTAATAATAAAACCTTCTTTTATTAACACAAAATAAAAGTGATATCTAGCAATGCATCATTATATCTTAATATTATTTAACGTCGACATAATCAATAAGTGATAACCATTTTATATGTTTATTCCCTTTGTCACGATATCTAATTGGCCCAATGCATGGTCATCACTATATTTATTGGCCCAATTCATTTTACTTAATACTGGGATAAACTTACTTTAATAAATATCTAATATTTATTCTTCCTAGGATAGTATTTCTCCAATCTCACTCCATCAAGTGGCCTATAAATATCACTTTCGTCACATATGAGAGACAAATCTCATCTATATCACTCATGTCCCTTTGCATGGTTTGTTCATTACCCAATTGTAACCTTTATGATCACCTTGTTATAGATGATGTTTGATTGTATGAAAATAATAAACTCCCCACATAGGAGTCATAATGACTTTAGGTCGAAGGGCTACAAATATCGTTATCACATCGAGAACTGTTTATAATACTCATGTAACAATCCATGAAACATTCTCTTGGCGGGTCCATCTAGTATATTATTACTCATAATGTGTACCCTATTAAGACTTAATATTGTCCATATCTATGATCTGTGAGATCAGATAGTCAATACAACCATACATAATTCTTTATGTATTTATATGTCCTCATATAAATATTTGACTAGCGACATTTTAGGAATAGTTCTTATATGACCTACTATTCTAAGAATAAAGAAGTTTAGAACATTTTTAAAACTGAAACTTATTTTATTGATAAACGTAATGATACAATGAAAAAATATAATAGCTCATAGTGCATACACCAAAACTTATGTTGTAAAACATATTGTGCATCTGATAAATAGAATATCAACCCTTCTTTCACAAAATAAATCTCCTTATGAAAGGCTTTACAATAAACCCCCTAACTTCCCATTCAAATTGTTCTTCTTCCTTTTCTTCTTTTTGCTAAAATATTTCTTCTATTTGTGAACCTCAACGTTATTGTGAGGCAATTAAATCTTAGTATTGAAAAGATTCCATGCTCTTGAATTGAACCAGACTTGGTCTGTGGTAAATCTGCCTTAAGGTAAATGCCCTGTTGGATATAAGTGGGTTTACAAGACTAAATACAAGACGAATGGTTCCATTGATAGATATATGGCCTAGTTGGTTACAAAGGGTTATACTCAAATAGAGGGGCTTGATTATTTTGAAACCTTTTCGCCTATTGTTAAACTACCCACTGTAAGATTCCTTTTAGCTTTGGCAGTTGGATACTTCATCAATTCGACATCAAGCATGTATTTCTTCATGGTGATCTAGATGAAGAAATATACATGAAGCCGCCTCTAGGTCTTCTTCCTTGTACCTCCACACAAGTATGTAAACTTTACAAGTCTCTTCATGGTCTTAAACAAGCCAGTCGCCAATGGAACTCCAAGCTTACTTCCATACTTCTTTCTTTAGGTTATGTTCAAAGTCATGTTGATTACTCTCTGTTTATCAAGAATCTTGATACTTCCATCACAGTTTTACTAGTTTTTGTTGATGATGTCTCATAGTTAACGATTCCATGTTTGAAATTAACTCAGTCAAATAGCACTTGCATCAAGTTTTTAGTATTAAGGATATAGGTCCTCTCATATTTTTTGTCCTAGAAGCTGCTTGATCAAATCAAGGAATAGCCTTAAACTAGAGAAAATATTGCTTAGATCCTCTAGGAAATACTATAGTTTTATTGGAAACAGACCTTCCTTTTCTCCCATGGACCCTTCTTCCAACCTCATGGATGATTCAGGTGATTTATTGGAAGATCCTACTAAACAGAGGAGACTCATTGGTCGCTTGTTATATCTTACTACAACTCAGCTTGATATTAGTTTTGTTGCTCAATAGCTTAGTCAATTCGTTCCCCAACCTCGAGTGCATCGAGTATTAAGGTACTTGAAGTCTTCTCCTGGCCTTGGTCTTTTCTTCTCGAGCTCTAATGATTTCAAAATCAGAAGGTTTTCTGACCTTGATTAGGCTAATATAAACTATTTGTACTTTTTTGGCTCCTCTGTTATTTTTTGGAAGTCAAAGAAATAGTCTACCATATCTAGATCATCCTTTAAAGCCAAATACAGAGCTCTTGCTTCCCTGTCTTATGAATGACCAAACATATTAAAGTTAATTGTCATTTTAGGTGGAGGTTGTGGTAAACTTTTTTTGTGTATGATAAACTCATGCCTTTTGACCTGCTATAGCAGGTATAATTATATTTTTAACATTTAGCATATAATTCATGTATTTGTTATATATTAATTATTAATTATACCATCAACACATCCTCTTCTCCATACAACCATCAAAATTGTACCACCAAACCTGCATAAAGCTAACACTAGACCAATAATTCAAACTCTTGAAACACAGACTCAAAAAATCATATTGAGTGATCCAAATTTATCCATGAATTTTTCATACTTTATTCATACCCATAATTCCAAATAGCCTAGATTTCCACCATATCCTTATGCATTAACATAAACTCCTTCCTTCACAAGGAAATAAAATCTCATAAATTCCACTATACAATCTTAGTCAAGCCCAAATGTTCCAAAATCTTAGCATGTCGAATTGTAGGTTATCCGTCCACATTTTCTTGATGGAACTCGTCAGTTTAGATTCTTAGGTTTTATTGGAAAAGTGTGGTTGGTGTGCTTATGGTGGTTTGGTGGAGAAAGGGGTTGGACTCTGAGATAGAGATCTGAGTAGAAGGAAGGAGGAGGGGTAAAGGGTAGTTCAAGTGAAGAAGAAGATGGAGAGAAAGAAGAATGTAAGAAAGAAGAGGGTGGTAACAATGTAATGGTGTGGTAACATCAAGTATATTAGTTTTTATTTTTAATAATATATTTAATTTAATTAAAGGTATGTGACTTAATAATAAAAACAATTAACTTATTACAACAGATCACTCTACACTAATCTATGAAAATCACATATGGATAAAGTCAACCATAACATTCACACTTTTTTCAAGCTTGTTTTCTTTGCAAGAAACACCTTGGGATTCAATGGAAACATCTTCATGTACAACTTTGTTACACTTAGACTCCATTTTAATTAATCTTAATGCATACCCATTAAAAAATTTATTTTATATTTGTTAATAAACTTTTTCCTCTACCAGTTATCATTATGATTACAATTATAACTGATATACTTAGAAAGGGTTAACAAGACCATTTTTTAGCAATTGATAGGTTGTGGGGTCAGAGATTGTTGGCCGGAGAGCAACGAGGTTGCGACAGGCAGGGCTGGTAACAAGGGCAATGACCCGGAGCCCATTGTCAATAGGTGCCCCCTAATAATATTTAGCTTATGTAGGAAAAAAATCAATAAATTTTAATATTTGAATGGTTTTAATGGTAAAGTTATATGAATTTTGTCTAAAGGTCACTAGTCTCATGCTAACTCAAACTTTTTTAATTAAATGTTTCATGGCACGTAATACTAACAGCCCCTAGGCATTTCACATAATACCAACAGACAACACTGATTCATTTCCTCTTTTCTGTTTCTATAATTTTTTTACTTTGAAAATGATATGTTAGGGAGTATTGATGTTGATGTTTTAATTAATGATTTTGCATCTAAAAATGCTAGAAGAAATCATTTTTATGATAATTTATGTCTTTTTTGCTTTATAGTATAGGTGAAAGAACGATTTTTGAAGGAAAACATAAGACTATAGGAGCATAATTTATTATTTTTTGACTTGTTATTATTCTCTACACCATAATGATATATTTGATTCATGTGTTTAGAATTTACAGTGACTTGGTTAATGTTAATTTGATTATTCAATAGTTTTTTTTCTTTTAAAAAAAATACTAGGGGGACTTTAAGCGTTGTGTCGCCCAGGACCCATGAAATTTCAGGACCGGGCCTCGCGGTAGGGAAGGGCGGTTTCTTTTAATTAATAGTATTTAATATTTAAATAATCAAAAAGCCTTTCCAAATAACATTTTTTATATAATTAGCTAAGATTTGATATTTGAAAGGAAAACAAAAGAGGCACGTGCGTTTTTTTACTAATTTAAAGATAGTTTGGATTTCAATCTAATTTAACGGTAGATGTTGATTTTCTTAATTTTTATAATAATATTTTTTCTTACGGGTATACCTTATTATTATATATATATATATATATATATATATATATATATATATATATAAAGAGAGAGAGAAACAGGTCGTTTATTATTCTGTAATATATTTTTGTTTTGTCTAAATTTTTTAATCGTTATTTTAAAGTTAAAGTAAAAAGTAAATTTTTTAAAATAAAAAGAAAAATATTCGATACTTTAAAAAATTAAAAGATATAACCAACAACTATATAAGATTTTTGTTTTTAAAGTTTTCAAATGAAATTCATAATTATTTTATAGATAAGTCCTCAAATTTTGATTTAATAGTGGGTTGAACCACAAAATTTAGTTGAGGCTAACTCATTTAAAAATTAGGTTAAATTAGCATTATTTAAAATTAATCTGACTCATGGAGTAGCCCTAACTCAACTGGCTTTATGGGTTTCTTTATTTGTGGGTCTTTTAACCTTGAATGAGTTAAGATTAAAAATAAATAAATTGACTTATTTAACACCACTACCAACATGTTCTCAAATCGATGAGATTAAACCTAATCTTAACTACGAATTCAATTATTAACTAAATGGGTCAATTGTGTGTTGGCTTCATAATATATAGAGAGAAACATTGGTATATATTATTTATAACTAGAATTATAATGGTTTAAGCAAATAGTCATTCATACATGGAATTTGGTGAATGAGGATGTATCTTATTAAAAGGTTGTCTTAGGTGAGAGTGGAAGAGACAAATCTAAATCGTATAAACATATATGGATGGTCATGATTAAAAGTTTTTCAAAATCATATGATCACTTAAAAAGTCATGTAACCTTTTAAAAAAGTCACATGATCAATATATTTTAATCTCAACCATTCATGATAAGATTTAATGGTTTAAATTTATTCATATCACTTTCACTTAAGATAGTCTTTCTCATATAACATTATTAATATCGTATAAATTATTGATTATATATGTTCATTTACAAATTTGGAAATAAATCATAGATAATATGCTATATGCATCGGAACAAAATAAGAGAAAGTTTGGTGTATAAGAAAATATTTTCTATTTCCATCATGCCTTTGTTAGGTTGTCTTTAATTTTTAAAATTTTATAGAAGAAACATGTAATCAATATTCTATATAAAACAGAAATTGTTTTTTCATGATCTTAATATTTTCCGATCTTTTTAATATACAGCCTTAACAGAAATGACATTATATTTAACATGCTTCACCCGGATCAAGAACATCTGCTGATAAATGGAGTACCCAGAGTTCTAGTATATAAAAGTTAAGACAATTACATAATTTGTAAGCACAATTCGAAAAATAATAGGTAGTTTAAAACCTGAAAAATTAGCTTAAGAGTAACAATTTAAAGTAGTTTGTTATTTATTTTATCAACTTAAAAGTTGTTAGATAAATACTTGTTTAATAAAGAAACTTACTTTAACAGCTAAGTTACTTTAAATAGTTTTTGAGTTTATAAGCTCTAAACTTATTTTAGTTTTTACATTTTTATTTTTATTTTATATATGTTTTTTTTATAATCACATATATATATATATATATATATATATATATATATATATATTATGTCATTCTACATTTAACAAGTTGTTTTACCAAACATTAGCTTATCAGATTCCAGCTTTCAGGTTCTAGCTACCAAGTTTTAAATTTTTAGCTTATTAACTTTAATTAAGTTAGCTGTTCAACTTTGAATTAGCTTATCCGTTAGTTTTATCAAGCGAATCCTAGAGCTTGTAAGCTAGCTTAAAACTTAAAGTTGGTAATCAAAAGCTGAAAATTGATAAATTAGGTAATTAAATTAAAATACGTTTGATAAAACTAACTGTTAAATATAAAATAACATAAAAGATATATATTTTCTTAAAAATAAACATGAGTGATCAAAAATATATATCAACAAACATAAAAACGTAAAAAATAAAATAAGTTCATAACTTATAACTTCAAAAGTTATTTTAAATAGGTTTTCAAAAAGCCCTACAAGCTATTAAGATAAGTTTTTTTTTATTAAGCAGAGCTATCTTATTTAAAAAACTTTTAAACTCAAAAAATTAAGTTACAAATTAACTTAATTTGTTACTCATAATCTTATTTAATATATGATCTAGATTACCTCCTAGATATCTATAACCTTTTACTTTGTGTTATTAAAAACAATATCATTATCAATTGTTAGAACTTTTGTTTTCTTTCTTACAGGAGGTGGATCCGAGTAGTCTGGTTTGATTTACATATATATCAGTGGATGGCTCTGATTCATGAGTTGTTGTAAGAGGGTTGAAGTACCCTTATACTTCTCATCAAATATTTTTTATTATATAAAAAATAATAAAGCCTTTCAACAACTCTTTTCTAAGAACTTCTGGCAATTTGCCTGCATAACGTAACGGGTAAATTTAGACATTACACAAAACTGAAAAGCACCTATTTAAGTTATCGTTATTAATTACCTCTGAAAAGCATCAAAGGATCAAAACTACCATTTTGCCTTTTTATTTTTTATTTTTACCCAGTCGCCTGCTAGTTTTTCTTTCTAATTTTACCACAAAAACGAGACAATGAAATCCACGTGATCCTGATCACGTTTTGATTTACCCATTGTATTTACCAATTTAATCCTTGTCCTATCCATCCACTTTATATAGGTTTACCTTCTTTCTCAACTTTTAAAAGATTAATTATAGTCAAGAATTAATATGTGCCTCCTGCCTAGTGAAAAAAGATTTCTTAATAAATAATTTATTCTACTATCTATTCGCAACGATATGGGCATTATATATATTTTCTTTGAATTTACCCTGTTAATTTGCTCAAACAGCAAGTTCTTGAAATTAATAAGAAGCTAATATACATATCCTTTTCTTACTAAAGAAAAAGGAAATATGTATTATTTTCTTTTTATTGATTAATCCAATCCTCTAATACCAGCTTCAAAAGCATTCTGATAAAAAAGAAAAACAAGATAAATTATACGTACCCTTTAATGTCAATTTTTTTTAAATAACTTGACATTGATGATTAGGGTGTGTAAGATGGAATGTGATTCGTATATAGGCTATGGATATCTGTGTTCTTAGCCTTCCTTATTCATTATGGGTAGATCAAATTGGGTAAATTGAACCCTTAGAGAATCGTGCCCTAATAAAACCAGATACAGCCATATAACATGTGCAAATATATTATATATGATCAAATTACAATTTGGATGCATGATAAACTAGCTAGAGAAAACAAGTATTGCAAAGTTCATTTCATATATATGAAACTGCATCGCCTTAGCAAATTCAAGATCATAAACTGCAACTTAGTACTACTGTTAATCTTTATAATAAGAATCTGAGAACATATACACTAAATATATACATACAAGCAGAAGAAGCAATTAAGCAAAACCTAGCTATAGGTTGCTGCTCCAATCAATATCTACAAATTAAGCTGTCAAAAGCTCATATTAGGCATTAAGCTGGCCTTTTTTTACTCCTACTTCATATATATGTAGATAAACTACATTAATTAATAATATTGAGATATCCCATTCATCCTGTTTTTTTACAACTTTTTCTACAACTAGAAGAGGGATAGGAAAAGAAAAACATCTAAAAGTGTAAGTTGAGATAGATAATCTGATGAACAGAAGTGAAAGAAAAGAAAATGTTGTAAAATTATATTATATGAATAGAATAACTCAATTAAAGTTATGTACCTCAGTGTTAGTCCTGATCCATATTTCACCTTTTTTAGAGGCATCTAACCTGTTATATGGAGAATCTGTGATCAGCTTTCAAAAACTTGCCCTAAACTTTCATCTAAGAATTTGATATGTGCTTCATGTAATCAAGTAATCTTATCAATTATACAAAGACCCATCTAATTTTAGTGACATGAAGTTAAAAGAAAGGTGAATATATACCTTGGAAATAGCGGTTTCGGTTTGGATCAAAGCCAAGTCTAAGCTCCAAGTCCACTTCACTATCTTTCTGATTTCCTCTCCTAACTTGGTGATGAATATCATGAACATGGCTTGGACCAAGTTGGAGACTCAAATTGGCACCTTGAAGATCTTGGTTCAAACTCAAAGGCCTAGACATTGAGTTGAAAAATTGATATTGAAAAGCATGTGAAGGTGGTGGTGGGTGTAAAAACATGTCACAGTTCCTTTGAGAATCCAAAATGGAGTAACCCCTTGAGGGTTGTTGGTTTGAGATTTCTGAGACAAAAGGGAAGGCCATGGATTCATCATTGTTGTTCATGAATTTGTTGATTGGAAGTGATGATGAAAAGTTTGGTGGGGTAATGACTTGCTTGGCCCTGGCTCTATCTTTCCTATGGATGTTCATGTGACCCCCTAAAGCTTGAGCATTTGTGAAGCCTCGCCTGCAGAATGTGCACTCATAAGAGCGTTTGGTTCCAGCTGTGTCATCATCTGCATTTTCCTCTTGATGATCACTTTCTTCACCGAAAATCTCATAGCTAACTACCTTATCTGAATTCATAGCAGGATTCATTAATTAAAAGTTACAATGAAGACTCTCTCTCTCTCTCTCTCTCTCGTTCTCACTCACTCACTCTAAGAAGCAAATAAAATAACTTTGTGTATCTCTTAATACTTTGTATGTGTGTGCAAGATGGCAGGGCTTTATATTGGAAGAGGATATGTAAGGAAAAGGTGTCAAATAAGGACAAGGGGAAAACGTTGGGTAAGTCTATGTGGCACTAGCGGTTTTTCTATCAAGAGAGAGTGCCATTTTGGCGTTTTCTCATGGGGGATTTCCCTTTGAGCCGGCTCTATCCTAAGTATCAAACTTGCATATTTTTATATTTAGTTTAATAACTTCGATAAGTGAAAAAATGGGCTTTGAACCGATGAATCGGACTTCTAACCGGTTCAATCTAAATATTAGAATAGGGATATTATATGACCAGTATGAACCGGTTAGATGATTAATGAATTTCACAAAAGTATTTAAACTAATTATTTTGTATTACAATGTTTATATAGGATCTACCTTATGAGAAATATTATTTTATATGAGAGTGAGAAGAGCGAATTAGGTAGTATAACTATATATGAATGATTGATATTAAGAGTTTTTCTAAGTAACATCATCACTTAAAAGATTACATGACTTTTTTTGAAAAACTCACATGATTAATCTTAACTATCTATTATATAATTATACGGTTTAAATTCGTTTCTTTCATTCTCACATAAGAAAACATTTCTCGTATAATATTATCAACTCCAAAAGCTAGGTTAAATAACTAAAAGTTGCATAACTTAATTTTCATTGAGAAGAATATATAACTATTTCATAATAAAAATATAAATACAAAAAATATATTCCTTTCTAATAAAAACTTGTTATTATTTTAGGAATGAAGTGAGCAAAATTCTAGTTTTATTACTTTCACCTCTCTCTTTTGTTACAATTTCTGCTTATGTTGCTTTCATGACGTGTTGGTGTGGTTTTCTTTTGGCATCTCTTGTATTCCTTGCCGCGTCAATATGACTGATTCTTGTGGACTCGCAACAATTGCAATTAACCATAATATATTCCAAAGAAATGAAGCATTTTTTTAGTGTTATTTACACTTCATTCTCGTGTCATGGCTGTCAATTAACTTGCAATATGAGACAATAGAATGCGCAAAAAAATGGTACAAAAATGTGACAAGGTTTTTTCCTTGTTCAACAAGTTTTGGCACGATGGTTCACATTATTCCATGACCCCAAGTAAAAATTATGGAGATTTTACTGTTTTGCATGATCCCATGCACATGCTTTACGGCGTAATTTCTCTGGTAACAAGAGATATTCCCTAAATATAAAATATTCGCCTCTTACATGTGAATGCTCTTAACTTTTTGCCAATCAAAGAAGCTCCAAGGATATGATGCGGGTAATGTGAACATATACACAGAAATCGCGTTGAAGTATCTCCATATGTCATTTTCATGTTTCTAATAAAAAATTAATAATATTCTTGATTTGCTCTATTTAGGTTATCTCTTGAAATTAACTTGCATTTTACTGGCTTCCTAGCCCTTCTTCAAAAGGAAGAGACATGTGAACTGTTAGCATCATCTATCTCTAGTAGTAGGGTGTACCCTAATTTGATCTCAAGCCAACATATTCACATTCGATGATATATACTTTTTATTAATTATATGACTTAGGTTCCTTCATTCAAACTGAATACCCCCAACTATATGGATCAAATTCAAATTCTCTCATGTTATGCCACATAATATCCTCATATATATTTCTATCTTTCTTAAATAGAAAAACTTTTTTACCTAATTCACATATATTAAAAACAAGTTAGTTAATTTAGTTAAAATTAGTAAATTTAGTTGAAATTTGTCGTAGTTTTTTAAAATTGTTTCTATTCTTTTTCTACTTAATTTCTCTCTACTTATTACTTAATTATCATATGAAAGATAAATAATATAATTGATGTATCTCATTTATTGTTATATTGGTTCCAAAAAAAAAGTTATACATTAATAGAAATATTTTAATCAAAAAATAATTAATGACATGCAAATTTAAAAGAGAGTCAGATTTTTTTTAAAAAAAATAGATCTTATATATTTAGGAATGAAGTAGTAAAAATGAAAAATAAATATAGACTAATAGACACTACTACGTATATAACCATGCATTAAAATTTTATTTATTTTCTATTTCAAATTAACTCTGTTTTTTAAACTTCCCAGTTCTTTTTTCTTTCTTTTTGAAGGCTATTATAAAGAATAGGAACAAAAAATTCAAATCTCATTGAACTCTGCTATGTATTAATTAAATTAATGACAAAAAAAGGGAAATGGGGGCTAGTTAATTTAAAGGAATAATGTAACCAATGGTGTCGGTCAGAATGATCAAGTACCCGTTTGGTAAATAATTAGGGAAATAAAATTATAAAGAATAAAAAAAATAATGATTAATATTGATTTTTTATACACAAACAGAATTACGTTAAACCAATAAATCTTTTTATTTTTTTATTGGTCAGACCAAGATTTAGTAACTACCATTAAAAGTGATTGTATTAACCCTAATCATATATTTTGGTAGACATTTACTACACCCCGGATCGGAAATATCGGAATTGTGTATTTTCCCACAATTTTGTTCAAAAAAGAAAGGAATAATGTTGAGTATAACCTATTGATTAATTAAAAGAGAAATAAATGTGTAGACGACCAAATGTCTGTGTAAACAGTTCCTTAGCTGGTGCATGATGAACTTACAGGCGGCAAGAATGAGTTAACAATTAATGAATGTTGGTAATTTCTTTGGTTGATAAGAGTATACTATACGTCTTGAAACAATTAACCAGCAATTGAAAGGCTAATTAATGAATTATTCCAAGTGACGTTAGATATGACAATGACTAACCATTCAATTCTAAACTCTAATGACAATAATAATCATAACTAATTGGGCGAGGAGATGAAAAACAAGGTTTGTCACTGACAACAACACGAGTAGTGCTCAACAATCTCTCCATACAGAATACAATGTTACGCCTGCATTCTTCGAAAGAGATTATGCCTAGTCCAATCTGTTAACTCATATTACGCGTTTTTCAAATTTATCCTCAACACGAGATCAACAATTCAAAAATTATATTAAAAGCAAAATAGTTAAGAATTTTTAATCTATAAAAAATATTTTAACAATAAAATTGTTCTATGTAAATATCTCCCTGTATATTACCCCGTTGAAAGAAAATTAAATAAGATGTAACTAAATCTTACCAACAGACTTAAAAATAAATACTTATACTCTATATAGTGCTTCTAGATATAAAATAACATAAAAACTTCTGCATATGATACTTATCTACCTTAATCTCATTATAAGAATTCACTCTTAAAAAATTCGTCTCTGCGGATAACCGTACCGCACCACCCCAATTTGAGTGGGTTTTCCCCCCTTTTTTTTGTTTTGGGCGCGGGGACGGTGTTTACCCGGTATGTAAAAGTTAGGGGCGGGGCGGGGCGGAGATGGTAAAACCAGCATCCGCCTCGTCTCATCCCTTCCCCGCCCTGATAGACTTAAATTACTTAAATACTCTTACTATATATATATTGTTCTTTACTGGGGATGTAAAAGTATGGTTGATGAACAATTCAAAATGTACATGTAATGTCAATCTGGTACAAGGAGATATTTGTATATGTGCAAGTACGGAGTATCCTTGTGTACTGGGGCGGAATACAATACACTCTGGGCGGTGTGACAGTCCGCCTGAAGTAACCTCCTTTGCCTTGACACAATTGGTGGTGGTACCTGCAATTATTCTCCGACGCTCAAGTCAGTATTCTGAAATACTGTAAGACTTAAAAAGCAAATCTGAGAGAATTATGCAAGTAAAAGTGTAAGATTCAGAATTGGGGGATCCCTTATACCTTTTTGCTGAGGTTTGTATACCTGTTACTGGTGCTCCATTATTGGTAGGACCCGTTCCTTGTTTTCTGGCATAATGCAAGAAAGGTAGTGGGTCCCTATGTCGTTCACGAGCACCATCACTGTAGTGGGCATTTCCACTTGCTTGGAAAGCGTTAATGCTTTATTATTTTATTCATTGTTCCCTTTTATGCGTGACAGCGTGATTCCCATTTTCAACCTCTCAAGACAGAGTCAATCTCGTGCCGGGATTATAAGTATAGGCTCGCTACGCAATATAGGAAATTCAATATTCCGCCTATGGCTTGGCGGAGTAGTATGCATTGGAAATACTTTATGCATGTGTATAAGATATTCAATGTTTTCCACCTTGGCGGAGTAATAAGCTTTGGCGGAGTAACGTGCCTTGGCGGAGTAACGTGCCTTGGCGGAGTAACGTGCCCTGGCGGAGTTACGTGACCTGGCGGGATTACATGCCATGGCGGTATGTATTCCGTATAAAAGTAATTATAAGGTATTTGAGACGTACTTCTCCTGTTCAAAATGCTGATCTGGCAAAGCATTAAAACCATGCTCTTGGGGACCGGTGTTGGGACCGGATCATATGCCCCCTAGCTTGTTATAGTGACTGGCGGAGTCACTTTAATAAGCTATAACACTTTTAGCTTTTATAGGCATGGGTTTAGGCGATGTTTGCTAGTTCAGGATTTATGGACAAGTGTTTTCATGCATTTATTGCTTTTGTCATTACTCGCCACGCCTGTCATTAAAGCACCTCGAAACCACGTTTTGCCGCTTCAATATCTCATTGCCACGTATGCCCTCGTAACGATTGCCATTCCAATGATGGGACATAAATGCGTGGGATGGCAGTTGAAATACGTTTTCGAGGTTATTACCATGGGCCTTGGATTTTGAAAATGCGGCCCAGGAAATACTTGCCCTTAGATTCATTTATCGGTTTCAGAATCACAGGAATCATCAGTGATATTCATCCAATGACTGTAAACACATCTTTGAAGTTTTTGAGGTTTCGCTTATTTCCCCCCAAGCCATGCCTATAAATAGGTAAACTCTTGGGAGAGGAAATGTTTTGCTTCATCTTCTACCTTGCGTTTTTGTGCTGAAACTGCTTTTGGGACGCTACTTTCTTTCGAGTTGTTTGTTGTTGCAGTTCTTCACTTCTTCAGAAATTTAAGGTAACTCTCTTGTTCCTCTGTTTTTTGTCTTTACTGTTATTGGGTTGGTTTTGTTTTCTTTATATGTGTGTTATTTTACAGGAAAGATCGCTGAATTTCCTTGGATGGAGCGTATCAAGCAAATTCGCATGAGTCGCCAGGAAATTGATGCGGAAAATAATGTGCAGCCTAGGAGGAATCTGGCTGCTGCTCTGACAAAGACTCTCCCTTTCCCTGCATCCACTAACGTAGTGACGTTGGAGGGTGGTACAGGGTCCTCGACAGTTGAGGTTGAAAGGCGATCTAAAAAATGCCAAGAGCCAGAAGCTGTTGAGGTGGAGGAAGTGGACCCCCAACCCTTGCTAAAGAGGAAAAACAAGGGCAAGGAGAAGATAAGGGAAGGGGCATCATCTGATGCTCCTATTGAAGTGGAAGAGACTCCGGAGGTACCAGCTACGGGTGTCCCTGCTGAAGTGGGCGGTGTTGAGGGCTCCCTTGAAGAAGATGTTGTGGAGGAGGAGGTGGAGGGAATTCAAGTTTCTCCACTCCACCAAGCTGAGAGTCCTGCCCTGGACTTGACTACTCGAGGAACAACAGTTTTCCTCATCGACGTTCCAGGGGAGTCATCCAGGCGATCCGTCTCTCTTCCTGCGGCGGGGTCTCGTCTGAACCCTTTTTTGTATTACACAAATGTGGGATCCCGCCAGTCAGAGAGGCGTGATCCGGACATCATTCTCCGCCCAGACATCGACTTTGAGGAGATTCCAGACGCCGCTGCTGTTGCAAGGTGGCACCTTACGGAAATTGATGGTTTCCTTGATTCTATGCCGCGTATCGCTGAGGTTGCTGCGGAGGCTGCAATGTTTCAAGAATCATATCATGATTCTGTCGAAAAAATTCACAGCTTGGAGCACGACAATGAACAGTTGTCGGAGGTGGTCAAGGCTAAGGATAAACACCTTGACACCGCCGACTCTGATATAAAGAAGCTGGAAGAGGAGATGGCCCGGGTCAGAGCTGACAAGGCCTTTCTGGAAAAGCAAGTCTCGGGTTTGAGAGATCAAAATACAAAACTGGGCGAAGAGGTGGGCGAGCTGACCCGAGTGAAGGCTGACAATGTTCTGCTGAAACAAGAAGTTTTAAATCTGAATCAACAGAACTAAAAACTGGGCGAGGGTGTGAGCGAACTTCAGCAGAGGTTGGTTTCCTTTGAAATTGATAAGACTCTTGCTGAAGACGCCTGGGCGACGGAGTTGGATGTAGCGGCCACTTCATATAGCAACCTTGAAAAACAGGTTGAAGAGCTGCAAGCTGAAAAAGCCATTTCAGATGCCACCAATAAGAGGCTTGATCAGGAGTTGAAAATGACTTTGGATGCAGCTGAGGCGGCAATTGATGATGCTTTCAGCATGGCTATTCGCCAACTCCGTCATCGTAACCCAGGCGTTGCTCTATACATTGCAGGCATTCATCCTTACTATGAGTTTATCAATGGTGAATTGATGGTGCCTGCTCGGGGGGGTCATGTTCCTGCGCCTAATGCAGAGTATGTTCTGGCGGACTTGCCCCCCTCACAAAGTTTGTCTAAACCCAGTGAGAGTCAGCCCAGCTCCGCCCGCCAAGAAGGAGTGCCACCCGAGCCTTGAGGATTAGCTCCGGAGTTCTTTTCTAATTTTGTTTTTTATACTTTAATAATATTGCCTTGTTCCAAGATAGGCTCTGGACCCTTATCAATCTTTGACAATATTCAATAAAGTATATTTTCTGTAAATTTATACTTGTTCATACAAACAATGTTTGAGTCCGTCGGATTTATGCCTTGTAAAACGATATTAAGAAGGCAGCGTAATCATTTGAGGACTTAATGAAATATGACTAAGTATAATGAGGCGGAATAACCTCTTTAGGAATTTGGTGAAGTAAAATTCAATAATGAGGCGGGGTAGCCTCTTAGGAATTTCATTGAAGTAAATTCAATAATGAGGCGGAATAGCCTCTTAAGAATTTCATTGAAGTAAATTCTGCAAGGAGGCGGAGTAGCCTCTTAAGAATTTCAATGAAGTAAATTCAATAATGAGGCGGAGTAGCCTCTTAGGAATTTGGTGAAGTAAAATTCAATAATGAGGCGGAGTAGCCTCTTAGGAATTTCAATGAAGTAAATTCAATAATGAGGCGGAGTAGCCTCTTAGGAATTTCAATGAAGTAAATTCAATAATGAGGCGTAGTAGCCTCTTAAGAATTTCATTGAAGTAGATTCTGCAAGGAGGCGGAGTAGCCTCTTAAGAATTTCAATGAAGTAAATTCAATAATGAGGCGTAGTAGCCTCTTAGGAATTTTATTGAAGTAAATTCTGTGAGGAGGCGGAGTAGCCTCTTGAGAATTTCAATGAAGTAAATTCAATAATGAGGCGGAGTAGCCTCTTAGGAATTTCAATGAAGTAAATTCAATAATGAGGCGTAGTAGCCTCTTAAGAATTTCATTGAAGTAGATTCTGCAAGGAGGCGGAGTAGCCTCTTAAGAATTTCAATGAAGTAAATTCAATAATGAGGCGTAGTAGCCTTTTAGGAATTTTATTGAAGTAAATTCTGTGAGGAGGCGGAGTAGCCTCTTGAGAATTTCAATGAAGTAAATTCAATAATGAGGCGTAGTAGCCTCTTAGGAATTTCAATGAAGTAAATTCTACAAGGAGGCAGAGTAGCCTCTTAGGAATTTCAATGAAGCACAGTTTTTACAAGTAGTATAGTTACTTGAACTTGTCGATAGTGCTCGGGTTTGTTGATTATGTACTCCGTTAAACATTCGCAGTTAGGCGGAGTCAAGTTTTGGATGGAGCGTTCATCCCTTTGAATCTGAATTGGAGTGTATCTCCTGATCATGTGAAAATTGTTGAATCCAGGGTTGGTATGGTGCAGCATATTGCTGTGACACCAATCCTTTCCGTAGGAATCTTGCTGGACCTTGGGGTCGGTATGGTGCAGCATATAGCTGTGACACCAATTCTTTCCACAGGAAGCCTGCAGGACCTCGGGGTCGATATGGTGCAGCGTATAGCTGTTGTTAGGAAATCCCTAAGCATGAGCAGCGGAAAAATAAAAGGGATTCCATAGGATTTGCAAGGTTCAGTGTTTCAAAGCACAAAAAAAAAATTTCGAAATTCATTTTAGGTTACCTCTTGAAGAACTCCGAAGCAGTTGTAGCCTCGTCCTTTAGGAGTCCACACGAGCACTCCCACCAGAATCGCAACACTTGCCAACTGCTAGTTTGACGGCGTGTAGCTCTTGCAACTTTTGCGAATTTTATGTCTCACTTGAGTAAACGGCCTATGAGCATCTTATGCTCTATTTATAGGCTTAGGTTTGACCTAATTTGTTCTCTCTAAAAGTGGGCTCCTTACTCATTCCAAATGAGTTAGGCCCAATAGCTTTATTTTAGTCCAACTAAAATAAGACAATATTTTCTGATGAGCTTACTCTATGTGTGTGACCCTATAGATAAAATACCCGGTCATATTAATAATAAACTATTTTATTATTAATATAAAATAAGAGCGGCATCTAGCAATGCATCATTATGTCTGAATATTATCAACAAAACCTATAAGTGATAATTATTTAATACGTTTATTCCTTTTGTCACGATATCCTAATTGGGCCCAAGGCATGGTCGCGTCATCCTTGTACGGCCCAATTTATTTTACTTGATACCGGAGTAGACTGGATCCGAATAAATATCTAATATTTATTCTTTCTAGCATGGCCATGCGTTTTCTTAGTCCTACTCCATCAAGTGGCCTATGGATATCACTCCTGTCACATAGGAGAGACAAATCCCATCTACATCACTCACATCCCTCTGCATAATTTGTTCATTGCCTAATCACAACCTTTATAGTGCTCTTATTACAGAAGACGTTTAATTATATTAAAACAATAAACTCCTCATGTAGGAATCATAGTGACTTCAGGTCGAAGGACTACATATACCATTATCACATTGAGAATCGTTTATGACAATCATGTAACGATCCATGCAACGTTCTCATGGTGGGTCTGTCCAGTACATCATTACTCTTAATGTGTACCCGTGTGAAGACTCGATATCATCTATATCTATGATCTGTGAGATCAGGTCATCAGTACACTCACACACTAGTCTCAGTGTATTTACATGTCCCCATGTAAATACTTGACTAGGGACATTTTAGGAATACTTTTTATATGACCTATTACTCCAAGGATAAATATGTTTTAAAACAATTTTAAATTGAAATATTTATTCTATTGATAAGTAGAAAAATGATACAAATGAAAAAGCATAAAAGCTCATAGTGCATACACCAACAGCTGTGACACCAATTCTTTCCATAGGAAGCCTGCAGGACCTTGGGGTCGGTATAGTGCAGCATATAGCTGAGACATCAATCCTTTCCCCTCAAGGATTTTTTTGGACCTTAGGGTCGGTATGGTGCAGCATATAGCTGTGACAACAATCCTTTCCCCCCAAGGAGTTTTTTAGACCTTAGGGTCGGTATGGTGCAGCATATAGCTGTGACACCAATCCTTTCCCCCCAAGGAGTTTTTTGGACCTTAGGGTCGGTATGGTACAGCATATAGCTGTGCCACCAATCCTTTCCCCCCAAGGAGTTTTTTTTTTGACTTCGTTTGTGAAGCGTTGTTGCATGTTGGATGATCTTTATGGAATAAAGAGTTATGCTTTTATGCTTCAATTGTTGGAGCCGGTGTCTTATCTGTATGGGAACAAGTTCTGCCATGGATAATTAACTGAAAGTTAGAATAAAGATTGAATGTGGGAAGGCATTTTATTAATGATGGAACTACGTAAAGAGCTGAGTTGGGATATGTCTCATCAGAACCTTTTCAAGGAAAGCACAGCTGGAAAAAACCTTGAGTTAGGAAGAAAAGAACATACCATGTTACCCAACTAGCTGTAATATATGCGTAAATTTAAAATGTTCCATTTATTCCTGACCGGAGTGCCATCTAAGTTTTCTAGGCGGTATGTGCCTTTGCCCAGAATTTCGACGACTCGGTATGGACCTTCCCATGTTGGTGCCAATTTGCCTTGGTGTGCAAATTTGTTACCGATATTGGCCCTTCTCAAGACCAAATCTCCTTCTTTGAAACGGTGTTCAAAAACACGTGTGTTATACCGTTTGGCGGCCTTTGCTTTAACAGCTTGGTCCCTCACAAAGGTTTCCTCTCTCAACTCCGCCAAGACCTCGAGTTCATGGGCGAGGTTCTGTTGATTGGCTTCTTCGTTGAAATGGAGGACTCGAGCTGATGGGGCTGCCAATTCAATGGGAATAACAGCCTCGACTCCATATGTCAGCCGATATGGAGATTCATTTGTGGTGGAGTGAGGGGTTGTTCTATATGCCCATAGAACGTGGCATAATTGATTTGCCCAATCTCCCTTTGCTTCACCAAGGCGTTTCTTAAGGCCTTTCAAGATTTCTCTGTTGGCAACTTCAGCTTGGCCATTGGTTTGAGGGTGTTCTACAGAAGAGAAAATCTGCGTAATGCTGAGATTTTCCAGGAGTTCAGTGAACTTACGATCTGTGAATTGGGTGCCATTATCAGTGACTATGCATCCAGGGACTCCGAAGCGTGCAATGATATTTTCATATAATAATCCGCGAGTCCTGGCTGATGTAATATGCACCACTGCCTCTGCTTCAATCCATTTGGTGAAGTAATCAACACCAACTATCAAGTGTTTGATACCGCCAGGCGCAGTTGGGAATGGACCCAAGATATCCATGCCCCATTGATAGAAAGGCCAAGGCGTTATTGATGATGACATTTCTTCCGCTAGAGTATGGTGGAGATTTGCGAATCGTTGACATTGATCGCACTTTTGAACATACGAGGCGGAGTCATGCTTCAGGGTGGGCCACCAGTACCCCGCCCTGAGTATTTTCCGCATAAGGCTACGTGCCCCTGGATGGTGTCCACATTGCCCTTTATGGACTTCTTCTAACACAGCTTGCACCTCATTTTCGTTTATGCATATCAAGTAAGGAACAGAAATTCCTCGGCGGTATAACTGTCCGTCTAGGAGTGTATAGTAAGGTGCTTCTTTCTTTAGTTTTCGTCGCTCAAGATCATCCGTGGGTAATTGTCCATTAACAAGGTAACGAACTATCGGTGCTACCCAGGAATTGTCATCAAAAGAGCGGCTTTTAATCATATACGCTGAGGAAGGAAAGGAAATGCTTGGCTCCGCCAAGGTACTTTGTACAACCGTAGTTGTGCATCCTGCCTTCTTTGTGCTAGCCAACCTAGAGAGGATATCAGCACGTGTATTTTCTTCACGGGGTACATGCTTGAAAGTGACTTCATCGAAGCGCTGCTTTAACTCATTGACGCAGTCTAAATATTGTTGTAGCAGAGGTTCTTTAGCCTGATACTCACCAAGAATTTGTGAGATTACTAATTGAGAATCACTGCATAGGGTGATAGTTTTGGCCCCAATATCTTGTACTGCTCTGAGTCCGGCCAAGCAGGCTTCATACTCCGCCTGATTGTTAGACGTAGTGAAGGTAAAGTGCAATGAAATTTCAAGGTGTACCCCGTCATCACTTTCCACAACAATTCCTGCTCCACATCCTTTGCTATTGGAAGACCCATCTACGTATACCGTCCAGTGTGAGTGATCTGCATCTGGGCTAGAACCTGTTAACTCAACTACGAAATCTGCTAGGACTTGTGCCTTGATAGCAGTTCTTGGTTCGTAGGATATGTCAAATTCAGAGAGTTCTACGGCCCATTTGATCATTCTTCCAGCTAGGTCTGGTTGTAACAGTATAGTACGGAGTGGCAAGTCTGTGCGAATCAGGATAGGATGGGCATGGAAATATGGTCTTAGGCGTCGTGAAGCCCAAACAACTGCAAGTGCTGCCTTTTCAATCTTCTGATAACGGCACTCTGCACCATGCAATGTTTTACCTGTGAAATACACCGGTCGTTGGCCTTTAGTCGTTTCCTTGACCAGAGCTACTGCCAAAGCTTCATCTGAAACAGACAAATAAACAATGAGTTGCTCACCTGGGCTTGGTTTTACAAGGATTGGAGGGCTGGCCAAGACATTTTTCAAGCTTTGGAAAGCTGCCTCTTGCTCTGGGCCCCAACTGAATTTTTTGTCTTTTTTCAACATTTTGTACAAGGAAAGAGAGCGATGAGCCATTTTTGGCATGAACCGTGCTAGAGCAGCGATTTTGCCATTGAGAGATTGTACCTCTCTCAATGTTTTGGGGCTCTGCAACTCTTGGATTACGCGACATTTATCAAGATTAGCCTCAATACCTCTTTGTGTTAGCATGAAACCCAGAAATATGCCCCCAGGGACAGCAAATGTACACTTTAATGGGTTGAGTCTCATGTCGTATTGTTGTAGGCGTTGAAAAATAAGGCGTAGATCTTTAACATGATCTCCTCCTTCCGGGGTCTTGGCAATAATATCATCAATATACACTTCTACCAGCTTTGTGTGCATACCCTCAAAAACTTTGTTGATCATACGCTGGTAGGTTGCCCCGGCGTTCTTTAACCCAAATGGCATGACGTTGTAGCAAAAGACTCCTTTGTCATTAACAAATGTTGTCTTCTCTTGATCATCCTCACACATTGGAATTTGGTTGTACCCGGAGTAAGCATCCATAAAAGATAGATACTTGTATCCAGAGGAATCGTCAACCAATCTGTCAATGTTGGGGAGAGGGTATGGATCCTTCGGACAACATTTATTTAAGTCAACGTAGTCTATGCACATACGCCACTTGCCATTGGCTTTCTGTACCATGACCACGTTAGAGAGCCAGGATGAGTAACGGAGTTCCCTGATGAACCCCGCCTTGAGGAGCTCCTCTGTTTGTTCACAAGCAGCTTTTTGCTTAGCAGGACCCATACGTCGTTTCTTTTGTGCTACTGGCTTAGTTTCAGGATACACCGCCAGGCGGTGATAGCAAAAGTTGGGATCCATGCCAGGCATGTCTGCAGCGGTCCATGCGAAAATTTCTTTGTACTCATGGAGAAGTACAATTAGTTTTGTCTCCATGTTAGACTCAAGCTTGTCATTGATGTTTGTAATCTGTTTCGGGGTGTAACCCAAAACAATAGACTTGGATCCGCTATCAGGAGTTGGTTTCAAAGGGTTCAGTGGGTCTATAGAAGACTCCGCCCTGGGGTTGAGATCCACCAAATTGACGGACGCCGCCGCACTGCCCCCTTCATTCAACTTTCTTTTCTTAGACACGGCTTCCAGCTTCACCATGTTAAGACTCAAGTTGTAGCAATAGCGAGCCATTTCTTGGTCACCCCTCACAGATGAGACTTGATTATCTTTGTCAATGAACTTGATTAACAAGTGGGGAGTTGAAACGATGGCTTCCATGGCATTCAGGGTAGGCCGCCCAATGATGCCATTGTAAGGAGACTTCACATCAATGACAAGAATCCTGGATTTCACAGTCCTTGCTCCAGGTTCGCCATCAAAGGTAATTCTCGTATCTAAGTAGCCTTTAGTGGGCTGTTTGGCACCATTGAAGGCTATAAGGTCCTGTGTATATGGCTGCAAATCTGCATCAGTTAGTCCCATACGCTTAAAACAGTCATAAAAGATAACATCGCAGGAACTTCCCTGATCAATTAGGATGCGTTTTACATCCATATTAGCGATTACTGCAATAATCACTACTGCATCATCTCCTTCAGGAATAGTAGGGCCAAAATCATCGTCCGTGAAGGTTATAGGTGGAGTCTGGACCCCGTTTCTGAATAGGCGATATTCTTTGCTCTTGCCTTGCACAAACAAGATCATGCAATGATGACTTTTCCTGGCGGAGTTTGAGGGTCCGCCCCCGGTGAAGCCTCCAGCTATCATGTCTACAACCTGCCTTTTGCCCCTCGATCTAGGTTCTGGGCTTGGTTCTCTTTGGGCGGACTCCAGAACAACGCCCTTTTGTTTTTCTGTTGCCGCCGTGTGTTTAGGCTCCCGAGTGTTATCAGGATCAGGAGAACGATTACGAGATCTTTTCTCAAACCTCTCTGGCTCATCATGAGATTTACCCTTAAACAAATAATGTTTCAGCTTGCCTTCACGAATAAACACCTCAATGGTGTTTTTGAGTTTCTTGCACTCCTCCGTGGTATGGCCAACTGATTCGTGGAACTCACAATATTTCTTTGGGTTCCCACCGCGTCTGATTGGAGGTGGACGTTGAATCCCATAAACGTTAAGGGTAGTCCATCCTATTTCACGCAAGATTTGTTTATATGTCGTGTTCAGGGGTGCATAATGAGCGAAATTGAACACTCGTTTATCTTGCTGTTTGAAGGATTGGTTCCCTGCTTTGTCTTTCTGAGGGAACTTATCATTCCTGGATGATTTTTCCTTCACTTTGTCATGGTGTGGAGCTGAAGGAGGTGGCTTAATGCGAGATGCAGTGGCTTCCAAGTGCATCTCAATACCTACGTACTTAGATGCCTTTCTACGAAACTCCTCCATGGTGGATGGAGGTCCTTTTGCCAATGACAAAGCAAAAGGTGATTTCGGTTGCATGGCCTCGATGAGGATGTGCAACTGGATTGCTTCCGTCAAGTCAGGGACCATGGCCACCTCTTTGTAAAATCTCTTCAGGAAATCTTTTAGAGACTCCTTATCACCTTGTTTGATCTGAGCCAAGGTGTGGGAGGTTCTAGGCGTATCCCTAGAGATTACAAAGTGACTGCCAAAAGCTGTAGTCAAGTCCTCCCATGAATCAATGGAACCTGAAGGTAAACTCTTGAACCAGCTAAGAGCTTCACCTGTAAGGGTCCTGGGGAACATTCTGCACATGACATCTTCTTCTGCACCTAAGAACATAGCCTCGTAGATGTAAGCATCTAAATGCTTAGAAGGATCTGTTTCCCCAGTGTATTTTCCTATGTAAATGGGTTGCATAGTTTGCAAATGTCTGGGAACATGCGCATTCATGAGTCTTTTAGAAAATGGGATACTCTTGTATCCCGAGGGGGATGCGTTTGAAACTGTTCTTCTCCCCTCATGATGTTGAGCATTTGCCAGTGGGAGGCTTCGTTGCTCTTCCATGTAAGTAGGGATGGAGAGTAATTTGGAGTACTCGATTCCTCCTGTGCATGCGATTCATGGCGAGGCTGGTTTGCAAGGCCCGCTCTCTCGTGCATGGGATTTGCCTTCTCACGACGAAGCTCTGCAATTTCTTCTTTCAGCATTCTGATCATGTCATCTCTCGGATCTGGAGAGTCAACATGCGTTGCCTTTTTGTGAGCATCGTAGTCAAAGTTGAGACGTCTAGGATTGCGTGGAGGAGAATCCTCTGTCTGCATTTCTGGTCCTGGTCTTTCCATTAATGATGAATGTAATGGGGATTGCTCAAGGATTGTGGGATTACCAATTTTACAGGTCCCACTGGGCGTGCCAATGAACTGTTCTTTACTGGGGGTGTAAAAGTATGGTTGATGAACAATTCAAAATGTACATGTAATGTCAATCTGATACAAGGAGATATTTGTATATGTGCAAGTACGGAGTATCCTTGTGTACTGGGGTGGAATACAATACACTCTGGGCGGTGTGACAGTCCGCCTGAAGTAACCTCCTTTGCCTTGACACAATTGGTGGTGGTACCTGCAATTATTCTCCGACGCTCAAGTCAGTATTCTGAAATACTGTAAGACTTAGAAAGCAAATCTGAGAGAATTATGCAAGTAAAAGTGTAAGATTCAGAATTGGGGGGGATCCCTTATACCTTTTTGCTGAGGTTTGTATACCTGTTACTGGTGCTCCATTATTGGTAGGACCCGTTCCTTGTTTTCTGGCATAATGCAAGAAAGGTAGTGGGTCCCTATGTCATTCACGAGCACCATCACTGTAGTGGGCATTTCCACTTGCTTGGAAAGCGTTAATGCTTTATTATTTTATTCATTGTTCCCTTTTATGCGTGACAGCGTGATTCCCATTTTCAACCTCTCAAGACAGAGTCAATCTCGTGCCGGGGTTATAAGTATGGGCTCGCTACGCAATATAGGAAATTCAATATTCCGCCTATGGCTTGGCGGAGTAGTATGCATTGGAAATACTTTATGCATGTGTATAAGATATTCAATGTTTTCCACCTTGGCGGAGTAATAAGCTTTGGCGGAGTAACGTGCCTTGGCGGAGTAACGTGCCCTGGCGGAGTTACATGACCTGGCGGGGTTACATGCCATGGCGGTATGTACTCCATATAAAAGTAATTATAAGGTATTTGAGACGTACTTCTCCTGTTCAAATTGCTGATCTGGCAAAGCATTAAAACCATGCTCTTGGGGACCGGTGTTGGGACCGGATCAATATATATATTGTTAGGGACTCGGGTTCCATTTTTTACCCATCAATACACACCTCTTCTTTCTGATTTTCTCTCACAACTGCAAGCCTTTATGCTTTCTTATTTTCGTGCACCGCTCCCTATCGAAGTCTGCTCTGTATTTCCGCAGCACCCACCAACACAGGTTTCGTGAATACATTATTTTGCTTTCAAAAGTTATCCTTTCCTCTCTCTTGTTGTCTATTTGGGTGGTGCCATGTACTCATGTTTCCGCAGCTTCCACCTAATCACTGCATATGATAAAATAGTTATTTAGATCTGGATAATTTTATTATCTGCATTGACTTTCGTAGCTTACACATGTTTCTGCAGCTTCCACTAATCTTATTCATTTATTCCTTTTTTGTTTATGTTGGATTCCTTTGTGCAAATTAATGATTATAGCATGCTTGAATTCATTTATTTAGGGGCTGCTTTGAATTAATATACCCATTTATTTTCTTACTTAAAGTTCCATTATTTCATTCAACATGTACTAAATGATAAAGTGTTATTTAGAGCCTAAATTCACAAGTTGATAAAATCTACCTATGAATCCATTTTTGGCTTGGCTATTATATGTGTATTAATTGATAAAGTTTGCAATATAGTTAATGTCGAAAGGTCCCCCCATAAAAATGTGTTTGAAAGGTTGAAACAACGTGAGTCTCAAACACAAGTACACCATCACAGTCACAGTGGGAATTTGTCAAAGATATCTCTAAAAGGCTGAAATTGTTTAAAGTTGGTTTATGGGACAAAATATCTAACTGCTAATATTTATTTTTCCAAGATTTTTAAGGTTAAGTTAGATTTATCTCAATGGGAAAGCTCTTTTTGTGAGGTTATTAAAGATATGACAACAAAGATAAGGGAAAAGTTTAATAATTATTGGCATTGTTATCAAAACCGAATCGGTTCGGCCGGTCCGACCGGTTGAACCGTAAACCACTTAGGTGACCGGTCCGGGTTAATTCTTTAATACTACTGGTTCAACAACGATTGAACCCTGGTTTTAGCACGGTTTTCATGAACCAGTGCCTTCACCAGTTCAATGACCGGTCTGGTTCTGAAAATATTGATTATTGGAGTGTTATTCACCAAATAATAGGGTTGTTACTGTTTTGGACCTAAGGTACAATATGGCACTTCTTTGGTTTTATTATGCCAAGTTGTATCCTCATGATTTTGAGTTACAAATTCAAGGCACCAAGCAACTATCCTATGATTTGCTTCTTGATTATCAATTCACAATGAAGGCTGAAATTAGTTGTAATTCTCCATTGGTTAACCATGAAATTAATGATGATGATGATGATGATGATGATGATGAATTGAATGAATTTAACATGTTTCTTTCTAAACAAAAAAGAGCTAGAACAACATCTACAAAAATAGAATTAGATCGTTATTTGGAGCAAGATTGTTTTCCAAGAAAGGAAGTAGGAGATTTTGATATCTTGTGTTGGTGGAAGTTACAAGGGACCCAATATCCTACATTACAGGAAATTGTAAGGGATGTGTTAGCAATTCCAATCTCTATTGTGGCTTCGGAGTCTACATTTAGGGTTCGAGGTAATTTGCTCAGTTCAAATCATAGTAAATTGCATTGGTCACTATGGAGGCTTTGATGTGTTATAAGAGTTGGTTATGGATGGATGAGGAATTTGGTACATTTTTCTAATCTTAAAATCTTATGAATTCATATTTTTTATAGATAATTTTACACTAAACATAATTTCATGCTTTCAGAACAAGATCACCTAAATGCTATACAAACTGAAGTTCATGACTTAATTGATGAACTAAGTAATATTCTTTTTCATCATTATGAATTTTGATTATTTCATGTGCTAAAATAACATTATAACTATGTTTTGTCATATTGTAGATTGATTATCTATGAGTTGTATTACTTATCCTTTAGAGGACCATTAGAAGTTGGACATGCAAGTGATGAATGAAGATGCTTGATTTTAGGATGGTTTTTATTGTGTTTTGTTTCTTAGACATTGCTATTGGACTTTGCTTTCTACTAGTTGGACTTTGCTTTCTACTAGTTGAACTTTGATAAAAATCCCAAAACTTTGTTGCTTAATATTTAGCTTGTAGTAGGATGATGTTTAAATTTCTATTGTTGAACTAGTGAACTTTGTATGATGGGATGAAATTTTCACTTTCTAGAAGTTCAAAGGAAATTTTTATTATTGTGATGGAGTGAACAATCTATTATTAAATTTCATAAGTTCAATTATAGTTATGATTAGATAAAGTTTAATAATTGTGTTCAAGATGATTTATTACTATTTTTAGGACACTTTTACTATTATTGCATGTAAAATATTTAAAAATTTCGTACATACCACAACAACTTTTTAAATACTTATGATAAGGAGAAAATTTTATAAAAGCGAGGACAAGGATGGGGTGGGGATGGGTTTTTTTGGAGCAGGGATGAGTTTTCCCTATCATCATGTAACATCCCTAAATTTAATTTTTGGGCAGTTTATATTGGCCAATTAATTCAATTAAATGAGATAAATTATTCCTATGTGGTTAAGTTTATTTTTAGAATTTACCGGAATAAGTTTTGGGTAACCGTTAATTACCCGGTTGGTTTTAAAAACTTACTGAACACGGGAAGTTACCAAACTACCCTTAATGATGCAATTGCAATACTTTGCCAAATTACCTCTCAATTCACGTATGCCTTGCTGAAGGAAAAGAAATTTGGAATTGAACTCACTTTCTCTTGCATTTTACATATGCAACAACAAGGTCTTTGGTCCTTTCTCCTTCCCACGGAAACCACTCTCAATTCACCATCTCTTCTCCATGAACCTTCAAATTGGAGCAAGCTTCTTGTGTCTTCTTCTTTCCCCAACTTATGGCAGCCATGGAAGCTTGAAGGAAGCTTTAATTTTCATGGAATCAAGGTAAGAATCCGACACCCATTTTTGGTTTTGGGTGGTTCTTGGGTTCCAACCTTTAATTCTTCAACTTTCTTGAATTTAGAAGTAATTGAGAAGCTTTGGGGTTGTGGACAGCTTGGATGATGTTGGGGTTTTGAATTTCTTTTGTTATTGGTAAGTTCTGGAACAACCCATAACCTTAACTTGGTTCCATTTTGAGAATTGTGGTTTAACACAACTAAAAAAACCCTAAACAGCTACCTCAAATTAGCGACCACCATTTGCCATCGCTAAATAGCCACCGCGTTAGCGACCGATCCATACCAAAAGGGACCTAAAAGTTGCGACGGTGTACTACCGTCGCTAATGTTCCCTCCAACTCAAGCGACGGTCTTACCGCGTCGCTATGGTTTGTACTAGTGACGGAGGCCTACGTCGTCGCTATTTTAAGAAATAATCAGTGACGGATCTATGTTACCGTCGCTATTAATCAAGAGATTAGTGACCGAAGTGCTCTGCCGTCGCTACTATTTTCACCTTCACTCCATATATTTTTTCTTGTGGAAGTTAGTGACAGGTAGAATAACCGTCGCTCAGGTTTAGGAGATTAGTGACGGAATTCGCCTACCGTCGTAAGTTAGTGACAGTAGGGCGACACCGTCGCTATTTGTGAAGAGGTTAGTGACGGTGATACTCTACCGTCGCTATGTTTTTCGTCTTCCCTCCACACTATTCCTTTAAATAATGGAAGGTAGTGATGGTGGGGATGACATCGTCGCTAATATTCAGGAGATTAGTGACGGATTGGTTCGCCCGTCGCTATGAATTTCGCTTCCCTCCAATTTTTTCTTTTAATAATTAATGTTAGTGATGGTGGGTTGACACCGTCGCTACGGTTCAGGAGATTGGGGACGGATTTGTGTTACCATCGCTAAGTGTTTAATTGTAGTGACGTCTTTAGCGACGGGGTTTGAGCCGTCGCTACGGTTTTAATGTAACTCGACAGTAACCCCTTTCCCTCTCATTTGCCTTAACTCTCAATCCTTCCCCCCTTTGTTCCCTCCGAGTCCGCCCGACTCCCTCCTTCCCTCCATCCCTTCCTATGACTTCCTCCACCTGTCTCCTCCCTCCCTTCCTTCCTCTGACATTGTCTCTGCCCTACATTGTCGTCCTTTAACCTCTACCCCGCTCTCTCTCACGACTCCCCGAACCTCACCACTCTTGGTCTGGTTCAGTCCTCCTAGGCTCACCACTCTTCCTCCGTTGTCCACGACATCGTCATTGAAAGTTGGTGTTCAGCTGGTTCAGCTCACCCTTCGGTCAGGTTCATTATCTTCTGCTTTTGTTGGTCTAGTTCATTCTTTGGCTGGTTCATTCTGTTGATTCTAATGCTATTCATATGATTATGTTGATTCCATCTTTGTTTGTTTGTAGAAATTTATGTGTGGTTCTAATGTTGTTCATATGCTGTTACAATTTATTTAGTAGAAATTTGTTTGTGGCAAGTCATAAGACAACCCATGCATTTTTAAAATTAGGGAATAATTAGCTGAGATTTTAATTTCTGAACTAAGGCTCATTCCTTTCTGTGACCTGGTTCATTAATTTTTAAAATTAATAGGAATAATTAATTTCTGTTTAATTTTTAAACTTAGCAGGAATAATTAGGGAATAATTTGGGTTGGTATGAACCTGTGTCAACCACATCACTAATAGCCTAATGTTCAGTTTATTGAATTGTTCAATTATCTAAGAAAGAGAAAACAAGTAATTGAATAGGAAAGAGTGTGTTAATCCACATGGAGTAAACAAATCAAATTCTTTACAGGAAAAATTCTGATCCAAACAAGATACTAAAATAGATCTATACTAAAACAATTACTAAGATTCAAGACTTATTATCGTTCTGTTCAGGTGTACTTTCTTTCCATTTTGCTGAGATTGATATAGAACTACACCAGGAGAAAATAGGTAAAAAAGGGGTAGAAAAATCTAGGTACAAAGTAAAACTTAGAAAATGTACAGAGTAAAACTTAAATGAAGGTAGTGTTCCTCTTCTAAAATATTAACTCCATTTTTAATATAAGGCTTGTTAGAGGATTCATTAATCTCTAATATAAAATTCCATCAAAGTTGGTTGATCAAATCATCTCTCTCATCTTCTAATGTGATTATAGAAATAAGTATCAATTAAGTTGAAAGAGAATAGATGACAAGTCCTATTTATTTACTTTTGGAAAAATAGTACCAATTGTTGACAAATTAAGTAAGTTTAACCCAATTAACTAACTTTTCTCAGCTAAAAGTAGATGAAGGTAGTATTTTTTTATAAAAAATAATTTATCAATAGTTTTCTATGATTAAATATTGTCCGCTTTTTTGTAGTACATAAAATTTTTAAATTTTTAACTTAAAATATGCATGATATGTCTCAACAAATTAAATCAGTGCCATCCCACACATAAATTTCAAAGTAAAAATTTATACACATAAAAAGATGGAAAATAAATTCAGAAAGGTTGATTTACATAAACCAAAACTAGGAATGAATTTTCCAATCTAATAAGAGTCTTAGCCACATCACATGCACGTGCTACATGTGCACTTAGGAGCACTATGATCCCATTATGGCATCTCTTCACTGTCAGCACTATGAGTTTCCTTTTATTTTCCATTTTTTTAAATGATAAAAAGCTGGTTCTGGTTTTCCTTGTCACAGAGGCATTTGGACATAAGTAAGCAAAATTTTCACTTTCAACCTCTCTCCAATGAGAAATATAAGATAAAATAACCTTAAGACTAATTCAATAGAACAACCATCATAAACATATTCTTAATAGTTAGCAGTTAGATATGGATAAAGTGTGATTTGATGCTTGATACTACCTAGTTCCTGCTCTAACTTTTTTCAACAGCTCTGGGTGCTGCAAGAAGGCCCCAAAAGTTAATATTACATCAAATATGCTAAGTTAGGAAAATGGCACAGAATACGAACCACGGACATTTTGAAAAATATACTTGTAATAGCTTTGGTATGAGGATGTTTATGGGTATCCGATACTATATGTATCAGACACAATGATACAACTATTCTAAAATCATATAAGATATGTATGTAGATACGAATAAACATTCATAAAACAAAATAAATCATTTTAATAACTACATTTTAAACATTATTAAAATAAAATAAAAGTTATGAATCATCATCATCAATCTACACTTATTGTCCTACAAATAGGATTAGTTTAAGTCTCATTTGCTGCTAGAATATCATCCATAAAGAGGATAACTTCTATCTTTTATTCATCAAGAGACAATGTTCCTCTTTTCCATCTTATTACGTTTCAAATCTAGTTATATTATATTTTCGTAGTTCTTTTAAGAATTCAGATAGTTCGTAGATATTTGAGTGCCAGCTGCAAATTTGATCAATAAGATTATGTCTCTTTCCTTACTAGTGCAAAATAGAAACACGCACCAGTCTTTTCAGATTTTCTTATTTACAATTTTCAGCTATATAGGTTTTGAGATCGATGATGTAGAATGGAATACTAACCTAGACCAATAGCATCAGAGCTCTTCAAAGTAGTTAGCAGAATATTTAATCTCAAACATATCTGCTCCAACATCATAACCACATATCAATACATAGTGACCTGTCAATAGAATTTTGTTTATTGATGAATCGATTTAATAAGTTGATTAAATTATTTCAGAATGTTAGGATGAATACCAAGAAAAGCATAAATCTTGTTTCTTTTAAAAGAAAAACATAAATCTTTTGCCTGGGGATAGGCTTTGATATCTAGTTTGCTCTTGTAATTTATGCATTGATTGTCATTGAAGTCATTAAAACCCAAAGAGGGATGTGTGCAATGGAACAACTGCTGGAATTGGATAGAAAAGACAATTTGTTATTGTTTGTTTGTTTAAAAGTCTTAGCTTACATACTTGATTTCAGTATTAAAGCAAGATTGGTTTTGTTCAGCTTTGTAACTACCTTGTCAAGATTTGAACTAAAAATTACTATAAGTTAAAACAACTTATAGAATCGGTTGATCTGTATTGTCATGTCAATGCTTCAACAAAAAGGTGGACCGAACATCTTTGATATTTGCAGCCTCAGAGGCATTCCAAAAAGGTGCGTTGTTAGTGAAATGCAACTGGTTACTATTGGGTGATTGTTATTTTGGAGGTGAAGCTCTCAAGAATTGAGGAACTTTGGACCAAGTAGAAGGCATCAACTGATGATGATGATTAGAGTTTAATCCATAGCTTGTTGGGTATGAAAAACTCATGGGGCGGTTCTCAAAGGAATTAGAAGCTGCTTGTTGTTGTTGATTAGTGTCAGGTCCCAATAGTCCTTGTAATATTGAACTAGGGGTACCATATAAGGCCGAGGAATCAATCTGAAATTTAGTGGAGGGTAACCCTTGGCTTGTCACTGTACTGTCCCCATAGCTATATTGAGGACTAAACTGGTTTTGATCCAAAGAGAAACAAGGATATTTGAAGGCTCTGCAGAAAACAACTTCTCTGGCCTCCATTGAACTTGTTGATGATGAGATAAACCCATCCCACTTTCTTGCTAAAAATTATTGGTTCTTGATGAACTCAAATTCTCTTGCAGCATCGACCTGAAACTGTTCTCTGTACCCTTCTCTCCTCATCTATCACCATCAAACAAAAAGTCACAGTTTTTAGCTTATGAATATTGATCAATCAAATAAATCAATTTATAATCACTCTTCCCTACTCTGTTAAATTGCAAAGTCATCAAAGAATAAAATGATAGGTCAAAGTTGTTAGAAAAAAAAACATTTTTTTGGTGGGTTGTAAAATCTGTTTGTGTGTGTGTATTTGACTTGAAATATATATAGTAAGAGTAGTTTAGTTTGCACTTACAACAAGGATGGTTGATTCCAATCCATGAGTTGGGAAGAAAGGCCTAAACCTATCATATGCAAGTTTGGGTCATTGGAAGAGTCAGAATGTGAAGGTTGAAGCTTGTTGTTATTATTATGATGAGCAGTGTCATGGAAAACCACAGAGGAAGAGTTATCCATGGATAAGATTCACTGTTTTTTTTTAACTGAATGAAAGTTGGAAGTTCAATTATTTTGAAAAATGGAAAATTCTATATTGCTAGATAGTTTGCTTTGTGTGTCTCTCTTTGTTTAGTTTCCTTGCTACTTGTAAATGTCTAATGACTTCTTGGTTTGTCATGCAGAGTAACACACATCACGCGTGGTCTCTGATCGTATCACTTCAGCTTCGTATTCATCGTTGACAAAAAACCCTAGGTAATCCCCTAACGCTGACTTTCCCGATATGTGTATACATGTCAATTATTGTTTGTTAGTAGAGAGCAAAGCTCATTAGGAATTGGTTTTGATGTGTTTATAATGTGTTTTATACATGTGTAATGTTGTTTGTTAGTGGAGAGCAGAGCTCATTAGGAATTGGTTTTGTGTGCTGATAACATGATTTTTTATGCATGTGTAATGTTGTTTATTAGTGGAGAGCAGAGCTCATTAGGAATTGGTTTTGTGTGCTGATAACATGATTTTTTATGCATGTGTAATGTTGTTTGTTAGTGGAGAGCAGAGCTCATTAGGAATTGGTTTTGTGTGCTGATAACATGATTTTTTATGCATGTGTAATATTGTTTGTTAGTGGAGACCAGAACTCATTAGGAATTGGTTTTATGTGTTGATAACATCATTTAGGACTTAATACCTCTCAATATCACATACAATGCGTAGCATATATAATTATCAATACTGGGAAGTTTTCTGTATGTAACAGGCCGTTTCTAATTTTGGGAAATGTCTAGTTTACAGGGGAGACTCTGCCAAAATTTTGGCAGGCTCCCTTTCTTAGGGAACTTAAAAAATGAAACTCAACGTTAATAATGTAGGGTTTAGTCGTGTGTGTACCCATTAGATTCCCGTTCAAGTTTCAAAACAACCGGTCGATGTACCGTGTTGTGTTGGATCTTGAATTGTCCCGGTTGGACAGTTTGGTATGAATTTGTAACCTGTAGGGCGTAACCCATCAATGTTGTATGTGGTCTATCTTGAGACGTTGAATGAATGTTCATTTGAAATTTCGGCTATGGTATTTCGTATTGTCCCCAGGGTGCATGTCTGCGTGCGGTGTTTCATACCGTACGTATCTCTGTGTACTCGGGGACCAATGCGAAATGCTGCCGAAATTTTAAATGAACATCAATGACACAAGATAGACCATATACAACATCGATGGGTTACAGATGGTTGCATATTCATCCCGAATAGGATAGGGCCCCACCAATTTGCAACATCAAAGAGATAGAGAGTGATTCACAACCGATAGTCAAATAAAATTACAATAATTTAAAGTAACAGAAATCGTGCTTGTTAGATATTGTAAATGGAGGTACCGGCAAATCGGCGATGGATGTACAACCGACTAGATCGCAATCGGCGAGTGACTGAGGAGTTTATGATGGGGCTATTGGAGTTCATTTCGTTCGCTACGGCAAACACGCCTGGATTTGAAGTGACTCAGAAGATTCGTTGTCCGTGCTCAAGGTACAAATGCATGAGTTTTGAATACGCGGATGATGTCATGTGCCACCTAACTGAGAAAGGGTTCATGGAAACATACCACTGTTGGTACAACCATGGTGAGCAGTTACCGCGTAGACCATCAGACGTAACTGTGCAACAGTCTTACTATGAGGTTGGAGGAAACAGGGATACGTACAACAACATAGAACGAATGGTGATGGATCATGTTGGACCCTCCACCGGGCGTCTGCTGGAACATAATGACCAAGCAAGTCATGGAGACTCTGACAATGTAGAGGAGGATCCTAATCCGGAGGTGAAGAGATTTTATGATTTGTTAGCGGCGGCTCAGACTCCATTGTGGGACGGGTGCAATAGTCACACTGAGTTATCCGCCTCCCTAGCTGCTTTAAGCCTAAAGGCAGATTATAATCTTTCTGGAGGTTGTTTTAATAGGATGGTCAATCTGATGGGTTCCACCAGCCTAGTAATCATAGAATGCCAGTAAACCTGTACCATGCTAAGAAACAAGTGGCAAACTTGGGGTTGGGTTGTGTGAAGATAGAGTGTTGTGTTGGTGGATGTATGCTGTTCAGAAATGAGTTTGCAGACAAGAGTGTCACAAAATGTCTACATTGTAGTGAGGAACGCTACAAGACCGTTAAAAGGAGAGGGAAGGTAACCCAGACGGCCAGGAAGAAAATGTGGTACTTCCCTATAACACCGCGTCTTCAATGCCTGTATGCCTCATTGTCCACGGCAAAACACATGCGTTGGCATGCTCTGAACCAAACACAAGAGGGGTTTTTTTGCCATCCTTCCGGCGGGAAAGCATGGAAGTGTTTGGATGAGCTATATCCGGACTTTTCTGGTGAGCCACACAATGTAAGACTTGGCTTATGTACTGATGGGTTTAACCCGTTCGGTCAATACGGAAGAGCTTACTCTTGTTGGCCAATCATCCTGACCCCATACAATCTGCCTCCTGATATGTGTATGAAGAGGGAGGTCATGTTTCTATCTATACTGGTTCCAGGACCCAAAAATCCAAAGGCGAACATAGACGTGTTTTTGCAACCGTTGGTTGAAGAATTATCACAATTATGGGATGTCGGGGTAATGACATATGATGCGTCTTTAAAGAACAACTTTATGATGCAAGCTGTTTTGATGTGGACTATTAACGACTTCCCGGCCTATGGTATGCTTTCTGGATGGTCCACGTCTGGGAAGCTTGCTTGCCTTGTATGCATGGAACATACCGGGGGGGAATCACTCCTTGTTAGTGGCAAGATAAGTTTCTTTGACTGTCATAGAAAGTTTCTACCGTTGGATCACCCGTTTAGGAGAAACAAAACCGCTTTTGAGAAGAACAAGGTTGTTAATGAACCTCCACCCCGTAGGTTATCTGGTGCACGGGTTTGGCAGAGGGTCGAAGAGTATCCTTACATCTAGGACAAGAGTGTTAAGGAGTTTGCGGGTTACGGTAAGGAACACCACTGGGTGAAGCAGAGTGTGTTGTGGGATTTGCCATATTGGAAAGACTTGTTGTTAAGACACAACATTGATGTCATGCACACTGAACGTAATGTTTTCATGAATATTTTTGACACTGTTATAGACATCAAAGGGAGAACAAAGGACAACGAGAAGAGTCATCTAGACCTTCCGATTTGGTGTTCTAGGAAGGAGTTGGAGTTGAGGGATGCGGGACGTGGAAGAATGTTTAAACCCCATGCAAAATATGTTTTAACTAGACCACAACAGATTGCTGTGTGTATTTGGATGAATGGGTTGACCCTGCCTGACGGATTCACTTCTAACTTGAGTAGATGTGTCGACGTGAAGGAGGGCAGGGTGTTTGGCATGAAAAGTCATGGTTGCCATGTGTTTATGCAACAACTACTCCCGTTTCATACCTTACCGAAGACTATTTGGAAACCGTTGGTGGAGTTGAGTCACTTCTTTAAGGAGTTGACGGCTACTTCGTTGACTGTGGAGAAACTTGTGAAGATGGAAGAAACTATCCCGGTATTGATTTGTAAGATGGAGTAGATTTTCCCACCAAGTTTTTTTGACTCGATGGAGCATTTGCCTATCCATCTACCGTACGAGGCCTTGGTTGGTGGCCCGGTGCAGTATCGTTGGATGTATCCATTCGAAAGGTGAACGCCAGAACTCTTTAATTTCCTTGCAAACACTTCTTATAATAGTATTTTCTAACTTAACACTTGTTAATGATGTTGAAGATTCTTACGCTCTTTAAAAGATAAAGTGTCGAACAAAGCCTGCGTTGAAGCATCAATTTGTGAGGCATACTTAGTCGAAGAAATGACAACCTTTGCTTCTTTCTATTTTTCGACGGAGATAGAAACTAGAATGAGAAGAATTCCCCGTAATCTTGGGGTAGCCAGCCGCACAGGGTTTGATGAACAAACATCGATTTTCAACTATCCTGGTCACCCGGGGGGCAGGCTCACAAAATCTTATATTGATGAGAAAGATCAAAAGGCGGCTCACTTGTACATTCTTCTAAATTGCCCAGAAGTGGAACCCTTTATTGAGTAAGTCATAGAAGTTATATGTTACATTCTAAACGTAGCTTTTATAGTATCTAAATTTGTTTCCTTTGAATAGCTTATACACAGATATGCTAAAACTTGAGCAAAATGATTTAACTGATGACCAAATTCATAGTGAGGTGTCATCCAAGTTCGTTGGTTGGTTCGCGCAACACGTAAGACCCGTTTACCAAGTGTTTTTTATCTTTGCTTCTAACTCCCGATATCTAACGATGACCTACTTGTTATGTTGTACATAGATACAAGACCCAAACAACCATATTGAAGATTCTTTACTCCAAGCCCTTTCTTGGGGGCCAGTGAAAACTGTTAAAAATGGCCTATTTACTATGTAAATGGCTACAAGTTTAATATTCTTCAATGGAGTGAAGGGATGCGCACCCATAACTACGGGGTTTGTGTTAAAGGCACCGCTGGACAGTTGGAAGAAGACTTTTATGGAGTGCTGACGGAGATTGTTGAAGTTTCGTTCTCTGGACGACTAAGAAGAGATATTGTTCTATTCAAATGTGATTGGTTCGACAAAACAATCGGTGTTGGAACAAAGGTTGACAACAACTACGGCTTAGTTAAGGTCAAGAAGAATGGTAGATATAAAGGGTTTGATCCCTTCATTTTTGCCCAACAAGCTGAGCAGGTTTATTACACCGACTTCCCGGGAGGATATCGGGACTGGTATGCAGTAATCAAGGCCAAGGCCCGAAGTCAGATCACTGACAATGTCTCCGAGGAGGTCGATGACGCTTATCAGCTTGCACCACACGAGCTCAACGATGCCAATTTGTTGTTCAACATTGATCCAGTCATAATGGATAAGACACTCGCCATTACGGGGGGTGAACACATTGACAAAGACCTTGTCTCTCGATCAAAACGGTCTAGGGCTGATTTGGATACTGATGAACTTGTTCAAACAGGTAACCACAGTGACACTGAAACTAAGGGGGAATTTGAAACTGAAACAGACATAGAGTATGTAGTTGTTAAACATATATACATAGGTTTATATATATCCTGAGACTAACCTTTCTTTTTATGATTTTATCCACAGATGACAGGACGTTGACTGCCCTTCAGTAGGGGTGGTGGGTCCAGGACCCCGACATCCCGGCTGGGGACTCCTACCCCAGGACAAGAGACCACTCCATCACCACCACAACGGACCACTCCATCACCACTACAGCAGAGCACTCTATCACCACCACCACAGCAGACCACTCCATCACCACCACTACAGCAGACCACCCCATCACCCCCACTGACCACCCCAGAGCAGACTCCTAGAGTTAGTGGCTTGGAGGACCATGGCCATCAGGCCACCCCACCTCCGGCATCCCCTCTGCCCATGTTGGTACCCGTGCCGGCTGGAGACGAGTAAGTGACTAAACTTCAAATACTTTTATGTTATTTGTATGGTACTTTATATTAAACTTTAGTGGAAAGACTTGTTGGTTTATTGGATGTTACTTTAATTAGTACTTGTATAGATTGAATTGTATTGGGCACTCTTCTGTTTATAACAGGGTAACTATTTAAACTTGGAAATGTTACATTTACAGGGGAGACTCTGCCGAAATTTTGGGAGTCTCCCTAGATTGTCCACTGTTATTCTCCTGATATAATTGTTGTCATTACAGCTTTGTTGATAGTAGTCGCACTACCAAAGCGATTACTAAGGTACTAAAGGCCCAGTGGGATGGTCCTTATATATCTTGGACAGATGCTGGGAAGGTTGTCCAAGATAGGTGGTTTGACACCTTCTCGGTAAGTTCCTAGCTCATTTGTTGTGACTTGATTTGTAAAATAGACCTCTTATTAATTTTGATTTCTCATTTTATTTTACAGCGTGATTACCAGTGGGCGGAGGGTATGATTGATGAGATTAGGAAGGTCTTTGCCACAAAGACCTCCAAAATCATCAAGAGTACCCTTTGGAAGGTGGGGGACAAGGGTGAGCGCCCTTGTTGGATCCCGGAGGACCATTGGGACGGGATGGTCCAGAAGTGGGGCGGTGTCCCGTTCCAGCAGGCGAGTGCTCGGAACAGGGCAAATAGAGCCGCCGATGCTGCAGCCTCAGTTTACACTAGGGGTAGCATTTCAACCCTCGAGCACAAGAAAAGATTTGTAAGTATATTTATGTTAAACATTTCTATTATGATTCGTCTGACATGTTTACAAATAATAATCTCAATGTTTTTTGTCCACCACAGGAGCTGAGGGAGCACCAGGAGCCTTCTTTGTTTGAGGTCATGCAAATGACCAAGAAGAACAAAGCCGGAGCATGGGTAAACCAGAAGACTATGGATCTAGTGGTATTTACTTTTAACTAACACATGCTTATAATTTACAAATCAGCTTACTAATCCTATCATTGTTTTTGAATTTACAGGAGGCGTATCAGGCCAGGAGGGCCGAGAAGGAGGCGGACCTGGTGGCTTCCACTCCTGAAGGGGAGGTTCCTCCCACCCTATCTTGTTCTGACGACAACGCCATCTATATGGAGGTTGTTGGCGGTGTGAACAAGAAAGGGAGGGTATTTAGATTAGGTGGCGTCGGCACGCAGCTGGCGAAAAAGGGGAAGACCCCTTCCTCTTCGTCTTCCTCTGGTCTCCCGACTGAGGTCGTTCAGGTAATTCAAAACCTGAACGATGAGCTACAGGAGGAGCGACGTCAGAGGCAGCTGTTGGAGGACCGGGCCGAGGCAGACCGACAGCGGGTCGAGACGGACCGACGACGGGCCGAGGAGCAGCACGCCGAGACTCGTCGGCAACTTGCTCAGCAGCAGGAGCTACTGATGCAGTTGATGGCGAGGCTACCTCCCCCCACTTCCCAGGCGCCCCCACCACCACCCCAGGATCCCCCACCACCACCCCAGGATCCCCCACCACCATGATTGTATTTTTATTATTTATACACATTGTATATTTGATTTATAGTTTTTATGTTATATTTCATTCAGTATTTATTTTGTCATTCTTCATTTATTATGTCAATATTTATTGGTAATTAAATTCAAATCAAAAAGCCTTATTGTAACTATCATTAATAATTCAACCTATTTGATAAATAAATTTAATCTATTATTTTGTTTTTAATAATAATTTAATATTTTTAAAAAATTATTTAAATTTAATTATAAAATTTTATCAGCCAATACAAAATACAAAATATTAATACATTTTTAAAGTTAAATTAACAAAACCAGTAAATATTTAACTAATTTTTTAAAAATTAAAAAATTCCAGTTAGCGACGGTATTGGGCGGTCGCTATAAGATATACACAACGACGGGCCGCTGCTTTAGCGACAGATAACGTGGTCGCTACATGACTACCAATTGCGACGGAACTATACGGTCGCTACATGACTAACCACTAGCGACGGATCTTGTGGTCGTTGTATGACTAACCACAGCGACGGCCGTTTACCGTCGCTACTAGCGACGGAGGCATGAGGTCGTTGTATGACTAACCACAGCGTCGGTAAACGACGGCCGTCACTACTAGTGACGGAGGCATGAGGTCGCTGTATGGCCACAGTTAGCGACGGCTGAAGTCAGTGAAGCAGAGACCATTTTAGCGACGGTATCATGCCGTCGGCATTTTAGCGACGGCTGTTATATGGTCGCTGATCTATTTTCGACGAAGGTTTTAGCGACGGGTGTTTTCCCGTCTAAAATGTCGTCGCTAAGATATGTAGTGACTGTCTTGGCATGGATTAGCGACCAACTTATTCCGTCGCTAAAAGGTGTTTTTTTAGTAGTGTAACCCCTTTGTTTCTACGGTTAGGTGATAATTCAGAGTTGTTTCAAAATTATTCAGAGCTTAAGGATTTGTTCGGGATTGAATTTTGGAGTCAACGGCTTGGTTTAGTAAGCCGTTAGTTAATAAAATAATTATTAGTGGTTGTTGTGGCTCCAAAACGTGAATATAATAACTTATGAGTTATTAAAAATTAATTATCCATATTTTAGGATTTTTAGAGGCTTCATATTGGTAATCAGATAGCTTTCGGACAACGGTTGGATAGCTATTTGGGCTTCTGGGATTTCTTATTACAGGCAGGGGGAGCTATTACATTTTAAATGCATAGTTTATGGACGGGTTAGGGGTATATTAATACCTTGTGAATTATATGTTTGTGAAACATGATGACTTAATTGTTAAAATGTGAAATGTTAGTGATATACCCCATTTATATAATGATTGAGAATTATTCATGATTGTGGTGGTATTCGTCAATAATGTAATTATTAAATTGCATTAGATGCTATTAGAGATTAAATGGATAATTACATGTACATGAGATGTATGTATTGATTAAGTTACTTTCCTATGCATGAGATGTGATAGGAGAATTAAATTGGTGTTATGTGAATGCATAAGATGCAATGGATATCAATTGTAATGAGGTATTGCATGGGATGCAAATGAATGAATGATTTAATATCATTTTAAAGTATGTTTGTGTGATGATTTTAACATGATATGAGATTTCTATGTTATATGGTTTCGAGGATTCCACAAAAGACCTTGAGTGGGACTTAAGGCAAGCCTATTGAGTGGGACTCGGGGCTAGCCCGTAACACTGCCATTGTCGTTGAGAGTGATTGTGCTACATGATAGGGCAAATGTTTTAGTTCCAGTAAAACGGCCAGAGCAGCTGAGAGTTGAATATATGGCTGAGAGTCAAAATGTTGCAACACTATATTTGATAATGTGTAATTAATCCATATGATTGCATTTATATATATGTATATATGCATTGATGAACGTTGTTAAGAGCAACATGAATTGTAATAGTCATGTGGTCTATAATATTGAGAATATCTATTGAGTGATAAATTATGTTGAATGACAGTAGATGTATTAATTGATTTGGAATTGTAATGTATATTAGAGAATTAGATAGGTTGATTCGATTCAATAACTGTCATTTAACATGTATTGTGTCCACCCCTATTTATATGGCTATTTTTCAGTGGACTTGGGTCACAATGGTGGTTGGTAAGATGTCACCATAGCTGTGAGGAAGACCATTATGTATATTTATTACATATTGTATAGTATTTTGGTGGTAGCCTTGGTCGTCTCTTGTAGATAGTTGTTTTAATAGATTTGTATATAATTGCTTAGTGGATTCTAGGTAGTTGACGGCTTTAACTGGAAGCCTAGATTTATATTGATTATATATATGATGATATGATAATGATATGGATATTGATGATGATGTTTGGTTGTGGTGACCTTGGATAGTCCTACCATATATCTATATGGTGCTTGTAATGTCCAGGAAATGCAAGTATAAGACTGATGCATGATATGAATGTGATGGGCAGGAATTATTAAGATGTATGTTTGAGTTATGTTAGGCATTAGGATGTGGTTTGATGAGAAATGCATGAAAATAAAGTTTTACATTAAGTTTTATGCATAATTAGGCAAGTGATAGGGTCATATAGAGTTTGGTGAGGTTTGGATGCCATGGAATGGTTTCAATAGCCTTTATACATGATTTAGAACTTGTAGAAACTAGAATGGGTCAAATTCATTAAGAATTGACCTTTATGATGCACAACATGCCTTAAAACGGGTTAAATGTGTTTCTGCGCATAAGTCTATTGTGTTTGGGTATTTTTGAGTGCGGCCAGTGGCTACACGTCATAAATGATGTATATTAGGTGATGTCGAAGTTTGACGGTGTTTGGATACCGTTTGGATAAGTTTTAGGAGTACGGAAGTTAACTTGGGTGTATTTTCTGATATTTTCGCTTAAGCGGGTGCCTACCTCGCTTGAGCGAATCTCCACTACATGGTCAGTATGCTTTCTGTTAATTTTCCGTTTGGCGAGTCGGAACTCACTTGAGCGAGTGTAATGAGTTTTGGTTCTGTTGATTTTTCACTTGAGCTAAGTGAATTTCTCTTGAGCAAGTTAACATAGTTTTGATTCTGTCGTATTTTCCCTTGAGCGAGGGATATCCCGCTCATGCAAGGGCTATGGGATTAGCCACTGTGTGTTTTTCGCCCAAGTGAAGTGGTTTTCGCTAGAGCGAATTAATGTTGAATCTCCACTACCCCTTTTTCGCTTAAGCGAGGGAATCCCCGCTTGAGCAAAATAGACCTAGTATGGCACTGACCTGTTTTCGCTTGAGCAAAATGGGGTGGCCAATGCTTATGTAGTATATTCGCTTAAGCGAGGGAACCTTGCTCAAGCGAATATGGGTATTCGCCCCAACGAACTGAGTTTCACTTGAGCGAATTCGGGTTTGTTTTTATGGTTTATAGGCCTTAAGGATGGGATCCTAGGCCTCCTAACACACATTTTATGAATTATTTTATATGTTCGGGTTGCCATTGGTGGCTCATTTTTTTTGCACAAATTTTTTTTATGGTTTTTTGGGCATTTGTTTCAAAGATATGATGTTTTACATTAGACCTAAAAAATGATAGATGGGTAAATAATGGGTGGGCGTAGAGGTGGGGGCGGGTTTCCTTGATCCTGATCGGGGGCGGGGGTGGGGTAGGAGTTATTTTCTCTTGCCCGACAGGGATCAAGGGCGAGGGCAGTTATAATATAGAATAGCGCAGGGTGGGGATGGTAGGGGTCAAACCCGACCCCAAACCACCCCGTTGCCATGCCTATCGAGCATACTGTATCTATTTTTTATAGACATTATGTTAAGTAAGAAAAACCTCACTCAAAGCATATTATGATTGTTTTATCTGACATGTTCCAATGTAATTATCAGTGGTATATTTTAAGTTATTTTCTTTAATCATTTAGCCTTTATTTGAGTCTTATTTCATTCATTTCTTGTGTTAAAATGTCCTTAAATTTTGATAATTGCAAATGTCACTTATTTTCCTTTGGTTTTAATGAACTGGTCTTGTTTTGTTGGTAAAAGATCAAAGAATTAAAGGTAATAAACAATCTTCAAAGGGACCTGCCAAGAACATATTGTACCCGATAGTAGGCCTCGCACCTACAAGCCAACTTTTTGAAGGCATGCATGTAAGAGTATCTTGCAAGTGAAAGCCATGCAAATCAGAATTCACTTAAAAGTTTTGAAACATAATTTTTTAAGGTATTTCATATATTTTTGAAGAAGAAGCTTGGAGAGGGGTGTTAGCTTGGAAGATTGAAGACCATTAGGCTTGTTTCTATAGGGTTTCGATTCTTTTCCTTCTTTGATTCTTGATTATGTTATTTTTCCACAATTATAATATGTAGCTAAAACTCTTTTAGTTGGGATTGAACAAATTCACTTCTCTTTATGTTGTTGTGCTGGTTCTTTATGAATATTTATACAATTATATCAATGATAACATTCTTCTATGTTTAACTAATATGTTTTCATATGAAAGACTAATTATGCATTGTTTAAGGTTCTAAACAGGTTTTATGGTTGAAATGCTCGGTAATCTCTTCACCTAGGAATAAAATTACAATTAGTGGATGTTAAAACTTTCTCTTAATGCAAGCTTTAACATTGAATACTTAAGGGATTCATATTTGATGTTATGGTTTAGAATTTAATCACTGGGAAATTAGGTTTAATGAACTCTATGCCACGTTGCCATTATTTAAATGTACAGGTATTCATAATAGAGAACCCAACAGATTAATTAGAGTTAGAAAATCTGATCATAACGTATTTTATCATTGTTATCTTAATCTTAATCACTTTCTAGTTTGAACTAAAGTCTTTTTCACAAACAACAATTTATGAACAACCTTTTAAACATATTATGAATATATATAATTCTTTGTGATTTACAAGTACATTTTGCATACATGTCTTGTATCTCACAAGTCTTTGTGGACACCTATAACTTTTCAAATACTTATCGAGACTACTATGAATTTGATACACTTACCAAAGGATCAACAACAACTAGGGGTGAGACAAAGCTAGCCCAAGCTAGGCATTATTAGGCATGGGCCTGATCTGGTACTTATAATTTTGAAGCATGAGTCTGACTTGTAGCTTGACATAAACTGTATTTTTAGATCCGAAGTGACCTATATAAAAGTCCGATTTACGCAGCTAGCCTATATAAAAATCTGATTTAAATTATTATTAATGAAAAGACAAATAAACATATATTAAATACATCAAGGAGTCTATCTTAAATAAATCAATATATCTGTAACATGCTAACAACCTACATAAAATTAGCATACATAATTAATTATTAATTTTGCATATAAAAGGTGGTTTTAAAAAGTTTAAATTTTATAAACTATAATTCATAGAAAATATCATGTGAACTTATAAATTATAATATATTACAAATTATATTTTTTCATAAAATTATATAAAGAGCTTAAAAAGACTGGTCCGATAAGTTTAAAAGGTTTTTTCAAAAGTCCAAACCAAACCTATTTAAATAGGCTTTTAGAAAAGTCTTAAAATGATCTTTAAATAAAATAAGCTTTTTGAAAAGTCTTAACCTGATTTTTATAGAAATTATATTGTCAAATTTTTATTTTTATACAAATATTGAACTAGATGATTATGAGTTAACATCACCATTACGCCATATGCTCTCAAAGTTTCACGCGGGTTGTTAGTTGTATATTTTAGGTTATTTTTTCTATACTTTTAACCTTGTTTTAAGCGGTAAAACACCCTTTATTTAGCAAGTTTCTTCTCATTTTGTGAATGTCAAGCATCCATGTAGAAATTAATCTCACTATAGTTTTTCATTTTGTTTTGTAGGAATAAAGGAGAAAAAAACCAAGAAATATAAAACAGAGCATGATTTTTGGAGGAAGCATTCTATTAGCAACTTGCCTAAACTAAATGAGAAAAAAATTAGCCTTCTCGCCTAGCCATTAAAGGATTTTTGCACCATTTGTAGCTTGGATCTTCAAGTTCTTCAAGGGATCTTTGTATTTCCTTGGTGTGCATTACTTGTAAGTTCTTGTGCATGGTCACGTGTGACTGATTTTCCTTTTTGTTAGGATTGAATAACCTTCATAGCTTTATGAGCTTGTAATTACTTTGGTTCCTTTTATGTAATTGATTGAAATTAGTAATTCAATTTCTTCTTCTAAATGCATGTTCCAAAGGGAGAATGACCCATGTATGTGTTTTGAGGTTTTTAAATGAGATTAGGATTAAATTACCTATTATCTTTGATTTCTAGGGATAGGATCAAGGATAATAGTCATTAACACATGTTTCTAATACAAATTCTATCGTTAATTGTTAGAGAGATCTTTAATTAAGAATAAGGTTTAGGATCCTAGCTTTGAAGGATCGGGTTTGGTGAAAATTGAATTTTAGTAACCTAAGTAATTGTGTAATTAAACTAAATAATCACAAAAGCATAAATTGAATAGGTATAATTTAATTTCAATGCCTTTCTTCTTATATTTTTTCTGTTAAGTAATTTCCTCTTTTTGAAACTATTAAGAAAAATCAAATCAAGCTTTTTATGAATTACAAAAGTGATAATTTTGTGTATATATTTATAATGGTAAATTAGTAACAATTGTTAACCCATTGTTGATATCTGGCAAGTCCTCGTGAATCGATAACCCTTTTCATATTGAAACTACTATTGATTTAGTATGCTTGTCCAAGTATTAACACAGGTCCTCTAACAAAGGATGGTCACCGAATCTCCTCCAAACATGTCCTCCGGCAACAAGAGTAAATTAAAATCCCCAAGGCACATCCATGGCCTAAGAGATTCTAAAAGTTAGAAGAGTAAGCTAGCTTTTTATCCCCAACATCAAGATAGCCTCACCATGATATTCCTTCATCACCCTCACACACAAACATAGAAATATGATTCGGTGAGAAATCTATAGCCTCCAAGTCAATACATTGCAGTACAAGAATCTAATTCTATAGTATGGGAATATAGCGTGAGACCTAATGTCCATGGCATGGGATGTCTCATGCTACATTAAGATTCAAAAAAGCATATATAATTAATTTTGGAAGTGAGACAAGCCTCAAACGCCCTGTTCATATTTCAAATTGGTGTGGGACTACATTCCACACCATTCTAAATGTCTATACAATTTGCTCATTTAGACATGTGGATGACTAGAATTTTAAAATCATGGCCTAGTCTGACATTGTTTTGGAGCTTACTTAAGAATAACAACCCATTCCCTCCCTATGTCTTCACATATTTAAAATTTTCCCTCAAATCCTTTAAAGATTCCAAAATTTCTTTTATGTGACTCTTTGCATCGAGGAGATTATTCAATTCCCCGTTGGAGTCATTGTGCTCATGATGTAGAAAGGGACATTTTAATTAGAATAGAAATTGAAACAACTAAAAGTAACCTATTAAGTTCCTTCACTTTTATACTTTAAGGTTCTTTAGGTTAGTCTTAGGTTTATCATGTTTTATAAAATATTGATATTTGAACCATAAGATAATGACATGCTTTAAGTTTATATATCACAGTATATTATACACATTATATATTGTATAGAAACTTGCACTTTTACTAGAAATCACAAAATGTTAAATTACTAATTAGAAATTTCAAAATAAAAATTAGAAATTTACAAATTAATATGTATTCAATTATTATATAATTAATTTAGACTTAGTAAATAATAAATATTTTAATTTCTAATTATAAATTACAAAATAAAAAATTAGAAACTTACAAATTAAATATGTAATCAAGTATCACGTAATTAATTTAGGTTTGTTAATCATAAACTTTTAATTTATATTTTAAAATTACAAAATAAATAAATTATTAATTCCTAATTAGAAAGGGTTACAAAAAGAATTTAAAAAGTACTAATTATAAATTACAAAATAAAAAATTAAAAAGTTACAAATTAAATATGTAAGAGCCTATTACATAGTTAATTTAGATTTATTGATCATAAAAAAGTTAATATCTATTTTAAAATTAAATAAATAAATAAATTATAAATTCATAATTGGAGTTTAAGGTTAATAAAAAATTATAAATTATAAATTATAAATTACAAGATAACTTGTAAATTAAATATTTACTCGAGTATTACATAATTAATTTAGGTTTGTTAATTATAAAGTTTTTAATTTTTATTTAAAATTTATAAAATAAAATATAAATTTCTAATTAGAGTTTACGAGTGTGTAATTTTGAATAATGCATGTATTATAATTTAGTGGTGTGTTGACAATGTAGTTTTTGATATAGATCATTTGTGAATGTATGATAGAGTGTGTCCCCATTAAAGAAGTTTAAAAATGAGTTTATTAGAAGAGTTAGAGAGTTTATTGGGACTTAAGAGTAACCTAAATACTATTTAGATGATGGTATAAGGTGTTCCTGTGTGGGATGGTGTTGTAAAGTTTTAAGTAAAAGTGACGTAACATTTTCACTTATAAAAGTTTGGTTTCAAACCTAACTACTGGGTTTGAACTGATCATAACCATGTGAAATCTAGGAGAACCATCATATCCTATGTCACGCATAACTTTGATCTATTTAATATCCATGTTGGGAAACAACTTGTTAACGTTGTGGAACCACATCACAAGCAAATGAGGCAGGGATAGTCTTAAAATTAATTTATAATCATTTATATTTCTTTTTTAATCCTTAACATATTGTCGATGGCTGGCGGAAGAGATGATAGTCGATACTTGGTGTTCTGAAGAATATGTTCAAGAAGATAATCAGACCAAGTCATTTGTGTCAGTGTGTAAAAGCTCTTTTACTATGTTTGACAGGCAAGAGTCTACTATCTAGATGACTTGGACTCCAAGATGAAGGGGGACACTTAGGAAACTCGAGACGCCGATTATATCCCAACTGAAAGCTCTAGCTTAGATAGTGACAGAGGTTAGGAGCAGTGGCAAGATTACTTCCAGCAATAGGATGAAGTTGCTAGAGGTTTGGGTGCTAGTACTTAACACCCCTTGGATGTTTTGAGGGTCCAGTCTTCTCCATATATAAAAGGAAACCTTTGGGAATATTATTCTTACCCCTATAAAAGTATAAGTAATTAAAATTTTTATATTTAATAAGTTTTACCTTTTGAGACAGATACTTATTTTTTTCGAAGTGGTTCCTTCAAACTAAAGAATGAAGGTATTACCAAGTTACGAAAGGTCATTCAATCGCACTTCAATGGACCATAGAAGGACTAGACATTCATTCCTAAGGATGATATCAAACTATGGTGAAGAAAATGACTAGTAAGTTACTTTTATTTGTTATTTGTTAATGTTTATAATGTTTTACATGTTGTTTGTCAATTGTGGAAGGATGTGACTTTCGTGTCTGAGTATGCGGATACAATGAAAGACGCATTCGTGAAGGCTCTAGAGGGAATGCCTTAGTGACATACTGGGGAAGGCTCGTAGAAGGGGCCTTAATTGTCGAACCCTTACCTGTCCCTCATGGATCAAGGAGGCTACATGGGCTGACTTACTCGCAAGGTGTAAAATAATTTTAATTATAATTATTAAAGTTTTAACAATGAATTTTAAAAATTAAAAACTATAAAAACTAAAACATGAAACTAAAAACCAAAAACAAATTAGATTTTTTGAAATTTCAAAAATAAAAAAAAACCCTAAACAAGGCTTTAGGAAGTTAAAATACATGGTTAACGAGATAATAATTTCCTAGAATTGATGAATTGAGTGACATATTTTAATTGGTAGGACAGAATGAGACACAGTTATGGGACGTGTGATTTCCAACCATATTAAGTGGTCGTTCTATTAAAAGCTGAGAAAACAAAATTTTAAAATTGAAAAGTCTAATAAGTAATATTGATCATCCACATCATTCCAAACAATGAAAACTCTATTATCAATGGATCTTTTGTTTTCGTTGGTCATGGGTAACAATGCACCACTAAAAACCCCGTAATCTGTGTTACTTCTAGCTAACCAATGATATACTATTAGCTATGTTTTGTTAATTATCGCAAGATGAAAATAAGTAAATTATAAATTAGAAACATTTGGACTAATAGGTTTTCTTAAGCACCGATATATAAAAATTATAAATTATACATCCAAAATAAAATCTGAGTTTTTATTGGAATTATTATGAATATTAAAATAAAGGTGGATGTCCACCTTAGGCTATAAAAGGGCTCATAACCCTTCATAATTTTTGCAAGAGTGAAAGGAATTCATACATTGCTACTTCTTCTTCTATTCCTCTTTTCTTCTTTAATTTCTTTAAAGTTATTTCATAACACGTTATCAGCATGAAGTTCTGACCAACTGATATCTACTCAAGTCTAGAGAGAATGAATGCTCTTGTGAATGATGAAGATATATGTCTCGTAGACAATGCAACAACTCATACCATTCTCAAGAATGAGAAATATTTTTACCATATAGTAAAACAAGAAGCCAATGTTAATACTATATCTGGTAGTATAAATATAATTGAAGGCTCCGGTAGAGCCAGTATTTTGTTACCTGGAGGAACAAAATTACACATTGAAAGTGCATTATATTCTAAGAAGTCTCAAAGAAATTTGTTGAGTTTTAAGGATATCCACAGAAATGGATATCATATTGAGACCACAAATGAAGGAAAAGATGAATATCTTTACATCACAAAGTTAATTTCTGATAAGAAATGTATATTGGAAAAATTACCTTTATTTTCCTCCGGTTTGTACTATACTTATATTAGTATAGTTGAAACAAATGTTATTGTAAACTAGAAGTTTACAAATAAGAATGACTTTCTTATCTGGCATGAACGATTAGGCCATCTTGGATCAATTATGATGTGAAAAATAGTTGAGAATTCAAATGGTCATTGTTTGCCCAGTGGACAAATTATACAAACTAAGAATTTCTCATGTACTGCTTGTTCTCAAGGAAAATTGATCATTCGGCCATCACCAATGAAAATTGGGAATGAATCACTCACATTTTTAGAGCGTATACAACATGATATTTGTGGACCAATACACCCTTCATGTGGACCATTTAGATATTTTATGGTTTTAATTGATGCATCAACTAGATGGTCACATGTTTGCTTATTATCAACTCGCAACCAAGCGTTTGCGAGATTACTAGCTCAATTAATTCATTTAAGAGCTCATTTTCCTGACTATCCAATTAAGAAAATACGCCTTGATAACGCTGGTGAATTCACATCTCAATCATTTAATGATTATTGTATGTCCATTGGAATTGATGTTGAACATCCTGTAGCACATGTTCATACACAAAATGGACTTGCTGAATCATTGATTAAACGTTTGAAATTGATAGCAAGACCATTGTTAATGAGATCAAAACTCCCAATTTCAACTTGGGGACATGCAATCTTGCATGCGGCAGCACTTATTCGCATCAGGCCTACAAGTAATCATGAATATTCCCCTTTACAATTGGTTTATGGTAAAGAACCAAATATTTACCATCTAAGAATCTTTGGAAGTGCGGTATATGTTCCTATTTCTCCTCCACAATGCACTAAGATGGGACCTCAAAGAAGGTTGGGAATATATGTTGGATACGAAAGTCCATCTATAATAAAATATCTTAAACCTTTAACAGGTGATTTATTTATAGCTCGTTTTGCTGATTGTCATTTTGATGAATCTGTTTTCCCATCATTAGGGGGAGAAAATAAACAGTTGGATAAAAGGATTAGCTGGAATGAGATATCTCTATCACATCTTGATCCTCGAACAAAGCAATCTGAACTAGAAGTTCAGAAAATAATTAGTTTGCAAAATTTAGCAAACCAATTACCTAATGCATTTACTGATCCAAAAAGAATGACTAAGTCACACATACCAGCTGTTAATATTCCAATAAAGATTGATATCCCTGAAGGACAATCTAAATTTGCAAATGAGTCTGAAGCCAAAATAAAACGTGGCAGACCTATTGGTTTTAAAGATAAATATCCTCGGAAAAGAAAAGTAAATAAAGAGGATGGTCGAATCGAGGATATAAAGACTCCAGTAGAGTCTCCTGACATAATCAAGGTTTCAAATCCAGAAGAAACCAAGGTACCTGAAATTGATACAAATAAAGAGATCTTAATAAATTATATCATGGATAGAATACAATGGAATCGACCCGAAGTCGATATTGATAAAATTTTTGCATTCAAGGTAGCTCTTGATATCATAAATGATGATAAAGATCATGGGCCAAAATTAGTTAAAGAATGTGCACAGAGAAATGATTGGCCAAAGTGGAAAGATGCAATGCAAGAAGAGTTAAACTCACTTGCAAAACGAAAAGTTTTTGGGCCTATAGTCCAAACACCCAAAGGTGTAAAACCAGTTGGGTACAAATGGGTCTTTACGAGAAAAAGAAATGAAAATGGTAAAATTGTGTGATACAAAGCAAGACTTGTTGCACAAGGATTCTCATAAAGACCTGGTATTGATTTTGAAGAAACATATTCACCAGTGATGGATGCCATTACTTTTCAATACTTGATAAGTTTGGCAATCCGTGAAAGGCTTGACTTATGCCTTATGGATGTTGTTGCAGCATATTTATATGGATCACTTGAAAATGACATATATATGAAACTCCCTGAAGGATTTAATTTGCCTGAAGCATACAAGACAAATCCTCGAGAAAATTATTCGATTAAATTGAATAAATCTCTTTACGAACTGAAACAATCTGGACGTATGTGGTATAATTGTCTCAGTGAATATTTGTTGAAAGAAGGGTATAAAAATGACCCGATTTGTCCATGTGTTTTTATGAAAAGATTGGGAACAGAGTTTGTTATAATTACAATTTATGTAAATGATTTAAACATCATCAGAACTCCTGAAGAGCTCCCAAAGGCTGTAAATTGCTTAAAAAAGGAATTCGAGATGAAAGACTTGGGAAAAACAAAGTTTTGTCTTGGATTACAATTAGAATATTTAAAGGAAGGAATCTTAATGCACCAGAAGACTTATACTGAAAAGGTGCTAAAGCGATTCTATATGGACAAATCACACCCATTGAGTAGTCCAATGGTTGTAAGGTCACTCGAAGTAAGCAAAGATCCTTTTCGACCTCAAGAGAAAATGAAGAAATTCTTGGTCCTGAAGTACCATATCTTAGTGCAATTGGTGCACTGATGTATCTTGCTAGTCATACACGACCTGTTATATCATTTGTTATCAATTTGTTAGCAAGACATAGTTCTTTACCCACAAAAAGGCATTGGAATGGGATTAAACACATATTCCGATACCTTAGAGGTACAATGGACATGGGTTTATTTTTCCCATATGTATCTAAGGCAAACCTAATTGGTTATGCAGATGCAGGGTATTTGTCTGATCCTTATAATGGTCGATCACAAACAGGATATTTGTTCACATGTGGTGGTACAACAATTTCATGGAGATCCATAAAGCAAACGATTACAGCAACATCATCTAATCATGCTGAAATTCTAGCATTGCATGAAGCAAGTCGAGAATGTGTTTGGTTGAGATCTATGATTCAACATATTCAAGAAACTTGTGGCTTGCATGCTGGAAAATTACCACCAACAATCTTATGTGAGGACAATGCAGCTTGTATCTCTAAGTTATAGGAAGGTTATATTAAAGGAGATAGGACAAAACATATTTCACCAAAATTTTTCTTTACTCATGATCTTATAAAGAATGGTGATATAAATGTCCAGCAAGTCCGATCATGTGAGAATCTAGCAGATATCTTCACAAAATCCTTACCCACCAAAATCTTCGAGCAACTAGTACAGAAGATTGGTCTTCGATGCTTACATAAGTGTGATGAGGGGGAGAATTAAATACTTGTACATTTAAATTATTTATTTTGTAAAGAATATTGTACTCTTTTTCCTTCACTAGGTTTTTATCCCACGGGTTTTTCCTAGTAAGGTTTTAACGAGGCACATTCTAAAATATGGACATCCAATGGGGAGTATTATGAATATTAAAATAAAGGTGGATGTCCACCTTAGGCTATAAAAGGGTTCATAATCCTTCATAGTTTTTGCAAGAGTGAAAGGAATTCATACATTGCTACTTCTTCTTCTATTCCTCTTTTCTTCTTCAATTTCTTTAAAGTTATTTCATAACAGGAATAAGTTTTTAGAATAACAACTTTTCTTAAGTTGCTAATCTTGATTATTTTGTTTGCTGGTTGTGTTTGTGCTAATAATGGTTACTTTGGGGCTTTAGCCCAATAGGTAAAACAAAACTGGATGAGAGACGAGATAAGGCCCAAGATACCTCTTCGTAGCCTCAAAAGTATAGTTGCACTTGGCCACCTCGTGTAACAAAAATAAGGTTCTCTAGACAAAAAAGAACCTCATATCTTTGACAAAAAGAAGAACTTCACCATCAATATTATATTTTTTTGCATTAGAGCACGTACCGTACAGCAATGCAGTCTCCAACTAATATTGAGAACATAAGTTTTATGTATTACCTCGACACGTACACATTATCTAAAATTCATTTTTCTCTTAATTTTCTCTCTGTTGGAATAGAACTTCTCAATTTACTGAATTCTTTGGAAGGGTAAAACACCAATAATCAAGATTAAAAATTAATGAGGTTATATTATCAATAAAAACTCAGATGTTCTTTTTTATGTTTTAATGTTAATTAGTGAAAAGTTCCCTGTGACGACAATCAATGACAGGATGAGGAAGAACCAGCGATATGGGGATGGAGAATGAGTACCAGAGTCTAGTCTAGCTCGGAGAAAGAATATGAGAACGCAGCTGATAAATGTTTTTGCATAAAATTAAAAAATGAAGAGAAGTTACTTATATTAAAATTTTGATGTTCTTACACTATTTTCAATCAACTGGAAAGACAACTCTTTATTTAAACATTAACAATATTATATTTGATGACTTAGAACATATATACGAAGCAGTTGAGTTTATCCCATTGTTGGCACCTTTTTGACAATTTCATGTTTATTAACCCAAAACCAAACCCTATCACATCGGAGGTCAAGGATGACGGAGGATCCTTCACTGAAGGGTTCTCCCTCTCAATTGTAGCCTCGGCCACCCTTCATTCTAATTCAGGCCAAAGGATATATATTGCAAAATATGTTTAGGATTTTTAATCAAGCTAGAAAGGGTATGACCTCGTGCGCATATAAGATTCACTCAAAATGTCTATCCTAGTACAAATCCTTTGAGTTGCCTCCCTGCGTGCACGATTATATTGGTAGAAAGCCATTTTACGGTTTATTTTTGTCGATTTAAATTTAAATCATTAAATTGTTTAAGCTTATCCAAAAACAGTTATTTTTTGGTGGTTAGAAGAGAGGTTTGACTTATCTCAATTTTACCGGATCAAACCTTATTTTTGTGAAAATATCTACATTTATTTATTATTTTTGGATAACTGTTTGATTTCTTCTCTGATAATATCTTTAACTGTGTTTATTATTTTAATATATTATCCTTAATCATGTAAAATATATTATTTTTTAATTACTTATTATTTGTTAGATTAGGGTTCCATAAATACAAAATTAATGTTGTTGAACCCTAAACACATATCACTCTTCTTATCTCGCTGCTTTCTTCTCTCTCTTTACTAGGTTTCTCCTTCCTCTAGCTAATTGTGTTCCTGGTTTTACAAGAAAGGGCTGTTGTATCTTGGAGGTACGCCTTAGGCAAGTAAACCCTTAAGAGCAATGTTATCACACAACTCAGTCCAATTTACCACCTTACTTTTCTAATATTCTTAAAGGTTTACATGGCTGATCACAACGAGAATAACATTGTCCCTCTCAATAGATCCATCACCGTCGTCAATGGCTTCATCCCCAAACAACCATTTATCACTCCCTCTCTGGTTAGCATGGCAAAGCCCCTTCAGGATGTCTCTAAGATTGAGGTTTTCGATGACCAGTGCTACCGCTATAACATCCCAGAAATTATTTTATTGATTAACGAAGCATAACTAAATTAATGGATAATTATTTAATTATATGGAATAAAATTAATTAGTCGATTAAAGTAAGCGATGGTTAAATTAAATTGCAACCGTGGTAAATAATTAATTACCATAAAAAAGGTGAAGTGGGATAGGTATTTTATAAAATAAAGGAAAACGGAAATTGGATTTATGCAATCAAAATAAAATAGAAAAAGGAATAGGAAATAACCATTTTGCCCTTGCCTTTAATGAAATTGGGAATTGCCAAATTACATGGCCTCATTCTCACGTGAAATGTAAAAAGAGGAGCTGAGAACTTGCACGAGGTTGCCTTGACTTGGGAGCTTCAATTGGTGGTGCAATTATTAGCGGAATTCGAATTAACAACATATTTAGGATTGTGGAAGCGAGGGCTACAAGTAGGTATCCTCAATTTTATGTTTCGTCATCACCTTCTTCTTCTCCATTTCTTGGCCATGAATGGGTTTCCATGGGGGGCGTGGTTCCTTTTCATTTTTGCAATGATTAGAGCTTATAGAAGCTTGTTGAGGTTATGGGTATTTCAAATTGACCAATGGGGTTTCGTTCCATTAATGATAGGTTGTGGAACGAAGATCGACGGAGTAACCAGAAAAGAGGATATGGTGGATCAAGGACGAAAGTGATATCGATGAGTTACGATAACTTTAAAGTTACAAAATGGTAGTGTTAAAGACGAATGATTTTGGTTTCGAAGGCATCGGAGTTGATTTCAAATTTTTGTGCTTTTAATTTTAGAGTGTTGCTGCCTTTGGAAGGAACCAACGATCGAACGAAAGTTTAAAGACCTCGGAGTTGAGGTAAAGGGGGGTGTTCTTGGTGTATAATTTAATAGGAATAAATTTAACTATAGTCCTTTGAGGCTGATAAGTGAAAATATGGTTTTTCATTATGGAAATAGCATGGAGAACTATTTGATATGTATGTGTGATGCAAAGAAAGATAATAATGAGATTTGATTTCATTTACGTTTGATCCTTTAAGGAATTATATAATGCTTTTATATTCATGAATTATGTTGATGATATATAGGTATGGAAATTGTGAAACTGTGAAATGGTGATGACATGATTTACTGCCTGTGTGGCCTATTGTTGAATAATACATTATGGTGAGTATTGTACACGTATCCCAAGGAGATGGCTTTTATGCCTAGGGATGATTGATGGTGATGATTTGATGATGATATATCATTATTATGTTGTTGATACATGTTGTGTGGTATGGATAACCATTTGGTATGATTTACCCCTCATTTTTGGCCCCCGTGGTCGTTGCTGGCACTACTAAAAAACACCTATTAGCGACGGAAAGAATTGGTCGCTAATCCATGCCAATACCGTCGCTACAACCCTTGGCGACGGCATCTCAGACGGGACATTCGCCGTCGCTAAAACCTTCGTCGAAAACATTTCAGCGACCAATGACACGCCGTCGCTAACGCATTGACGGCATCATGCCGTCGCTAAAATGGTCTCTGCTTTACTGACTCCAGCCGTCGCTACTGTTGCCATACAGCGACCTCAATCCTCTGTCGCTACTAACAGCCACACTACGACCACCATTTGCCGTCGCTATGGTTAATCATATAGCGACTAAGTCCTCCGTCGCTAATTCTTGTCTACCAGCGACCGCATACTTCCGTCGTTGTGGGAAGCTATACAGCGACTACTGTAGTCCGTCGCTGTTGTTGGCCAACCAGCGACCACTGTTCACCGTCGCTATTTTTACAATATAGCGACCATCTGTTGCCGTCGCTAATTGGAATTTTTTATTTTTTAAAAATTTGGTTAAATATTTATATAGGTTTTGTTAATTTAACTTTAAAAATATAGATTAATATTTTGTATTTTGTATTGGCTAATAAAATTTTATAATTAAATTTGAATAATTTTTTTAAAATATTAAATTATTATTAAAAACAAAATAATGGATTAAATTTATTTATCAAACAGGTTGAATTATTAATGATAATTACAATAAGGCTTTTTTATTTGAATTTAATTACCAATAAATATTGACATAATAAATAAAAATGACAAAATAAATACTGAATGGAATATAATATAAAAACTATAAATTAAATATACAATGTGTATAAATAATAAAAATACAATCATGGTGGTGGGGGATCCTGGGGTGGTGGGGGGGCGCCTGGGAAGTGGGGGGAGGTAGCCTCGCCATCAACTGCATCAGTAGCTCCTGCTGCTGAGCAAGTTGCCGACGAGTCTCGGCGTGTTGCTCCAGGTCCGCCTCCTTCTCGGCCCTCCTGGCCTGATACGCCTCCTGTAAATTCAAACACAATGATAGGATTAGTAAGCTGATTTGTAAATTATAAGCATGTGTCAGTTAAAAGTAAATACCGCTAGATCCATAGTCTTCTGGTTTACCCATGCACCGGCTTTGTTCTTTTTGGTCATTTGCATGACCTCAAACAAAGAAGGCTCCTGGTGCTCCCTCAGCTCCTGTGGTTGACAAAAAACATTGAGATTATTATTTGTAAACATGTCAGACGAATCATCATATAAATGTTTAACATAAATATACTTACAAATCTTTTCTTGTGCTCGAGGGTTGAAATGCTACCCCCGGTGTAAACTGAGGCTGCAGCATCGGTGGCTCTGTTTGCCCTGTTCCGAGTACTCGCCTGCTGGAACGAGACACCGCCCCACTTCTGGACCATCCCGTCCCAATGGTCCTCCGGGATCCAACGAGGGCGCTCACCCTTGTCCCTCACCTTCCAAAGGGTACTCTTGATGATTTTGGAGGTCTTTGTGGCAAAGACCTTCCTAATCTCATCAATCATACCCTCTGCCCACTGGTAATCACGCTGTAAAATGAAATGAGAAATCAAAATTAAGAAGAGGTCTATTTCACAAATCAAATCACAATAAATGAGCTAGGAACTTACCGAGAAGGTGTCAAACCACCTATCTTGGACAACCTTCCCAGCATCTATCCAAGAAATATATGGACCATCCCACTAGGCCTTTAATACCTTAGTAATCGCTTTGGTAGTGTGACTACTATCAACAAAGCTGTAATGACAACAATTATATCAGGAGTATAACAACAGACAATCTAGGGAGACTCCCAAAATTTCGATAGAGTCTCCCCTGTAAATGTAACATTTCCAAGTTTAAATAGTTACCCTGTTACAAACAGAAGAGTGCCCAGTACAATTCAATCTATATAAGTACTAATAAAAGTAACATACAATAAACCAACAAGTCTTTCCACTAAAGTTTAATATAAAGTACCATACAAATAACATTAAAGTATTTGAGTTTTAGTCACTTACTCGTCTCCGGCCGGCACGGGTACCAACATGGGCAGAGGGGATGCCGGAGGTGGGGTGGCCTGATGGCCATGGTCCTCTAAGCCACCAACTCCAGGACTCTGCTCTGGGGTGGTCAGCTGTGGGGGTGATCGGGTGGTCTGCTGTAGTGGTGGTGATGGAGTGGTCTGCTGCCCTGGGGTGGGAGTCCCCAGACGGGAAGTCGGGGTCCTGGACCCACCACCCCTACTGAAGGGCAGTCGACGTCCCGTCATCTGTGGATAAAATCATGAAAAGAAAGGTTAGTCTCAGGATATATATAAACCTATGTATATATGTTTAACAACTACATACTCTGTGTCTGTTTCAGTTTCAAATTCCCCCTCACTTTCAGTGTCACTGTGGATATCTGTTTGAACAACTTCGTCAGTATCCAGATCAGCCCTAGACCGTTTTGATCGAGAGACAAGGTCTTTGTCAATATGTTCACCCCCTGTAGTGGCGAGTGTCTCATCCATAATGACTGGATCAATGTTGAACAACAAATTGGCATCGTTGAGCTCGTGTGGTGCAAGCTGATAAGCGTCATCGACCTCCTCGGAGACATTGTCAGTGATCTGACTTCGGGCCTTGGCCTTGATGACTGCATACCGGTCCCGATGTCGTCTCGGGAAGTCAGTGTAATAAACCTGCTCAGCTTGTTAGGCAAAAATGAAGGGATCAAACCCTTTATATCTACCATTCTTCTTGACCTCAACTAAGCCATAGTTGTTGTCAACCTTTGTTCCAACACCGATTGTGTTGTCGAACCAATCACATTTGAAAAGAACAATATCTCTTCTTAGTCATCTAGAGAACGAAACTTCAACAATCTCTGTCAGCACTCCATAAAAGTCTTCTTCCAACTGTCCAGCGGTGCCTTTAACATAAACCCCATAGTTATGGGTGCGCATCCCTTCACTCCATTGAAGAATATTAAACTTGTAGCCATTTACGTAGTAAATAGGCCATTTTTTAACAGTTTTCACCGGCCTCCAAGAAAGGGCTTGGAGTAAAGAATCTTCAATATGGTTGTTAGGGTCTTGTATCTATGTACAACATAAGAAGTAGGTCATCGTTAGATAACGGGAGTTAGAAGCAAATAGGCTTAAAAACACTTGGTATACGGGTCTTACGTGTTACGCGAACCAACCAACGAACTTGGATGACACCTCACTATGAATTTGGTCATCAGTTAAATCATTTTGCTCAAGTTTTAGCATATCTGTGTATAAGCTATTCAAAGGAAACAAATTTAGATACTATAAAAGCCACGTTTAGAATGTAACATATAACTTTTATGACTTACTCAATAAAGGGTTCCACTTCTGGGCAATTTAGAAGAATGTACAAGTGAGCCGTCTTTCGATCTTTCTCATCAATGTAACATTTTATGAGCCTGCCCCCTGGGTGACCAGGATAGTTGAAAATCGATGTTTGTTCATCAAACCCTGTGCGGCTGGCTACCCCAAGATTGCGGGGAATTCTACTCATTCTAGTTTCTATCTCTGTCAGAAAATAGAAAGAAGCAAAGGTTGTCATTTCTTCGACTAAGTATGCCTCACAAATTGATGCTTCAACGTAGGCTTTGTTCGACACTTTATCTTTTAAAGAGCATAAGAATCTTCAACATCATTAACAAGATAGTGTTAAGTTAGAAAATACAATTATAAGAAGTATTTGCAAGGAAATTAAAGAGTTCACCAAGCATTCACCTTTCGAATGGATACATCCAACGATACTGCACCGGGCCACCAACCAAGGCCTCGTACGGTAGATGGATAGGCAAATGCTCCATCGAGTCAAAAAAACTTGGTGGGAAAATCTGCTCCAACTTACAAATCAATACCGGGATAGTTTTTTCCATCTTCACAAGCTTCTCCACAGTCAACGAAGTAGCCGTCAACTCCTTAAAGAAGTGACTCAACTCCACCATCGGTTTCCAAATAGGCTTCGGTAAGGCATGAAACGCGTACGGGAGTAGTTGTTGCATAAACACATGGCAATCATGACTTTTCATGCCAAACACCCTGCCCTCCTTCACGTCGACACATCTACTCAAGTTAGAAGCGAATCCGTCAGGCAGGGTCAACCCATTCATCCAAATACACACAGCAATCTGTTGTGGTCTAGTTAAAGCATATTTTGCATGGGGTTTAAACATTCTTCCACGTCCCGCATCCCTCAACTCCAACTCCTTCCTAGAACACCAAATCAGAAGGTCTAGACGACTCTTCTCATTGTCCTTTGTTCTCCCTTTGATGTCCATAATAGTGTCAAAAATATTCATGAAAACATTACGCTCAGTGTGCATGACATCAATGTTGTGTCTTAACAACAAGTCTTTCCAATATGGCAAATCCCACAAGACACTCTGCTTCACCCAGTGGTGTTCCTTACCATAACCCGCAAACTCCTTAACACTCTTGTCCCAGATGTAAGGATACTCTTTGACCCTCTGCCAAACCCGTGCACCAGATAACCTACGGGGTGGAGGTTCATTAACAACCTTGTTCTTCTTAAAAGCGGTTTTGTTTCTCCTAAACGGGTGATCCAACGGTAGAAACTTTCTATGACAGTCAAAGAAACTTGTCTTGCCACTAACAGGGAGTGATTCCCCCACGGTATGTTCCATGCATACAGGGCAAGCAAGCTTCCCAGACATGGACTATCCAGAAAGCATACCATAGGCCGGGAAGTCGTTAATAGTCCACATCAAAACAGTACGCATCATAAAGTTGTTCTTCAAAGACGCATCGTATGTCATTACCCCGACATCCCATAACTGTGATAACTCTTCAACCAACGGTTGCAAAAACACGTCTATGTTCGCCTTTGGATTTTTGGGTCCTGGAACCAGTATAGATAGAAACATGACCTCCCTCTTTATACACATATCAGGAGGCAGATTATATGGGGTCAGCATGACTGGCCAACAAGAGTAAGCTCTTCCGTATTGACCGAACGGGTTAAACCCATCAGTACATAAGCCAAGTCTTACATTGCGCGGCTCGCCAGAAAAGTCCGGATATAGCTCATCCAAACACTTCCATGCTTTCCCGTCGAAAGGATGGCAAAGAAACCCCTCTTGTGTTCGGTTCAGAGCATGCCAACGCATGTGTTTTGCCGTAGACAATGAGGCATACAGGCGTTGAAGACGCGGTGTTATAGGGAAGTACCACATTTTCTTCCTAGCCGTTCGGGTTACCTTCCCTCTCTTTTTAACAGTTTTGTAGCGTTCCTCATTACAATGCAGACATTTTGTGACACTCTTATCTGCAAACTCATTTCTGAACAGCATACATCCGCCAACACAACACTCTATCTTCACACAACCCAACCCCAAGTTTGCCACTTGTTTCTTAGCACGGTACAGGTTTGCTAGCATTCTATGATTACTAGGCATAGTAGAACCCATCAGATTGACCATCCTATTAAAACAACCTCTAGAAAGATTATAATCTGCCTTTAGGCTTAAAGCAGCTAGGGAGACGGATAACTCAGTGTGACTGTTGCACCCATCCCATAATGGAGTCTGAGCCGCCGCTAACAAATCATAAAATCTTTTCACCTCCGGATTAGGATCCTCCTCTACATTGTCAGAGTCTCCATGACCTGCTTGGTCATTATGTTCTAGCATACGCCTGGTAGAGGGTCCAACATGATCCATCACCATTTGTTCTATGTTGTTGTACGTATCCCTGTTTCCTCCAACCTCGTAGTAAGACTGTTGCACGGTTACGTCTGATGGTCTACGCGGTAACTGCTCACCATGGTTGTACCAGCAGTGGTATGTTTCCATGAACCCTTTCTCAGTTAGGTGGCACATGACATCATCCGCGTATTCAAAACTCATGCATTTGCACCTTGAGCACGGACAACGAATCTTCTGAGTTGCTTCAAATCCAGGCGTGTTTGCCGTAGTGAACGGAATGAACTCCAATAGCCCCATCATAAACTCCTCAGTCACTCGCCGACTGCAATCTAGTCAGTTGTACATCCATTGTCGATTTGGCGGTACCTCCATTTATACTATCTAACAAGCACGATTTCTATTACTTTACGTTTTTAAATTTTTATTTAACTATCGGTTGTGAATCACTCTATCTTTTTGATGTTGCAAATTGGTGGGGCCCTATCCCATTCGGGATGAATATGCAACCATCCGTAACCCATCCCATAATTGTATGTGGTCTATCTTGTGTCGTTGATGTTCATTTGAAATTTCAGCAGCATTTCGCATTGGTCCCCGAGTACACAGAGATACGTACGGTATGAAACACTGCACGCAGACATGCACCCTGGAGACAATACGAAACACCATAACCGAAATTTCAAATGAACATTCAACATCTCAAGATAGACCACATACAACATTATATGGGTTACGCCCTACTGGTTACAAATTCATACCAAACTGTCCAACCGGGACAATTCAAGATCCAACACAACACGGTACATCAACCGGTTGTTTTGAAACTTGAACGGGAATCTAATGGGTACACACACGACTAAACCCTACATTATTAAATCATGAGTTTCATTTTTTAAGTTCCCTAAGAAAGGGAGCCTATCAAAAATTTGGCAGAGTCTCCCCTGTAAACTAGACATTTCCCAAATTTACGAATGACCTATTACATACAGAAAACTTCCCAGTATAGATAAATAAGCATACCATAAGCATTGTATATGATATTCAGAGTTATGAGCACCAAATCATGTTATCAGTACATAAAACCAATGCCTAATGAGCTCTGCTATCCACTAACAAACATTACATATGCATAAAGAATCATGTTATCAGCACACAAAACCAATGCCTAATGAGCTCTGCTCTCCACTAACAAACAATATTACATATGCATCTTTAAATCATGTTATCAGCACACAAAACCAATACCTAATGAGCTCTGCTCTCTACTAACAAACAACATTACACATGCATATAAAATCATGTTATCAGCACACACAAAACCAATGCCTAATGAGCCCTGCTCTCCACTAACAAACAACAATCCACATGCATACACATAATGAGAAAGTCAGTGTTAGGGGATTACCTCAAGGAAAAAAGTGAGGGAAGAATATGAAGCTATCGACAAACGATCACAGACCAGGTGTAACGTGTGCTAGTCTGCATGACAAACCAATAACTGGTTGGACAGTTACAAGTAGCAAGGAAACTAAATAAAGAGAGACACGTAAAGCAAATTATAGATTAAGTACATTGCAAGGAAACTAAACAAACAGAGACAGTCAAAGCAAATTACTCAATATTATATAAGGTCTATCCCATTCAATGTTAAAGGTCAAGTTCAAGTAAAAAAAATAAGAACACTCTATTGGATTCGGATAGGGAGGCTTTAATGAATTTAGGAGGTTAAAGACTGGCTATATCAAAGATTATTTTACTATTATTTAGAACCTAGACTTTAGGAGGAGCTCTCAATTCTTTTCTCTTATAAAATAAGAAAGAGCTCTCAATTTTTTACATATCCATGTGTGTATACTTAATAGACTCAGAAGATTAAGTGCAAACCCCAAACCAAGAAAAAGGATTATTAAGTCTAAGCAAGCACACCTTTCCAGAGATTAGTTGATAGGATTAAAACTTAAACATATTTTTCTTGACATTCATGAAAATTCTATGCAATAGATTTTAGTAATGCAAGATGGAAAAAAAATTACAAAATCACTTGATTATTGATATTTACAAGGCAAATTTCTAACTCAACTTTCACAATTCAAGTTCGCCGGTGTTGACCGACGAGAGGGAGGGAGAACGGAGGGGGCGGCTCCGGCGATGGAGGAGGAGGGGGAGATCGGCGGAGGGAGACAGTGAGGGAGATCGGAGAGGGGATGACAAGGAGACCGGTGCCGGTGTTGAACGGCGAGAGGGAGGGGGAACGGAGGGGGAGTTCGGTGAGACAGAGAGTGAACGTGAGAGGAAGGGTCACCGGTCAAGGTGACCGGCTGCTGGCCGGTAGAGGGAGAGGTAGAAGAGGGGTACCTTTTTTTTATCTCTTTTCCTTTCTCCTTATTTTGATCTCTGTTATTATTTTTTTGTTGTCTTTGGTTTTATTGTTCAGGAAGATGTTGGGAGGTTTGAGAGGATGAAGAAGGTGTCGCTGGTGCTGTTGGGATAAAAGGGATGAAGGTTGTTGGGTCTGTTGTGCTGTTGGGATAAAAGGGATGAAGGTTGTTGGGTCTGTTTTTTTTTTCCTTGCTGTTGGAGGTGAAGGGGATGATGCTGCTCGTGGTAGTGAGGATGAAGAAGATGTTGTCTGTTGGTGGTGATAGGATGAAGGGGATGAAGGTGAAGGTTGGTGGTAAACTGAAGAAAATAGTTTTAAGCTGAAGAAAACAGAACGAACCATAAACAGTAGCATAACCAACACGAACCATAAACAATTTTAAGCTGAAGAAAATAGTTTCAGCTGTCAGGAATGAAGAAGGCTAAAATGGTAAACTGTTTTTTTACAGAAAAATAGTATTAAAATGAAGGAGAAAAACAGAGTTGAAAAACAAAGCTTTGTTGAAGAAAGTTGAAAAAGTCACTGGAAAACTCACCGGAATGGTTGCAGAGGTGGTTGTCGGAGACTCCACGGCTGTTGCAGTTGCTCTGCCTTGCCGGAAACAGTCACCAAAGGCTGATGTATGCTAGCAGTGGAGGGTAGACGCAGAGGAGGAGGTTACCAAGTGAAAAGTCTATCAGAAATGGAAGGGGGTTGCTACAAAACCTATTTTTTTGGGTCTTCTAAGTGACCTGACCTGGCCCAACAGGGCCCAAACGCTGGAAACCCATATCAGAAGGAACTATGAAAAAAAGGTTCTAATAGAATTTGGTGATCCACCAGTGATCTCTATCTCTTCTAAGAGTTTTGCTTTGGTAATATTTTAATTTTTTTCTTTTTGGGAATGGAAGTCATTGCTACATGTTGTTGGTTCGAGTCTTTACTTGGAACAAGAGAATCTTGTCAATTTGGATTTTCTAAACAATTCATTGAAAACAACACATATAAAATAATAAATGAAAGAATAAAACAATACCTTGATTGTCTCTCCGAATCATCAAAATTTGCAGAAAATGAATTCTGAAACCTGAAAAAGTTATTTCCAGTTGAGAAGACATACAAATATAAGGAAAACAAATAAGTAACGCAAAATTATAAATGATAGTTAGAACACTAAGTCGACTTGTACACCAACAAAGCAAGTCTAAAGCCAAACCAACTACTAGTAAGTAAAATGGGCAATCAAAAATTCTCCATATTTATAATAAGGATGTAATAAATATAGGATTATAATACAATCAATCTTAATCAATTCTAATTACATATTGCTATATTTACAATATTCTAACACACCCAAATGTTTTATGAATATTTTTTACTTTACCACTTTAAAAAGTAATTAGGTACAAACCAAAGGGTAAAACCATGTTATACCAAATAATTAATACTCCAACAGAACAAGAGAAAATAGAATACCAAGAGGTAAAGAGCCACATGTTTACATCAATTGAAGAGCATAGTTTTTATAGTTTTACCCATGAATATAACCTTTATGGATAATTTGAACCTGATCTTGAAAGATATGTTCCAAATAGAACACAACTGGTCACAAGCCAGACTGATTGGAACAAAATCATAGCTGTACCATATGCTAATAGATATCATCCTAATTCAAAATCAGGTTCATATTTTATAACAATAACACTATTTTCACAGACTTAAGGCACCCTAAATTTTCTATTTCAAAAAATATTTTTACAGACGGGTTAGGGTTTATTCACCAGAGAATAACAACAACTCAAAACATTTACATGACACAGATTAAACCCTAAACTCAAAACATTTTTTTCCTTAATATGCTTTTCAAGTATTCATATGAATATTAATTGAAAATGAATTCATCTTACCAGTATCAACAACAGAAGTAACAGACAGAATATTTGAAGCAAGTGGAATTCAAATGAAACATCTAAGCATAGGACTCCAAACAAACAGAACAAGCAACAAACAAGATAACTAAATGGTCTAACAAGTCACAATAGCTAAATAGCCTAAATTAATCTAACAACTAACAAGCAAGCAAAGCTCAGGCTTCTCATCAACAGGACAACAACAACAAGCAAAGCAACAGGCCAACAACAACTATTAATATATATGCTAATGTGGAAACCAAAACAGTGAATGAAATTCCCTTCACAGTACCGTCGCAGGGAGGAGGAGGAGACACGGTGGCACTATGGAGGCTGCAGGTACGCATTTTAAAAATATATGCTAATGTGGAAACCAAAACAGTGAATAAAATTCCCTCTCCATCCCCTAACCCCTACCAAAAAGAAATCAAAAATAAAAACCAAGCAAGCATAGAGACATAGATAGAGTTCCCCTAGCTTTCTTGCCGATGTCACTGTAGAGACAAGGACCCTTAGCCATGGCTTGTTTCGGGGCACATTGAAAGAGGAAGGGAAGAAAATTAAAGGACAACAAGTTAGGGGACTTACCAGATTGAGGTCGAAGGTTGGAGGGGACTTGCCGTGGAGGTAGCCGGAGTACGCGTGCGTCGTAGGGGATGCTAATGACATGGGATATGAGAGAGTGAGAGAGGACATGAGAGAGTGAGAGACTGTGAGAAAATACAACATAGAGCTATAGGGGGACTTACATTGGAGGGTCGGAGGCTTCTTGGAGGTGCGGAAACTTGGTTGATAAGGTTTGATGAAGAAGAGCAATAGGGGGAAAGAGAGAAACAGAGACAGAAGGATTTTAGGGCAACACAGAAACTGAAAGAGAATCAGCATTCGAACGATATGTTATTTGATTTAGTGACGGCCCATCACCGTCGCTTATAGCGATGGCAAATGACATGTGTCGCTAAAATACCACACTAGCGACGACTACACCCGTCGCTTAATTTAAAAACTGATCTAAAATTTTAAAACCCTTTAGGAACCTTAGCGACTGAAGCTCTCTGTCGCTAATGTATACAAAACATAGCGACTTCCCTCCACTTCCGTCGCTATATATGGTTATAGCGACGGTATGGAGGGGTCGCTGATGCATTAGAAGACATAGCGACCATAATAACCCCGTTGCTATCAGATGGCGCCATAAATACGTTGGAGGGAAACCAAAAAAATGGAGGGAAATAACGGTAGCGACCGTATCAGCGACGGTGTATGCGTTTGTGACGGAATTAGTGACGGGTCTTTACCCATTGTAGCGACGGGAGAGTGTTGGTCGCTGATGTGGTCACTATTTTTGGTATTCCAGGTCCCTTTCACGTTGTGGTCGCTAACTCGGTCACTGATTAGCGACGGCATGCCGCGGTCGCTAACTTAGAGTAGCAATTTGTTATTTTTCTAGTAGTGTGGCCTAGTTGAGCTACCCAGTGGTCGAGTAGGACCCAGTGGTTGAGGTGGGGAGCCAGGTGGGCTCGGTGGTCCAGGTGAGTTCACGGGATGTCAAGTGGACTCTCAGCTGATGACTGATCTTTTTAGTATCTAGATACTAAAGCATCTTATGCTATGCTTGTTTGAGAGTTAGTTTTGAGAATATATTGATGATGATTATGATGTTTACGATGAACATATAGATATTGATTATGACAATTAGAAATTGATGATGGTGATATTTTTTATTGTTAATTTATAACTAATTTACTTTGTATCTATTATTGGAATTATTGCCATTGAATTATATAGTCAGTCACTCACCCTTACAGTTGTTTTAGTGACTGGAGACAAGGAGGTTGCAGACGCTTCAGATACTAGTGCAAAGTGACTTCGGGAGCAATGTCAAGACAAAGTGACTTTGGGTGTGTAGTACATATGTATATATATGTGTGTGATGGCCAAGGATGTTTGCTTAAGTTGTTTTAGGTAATAATTATGATTTTAGTTGATGAAGTATGAGTTTGATGGTTAATGAGGACTTCTTGCTTAGTTTGATCATGATTATGGATTATGAAAGGAGTATATGCATGATAATTATATTAAAGTCTAGATCTCCTTATATCTAAATGTATATATGCTTATGATGATGTCTGGATTATGGCAATTTGATGAATTGAAATAACTTATGTGTGTGTTAGATTGTCTAATAACCTAGCTTGTTGTTTTGGTAGACTTAAGGTATTGATTTTTATATGGTGATGATTATGTATGTATGGCACGTAGCCATTGTAAGATTGCTTGAGATGGGTAGGTATTGTGATATGTGTGTGATTTATATTTTGCATGTGAATATGAATATATGATGATGAATGATGAATGAAAATTGGTATGGCAGGAAATAGTTAGGATTATGTGGATTTAGAAACTGGATGGGTGATTTTATGATCTGGTGGGTTTAGCTACCCCCGAAAGAGACCAATAGGTTCCCTACACCATTTACAACTTATATATATAGGCCTTATCAAGTTTGGAGTCCATTTGGTAGGTTTAGTGCATTGATTTACATCACTTTTAGTTTAAAAGTATTTTTCTGCATATCTTAAGCATATGATGGAATTTCGGCAAACGAACTACGCCAACAGGTCCGAAATGGGAAAAACATAGTGCCCATAAAGCTTCGTAGCAATCAGAGTTGAAACGGGCAAAATAGGTAGGTTGGAAGTTGATTTATGGGTTATGAGCTGTCATTTCTGCTCAAGCGAGCCAATTCTCGATTGAGCGAGTCTTTGTATGAGTTTAGGGGTGCATTCTACCAAAATCTCGCCTAACTAAGGATATTCTCGTTCAAGCGAGTGCCAAATAAGTGGTTTCTGCCAAATTTTTGCTTAAGCGAGAGTATTTTCGCTTGAGCGAGCTGATCGGAGGCTGTTACTGTCAAATCCTCGCTCAAGCGAGAGCTTAAGTGAAAATCTCACTTAAGCAAGCAAATTATCGCTCAAGCGAGCTAATTGAGCTTCCGCTCCCTTCACAAAAGTTATAAAAAATTTTGTCACGGTCTTTTTGACACTGAATTCACGTCAATCGGAGGTCGGTATTCCATGTTATGCCCAAAATACTAAAGGGTGTTTAGGCTGAAAATTTTAGCAGGGATGGTTCTACAAATTTGTGAATTATGTAGTCTTCAGGGCATAATTGGCCCTAGACTTCTTCATAACAATTATAGGTATTTATGTTACAGAGGTGTACTAACTGGATTCACATTGATTGGAGTTATGTAACTTCGATTTTATGTAAATTACCAAGCAATGCGTGTAGAAAAAATTTTCTTGTAACTTTTTCTCACCTGGGTCTCAACTTTTGATATTTATTATATTATTTAAAGTGATATCGAGATAAATTGCTTTTAATTATATGATTTAAACTCTAATTATAGGCGGGACGTTATAGCCGCCACTAGTAGGAGCATGTGTCCTCAATGCTCAACATGCATAACATCACGTTCGTAATCCCTGATCCCAAGCCAACCGATATGAATCTTTTGGATGCATGGACCAATGCAAATAAGGTATGTAGGTACACCATTCTTAGTACTTTGGCTAATGATCTTTTCGATGTTTACTCTGCCTACAAGGAAGTGAAGAAAATTTAGGATTCCATGAAACTTAAATACAGTGCTGAAGATGTTGGAAACAAAAATTTGCCGTAGGCAACTTCTACCGCTGGCAAATGACTGATGACAAGGACATAAAGATGCAAATCAACGAATACCATGGACTATTAGAAGATCCCAAATCAGAAAAGCTCTCCATACAGGATGAACTAGTGGCCAGTTTCCTCATCGAAAAGTAACTTGATTCTTGGAAGGACTATCAATAGTAACTCAAGGATAAGCACAAGCAACTATCCCTTTCATATCTAAATGACCACATCATTATTGAAGATACCAATCAAAAAGAAGAAAAGCAAGCCCTAACAAAAGAAAATATGATACAAGCCAATTCTTCAAGAAAAAGGTACGAAACTAAGAAACCTTGTGATCACATTCCTAAGCCATCTAACACCACTACCTTCAAAAGGAAAGGGTCATGGCATCTTTGTGGAAAGTCAGGTCATCATGTTGTTGTATGTGGATTCAGGAAGAGAAACAACGTTCCTCTTGAACCAAAAGCAAATTTGGTTGAAGGAGATAATGTGATTGCTGCAATTGTTTCTCAAGTCCTAGTTGTGGCCAATATGAGCAAATGAGTGATAGACTTTGAGGCTACCAGGCACATATGTCTAAATCATGACATTTTTCCTCTTAAACTGTGGTGGAAGATAGGGAAGAGTTAGTGTATCTAGGAGACTCCCACAAAGCTGATGTTATCTAGAAAGGCAAGATTCTTTTCAAGTCCACATCTGGCAAGACTTTAGCATTAAATCATGCATTACATGTACCAAGCATTAGAGCTAATTTAAATTTGGTAGCTTTATTGGGAAAAGTAGGGGTTAAGGTTTCCTTTGAGTCAGAAAAAATTCTCATGACCAAAAATAGTGTTTTATGGGCAAATAGTATTGTGATCAGGGATTATTTATTTTCAACATTTAGAACATTATTAATGCTAATTCGTCTTTCGCGTATATGCTTGACTCGTTTGACTTGTGGCATGCTAGACTAGGGCACGTTAGTATTCCTTATTTGAAATGTATGCTTGGTGATAGTTTAATTTCTGGAATTAGAAATGCAACTCTCAATAAATATGGTGTATGTATCAAATTTTTCTATGCATCGTGAATCCGAGTTACTTGATTTAATCCACACAAACTTAGGAGATCTAAAAAAACGGTAACTAGAGGTGGTAAAAAATATTATGTAACTTTTATAGATGACTTTTCAAGATACACGAAGGTATATATATCTTATTAAGCATAAAGATGAGGCCTTTGTTATGTTTTTTTTTTTCAAAGCTGAAGTAGAAAATCAAATAAACAAGAAAATAAAAAGAGTTAGATTTGATAAAAGTGGTGATTATGTTTTTTTTAATGAGTTTTGTGAAAAAGAATGTATAATTCATGAAATAACTCTGCCATACTCCCCTGAATCAAATTGTGTAGCTGAAAGAAAAAATAGAACCTTGAAGAAAATGATGAATGCTTATTTGATTAGTTCTTCTACATCTGATAACTTGTGGGGTGAAGCTTTGTTGACCGTATGCCATATTCAAAATAGAATTCCTTATAAAAATTCTAAAAAAACCCTTATGAGCTTTGGAAATGCTATAAGCTAAATCTCAATTATTTGAAAGTGTAGAGGGTGTTTAGCTAAGGTAATGCTACCAGATCCTAAAAAGAGAAAAATAGTTTCTAAAACCTCACATTGTATGTTTATCGGGTATGTTAAGCATAACGTTGCATATAGATTTCCCATTGTGAAAAGTAATGTGCTTAATCATAATACTTTCATTGAAACTATGAATGTTAAATTTTTAGAGCATTGATTTCCTATGAAATTCAAGTGCACTTCCACTTGTTATTGAAAAACCACATGAAGATTTGAGAAGGAGTAAAAGACAACAAAAAGAAACTTATTTTGGAAATGACTTTTATCTATATCTTGTAGAAAAGGATCCTTTAACCTTTTTTGAAGCTATTTCTTCCTCTAACTTTGTTTTTTTAAAAGAAACAATTCAAAATAAACTAGATTCAATTTTAAAATCTAACACTTTGGTGTTAGTTAATTTACCTCTGAAAATAAAGGGAAATTTTTCAAATAGATTTTTAAAAGGAAATTTTTACCCAATGGTTCTGTGGAAAAATACAAAACCTGTTTAGTAGCAAAAGGTTTTACACAAAAAGAAAATATTGATTACTTTGACCTATTTACTCCTATAACGAGGATTTCTTCTATAAGAGTTTTGATTGCTTTAGCATCTATTCATAATCTAGTTATTCATCAAATGAATATAAAAACCACCTTTTTAAATGGTGATTAAGAAAAAAAATTTACATGGTTCAACCTGAAGGTTGCGTTGTCTCTGGTCAAGAAAACAAAGTATGCAAACTTCTTGAATCTTTAAATGGATTAAGACAAGTACCTAAACAATGGCATGAAAAATTTGATGCAGTTTTAACTAGCTTTGGATTCTCTTCTATTAAAGTTGATAAATGTGTCTACATAAAAATAGAAAATGGTGAATGTGTGATTATATGCTTCTATGTAGAAGACATATTTATCTTTGGAACATGTGATGCTATTGTATATGACACTAAGAGATTTCTTGCTTGCAATTCTGATATGAAAGATATAGGGAATGCAAGCGTGATCCTGGGAGTTAAAATCATCAGGAATGGCAGTACTATAATGCTCTCTCAAGAACATTATATTAAGAAACTTATTTAGAAGTTTGGTCACTTTGACTCTAAATCAATGACAACCCCTTATGATGATAACTCTCAGTTAAAGAGAAATAATGAAGACCCTATGTCACAATCTGAGTATGCTCAAATTAATGGGAGTCCGTTGCACTTAATGAATTTCTCAAGGCTAAACATAACATATCTTATTGACAGATTAAGTTGATATACTCATAACCTTAATAATAAGCATTGGACAACATTATCCAGATTAATGAAGTAATTGAGAGGTACCATGGATTATTGTATCTTGTACAATGGATTTCTTACTGTATTAGAAGGGTAAAATGATGCAAAATAGATTTCAGATTTAGATGAGATAAAACCCACTAGTAGTTATGTATTCACACTTGGTGGTGGTGTTGTTACCTGAAGATCAACCAAACAAACTATCATTGCGAGATCTACTATAGAGTCAGAGTTCATTGCTTTGGAATTAGCTGGTAACAAGGCTAAGTAGTTAAGAAACTTCTTAATAAGTATTCCTCTAGATACAAAACCAACACCTTTGGTGTCTATACGTTGTGATTGGCTATAGGTATTATTAAATATAACTCTTATAATGGTAAGAACTGACACATATGGTTGAGACATAAAGTAGTTAAGCAACTATTAAAAACTGGAATCATATCTATTAGATGTGAGATCAAAAGTGAATTTGGCCGATCCTTTAATTAAACTACTGAGCAGAAAACTCAATTACGAAACATCGGGGAGAATAAGACTATAGCCTACATCAAAGTTAATAATGATGGGAACTCAACCTTTGTGATTGGAGACCCCATAAAAATGGTTCATATGGGTAATAACAAGTCATTGTTAATTCTTTAGCATTACTTTCCTTTTCCTTTCCTATGATGTGTGAAGTATTAGGTTACATTGAATGATAGGCTAAGTTGTAAAGCTTTTAATGATTTAATATCCTTTACGGGTAGTGTATGTAATGTAGAATATACTTGATGAAATTACCTATATAAGTGTCAAGTGAGACAACTTAGTTATATGAGGTCAAGGCAAAACCTCTAGAGCACTCATGAATTACCAGGCGTGCATACAGCCTAAATGCACTAAACGACGATAATGGCAAGAGTAGTTAAGTATAATATGACAGGTAAGCCTCTATCTTACACAAAAATAATGATTTTTCATAGAAGCTCTACTTCACCAACACACTATATGGTTTGATTATTTGTTTAGGATTTGATTCATAGTCCAAAAGACACCAAGTCTGATGTCTTTGGACTCATAATATAAACCAAGTAAACTTCCATTTTATATACACACATGAGCATATTATTTACCTTTACACTACGACATTTTTCTAGGCTTTCTTAATTAATGCAATACTATATATAGTTCTTCTTATGATGTAGATGCAATATATAAAGGAATTTACAGTTTGATTTTTGTGGCAATCTTATGGGTTGTTGTACGATGCACTTTTTACTAGTGGGTTGAAAAGTTTCCACACCAAGTTTGTCTAATATGTGTAACTCACATGTGCGGTTACATATGATAAAGTGTTAAAAAGAGAATTATTTTATTAAAAAGTAAGTGAAAATTGCTTAGAATTTAGTGTGAATAAACATTAATAATTATTTTAAATGAAATTTTTCCTTTAAATTTTTTATCTTATATAAAATTACACATATTAAATAAAACCATAGTTGTCATTAAATTTATGAGTAAAATCTCAAAGTCGTCTTTAATCTATTCACAACCAATCAATTTCGTCCTCAAGCTATATAATAACTTCACAAACCTTAATGTATACTTACATTCATCAAGTTGGTTTCTGCTATCAGGAGCCATTATTTTTCTGTCTAGTTAAGTGCCGCATTGCATGTTAGCTTCTAACTAGTGAGGTCACATGTCCTTAGTGATGCTCACGTGGCACTTATGAAAGGTTCAGTAACATAACTCCATCAAATTGGTCCCCACCGTATGTGTAACATAAAATAATTAAGTCCAAAATCCTAAATTGATAAAAATCTTCTAAATTAGTAACTCTCATATTTCCCTGAAATAACCCCAAGTGAAAGTCAGATTCATATCTCTCCTAAAGATAAATCATCCATTTCTTAGTTAATTTTGGTAGTAATTGGAATAGTAATAGTTTCATCATTTTCAAATGCTTTCTAAATCCTTAAAGAAAAAATTGAGGTTTTTTCGGATCCCTGGTCATTTATTTCTGACGGTTTTGCTGCAACATAAAATTTGAGTTCTTGTTGAACAATTCGATGATGAGGAGAAATGCTACTTCTAAAGCATTTTGATTTCTAAGAAATGGGTCTTAAGAATTTTTCTCTAACTAGCTTATAACTTTTTGGTTTTTTAAGAATTCCACAATTCCTTTATCTAATTGTTTTGGTGGAATGGGTGCTTGTGATTTAAGCACTTTATGAATTCTAATGCTTGTAATGGGGCATTAGTATTTCATATTATTGTTGAATAACATTGATGTGCTTGCTTAATTCAATTTGACACATGAAAATGCATAATCTTGTACTTAAATATTGATTGACTTTGCAATTTTATAGGGTCACAAATTGCATAAAGTTTTGCACATTGGTTTTGTTGTCATAAAAGGATATCCTTTTCATGTCCATTTGCCAAGTACAATAATGTGGAAGACGGAGTAGATTCTATATTTGTGAAGGCCATCAACTTTGGAAGTGAAATGTCAAAACTCGGGTTTGATCGGTCAGTTTCCAGAATAAAGATTTAGAACCAACTATCCTTAAATCTCTAGGTTTAGGAAAGATGACAGCAAAAGTATTTGTGAGCTTCAAAAGAAAAGATGTTGACAACATAATCTCAACCAATACACTCTTATTTGACCAGGAAGAAACTATACCTATTCCAATTACTGCCAAAACTAGCGAAGAAATGAAAGATTCATCCTCTGGAGAGGTATATGAATCTAATTTTCACTTGGGGTTAATGTTTAAAAAAGATTAGAGTTACTAATTCAAAGAATTTTATCAATTTAGAATTTTGGACTTATTTAATGTTACGTATACGATAAGGACCAATTTGGTGGAACTGTGCTATCTAACCTTTCATAAGCGTCACATAAACATCGTTAATGATATATGACATCACAAGTTGGAAGATAACGTAGCGCGTAACACATAACTAGATGGAAAAATATCAGCTGACTATAGAGGTCAACTTGATAGACAGAGGTAAACATTGAAGTTTATGAAGTCATTATAGTAGCTTGGGGACAAAATTGAAGTTTATCAATTGTTAATTACAATTTTAATCCAACAGTCAATTATCAATTACAATCCAACAATCAACTACCGATTAAAATTCTAATCCAAGTATCAATTACAAATCTAATACAATAATTATCAATTATAAATAAAAATCTAATCCAACAATTATCACTATTAAAAGAAACTCATGACAGCTACTAAAAATCAATGACCGATAATAGTTTTCGCTATTTAGCAATCGCATTAGCAACCACCATGGGAAGAGGGAAGTTCAGAAAGAAATTTGCTACCAAATCAGCGACCCACCAAAAAACCGTCGCTAAGTTTTGCAACACTCCGTTGCTAACATCGTCGTTGAAATACTCACTAAGTTAAGTATTATTGGTCATTGTAATCTTTCAGTACGGACTAGTTGCATCGCTAGATTAGTCAAGTTAGTAACAAAGTTTGGTGGTCGTTATTTCACCTTTTTAAATCTAGCGACCACGTAGCTATGGAATTGCGCCGTCGCTAAATGTAATAAATTTCCCTCCATCAGTTTCAAACTTCCAAAGCCCTAAACCCTTTTCCTCTCTCTTCCTCTCCTCCCCCTCCCTCTCTTAGTTCCTCTCCCTCTCCTCTTCCCCTCTCTAACATGCGACTTCCGACTCTTCCTCTCTCTAAGTTTCTCTCTCTTGTTTCCTTCACCAACGGCTCACCGGCTCACCTGAGTGTGGTTTTCTTTCGCCGTCTTCCTTCTTCTGTGTCTCTGAGTTTTAAGGTACCTGTGAATTTTTCAAACGAATTTCTTTCATGAATTATATTGAAGTTCGATTTACTACAGTTATGGATTTATTTTTGCAAAATTCAATTGTACTAAAATGTTTTCAATTAGAAACTTGAAATTGACGACTAAAGCTACGATTATTAGTTATGTATTATTGTTTTTTTTTTTTGCTGTCTCAGGTAGCTAAGAATTGGATTATGCTTTTTTTATGTGATTGTGTTAAGTTGTTAATCTTGTGATTTAGTTTTATTCTTTTTATTTTGTGAATCTACGTGCGATGGATTTATTGTTCTCAGAGCCTAGAAGTTAATATATATCTATGTAAAGAAGCTAATGAAATATAAAAACACAGCCATCAAGACCAGGCTAGATATACAGGTTCATAGGCAATTTGGACACTATCGCATCACAGTTATTTAGACGATATCAATGCATAAACTCTGTAATCATCAATTTTACTCTGTAATGTGTAACTTGGAATATAAAATGATTGTGGATGTTATTTCTAGTGTTGTCTATGAAATGTTGTAACTCATAATTATTTCTGCCATCTCAGAATTTAACAGTGGTGTTTATACATTACAGATGAAAACCTGCAACTAACTTTGAGTTTTGTATTCTTTTCGTACACATACAATTCAACAAGCCATATTAAAAAAGTTCAAATGTATATATATGACACCCAGTCTTCATTAAAAAAATAAATATAGAACAGTTTATCAGATCCTAATGTGGTATGCATCATTCAAGAAAAATGTCTGGTCTAAATCTAGTGCTGAAAGCCTATATTCACTTGATAGTTGATTTTCAAGGGGAGAAACAACTTTTGATTTTGTATTTAACCCAATGAGTTTCATCAGAATTAAGCTTATACCTTTGCAATAAAAAAAACTAGTATTCTTTACATTTTTGGAGTTGTTACTAGATAATAAGTATTAGCCAGTACCAACATTTATTCATTTCACCATCCAAAATGAATAGAAAAAGAGAGGATTCTAGATTGTCTATTCTGCAAAAGTCATCTAACTTTCATATTTTTTACACCGGTTAATAACTGAAAGAGTGTTAAAGTCATGTGACTTTTCACCACTCTAAGAGGATCCATTCTCAAAATAGAGATACGAACATTCATTTCTTATTATCATCATCTTTTTTCCTTCATTTAAGGCTACTGGCCCACTAGGTCAGTGTTCCACTGCCTTCATATATTGTTTTTTAATATGTAAATATTATGTTATCCTTTTCACTCAACCAGGCTCCACTTATCTATAACGTGTTTATAATTAAAAGTTTAGATTGACATGTGAAATATTTACGTGGGAAGGTCTATTCCCATATGGGTTAGACAGGTTTATAAGGTAATGTGTGCACTACCTTTAGTTTCCTCAATAACATGGGCGTGGATTACCCAATTTTGTATTGGGTCTTGTCGACCAATACCTATGTGAAATAATTGACATTTACATCAACTTTGTAGTGTTTAGGACACGGGTTAAGTTCAGTAATTCACAAAAAAGGGAAAAATTATTTAAGCTAAAATACAATTTTGGTCCTGAATGAAGTTTTTTTCAAATTTTGTATGTTTAAAAAATGTTATTTTCATTCTGTATGTTGTAAAAAGTTTTACTTCAGTCAGTTTTTGGATTTCTATTAGGAAAGTTAACATTGTTAATTTAATGTGACAAGTGTAGTATTATGATAAATATTTTATAAGGACAAAAATAAAATTTGTTACATTGAATGGCGTTAATTTTAAAAGTCCATGAAAGAAACAAATTAAGACTTTTTAAAATCATATAGAACAAAAATGAATTTCTTTTAAACATGTTTTTGTGAATTTTTCTTTTAGTGAACAAAACTATAAAGAGGAACTTTGCAGTTTTTGAGGTTAGAGCGACATGGGTAAACGTCTCCATGTAAAGAACGTTTTTCATAGGAATCGAGTTAAGGACCTCCTTGTGGAGTGTTGTACCCTTCAATACAAAATCAAAAGTTGTTTCTCCCTTTGATTATGTGAGTTTATGCCTCTTAGCATTTTGCTACAACAAAAAAGGGAGGGTTTTTAGCCTTGGTGGGACGGGGACTGTTGCTACCCAATTTTGTCTGGGTTGTTCTAAATCTTTGAACATTAAAAAATATGTGGCTTTTAAAGAAGGTGGGTCTGGTTAAATACAAATAAATATATGGCTTTTAGCCTTGGTGGGATGGGGACTGTTGCTACCCAATTATGAAGCGGGCGATGTGAGACTTCCAACACTTAGATTGGGAGTTACTTCCAAATAAATAGTTTATTCTATTTAGTCCCACATTGGAAACTTTGAGAAAAGTTGTGCTCGTTGTGTTGCTAACACTTTCAAACACAGAAAAAAACACGGAGAAGAAGGGAGACTTGAAAAAGGTCACCCTTAAGAAAAACTTTTGGTCCTGGTAATTTCAAGAGGATCGACTCGCTAAGTTTGAAGATCGACTTGTTGGATAGAGGTAAGTTTTTTCCCCTTTCCTTTTTATTTTTTTATTTTGTTTGTTTGTTTGTTTTGTTTTATTTGGTTGTTTGATTTTTAGTTTATTTGTTGGTTAATTATTTGTTTGTTTATTTATTTATTTACTTTGTTCTTGTCTTTCTTTTTATTCTTTTGTTTAATTTTGTTGATTATTAAGGTAGGTATATAGATTACTCTATCTCATACCTTTCTTCGGTATTTTTTATATATATATTTTAAAAACCAAAAAATATTCTCATTTAATAAACAATGCAATAACTTTATAACGGTGTCGTATGATGTACTTCATAATACTATGAAGTTATGAAGGAAAGTAAGTGTATCTCATATTTTTCTTCGGCATGAACTTCTTTGGTTACTATAAAAAATTCAAAAACATTTTAACCTTTTCTCAAACCATAAAAATTATTTTTCAAATTCCAACAAGAACTACGTAACCCTGATTTCTCGGTGAATCCGAGAATACGTAAGAGCAGGATAAATTTTTGTCGGGCCTACTTTCTCTTTAAATAAATTGTTTTCCTTTTTTTTCCACCGTTATTTGTTTGTTGGGTCAATCTCAAAGTTATCTTTAAATTTTGTATAGTTTAATTCAAGGTACCATTCTTAAGAATGGACAAATAGGGGTGTTAATACATTCCCTATTTGTAACCAACTCTCGAACTCAAACTCTAAAGGGTTTTTTTCCAATATTTTACCCTTTTAAAATAAAACAAAATTTTGGTGGAGACTCTACATTTTCTAACTCTTTTTTAAAAAAATATTTATGATTTTTTTGGGATCATTATTTTGCCACGTTGCAACAGGGACCACATCACCAGTACGGGGAAGGTCTCTCCTCTTCCTCAGCGTTGTCAACAGATATTGTTTAGGTTATTCAGAACCTAAACATCAAGCTAGCAGAGGAGCGCCAACAAAGGTAGCTGGCAGAGGAGCGAATTGAAGTAGAGCGCCAATGAGCTGATGAGGACCATCAGCGAGCTGAAGAGGAATGACGAGAGACTTGTAGGCAATTGGCACAGCAGAGGCTCTACTCCGCTAGTTGATAGAGTCTCTTGGTTCTCGAATCACCCTAGGCTTTACTTCCCAACCGCCCCCACCACCCTAGGATTCCTCTGCCAGATAGGGACTCATTCTATCTTACATTTTTATATTCATTCTTTATTGTTACATATTTTTAAATTTATTTTTTATTTTAGAGTTGTAAATTATTTTTGGATTATTTTATTTTTTATCTCATTCTACTTTTTATTGATTATTTTTATTTCTTTTTATCTTATTTTGTTTTTTACGAGCCTATATTAAGAATTGGATAAATAATTAAAGCATTATCATAAAAAATCATATATAATTTTTTATATCAAAATATTTAACTCAACTTTATAAAATATATTCTATAATATTTAACTAAAATAATATTTATAAAAAAATTATTTTTTACTATTAACAACGGAACTTCGTCGTTGCTAACGAAGTCATACAGTAGCGATGGATGAGAAGGTTGTCGTTAATATGGTCATACAGTAGCACCCGTAATAACGACGCCAGGTTGTCTTTGATATAGCTATGGAAGTACGATCGTCGTTGATTTAGGTTCCTCGTAGCGACTGTAGCCCATCAACGAATTAGCTACGGCTATTGTCCGTCGCTGACTTGGGTTCCTTGTAGCGACCATAGTAGCGATAGTGTTATTCAAGTGGCCTCAATACTCAAGAGAGGGGGTGAATTGAGTGTTTAAAAATTTCACTTGAAATGCCTTTGAACTTGATTTCCTTTTCACACTAGATAATAATATACAAGAGACAATAAGTATGTGCAGAAGTTACTTTGGTAATTTATCAAACATTTGGTGTGTAGAGTTTTATTAGCTAAGTCAAATTAACCAAATTTAAGCAATGCAATCACAATCAAGACAGTGTCCCAGCCAAATGCAGTATGTAAATGCAAGAGAGTAAGGAAGAGAGGCTTGCAAACCGATTTAACGAGTTCCATCAACCTGGTGTACGTCTCGCCTTCAAGCAACCCACTTGAAGGATTTCCACTATTGAAGTTTAAAGATACAAGCTATGAGCAATTGCAGCTTCCTAGTGTCCCACACTCAAGACCTCAATCCTCACTAGCACAAGGGTAACCTACCCAATCTCTCAAACTCTCAATACCCAAAGGTTTGAACCCCAACTTTTGTGACCACTGAACCTAGAGTGAAACTTGGTGTTTAGAGTTTATGTTTACAAGCAATTAACTCTCTCAATAGAGTAGATATACAAATAAAAGGCTCTCACAAATTCTAACTCTCCACAAGAGAGGATATACAAATCTAAGCTCAAAGTTTCAGAACAATGAAACTATACAAGAGAAATTGAACTCACAATCCATAAAATAAAAGCTAGGAATGATTTCTCCTTGATCTCTTTTTTTGTAGCTTGAATCAATGGTTCATTTATAGGCCTTGGAGAGCTTTTAGCCGTTGCAAATGAGCTCTAGGTTGTTCCCCACGCTTGACATAGAGTATGGGTCTTTGTTTCCCACTAAAAACACTTTTTGAGACATGTTTCCCACTAGTGTAATCGATTACGCCTCGAGCTGTAATCGATTATGCTTCGTTTTCTTCAGTGTAACAGGCCTTGTAATCGATTACGGTTTTCCATGTAATCGATTATCTTGGAGATAGAACCTTGGTAATCGATTGTACACTCTTTGTAATCGATTATATTTTGTACCTGATGCATTTGTTCCTGTTACGTAGCATGATAATCGATTGTGACATATGAGTAATCGATTACTAAACAAACAGAAACTTTGTAATCGATTGTTGCTTGTCTTGCAATCGATTAGTAACAACACAGAACCTTGGTAATCAATTGGTGCAGCCTTATAATCGATTAGGCATTATAGCTGATGCCTTCCATTCTTTTTCTTAGCTTGGTAATCGATTAGGCTTCCTGTTGTAGTCGATTATATGATAAACAGAGACTGTGTAATCGATTAGCCTCCATGTGGTAATCGATTAGCATACACATTTTTCAGGTCTGATGCTTGGCTCTTTGTTTTTCTTTATTTTGTCTTTCCACCAGTTTATGCATAATACTCTAACACTTAGAGTCTTCATGAAATTCTTTTGCAATAATTATTTTGTCATTATCAAAACCATATAACCTGAAACTATTATTCAAACGCAGATGGTAGCTTGTCAACCATAAAGTTATGCATGCTCAGTCGTCTCTAGTTCAGCTATGAGTTAGCGACGACCTCAACGACAAAAATACTTCAATTTGATAGCTACCACCTTTGTTCTGTTGCGATTTTGGGACTCAAACAGAGACAGAGGTGATGAAAAAGGGGATCACCACTTTGTCACCTTTTAGTGATGCTAGTTGCCCATCACAAACAGTGTGACGACTATTTGTTGTCGTTGTTGATGGGTTAGCGACCAGGCTCTTAGCGACAGAGGTTTGTCGTGGCTAAGTCTATCACTAATACCATTTAGTGATAGATTTCTCCTCGTAAGCAACGGGTTTTTGTCATTGCTATATGACATTTTTTTAGTAATGCATCAAATAGCAATTATCAATAACAATTCTAATCTAACTACCAATTACTAACTACCAATTACAATTCTAATCCCACCATAACTCTTGTATATATATCCCTATCCACCTTGTTTCAACACGTAAAAGGACCCTCAAACTTTTCCTTGTCAATCTTTATGATCTACCAAGGGACGTAACTGTTAGATGGAATGAAGGTGCAATCAATATAAAAAAATAATTGTTAATTAAAACTAACTAATTTGAAATTTTAAAAGTTAATTAAAACTAATTCAATATTATTCAACTTACTTAGACTTCACTCACTGGGCAATCCACATCTTGTTGTCGGATGATCTCTAGTGCTTAGGACTAGGGTTGGCCCATAAAAGGAGCAGGTGAGTAGGTAATAGATGTGGTGTGATTGGGGGATGGGTGCCAGAAGAAATAGGCTCGATAACAACCTAAGAAGAAGCGATTTGGGGAACAATAATGTGTTTAGGTAGATGTTAGAGTCTAGGGGGACAAATATATACATTTGAGTAAGTGTAGGTGTCTGGGTAGGGACACGTATAAGTATCTTGCTAGATGTAGGGATAGGGATAGTAATGCGACCTCCGCGGCCCTATGGTTAAGCCTAACCAAATTGTAGATGACCACATTAAATGAAGCATCAACCCTTTATAACAAAAAAAGAGAAATCAATTACAATAAATCATTATAAGTTAGGAGTAAATTCATAATAAAATACCTAATCAATATCAATGTCAACAAAATCATTCTTGCTTGTTAATTTAGTATCTAAATCTTTATGTTCTACATTTTTGTCATCAAGTTAAGTATTTGTTGTAATTATAACTCGATCAACTTGTTCACCTCCAACTTCCATTATTCCACCTATGTACACATCCCTTTCAATTTGCAATAACACATGAAAATCTTGAATGTGTTCTAGGATATCTTGGTAAGGATATTCAATATGGCATTACATTAATGCATGTTTTAGTCTTGGTAATGGCTCACCAATCTCTCTGACCTTCCAGGAATCGCGTGCAGTAAACTGGCTCAGCTTACTGTGCAAAAATAAATTAGTTGTAATTAGAACAACATTGTGACTTCAACTAAACCAAACTGATTATCAACTTTAGTTTAGTGATCGAACCTTTTATTGAACCATTCACAAACTTAAAGATTATCATTTTTTATTGGCTCCCTAGTGTAATGAAATTCAATAATGTCAGCCAACATGTTATAGAAATCATCTTCTAGTTGGCCATATTCATCTTGTATACACATACTCCATAATTTGTAGTTCTTATTCCTTCATTCTATCTCTAGATGTAGAACTTATAACCATTGATATGGTAGATCAACCATTTCATCATTCTTCTTTTAGTGAAAATAAAGTTGTGCTACAAAGAAAATACAAAATGTATATTTGAATTTAGTGAAATTGTAATAAAATTATAAGGGCAATTTTGTTTACTCAATTAATTCTAAATTTTCTTTGAAAATTTTTCCTCTATCTATAAGCATCCTTGTCAACTCTAGAGCCTTTCATAATGATTCTAGAAGTGGTCTTGTCAACACATATAATTTTTTATTATGCTTGAGGACAATCCTCAAGTTTTTGTACTTTTCTAGGAAGTTTGTCCCATATAACTTCATTTTTTATTATATGTTATCTCATAGTAGTTTGATTTAAAATAAAAACCCTTAATGAATTGGAAAATCACATTAGAAGATTTTCTAATAGGTTAGGATCTATAATTGGCCTAGTGTTAAGTCAACGTTAACTGATCGGCTAATGCTTATTATTTAAGTAAGAACCCATTATATCTCGTATACAATTCTTGGATAGTTAATTGGGTGGGTAATCATTACCCTTCATTCATCTAATAACTGTTAGCCCAACTTCATGAAAATTTTCAATCTAATTGAACAATACTTAATAAGTCAAGACCCATTAAAAACAATTGGATATTATAATTATTATTTCATCATGTTTGACTAATATAAATAAAAGTACCATGCTTTGGGACGCCCACTTCTTATTGATATTAGTCTTGGTGAGTGTTACTTATCAGAAAACATTTACTTAATATTTATCATGGAGGATTTTATCTTATTTAAAATTATCATCTTTGTTAAACATTTTGACACAAAATAACCTAAAGCAAGCATGCACTTGTGATGTGAGTTATGATCATCCTACAAAATTTACAATTATAAAAGAAAATTATACTGTTCTTGAAAGTCCTACTTCCTGAAGTTACCATTCTTTGGAATTACCACTTCTAGTTCTTGGTTCTTTTTAAGGTCATCACTCCTTGCTTTCCTTTAGGTCACTACCTTATGGTCTTGGCTCGATCGAGATTATAAAGTTACAAAAACTCATTTTACACATGAGTGAATGATTGAGAAGAAAAAATACACAGAACAAAGAGAGACATAACAAACATGCATATTGTATTTAAGATAAATTTAAAATGTAAAACTATAATTATTCACTAATATAACGTATTAATTAAGTAGTTGGATTATTATTTATATTTTGAAAATAAAATAATATAAAATTGAATAATTAATCACATGGGGCAAAAAAACACTATACAAAAATAGTACAAGGATCTTGAAGCTCAAACATCGGACGATGCTTCACTACCATGACCACTTATATTAATAGGTATATGTTATAGTAGAATTGACAAAATGGGTTTGTCTAGCCCACCCGTAAAATGGACAAGTTTAAATATTTAAATTTGAAGTCTAAAATAGTGTGTATTTTTTTGACCTAGCCTGCAAAAAGCCTAGACTCACCTTAGGTTAAACCACCTCGATTTTCCTGTTGTAAAACTATAAAGATCACCCGAAAAAAATCTAAATTTATAAAATCAGCCAAACCCGGACGTAAAAATAAACAAACTTAGACACCTTAAATTGAAGGTTAAATTAATACAGATTTTATTTTTACCCGGGCAGGAAAAAACTTACACCCTGAAATAAGTCTGTCCTGCTTAGGCTACCCGTTTTACCAACTATATAACATGGTCTAGCGCGGAGAATGAAAATGAAAACGAAAACACAGGTCATAAATTTGTTTGCACACGTAATTAAAAATGAAGAACAGAACTATAGAAGCTACTTATATTAAATTGTGGACGTTCCCTACACTTTATTTTCAGTGAATAATAACATAACTGGAAAAACAACTCCTTATTTAAACATTACAATATTATGTTGATGACTTAGAACATGAAGTGGTTGAATTTATCCAATTGTTGGAACCTTTTTGACAATCCCATGTTTGTTAACCCAAACCCAAACCCTATCACAACGGAAGTCAAGGATGACGGAGGATCCTTCAGGCACAATGATAGCATTCACGAAATGATTCTCCCTCTCAATTGTAGCCTCTGCCACCTTTCCTTTCACTCCCACCAATTCAGGCCATGACCTCTTACCTGCACACACAAATCACACCCTCAAATACTACTCATTCATATCATGCATATATGTGAACATACTATATATTTACCTTTGCACTCGGACATTTTTCTTGGCTTTTCTTAATGCAAATAATACTATATATATTGTTCTTCTTCTGATGTAGATGCACTGAAATACGGGGGTATTTATAGTCGGCAATCTTATGGTTTTGCTGTACGGTGCACTTTTGACTAGTCTTTCTTCTATTTGCATGAATGGACTTTTGAGTAGTTTAACACGCATGTGACGTTAGAAAGTTTATAGCTATCATATCATTATTATCGAAATATATACACATAAGATATTGTCAAACTCTATATGATATCACGCAATTAGTGTTCTTGTTTGATACTCTTTGCTGCCGCGGTTTGTATTACGGGTGTGTTTGCTTCAAAACCTTGGTTGGTCAAACCTCAGTTTGACCAACCCAAAAATAAATCTTACGGTCTGTCTCAAACGGTGTGAAGGATCAATATCAACTCTTAAATTTTTTCATTTCCCCAACTACGTTTCCCCAACTGAAAACCAAACGGACCCTACAAATGTTTATATAACGACGTTAGACAAGGAATTGGGCTTTCAATCCGTTGCTGAACGTCACGTGGTTGGTTTTCTCTGATTTCTATTTGTTGGATAAAATATTATGGGTGTTTGTTTAAATGTTGGGGTTATCAACCTTTGGTTTGATCAACTCTAAAAAATGTTCTATGATCAAACAAAAGGGTATGAATGATTAATATTAACCTATATAATTTTTTATTTTCATAATTCTATTTTCCCAACTATCTACCAAATCAACACTTAAATAAAGAGGCAACAAAGGTTTCCCAGAGGAAGCCGTATTATGGAGGAGATGTTGGAAAAGTTAATCTTTAAATTTTGAAGCAACAGAATTTAAATATTGTTTATAATAATAAATATATGATTAATATATTCCGTTTATACTAATTTTTTAAAATAAAGGAATCTTGAACCAACTGAGAAGTTTTGTGTTTAATATATCAAGTAGATTTCAATAAGTTAAATTTTATTTATGAGTACTTTTAAACCTAAAAAATTTTAAAACAATTTCTATTCCTGTATAAAAGAAGACTCTTGCAATAAGAACTACTTTATTATGAACATCGCTAAATTAAATATGATTTTTTTTCCTTAAGAAAAACCCTTGGTCAAAATAAAGAAAAATTCTAGCTAGGTTTAAAATATTTTATTATAAAGATCTTACGTGTACCATATCTCAAAGCTATGAATAGCTAGAGGTTTCAACTTTGAACTAGTCACTTCATAAATATGCTAAATCCTATCTTGCTGAATCATAAATTATATATATGAATGTATGACATGCAACGGTGAGTTGTCAGTGATTCATCGGTTAATACATAGATGGATAATTTAATTTCTTTGCCCTTTTTATCCCTAAACTGCTACCAGTTATCTTACTCCTTTACTAAAAATAAAAGTAAAAATAAACTTCCTTTGGGGAGTGGATGAAGAAGATAAGAAATTGCTTCGGGTGGAAAAGTATTTGCAAAAGTAAAGGGGATGGGGCTTAGGAATAAAAGGACCTTGCAATATATCTCTACTAGCTAGGAATAAAGGTGGAGTTCACTTAGATAACCAAAGTTTATGGTATAAGGTGATTGAAGCAAAATACGTGAAAATGAATGGTGTGAGGAAGGGTGAATATGGGGTGGCAGGATTTTACTGGTGCAAGGACTTGTGGAAAATTGAAAAATTTTGACATTGTGGTTGCATAGGTTTTGTACATCCTGAAAGAAAAGCAGAAAGACATTGTATTGCATATGGTTTGCAAATTTTGGACATTGTAATGTTATTTTCAATATACTAGACTTGGTTAAGATTAGATCATGGACTTGAATGAGTATTAATGTAAAGAATTTTGTTTTCTCCATCTATGAATGGGAATTAAATTTTGCATAAGTGGGAAAAAAAAAGCCCACCCAACAACAAAAAAATCACACCACAGTTATTTGTGTGCGGGAGTCGTGTTTCACGCGATATTTATGTGACACAAAAACCAAATTTTTATGGTCATCAGGTCTCGCACAAAAACCAATTTTTTTTCTAGTGATCCCCTCCCTCTTCCTTCATCTCTTCAATTCACGGGGTGGTTGTGGCCTGAAAAATCAAGTTCACACTAATGTCCAACGTATGTTTTTTAAATTTTTACACATTGTATCAGGCCCGGTCTTAGAATTTTATAGGCCCTGGGCGACACGATAGATAAAGGCCCCTTAATATATATATTTTTAAAAAAATTATTAAATAATCAAATTAATATTAACAAAGTCATTATAAATTCCAAACACAAAAATCAAATATATCATCCTAGTCTAAAGAATAATAAGAAGTCAACACTGTGCTCCTATAGTCTCATGCTTTCTTTTAAAAATCATTCTAATGAAGCAAAAAAAAACACAAATTATCATAAAAAATGGTTTCGTCTAGCATTTTTAGATGCAAAATCATTAATGAGAACATCAACATCAATACTCTCTAACATATCTTTTTCAATAGATAAAATTGCTAAATCATTCAACCTCTCTTGTGACATTGATGATCTTAAGTAAGTTTTTATTAATTTTAGTTTTGAAAAACTTCTTTCAGCAGATGCTACAGTTACAGGCATAGTTAATAAATTCTATAGGCAATCGAAACATTTGGATAACAATCGGCTGCTTGAATGAACTTGAGAATTTCAATAGCTGACATTACATCATCAGGCAAAATCACTTTCAACACTTTTAATTTAGAAAAAAAAATACCCAAATCAACATCTGATAAATTGCCCTGAGAAAACGTTGAGTGAACTTTAGCACAACATTCTTTCAGTTCATTATCATTTAATGATTTTAACTTTTTTGAATTAAACAAAAATCTAAAAATATTTTCAAATATCTTTAATTGCTCAAATCTAGTCTTTAAAGAAGTGATAGTCATGTCCACAATAACTAAAAAATAATTAATTCTAAATGATTCATCAGCCGATTGAACTTCTTCATCATGACTATTTTCATCAAATTGTTTTTTCCTAATAGCACGACGTTTTGCTAAAAGAATGGGTTCAACATCCATATCAAGTGCAACTTCTTTAGCAATATTCATACTAGACATGAACCCTTCAACTCTATACTTTTCAAAAAATAATAATATATCTTCTAATTGTTTTATGGTATCATCAATGCACATTGACTTAGATTGTAATTTCTTGCTCATCATATTAATAGAAAATAAAATATCATACCAAATAATCATGCCCCATAAAAATTCAAAGTTCTCAAGTGCATTAGCCAAACTCTCAGCTTCACTTTTTGATTTAGCATCATCACAAAATTTATGTAATTCCAACAAAGCAAATCTTATTTGGGGAGCTTGAAATCTAATAGCTTTAATACTTTTAATTCGACTCTCCCATCGAGTATTAGACAAAGATTTCACGGTTAACCCAGGAACACAATCAAGAAAAATTTTCCATCTTTTTGGTGAACTTGAAAATAATGAATATATGCGTTGAACAATTCCAAAAAAAGAAACAGCTTTAACACAAGAATGTGCCATATCACTAAGAGTAAGATTAAGACTATGACAAGCACAAGGCATATATAAGGCTCTCGAATTTATTTTAAGAAATCGTCTTTGAACTCCTTGGTGTTTTCCTTTCATGTTAGAACCATTATCATAACCTTGACCCCTTACATCATCAATATTAAGATCAAGAGATTTTAATGCATCTTGTAATTCATTAAAAAGTCCTAATCAAGATGTATCATCTACTTTTAAAAACTCTAAAAAATATTTCTCAATTTTTATTTTATTACTTGACATATTCACACATCGTACTATTAGAGTCATTTGTTCTTGATGACTCATATCAGGGGTACAATCCAGAATTACAGAAAAATATTTTGCTTCTTTAATGATCTTTACAATTGAACTTCTAACACTATGAACTAAAAGTGAAATTAATTCATTTTGAATTTTATGCCCAAGATAGTGATAATGAATTTCACGACTTTGAATGCGTCTAACATGATCTTGCATTATTAAATCAAATTCTGCAATCATTTCAATCAATCCCAAAAAATTTCCATTACTGTCTTGATATAATTTTTCATTGGATCCTCGGAAAGCCAAATTATTTTTAGCAAGACATTTAACAACGGAAAATATTCTTAGTAAAACTTGTCGCCAACGTTCTTTCTCTTTTATAATCTCTTGTTGTAAATTTTTATCGATTGTTTGATTTTTGTCTAATCTTGCTCTCAATTCATTCCAAGTATTCATGTTATTCATATGTTCAAAACTATTTTCGTGTTGCTTAAGTCTCTCACTAATACGCTTCCAATCATTAAAACCCTCATTTGCCAATGAACTTTTTTTATTATCGGATTTGAACAACTTACAACAAAAACAATATACCCTATCAACATGCTTGGAATAAACCAACCATTTTCTATCACTAGTCTCACCATTACTTAGCTTTCTAGAATAATAGGCATATGAAAAATGTCTAGAAGTATTATCCAAAGGAAAAATAAGATTGTTTTCTCTAATAGGTCCCTTTTCAATTAAAATATCCCTTCCTTTGTTATCAAGATTACCTCAATTTCTAGGATCATAAATATCTAAAGGAGGAATTAGTTTCTCTTGTTCAATATCAATATTTTCCATATTAGATTCACTTGACACATTATTAGCTTCACTAAAATAATTAACTTCATTCTCATTTAAATGAATTTGATCATGCACAATTTCAATTGATTGTTCTAAATTTTCATGAGAATCTGTCTCTTTAAAAATAAATTTATCAAGATCTCCTCTTTGTGATTTAATTAATTCTTCCTCTCGTTTTCATTTTTTTTCTTTTTCACTTCCAGATAAATGTTTTTTAGGAGGCATATTGTGAAATATAATTAAAATAATAAATTAACACAAGAAAAAAAATAAAGAACAATAACACCTGGAAAGAGAAGCTAGTGTTGGATACACGTTCATAACTTCACACGTATAAGCTAATTCCAATAGCAAAATTTAATCACTGTAAACATAAAATTAACAAATTAATATGAAATTCAAAACAACTAACTAATTAGTAATAACTATTAAAATTTTAAAAATTCAATATTCTTAACATAAAAATAATAAAAATATAAAAAAATTAAACAATTAACAATGATGATAAAAAAAATTAAGACCCTATAAACATAAGAATTTAAAAAATATTGATATCAACAAGAATAAAGTTTCTAAATAATTTATATAACAACATAAATTATAATGTAATTAACAAGTAATTTAGAAGGTGAATAGAAACACATACCAATTTTATGATATTCCAATGTAACTGTGGTGATTGAGACTTGAGAGGGATCAAACCGTCAAAGTAGAAAAGAATTATAGAAACAAAAGAAGAGGAGATGAAAAATGATGGAAGAGTAGAAAAGAATTATAGAAACCAAAGAAGATGAAATGAAGTATTATGGAAGAAAATATAATTGTTATATATATATAAAAAAATTACCGTTATATTTTTTTTATCCGTTACAATATTAATTTGCTGATTCCAAAACATTAATGGCTTAGAAACATTTAATTTTAAAAAAACATAGCTAGCAAGGAATTGAACCTGGGACCATGTAGCGAAACTTTCATATCCTTTACCACTGAACCATGTAATCCATATTGAAATTTATTGATTTTTATATATATATAAGTTAAAAATTATTTATTTTGGGCCCCTATTTTCAATGGGCCCTGGGCCATTGCCCTGGTTTCCAAGGCCCAGGGTCGGCCCTGATTGTAGTGTGGAAGCAAGTTTCACGCTTCAACCAAATTCTTCATCTCTATCTCTTAAATGCGCAACAACCACAATGGTTTGCTGTGTGGGAATAGATCACACTAATACGTAACATTTTTAAAAAAATTTGTGCACGTTACGTGGGAACAAGTCTCACACAGCAAGTCTCATAATTGTTGTTACGTGGGAACAAGTCTCACACTATGATCATAATTGTTGTTACGTTGGAGCAAGTCTCACACTACAATCAAATTATCTCAAACTATGTTGCATGAGAGTTAAGATCTTACATAACATTTCATATTAAAAACAAATTTTCTTGTAATGTTGGTCTTGGTTTGAAGGGATTGTAATGTAGTTGAAGTATTGACTTGGTAATAAAGAAAATTGAATTTATAGTTAGTAAAATGAATGTAAAAGGAAAAATGAGTTTAGAGAGATAGAAAATTTTAAAGAACAGAAGTGTGTAGTGTGAGTTTTCTTTATCAACAAAAAGCTATCAAGTAGCAATCAATGTCTAGGTGCTTTGTTCGTTCATGGAATACAGGATTATGAGCAATATGCAGGGCACTCTGATTATCGTAGAATAGGACTAGAAGCTTGGTATCAAATAAGATAAAGCAACCACTGCAACTCACATATGGCAAATGCCAAGGCTCAGTGCTCAGCTTTAGAAAAAGATATAGGCACATTGGTCTGTTTCTTAGACTTCCAACTAATTAAGGAATTGCCAAGGAAGAAACAATAGCCAAAAATTGACCTCCTGCTAAGGTGACATTGGCCCCAGTCAACATCCAAATAACCAAGGAACTGCAAGGCAGAGGAGGATGAGAAAAATAGGCCCTGGCCAAGAGCTTGCTTGACATATCTAAAAACTCTCAAGGCTGCATAATAGTTCTAGACTTGTGGATGACTGAGGAACTGGCTAAGTTGATGTACAACAAAGCAAATATCTAGCCTAGTAATGGTAAGATAGAGCAGCCTACCAATCAATCTTTGATATGCTGCTACATTATTATAGGATGGCCAGAATTAATGTTGGTGAGATTAATTGCACGATCCATAGGAATGGAAGCAGGTTTGGCACTAAGTAGGCTTGTGTTATGCAACAAGTCTAGGCAGTATTTTCTCTAACACATTGAGATGCTAGTTCTGGACCTTGCAATCTTAAAATCCAGAAAATATTTAAGAGGTTCTAGGTTTTGATCCCAAAAGCTTGATGGAGGTTCCTCTTAACAAGATCAAATTCTGTCAAGTGATTGCCAATCAACATAATGTCATCCACATATAGAGTTAAAGTTGTAAAAGAGGAACCATTGAACTTAAGAAATAAAAAGGGATCACTGTGTTTTGGGTGGTAACCATAGGCAACCAAGGTCTGGGTGAGAGTTTTATACCACTACCTACTAGCCTGTTTTAGACCATAGAGTGACTTGACAAGTTTGCAAACCTGATTAGGACTGGTGGTAGGTAACCCTATAAGAAGATCCATGTAAACATCTTTATGTAGGTGCCCATGTAAAAAGGTATTGTCTATATCCAACTGGTGTAGATGTCACCTTTGCACAGCAGCCAAGACCAAAAGTAACCCGATAGTGGTGATTTTGACCACAAGGGAGAAGGTAACCAAGTAATCAATTCCTTCAACTTGATTGTATCCTTTAGCCACTAGTTGTGCCTTGTACCTAACAATGGTTCCATCTGTATTCCTTTTGATTTTATAGATCTATTTATTGACAATGGGTTTGACCCCAGGAGATAGATCAATAACAACCTATATCCCATTTCTATCCAAGGCATTCAACTCATTGGCCATGGCTTGGTTCCAGGAAGGGTTAGTGGAAGCTTCTTCATAAATTTGTGGCTCAATGTCTATGCTGAAAGCTAAGGCATTATGTGAAGGGTGAATCTAAGAATAAGAAAGGTGGTTGGATATGGGATGTTTGGTGGAGAATTGGTGAACAGTGGGACAAACATAGTCAGTGAGGTGTGATGGAGGTTGCCTGGCCTAATGGATCTTCTAAGTGTATGTGGTTGGGGTTTCAGTGAATAAGGAGAAGTAGTCAGTGAGCTAGAGTGAGGAGAATGTGCTAGTGTTGAAGGTTCCAAAACAATGGAGGATTGAGGAGCGATGTTAATGGGTTTAGAGGCAAGATTGGAACTGGTGGAATCAGTACTAGCAGGGTCAATGCAAGTGTGAAATGATCCTTGAGTTTTCTTGGAAGTAAAATCTGTGTTCCTTTTATGAAAGTGAACATCTCTGCTTACAACTAGTTCACTTGTGACCAAGTCCAGAATAATGTAACCTGGTTCCCCTCTTTGTATCCTAGAAAAGCTGTTTTTCTAGTCTTGGAATTAAACTTCCCTCTTTGCGCCTTAAGGGTTGAGGCAAAGCACAGGCAGCCAAACACCTTCAATTCTCCCAGATTTGGCTTCTACCCATAGAGAACTTCAAAAGGGGACTTGTTATGTAGTACCATGGTGGGAATCATGTTGATTAAGTAACAAGTATGTTTCACTGCATAGCTCCACAAGTTTTTAGGAGCATGTGAATGGAACATGATAGCCTTTGCTACATTGAGCAGATGTTGGTGCTTCCACTCCACTCTTCCATTTTGTTGAGGAGTTTGTACACAACTCCTCTGGTGCAAGATGCCTTTGGAAGAGTAAAAACCTGGCATATGAAATTCTCCACCATTGTTAGTGTGAATCTATTTCACCCTTATAGCAAATTATGTATCAAACATCTAGATGAAATGCTGGATACATAAAGTGGCCTCAGATTTAGACTTCAACATAGCAGTCCAGGTGTATCTATTATAACCATCCAGAATGGTGAGAAAATATTTGTGCATGCCTAGGACACTGAATGGTCCCATATGTCTGCATGAACCAATTCAAACAACCCTGCAGCTCTATTACTGCTCAAAGGGAAAAAAAGTCTTTTCTGTCTAGAAGAATAGTAAGAGTCACATACCAAACTACCATTAATTATGATGGAAGGATAATCTTTCAACATGGATTGTACACGAGCAAAGGATAAATGGCCTAGCCTATAATGTCATAAGGCAGTTTTAGGAATGACATATAAGAAATTAATTAACAATGGAACTAAACTATCATGTAAAGCTTGTAAGGGTAATTGAGCTTCCAATTGATACCAGCCATCTTTGGCTTCAATCAAACCAATCATCTTCTTTCTCTTGAGATCCTGTATACTACATGTGCCATGATGAAGAACCAACTGACAATCATGATTCATAGCCAACTTATTAATAGATCTAAGGTTAAACTTGAATTTAGGCAAATACAAAACATCTTGAAATAGTAGATCATGATATATCCTCACTGAGCCACTAAACTCAATAACAACCTTGCTTCTATTAGGAAAATGAACTCAAAGAGGAGAAACTCGATTGAGACATTCAAATAGGTCCTTATATGTGATCTGTTGCTCCTGAATCTAGGATCTAGAAGCTAGTTCTATGCTTGTGTTGTGTAGAGAAAGACATCACAAGAGAGATACCTATCTTGTGGTGTGTAGAGGATATGCAAGTTGAGCTAATGTGATTTGCCACAGGTTCCATTAAAGTTGGATAACTTGATTGTTGAATTAGAGAAAGTGCTTTTATACTACTCAACTGTAAAAGGGACTGCTCCACCTCTAGTCTTCTCATCTTTTTTCACTGAGTGCCTATCATCTACATCTACTTCAAAATTTTCAACAAAGGCATGGTTAGTTTTGTTTGAGTGTGTTATCTTAAAATTTGAAGGAAAATCATGCTTTGACAGGGCCCGCAAGCGTACGGGTTATGTCGCGTAATATAAAAGATTATCGTTCTCCACAGGGACTGTTTTCAAAGTACCGGTATATCAAAATTTGATTATCCATACAATTCTCTTTCAATTTTTGGTATTTATGAAAAATAAAAATTAACAGTAAAAAATTTTTACCTTACAGTAAAAATAAAAATTTACCGTGGGTGAAAAACAGAGTTGAGAGTATCTTGGGATTCCGGGGGTTTAAGATATTATTCTACATTGACAATTTCAACTTTTTATAAACAAAAATCAAATTAAGTTTTCCAAGGCGAATTTTCCAAAAGCCAATTAATATTTTCCTCTCGGATTCATATTAATGTACCTAACTTACAGAAAGCGCTGCTTAATCCTAAGAAAGGCCCATTATCGTTTTATGAAAATCCCGTTTTTACTTCCTCAAAAGAATTTTGATTACTTTCACGGTTTTACCGAGGTCACAAAAAGCATCTCAAAAATCTTAGGTTTAGTTCAAAGCTTTCCGGTAAAAATAAATCTCTCGATTCTATTTATTACCTAAACTTACTAATATACCCGCAAGTATACAGTTTTATCATTTAGGTTCTTGTTAGGAATCACTAAAAGCATTAAGTAAAATTTGAACTAAATGGAAAACAGAAATTTATTTACTTTTAAGTTAAAATAACATCAACGTAAAATATTATCGTACCCCCGTCATCCCAAGATAAATAAATTTAGTTACTCATACAGAATACAATATCCATACAGAAAGTATAACAAGACAAAGAATACATTACTGTATTTTTTTACTGCACTCACTGTATTTTTACTGCTGTCTGTATTTTTCAGCAGCTCCACTGTTTCTACTGCTGTTTCCACTGTATTTTGCTGCTGTTTCCACTGCTGTTTCTGCTGTCTGTCACTGTTTTTCCAGCACTCTGTTTCTGTACGTTTTTCCTAACAAATTCTGCACTTCTCACTAATTTTTAAGGCTGAAATATGATGAATGAATGGTTCTTTTCCAGCCCAAATTCCAGCCTATTTATAGCTGAAATTGTCCGATCAATTTCCTTGAATCATGGCACTTTGCATGGCATTTGGCATGGCAATTTCAAGTGGCAGCATTCTTCCTTCATTTTCGGTGCAAGCATTGCTTAATTCCTTGCTGAATTTGTGAGATGAATGGAGAGGAAAAACATTAAACAATTGCCTTGCTTTGCTTTTCTCCTTGGTGCAGCCGTGAAAGGTCAAAGAATTATAAATAATTCATGCAAGTGGTACTTTGGTTTTCCTTTGCATTCCAGCCGTGAATTGCCCTTGAATTGGTCAAGGAATGCTTAAACAATTCATATGCACTTGGTCTTGGTTTGAATGCATTGCCGTGAGTGCTTTGTCTTGGTGGAAGGTTTCTTGTAATTTTTTAAGTCAAAAAATCCTTGCCTTTGAAGTAGTAAAACCGTGACATGTCTTGGCATTTTTGGAGACTTTGTAGCTTTGAAAGAACATGTGGGACATGTTCTAGGAATCATGAAAGAATTCTGAAATTAAGTGGACCATGGTTTCTTAATTAAATAAAGCAAATTCCTTGCATTCAAGTTGCCAAAACCGTGCATGATATTCAAAGGTGGAAAGGTTTGTTGTCATATAAGCTTTTGAATTAAAAATTGAAGAAATCTTTGCAATTTGGGCTAGTGATGACTGTGACTTCCTTGTCCATTGAAAGCTTTCACATTAAAATCTTTCAAATGGAATTTTCAATGGTTACAAAGTCATAATTTTGATTTACCAATTACTTTTGGCAATTAACGTGAAAATGGTCATGCTTTCCCTTTAGAATTTGCAAAATTTAATTTTATGAAACCATGGTTTAAAATCTAAATTTATCCATTTTCCTTCATGTATTTATTCTAAAAATATGTCCTTAAATGCCTCAAATATATTAAGTTATGCAAAATACAACATTTAATCAGAGACAGTGAAATTAAAGCAGAAATCATGAAAATTGGAGGAAATAATACAGTAACAACAGAAAATTTAGATAAATTAAACAGTGAAAAATAGTGTTCTAAAACACTTATCAAAATACCCCAAACCAAAACATTGCTTGTCCTCAAGCAATCACCATATTCACAAGATAAAATACAGAAAACACTAAGCTTAATAAATTTAGGAATCCAAAACAGAAAAAGATTTATTCAAATGCCAATTTTAATTTATGTGAATCAAATTTCAATGTCAAGACTTGAGATACTCTTCTCACAATTTTCACTCAAGTGTTTCAAGGTTTCTGTATCTCTCAAATCATCATAGTCAAAAATATTACCATAATCTTGTTAATAAACCAGAAACTCCACAGTTTAGATAGAAAATATGTCAAAGTCTAAAGGTCTTTCAAAGGTTGTAACGTGGCCTTGGGTTGTATTGTCAAGGTAGGAATTTTAAGAAAAATAGAATACAAAAGGGCTTTAACAGTCATGAATGATTCAAATTATCATCATAAATTTAACAGAGCAAATTTTTGAATTTTTATGGACTTTTTCGAATTCATTCAATATCATCCTTTTGATTTTCTTTTCTTTTTCTTGCGTTTCTTTGCATCCAATATCATGTTTTTCTTAAGTCCTTTTTTTTTTATTTCTTTGCTCCACTAAATTTCCAACTTTTTCACCATTAAGAGAATATTATTCAATGAAAGGTTTCAAGGAAAAATTTTCGCTTTTAGGCTCAAAAGGGGCAACTAGGGGTCAAATTATACAAAATTCTGAGGCTTAAGAATAAGACCTAATTGTGCCTTTATCATCCTAAGACATATAATCAAAAACCATTTTGAATCGGTTAAAAAACAAGTTCTAGAATATTAATGACTATAAGATTCACTCAATCAAGAAAATATGGGTTTTGAAAATTTGTTTGATAAATTACCCATTTTGGCTCAAGTCTCACCATGGAAAGTCCTTTCAAAGAAAATTTTAATCACATAAGATTCATTTAGACATTGATTTGGCATTTAAACAATCAAATTTTGAAAATTTTACTCAAAATTTTGGGGTCCTTAGATACTTTAGCCTTGTGTTCAAAGTAAATTTGTCATGCAATCATGGTAAATTACAAGATTACAAACAAATCAAAGAAAACACACATGCATAATAAAATGACAATCACACAACGTAAACAAAACAGTTAAGTTTTCTTACCTACCACCCCAAACCAGAATTTGACATTGTCCTCAATGTTAAAATGGATGATAAAAGGATAAGAAAACTTACCTGTAATAACCCCAAACCAGCATCTGACATAGTTGTGTTTTTTTTTTTTTTTTTAGAATAAAAGTTTAAAATAAAACAACAACTTTTTATAGGGTTACCTCCCTATCAGTGCTAAGTTTTAAGTCTTCAGCCAGACTTTTCACCGTTTGGATTTACTCATCAGGAGCATCAAACAAGTCCAAGTCACTTGCTTGTTGTATTGGTTGACCGGTGAAGTAATGTTTTACTCTCTGTCCATTTACCCTAAATGTACCAGATTTCTCGCTCCATAGTTCGACAGCTCCAAATGGAAAGACTTTTGTCACCTTGAATGGTCCCGACCATCGGGATCTCAGTTTACCTGGAAAAAGCTTCAGTCTGGAATTAAACAGTAAAACCATATCACCTGGATTAAATGTTCTCCGTTGGATGTGACGATCATGCCATTGTTTGGTTTTTTCTTTATAAATTCTGGCATTTTCGTATGCATCTAGACGGAGTTCTTCAAGCTCATTTAATTCTAACAATCTTTGTTCACCTGCAGCCTTATGATCAAAGTTAAGAGTTTTAACAGCCCAAAAAGATTTATATTCTAGCTCAACAGGTAAATGACAGGGCTTCCCATATACTAGCTTAAAAGGTGTGGTTCCAATGGGAGTTTTGTATGCGGTCCGATACGCCCATAAGGAATCATCTAACTTAATAGACCAATCCTTACGTGATGTATTCACCACTTTTTGTAGAATATTTTTAATTTCCCGATTGGATACCTCAACTTGTCCACTAGTTTGTGGGTGATAAGGTGTAGCAACCTTATGCTTAACTCCATATTTCTTTAGAAGGGTCTGAAAAGTTTTCTCAATAAAATGAGACCCTCCATCACTTATAACACATTTTGGGACCCCAAACCTTGGAAATATTATTTTCTTGAAAAGTTTAATAACAGTCTTAGCATCAGAATGGGGTGAAGCAATGGCTTCCACCCATTTTGACACATAGTCAACTGCCACTAATATGAACTGATTTCCAAAAGAAGAGGGAAAGGGACCCATAAAATCAACACCCCATACATCAAACAATTCAACTTCCAAAATGGTATTTAATGGCATTTCTTGTCTCTTACCAATGTTACCTGTTCTTTGGCAAGCATCACAAGTTAGAACATACTTACGTACATCCTTAAAAATATTTGGCCAATAGAACCCAGCTTGCAATATTTTAGCAGCTGTCTTGGAGGTGCTCATGTGCCCTCCACAGGAAAGAGAATGGCAATGATCCAAGATAGCATGGACATCATCTTGTGAAACACATCTCCGAATCATACCATCTGCACATTGCTTGAAAAGGAGTGGTTCATCCCAATAATAATGCTTGACATCTGCATAAAACTTTTTCCTTTGCTGAAAGCTAAGATCAGGAGGTAAGATACCACATGCAAGAAAATTTACAAAATCAGCATACCAAGGAACACGTTGGATACTAAGGTTCAAGAGTTGTTCATCTGGAAAAGATTCATTGATGGGAATATTATCTGTTTCTTCTTTTTCAGATGTCAACCTAGATAGGTGGTCAGCGACCAAGTTCTCGGTACCCTTCTTGTCCTTAATTTCCAAGTCAAATTCTTGCAATATTAGAATCCACCTAATTAATCTAGGCTTTGCTTCCTTTTTATTCAATAGATACTTAATGGCAGAGTGGTCAGTGTAAACAGTAACATGTGATCCTACCAAATAAGACCTAAATTTATCAAAAGCAAAGACAATAGCTAACAGTTCTTTTTCAGTTGTGGCATAATTTACCTGAGCATCATCTAGCGTCCGGCTGGCATAATGAATTACATGGAGCTTTTTATCCTTTCTTTGTCCTAACACAGCCCCCACTGCGTAATCACTCGCATCACATATTAGCTCAAATGGGAGTTTCCAATCAGGTGGTTGTACGATGGGGGCAGAGATTAGAGCTTGCTTAATCCTGCAAAAAGCTTCCATACAAGATGAATCAAAATTGAAAGGTACATCCTTACCCAGAAGAGTTGTAAGAGGCTTTGTGATCTTGGAGAAATCTTTAATGAACCTGCGATAAAACCCCGCATGTCCAAGAAAACTCCGAATACCTTTCACATTTGTGGGTGGAGGTAATTTTTCAATTACTTCCACTTTAGCCTTATCAACTTCTATACCTCTTTCAGACACCAGGTGTCCAAGAACTATGCCTTCTCTTACCATAAAATGGCATTTTTCCCAATTTAGAACCAAATTGGTTTCTTCACAACGCTGCAAGACTTGGCACAAATTTGTTAAACAATTATCAAAATCCAAACCATGCACTGAAAAATCATCCATAAAGACTTCCATCACATTTTCAATAAGATCAGAAAAAATTGCTTGCATACACCTTTGAAAAGTCGCAGGTGCATTACATAAACCAAAAGGCATACGTCTGTAAGCATAAGTCCCATAAGGGCAAGTGAAGGTAGTCTTTTCTTGATCAGATGGATGAATGGGAATTTGATGAAAACCTGAATACCCATCCAAATAACAGAAATAAGAGTGTTTTGCAAGTCTTTCAAGCATCTGATCAATAAAAGGGAGGGGAAAATGATCTTTTTTCGTGGCGCTATTTAACTTCCTATAATCAATGCACATGCGCCAACCAGAGACAATCCTGGTAGGAATCAAGTTATGTTTATCATTTTCAATCACAGTTATTCCCCCCTTTTTAGGCACCACATGGACAGGACTCACCCATTTACTACTATCAACAGGATATATGACTCCAGCATCAAGCAATTTCAAAATTTCCTTTTTAACCACTTCTTGCATTTTAGGATTTAATCTCCTAAGTGGTTCTACTGTGGGCTTACTTTCATCTTCTACAGTAATCCTGTGCATACAAAGAGAAGGGCTAATCCCTTTGATATCATCCATTGTATAACCTATTACCTTTCTATACAACCTAAGTTGTTTCAAAAGTTTTTCAGTTTCAGATGGATTCAATTCAGCATTGATAATCACAGGATATGTGGAATTAGGACCAAGAAATTCATACCTTAATGAAGCTGGTAAGGGTTTTAATTCCACATTGGGGCTTACCACTTTGTCACACATGACCTCAGTATCATGTAGGGCCTCAGAGCAATCAGATGTTTCTGTCGACTCAATCATGAAAATAGTTTCAAGTGGGTCATTAGGAAGGGTTGCTTCCTTTACCACTTGTTCGACAAAATCCACAGTACAGCAAACATCATTATAAGGTTTTTCTAAAACATTTTTCAAGTTGAAATCAACTTTTTGGTCTCCAACAGTTAGAGACAACTTACCATTCTTGACATCAATCACAGCTCCTGCAGTTGCTAAAAATGGTCTGCCTAAAATAATAGGAATCAAAGAATCTTCGTCCATTTCAAGCACAACAAAGTCAGCAGGTATAAAAAATTTTCCTATCTTAATAGGAACATCCTCTAAAATTCCTACAGGATATTTTACAGATCTATCAGCCAATTGTAAAGACATCCTAGTAGGTTTTAGTTCACCCAATCCTAACTTTTCAGCAACAGATAATGGCATTAAACTCACACTTGCTCCTAAATCACACAATGCTTTATCTATATTCATGTCACCAATCATGCAAGGAATAGAGAAACTACCTGGATCTTGGAGCTTGGGTGGAAGTTTCTTTTGAATTAGAGCACTGCACTCTTCAGTAAGTGCAACTGTACCATCTTCCTCCAGTCTTCTTTTGTTGGACAGAATGTCCTTCAAGAACTTTGCATATGTAGGCATTTGCTGCAAAGCATCTGTAAAAGGAATATTAATATACAATTTCTTTAAAACATCAAGGAACTTACCAAATTGTTTGTCCAACTTTGCTTTGGCTAAGCGCTGAGGAAATAGAATGGGAGGCTGATATGGCTTAACTTCCTCCTTCTTTTCTTGTGGTTTCTCTTCTTCAATTACTGGATGAGATGAAGATTCATCGACTTTCTTTTCCTCCTTTGCTGTCTTGTCAACTGGCCCATCGTATTGAGTACCACTCCTAAGAGTGACAGCCATGGTTTGGTTGGATGGTCCAGCCTCTGGTTTTCCAGGAAATGTTCCTGGTGCTCTTTGAGAATAGGAGGCTTGTTGGGCAATTTGATTTTCCAGTATTTTGTTGTGAGTGGCAAGAGAGTCCACTTTTGAAGCCAAGTTTTTTATTGCATCAGAGAATTCATCATTTTGTTTAAGTTGAGTAGCTACAAATGTCTCCATCAAGGATTCTAGCTTTGATTTTTGTGGAATATAGGTTCCTTGTTGAGGTTTGTAGTTACTTTGGAATTGAGGTGGCCTATTTTGGAAGCCAGGTGGACCTTGTGGAGGTCTGTAGTTACCTTGATAGTTTCCACCATAGTTTCCAATAGCGTCCACCTGATGCATTTCTTGTTCTTGATTAGGGGTCATTGCTAAATGGCAGTTTGTAGCTCCGTGTCCTGAAACACCACAAACTTCACAAATAATATTAGTAGCACCTGTTGACCCTATTTTATCAAGTTTTAATGTTAATGCTTCAACTTTGGCAGAAAGTAAGGAAAGAGCATCAACAGAGTACTTACCTGGTGTTTTAGAAGGTAATCCTCTCTCAGAGTTCCATTGGTGAGTGTTTTGAGCTATTTCCTCGATCAGGTTCTCAGCTTCATCAACATTTTTACTCATGAAGGCTCCTCCAGCTGCAGCATCTAAAGAGATCTTTTGTGTGGAAGTTAGTCCATTATAGAAAATATGGATTGTCAACCACCTTTCTATCCCATGGTGAGGACATTCTCTTAGCAACTCCCTGTATCTTTCCCAGGCTTCATACAAGGATTCATCATCTTTTTGTGAAAAATTGATGATTTGTTTTCTCAGCACATCTGTCTTGTTCCTTGGGTACCATTTATTGATAAAAGCACTGGACAATTGTTCCCAAGTTGTGATGGATCCTTCAGGAAGAGAGTATAACCACGCTCTTGCTTTATCTCTTAAGGAGAAAGGGAAAAGTCTTAAGCGAATGGCATCATTGGTGGCTCCGTTCATCTTCAGGGTGTCACAATATTCAAGAAAGATTTGAAGGTGAAGATTTGGATCTTCGGAGGGTAATCCTCCGAATTGGTTTTGTTGAACCATTGAGAGTAGTGAAGGCTTCAATTCAAAATTGTTAGCCTCCACTGTGGGTCTAAGGATGCTAGATCCTCTCCCATTAGTGCTTGGAGCGGCAAAATCTCTTAAGGGTCTGTGTTGGTCTGCCATTTGTTTTTCTTTTTGTTCTTTTTGTTGTTTTTGTTGTTTTCTCAAAGCTCTAAGGGTACGTTCTATCTCAGGGTCAAATCCTAAGTTTAGATCGACACTACGGCTTCGTCGCATAAATAGAAAATAAATGACAAATAAAATAAACAATTACAAAAATAAAACAGATACACAGAATATAGAACAAAATACAAAATTACAAAGAAAATAAAAATAAAAATAAAATAACAATAAAAATATTAACAAGTATGATCTAATCGAATTTCAATATTGCCGATATTTGAGGGACAACAGTCCCCGGCAACGGCGCCAAAAACTTGACAGGGCCCGCAAGCGCACGGGTTATGTCGCGTAATATAAAAGATTATCGTTCTCCACAGGGACTGTTTTCAAAGTACCGGTATATCAAAATTTGATTATCCATACAATTCTCTTTCAATTTTTGGTATTTATGAAAAATAAAAATTAACAGTAAAAAATTTTTACCTTACAGTAAAAATAAAAATTTACCGTGGGTGAAAAACAGAGTTGAGAGTATCTTGGGATTCCGGGGGTTTAAGATATTATTCTACATTGACAATTTCAACTTTTTATAAACAAAAATCAAATTAAGTTTTCCAAGGCGAATTTTCCAAAAGCCAATTAATATTTTCCTCTCGGATTCATATTAATGTACCTAACTTACAGAAAGCGCTGCTTAATCCTAAGAAAGGCCCATTATCGTTTTATGAAAATCCCGTTTTTACTTCCTCAAAAGAATTTTGATTACTTTCACGGTTTTACCGAGGTCACAAAAAGCATCTCAAAAATCTTAGGTTTAGTTCAAAGCTTTCCGGTAAAAATAAATCTCTCGATTCTATTTATTACCTAAACTTACTAATATACCCGCAAGTATACAGTTTTATCATTTAGGTTCTTGTTAGGAATCACTAAAAGCATTAAGTAAAATTTGAACTAAATGGAAAACAGAAATTTATTTACTTTTAAGTTAAAATAACATCAACGTAAAATATTATCGTACCCCCGTCATCCCAAGATAAATAAATTTAGTTACTCATACAGAATACAATATCCATACAGAAAGTATAACAAGACAAAGAATACATTACTGTATTTTTTTACTGCACTCACTGTATTTTTACTGCTGTCTGTATTTTTCAGCAGCTCCACTGTTTCTACTGCTGTTTCCACTGTATTTTGCTGCTTTTTCCACTGCTGTTTCTGCTGTCTGTCACTGTTTTTCCAGCACTCTGTTTCTGCACGTTTTTCCTAACAAATTCTGCACTTCTCACTAATTTTTAAGGCTGAAATATGATGAATGAATGGTTCTTTTCCAGCCCAAATTCCAGCCTATTTATAGCTGAAATTGTCCGATCAATTTCCTTGAATCATGGCACTTTGCATGGCATTTGGCATGGCAATTTCAAGTGGCAGCATTCTTCCTTCATTTTCGGTGCAAGCATTGCTTAATTCCTTGCTGAATTTGTGAGATGAATGGAGAGGAAAAACATTAAACAATTGCCTTGCTTTGCTTTTCTCCTTGGTGCAGCCGTGAAAGGTCAAAGAATTATAAATAATTCATGCAAGTGGTACTTTGGTTTTCCTTTGCATTCCAGCCGTGAATTGCCCTTGAATTGGTCAAGGAATGCTTAAACAATTCATATGCACTTGGTCTTGGTTTGAATGCATTGCCGTGAGTGCTTTGTCTTGGTGGAAGGTTTCTTGTAATTTTTTAAGTCAAAAATCCTTGCCTTTGAAGTAGTAAAACCGTGACATGTCTTGACATTTTTGGAGACTTTGTAGCTTTGAAAGAACATGTGGGACATGTTCTAGGAATCATGAAAGAATTCTGAAATTAAGTGGACCATGGTTTCTTAATTAAATAAAGCAAATTCCTTGCATTCAAGTTGCCAAAACCGTGCATGATATTCAAAGGTGGAAAGGTTTGTTGTCATATAAGCTTTTGAATTAAAAATTGAAGAAATCTTTGCAATTTGGGCTAGTGATGACCGTGACTTCCTTGTCCATTGAAAGCTTTCACATTAAAATCTTTCAAATGGAATTTTCAATGGTTACAAAGTCATAATTTTGATTTACCAATTACTTTTGGCAATTAACGTGAAAATGGTCATGCTTTCCCTTTAGAATTTGCAAAATTTAATTTTATGAAACCATGGTTTAAAATCTAAATTTATCCATTTTCCTTCATGTATTTATTCTAAAAATATGTCCTTAAATGCCTCAAATATATTAAGTTATGCAAAATACAACATTTAATCAGAGACAGTGAAATTAAAGCAGAAATCATGAAAATTGGAGGAAATAATACAGTAACAACAGAAAATTTAGATAAATTAAACAGTGAAAAATAGTGTTCTAAAACACTTATCATGCTTTCTATAATATGTATGAATAGCGTGTCTAGTTTTTCCATAATATGAACATGTCTTATTTCTCCTATTGTTACTGCCATTGAAACAAATTCTCTTCCTCTCTTAACACCTATTATTCCTTCCATCATATTGACCAATACATCAGAACTATCCTCCCAATTCAGTGACTCGGGGCTAATTTGTCTCTCATGTTACAAAACCAAGGAGAACACTTTGTTCAAGCTTGGCATAGGATCCATTAACAGGATTTATGACTTGACAACACCAAAATTGTCATTGAGGCCTATAAGAAAAAGTATAATACAATCTTGTAACATGTATTTCTTTGCATCTTTGGTTACTTCAACGTACACCTCATCATGTAGGTGCACATTGGTAGTGGCCTGTAATTTTCTAATTCTTCCCACAGGACCTTTAAATTCATGAAGTAAGTGGTAACAGAGGACTCGTCTTGTTTGAAACTATACATTTCTTGTTGTGATTCTGATATATGCACCAAATATGCTTGAGAGAACCTCTCCTTGAGTTCTTCCCATGCTTCAATCACGGTTTCAACGAACATGATCGATTGGCCTATGGATTGTGAAACAGAGCTTATAATCCACGCATGAACCAAGTTGTTGCACCTCTCCTATGCCTCGTACATTGGATCGAAAGGATCTGGAGCTTGAATTGTGCCACAAATGAACTTCCACTTGTTCTTTAAGATGAATAGTCTCTTTATTCCTCTCACCCAAGCATGGTAATTCTTGCGATTGAGCAATAGATTAACCAGCAAGATCGTCATTTGGATGAACATAAAATGAACTACACAGATTCAATGTTAGATCTTGCGGTGGCGGTGGAGCTGCATTCAAGCTTCCAGCGTGAACCATAGTGGCAAAGATGGTAGACTCATGGACTTTGATACCATCAAACGAAGGAAACAACCATGGAAAAGAAGGAGAGCTTAGAAAGAATGACGCTGAAGTGAATGATGGAGTAAACTGAATGATTGATCAATTAATTTGAGGTGGATACATTGGTTATTATTTGTACAAGGAGAGTTAGTTATTAGCAACAAACTCTAACTAATCTTTAACTAATTCCTAATTAGTTAGGAACTAATGCAACTATCAACCTGCGGTGATTCCATTTCCTTACTCTTTAGAATCCTTTTTGGAAGTCCTTTATTTGGCCTCACCACACTCCTTGCGGTAGCTTGATCTTTATCTTTATCTAAGGCTAAATATGGTAAGGAATTAATTGGCTCCATATCTAATTCCACAAGTGCGGCACCACATGTCTAATTCCATAGGTGTAGCGTGTGATTGACATGTGACATCGTATCGGAGAAAGTACTAACAATTATATTGTAAGAATCATTGTTATCAAAACCGAACTGGTTTGACCGGTCCGACCGGTTGAACCTTGAACCGCTAAGGTGACCAGTCCGGGTCAATTCTTTAATACTACCGGTTCAACCACGATTGAACCCTGGGTTTAGCATGGTTTTTATGAACCGTTGTCTTCACCGGTTTAATGATCGGTCCGGTTCTGAAAACATTGGTAAGAATTGATGAAGAATTTGGCTTGTAGTTTGAAGTATTTGAAAATTTTCAAGAATTTGAAATCTTAGAAAACTTAATTTCTGTTAATTTAATTTCTATCATTTTTTAAATTATATATTTGGATAAAGTAATTTATATTTTTTATTTTTAAAACATTTTCTTAGAATAAGTTTTTAAAATTTTTAAAGTCTTAAAATATTTTGTCATGGTGATAGTGGCAAAGGTGATAACAATGACGGGGTGGGTGGTGATGTGGTGGTGGGGTATCGCAACAAAGACAATGTGGGTGGTGGCAACATAAGGCGGTTGTGGCGACGACAACGATAGTAATAGAGATGATGATATGACAATGACAATGACAATGACAATAATAGGGTGGAGAGATGGTGTGACGCCTATGGTGATGGTGACTACAAGGACAGAAGGACTTGTGTAAGTAAAAAGTTAAAAATATTTACATGAAAGAATTTAGATTTTTTTTTGTTTTTATAAATTTTTAAATTATTTAATTTTAGTTATATTACAATTCTTTTAAAATTATGTGAAAGTGAAAATTCAATATCCAAATAACATATATTGTAATTTGTATTTAAAATCCGTAGATAAATTTTGTTTCTTAAATTTGGTATATTTACACAAATATGTTTTTTTATTAATATTTACACTATTTTTTTATATTTCACGATCTAATACTATTCAGTTTTTTAACACTTGTTTCTTAAATATCCAGATCTTATGTCTCAATCAAGCAAAACATTTGCAATTTCTCAAAAAACAAAAGTGATAAACACTATTCTCTAATCCAACATGTTCTTCCCTTTAACATCATTTTTTTTCTTCTTGACGATTCAAACCAAAATTTCAGTATCCTATCAATGTGTACGAACACACCGGAGGAGTCGCAAACAAGGACTTTAGAACTGTGGTTACATGTAGAAATGTAAAATATATTGATTGCAGTTTTGAATGTCTACTTTGACTTTGATTTTTCCTCTCTTTTTTGATAGCTTTCCTCCTTCTATTTTGTTCCTTCCGTACACATTTGAAAGTATTTGGTATCCTTTTCTTTTTGTTTACAAACCCAGTATTTTAAATGATAAAAACCGGATAAAACTATTGGAAAACATGCCAAGACCACGTTTGATATTACATCACTTACATATCTTCATATATATCTTACTATTTTGGAACGAAAGCTGGAACTTAAGATTAAAAGAGGAACTGAAACTAAAGATATTTTAATTCAGAAGACTAGAACCGGATAGAATGTTATTATCATTAAAGTTGCCATAAAAATAAGATATTGATAAAATAAAATAGATAAATCCAAAGTAATTAAATGATTTATAATAAAAACTGTTATACTATTATATAAGAATTTCATGTTACCGAATTCATATATAATAATAAAAGAAATCTTTATTTTAAGATGTATAAAGTAATTCTTTAGAAAAAAAAAACATTTAATTTATGCTGTTTGCATCTTATAATGTTAAAATTTAAAGTTTGTATATATATGGGAGAGAATTTTATCTATTATTTTGTCATGATAAAATACTTAGTCAAGATTTCTTTAAGGGTGTGTTCTAATAATACTAATGCAAAATGCTGGAGTTTGGGTAATGCTTTATTGGCTAATCCCTCCCCTCCTTGTTCGGATATTTGGTCTCAGACTTGGAGAATTAATGGGCAACAGGTGTGGCCTAATGCTTGCTTGTTTCTTGGTTTGGCATTGAAGGAATAAGTTTAAACACATTGCTGGACTTTGTGTATCCTTCTAACCCGAGGCTAATTATATTCATCATTTTTCTTAATCTCAAAATGCCACTGACACGATCTTATTCATCAGACTTTTTCCAACTTGGATATTTGTTCGGTTCAGAGAATAATTCGAATGTTGGATGTGGTGGTGTAATTAGGGGTGATCATGGTAATTGCAATGCTTGTTAATAATATAGAAATGTGTTTGGAATACGGTTTGGCAAACACTAATTTTATGGGGTTGTTAGAGAGAAATGAAAGAATTTATAAGAACAATTCATGAGCAAGTATTTGAACTGGTTAAGATCAGAGTGAGAAGTTAAACGAGAGTAATGCTCAAATGCTTAATCAATTCATTCTCTGAGTGGAGTACTGAACCATTGTTGTGTCTTTTTAATGTGTAGCTATCTTTTGATGTAGGCCTTATTTAGGTATTGTTTTTTATGGTTTTCTAGTTCTGATTTACTATGTAATGCTGGTTCTTCTTGTATAAGATTGACATACTTTTGCTGCTTGTAGAGCCTTTTTAAGATGTTTCTGTGGTACTTCTTATACCTGAAATTATATTCTTGCTTTATTTATTATTTTATGTTTTATTTGCTGATAAAAATAATAATATGATTAATACACTAAAGGCAGTTTAGAAGTATTTAAACACTAGACCTATAAATAAAAAATCGTTATTTAATAATCTATTAACATGTTATTTAATATGTAGAACATAAAGAAAATTGAAAGGTCCAGTTACGTCGCTCGGTAAATAATCTATTAACGCGTTATTTAATAGCAGTGGCAATTTTCGCTGAAGGATAATACATATATAGGTCATAAATGTGTTTGCACACATGATTACAAATGAAGAATATATAAAACTTATATTTAAATTTTGACGTTCCATCACACTTTATTTTCAATCAATAATAACATCAGTGGAAAGATAACTCCTTATTTAAACATAGATGAGTTGGAACATATATATATATATATATGGTGTTCCTATCCAATTTTTGGAACCTGTTTGACAATTCCATTTTTGTTAACCCAAACCCAGACCCTATCACATCGGAAGTCACCGGTAACAGGGGTTCCTTCAGCCACAACGATAGCATTCACCAAACGATTCTCCCTCTCAATTGTAGCCTCTGCCACTGTTCCTTCCATTCCAACCAATTATGGCCATGACCCCTTACCTGCCAATGTACATATAATAATATATAATATATACTATATGTTAGTCATGTATGTATGATGTGTGTCTATATATATATATATATGGACGTACGTGAACATGCTATTTACCTTTACAGTCGGACATTTTTCTTGGTTTTCTTAATGCAATAGTATATAGTTCTTGTGTTGTGATATAGATGCACTGATATGTGGGGGTATTTATAGTTCTTTATGGGTGCTGTACGGTGCACTTTTGACTAGTCCTGGTTGTTTAATTGTGCACCGACTTTTGAATTTAGACTAGTCTAGTCTAACACGTATGTGACGTTGGATATTGATTGGGTAGATGAAGTGTTTCAAATCTATGTTTAAAGGTGTATTTTGTGAAGTTTTTATACGTAAATTTTAAGATAATTCTCGTAATATTATACTACTTCCGGTTTCAAATATAAACAAATATACCTAACTTCACACATATTAAGAATAATAGTTGGAGGTAGTTATTTGCATTAATGTTACCACATATTTGATTTAATTTTTTAAAATGCCCTTAGTATCATTTATTACATAAAAAATTAGTGGCTTTGAAAATATATATGATGAGGACATATTTGGTAAACAAGCATTTAATAACATTGGGAAAGTCTAATTTTGCTTATATTAAGGGACCAAAAAATTCCACTAAAATTTGCTTATATTTAGAACCGGAGGTAGTACTTTTTTAAGGTAATTATCGTAAGATTCATAATTCAAGTCTCAAAATCACATTAATGATATACGTAATTCATACTAAATTGGTTCTAATAAAAAAAGCTAATGTCAATCATGTACGGTATGGTAGCATCATGTACGGTATGGTCTGCACCAAACCTGATTTGGCCTATGTTGTAAGTCTGATCAACAGGTTTATGGCCAATCATGACCAGACTCATTAGAATGCTCTGAAATGGGTTTTGAGATATTTGAGTGGCACAACAGACTTTGGTTTAATGTTAAAGAAAGTGGCTCAAGTCAGTGATCCTATCATTGGTTATGTGAATGCAGACTTTGCAGGCTGCATTGACACAAGGAAATCTCTCACTGTTTATGTTTTCAGTCTGTTTGGTAATGTAGTGTCTTGGAAAAGCAAATTTGTAGTCTGTGGTGACTCTGTCAACAACATAGTCTGAGTACATTGCTCTTGCGGAAGGAGTGAAAAAGGTCTATGGTTGAAAGGTTGGTGATCTTAGAATAAATCAAGACAGCATTACAATTTTTTGTGACAGCCAAAGTACGATCTATTTGGCAAACCATCAGACTTACCATGGAAAAACTAAACACATTGACGTGAAGTTTCATTTCATAAGAGAAATGATTGATTTAAAGAAGATTTTAGTAGAAAAGATTACTACTGAAGAAAATCCTGTAGATATGTTGACTAAGTCTCTTCCTAGAGTGAAGTTCAAGCATTGCTTAGACTTAATCAATTTTTCAAGACGTTGATTGATGCATAAGTAGAGAGCAACTATGGAAACATGTTTTTGGATCAAGGTTTGTTAGAATCAAGGTGGAGAATTGAGAAGATTTATGACTCTAAAGACCATCCTAGCCTCTCAGTCTGTTGTCTGTGCCTAAGTTTGTTGGTCCCAGACTCAATCTGTTGCAAAGTTTGTACACAGACTTTGCCTAAGCCCGGTAGCAGACTCAACCTGATTCTGTTTCTACATAACTACTTTGCTTCATAGAAGTTCTTAGGCACTATTTCCTATAAATATGGCCCTTGGGTGCTTGTTTAAAGGGCTACAAGCTAGAAAAATCTCGAAGTGCTGAAATTGTTGGTTAGTTGTTGTAACCTTGTAACAACATCATAATCAGTTTTGTTGTTCTTCCTGTGGACGTAGGCTATCCTTGACTGAACTACATTACTTCTTGGTGTTCTTCTTCCCCTCTATCTCTCTTTTAGGTTTAATTTCTTAAGTCTGCGTGTTTTGGTTTATACTCTGTTTTACTCTGCTTTTCGTTCAAGTTCTTTCTATGTTGTGCATTATGTTTTGTGGTGTTTTTTTGTGTTTCTTGAGATCAGACTCTTATAAAAGAATCAACAGTTTGTTTAATGTTTATTTCTATTGTAGTAATTCTTTTCCACATGCCCAAGTTTCTTACAGTAATGACATTATGGCTTTCCTCAAAACCAACAATCTTTTTCTTCATGATTTGTTCTTTTACAATTGCCGCATGGAGGATATTTTCCTTCTTGGCTAGTAAAGATATTTCTAAAAATCTCTAGATTTGTATAATATTTTGAGATCCTAATCCGAGCTTTGATTTAAAGGCATTCTCAACCAAATCTTCATCATGCTTACTCAATCTACGCTCTATGCTTCTAGAGCACTTATTAATGTTGTCATTGATAGAGAACTATTGCATCATATTTACAGAAAACAAAAATTAGAATTTTCTCAATAATTCTTTTATTTAGGATATCTCCCCTATAACTTTTTCCTCTAATTAACTATTTTTTTATATAATAATCGTTTATAGTTTTTGACTCTTTTATTTTAATTAATTCAAACTCTCGTCTCAGAGTCTAAAGTATAATAGTGCATACCTTGTTAGTTCCTTGAAACTTCTCATGCAGAGTATTCCATGCTTTTTTTGTGATTTTGGTTCCCATAATCCTTTGAAATATTTTGTATGCCACAACCATTTGTAGAATAAATAATGTGAGAGTTGACGATTTTGCCAGTGTAGTAAACTCATGTTCCATGATGCCCTATAAATCTTGAGAGCAAAAATATGTCTTCATTTTAGTGCTCCAAAAATCATAATTTTCTCAAAAAAAAAAAAGACTGGTAGAGATGATGTTTAAGTAGTATTGGCCATGACTCAAAATGTCTAGAAATAGCGTAAGGTAATTTTAAGGGAGAATTTTGAATAGTTTAATACATGGTTATCAGAACCGGACCGGACCGGCCGGTCGGACCAGTCAAACTGGGAACCGGTGCCCTGTCCGGTCCGGACGCATGCAAAAAACGGTCATCCATTAAACCGGTAAAAATCAGTAAAACCGATCAAAAACCGATGAAACCGGTAAAACCCTGGTTTTACCTGGTTCAAACCGGGTCAATATATTTATTTTTTAAAAAAATTTTATGCCCAAAACGATGTCGTATTGGACCTAACTTAGGGCAAAAATCCCTTTCTGATTTTTTCATTCCTTTGTCGTGCCCATCTGCTATGTTCTTCATCCCGTGAGCGAACCCACTGCATCTTCATCCTTCATTGTGCCTCCCCTCCCTTTCTCCGTCCCACTGTTCCAAGCTCCCTCCATCGTGCTCCAGGTTCTGCATTTGGCATCTTTGTCGTCGTCGTCTCATCTCCTTCACGGTGAACCCCTCTCTGCCGTCGTCGTGGAGCCTCTCACGGTGGTGTCTGTCAGCGTCGAGCAGCTCACGGTGGTGACCCCCTCTCTTCGTCAGTGTCGACCTTATACACGGTGGTGAACCTCTCTCTTCTTGTGCACTCCCTCTCTTTATCTGCATAATATTCATGTTGTTGGTAGATGATCACTTTTAGATGCTTGGTGAATTTTATTATGCACAGTGACTGATTCCATTGTTTTAAAAGCAAATTGTGTTCAAATTTTAAGCAGGCTTGGTTGTGACTGCATAGTGTTATCTTTACTTGTTTAAGCGGGATTCTATTCTATTATGCTGAAATAGTTCTTGTTCTCTTTAACCTTTCTTTTTATCAAGAGGTCCCTTCGTTAACTTCTTTTCTTTAGGACATTAGATTAGAGAAAATTTGGAAGATGATTCTGTTTTCCAATCCTCTCTCTTGTTTTACAGCAAGATTATCATAGTAAAATTTCTACAGTTGTGTGCAAAAGAAAAATAGTAGGAAAATCTGTAGTGTGTAGTTAATGGTAGATTAAGTGGCTTTGGTATCTGATGTCATCAGATACTTGTTGCTTTCATGTCTGTATGTTGATACTTGAAACAATGTTGATCTAATGCATCAAATTTTAGGAGAAAGGTCTTATAACAAGTTCAAAAATACTCAACTGAACCTTTCCACTTCCTTTCCTGTTACAAGCATCAATTATCACATAATTGGATTTGGCAATTACTATTTCACCAAGTACCAAGTTTATATCAGGAGGGTTCATTTCTTGTTTCTTACTAGTTAGTAGTTACTAGGGGGTTTTGTTTGTTATGGGTTTCTTCTGTTTGGTAACTATTGTCTAATTTGTATGATGAGAATTTAAAATTTACTCATCTTAGCATTATGTGTGGTCTCAATCAATTTGCTAGGTGTTCAAGAAGTTCACATTATCAATTTGTTGGATTTTTTTTATAAATATTAAGTTATTTAACAATCTAATTGATTATTGTTTAATAAATAATAATAATAATTTATTACTACCAGTTCGACCACGGTCCGACCAATGACCCTTGAATCGGTGCCTTTACCGGTTTAATAACCGGTCCGGTTCTGAGAACATTGGTTTAATAGACTTTCTACGCTCAATAGATGATCGAAAGTAGAGCTAGTACCACTGTTTGGTTTTATTTTAATAGTAAATTCGTTAAGTATATGAAATGGTTTTGAGATAAAGCTTGTAGGGGAGGAAATAATAACTTCTTGTGGCTATAGATTGGCTACTTTAGGCCAATGATCATTTGTGGCACATCATAGCATATATATATGGTCCTACACCACCAACTTTTACATGTCAGTTGGTAATATTTTTATATTTTAAACAATTCTAGAAACATGACATGTTCTTCTCTAGATTCTTGATATATTGTTTATTTATAAAACTCTAGTTATTTCTAAGCCATTGATGATGTTTTGTTATGTAACTATCTTGAAATTTTTATCAAACATTTTAATAGATATAATATAGTTTAGGCTAAATAGCTATTCTAGTCCTTTATCTTTTTAATAAAGTTTAAGTTAGTTCTTTATTTTTTTAGTTAGTTAGGTATCTTATCTTTTCAAAATCTTTTAGTTAGGTTTTCCTAGTCTATTTTTTACTAACTCTATTAATGGAGATCCGATGTGTCATTAACCATTCTGACATGACTATTCTATGTGTGAGATGTTGTTAATGTGGCAACTTTATGTGTCAAATGTTACTAATATGACGACTCCATGTGTCAAATGTTCATTAGTGACTCCACTTATCATTAACTCTTCAACTAATAAACATTTGACATGTGAAGTCATAATGTTAGCATCATTTGACATGTGTGATGATGTTGCATAGTCAGCAATGAGGACATAGCCATGTGTGATGTTAGTTTCCCACGCCATGACTCCTTTAACAGAGTTAATTAGTAAAAGTTGGATGGAGAAAGTCTAACTGAAACTTTTTAAAATAAATAAGAGACTTAACTGACTAAAAAAGTTACAAATCTAAATTGAAATTTACTAGAAAAAATAGGATACCTTATAGTTTATAGTATGTGGTTATATAATCTTGACAAATTTAAACCCCCTACTTGGCAAGTCTTCCTCCTCTCTGTATCCCCATATTTCTCTATTTCATTGTTCTTTGGTGGCATTTAATGTCATGATTTTGTTCTCAAGTGTTTGTTCTCCTTATGAAGTATCTTTTTTATGCTTGTGATTTGTTAGTTATTTACTTTTGAATTGCATATACGTCATTATCTTTTATTAGTTTTGGTGTTGAATTAGTTTTTTCTAGTCAAATTAGTTATGGCTAAATGTTAAGAGAGTTGTTCTTAAACTTTAGGAGAAAATATTTTTATTTTATCTTTTAGCTAGTTTCTTGGTTACTACAACCTAGGTTGCACCGGGACGGAAACGGAAACGGATACGGGGACGGAAACGGGAACGGGGAAACGTCAAACTCAAAAAAACAGGAAACAGAAACGCTGAATTTTTTTTTCAAAATTTTACACATAATATGACTATCAAAAATACTAATTCATGTCAAAATGCATAAATTACAAACAAAGCAAAAAAATTACAAACATTATTTCAGCAGCAGCAAAATTTCAGCAAAATTACAAACATTATTTTAGCAGCAAAATTTCATTTCCAAAGCAAAGCAAAAAATTACTAAAATTCAGACCAGCAGCACAACACCAAACAATTACAAAGCAACAACAAAACATAACAAAAAAATTTAGAAGAAGCAATAAACAAATTACAAAACAGCCAGCAAAAACAAAAACAATTCATAAATTTCAGCTTAGCCATTCATTTAATTTATAACAATTTATAAAAACAAAATCAAAAACAATTTACAAACAGATAAAGAAGAACCTGTTGGTTGGAGGGGGAAGCTGAAATAGGAGTAGGAGAGGGGTAAGAAGAAGAAGGTTCTTGAAGAACCTGCTGCTGCCAATAGAGAAAGAAATAATGAGTGAGGTGATGAGATGAGAGAAGAGAAGAGATAGAGAAGGAAGAACAGAGCACATAGCACGACAGAGGAAGAAGAAAAGAAAGAAACATACTAGAAACGGAAAGACACACCGGAGAAGACGACGGTGGGGTAGCCGGCGACGAAGTCCGACGACGACAGAGACGGACGGAGAAGACGACCGTCGGGTGGGGTGCTGTGTAACACCCTCTGTTAGATAAGACAAATCCTTTTTGTAGGTTCATCCTATTTAACTGAGTGTGTTAACAGTTTTCAGAAAAAGTGAATATTTTTTTTTTTTAATAAATAATGGCAGATCAGTGGAAGCAATAATGTATATATCACATAGTCATTCACAAACTGTAAGTAATTGTACTCTTAACAAAATGGGGCACGCAGGCACCCTTAGATATTATACAGTCATCCGGTGTCTGATTATTAATCATAAATATTCTATCCTTAATGATTATTCTCAATGGGTTCAACATATTGCTGATCTTCACATTCGGGTTCTTGAGTTTCTAATTCCTCTGAAAAATGGTCAACAGTAAGGGTGAGTATAACCCAAGACCCTGTAGGTTACCCGGTGCGGACATAATCCAGCTAACAAGTAATAACATGTAATCATACAATTCACATTTCAAAGATTATAATAATCAAATATGTCATCAGGGAATGCATGAGTTTGTTCCATTATGATATTTCTTGATTACGTTTCATGATGCATGTGGGGCCAAGAAATTATTTCTTCTTCTCTGGAATATCACCATTCTGATTCTCTAGAGCGATCAGGGTCCGCCCAAGCTCTGGTACAAATGAACTCATTGGTTCTCATCATTGATTTATATATATATATATATATATATATATATTTGAGACTTGGATCCCTACGATCATGGTCACACTCCGTCATTTAGTCAAAGTACACCAGAATTATTCGTCTCACCCGGCTATCAGGGCGCGACTCTGATACCATTGGGTTGCCGTTCCAGTTGTACTCCTAAGATTCTTCTACTGAGATCGAACGTGAGTGTCCTTCACTGTACCAAGTGTATGCTCTAGAGGTTTTTCTTCTTCAAAAATATTTTCATGATGCGAAATGCATTCTCTTTCATCTTTTGAGTCATGGGTATTTGTGTGATTCCAGCTTCGTCATATTCGTTCACAAGCTTTTGATTTAATGGATCAAACGTTGCAGGTCATCTTGATAAAATATATCGTTTATAACTTAGTTGAAATTATACTTTGTAATAATAATAAAATATAATTCATATTTATTTACTCATAGTTAATAAAATAAGATATTTATAGCAATAATACTAATTATAATAATAGGAATAACAATAATAAAAATAATAATGTAAATAATGATAATAATATTAAGAATAATAATAAGGAAAAGACCAATAATGATATTTAGAACATTTTAATAACTCACTAAGGAGTATAGAAGGGATTCTGATTGAAAAATCCAAGTATAAAACGTTAAGACTGCTTTTCCGAGGAGAAGGAGTTGAATACCGAGTGACAAATAGGTTTTTCCGAGTGAAATCAGTTAAATACCGAGTGAAATATAATTATCCGAGTAAAAGAAATTTGTTTCCGAGTGAAAAATGAATTTTTCCGGGTAGAAATAGATTAGTACCGAGTAAAAATGAGTTTTCCGATTAAACATAAGTTATGTCCAAGTGGAAATGTTGATAACCAGATTTTCTGAGTAAAACTTGGATAAATACCGAGTGCAAAAGTTAAGATTCCGAGTGAAAATAAGCAGGATTTCCAATAAAATCAAACTGGGAGAATTTTCTGAATAAAACAAATCTGAATTCAAATGAAATCAATTGGAAAGAGCTTTCTAAGTGACATACTGAATTCCGAATGAAATCAACTCGAAAAGATGTTTTCCGAGTGAAATTAAGGTGTTTATCAAATGTAATATAATCCTGTTTGAAAGTTTTAAATAAGAAGCTTGTATTTTTCAGATAACCAATTGGATTAATATATATATAACTGGTCAGATTACTGCAATTTCTGAGTGAATTTGTGTATTCTTAACTGCTCTGGTTGATTGGTACAATACCGAGCTTAATAACATAGTATCCGATGTCAGTTCATATCTCTTCACTGGAGTCCTCATAAATACCCATGATACTTTTAATATTTTAACAGTCCAGCATCAAACATATACACTTATTCATTCATATTAATCAATAAAATCAACAGGTTCACTGAATTCTCATGGCCAATAATAAACAACGCTGTAATTAAACATGTTCAATACATTACATATACAAATATAACAAACAATTAAACATTTAAATCACAACAACCAGATTTTTCCTTTCACTCAGATTTCCCCAGAATACCCGAGAATATACCCCCCTTACCTCAATGAAGTTCCTGGATAAGGAGAAAAAAGGTTCCTTTCACTGTCCTACTTCAAGTCCGCGTGAGAGAGGAAAAGAATTGAGAGAAAGAAAGCTGGCAAGAAGAGGTTATGTTTCGTATGTGTGTGTGTTCTAAGAGTGATAATAATGTATTAATAATGAGGGAAACAAGTGGAAGACAACATTTCCCGTGAGTGATGGTTAGGTGAAGATAATAGCAACTTTTGACTCATTTCACTGTCAGCGTAGCATTTGATTGGAATAAAATATATAAAGGTATTATAATGGATGCAACTTTCCCCTGTGATTGGTTCATTGTGCCACTCATTTTTGGATTTATGTAATTAAGTGGGCTGATCACTAATTGGAGTGGAATTAAAAAAAATGTTCAGTGCTGGAAAAAGGTCGGTATTGGGTGTGTGAAGGCGGAGTGCAGTGTGAGGGCGGTGTGGAGTGTGAGGCGGCATGGAGTGTTAGAGCGTTACTGAATGTGAGGCGGTATGGAGTGTTAGGGCGGTGTGGAATGTGAGGCGGTATAGAGTGTTAGGGCGGTGTGGAATATGAGGCGGTATAGAGTGTTAGGGCGGTGTGGAATGTGAGGCGGTGTAGAGTGTTAGGGCGGTGTGGAATGTGAGGCGGTATGGAGTGTTAGGGCGGTGTGGAATGTGAAGTAAGGAAGGACGGTGTGTGTGAAGGAGTTAAGGACTCCGTCTGTGTAAAGAGGGCGGTGTTGTGATGAACACCGGCTCAGAGCTGTCCGGTGTGAGCTCCTGTTCTAAGGACGACCTATTTTAGCTAACTGGTGTGGAGTGCTGACATCGGATCGCTTAAGCGAAATCCGATTCGCTTGAGCGAGTCCGCCCTTCATGGCTCGGAAATCTTCAAAAACTGATTCGTTTTTCTTGGTCCTCACTCTTGATTATTTCTTCTTAAAACATCTAGTCGGATTTCTCCTCTCTAGGTCGGATTTCTTCTGGACTCAATCGGATTCTTTTTACTCGGATTTCCATTCGGTAAACAACCTATTCTTATTTATTTCATACTTAACTAAATCATTCCTTAGCCAACTCAACATCAAATCACTTTTTACTCGGTTTTCATAACACCTTAGGCTTACTCGGAAAAAGGTATCCATATTCATTCAGTTTCCACTCAGAATTATAACATCCTTTATTTCAGAAGTCAACACTTTCTCCACTCGGTCCACTCATATTTCTCCCTCGGTTTGAACCAAATTCCTCAACTACAATTTCAATCGAAGCCTATTAAGGTCATTACCTCTCGGAAAAGACATACACGTATGAGCCTCACCCGGACTTGGTCCAGTAGAGTACTTCTCACTCGGAAGAGGAGTCATACTCATAGACTTACTTGGAAATGGCCCTGCCTACTACAATTCACTCGGAATGGGTTCCCAAACACCATTTTCCGCTCGGTATCTACTCAATTATCATTATTCATTCATCACCACTCATATTCAAGCCAAGTAATGCTTTAACCATACAATATATATATATATAACCACTCAGAATCCATCACTATTTCTTCCATCAACACCTCCCAAATAATTTTAATAACTCATTTCAGTCGGTAGAAGCATCAACTTAATATAAAACACTTATGCATTCATTCACTCGGAACTCCTCATCATTCACTCGGGTTTATTTCATGCTTAACCACTCAGGTAAAACTTATTAAGTTAGGTTCCTCTCGGACTCATTTCATACTTAGACCCTCTAATTACACATTATTTAATCTACTCGGAAATATCATCACATTAAGTTCAACTCAGGCTTGTTCTAATCCCATCCACTCGGGTTTATATATGGATCATTCATTCGGTTTATCATATACTTAGAAATTTTCCAATCTAAGCCATTATAACCAATCTTCCCTTGGATTTTATACTCAGGAATATCCAAATTCATTCTTATACACACATTTCACTCAGTATTATTTTCCACTCGAGCATATCTTCTATCTTATTAGGGAGGTCTGACTTGGACAACTTCACTCGGATTGCATCAGTTATATCCCTGACTGAGTCTATTCATTCGGTATCGTAGAAATTGTCACTCAAGAAAGAAGCAATTGGCAAGGTTTGACTCGGAAATGAGTCTCTCAAGGGTATTTTCACTTGGAATATTCACTCAGAAGTGGTTCCCTTGAACCCACTTCACTCCAGCTATCTCTAAGACCAATATTTCACTCGGTAGTATCCTTTTTAGTAATGTTTTATTCGGTCAACCTAACTTTACACTCGGAATTTCATTCCTCACTCGGATTTTCTTTCTATCACTCGGAATTGCTTCCTGTCACTCGGAACAGAGTCTTTTTACTCAGAATGTCACTCTGTCACGTGGATCAGAGCCTTTTTCTCTCGAAATTTGAATAATATCCTCAAAGGTCTATATAAATTCCATAATTATACCCAAAAATAGAATTTTTGGAGTATTACTGACCCTATACAAGGTATTTACTCACTTATTCTTACTTTCTGGCCTTCCACACTTCAAAATTTACCAAATAAAACGGCTACTAAAAACAGGGATGTTACATTCTTCCCCCCTTTTTAGGAATTTCATCCCGAAATTCAAAAGGTGTAATTGTTTCGCATCATCGTCCTGAATACAATTCTTTCATAATCATACTTATATATACTATTAATATACCATCATAGGACATCGTCCCCCAAAACTTATCATCAGGTCCTAGACTTGTCTGAATCCAAGTTGTATGCTCATGTTATGCTTCGGAAATTTCTCTCTCAAGGTCAAGATTCTCTTAAATCTTAAAGGGCTATCCGTACCTAACAAAACAATGCTATGATTTCCTTAGCCTTAAGACTTCCAAATCATCACATGAATTATTTAATCATTACTAAAATTTAGTCAAACTCATTATAAGCCTCTTGGTTTCATCTAAGATCATCACTAATTCATCTTATTTCAAAATGACATGCCTATTTATCATTTCAAATATCTTAATTCACTATCAATTGTTTCCTTAATCTACTATCATAACATCAATAGTCTAAATTAATTACTCCAATTACATACTTACTTATATACACTCCTTTCCCAATCCTCAATAATCAACACCTAATGCCTCAGATATTCATTTCCTTATATGTAATCATTCTAGAGTATTTAAAGCCATCAAGATCATCAACTTAGTTAAAATCCTCAAATCACTACACTTAGGGTTTTTCACCAAAATTTAATGATCATTTCTAATAATCACCAATTTCCATTAACAACACCTACATACACATTATCGTGGGTTTTCGCTAAAAATCATCTCTCATGACATTATTATTTACTTCCCTTAAATCCTAAGTTAGGGTTCCACTACAACCATCATCTTCTGTCTCAAATCTTGAAATTTTTGTATACCACTTCACATCCATCCTAAAACACACATAAGTGTATTCTACCTTTGGGTTTTACATGAAAACGGTTTCTATTCCTAAAACCCATTCACAATACATGCTCTTAATCACATAGAAATTCAAAACCTAGAAACAAAGATTAGAGAATTTTACCTTACGCTCTGAGCTATCCCAAGCTCTAGTATGCACACAAAAATGAAGAGAGAATAAGGAAATAGGTCATCTCTTGTTTCTCAAACAGGATCTCAGTTTGGGCTTAATACTAACTTCAAAAATTCCACTAATATCCTTAATAGTCTTAACCAATGGTATCTCAATCGGAGCTACTTGGTCCTATACTCAGATTTCTAATCGGTTCTTATTTTAACTCTTCAAGTTCCAATAATGTTTGACAGATTTCCTGTCGTAGCTCTCCTTCGAATTGTGTAAGATCATTCTACTGAAAGTTAGCTAATCCTTGGCTCTGCTTAGTAGAGATATGGGGTAATTCTTGTTGTTCTATCATCTCCACGATTTGAGTAAGAAGTTTCTCCATATCATGATCATTGTTTCAGTGAGTCATTAGGAAATTGTTGATGGAATATCAACAAAGAGGTTCTGGGTATATGTTATGTGGAGAATTCCACATAGGAAATCTAGTCTTAGGTGGTTTATGGACTGTTTAATATTTCTATCAGAGTACGTGGAAACCTAATGGTCCACTCCACAAGCTTAATGAATCGACTATGCTCTGATACCACCTTGTAACACCCTCTGTTAGATAAGACAAATCCTTTTTGTAGGTTCATCCTATTTAACTGAGTGTGTTAACAGTTTTCAGAAAAAGTGAATATTTTTTTTTTAATAAATAATGGCAGATCAGTGGAAGTAATAATGTATATATCACATAGTCATTCACAAACTGTAAGTAATTGTACTCTTAACAAAATGGGGCACGCAGGCACCCTTAGATATTATACAGTCATCCGGTGTCGGATTATTAATCATAAATATTCTATCCTTAATGATTATTCTCAATGGGTTCAGCATATTGCTGATCTTCACATTCGGGTTCTTGAGTTTCTAATTCCTCTGAAAAATGGTCAACAGTAAGGGTGAGTATAACCCAAGACCCTGTAGGTTACCCGGTGCGGACATAATCCAGCTAACAAGTAATAACATGTAATCATACAATTCACATTTCAAAGATTATAACAATCAAATATGTCATCAGGGAATGCATGAGTTTGTTCCATTATGATATTTCTTGATTACGTTTCATGATGCATGTGGGCCCAAGAAATTATTTCTTCTTCTCTGGAATATCACCATTCCGATTCTCTAGAGCGATCAGGGTCCGCCCAAGCTCTGGTACAAATGAACTCATTGGTTATCATCATTGATTTATATATATATATTTGAGACTTGGATCCCTACGATCATGGTCACACTCCATCATTTAGTCAAAGTACACCAGAATTATTCGTCTCACCCGGCTATCAGGGCACGACTCTGATGCCATTGGGTTGCCGTTCCAGTTGTACTCCCAAGATTCTTCTACTGAGATCGAACGTGAGTGTCCTTCACTGTACCAAGTGTATGCTCTAGAGGTTTTTCTTCTTCAAAAATATTTTCATGATGCGAAATGCATTCTCTTTCATCTTTTGAGTCATGGGTATTTGTGTGATTCCAGCTTCGTCATATTCGTTCACAAGCTTTTGATTTAATGGATCAAACGTTGCAGGTCATCTTGATAAAATATATCGTTTATAACTTAGTTGAAATTATACTTTGTAATAATAATAAAATATAATTCATATTTATTTACTCATAGTTAATAAAATAAGATATTTATAGCAATAATACTAATTATAATAATAGGAATAACAATAATAAAAATAATAATGTAAATAATGATAATAATATTAAGAATAATAATAAGGAAAAGACCAATAATGATATTTAGAACATTTTAATAACTCACTAAGGAGTATAGAAGGGATTCTGATTGAAAAATCCAAGTATAAAACGTTAAGACTACTTTTCCAAGGAGAAGGAGTTGAATACCGAGTGACAAATAGGTTTTTCCGAGTGAAATCAGTTAAATACCGAGTGAAATATAATTATCCGAGTAAAAGAAATTTGTTTCCGAGTGAAAAATGAATTTTTTCGGGTAGAAATAGATTAGTACCGAGTAAAAATGAGTTTTCCGATTAAACATAAGTTATGTCCAAGTGGAAATGTTGATAACCAGATTTTCTGAGTAAAACTTGGATAAATACCGAGTGCAAAAGTTAAGATTCCGAGTGAAAATAAGCAGGATTTCCAATAAAATCAAACTGGGAGAATTTTCTGAATAAAACAAATCTGAATTCAAATGAAATCAATTGGAAAGAGCTTTCTAAGTGACATACTGAATTCCGAATGAAATCAACTCGAAAAGATGTTTTCCGAGTGAAATTAAGGTGTTTATCAAATGTAATATAATCCTGTTTGAAAGTTTTAAATAAGAAGCTTGTATTTTTCAGATAACCAATCAGATTAATATATATATAACTGGTCAGATTACTACAATTTCTGAGTGAATTTGTGTATTCTTAACTGCTCTGGTTGATTGGTACAATACCGAGCTTAATAACATAGTATCCGATGTCAGTTCATATCTCTTCACTAGAGTCCTCATAAATACCCATGATACTTTTAATATTTTAACAGTCCAGCATCAAACATATACACTTATTCATTCATATTAATCAATAAAATCAACAGGTTCACTGGATTCTCATGGCCAATAATAAACAACGCTGTAATTAAACATGTTCAATACATTACATATACAAATATAACAAACAATTAAACATTTAAATCACAACAACCAGATTTTTCCTTTCACTCAGATTTCCCCAGAATACCCGAGAATATACCCCCCTTATCTCAATGAAGTTCCTGGATAAGGAGAAAAAGGGTTCCTTTCACTGTCCTACTTCAAGTCCGCGTGAGAGAGGAAAAGAATTGAGAGAAAGAAAGCTGGCAAGAAGAAATTATGTTTCGTATGTGTGTGTGTTCTAAGAGTGATAATAATGTATTAATAATGAGGGAAACAAGTGGAAGACAACATTTCCCGTGAGTGATGGTTAGGTGAAGATAATAGCAACTTTTGACTCATTTCACTGTCAGCGTAGCATTTGATTGGAATAAAATATATAAAGGTATTATAATGGATGCAACTTTCCCCTGTGATTGGTTCGTTGTGCCACTCATTTTTGGATTTATGTAATTAAGTGGGCTGATCACTAATTGGAGTGGAATTAAAAAAAATGTTCAGTGCTGGAAAAAGGTCGGTATTGGGTGTATGAAGGCGGAGTGCAGTGTGAGGGCGGTGTGGAGTGTGAGGCGGCATGGAATGTTAGAGCGTTACTGAATGTGAGGTGGTATGGAGTGTTAGGGCGGTGTGGAATGTGAGGCGGTATAGAGTGTTAGGGCGGTGTGGAATGTGAGGCGGTATAGAGTGTTAGGGCGGTGTGGAATGTGAGGCGGTATAGAGTGTTAGGGCGGTGTGGAATGTGAGGCGGTATGGAGTGTTAGGGCGGTGTGGAATGTGAAGTAAGGAAGGACGGTGTGTGTGAAGGAGTTAAGGACTCCGTCTGTGTAAAGAGGGCGGTGTTGTGATGAACACCGGCTCAGAGCTGTCCGGTGTGAGCTCCTGTTCTAAGGACGACCTATTTTAGCTAACTGGTATGGAGTGCTGACATCGGATCGCTTAAGCGAAATCCGATTCGCTTGAGCGAGTCCGCCCTTCATGGCTCGGAAATCTTCAAAAACTGATTCGTTTTTCTTGGTCCTCACTCTTGATTATTTCTTCTTAAAACATCTAGTCGGATTTCTCCTCTCTAGGTCAGATTTCTTCTGGATTCAATCGGATTCTTTTTACTCGGATTTCCATTCGGTAAACAACCTATTCTTATTTATTTCATACTTAACTAAATCATTCCTTAGCCAACTCAACATCAAATCACTTTTTACTCGGTTTTCATAACACCTTAGGCTTACTCGGAAAAAGGTATCCATATTCATTCAGTTTCCACTCAGAATTATAACATCCTTTATTTCAGAAGTCAACACTTTCTCCACTCGGTCCACTCATATTTCTCCCTCGGTTTGAACCAAATTCCTCAACTACAATTTCAATCGAAGCCTATTAAGGTCATTACCTCTCGGAAAAGACATACACGTATGAGCCTCACCCGGACTTGGTCCAGTAGAGTACTTCTCACTCGGAAGAGGAGTCATACTCATAGACTTACTTGGAAATGGCCCTGCCTACTACAATTCACTCGGAATGGGTTCCCAAACACCATTTTCCGCTCGGTATCTACTCAATTATCATTATTTATTCATCACCACTCATATTCAAGCCAAGTAATGCTTTAACCATACAATATATATATATAACCACTCAGAATCCATCACTATTTCTTCCATCAACACCTCCTAAATAATTTTAATAACTCATTTCAGTCGGTAGAAGCATCAACTTAATATAAAACACTTATGCATTCATTCACTCGGAACTCCTCATCATTCACTCGGGTTTATTTCATGCTTAACCACTCAGGTAAAACTTATTAAGTTAGGTTCCTCTCGGACTCATTTCATACTTAGACCCTCTAATTACACATTATTTAATCTACTCAGAAATATCATCACATTAAGTTCAACTCAGGCTTGTTCTAATCCCATCCACTCGGGTTTATATATGGATCATTCATTCGGTTTATCATATACTTAGAAATTTTCCAATCTAAGCCATTATAACCAATCTTCCCTTGGATTTTATACTCGGGAATATCCAAATTCATTCTTATACACACATTTCACTCAGTATTATTTTCCACTCGAGCATATCTTCTATCTTATTAGGGAGGTCTGACTTGGACAACTTCACTCGGATTGCATCAGTTATATCCCTGACTGAGTCTATTCATTCGGTATCGTAGAAATTGTCACTCAAGAAAGAAGCAATTGGCAAGGTTTGACTCGGAAATGAGTCTCTCAAGGGTATTTTCACTCGGAATATTCACTCAGAAGTGGTTCCCTTGAACCCACTTCACTCCAGCTATCTCTAAGACCAATATTTCACTCGGTAGTATCCTTTTTAGTAATGTTTTATTCGGTCAACCTAACTTTACACTCGGAATTTCATTCCTCACTCGGATTTTCTTTCTATCACTCGGAATTGCTTCCTGTCACTCGGAACAGAGTCTTTTTCACTCGGAATGTCACTCTGTCACGCGGATCAGACCCTTTTTCTCTCAGAATTTGAATAATATCCTCAAAGGTCTGTATAAATTCCATAATTATACCCAAAAATAGAATTTTTGGAGTATTACTGACCCTATACAAGGTATTTACTCACTTATTCTTACTTTCTGACCTTCCACACTTCAAAATTTACCAAATAAAACAGCTACTAAAAACAGGGATGTTACATGCTGCACGCGCGGAAGGGATCGATCGTGAGGGGAAGGGTTCGAATGGCAAAACTGAACGGGGAGAGAGAAGGGGAAAGTGAAAATGGGTTGGTACTGGGCCAGAAACGCCCGGAAATGTGGGCCTTGCCGTTTCTGGGCCGTTTCCAAGGGACCCAAAAAGTCAGCTTCTCTGGAAACGTTTCCCCCCCGTTGACTTGCCGTTTCCTGCCGTTTCCAGCCGTTTCCCATTTCCGAAACGTTTCCGGTACGGGATACGGCGGCCCTCCGGCGTTTCCGTGCAACCTGGACTACAACCATTATAAATGTATTGCATTGACAGATGAATCAATATGCTCTTCTATAATCTATTTCTCTTTAGATATTTATATTCTTCATATTTCCTTGAGTTTTTACTGCCTTTGTTTCCTTAAAAAACCTAAATTTGTATCAAAGAGCCTTATTCTTAAGGGATATATATGTGTTTTGAGTTGTCATGGATACTAAAATAAGTTTCTCTCAATCTGCTCTTCCAGTCTTTAATGGGGAAAGCTACAAACTCTAAGTAGTGAGAATGAAAACTTACCTAGAGGCTCGATCTCTGGGAAGCTATGCAAGGGGATTATGACATACTTCCGTCGCTGAATAATCCTACCATGGCTCAAATCAAAAATCCTAAGAAGAGAAAGATTAGAAAGGCAAAGATAAAGTTATGTCTATTTGATGGTGTTTCTCCAACCATCTTCACAAGAATCATGGCCCTCAAATCAGCAAAAGCAATATGGGATTCTTTGAAGGGAGAATATGTTGGAGATGAAAGAATATGGAGCATGTAGGTGCTTAATTTAAGGAGGGAATTTAAGTTGCAAAGGATGAAAGAATTTAAGACAGTGAAGGAATACTCAAACAAACTATTAGGTATTTCCAACAAGATAAAGTTGGTGGGGAGTGATTTTGGTGATTCTAGAATTGTTGAGAAAATTATGGTGACTGTGCCTAAATGGTACAAAGCATTTATAGCTTCACTGGAGAACACAAAGGATCTATCTAAGATCAGCATAGCAAAAGTACTACAAGCCTTGCAAGCACAAGAGCAACGAAGGTTTGTGAGAGAAGATCATCTTATCAAAGGTGCTTTACTAGCCAAGAGCCAGGAAGTCAGAATAAGCAAAAAGAAAAACTACTCTCCTTGTAAGCACTGTAGCAGAATGGGTCACCTTTCATTCACGCGTTGGAAGAGACTAAATGCAAAATGCACTAAATACAATCAAATGGGTCATGGAGTTGTTATATGCAAAGGAAAATATAAGCAGGAGTAACAGTAATAACAACAGCAACAGTAATAACAATAGCAACAGAACCAACAACAACAATAACCACAACAACAGCAACACCAACAGCAACAACAATAATAACCGACAACCGATAACAACAACCACAACAACAACAACAACAACCGACAACAATAACAACAAAAACCACAACCACAACAACAACAACAACCGACAACAACAATAACAACCGACGACAACAACAACCGACAAAAACAACCACAACCACAACAACAACAACAACCGACAACAACAACCAACAACAACATCAACAACAACAACCACCGATAACAACAACCACAACCACAACAAGAACAACCGAAAAACAACAACCGATAACAACGACAACAACAATAACAACGACAACAATAACAATAACAAGGAGAAGGAAAAGGAGAAGGAGAAGGAGAATGAGAAGAAGCGGCAGCAGCTTAAGTCGTTGATTAGGAAAATGAGGATTACTTGTTATTGTCATATGTTTGTCTAACATAGAAGCAGAAGAAACAGTAGCTTAAGTCGTTGATTAGGAAAATGAGGATTACTTATTCTTGTCTTATGTTTGTCTAGCATTGAATCAAGTAAGAATTGGCTTATTGACAGTGGACGTACTAATCACATGACAAGCAACAAGGATCTATTCAAAGAACTAATTAGTGCAAGCATATCAAAGGTTAGAATTGGAAATGGCATGTACATCATTGTGAATGGAAAAGGAACAGTAGCAATCCCAACCTACTCAGGTACCAAGATCATCTTTGATATGTTGTATGTTCTCCAAATTGATCAAAATTTATTGAATGTTGGTAACTAGTTGAGAAAGGTTACAAGGTTTTATTCCAAAACAAAAGTTGTTTGATTAAAGAGATAAATGACAAAGATATTCTCAAAGTAAAAATGAAAGGAAAAGGCTTTGCTTTAAATCCACTAAAAGATGAGAAAATTGGTTTTCCAATAAAAAAGAATACCATTGAAATGTTGCACAAGAAGTAGAAGCAAAAGACTAATTAAGATCAAGCTAGTTATGAAGTAGCAGCCACTATACCCTGGAACGGTGTTATTGAAGCAAGGTTCACAATAGCAAAGGAACAAGAAAAATCTATTTTAAAGAAAATAGCTTTTGTACATGAATATGAGCATACAAACAAAAGGATACAATTGACGAAGAAAGATACAAAATTAAGCATGGTGAGAAGTGTTCAAAATTTGACGCGAACACCCAATCATATAAAAAGAAGAAATTGTAATTCAGCAAGACAATGCTCATTTAGAACAAAAGATCAGGTTGTTAATGTCTACACCAAGTCACATAAATCAAAAGGTTAGTAGCTAAGGGGAAGAAAACCAATAGTTTGCAAATCCTAAAGCAAGGAGGATTGTTAGTTATTTGCTTTTGGACTACATGCACACCATTATCTTTTATTAATTTTGGTGTTGAATTAGCTTTTTCTAGTCAAAGTAGTTATGGCTAAATGTTAGGAGAGTTGTTCCTAAACTTTAGGAGAAAGTATTTCTATTTTATCTTTTAGTTAGTTTCTTGGTTACTGCAACCATTATAAATGTATTGCATTAGTAGATGAATAAATGTGCTCTTCTACAATATGTTTCTCTCTAGATATCCTATTTTCTTATCTTTCTACTACCTTTATTTCCTAAAAAAACCTACAAGATTACTAGTCTAAATATCCTATTTTTCTCAATTTTTCCATGTTTGTTTACTTGTTCTGTCAACTATAGTGCCCCAAGTTGTATCTTTAATAGGTACTAAAACTTACAATCCTACAAATGATTCTCCTGGAGTTCTAAACATTGTTACTGGGGTTTTTGCTTCTTCAATATGTCATTGATGAGACTTCTTGTTCACTCTACTTTTGGATTTTTTTTAAGGGTTTTGTTTAAGAAAGTGAATAGAATTTTTTATGAAAATTGTGTAGGGATTACTTAGAAATCAAAATGGATGAGTTTTAATAATATTTTTAAATGAAATTTTTTTAATTTCGCTTCCTTAACTAGTGTCATTGTGACATTCATTAAATGATAATAAATGTAATTTATCATATGTTAGCTTAGATGATTTTTTCTCTAAATTGGAAGTGTTGAAATGATTTTTCCTATTGACATAATTTGAACCCTTAAAATTCTTGAGTTCATCAAATCTGCACATTGTTATCCAATTGTTTCAATTGCTTACAAAATTATATAAATCATGTTTGTAATTATGGCATCAACTGAGAGAAGTTTTTCAAAGGTAAAATTAATGAAAACTTACTTAAGATTAGGGATGGCAATTATTTGGCCCGTCAAAAAGGGTTGAGTCGGGCCAACCTCTAAAGCCCGCTTATCTAAATAAGCCCAGCCCATTTTGGCCTATCAAAAAACGAGTCCTGACGGGCCAGGCTGGCCTGTTGGGCCTCAATTAACAAATTATATTAATATATATAATATTTTAAATACTTAAGCCAGCATGTGGTCTTGCTCTCGACGTCAAAGGCACAGTCATTTATTACACTCCTCCAACTCTTGGACAATGTAGCTTCTTATTACCCATTTGGCTATCTTTGACCAATTAATCAAATAAAATTGTCTAGTATTTCACTTGGCAGTGAAGTAGTTCATATATTTCACTTGGCAGTGTAGTATTTCACTTGGCAATAGTTCATATTTCACTTGGCAGTGCAGTAGTTCACTCTCTCGTCTTCAACGCTCAAACAAATTATTCATTCATGATTTGTGCATATAAACAAATTATTATATTATTGGCTCAAATAAATAAAAATGTCTATTATTTCACTTGGCTACTTCATTCATGATTTATGCATCATATATAAATTATTCATTCATCATATAATTAATTTCCAGTGCAGTAGTTCATATATAAATTATTTCAATAAAAAAATAGAAAAAATAATTTGGAAGAAAGAAAAACGAGTGAGCCTGTTTGGCCTGCGGACCACATAGAATACGGGTCAGGCTAATGTTTCTAGCTTGTTTTCCTATTTTGGCCCGGTGTAGCGCCCTTAATTTTAACAAATAAATAGACCCGAAACAGGGAAAATTTTTCCCAATTTTTTTATTTAGAAAATACCTGGATCAATAAAAAAGCCACTCTCATATATGAAGATATGAGAGCCAGGTCCAATGACCATGAAGAACCGGGTCCAATTAAGTAAAGAAAGAGAAAGGAAGGCAAAGGCAATTAAAACCGACCAAGAAGGCAAAAAGCTGACCAGAAGCTCGGAAAACCGATCAGAACAAAGGAAAAACATTCACAAGAAGGCCAGCGGAAAACACAGCGTGAACAAGCCATAAAACGCTCACTCGCTCAAGCGAGATCCGACTCCGCTTGGGTGAGACAGCCAAATTCGCTTGGGCAAGCACACAATCGCTTAAGCAAAGCCGACCCAGAAGCCTTCCAACAACACACACTCGCTGGAGTGAATCCTTCATTCGCTGAAGCGAGGAGTTACACTCGGCAATCCCAAACACTCAGAATCGAGGTTCCTTTCACTCGGAGTCAGGGGTTTCAATCGCTCGGAAATAACTCCATGCACATACACCCCATAACTTAGTTCCACATTTTATCCACCAAGGTACACACATGATCCACTCGGAAAATGAGGGTCATCCCACTCGGATTCTATAAAACTTCCTCACTCGGGTTATTTCCTAACCAAACACCACTCGGTGTATTTAACCACAATTCAATCGAGAATGTACTTCACATTCATCACTCTGCATAAACTCACGTCTCTCACTCAAAGAACACATAGTCCTTCCTTCACTCAGAAGGGGTCTCTACAATCATACTCCACTCGGAAATCTCACTCCAAAACCGAGTCATTTCAATCAGTCTGTCACTCGGCAATTGATATCTTATTCAATCGGAGAAACCATTAATTTAAGTCCCAATCGGACTTGCTCAGATCCTAACCACTCAGGACATGGAATCTCTTTCACTCGGATTTATACATGAATCACATACTTAGAGTATGTTCTAATCTCAATCCATTACAACAACTCTCCTCTCGGAAGAGGATTACTCGGATTTCCACTCGGGCATATTCAAACTCCTTTCCCCATTCGGGATTTACTCGTATTTTTCACTCCATAATACTCAAGCCCGAAATCACTCGGAATTATCTTCTCAATTCCTACACAGTATAAATTCATCAAAGGGATTTCTCTCAGAATCTCTTTAAGTCTCATCCTCTCGGAAAGAAGGCCCATACATAGGAGTCTCACTCGGAAATGGATCTAAGCCTACTATATTCCTCTCGGGATTCATTAACTTAGCATTATTTTAATCCATCAAGACTCCTCACATAATTCAATAACACATATTGAATACCACACATCACAATACAAGAATTTCACCCAGAAAACCCGTCCATAAACCATACATTTGAGATACAAAGCCCCTTACCTGGAATGAAGTTCCAGAAGTCACATGGATCACTCGGCCCAGCCACAGCAACACTCTGCTCGGCCTTCAAACGTGGGAAGAGCCAATATGGCTCCCAGTCGTCCCAGCAACACGCTCACCACCATGGAGAACCAACACAATCTCCACACAAGCCTCAAAGCCACCAAATCAGTGGAGAAGCTCCCAAGCACAACACAAAGCTGTTCAATACTTCCAACAGCACCGTCCTCACCACCATGGAGGACAACCAAGCTTCTATGCATGCACCATCCATCTCTGCTTCTTCACACAAACAGCATAGCCTCACACAGTGGATCATCTTTCCATAACCGAGGCACACCATACGCTGCTGGCTCCCAACCAAGCCACAAACAGCTCACCACATGGAGGAAGAAGGAGAAAAAGAAGAAGAGAAAGCACCAGGTGAAACAAAGGAGTAACCCAGCCTCCAAAACACACAGCCACACGCTGTTTCCCATCACCATACTATCCCTCACACAGCCACATCGATCCCCTCGGTTCAACACAGTTCGTGGGTGGAAGAAGAAGATGAAGGAGAAGACGAAGATGAAGCAGGAGCTCCAACAAGTTCTAGAGAGAAGGAGGAGCGTTTCTCTTCTCCATGACATACACCAATGAAGAATAAAGAGAGAGTGAGGAGAAAAACATGCAACCAAAGCCTTATCATCTCAGCCCCATCAGCGTCCCACTCTCATCATCTCAACATCCCATCCTCATTTAATGCAAGTCCATCAGCATTTAATGTTAATTCTCTCAGCAATGATTACCCACATCCAACGTGGACAGGGGAGAGGAAAGGAACCGAAGTTCACACACTCACCACAATGCACATGTGTGGTCATTTGGCCTTATTATCATAATCATTATTATTATTTTCCTCTTAGTGAATTTCGCCTAAAGTCCCAGCATCAGACTCCCTTCACTCGCTCAAGCGTCTCACGCTCGCTTGAGCGAAAAACCTCCAGAACCAATTCCTCTCTCACTCGCTCAAGCGCGACCATGTCCGCTTGAGCGAGATTCGTCCAGAATCTCCCCTGATCACACATCACGCGTCTCGCTTGGGCGAGTAGATCATTCGCCTGGGCGAACTCGGGCCAGAGGCCCTGTAACCAACACAAAGGATTCTCGCTTGAGCGAGAATCCCTCTCGCTTGAGCGAGAATATCAGAACCTGGGCAAAAACGTGAGCCCTCAACAGCTACACATATCAAAATCTATACAAAGCCAATTTGACCCAATTCCATACTTCATATACCTCATAATAGATATTTAAAACTTGTCTCAAATGTTCATACACAACAATTTCCATTCTAAGTCATTTATCACATCAAAATTTAACTTATCATCATCACACACAAATAGATATACATCCCCATGATAATCATCACCTATTCTCATATATCATCCTCATAATCAATAATTGCCATTCACATTTCACTACATACATATATATATGGCAAAGAAAGCATGAGTACGACACACATACATCAATCACTCTCTTTTAAATTCTGATTGTCAACTATAAAATGAATGTTTTAAAACACCTCCCATTACCACATTACTCATCTTCATAAAAATTTGGGATGTTACACCCGGCCCGGCTCATGTTTTGACGGGCTTATACGGGCCTTGGCCCAGCTTTCTGGCCCGTTTTGCCACCTTTACTTAAGATCATTAATATTACAAGAAAGATTTAACAATTTACCAATTTTTTTATTGAAAATAATATGCTATGGAGTATTGATGTTGATGTTGTCATTAATGATTTTACATTTAAAAATGCTAGGGAACGCTATGTCTTTATGATAATTTGGATGTTTTTTAATTTTTAAATACTTGATTGTATCGTCGAGGACCCATAAATTTCCAAGATGGACCGAGATTGATATGAATTTGTTCATTAGTTTAGTTGGTATTGTAACTCCTACTATATCCAACTTTCCAGCTATTTTTCAATTTTAACACAAATGTTGATGGTTGGATTCAATGAGATTATTCATATTCTAATACATTTCACTATTAAGATGTTGAGATAAGTCTCATTTCAATTAAAAAATATGGCTAGTATTTAGGGATGGAAAAACGAGTTGGCCCACCGGGCCCTGGCCTACCAAAAAACGTAAACTAAACGGGCCAATATTTAGGGCTCGCCCTACCTAATGGCGGGCTGGTGGGCCGGCCTGCCAAAGTTAAAATTATAATTTTTTTTAAAATGTGTCAAATTAAGATTAAAAAAATAGAAAAAACATTTTTAAAAAAATTAAAGAAGATATTATTAAAAGAAATAAATAAATAGTAAGAGATGTTACTTTTTTTAATTTTAGAAAATAAAAATATATTTTAATAAAATAAAGTATAGATTAGTAATATTTATAATTTTTTTCTTTTCGTAAGGGACCATCGGGTCGGCCCGCACCACCAAGGTTTTGACCCGTCAGGCGGGGCGGGCCGTGGCGGGAGGCGGGCTAAAAATTCTTGTCCGCCCCGCCAAATTTGGCAAGTCCCTACTAGTATCTTGCTTATAAAGCTTGAAACAACCCGTAACTCATGAGCTAAATTTTGAATTGAGTTATGTTGCAAATTTTTTAATATAGTATCAAAGTCTAACCTGCCTTGAATGTTGGGCCACCAACAGATGTTTAGTTCTGCTAATTTCACACACTAGATGTTCAGTCTTGGGCATGAAGGGAGTGTGATAAGATCACCAGTGTAAAATGTAGATATAAACACTTGATATAAGCACGGTTAAAAGGAAACAGTGTTAATAAAACGCGTGGTGGCATTTTTAAAATTTTCAAAAAAACACTATAAACACAAATAAAAGGTCACCATAGTTAAAATATAATATAACCACGGTTACAGGGACAACCGTGTTTATATGGTTTGGGGCTTAAGGTTTAAGGTTTATTTATTTTGGTAAACCATTTAGCACATGGTTGCCCATGTAACCTATGTTGCATTTGTTATTTTTTACTTTTTGGAACTCATAAACTACCACCACTCTTTATTTTAAACTAACTTTCAATTCACCATTTGTTTAATTTAATTTAAAAAATTAAATTTTATCACATTTAACTATTATTAATTAATTTATAATTATGTTGAAAAGAAAAAATCCAATTTAAACCCAAATAAATTTAGTTGTAAATTTCATATATCGCTATTAATTAATTTATTTAATTCTCATCGCTTTAAACAACTGTTAATTAATTTATAATAATTTTTAGGAAAATCCAAATTTAAAATTTGAATGATTTATTTATTAATTTCTGTCTATTACCAATAATTAGATTAAATACCTGGGATGTTACATTCTTCATATTAATAATGAAAGAGAAATAAATTTTTTAATCTTATTAGTATTAAAAGAAAAGATGTAATTAATAAGGATACGTGAAAAAAAAATAATAATAATAATTCGCATGGTGAATTTAAAATGGTTTTATAAAAAACAACCTGGGAGTCAAATTTAATTTAGATAATAAGTTAGAATATCACCATCAGTCTTCTTAATTGATACTCTTTGATGCCCATTTTTGTTACAAATATTCACAGACCCATATGCAGCAGGGTGTAAGAGTTTTTGTTTTCATTTATATTTTTTATATTAAAAAGTTACACTAATTTTTTATTTCACTTACCGTTCTGTTTTTTTTTTTCTCTCGAAACCTGTGTTTACACAAATTCAGATATTATACAAAGTGAGAGTTTTTTTTATTAATTGGAAAGTGACAATTATACAGTATTAATTCTCTATTCCAATAAGCTTTTGGCTTTTTAAAATATATAGATGATTCGAACTAAAAAGTCGCAAACAAGGACTTTGTTTGCATAGAAACTAAAAAGAACAAGGACTTTGTTACTCTAATTAGATGTAGGAATGTAAAATATTGATTGCAAATTTGAAAGTCTACGTTCACTCTCTTTTTTCTTCCCTCTATTTTGTTCCCCTTGCCGTACGCATAATGATTAGATAAACCTAATTTCCTTAAATATTTTAGGCACAACTGCAACATTAATCCTCTAGCTCTCTTCACGAAATTTCAACAAGTTGTACATCTAATTTTGATTTCACTCATTTTGATTCTTAAAATTTCATAACTATACCACTTTAATACTTTGTACATTAAATTTCACAATTTTATTAAGCAAAATTTTATGAAAGAATCATTTTATTTACAGGAAATTTTAAATATATATATATTTTAAAAAATAACTTAAATTTTAATAGATAAAATTTAACCTACCAAATAATCAAACTGAGACGCTTTCCAAACTTAAGAAATCAAAATGAATTAAACAACCATATATTTTTATTGATATTTTAGTTCCTTCTCTACATGAGTATATATATTTTGTTTACTACCCTGTGTTTTAGATTATAAAAACTATAGAAAAAACAAGCCAAGATCGCGTCATGTTTGATAATATTAGAACTCGTGTATATTTAATTTCACGTAAGCCGTCGCGAAATCTTAACTTTATGTTTCCTTTTATTTTTATTCCTTCAATTTCCTTTCTTCCATTTGTGTTCCATTCTTTATCCACACAAAGTGTAAGATTAAAAAATAATTTTAAAGAGCAAAAACCAAACACGCCTCGGCTTTAATAGAAGCTTAGTGGGCGATGGTCATGTAACGCAAATATAGATTCACGGCAATCACACGCAGCCATTTTTTCAATCAATTTTACAGATCAGTTCTTGAATCGATTTTAAAAAACCATTATTAAAAAAAACAAAAAACTTTTTACATCAATTTATAAGATAACCGGTCTAAAAAACTAATAAAACAATTGTGTGTGACTGCTGCAAATCCATAATATATCCCTGTGGCACACAACTCTAAGCACATAAAAACCTGTATTCAATTTAAGACAAGATTTACACTGTTCTATAAGCATAATGGGGCATGGATAATGAACAACTTGGACACATGTTCTTGGTTAACTCATTTTTGTGTATCAATATCAAAGGCAAGATTGCTGCAACCATTGTCACGTGCGTCTACTTCTCTTTCGACCAGAAGGCTTCTTTGCCATAACATCCTTTGAAGAACTGGTAATATCCTTTTGAGGATTCTCATCACTTGTGTCATTATCACTTTCTTCGTCAAAACTCTTGGTTTTCTCTGTGTCTTCCTCTTCAGGAGATTTCCCAGCATTCTCCTGTTTTGACAACTTATCTCGAAGCTCTCTCAGTTTTGATTTCTTAGAATTTAAGACCCCCAGAAACTAAAAAAAAATAGAAAACTTCAAGGTGAGCTTTGGTGATTGGAACTCGGGAAGAAGGAAATCAGAAATAGATATGCAAGAGTAGTAATAGTACATGTAATCAAAAGCATGCTAAGTCAATCAAGAAAAGGTATTTGTTTCAAAAACTATTTTCTATTTTTATTTCCTACTTTCATTTTAATAATAAAACTGTTATCTTGTTTTTTGTTTCTAAAAGTTTGTACAACAAAACATTGAAAATAATTTTTTTCATTGTTTCCTGTACAGACTTTGGGAAAAGGGAAATAATATAACAGTTTTATAATTAAAAATAAAAACAGGATATGAAAATAGAAAATGCTTTCTTAAACCAGAGTCCCTAATATTAACACAAAATCATACTTTCCACCAGATATTATGAACTAGGAATCCTCCTAAAATTAAATTATTCATTCTATTTATTTTTTGTTTTTGCGAGTATGCTCCTATTCACAACTTTTGGAACACCACAACACTAGCTGTTCTACAAGCTGTCTGAAATTCGGTTCAGTCATCAGTAGTAAACGTTTTTAGTATCTTAAGAAAACAAAGGGGCTTTCAGCTAGCAGATTAGGCATTGACACAGGTAAATAAGAAAAGAATAGGAGAAACATGCGGTTTAGGCAGTGAGATTATTCAGAAAGATATGATAATGGACATACCTTCAACCTAATCAAGAAGAAAGTACCAAAATACCTGAGATACAGTATAAGAGTTCCTAAAGAGAAAGTTCTCATCATGTCATTTATGAACAATGTTTAGTGGTCAACAGTCAACACACATACTTTGTAATGAGATTTTTGCATTTGATTCTTTCCAGACCCTGCAATAATATTGGTGGAATTCTAATATACAGAGCCAGCATATTTATATTAAAATTACCTACTTTCTAATTTATACTAAAGGAAATACCATTGATGTAAATGAGGCTGCCCAAAATAAAGGAGCAGTGTGAATATTTTTACAGAAATTATTTCCTTGTTCAATGGAATACCAAAGAAATTTGAAAGGACAGGAAAGGGTCCGCATGGGGAGGGGGAGAGAGAGAGAACCAGTGAAGTAATAACCTCAAGTAAGTTTTCTGACAGGTATTGTCTTACTCAGAAACATCAGGGTTTAATAAGAATTTTTTGTCTACCAAAACTAACATAGTACAAGACTCCAACAAGTAAAACTTATTCAAACTAAGTATAAGATTTACTTGGTATTCAACAGTTCAGAAGTTAATGGGAAAAAAAATGACCCACAATATATAAGGAAGCAACTTATTTTACTTTTTAAGAATTTATAACTGTAGGTAGATAAGAAGTGCACAAATTATTGAAAAGATCCATAAGTATTTCATTTACAAGAAAACAGAAAAGGCTCTGATGCACAAAGCTTATGCCACATAAAGCAACCAATGACAGCTAGTTTACCAAGATAACACAATTAATCCATACCTCAGTCAACCATAAAAAACCAAAATATTGAAATGTTGAGCGGAAATTGTGTTACATAATCATGTGAAATAGAAATTCAACATACAGTTAAGAAATGGCTGAAATAGTGTGGAGATATATCAATCAATTAATAGCTTCATCAGTCTACTACACAAAACTGCCTTCTCAGTGGAGAGCTGAGCTTCGCTATGCCAGGATACTAAGTGGTATTACAAAGAAACAACCACAGTAAAGAATTAAGAAGTTAGTTACCTTTACATAGATTTCAGATTCAAATTCCACCCTCTCATTGGCAATTCTCTCACTCTGGGTTAAGCACTTCTCAGCTTCTGCTTTCATCTTCTCAGTTAAATCAGTTTGTCTGACAACTTCATCCTGTTACACATATAAACAACAGTGCCTAAGTATGATGTTCAAAACTAAAGGTAATATTGTTCTTAAGAAAGTGTAATATTAGAACACCCCACATTAATGCCTTATCCCCAAAAATGGAGGTGCTTTCTAGTTCTACAATTTGAACCCATGACCTCCAGGTCACAAGGTAGCAATCTTACCATTGTGCCCAAGGTTGACAAAATGGAGATTTCACTTTAAATCGTAAATTGTAAAATAGTAATAGAATGGTAAAGTTTTACAAATTATACATACATACATACATACATACATACATACATATATATATATATGTGTGTGTGTGTGTGTGTGTGTGTCTGTTTAAATGCATATAAATTTCATATATATGCATATAAAACCATAATTCAAAGACCCTAAATCTATTAAAAATACTTCTTAAACTTGCATAAAACCACTCATAACATAACTCATAAAGTAGGTCTTAAGTCTTAACTCTTAACAACTCCAAAGTCCAAATACAACAAACAACAATATAAACAACATATCCAAAGCATGATCCTAGAATTTGTCTAATCTAACAAATTGAACAAATTTTTATAATCATGAAGAAAAGGATCCATCTTTTGATCCTCAATTTCATCTTTTCAATCAACTTCATCCAAATTCTCCACATAAGTATGCTCAACAACTAAATTCTCCCCCACTTGGTCTTGAACCAAGATCTCTTCACTGGATTTTTTCCAAATCCAAGTTCTCCACATCCAAGTCTTCACCTCCTTCATCATTATCCATGATCCACTCATCATTGAATTGAATTACATATTATGAACATTGAATTCAATATCTTTCCTAGCTTCCCTCCTTCTGGCCAATTTTGAATTAACCATGACAAAGACAACACCATCCATTGTCTTTCGCTTCAAACAATCTCTTCCCATGGTGTGGACAAAGACAATAATTTCCCCAGTCTACACTTACTGGAAAATACCAAAAAAGACATACGCCAAGTAACTACTTTTCTTCTCAATCATAAACTACAAATTTTCCTTAAGCAAATATCTCCAACATGATGGCCGTTATAAACACATGGGGTAACATAAAAAAGAGTCAAGAGAAAGCCATGTAATGAGCTAGAATAAAAAATGCATTGACACAGAGACAGTGTAAAAGGAAAGAAAAAACAAGTTAAGTAGAATCTCACACTTAGCCTTATGTTTGAATCCAAGAGAAAGTCCAAAATTTGCGCAGTGATTTTCTTGGAATCAAGAGACAGCAGGCATTTCCATCTCCAAGACAGAGACAATCCTGCTTTATCAAACGTCCACGACAACTGCAACACTCAATCACATGAATCACAAAACTAAAAGCATCAAACATATATAAAAGATGACCAACAACAAAAGTCAGTTAATTTACTTACCCTTTTATGGCCATCACCAGCATCATCAAAGGCATATCTAGAATGAGGTTGCTGATGTCCCAAATAGGTTTCACACAACCTCAAATAGTCCGAAACTGACTGGTCCCACTGAAGAGCACGCTGCTTAACATCCTCCTCCGATGCTTACAATTAATAAAAATAAAATAAAATCAAAACTTGATGATTGCTTTGGATTGAAAATGGAAAAGGGTAAGAGAATATGAGAAAGGAGTGAAATAGGTAGGGTAGTACCGTGGCAGTACCAAGCACTGTGGCCATCGGTGATGGCGAGGTGGAAGTGGGTGGGAAACCAAGTACCCTTCACGAAAATGGGTTCTTCTTTTTCTTCTTCTTCGCTGTTACTTGGAATGAGAAGCTTCAAGCACGAGTACCTCTCTGTTTCCTCCTCCATTGAGATGGCTATGGCCTTTTCTCCCTCTCTGCTTCAAAACGCTGCACTTGCGCTGTTACCCTGTTGCTTCCGTTGGAAGTTGAGGCGCATTTTGCTTAAGATAAATTTAATGGAATTAATTAAATAAGATTAGAATTTAGAAGAAATTTTAATAAAAGTAAATCTTTGAATTTAATTAGATAGAATAATGAAATTATCTTCACTCGTCCTTTTTTTATAATCATTTCATATAAATTAAGAAATTTTATCATTCATCATTTTAATAAGACCTTGTTACATATTATATCATTTCACACGAATTAACAAATATCGTTATTATAAGTAAAATGTATTAAATGTATCAATTATTCTTATCATATTTTTAAAATTATTATTCATATTAATAAAAATAAATTAATTTTAAATTTTATTGATATAAAAGAAAGAATATGTACTAATAAAAACATATGTTGTAAAAAGTAATAATAATTTCACATTATAAATTATAAGAGGCCTTATAAAAAAAGAAAAAAAATACTCAAAATTAGAGTTTATAAAAAGCACATGAGGAAGTAGTTTAATCATAAATTTTATATGATTTTATTGTTGATTTATATAAAATTTTATCTTTCTAGCTATAGCTAGAGCTCGTAATTTAAGTGGATTGTTTTAAATAGATTGATATTATAAAGGTTGCAACTTTTTTAAGGTTGAAGTTAAAAAAACTTTGTTTAAATTTAGGTTTCAATTTTAGATTTCTAAGTCTGTCTATTTTGTGAGCATGCCGGTTGATCCTTTAAATTTGAGTTTTTTGTTTTACGGCTCACGTAATGATACAAGTAAAAGATTAAGGTCGTTTAATTGATGTTGAGTGTGGGTGTTTTTCGAGTTTATTAATTTAGGTTTCAATTTATGTGCTCAAACCTCCCCATTTTATGGATGATTCGGGTTGGCCATTAGAATCGTCCCATTTTTTATGGACTGGCCCAATTTACCGGCTCTATTGTTAATGATCCGGTCTAGATACCAGTCCTCAATGTTATGACGTCAGAACGACCTCTTAGGAGGGAAACCGGTGTCACAGTTCAGACGATGCCACATCGGATATCCGTTGTACCTTCATCCGTTCTCATTCCATCAGACGTTCTATTAGTCCTCGCTACAACGGATGCTTCATTCGTTCTCATTTCACATCGATAACTGTTTGTCTCAGGGTCACTGTGAGATAAGAGTTCCTTATAACTTATCAGCGAAGATACCCTGCATAGCGGAATGTGTCAATGTCAATTACCTCAGAGAGTAAGTACATGTGTCAACGAAATATGCGGAAAGGTGATTGTCCTCCATCCTTATCATAGGATTGTACTCTGATAATTGACCTACCCCCCTGACACACTCTGAGCACTGAGCCACTCTGATTGACACACTTCACACGCTACCAGAACCAATGGGCCCACTTGCACCCAACGATTCATTTCCTACATTCAATTATAAATAGCACTATGAAAAACACATGCAAGGTTACGTTGTTCTAACTCACCTCTTTACCGTTGCATTGCTTGAGTATTCACTGAGTTCATACACTCTTCTAACTTGAGCGTCGGAGAATCTTCACAGGTGGCACCACCTTTCGCCCCCTACAACGCGAAACACTGGTGTGAAGGATCTCCAGGACTGCAAGACCGGTTTTTCCCACTGAGAGGTCGGATAACAATACCGGATACCCTCTGTACCGGTGTATAAAACCCTAAAACACTTGTATTCTTATGGCTGGTCCCACACCGGATCCAAGACCTCGGTCAAGACCAGTTCATTGGCACACCCGGTGGGACTCGTTAGAGTTATTCTCACTTTTCGTAGAAGTTTGGTCGTCAGAATGGAAGGTGATGGACGTGATTTTATTTATGGTCATGTGGAGGACATGACCCACCAACAGACTGGGAGGCGACTCGTCTTTGAATCTCCTGTTACCAACACTCGAAGGATGGTGCAAGTGCCAACCCCTGATCCTCGTGATGAGGTTATTAGGCAGTTCAGGGAGGAGTTGATGGAGTTGAAGCGGAAAAAGAGAGGAACTGGGGATAGGGTAATGTCCCACGCAGAAGAGGCTCACCATGCATCAGTGAGGGAAAGATCTACAACCCTCCAATACTCAAAAATCCCTACGTACGAGGAGAGAGAGCAGACCCAAGACTCTGGTGATAGGGTCAGTACCAGGAGAAGGGAGCAAGCAGTGGTGACCTCTGGTGTTTATAGACTCAGTGTTCCTTTCTCGAGGAGGATGATGAATGTTATCATCCCTAAGCACTTGCAAATGACTCAGCCACTGTCAATCGGCAAGTACAATGGAGAAACTGATCCCACTAAGCACCTGGATGCTTATGTGTATGAAGCTATGTATCTGGGAGCTGATGAAGACGTCATGTGCAGGATGTTCCCAAGAACACTGACGGAGGAGGCTCTCAGCTGGTTCAAGAGCCTGCCCTCAGGATCCATAGATTCTTGGGAGGAAATGGCAGCTGCGTTTGAAAGTCATTTCGTCATCTCCAGGGACATCCCAAGAACTTCTCACACCTTGGCCCAGATAAGGCAAGAAGAGACCAAAACTCTTAAGGAGTTTTTGAAGAGGTTCTACAAGGAGGCTGCTTTGGTCCCCAACCTCACGGAGGCCATACAGCTCCATATTGTAGTGGAAGCTTTGCAACCTGGATCCGCTTTTGCCCTATCTTTGGCAAAGAGCCCCCCAACAACCTTCGAGGAGTTTCGAAGGAAAGCTTCCAAGTACGTGGGTATAGAAATGCATCTGGAAGCTACAGCAGCTAGAATGAAGCCTCTAGTACCCTCTCAGCAGCAACGGAGGGAGAAGGAGAGGGTAAGACCAGAAAAACATGCTTTCCGAGAGGACTTTGCGAGCGTTCGACCTCATCAACGAGATAGGCGCGTCTCATCTTTCAGTAATTATGCTCCTCTGAACGCCAGACATTCCCAAATCATGAGGGAGGTTGGTTGGCCAACGCTTAGTGTCTTTGGCATAAGGAAGCCACCCCCAGTCAAAAGAATTGGTAACCCACGGAAATATTGTGCCTTTCATGAACAAATGGGTCACCACACAGACGAGTGCAAAGCGTTGAAGAATACGGTGGAGACCTTCATTAGGGAAGGAAAGCTAAAACAATATTTGTTCAGAGAAAGATCCTCTGACGAGCCTGATAGGATGGACAAAAGGGGGAGAGATCCAGACGATGAAGATGACAATAGTCGTAACCCAGTCAGGAAGTTTACTGCAGCTGAAAAGCAGAAAGGAGTGGTAATCGTTGAAGGAGCCCAGCAGAACAACATGCCTCAGCAACAGAGGCAGGGCAGGCGTGAAGTGATTGAAATGATTGCTGGAGGATTTACAGGAGGAGGAACATCAATCACAGCCCGAAAAAATACCACCGGATGATTTTGTCTGTCCAGGGCAAACCCAGAGATAACCGCCCTTTCAGGGACAATGTGGCAGCCCCGATGGTGTCATTTACTGATGATGACTTTGGCCCAACGATCCCAGGAGGAGATGACGCAGTGGTAATCATTGCTGTCATTGCTAACAAGGATGTGAAGAGGATCCTCGTCGACCAGGGAAGTTCTTGTGATGTAATTTTTTATAACTGTTTCAAAAGAATGGGTTTTAATGATGCAGATCTGCAGCCGTACACGCAAGAGCTCACAGCGTTTAATGGGGCGAAGCAACCTACTAAAGGGTATCTTGATACCCTCATTTCTTTTGAGGGAGAGCCTGGTGCGAGAACGGTAAAATCGAGAATTTTGGTGATCAATGTGGAATCCCCCTACAACGGGATTATAGGCCGTCCTACCCTGAATGTAATGGAAGCAATTGTGTCCACTCCTCACCTCTTGATCAAATTCATTGACAAGGACAACGGTGTGTCCTCTCTACGCGGGGATCAAGAGATGGCTCGATACTGTTATAACCTGAGCCTCAACATGGTTAAGTTGGAAGCGTTTAATAAGAAGAGGAAGCTGAACGACGGAGGAACAGCGGCTGGGTCTGTCAGTCTAATTGACTTGGACCCCAGGGCGGAATTGAAGATCGACCCTCTTAACCCCTCAAAGCCCACACCGGATGGTGGTTCCAGGGACGTCGTCTTAGGAGATTCCCCAGAGAAAGTCACGCACATTAATGATAACCTGGAGGCAGGTGTGGAGCAGCGTTTGTTAGCTCTCTTGCAGGAGTTTAAGGACCTTTTTGCATGGACTGCAGCAGACATGCCTGGGATGGACCCTGATTTCTGTTGCCACAAACTTGCTGTTTACCCAGAAACGAGACCGGTGGCCCAGAAGAAGAGGAGGTTGGGACCAGAGAAGTAGAAGGCAGCGTGTGAGCAAACAGAGGAACTGTTGAAGGCTGGTTTTATAAGGGAGATTCGTTATTCATCCTGGCTTTCCAACGTAGTGATGGTGCAGAAAGCTAATGGCAAGTGGAGGATTGCACGGATTATGTGGACCTTAACCGGTGTTTCCCCAAGGATCCGTATCCTCTCCCAAATATTGATCGTATGGTAGATGACTCATCTGGTTATCAGTACCTCAGTTTCATGGATGCTTATTCTGGGTACAATCAGATTTCGATGTGGGAAGGAGATCAAGAGAAGACGGCCTTTGTCAATGACCGGGGTGTTTTCTGCTACACTGTCATGCCATTTGGATTGAAGAATGCTGGTGCTACCTACCAACGCATGATCAATCAAGTATTTGAAGGAATGCACACTAAGCTGGTGGAAGTATATATTGCTGACATCATTGCAAAGACTCCTGCTGGAGGAGACCACATCGAAGATCTGCGCCAAGTGTTCACTAGGTTGCGACAGTATAACATGAGGCTAAATCCACTAAAGTGTACTTTTGCAGTTCCAGCGGGGAAGTTCCTGGGCTTCATGTTGACCCAGCGGGGTATTAAGGCCAACCCTGGAAAATGTCGAGCCATACTGGATATGTAAAGCCCTAAGAATCTGAGGGAGGTACAATCATTGAATGGGAAGGTAGCCGCTCTAGCTCGGTTCATGCCCAAGATGGCGCATAGATCTCTTCCCCTGTATAAGGCGTTGAAGAAACACAAGAGCTTTGAATGGGGAGAGGAGCAGGAACAAGCTTTCCAGCAGCTTAAGGTCGTGCTCTCAAGTCCACCAATCTTGGTAAAGCCTGACCCTGGTGAGACTCTGATTTTATATTTGCCAATTTCTGATGAAGCCCTAGGCGTGGCTCTGGTTAAAGGAACTCTGGAGGGGCAGAGGCCGGTGTACTTTACCAGCAAGACGTTCCAAGGGGCAGAAGGAAGATATCAAAAGATTGAGAAAGCTGCTCTAGCAGTCGTGTGGGCTTCACGACGGTTGAGGCCATATTTTCATGCACACCCGGTTCTTGTGAAAACGGATTTACCCCTCCACTCAGTACTTAGTAAGCCAGATCTGGCTAGAAGGATGATTAAATGGTCTATCGAGCTTTCTGAGTTCGAAATTTCTTACAAGCCTCGAGGAGCTATTAAAGCTCAAGTACTGGCAGATTTCGTGGTGGAAATGACAGGGTCGGATCCAGCCACACCTTGAGCGGATTGGACCATTTACGTTGATGGGTCATCAAACAGTAAGGGTTGTGGAGCCGGTGTCATAGTAGAAAGTGATGATGGTGTGCACTTGGAGATTTCCCTTCGGTTCAACTTTAAAACCTCCAATAATGAAGCTGAGTATGAGGCATGCCTGGCCGGCCTCCGAGTGGCGATTGACATCGGGGCGTCAGCAGTTACATTGTGTAGCGATTCACAGCTGGTGATTTCGCAAATCTAGGGGGAATATCAGGTCAGAGAGCCACAACTTCAACTATACTTGAATTGTGTGAATGAGTTGATGGGGAGATTCGATGTTCTAGAATTCAAGCATGTGCCAAGAGAGGAGAACAACAAAGCGGATATCTTATCAAGGCTTGCAAGCACAAAACAGCCTGGCAGTACAACGACGGTGGTTCAAAGCACATTGACAACACCAAGCATCCCCCTGTTTCCCTCTCTGAATGCCATAATGGTCAATTATCCTTATAAGAATTCTTGGGTCATCCCTTACGTCCGCTATCTGGCAGACGGATAGCTCCCTACTGATGAGAAGGAGAGGAGACGAGTGAAAAGAGAACTGCCGTACTTCACCATGGTTGATGGTGTTCTTTACAAGAGGGGATTCTCTGTCCCGTACCTCCTTTGTTTGAGAGAAGACGAGGTACAAGCAGTGTTGGAGGAAGTACACGAGGGGCAGTGTGGGCACCATGCAGGAGGTAGGAGCTTAATGAGAAAAATCCTCAGGGCTGGTTATTGGTGGCCCATGATGAAGCAGGATTCAGCAGATTTTGTGAAGAAGTGTGATGCTTGTCAAAGATTTTCCAATCTCCATCACACACCGGCCCAAGAACTCTCTTCATCCGCTGTGCCTTGGCTGTTCTACCAATGGGGCCTTGACATCTTGGGTCCGTTCCCTACCGCTCCAGGAGGTATCAAATATTTGATTGTGGGGGTAGACTACTTCACCAAGTGGATCGAGGCTGAGCCAGTAGTGCATATCACATCTGCGCGGATAAGGCGCTTTGTGTATGAAAATACTATAGCTCGATTTGGTGTTCCAGGACGGATCGTGACTAACAACGGCACCCAATTCACAGACAAAAAGTTTACTGACTTGCTCGAAGGACTGGGGATAGTCCAAATATTTTCATCTGTGGAGCACCCCCAGACGAACGGCCAGGCTGAGGTAGCTAATCGGGAGGTGCTGAAGGGGTTGAAGAAACGTCTTGGAGAAGCGAAGAGAGGTTGGACCGATTAGTTATGCCATGTTTTGTGGGCATACCGTACTACACCACATTCCTCCACTAATGAATCCCCATATCGGCTTACTTACGGGGTCGAGGCGATGATACCAGTAGAGTTACAAACCAGATCGGCCCGGGTAGAATATTTTTCAGCAGAAGATAATGATGCCAATCTGGCATCAGAATTGGACGTTCTTCATGAGTTAAGAGAGGGAGCATTTGTCAGAGACCAAGCGATAAAGGCTAAGGCAGCTCTCCGGTACAACAAGCGTGTCCAATACAGAGCATTCAACACCGGAGACCTTGTTTTGAGGAAGGCAAGTGTGGGAAATAAATTTGCTTATCAAGGGAAGCTAGCACCAACATGGGAAGGCCCTTACAGAGTTGATGAGGTAACAAGAAAGGGATCATACCGGCTCGAGGAGCTCGATGGAACCCCAATTCGCAATAAGTGGAACACTCAGAACTTACGTATTTATTACAGCTAGTTGGTAAGACGGCATGTACTCTTTTTCCTGACTTGAGTTTTTTCCCATTGGGTTTTCTCAAGAAGGTTTTAACGAGGCATGACCCCAGCTACGCTCCCTTTGTAATATCTGTTCAACTTAATGAAAGTGCAATTTATGACTCTATCAATCTCACTCTCTCATTTGTAAGATGTGATTTATAGCTATAAGCTGTTCTTAATTGAAGACCCTCAGGACGGATGATCTCAACTACTCAGTCTGTAGTTGACGATGTAACTCCTCGAGGGATGATTGAAGACCCTTAGGACGGATGATCTCAATCACCTATTCTATGTATTGACGATGTAACTCCTCAAGGGGGAAATGGGTTGTAGGATTAAACCGAAACCCATTTGAAGGCCCGGATTATAGGATTGCACCAAACTCTGGGTACGGTTAGTAGGATCGAACCGAACACCATTTGAAGGCTTGGATTGTAGGATTGCACCAAACTCCAAGTATGGTTAGTAGGATCAAACCAAACACCATTTGAAGGCTTGGGCATAGTAAGCTGGTTCATTTTCAAGACCACGCTGAACCCCGAGTAACGGGCGCAGTAGGTTCAGGATTAGCCCTGATCCAAACCCCGTGTTGAAGACCCAGATTGTAGGATTGCACCGAACTCTGGGTACGGTTAGTAGGATCGAACCGAACACCATTTGAAGGCTTGGATTGTAGGATTGCACTGAACTCCAAGTATGGTTAGTAGGATCGAACCGAACACCATTTGAAGACTTGGAGGATAGGGTTGTACTGAACTCCAAATATAATTGCCGTCCCCATCTCCGAAGCATTCATTACAGGGCGGCTAAACGCAAATAGGGCTGTCCCACATCTTCGAGATCGGACGAACCTTTCCAATTTCCAGGAGGTTAAAGGTAACATTTTACAGTGAAATTTCCCTTCCCAAAACACCTATACTTGGGGACAGGGTATACTTTAACTTATTTGTTGCTTATCTAATTACAATTCTTGTTATCTTACTCCGGGGTGATAAACACGCTTTGAACAGCAATATAGCTAAATAGAGCGGATTTGTAAAGTGCTGAAAAGGTAAAGTATTGTGCATACCACTAAGTTATTTGGCAATCATATACTTGTCACAAACGATAGAAGAGAAGCAAAACAAATTTTATTTCTATGAAGAAAAATTTCATGTGTCTCAAAATGTTAAAGCTGGAGCTGATCCCAGTACACAACCATAAGTGAAAGCATAAAATCAAGAAGCGGGTGGTTGATTCTCCGAGGTGGGCACTTCCGCTCTTCCCTCTTCAGAACCCTCAGTTTGAGCCTTATCCGCTCCGGTCTCTGGGCCAGTTTAAGCACCTTCTTGTGTTTCACCTTCGGGGCCAGGATTGGACAGTGCAGGTTCCATGCTTTGACCCTCCGGAAGTGGAGGCAGTTCATAAAGAGAATCGCGAGGATCCTGGTACGAGCCGTCCTTCTTCACTTTGACAAGTTTTCCTCCGTGGAACTCATAAAACGGATCCAATCCGTACAAATTAAGCTTCACGCCAGGGTTGCAGAAAAATACTTGACGAAGTGCCAGGACGAAGGATTCGTAAGCCACCTTCTTGCATATTTCCAAGGCTTTGGCAGCCTTGGCCTTAGCAGCAGATAGTTTCTTTTGAAGCTTGGCAAAATCCTCCTCCGACGGCCCAGTACTCGTACTCCCCTTTCTCATCTCTTCGATCTGGGCCTGCATTTCCTTTCGAAGGATCTCCCATTCCCCTAGGCTTTTATTGTGACCGACCTCCATTGTTTTGAGATCGTCAGCAAGCTTGGCCAATCTCTTTTTCTCTAATTGTAGCTCTTCTTCAAGGAGTGGGATGGACTTATTTTGTTGTTGAAGCTCAGTGACCTGCCGCTCTAAAGCTTTGTTGGTAAAATGAAGTTGGCTTATTTCTTCCGTCTTCTTCTGTAGTGTTTCCTTGGCCTTAGTTAGTTCAGCTTCCACCCCTCTGCGGATATCTAATTGTTTGGCCGTCCAGGCCTCCTTGACAGCAATCTCAGCTTCAAGTTTTTCAACCTGCTCCATATAATCCGCCTTCTCGCTCAAGGAGTCCAAGAGGCCAGATAGCTCATCCAGTTGCCAACGGCCGGCCTTGCAAGCACCTCGAACTTCAGCAGCATCGAGAGAAGGGCGGAGACAATACCTTGCTTTTGGAAGAGTGGGGGGCGCAGACCCCTGGAACCAGAGATAGGGTGAGAGAAAGGATTTACTTGGAGGATCAAATACTGGGGGAAGACCGCTCCCAGAGTCCGGTCCAGACGTGGTCTGTGAGGGAGGGGCAGTTGAGTCAGAGACGGGCTCCTTCCCTTTGTCCTTTTTTAACCCAGATTTCTCAAGGGTTTTTTGACGCTTCTTTGCGGGGTCACCAGAGGGAGGCTTCTCCATGCCCGACGTCTTGACCAGATGCCTTTTTTTTCTTTTTCTCTGGGACGTCCTCTTCATTACTCTGCTCCGTAGCCTCTGTTTGTTTTTCAGGCTCCTCCTCATCAAGGAGAGGGACCTCGTCTCCCACTGCGGAGGTCAGGGGAATGGTTGGAGCCTTGGTGGAATTCCGCTTGGCTTGAATTTCATTCTCTTCGGAGGAAGAATCGTCATCAGCCAGCATAGTCCTCAGAGACAACATTTCGGGACAGGCTTTTTCAATTTGTTTTGCAAAACAAGGAGAATTGAGTTAGCACTTGGAAGGAAAACAATTAGAGCGGAATAAATGCATAACGTAACCACAGTTAAGAACGGATATTACGGAGGTAGGTGGTTCGGACATCGTCACCCCCCAAGAGGAGCCTGCAGGAAAACCCCTTGAGGGTCTTTGAGGCCGTCTGCATGGCACTCAGTACCTCGACAGAATGAGAGGAAAGCTCACTCTCTTCAGTATAGTAAGCATGGCTCAGCAGCAGAAAGTGCTCGTGCGACCAACTAAGAGGGAATTTAGTGAATCCTTCCTTGTTGAGCCAGAAGACCGGCTTGTTGGGTTGAATTCGGACCCGCGTGTAGTAGTGTTTGAAAGAACGTCCGTCCACCTTCGCGGATTCGGTGTAGGACTTAAAGTTCACCATCCTCGAGTCACAATGGAGTGTTATGAACCCAAGGCCGCCCTTCTTGTTGACACGACAGACCACTTGGCAGTAATAAAATAGCTTGGCCATAGTGGCGGTGAAGTTGAAATGCTCTCCTAGAACTTCGAGAGCCCGCACCAGACCCCAGCCGTTGGGATGCAGTTGAGTAGGAGCGCAGTCAAGAAAGCGCAGGACGGCTATTTGAAACTCCGTTAGGGGGAAGCGAACTCCCAAGTTTTGGAAGACGAAGTCGTACATGTAGACCGACCTCTCATCAGGGACACGGTGGCAAACCCTCTCAGTTGGAAGGGGGCATGGACGAGAAAACGTCCCTTGTATTTCTTCTCAGAGTAGATTTTGCAACGGAGAATGACCGAGCCGCCCTCTTCATTTACGTGATGAGAAGGGATTTCCAGGAATTCATCTTCGACCCAGCAGTACGGCCTTTCCCTGTTCAGCTTTTCCTAATTCAGCAGGTGTGCCACGATGTTGACACACCCTTCAGTAGTCCGCAGAATCAACGTCTTGCTAGACCCCTGAATCTCCATGGTACCTGATGCACGATGGAACGCGTATGTGTTGTGATAGAAGGCAACATCGTCAGAAAGATAGCCTTCGTTACTGGACCCATCCTCAGAGCTGCTGGTGGCCCTCGAGTCAAGGGGATCCTCAGAGCGGCGCCGATCAACTGGCACTCGTGAGGACGAAGTCTCGATTCTCTCTGAGCGACGAGGCCCAGCCGCAGGAAGATTCACTGGAATCCTTCCTCCACGGCGGCTAGAGGGGGCACGAAAGCTCAGATTCCCCCTGTTTGAGGTACCAGCGCTGCTTGTTCTAGGGCGCATGATTGAAGCAAATGACTAAAAATAATACGGAGGTAAAGGTTAGGGAGGTTACCTAAAAGAAAGAAGAACTTTGTGAGGATGAAAGGCAGCAAGGGAATTTGTAGGAATTTCAGCAGAGGTTCACTAAGCTTGATGGCAGAAATGGATTCCAAAACTCGTTAAGTACCCCTTTTATAGGTAACGAAGAAACACAGTGAACAGCCAAGAGTCGCAACGTTTGTTTCAAAACGCAACCTTTAAGATTTAAACGACTTCGTCGTTTCGTAACATTAAAGCGCGAAAGTGGTAACATTTCAGTAAATGTTTTTACAAAGTGGGCTCGTATACGTTGAAATTCAGGCCCAATAAGCCCAATCGACGGTTACACTCTTGGGTAATGATGGATCACGTGTTAAAAAGGGACATTTAATGTCCAATTATTTTAGACGCATTTAATGCATCCCAACCACTCCTCGAATACCAAGAGTTTTGATTTTCAAAAAACTCTTGGGATTTCCCTCAATATGAATCTTTGTCTGAATCCGTTATGGATAACATAAGAAGAGCGGTCACATAGTTGGCAAAGCGGATGTTGAGGAGTTTTCAGAAGGAAGTTCTAGAACATTCCACCGACATCCAGACTTCTCAAAGGCTGTATAGCTCATGTAAGCAACCTAACAGTCCCTCACATAAGCTAGGGGACAAATGATCCGGTCTGGATACTGGTCCCCAATGTTATGACGTCAAAACAACCTCTTAGGAGGGAAACCGGTGTCACAGTTCAGACGATGCCACATCGGATATCCGTTGTACCTTCATCCGTTCTCATTCCATCAGACGTTCTATTAGTCCTTGCTACAGTGGATGCTTCATTAGTTCTAATTTCACATCGATAACCGTTTGTCTCAGGGTCACTATGAGATAAGAGTTCCTTATAACTTATCAGCGAAGATACCCTACATAGCAGAAAGTATCAATGTCAATTACCTCAGAGAGTAAGTACATGTGTCAGCAAAATATGCGGAAAGGTGATTGTCCTCCATCCTTATCACAGGATCGTACTCTGATAATTGACCTACCCCCCTGACACACTCTGAGCACTGAGCCACTCTGATTGACATACTTCACACGCTACCAGAACCAATGGGCCCACTGTTAGTCCTCAAATTTTCAATAAAAGCTTAAATAAAAATTTCATAAAAATTATAAAAATTAGTTTAATTTGTTAGAAAATTAGGATTTAAATTCAATAAATGGATGTTGTTGGAAATAATCTGCCCTTGATCAATTTTCTCTAGTTTTGCAGTGAAAAAGTTAAGAAATCAAGAGAAAATTACACTGGAGGAGCTGACGCGTAGCCTCACCCCACGCTTAGCATCAACAGCTATTTTTGATGCTGACGCTACGCATCACAGCCACGCGTAGCGTCAGTTCTGCGTGGTCTCCACCTCCACTTTGACCAACCACTCCACTTGGACCCAATAATGGGCACTCCACTCAGCCACAAGGACCACCCCACTCAGCACAAATGGCCAAAACACAGTGGAGACACGTCCAAGTGGCCAAGCATGATTGAATTTTATAATTTGTAGTGGCCATTATCAGCTGTTTAATGGAAGCTGAGTCATGGGCCTGACGCGTAGCGTCACAGGGACGCGTAGCGTCAGCACCCTTGCTCAGCCCTATAAATAGGGCCATCCAACACCATTCAACATATCCCATACACAGCATTTCATTCTCTTCTCTCTTGTACTCGACTTTGAGTACTTCTTTTGTGAGTTGTAGTTCTAGAATAGTTTTCTAGATACTTGAGTGTGTTTCGGTGTATTGTGATCGTTGTATCGTGAAGTTTCCATCGTCTTCGTAATGTCAAACTCTGTAAGTGTTGTTTTTACTTTTACCATGTGTAACTAATTTGTTTATGTTGGAATTGGTGAACTAATCTATTGAGTATAATGTTGTGAATTCAACCTCTGCATGTTTATGATTCAAGTCCATGTTAGTATCTCAACCTTTTATTAATATGAACGTCAAACGGGAGAATGATTTTCATGTGTATCAAAACTGGTTTTATTAGTGTAAATGTCCCTCGGGAGAATGATTATTTATGTCGTATTGAAACTTGTTTTGACGAAAGTAAAAAGTTGGAATACCCTTGGTATCTCAATTCTATAGGGGTTGTTAACCATTGTTGCCATAAGGCCAGGTCTTAATGCAAGTTTTTACTGAGAAAGCTCACGAAGGATCAGACTTTACGGTGAATTCTTAGAATTTATATCACGAGGGATCGGTTATAATGATTTTAAGCTGCAATGACATGAAACTTGATGATTAAATATGCATGTCTTGAGTTTCTCATTGTTATTCTAGATTAGGGATCCAATTTCCAACATAATTTGTTTATCTGTGTTTATCTCAAGTATCTTACCTATTCTAGATTACAACTCGTCTTTTTAGATAGATTTTATTTTCTTTTATCTTATGAATCTCTCAATTATATCTTGTGAATATTGTATAAACTGTATATAAATCATTCTTTTGTTTATAATTTCCTTCACATTTACCATAGTAAATAGAAAATTACTGTTGTTATTGGACTTTCAATCCCAGTGGAACGATATCTAAATTTTGAAAACTACAAACGATTGGTACGCTTGCCAATTAATAAACCCGGTGGTGGAAACGAACCGTTGAGGCGTCGTCGCCGGGTTAACAAGTTTTCTGGCGCCGCTGCCGGGGATTGAATTGTTTCAGTAAAACAGTAAAATTTTAATTACTGTGGTAAATATTTTTTTTACCTTAGATAATTTTTTTTATTTATTTCTTATCATTATTACACTAACTTTCTTTGTCTAGTTTGTGTATGCAAACTCGATCTACCGCAGGTAAAATTTATTTTGATCCTGAGATAGAAAAGTTTATAAAGAAAATCAAGTCTTTGAAATCTAAAACACAAACTAAGTCTTCTTCTACTTTTAAGAATTTTGAAAATTCAATTATGGCTGCTGAAAGGAGAACATTGGGACAGTTTGCTGCTATAAATGGTCCACCCCGAGTTTCGGGAATGTTTCAAGGACCGGTTTTACCAGTGGAAATTAAACCTGCTACTTTAAACATTATTCAAAACAACCAATTTGCTGGTTTAAATCATGAAGAACCATATGAACATTTAACTATTTTTTATGAGTTATGCAGCACAATTGGTTTTGAACCCAATCAAGAAGAGTCTGTTTACATGAGACTCTTTCCTTTTTCATTAATTGGGAAAGTAAAAGAATGGTTTAAATCTTGTCCACCGGGTAGTTTTGCAAACTGGTCCGATGTTGAAAGAAAATTTTTGGAAAGATTTTATTCTCCTTCAAAATATTTTGAAGCAATGACAGCTATACATTCTTTTTCTCAAAATAATGATGAATCACTAGGAGAGACATGGGAACGATTCAAGGCACTCTTGAGAAAGTGTCCAAACCACAACCTGAATGATGCCGAAAAGGTAAGAATCGTTTACCATGGTTTATTGCCTCAGTTCAAGATGATGTTAGATGCTTGTGCAGGTGGTTCTTTAATGAACAAGACTGTGGAAGAAGCCATAGAAATATTGGAATCAATGGCTATTAGTGACCATCAAGCTAAACCAGAAAGAGGTAATAAACAAGGTATAGTTGAACAAGGAGTAAATGATACAGTGTTAATTCAACAAAGATTGTTGATGCAACAAATTGAGGCCATGAGTAAACAACTTGGAAAATTTCAAGTTACCCATGTACCACCACAACTCCCTGCTCAATTAAAACAATGTGAGTATTGTATGGGCGAACAGCCATATGGATACTGTGTTCTGGACAAAAATGAACAAGAACAAGCTAATTCCTTGATTCATCAGAGATTACCCACAGGTAATTCTCTAAATCCTCTTGTAAATTCTTTTTCTAACAATTACTTGCAGGGAAGGCAAAACTATGGTTGGAAACAAAATGCTAGACCCTTCAACAATCAAGGAGATTACAATGCTAGATTGATAAAGACTGAAGAAAGTATTCAACAATTGATGCAATACATGGAGACAATTAATGTCGCACGTAAAGCATCAGATCAACAGTTAAGTCAGCTAGTAAAAGAAGTAGCTGACATCAAAGAATTCAGAGCGAAAGAACAATGTAAGGCTATTTTTACAAGAAGTGGTAAAACTGTAGGTATAAATCATGAAAAAGAAAAAGAAGAAGAGAATGAAAAAGAAAAAGAGAAAGAAAAAGAAAAAGAAGAAGAAAAAGAGAGTGAAGAAAAGAAAGAAAAAGATGAAAAAAATCAAAAAAATTAGTATCTTGGACAGACACTTCCTGTCCAGGATTTACCATATCCTCATCCACCATCAAGAAAAGATAAAGAGAAGGAATACAAAAGATTCCTTGAAATCTTTAAGCAGTTATACATAAACATTCCTTTTTCTGAGGCATTAGAACAAATGCCTACATATGCTAAGTTTATGAAAGAACTGCTTACAAAAAAAAGGAAGTATGATGAAGAGATTGTAGAACTTGAAGCAAGTTGCAGCGCTATTCTACAATACAAGATTCCAGAAAAATCCAAAGATCCTGGAAAATTCACTATTCCTGTCTCTATTGGGGGAGTAAATATCGGTAAAGCTTTATTAGATTTAGGGGCTAGCATCAATCTAATGCCCCTAAGTATGATGAAGTGTATCGGTGATCTTGATCCACAGCAGACAAGGATGACTCTGGAATTAGCTGATAAATCAATCAAGAGACCTTATGGGATTGTAGAAGATGTGCTTGTAAAGGTTGACAAATTCTACTTCCCTGTGGATTTTGTGATCCTAGACATGGAAGAAGATGCTGATGTTCCTCTAATTCTTGGAAGACCATTTATGAAAACTGCTCGAGTACTGATTGATGTGGACAATGGAAAGTTAGCAGTGAGAGTACATGATGAGGAAGTAAATTTTGATGTCTTCAAGGCAATGAAACATCCTAACCCAAAGCAAGATTGTTTCAAAGTGGACGTCCTTGATGAAATTTATCTCTCCTTATCAAAAGGTATGATTATTTCTGACCCATTAAATAAGTTATTGACTAACTCGGTTGAATTTTTGAATGAAGAAGAGGAAAAACAGATTGAAAGATATCTTGAAGAATTTGATCAAGGGAAAGAAATTTCCTTTGAATCAAGAAAGATTGAAGAAATTCAAGAATCACCTACTGAAGAAATCCAGAAACCTGAATTAAAAGTGTTACCTTCCAATCTGAAATATATCTTTTTGAAAGAAGGTAATTTGAAACCAGTTATCATTAGTAATCTGTTGAGTGAAACAGAGGAAGAAAAACTGGTGGAAGTATTAAAGAGGAATCAAGAAGAAATTGGGTGGACACTTGAGGATTTGAAAGGTATAAGTCCATCATACTGCATGCATAAAATCTTGTTGGAAGATAATTTCAAACCTATCGCTCAACCTCAAAGACGCCTCAATCCAACTTTGAAAGAGGTAACCAAAAAGGAGGTTCTGAAATTGTTGAAAGCAGGTATTATCTATCCTATTTCTGATAGCACATAGGTAAGTCCTGTTCAAGTTGTTCCAAAAAAAGGTGGTATGACAGTAATTGTTAATGAAAAAAATGAACTAATTCCTACAAGAACTGTCACCAGTTGGAGAATGTGTATTGATTATAGAAAATTAAATCAAGCAACAAGAAAAGATCATTTTCCATTACCTTTTATGGATCAAATGCTTGAAAGATTATCTGGACAAGAATATTACTGCTTTCTCGATGGTTATTCTGGATATAATCAAATTGCTGTTGACCCTCTTGATCAGGAAAAAACTGCCTTTACATGTCCTTTTGGCATATTTGCTTACAGAAAAATGCCATTTGGATTATGTAATGCACCTGCTACTTTTCAAAGATGTATGTTTGCTATTTTTGCAGATTTAATTGAAAAGAGCATTGAAATTTTCATGGATGACTTCTCAGTTTTTGGAAATTCATTTGAAACATGTCTATCCAACCTGGACACCGTACTGAAGCAGTGTATTGAAACAAATTTAGTGCTTAATTGGGAGAAATGTCACTTCATGGTGAAAGAAGGAATTGTACTTGGTCATAAAATTTCTTCTAGAGGCATTGAAGTTGACCAAGCCAAAATAGAGGTAATTTCTAAACTCCCACCTCCTGTAAATGTAAAAGGTATTAGAAATTTTTTAGGACATGCTGGATTTTATAGAAGGTTTATTCAAGATTTTTCAAAAATTGCAAAACCCTTATCAAACCTTCTAAATAAAGATGTTGAATTCAAATTTGATGAAGCATGTCTTAAAGCTTTTAATTCCTTGAAAGAAAAATTGGTTACTGCTCCTGTAATTATTGCTCCTAATTGGAATCTACCCTTTGAACTTATGTGTGATGCAAGTGATTATGCTGTTGGAGCAGTTTTAGGTCAAAGATACGAGAAAGTTTTTAAAATCATACATTATGCTAGTAAAGTCTTGAATGAAAATCAAATAAATTATGCAACTACTGAAAAAGAATTACTAGCCATAGTATATGCTTTAGAAAAATTTCGATCTTACTTGATTGGCTCAAAAATAATCATTCTTACTGATCATGCTGCAATCAAGTATCTTTTAACTAAACCTGATTCAAAACCTCGGTTAATCAGATGGATTTTGCTCCTTCAAGAATATGATCTTGAAATCAAAGATAAAAAGGGTAGTAAAAATATGGTAGCTGACCATCTTTCTAGATTAGTGAATAATGAGGTTACTGTTAAAGAAAGAGAAATTTTGGAAGAATTCCCAGATGAAAAACTTTTCAAAATAACACAACGGCCATGGTTTGCTGACATGGCCAATTTCAAAGCAGCAGGAGTTCTTCCAAATGATTTGACTTGGCAACAAAGAAAAAATTTTTTAGAGATGCAAGATATTTTGTTTGGGATGACCCTCATTTATTCAAAATTGGAGCGGATAATTTGTTACGACGTTGTGTGCCTGACTGGGAAGTAAAAGATGTGTTGTGGCATTGTCATAAATCACCATACGGAGGACATTTTAATGATGAAAGAACATCTGCAAAAGTTCTCCAATTAGGTTTGTACTGGCCCTCTCTTTTTAAAGATGCTCACTTATTTGTTCAATCTTGTGATAACTGCCAAAGAACAGGTAATGTTGGAAGAAGGCAAGAAATGCCTCTCATAAATATACAAGAAGTTGAGGTATTTGATTGTTGGGGAATTGACTTCATGGGACCTTTTCCTAACTCATACTCAAATCAATACATTCTTTTGGCAGTAGATTATGTTTCAAAGTGGGTGGAAGCGATATCTACCCCCAATGTTGATACTAAAACTGTTGTGAATTTCTTGAAGAAAAATATTTTTTGCAGATTTGGGACACCAAGAACTTTAATCAGTGATGGTGGTTCACACTTTTGCAATAAAGTTCTTCAGAAAGTATTACAACATTATGGAGTAAAGAATAAGGTAGCCACAGCATATCATATCTGGAAGCAGAGATTTCAAATCGGGAAGTGAAAAGGATTCTGGAAAAAACTGTGTCATCTTCTAGAAAGGATTGGTCACAAAAACTTGATGATGCACTCTGGGCATACAGAACTGCATTTAAAACACCAATTGGTCTTTCTCCTTTTCAGATGGTTTATGGAAAATCATGTCACCTTCCAGTTGAAATGGAACATAAAGCGTATTGGGCTTTAAAATTCCTCAATTTTGATCAAAATGCAGCAGCAGATAAAAGAAAATTATAGCTACTTGAGTTAGAAGAAATGAGGAACAATGCCTATGAATCATCTAGATGCTACAAAAGTAAGGTGAAAGCTTACCATGATAAAAAGTTAAAGAAAAGACACTTCACACCAGGTCAGCAAGTTTTATTGTTCAATTCAAGATTAAAATTGTTTCCTGGAAAATTGAAATCAAAATGGTCAGGTCCGTTTTTGATTAAAGAAGTCAAACCATATGGAGCAGTGGAAATTGAAGATCCAACTTCCAAAAGAAGTTGGATGGTAAATGGCCAAAGGTTGAAATTATATTTGGGTGATGAAATTAACAAAATTACCACCAGTTATCTTTTAACTGACCCTTGAAATGCAGGAATGTCAGGCTGTAACACCCCTATTTTTATTTTTATATTAAAATTTTGAAGGAATTAAATTATGGTTCTTTAGAACTTTTTAATCTACGTATTATTTATGATTTTTTGGAATTTTTTGGAATTTTGGAATTTTTTTTAATAAAAATAATATTTTTTAAATAATTTTAAATTCATATAAGTGACTTAAATTAAAAATATTTATAAGAAAGTGAATTTAAATTATAAGAAAATTTTCTAAAATCCGTTTCAAGTAGACTTATCTAAAAATTATCGGTTTGAGAAAAATCTTGATTTTTTCCAATCGTTTAAAAATTAGAAACGTATCAATAAATTTTTATTAACAGAAAATTTTAGATTTTTAAAATTTCAGCTTTATATTACTTATTATAAAATTAGTGAGGACTGATATAATATCGCTAAATTTTAAAAAGGACTCATTTTGAATATTTAAAATATACCGAGTGAAAGGTTACTATTTGGCTTAATAATTCTGCCGACAGTTACTATGCAAAACACTGTGCATGTACGAAATTTTCAAAGAATGCATAGTAACCTGGAATAAAAAATTCAAAAATGCATAGTACTTTTATATTAAAATAATGGAATGCATAGTAAAATTTTTTCCTATAAATACCGAAGGATTTCTTCTTTAGAATTCACAATTTCAGATTAAGTTTTCTTAATACAGTAGTGCTAGTGAGATAGTGGTGGAAGTGAGAGAGAGAAGAAAAGTTTTTGGAGAGAAGGTTCTGCCAAAATCCTAAGGTAAGAATACTTCTCTTTTATATTTTTTTAGATTATTTTTATATCGTTTTTAGAAATCTGTTATTATACTGAAAATAATATTATTTTAAGTTACTATTCTGCATAGTAAACACTATTTCAATAGTAAATTACTATTTTAATAGTAAATTACTATTCAAATAGTAAATTACTATTTACTGTTACTATTTACCGTTACTATTCACGTTTTACTATTTACCGTTACTATTCACTATTCACTATTCACTATTCACTATTCACTATTCACTATTCAAAATTTACCATTTCTGTTTTAAGTAGTAATCTTAATCTTCGTCTTATGCTTATACTGAAATAAAATTGATATTAATATTTCTAGAAATCGGAGGCGCAAAGCAAATCTCTTTTTGGTAACGACTCAAGGTAAGGGGGAGTGAGATAAGAGTATAATATGAAAAGACATAAGAATAATGGGAGGAGTCCCCTACTCCTTTTAAATCTGATAATATTATTATTTTAAAATATTAACTTTTTAACTTAAAATTTATAATAAATTTTAAATTAAATATCCGGTTTAACTAACTCTAACATACCTATGCAAAGACTTGGACCATTATGACCTATATGGACTGGACAATACCTATGCAAGGACTTGGACCATTATGACCCATATGGACTGAACTATACCTATGCAAGGACTGGATTATATGGACTTACATATACCTATGCGAGGAATTGACCAAAAGGACTAAAATTGATTATATTAATAATCATTAAATTTTGTATTATGATATGTATTAATGATATTTAATTGATTTGATTATGATTGATTGATTGATGATATTTAGTTATGATTGATATTATTTGATTTTGATTGATGATATTGTAATGTGGAGTTTGAGCATATAGCGAGCATGACGGAAAGCTAAAATTCAGTAAGAATTTCTTACCTTACTCTTTAAATTTTATTATCTTTTATCTCTTCTTAGAAATTATTTTTAACTTTATTTTCAATATTTAGAATAAAAAAAAATTAGTATTTATTTTAGAAAGAAAATATTTTATGAGAATTTATTTAATTAAATCTTGAGTTAAAGAAAAAATATTGTAATTTTAAGTATTTTTGGTTAATAATTAATAAAACAAATTTTTTTTGAAAGAAAATTATTTTATTTTTTCTAACTTAATAACTAAATATATTTGAAAATAATTGAGATTCCTAAATTTGATTTTGTTAAGATTTAATTTGAGAAAGATTATGTAAAGTTTTATATAAGAAAGTTTTAGATATTTAAGGCTTAGAAACTCAAATTTCAGTGAGATTCAAAAACTGTACCAAATTTATTTCTGTGGGACAGAAATTCAGAGAATCGAGAAAATGTACAGTTTATTGAAATAATGTTGTAAACCTTTAAGGGATTTAATAATTGAGTTTCTAAAAGCCTTAACCAACTCAATACGCGAGTAGTTCATGCATCATGAATCATTAAAGTGAAATGAAATAATATTGTCTGGGGACGGATTATAGAAACCGAGGATACATTAGAGGAGGCTTAATTACGAGCCTTGGGATGAGAGGGTGTGAAAGGGTGCTTCAGGGGACCTGGGGTAGCTCCCTAGTGTCGGGTACTTTCACAATAAAAACTTTCTCAATCTGACTAGTCTCTAAGTGTTTCCACACCAGTTGAGCTGTTCATATTATTATTATCCGGACTTATGGAACAGTGTAAACTCCTGGTTGGCCCAGTGCAAATTAAAATTTAAGGGCCCACATATATAGGTAAGTTGTGATGAAGATATTGCATAACATTCATGCATTCATAATTGATTGTGTGTGTGATTGTGATTGATATTATTAAGTATTGGTTTGTGAAAACCCTTTGTTGCTTATGTCTTATTCGGAAATATTATATTCTGTTTCTCACTCCTTTCTCCGTGTTTTTGTTTCACATGTTTTAAATTGATGGTTCAGAGGGAAGGATCGAAGAATATCGGCAGTAAATATAGCACGTTCTAGAAAGGGAGCTCGGTATGAATACCGTGGTCCAATGACTAAATAATGTTAATAAGTAACTGCTTCTGGGCCATGGAGTTTCCTCTCTTTCTTATAATGTTTAATATTTATTTTCTTCGGATGAATGTACAAATACTTTATAAAGTTTTTAATAATATTTGTGAGGTATTTCAGAAATAATGTATATAATTTATTCCGATAGTTTCTTTTTAACAATCATATCTTTAGTAAAAAAAAAAAAATTACGAGTTTTTCTAGAATTTATTAAGGTGTAACAGAGGGTGTTACAAAGTGGTATCAGAGCAGTTAATCCAATAGGCCTGGGGAAAAGGTCTATCTTGCTTTGTCTGTAAACTCTGTATAGGTAGAATATCTGACTTGGTAGTAACTGTGATTGATGTGACAAATCTCAGTTACTGTGAAACAGGAAACTAATGGCTGGAAACGATCTTGCTGGAGTTGTAGAACGCTTAATCAATGCAATGGGAGCACGTGAAGGTCAAGGTAATGATGCCTTGAGAAGACTGGACCTATTCGAAAAGCGCAATCCACCTCGTTTCAAGGGAGGATATAACCCTGATGGAGCACAAATCTGGATTCGAGAGATAGAGAAGATCTTTCGAGCATTGCAATGTAATGAAGCTGATAAGGTAGTCTTCGCTACTTATGCCTTATCTGAGGATGCCGAACATTGGTGGGATAGCATGCGTAAACAATTCGAAGTCAACGACGTGGAGATCACTTGGGACTATTTCAAGGATATGTTTCTGGAAAAATACTTTCCAGCTGATGTTAAAGAGAAAAGACAATTCGAATTCCTGTCGCTGACCCAAGGAAATATGACCGTTGGAGAGTACGCATCCAGGTTTGAAGAGCTATCTCGTTTTCATTCTCATTATAATGATGCTACTAATGAAAGAGATCGGTGTGCAAAGTTTGTAAATGGACTGCGGCCAGAAATTAAGGAAGCTATACGAATGCAGGAAATCCGTGAATTTTCTGTATTGGTAAATCGCTGCAGGATCTTTGAAGAAGACCATAAGGATAGAATGACCAAAAGTCGTGAGCCCATTCACAAGGCGGGAGAAATAAGAAGTGGAGGACCTCACCATCACCAAAGAAGAGATTTCAGAAGGAATAAGCCTTACCAAGCACCATTTCGCCGGTTTGGAACAGCATCTGTTCCTAACAGACCCCAAGCTTCAACTGGAAGCTATTACCCAACATCTGCACCAAATTTTAAATGTTTTATCTGTGGAGGACCCCATTTGAAAAGGGATTGTCCTAAAAACACTTATGTTTGCTTTAAGTGTAACAAACCAGGTCATCACATCAAGGATTGCCCAGAGATGAAGAGAGAAAACCCTGAAGGTGCAAGTACAAGCATAAATACTCAAGGAGGCGCGCACAGTGCAGTCGGAAGGCCGAAAGCAAAAGGAAAGGTTTTTGCAATCACTGGAGAAGAAGCATCTCATGCTGATTCCATGGTAGAAGGTAAGTGTATCATTAATAAGATTTCTTTAACTGTTATGTATGACTCAGGTGCATCACATTCCTTTATTGCCAATGACTGTGTAGAAAAACTAAAATTACCTGTGATAGAACTTCCATTTGACTTATCTGTACATACTCCTGGAAACAATCCCATTGTCACTTCTAAAGCTTGTTGGAAATGCCCTATTGTCATAGATGGTAGGGACTTTAAGGCTAATCTTTTCTGTTTACCCCTTTCTGGCTTAGAAGTTATTATTGGGCTAGATTGGTTGTCTGACAATCATGTTCTAATAGATTGTCATAATAAAACCATAATGTTTAGAGAACCAGTGAATTTGAATCCTGAGGATTCGAGATTTCTAACCGCCAACCAAGTGAGTGCCTCTTTAAAAGGAGGGGCTCAAGGATTCATGCTATTGCTTTCAACGAAAGGAGAGCAAGAATCAAAAATCAAAAATCTGCCGGTTGTGTGTGAATTTCCTGACGTTTTTCCTGAAGATATCCCTGGTTTACCCCCAGAAAGAGATGTGGAATTTTCCATTGATCTAGTACCTGGAGTTGGACCCATTTCAATTGCACCATACCGAATGTCACCTCTAGAATTAGCAGAGTTGAAGAAACAACTTGAAGAGATGATAGAGAAGCAGTTTATACGACCCAGTGTATCCCCCTGGGGTGCACCAGTGTTGTTGGTTAAGAAGAAGGATGGTAGCATGAGGTTGTGTGTAGATTATCGACAACTGAACAAGGTGACGATCAAGAACAGATACCCTCTGCCAAGGATTGACGACTTGATGGATCAGCTGCGTGGTGCCACGGTGTTCTCCAAAATTGATTTGAGGTCTGGATACCATCAAATAAGGGTGAAGAAAGAAGATGTATCGAAAACTGCTTTTAGAACACGCTATGGCCATTACGAATATCTAGTAATGCCTTTTGGTGTAACTAATGCACCAGCCGTATTCATGGATTACATGAATAGGATTTTTCATCCATATCTAGATAAATTTGTAGTGGTGTTCATTGATGATATATTAGTGTACTCTAAAAGCAGAGAAGAACATGTTGAACACTTGAAGGTTGTGTTAGAAATCCTGAAAAAGAAACAACTGTATGCAAAGTTGTCGAAGTGTGAATTCTGGTTGGAAGAAGTAAACTTTTTAGGACATGTAATTAGTCAAGGAGGAATAGCTGTAGACCCTTCCAAGGTGGAAGCAGTTTTAAAATGGGAGAGACCAACCACGATCACTGAGATTAGAAGTTTCTTGGGCTTGGCTGGATACTATAGGAGATTCATTGAAGGCTTTTCAAAGCTAGGATACCCATTGACCAAGTTAACACGGAAAGGACAACCTTTTGTGTGGACGACACAATGTGAGAATAGTTTCCAAGAGCTGAAAGATCGACTTACTTCTGCGCCAGTGTTAGTACTCCCCGATCCACATCGAAGTTTTGAAGTTTACTGTGATGCGTCTAAACAAGGACTAGGAAGTGTACTCATGCAAGACAAGAAGGTTGTAGCCTATGCGTCACGTCAATTAAGGCAACATGAGATTAACTACCCTACCCATGACTTAGAGTTAGCCGCTGTAGTTTTTGCCTTAAAGATTTGGAGGCATTATCTATATGGTGCAACATTCGATGTGTTTAGCGATCATAAGAGTCTCAAGTATTTATTTGATCAAAAGGAGTTAAACATGAGGCAACGGAGATGGATGGAGTTCTTAAAGGACTACGACTTTGAGTTGCAATACCATCCTGGAAAAGCGAACGTAGTAGCTGATGCTTTAAGTCGAAAGTCTCTACATGCATCCACAATGATGATTAAAGAGTTGAAATTAATAGAGAACTTCAGAGATCTTAACCTAGCAGTAAAGGTTAATGCTAACAGCTACAGATTAGGAGCGTTGCAAGTTACAAGTGAATTCCTGAGACAAGTTTTAGAGGCTCAACGAGAGGATGAATTACTGCAAGAGAAGAAAGAACTCTTGAAACAAGGAAAAGAAGTCGAGTTCAATGTGGGAAACGACCAATTATTGAGATATAAGGATCGAGTGTGTATCCCTGACAAAGAGGAGTTGAGGAAAGCAATTCTAGAAGAAGGCCATAAAAGTTATATGAGCATTCATCCCGGAGCTACTAAAATGTATCAAGATTTGAAGAAGTTATTTTGGTGGCCTGGAATGAAGAAAGCGGTGGCAGAGTATGTGGCTGCATGTCTAATTTGCCAGAAGGTTAAAGTGGAACATCAAAAACCCCCTGGAATGCTACAATCAATGGAAATACCAGAATGGAAATGGGATAGCATTACCATGGATTTTGTGACTTCTTTACCCAAAACTCCATTAGGACATGATTCGATATGGGTAATAGTTGATAGACTAACAAAATCTGCCCACTTTATTCCCATCAACATTCGTTACTCTATGGAGAAGCTGGCAAAATTATACATCGAGGAGATTGTGAGATTGCATGGAATTCCTTCAAGTATCATTTCTGATCGGGACCCTCGTTTTACATCACAATTCTGGAAGAGCTTGCACAAGGCTTTGGGAACAAGACTGCGTCTGAGTTCAGCATATCATCCTCAGACGGATGGACAATCAGAAAGAACAATCCAATCTCTAGAGGACTTGTTACGAGCTTGTGTGTTAGAGCATAAAGGAAGTTGGAATCAATTCTTACCATATGTGGAGTTTACCTACAACAACAGTTTCCATGCTAGCATTGGCATGGCACCTTTTGAAGCATTATATGGAAGAAAATGTAGGACCCCGCTATGTTGGTTTGAGACTGGTGAAAACTTGATGCTAGGACCAGAGTTGGTACAACAAACCACGGATAAAATCAAAATAGTTCAGGAAAAGATGAAGGCAACACAGAGCAGGCAGAAAAGTTACTATGACAAAAGAAGAAAGCCGCTCGAATTTCAAGAAGGCGATCATGTATTCTTGAAAGTCACACCTATGACTGGGGTCGGTCGGGCAATGAAATCTCGAAAACTAACCCCTAGATTTATCGGTCCATACCAAATAATTCATAAAGTTAGTCCCCTTGCCTACCAAATAGCATTACCACCTTTTCTTTCTAATATCCATAATGTTTTTCATGTGTCAAACTTGCGAAAGTATATATCTGATCCTACACATGTTATTGAACCTGATGTCATACAAGTTAAAGATAATCTTACATATGATGCACCACCTGTTAGAATAAGTGACAGAAGAATAAAACAATTAAGAGACAAGACAATTCCGCTTGTAAAGGTTATTTGGAGTGAAACGAGAGGAGAAGATGCTACATGGGAACTAGAAACTGAGATGAAAGAGTCTCATCCTCATTTGTTTTACTGATTAATGTAAATTTCGAGGACGAAATTTTCTAAGGGGAGTAGAGTTGTAACACCCCTATTTTTATTTTTATATTAAAATTTTGAAGGAATTAAATTATGGTTCTTTAGAACTTTTTAATCTACGTATTATTTATGATTTTTTGGAATTTTTTGGAATTTTGGAATTTTTTTTAATAAAAATAATATTTTTTAAATAATTTTAAATTCATATAAGTGACTTAAATTAAAAATATTTATAAGAAAGTGAATTTAAATTATAAGAAAATTTTCTAAAATCCGTTTCAAGTAGACTTATCTAAAAATTATCGGTTTGAGAAAAATCTTGATTTTTTCCAATCGTTTAAAAATTAGAAACGTATCAATAAATTTTTATTAACAGAAAATTTTAGATTTTTAAAATTTCAGCTTTATATTACTTATTATAAAATTAGTGAGGACTGATATAATATCGCTAAATTTTAAAAAGGACTCATTTTGAATATTTAAAATATACCGAGTGAAAGGTTACTATTTGGCTTAATAATTCTGCCGACAGTTACTATGCAAAACACTGTGCATGTACGAAATTTTCAAAGAATGCATAGTAACCTGGAATAAAAAATTTAAAAATGCATAGTACTTTTATATTAAAATAATGGAATGCATAGTAAAATTTTTTCCTATAAATACCGAAGGATTTCTTCTTTAGAATTCACAATTTCAGATTAAGTTTTCTTAATACAGTAGTGCTAGTGAGATAGTGGTGGAAGTGAGAGAGAGAAGAAAAGTTTTTGGAGAGAAGGTTCTGCCAAAATCCTAAGGTAAGAATACTTCTCTTTTATATTTTTTTAGATTATTTTTATATCGTTTTTAGAAATCTGTTATTATACTGAAAATAATATTATTTTAAGTTACTATTCTGCATAGTAAACACTATTTCAATAGTAAATTACTATTTTAATAGTAAATTATTATTCAAATAGTAAATTACTATTTACTGTTACTATTTACCGTTACTATTCACGTTTTACTATTTACCGTTACTATTCACGATTCACTATTCACTATTCACTATTCACTATTCACTATTCACTATTCACTATTCAAAATTTACCATTTATGTTTTAAGTAGTAATCTTAATCTTCGTCTTATGCTTATACTGAAATAAAATTGATATTAATATTTCTAGAAATCGGAGGCGCAAAGCAAATCTCTTTTTGGTAACGACTCAAGGTAAGGGGGAGTGAGATAAGAGTATAATATGAAAAGACATAAGAATAATGGGAGGAGTCCCCTACTCCTTTTAAATCTGATAATATTATTATTTTAAAATATTAACTTTTTAACTTAAAATTTATAATAAATTTTAAATTAAATATCCGGTTTAACTAACTCTAACATACCTATGCAAAGACTTGGACCATTATGACCTATATGGACTGGACAATACCTATGCAAGGACTTGGACCATTATGACCCATATGGACTGAACTATACCTATGCAAGGACTGGATTATATGGACTTACATATACCTATGCGAGGAATTGACCAAAAGGACTAAAATTGATTATATTAATAATCATTAAATTTTGTATTATGATATGTATTAATGATATTTAATTGATTTGATTATGATTGATTGATTGATGATATTTAGTTATGATTGATATTATTTGATTTTGATTGATGATATTGTAATGTGGAGTTTGAGCATATAGCGAGCATGACGGAAAGCTAAAATTCAGTAAGAATTTCTTACCTTACTCTTTAAATTTTATTATCTTTTATCTCTTCTTAGAAATTATTTTTAACTTTATTTTCAATATTTAGAATAAAAAAAAATTAGTATTTATTTTAGAAAGAAAATATTTTATGAGAATTTATTTAATTAAATCTTGAGTTAAAGAAAAAATATTGTAATTTTAAGTATTTTTGGTTAATAATTAATAAAACAAATTTTTTTTGAAAGAAAATTATTTTATTTTTTCCAACTTAATAACTAAATATATTTGAAAATAATTGAGATTCCTAAATTTGATTTTGTTAAGATTTAATTTGAGAAAGATTATGTAAAGTTTTATATAAGAAAGTTTTAGATATTTAAGGCTTAGAAACTCAAATTTCAGTGAGATTCAAAAACTGTACCAAATTTATTTCTGTGGGACAGAAATTCAGAGAATCGAGAAAATGTACAGTTTATTGAAATAATGTTGTAAACCTTTAAGGGATTTAATAATTGAGTTTCTAAAAGCCTTAACCAACTCAATACGCGAGTAGTTCATGCATCATGAATCATTAAAGTGAAATGAAATAATATTGTCTGGGGACGGATTATAGAAACCGAGGATACATTAGAGGAGGCTTAATTACGAGCCTTGGGATGAGAGGGTGTGAAAGGGTGCTTCAGGGGACCTGGGGTAGCTCCCTAGTGTCGGGTACTTTCACAATAAAAACTTTCTCAATCTGACTAGTCTCTAAGTGTTTCCACACCAGTTGAGCTGTTCATATTATTATTATCCGGACTTATGGAACAGTGTAAACTCCTGGTTGGCCCAGTGCAAATTAAAATTTAAGGGCCCACATATATAGGTAAGTTGTGATGAAGATATTGCATAACATTCATGCATTCATAATTGATTGTGTGTGTGATTGTGATTGATATTATTAAGTATTGGTTTGTGAAAACCCTTTGTTGCTTATGTCTTATTCGGAAATATTATATTCTGTTTCTCACTCCTTTCTCCGTGTTTTTGTTTCACATGTTTTAAATTGATGGTTCAGAGGGAAGGATCGAAGAATATCGGCAGTAAATATAGCACGTTCTAGAAAGGGAGCTCGGTATGAATACCGTGGTCCAATGACTAAATAATGTTAATAAGTAACTGCTTCTGGGCCATGGAGTTTCCTCTCTTTCTTATAATGTTTAATATTTATTTTCTTCGGATGAATGTACAAATACTTTATAAAGTTTTTAATAATATTTGTGAGGTATTTCAGAAATAATGTATATAATTTATTCCGATAGTTTCTTTTTAACAATCATATCTTTAGTAAAAAAAAAAATTACGAGTTTTTCTAGAATTTATTAAGGTGTAACAGAGGGTGTTACACAGGCTGGAGACATTAAACCTAGCGCTCAATGGGAGGCAACCCATTCTTTTCTTGTTATTTATATTGTAAATTAAAAAAAATAAATAAATAAAAATAAAAATAAAAAAATTATATATATATAAATCAATTAAATTTTTGTTAGTAAGTTAGTTTATACACTTAGAGTTTTTACACAATGAAACTTAATTTTGTAAAATCAATTATCGATTTTTATATAACTTAGGAATTTTGATAAATTTAATTACAATAAGTTTATTAACCATCAAGCAAATTTCAATAACCCGGTGAGTTGAGAGATCTTTTTAAACACTTGAGGGTTTAATCGACATATTTTCAATTCGAATTGATTTTGCTTTAATCTCTGATTTGTGTTGTTGTACAGAGAATTCGGGAAAATGATCAAGGTGCATTTATTGGTGAAACGAAACCTTGGGCCAAACAGTTTACCTTGGTAAAAAGTCTTTTATCCCTTGCAAGCCAATTTGAGCCTAAAATAAAATTCTTTGGTACCCTTAAAACCTAATTTTGTTTTAACCATTCCCTATACTTGATTGATTAAAAGAGCAGTTGAAATACATGAAAAATATTTTGAGTGTTCTTACAAAAATGGGGAGTGAAAATAAGCAACTTGATTCTTTTCAAAAAAAAAAGAATATGGAAAAGTAAAATCAAAAATAGTGAAAAGAATCAAGTTGGGGGTATTTATTTTTCATCAATGAGAGTTTGGATCAAGAGAAAAGCCTAAAAATTATGAAAATGCTCTTTTATGATTTCAGGTTTTTGAATTCCAAGAAAAACCATTACTTCTTGAAAACCAAGCCTCATTACAACCCGTAAAAAGACCTTGTGATTTTCGAATTAACTCTGTATAAATAACCATTGATTAGATGACAAACAAAGTTAAATTCGTTTGATTTTATGATTGATTAAGTAAAACAGGTTACCAATTGCATAGAGATAAACACTTGTGAGGTAAGCCTGAAATTCTGTTTGGTTGTTAATAGAATATTGTAAACAATTTTATCATTAAACCTTTGTTATATTTGATATCAGTTTTTGATTATTACAAAATAGTTAAAATTGTGTAATTATTTTTTGTGGTAAATTTTCGGACTAACTTAAAAATTTGATTTCAAATTTTTATTTTCTTATTTTTCTTTCTTGCTCGAGGACGAGCAATGTCTCAAGTTGGGGGTATTTGTTAGTCCTCAAATTTTCAATAAAAGCTTAAATAAAAATTTCATAAAAATTAGTTTAATTTGTTAGAAAATTAGGATTTAAATTCAATAAATGGATGTTGTTGGAAATAATCTGCCCTTGATCAATTTTCTCTAGTTTTGTAGTGAAAAAGTTAAGAAATCAAGAGAAAATTACACTGGAGGAGCTGACGCGTAGCCTCACCCCACGCTTAGCATCAACAGCTATTTTTGATGCTGACGCTACGCATCACAGCCACGCGTAGCGTCAGTGCTGCGTGGTCTCCACCTCCACTTTGACCAACCACTCCACTTGGACCCAATAATGGGCACTCCACTCAGCCACAAGGACCACCCCACTCAGCACAAATGGCCAAAACACAGTGGAGACACGTCCAAGTGGCCAAGCATGATTGAATTTTATAATTTGTAGTGGTCATTATCAGCTGTTTAATGGAAGCTGAGTCATGGGCCTGACGCGTAGCGTCACAGGGACGCGTAGCGTCAGCACCCTTGCTCAACCCTATAAATAGGGCCATCCAACACCATTCAACATATCCCATACACAGCATTTCATTCTCTTCTCTTCTCTCTTGTGCTCGACTTTGAGTACTTCTTTTGTGAGTTGTAGTTCTAGAATAGTTTTCTAGATACTTGAGTGTGTTTCGGTGTATTGTGATCGTTGTATCATGAAGTTTCCATCGTCTTCGTAATGTCAAACTCTGTAAGTATTGTTTTTACTTTTACCATGTGTAACTAATTTGTTTATGTTGGAATTGGTGAACTAATCTATTGAGTATAATGTTGTGAATTCGACCTCTGCATGTTTATGATTCAAGTCCATGTTAGTATCTCAACCTTTTATTAATATGAACGTCAAACGGGAGAATGATTTTCATGTGTATCAAAACTGGTTTTATTAGTGTAAATGTCAAATGGGAGAATGATTATTTATGCCGTATTGAAACTTGTTTTGACAAAAGTAAAAAGTTGGAATACCCTTGGTATCTCAATTCTATAGGGGTTGTTAACCATTGTTGCCATAAGGCCAGGTCTTAATGCAAGTTTTTACTGAGAAAGCTCACGAGGGATCAGACTTTACGGTGAATTCTTAGAATTTATATCACGAGGGATCGGTTATAATGATTTTAAGCTGCAATGACATGAAACTTGATGATTAAATATGCATGTCTTGAGTTCCTCATTGTTATTCTAGATTAGGGATCCAATTTCCAACATAATTTGTTTATCTGTGTTTATCTCAAGTATCTTACCTATTCTAGATTACAACTCGTCTTTTTAGATAGATTTTATTTTCTTTTATCTTATGAATCTCTCAATCATGCTATCTTGTGAATATTGTATAAACTGTATATAAATTATTCTTTTGTTTATAATTTCCTTCACATTTACCATAGTAAATAGAAAATTACTGTTGTTATTGGACTTTCAATCCCAGTGGAACGATATCTAAATTTTGAAAACTACAAACGATTGGTGCGCTTGCCAATTAACAAACCCGGTGGTGGAAACGAACCGTTGAGGCGCCGTCGCCGGGTTAACACCCACTTGCACCCAACGATTCATTTCCTACGTTCAATTATAAATAGCACTATGAAAAACACATGCAAGGTTACGTTGTTCTAACTCACCTCTTTACCGTTGCATTGCTTGAGTATTCACTGAGTTCATACACTCTTCTAACTTGAGCGTCGAAGAATCTTCGCAGGTGGCACCACCTTTCGCCCCCTACAACGCGAAACACTGGTGTGAAGGATCTCCAGGACTGCAAGACCGGTTTCTCCCACTGAGAGGCCGGATAACAATACCAGATACCCTCTGTACCGGTGTATAAAACCCTAAAACACCTGTATTCTTGTGGCTGGTCCAACACCGGATCCAAGACCCCGGTCAAGACCAGTTCAGTTAGCATCAGTTACATTGTAAGCGGTCCAAGGTAAAGACTTTTTCCCTATGTACAATTTTAGGGATGTTACACCACCTCAAGTGGTATCAAAGCTTGAATTCCAATATGTATAATTTTCAAAAACTAGTTTGATCCATTTGGAATTTTAACATTTTGAGTTTATATCCTAGTTCTACATTCTTTTTTTCACCTAAATCCATTCTTAATTTATGATTTGGTGCACTTTCATTCTTAGTGTGAAAATTAAGGTTTATAGATTAAATTTTTCAATTTTTTGATCATACGTTTTTATGTTTCCAATATGTTTCTATGTTCCATCTAAGAGTTTTAATGGGCTTGCATTCATCAATTTGTCTTAATATGTTAAATTTGAATTTTCATTTTTAGTTTTGGTATGACTTGTTCTTGATGTTCAACCCAAAATTCTAGCTTGATTCTTGTGCTTTTAAGTTGTTAGATGATTAGGTCTTGCTTTCTTATCAATTTCGCATCATAGCCCTAATAAAATTGTGCCAGCTCTCCTCAAATTCATGATTTATGCGGTGTTGAAATTTTCTGAAAAAACTTAATGTTATTCATCCATGTTTATATTTCAATCTTGTTGGTTGTTGTTTACATTGATTTGTTGTTAGGAATCGATTTCTCTTTATTTATAGTCATTGGTTTCCCATTGACTTGGGGGCCATTATATGAACTTAGAGGTGTCACTTGAGCTTTAAATATTCATACCTTATTTTTGGTGTTCTTCATCACCTTTAAGTGAAGAAGATACCAAAGCTTGATTTAATTCATCAAAATTTTGTAAGGTGTTTTTCCATCACTCATCTAAAAGCTAATAAGATTAGTATCCAACTGTTTCAAAGAACTATTGCTTAATTCCATTTGGATTGAGCATTATAGCCTTAGGATCCAAGAAACTTTTACTCGACTTTACAAGATTAAGGCTTTAAAATTATTTTTTACTTAAAAATTGATATTTAAGGTTTCTTTAAGAAGTAAAAGCTGTAGCCAAAAGGAAAATAAAAAATATTCCAAAAATACTAAAATATAGAAAAATTTATAATAGTAGGTTAACTTCCTAGAAATTCTGACCATTGACATTTGTGTAATTTCAATTCAACCCTGGGGTAAACGTGATTTTCCAATGTAGTATTAAAAAGAGAAAAGAAGAAATGCAGTGCATGTGAAATTACCATTTTACTTATATTACAAGTTTCTTGTATTTTGCCTTAATTTTCAAAGTGATCTCTTCTACATTTAATATCATCTCTCCAGTGGCTCTAGGACTTTGTTTTGACTGCTTACTTCTTATGTATCTTATTTCTAGTTTGTCATTGTTGTTTCTATTTTGTCACATCTTGTGGTGTCCTTTTTTAGTTTATCTACTTAGTTTTTTAGTTTTGTCATAGAGTATTTCACCTTTCTTAGCTTCTAGATAGGCATACGATTTCTCATCACATGGTAGTATATTAGAGGATGCTTAAAAGTGATTTGTGATTTTTCTTGTGGGGATTTCCTTTTGAGATCTCTAGATTGGTAAAATGCAAGAGAAATCATTATAAAGGATACATACTTGAAAGTTATACACAAGTGATTCTTTGAGTGATATACATGTGAGATTGTGTGGTGAAGTCCTTTGGCATATTCATTATTTTATTGTAAATTTGGTGTTTCTCTTGTATTTATTTTCTCCTCGTAATCTGAAGACACAATATAGGCTTTATTTTTCATTTGTAGTGACTTATAGTAGGTTTCATTACTTTAGGACATTGAACTTTTGGAGCTTTAGAAATTACCTAGGTTTCTTTATATTTCTCTTTTCATTTATATTCAATTTTAGAGTAAAATTTCATTCCTTCTTCTCACCTTATCCTTCTTCTTATGTTTTGTTCATAGTTTCTTTAGCTTTATGACTTGTACATCTTGATTCTTCTTACTTAGTGTAGTTGTGGCATTTTGTTTCTTCTTAGACACTAAGGAGGGAATAAGATTAAGGAGAGACAAGAGAGGTCCCATAAGGGAATTCATAGAAAAGTAAAGAAGTTGTTTCAAGAAATTATAAAGTTTGACTAAGAGGAAAGAGAAAATTAAGAGCTTAAGGGAAAAGGAAAAGGTAGAGAAATAATACAAAGAAAACATGAGGAAGTCATGAAAGGAATATGGCAACAATATGAAAAGGTATATAAAAAGTATGAGAAAGAAATATGAGGGGAAAAAAAGAAAAGAAAAGATAAAGAAAAAAGTGAAAGCAAGGAAAATGAGGTTGATGATAATGCTTTGTCTTTGGATAATAATGATTGTGTGCATGATTCTAACCTAACTAATCACTCATCTCTTCCTATTTCTAGTTCTTCTCTTTTGCTAAGTTATGAAGTTAAGACTCCTCAAGAAGACCATAAGGTGGTGAAAGTCTTTGGAGAAGTGTGTTTGAAGATGGTAAAGAAGCCTCCTCCAAATTCTCACATTAATTGTGGAATAAATTGACCACTAATTATCCATAGTCAAACTAGGATTTTTTGTAGTGTGTTTGTATTGTATATTGAGTCATATAGAGTAGGAACTGTCTTGTATTCTTTTGAGATGGCATTTCTCAGAGTGATCTCTTATGTTGTAGTTCTTGCTTTTTGAGAGTTTAGGATGTTATATGACTTATTTAGTTTCTATTCATCTTTGTAATACTTTTAGTATAAAAGCTACTTTTGATTATTTGAATGATGAACTTTCTAGTATGCTTTTTTAGTAAGGATGTCATATGTATGCCTAGAGACTTATATTTGCATGATGGATCGTATTGGTTGCTTACTTCTTTGATGCATAACATAGAACATATATCTCTTAGTTTGAACATTCTAACACATTATGATCCTACTAGAAAAATTCATTCTTTGGCATCTCATAACACGTCTTTACTATTAAGAGGTCTCATGGTACATAAACCACATACTTTTTATTATGAATTCTTTTAGAGACTTCTTATCTTATTTAAAAGTACTTTTCTTGGCTCATGGTTTTTCTTATGCATTCTTATGGGATTACCTTATTGTATTTTTTTTATGATTATTTACATGCCTCTTATGTAAGTACTTATATTGAATTATTGGCTTTAACAGGTAAGTATTCAATCCAAGAGGATTCTTTATTTAAACTTTGATTTCTTAATTTTCTTCTTAATTATTTGGAAGACTTGTGATTATCCCTTGGATTCTTTGTCTTTTAGATTTGAGGATATTTGAGGATAAATCCTCTTCAACAAAGGGAGGTATGATGAGAACCTCAAGAGGGAAAAAGGATCTCGAAGAGTTCAAGAGAATTGAGGATGCATAAGGCCAGGCCCATTAGAGGGGAGCATTAGATTCTCAGGCATCACTTTGTGTTGTGCTTTTATTAGATTTGAATTCAGGCTTGTATCGTACATTTATACTAGGTCTAGCCCATATTATTTCAAATTAGCATTTTGGTCCATTAGATCTTAGGACCGAGTTCATAGGGCTTTTAGGATGTTTAATTTGTATTAGTTTTAGTTTGGACATGATTGAGCTTCTTTAGTTGTTTTAGGCTTAGATTAACTTCTCTTAGAAGCTTACATATAGTTAATTTCTATTAGAAACTTAGTTTCCTATAGATAGACTTAGATTAGAACATTGTAATAATTTTGTTTATTTTGGAATTTGAATAAAACTAATGAGTTTTAGATTCTTACTATGGTTCTTCAAGAACACCTAAAACTTAAGACTTTTATTATGAATTCTTCCATGTGGCATGTTGAATCTCGACTTATCTCAAGCCTTTAAGTGATGCCCTATCCTCTAAATAATCTTTTAATCTTTCCATTTTACTATTTATGCATCTTTAACTTGAGAGCAAACCTTATAAAATCAAAAGTGTAAGATTCAGTTTTGTATGTTCTTGAGAGATTGATTAGTTTGTTAATGGATCTATTGAATTAGATCAAGGAGTTGCAAGAAGGGTTAAATTATGACACTTACAAATTTTAGCTTTCATTGCAACATAAATATACTTTACTACCTTAAGTTTTTTAAAACTTAGATAAGATTAGCAGCAAGGTTTTGAATATGTACAAAAATTATTTTGAGTATTCTGAAAAAAGGTGTCTCTATTTCTAAAAAGATTCAATTGTTCAGAAATAGATTCTAAAAACTAAGGTTTTCTTTAGAAACGAGTTTTCTTACTTCTAAACAAAGTCTCATTTTTATATAAAAAAATACATTTTGAATAAAAATACCTTTAATTTTCATAAGGTTTATAACTTTATAAATATTTTGCAACCTCTTAAATTACCGCATGTAGTTTTTAAAGAACTTGACAAGCTGAAATTAAAAGATAAGGAAATAAATATTCACACATAGAGATTTATATTGCTTCACCTCTCAACAAGACTTGAAACTACGTCTAGTACCTATCTTTATAGGATTTCTTTCACTGTTCAACCTTGAATACGAGTATGTTTTTTTTCTTGCCAAGCCTTTTTAGGCTCTCACATGAGTTCTATTTTCCAAAGTCTCCCTAGGCTCAACACATAACCTTGCACCTACAAGTTGCATATACTTATAAGCTAATTCACCTAACTAGCAAGTAAGCAACCATTTTTAGGTGGAATATGATTTGAAAAAGCGGTTTTGAGCTTTTATAGTCTTAGAATGAAAATAAAGTATACTAAAAAAACTAAACTCTAATCTCACATAGTTAAGACCTTCAATTGTTTAAGAGTCATACTTTTACTCAGAGAGCAATTAACAAGTTCCTAGGATAGAAACTTGGATATACAGTGTTTGGACTCTCTCTACAATGTGTGAGAAAAATAGTATAAGTTTTCAAGCTCTAGTTTGCTTAAGGTGATGATTCACTCTTGAATTGATTTGTCTGTCTTTGTGTGTCTTTTCAGTTATGTTTAACCTATGTACTTATAAATAAATTCTAGAAAAAATAATCATTAGAAGCTTGTCCTTTTTCTAGGTAAAAAAATAATGACTTGAATCTTCAAATACAAAACCCTAATATGGTTCTAAAGGATTCAAAAATAAAAACCCTAATTTTATTTCTAGAGGGTTCAAAAATAGAAACTTTAATTCTATTTCTAGAGAGGTTCAGAAATAAAAACTTTAATTGTGTCTGGAGGAGTTCAGAAATAAAAACCTAGTTTTGTGAGGGATTAAGAAATAGAAATTCTAATCTTGGAAAACTTTTACATTTTCAATGTAGACTTGGTTTCCTTTCTTTGATTGATTATGATCTTTTTCTTAATTTGATTTTGATCTTGAGGTGCATAGAGCTTGCTAAGATTGATTTGTTTCATAAGTTTGAACACCTTTTAAGGTTTATGTTTTGATATGCTTCAAAAACAAAGTTTTTTTAAAAAAATTAACTTAATTTATGCCAAATATTTGTAAATTCACTCTTAAGTAAATGTCTTCAAGTTGTCTTCATCTTTAATCATGTACCGATTCTTTACTTACTATGATTCTTCAAGTATTAGGTCATTTTGACCAAAGTCTTCAATTCTTTAGAAGCGAAAGATAGATTCAATTTTGATTTAATTTTTTGAAAAACTCCTTTTGAAGCCTTCTTTAATATGTCATTAAAATTTTGTGATGATATGAGAGCTTTTGGTGTAGGATATTGTTTTCTTGGTTAATGGGTTATCCTTTAGAAACATGATTTCAAGAACTTTCTTTGCTTGATAATTTGTTTGTTTCTTTGATTATGACCTATGATATTTCGCTTAAAGAAGCACTTTGAGTTTATCTTCTTTTATATGAGCATTTCGAATTCATTAGGAATATCTCATAGTTCTTCATTTAGTTTTTTTACTATTTCTATTTTACACTCAAAGAAACTTATTAGATCACTTCAAAATCAAATGTCTTAAATTAATTTTAAAAGTAAAGTATCATCAAATTTTTTTATCATAGGGTATAAGAGATTTAGACTCAATATTTATGATATTATCTCCTTAAAAACAATCATTCATTGAAGAAATTCACGAGGAATGAAGACATTCATATATCAATTGTCATCTTACCCTCACCATTACCATAAACACTAAACCATATTATTTTGGTCACTACCACAACTATTATTAGTGTCATTATACAATTGTGCTTATTTATAAGTAAAATATTTGTAATTAAAATCATAAAATATTTGCGATCAAAATTATAAAAATTTTAATACAAACTTTTAAAATTTAAAGTCATAAAAACTAGAAAATAAAATTAAAAATTAAAAATAAATTTTATTTGTTATTTTTAGCATTTAAACTAAATACGAAAAACCATCAAGAATCCGTAAGTTTTACTCTTTTTTTTTTGTTTAGGTAAGATTTAGGGACCGATAAAATGATTTGCCAATGCGTCATGATTCGTAAGTTTTACTTTTGAACAAACACACTAATTTTGTTTCAACCTTAAATATTTACCAAGATGAAAGTGAGAAAGAAAATTAGGAAGGAAAGGTTACACAAACACAACACAAAGTATTGTTTGTGATGGTGTAAGGCGATATTGGCACGTGAAACGGTACAACACGTGAAGTGGAATCTTATATCGTGCTGATTAGTTTCGAGTGGTTGATGATTTGACCACCATCTCCTCTACGATGCTTCACTCACTGCTGCTACTCCTCTTCTTCTCCTTCCCCTTCTCTTCAATTTCATCTCAACAATACCATGCACACGACCCTTCTATCACAGCCACCATGGAGGCCTTCTCTGGCTACTCAATCCACGAACCTCACTCTTTCCAACCCACTTCACTCTCCGTAGATGCTCACACTCTACAGAACCAGATTGACGAGCTTTCATCATTTTCTGACTCACCTGCTCCATCAGTAACCAGGGTCTTGTACACTGAAAAGGATGTTCTAGCTCGCAGGTATGTGGGAATCAATAATTCACTTTTTTTTTCTTTTTAATTTTAGTACGATGATGACTAGGATGATGAATTAAAATACAGGATATTTCGTTCTGTTGATGTTTTCCACTTGTAATTATTAATTAATTAATTCTTCTTAATCCAAAATATTTAGGGGCTATTTGGTTCAGTTGAGGTTACCAAAATGGGGTTATTTAAAAACAAATTTTTTATTCTGTCGGAAATGGGGTTAGAAGGTGTGTCGAATAAGGTACACGATCAACTATGACCAGTGAATTATGTTGTTAGTCAAGCTCCATTTCCATTTCCTTAGCTTAACTGGATTACCAAAGAGTGACTAACTTGCGGTGGAAATAGCGTTAATATGACATGATGTTATCTTTTCTGTCCCTTTTGTTTTATATAGCAAAGTATCATTTAACGGCTGCATGTATGCATGTTAGAATCAGACAATTAGTAAAGGCTAAATAGAAAAGAAAATGCTGTGCAGATATCTCTTAAAGAAACTAAAGTATAAACGAGAGAGTGCAGTTGTGTAGGACTGTAAAATTAGTTGTGGTTCTGTGCCGAAGAGCAGTGTTGTTGATGTAACACTGTATAGATGCAAAGGTGAATTTGATGGTGCGCAAAGAAGGTGCAAGCTTTGCCTCACTTTTCCCCTCCTTTCTAACTTGTGTATGTATAATTGTATATTCAGTCTGATACACATTCATGTGTGCTTGATCATAGTCTATAGACCTTAATCCTGTCTTTCATCTGCAGGTACGTAAAAAACCTGATGGAACTTGCTGGGTTATCTGTGAGAGAGGATGCTGTGGGTAACATATTTGGTCGTTGGTGAGTGTTTGTTTATCAAAAGCCTTCCAAATGAAAGATCATCCAATATTTACTTTGATTCTCTCTCTCTCTCATCTAGATTCCCATCAATTTATCATTTACTGGCTCTTCGAGCTCAAATTAGCATCATAATCTTCCCTAGCTTAGTTGCAGTTTGCCTGTAATTTACTTACTACACTCAATGGCTTTATATTTGTTTGCTTTATGCAGGGATGGCCTTGAACCTGAGCTTGCTGCAGTTGCAACAGGTTCACACATTGATGCTATACCTTACTCTGGAAAATATGATGGAGTTGTTGGTGTTTTAGGTGCCATTGAAGCCATCAGAGTCCTGAAGAGGTTTTTGACTTTTCTTGTTATTGCTAGGATTAATTGAATGTGCACAATACAAAAATTTTTAGTTGCTGTCTATCTTCTGATATTTAGTGTGAAAGCTTGGAAGTTTCAGCACCATGAATTCCTCATGTATTTCTGCTATCCTGAATCAATTCCTCACTAGTTATTTCAAATAAAGAATTTGGGATATAACTATAGCAGCCTTAGAGACAGTGAATCAAGACGTAGCTTACTTATAATAATTTATTAAAATCTATATAACCCCAGTGGCAGAATTTCTCAAGTTTGATGATTTGATGTTTGACTTGAACAGTATGAATGAAATTTTCTGTTGTTGTTGACTTGATGGTTAACCTGCACATTATAAGTCTAAACCAATTTACAAAGAACACAATTAGGTATGTGTTTGTTATGCCCAGGAAAATAATGCGGTATCAATTTATACAACTATATAAATGAGATGTTCCACTGGTAACTGACTCCTTGTAATTACTTGTATGTGTATGAAAGATCCAAACTCCCAAAGATGTTGATTTACAGCATGCAGTCATTATCCTCTTCTGTAAGGAGTAGTAATGTTTGTGATATTAATTGAAACCTTCACAGGTCTGGTTTTAAACCTAGAAGGCCTTTGGAAGTTATATCATTCACATCAGAAGAACCGACACGCTTCGAAATAGGTTGCTTGGGAAGGTAAGGAATGGTATATACACATAGTCTGAGAATAGGCTGCTACTTGCAGCAATTTTTGTTAAGAAATCATTAATTTACTTTTATCTTCTCAACTTATGCTATCTTACTATTTCTAACAAACTAAGTTTCATCCCATATTATACTTTTAACTTTCATGAGGTTTTTACTTTTGTGCAGCCGCTTATTGTCTGGGAGTGAGAATCTTGCCAATGCTCTAAAGACAACAACTGATAGCCAAAACGTATCCTTCTTAGATGCTGCAAGATCTGCTGGGTATGCGAAAAATGAAAATGACTTTTCCAGTGTATTTTTAAAGAACGGAACATACTCTGCTTTTATTGAACTGCACATCGAACAAGGACCTATTCTGGAAGATGAAGGTACACATGTTTGGGCTATCATAATATTTTCGTTAGCCATAACTTCAGTAATCAGATGTAATCTCTTTCATGACACAGGTATATCTATAGGCATAGTTACTGCCATTGCAGCTCCAGCAAGTCTAAAGGTTGAGTTTGAAGGCAATGGTGGACATGCAGGCGCTGTCCTTATGCCTAACAGGTGGAAGCCATCTTAAAACAGATATTCTCTTCTTTTCTGGCATTACACCCTTATCCATCTGTATTGTTGCATTAACTTCAAATCCGACACCCAAATAGTCTTTTTTCAACAGTTTCAGATCTTTGTTTTTCTTTTAGATGCTATTCAAGATCTTTCTGTGATTTTGACTGAAAGAATAGTGGGATATTATCTTTGAATCCCATTATGTTTTCTAGTCCACTACTTTGTTCCCATTTAAAATTGAAATTTCATAATCATTGAATCCAACTGCTAAATGTAATTTATAAATCATTTGGAGCAGAAATGATGCTGGTCTGGCAGCCTCTGAATTAGCCCTAGCCGTTGAGAGACATGTGTTGGAATCTGGGTCTATTGATACTGTTGGCACTGTTGGTAAGTTATCATTAAAGTACCTCAATGAATCTATAACTTTTATTTAAACTCAGTTCTTTTATTTTACAAGGTATCTTGGAACTGCACCCGGGAGCAATCAACAGCATCCCTAGCAAATCTCACATAGAAATTGGTATGTGTTTACTGGATGATACCTGGCATCCTTACAATGTTTAATAACAGGTTTTGGCATGCAGTAGGTGTTTCTTTATGTTCATTACACAGGATTGTTTAATTTTTCTTTCTCTCTTATCTATGGATAATTCTAGTTACTAATAAATTATATTTGTTTGTATAAATATTTACTTTGTAAATTGTTATTATTTTGTATTATTACAAGACACAAGAGACATTGATGAGGCAAGAAGAAATAAAGTTGTTGAGAAAATCCACCAATCAGCAATTCAAATAACCAAAACCCGAGGTGTCAAGCTCTCTGAGTTTCATGTCATAAATCAGGATCCACCAGCCCTTTCTGATGAAGCAGTCATCAAGGCGGTAGAAACTGCAACAAGAGAATTAAACTTAAGTAGCAAGTTTATGATTAGCAGAGCATATCACGATTCATTGTTTATGGCCAGGTAATGCTGGAGAGAGAGAGTGAGGGACGCATGGTTTTAAATAAACAATTTCCTTGTGATACTCCAAAGAATCCACTCTTAAATTTTTAAATGCCTAAATGAGATTAGGATAAGATCTAAGCTAGAAAAATGTTCATTTAAAATTTAAATAAAGATTTTGTAGATCGCATGGACTGGGGATAATACAGTATTGGAATTCATTTGATTTGTTTCTGTTTATTCAAATACTTAACCTCAACCAAAAAAGGAAAAAGCTATGGGTACTAAGGAGGAACTAGGAAGAAAGTATTGTTTTTAAGCATGCTACTAAATGGGTTTAGGAAGAAAGTATCCTTTTGCCCCAACCAAAATTGACACTTACCATGCATTGGTTTACTCTTTTTTGAATATGCTACTCATATGCCTTATGTAACTGCAGGTTGTTTCCAATGGGCATGATTTTCATTCCATGCTACAAAGGTATTCCCATTTTTTCTCTGGGGCCATGCTCTCTAATCTGAGCCCACTTTCAGAATTGTTTGTGTAATCAACAACCAAAAGAAGGGTAACATAATGCTGTTATTAGTATTACCCCTTCTATAATTTATCTAAAGCACCAACAGTGAGTGAATAGTAGAGCTCCCTAATCTTGTGTAAATAGGCATCCAGTGAATGGACCTAGATTTAAGAAACATTACATAATTTTGTCATGTTGAATTAGTTATGACAAAAAACTCAGCATTGGGTGCCTGTCCTACCCCACCCTAACATTGACAGGAAAAACCAGATTTGACTAGGTTTGGGGTTGGGTTTTCCCAAACATGTAAATGGAGGATTGGTGTAGCTTTGAGGGTATAGATACCTGCCTTCAAGTCAAAGCCAACCCTGCCTTGGTAACAGTTAAATTATACACCAAAATATGGCCTTCACTACCAAGTAAAGTTGGCTACATGGATTATACAGTATCATTAAACTTAGTTTAGAACCAAATTCTCAAGGATATTATTTACCATGAGGGTATCAAGAATTACACTGGCCCGCCCATTATGTTATATATTCACATGCATGTGGAAGTTCTTTCCAGTTCCCAGTCTAATCAAGCTAGCAAAATTATATCCTTATTTCCTATAACAGCTTTATAAAGAAAAGGATATACCAATATTCTTGTTCTTGTTCTTGCAGGGTATAGCCATAAGCCTGAAGAATTTGCCACCATTCAAGATATGTCAAATGGTGTAAAAGTATTGGCACTCACCCTAGCCAAATTGTCCAGTCAGTAATATATTCTGGAGCCAGTTTGTGTGGACTCTCATTGTAGAACGAGGACATGTAATTTACTTTTCTTACAGCTTAATGATTAAATAATTTTAAATTTTAGATGGACCCCATATGTCTATCAGAATCAGAGGTTGAAACCTCCAATATTTGAAGAGTCTATAGTCAGAATTTGAATAGCTTTTACAAGAGGAACGTATATACCTCAACCAGAAGTGCCTATCAGCCTATGAAGGGAGTCACAGCAGTGAGTTTTACTTCACCAGACTGCACAAATGACAAAGGAACTACTGGTATAGTAGAATCCAGTATCATATATACATCAACCAGAAGTGCGTTTTTATATCTTATTAGTTGGACCACTGTGTAAGGAGAGAAAAGACATCTTACTTTTCTCAATTGTCCCCACATTGCGTTTCAAAATTCCATCAATGGTTATAATATTTCAAATTAAGGGTAGTTATCAACCGGTTCAGTTTATTTCAATCGCTCGGCCGATCAAAACACTGAATCAAACTAATTATTGAACAAACTGAAAATCGAAAAAACTATAATTTTTTAGGTGGTTTGGATTTGGTTTTAGATAAATTTATGTTAATTTTGTTATTCTATTCTTAAATAATTTCTTCTATAATACATTGTTTTGTATCAATAAAATATTACAAAGAATATCAAATGGTTGTTTAAATAAAATTATATGATATTATTACCAACGTAAACAATCTAAAAAAGTATTAATATTTTATAATATATCGTAAATATCAACTTAAACATTATATACGATAATATTTTAAATTTATAAATTTTTATACTTTAGTTTATGAAATTGAATTTGTTTGAAATAAAAAATAAAAACATTATATTATATATTTAAATATTAAATAACATGTCTGAAAGAAATTAATTTTCATCGGACCCATAGTTGTTTTCTTTTATCTTTCAAACTAAAAAAAGAAGGAAAACTTACATACATTGAGTTGCTTAGCTATCTTCTTGCCATGTCTATTGCTTGAGCTACATAAGAGATCCAAGAGAATACAACAGCTGAATCTTAACTCTCAAATCATAACATGTCTTATGCTCAATGTGACCTATTTGACTTATAAATAACTGTTTTTTTAACTGTAGCCTTCATATTATTAACGGTTATTTGACATGTATGTTTAGCACTTAATGCTTGACCAAGAAAATGTTTAGAGCTTAATGATGCTTAAGTATAATAATATGGCTTATATCAAAATACAATACGGTAAAGCCATTTGAACTCTTAAATTACTTCTCTGATACTTATGTTGAAATGTGATACTTATGCTGAAATGTAAATGTACCCATTTTATTTCAATGTGCTAAAATTGTTGCAAGACAAAAATATGAAAGGATAGGATCAGTCACCCTAGTGTTCCAACTAAAATTGGTTGCTTTTTTTGGTTTCAATCGTTTTCTAACTCATATTGTAGATAGATGAACAGTACTTTTTAATATTTAAATAAATTAAAGAAGTCACTATCGATGAACAGTGAAAATATTATTAAAAATGGACTAGTGATTGACTTGATTAGTTCAGTTTACATTAAAATATTAATAAATTATCATATACTGATATATATAATTTAACATATATATTTTTTATAGTTTCTTTTAAATAAACCATAAAATATTAAGTCAGACTAGAATATATTATAGGTTTAGAATCAAATGATCATATAACTTTTAATCAATTAACAAGTTACATAAAATGGCTTAGAATTGTGACAGTTATAATTTTTTACGTCAGTTAATAAATTATAAAGAAACATATTTTAAGTTGAAAATTATAGTCTTGAAAATATAAATTTTAAGTAGTTAACAAATCATATAGATACATATTAAAGATTTAAAATCACATCACAACGCCACATATATAATTTTTAATTAGTTTAGAAATCATTACCTTATGAGTATTGATTGAAACAAAATAAAGGTGTCTTTTAGAAAAAGTAGATTTTTTTAAAAAGGAAAATTTTAAATCAGTGTTATTTTAAACCTTCTGAAATATGGGAAAAAAATGTGTATATCTCCCACTAATTTTTCTCGATACACCCCTATTTTTACCATGCTGCCCGATAGTGTTTTGCTAAATTTGCTATGCCCTTAATGAAAAGCAATGCTAACCACACAATTGACTGGGACAGAACACGGTGCACACATCTTGTCAAACCCTCTTTGTTACTTTTCAAAAATAGGAAATTTTTCAAAATTCTAAACGGATGAATGCATTAGACATAATAAGTTGCCAATGAATTATTACTAAAGACAAAATTCTAGAACCCTACTAAAACTCAAATGCCAAAAGTAAAGTCATTAACACCAAAGAAAGAAGTCACAAATTTATTTACTGTTGCTTTGATATATAGTTGGAGAAATAGAATTATAAAAAAAAATTTAATAGTTAACATTTATTCTTTATGTTATTCGAGATAATTAAAATACTATTTAACAATAAGATTTTTTTTTGTTAGTCAAACCAACCCAAACTACAAACCAAACACCTTCTTGTTCCACTCTTAACACGAGCATGTAAAATTAAATATTAATTCATTTAAAAAATATAAAAATTACTAAAATTTTGTTTGGTTTACGGTTGGAGAAATGAAGTTATGAAAATGAAAAAATTTAAAGGTTAAAATTGATCTTTTACGTCATTCGAGGTAGTCAAAACTCTGTTTGACAGTAGAATCGTTTTTTGGTTAGTGAAAGCTAACAGGAAACCAAATATGTTTAGGCAATAAAGTTATACATACATCATTATTTAAATGATTCAAAATTATAAAATATTTGAATGATTGTAATGAAGGTATGGATGCACTAAGTTTTGAATGAAAAATACTGAAAAAATGATAAGAGGGTGTTAGGCATTTATCGAGGGGTTAAGGAGGAACAGTCAAGGAAAGGGTCTAAGCAAGGGTATAGATGGGATGTCTTTTCCTTAATTGCTTATTTGCAAAGACATGAAAATCATGATTAGGTGATTCTCAGTGGTCACTATGGATGAGTCTTAAGATATGCTAATGATGCTAAAACTGTCACCATTAGGAAGGTTTCGGCCTTTAATTAGTTCATTAAGAGAGGTAAGTGTACGTAGCTGGATCGAGGGAGACAACTGAGATGTGCGAGTATACAACCAAACTCAGACAAAATTAATTAATCAGTATTTTACATCATCAATGAAATTATAACTACTCCCATTAATCATTTACATACACTATCTTTTCAATACTGGAATATATTGTTAAATTGTTTTTTCAAAGAATAACTATGATAGCAAGAAGATTGATAAGTTGAACCCCTTTTTAATACCAACCTTTGTCCCATTTTGATGACTTGTTCAAGTGTCACTTGAATTTGTGTTTTTTTTTTAAAAAAATCATATAGGTTATTTTATTGGGTAAATGGTTTGGTATACACAGTCATATACCATTTTAACTCTTTTTTTTTCTATATAAAAAATTTCATGTCATTACCAATTTTTTTAAAAGTCTCAATGTCTTGTAATATTTCACATGATTTAAATACGTCATTCTAATCATTATTAATTGGTTTTGAGATGAAACATTTAACGTGCTATTAAAACTTAAACATTCTTTTTTATTGTTATGGGTCAAGAAAAGAATATGTTTTAGAAGTTTTATATCGTTGTGTTACGGATCCCTCTAAAAATAGGGCCAAATATATTAAAATATAATTGCAAAGTGATAGTAAGAATGTAGGGCCACATATAATTGCAAGTGGTTTTACCAACAGTCTGTCATAATATTTTACATCGTTTAAATACTTATTAAACCAAGTGAACCCACCTTTTAACATTTGTTTTTGTTTTTTCCATTGAATTACGTATCTCGCGCTTAGCTGTGAGACCAACTCATGAGTGGGAACAATGATTAAATAAAATTCTTCTTATAGCAGGACTAAATGATTCATAAAATTAAGAATTATTAGAATATACTCGTTTAATACTTAATAAAGTTTTGTGATGATATATGTAATTAAGAGAATTAGATCCTTTGCCACCCTCCTATTATTATGCATTTCCATCTGAAATTGAGTTATGCACAATTGTTTATATGGAATTTAACCAATTAAAAAACGAAAAGCTTGGACTCAAGAATGACATTTTTATTTACAAGGTGAACAAGAAGATATTCAAATCTGTATTCATTATTATGTAACCCAAAAATTTGTATTCATCATTGAAGATTTTTTAATATACACTGAAACGTGTGTTTGAACTTTGTCGATTTAATATCGTTTAATTTATGCATTATACTCTTAATCTTGATTTTAATAATGAGTATGAAATCAGTTAGCTGCATTTGAAAACGATTCACTCCTAAGGTAAGCATTTTGGTTCCAACGTGTGGTAAAGAAAAAGACCCCCAAAATATGAGGACACAAATATCCAATTGAAAATACAAAAACAGAAGGCCATTTGGTTAAATTTTGCATTCACCTAAATATATGCCATCTTAGAGGAAAAGGAAAAACAGTAGGAAAACAAATATAGTAAAATAGATTAATTTTGGATTAAATATATTTTAGTTTCTCATATTTTAGTGCGTAACTACTAAAAATACTCGTGCAAGGCAGCTGAAAAAGATGGGAGTTGCTTCCCGTGCGTAGTTTTAATTACTTGGCTATATTATCAATTCCATTATAATTATATTTTGATATTAATTTGAATTATATAATATTATATATATCAAGTTTATAAGTAAAAAAAAATGACATTTAATTGTTAAAGTTTTGATTAAATTATAAAATTGATGTGGTTCCAATATCTGCCCCTAAACTTAATGGTAATTTAACTAAAATATATTCTTAAGAACAGATAACCATTCTCTCAACACTAGACCTGTTGAATCCCATGCAAGGTCTTTAAATCAACCTCAGTGTGAGTCATTTTCTCAACACAGAAGGGTCATAGTTGACTTATGCATGAACGTGTTAAACAAGTAACCTGTAAAGTGACTTACTAGTAGGTAGGGCCGTTTGGTCACGTCCCTTTCATATGTCAGACTTTCTGCCTACTGACACTATGTACGGAAAACTTGGTGAATAAGAAGACGTTTCTATTAACTCCATGTATAAATTTTCATGCGTCAATATAACAAAGTAGAACATTTTTCTAAAACTTACGCTTGAACTTGGATATTCCTCGTTAATATTCATTGACTTAAGTGTCAAAGTGTCTTTACAGTAACACCCTTTTCGTCCCGCAACATGTAAAACAAGTGCTGTTGGTACGAGGAATCGCTTCAAGACCTTATAATAACATATTTATAGAATTACTAACAAAACAAATATATAATCTATACTTATAATAACTCAACTATATGGATGAATTATGCTAGTGTATAACAATCGTGTAATAAACCTAACACTTGAGAATAAATACTTACTTTGTTGATTATGTTTCCTATAATTTCACATGCATAATTCTACACAAAAACGTTAGACATTAAAAAGAAATATAAAATAACATTTTTGTTAATGATAAGGAAAAGATATATATGTATGGTTGAGATTAAAAGTTTTTAAAAATTGATGACTTTTAAAAAAAAACTTATATGATTACTTTTCAACAATACATTATACGGCTCATATTTACTTCTTTTCACTCTCATATAAGAGAGTCTTTTATCATATAATACATCTTATATATATATATATATGTTAATACTCCATTATAATATAACTTATTGTAAAATTTGAAAGACTTTCTTATTGTATCTAAACATCTACTCAAGATCTTCAATCTATTCTTTGATCAAACCCTTCATATTGCTACATAGAGCTAACCATGAGTAAATAAACATAAATTGAACATGATGTAAATCTAACTATGTTAAGAAATGTGCTGCATGAGTCTAACTCAAGATTTGAATAACTAAGCATGAAGAGCTATTTAAAATTGCATTATGGATGGCAATTTAAGCATATTGATCGCCAACATCACTTCAGTAATTTAGACTTAGTGCGTAATTGCATCCTTATGTGAATTTTTCATTGTTTTTTCCCTATGTTGTAGGAGAAATAGGATGAAATTCATTCTTATGTGACGATGGACCAAAATCAATGGAAATTTAACCTAACAGAGCATGAGGATATATGTATTTCAACCCATTTCTGAAACAGATAAACCAAAAAGAATAAAAATTTAACATATGAACCAAATCTATTCAATTAGATGCTAAAATAAAGTACATGAAACATATTTAATCCTTTATTTTTTTTATTAATCACATATACCTTCCATGTAATTGATAATTGTCATATTAAACTAGAGAGTTTTCTTGTAATTTTATTTTAGTACTACAAAATAAGCCACAATTCATTGTAAATAAAATGGTCTAAAATGGGATGAATTTAGCGGACTAACTCAGTTTGTAAAAATTGTAAGCCTAATATTTTTCCAAGTTGTTTAGTTTGTATTTAATAAAGTCAAATACGATCCAAACCCATAAAACATCTGTAGAACATTGGGATTCAATTAAATTTGATCATTATTCAAGTTTTTTTAACTTAACGTAATGAAACTTTTTAACCCAACTATTGATATCAAATAATCTATTTTGACAACTAGAGTTGCAAGAATAATTTAAATTTTTCTTGCATGATTTCGAATAAAAAAGAGTAGTGAGCTTAAGAATAATTTAATTTGATTCAAATGATTGATCATATAGTATTATTTTATCAAGTGGCTCACGAAAAGTATTATTTGAAGCGGATGAGGCAAATTCAAAACTCAAAAGTTGGGAAGATAACACCGTTAAGAAACGGCGTGTGACCGACGAGGCACATATAAGACGCGCGACAACACAACAAAGTACAGAACAAAACTCCAAACTCAAAAATCAAACTCAAACACACAGTTGCATTATTTCTTTCCAGATCCAACTCAAAATGTGAGTCATTCACCACTCTCCCTTTTCCATTTCCTTCCTTCATAATGCACATTCTATTTCTCTGAGATCCCTTCTAATCCTTGTTTCTCTGTCTGTATTCTTTATCTTTTAAAAAATGATTGCTTAATTTAATGGTCTGTTCATTTGTTGCTATTATTATTTTCTGGGTCATTGACCCTCTCTGGCTTGATGGTTTTGTAATGGGGTTCTCTTTTGGCTGATGGGAAGAAAATTAAAAAAGTGAAGGTTTGGTTAGTTGCTAAGAAAGGAGTTGAGGATGAAGAACACAAATTTCTTTGCATGTTGTAGTTTTAAATCCATTTTTCCCTTTTTTTTTTCTTTTTTGTTAAGTGTAGATATGGTTCAAATTTTGAATTTTTTTGGGGGGTTCCAAGGAAGCATTTTGCACATATAGCTTTCCCATGGTTGGATCCAATTTTGGAAACATAATGTGCCTATTTGGGATTCACCCTTTACAATTTTAGGCTTTTTTTTTTAAATAGAGTAATGTTAGCTTTTGTTAATGAAGGAATTCCAACCTTACAATAGTTTTAACTTGACATATATAGTATATAAGCTCTCCACGAGTATGATTTATGTTTTAGATTAATTTGTATGTGAAAAACTATATATGATCTTCTCTTCAATGATTTTGGACCCTGACAAAATTACATGTATATGTTTTTCTTCAAACCATGTAGCATGTTTTCCTTTGGATGATCTATGTTATATTTTTAGAATTTAATGTGAATGTGAATTTTCCTGGGGTGTTGGACTCTTCTTATTCTTCTTGGTTAATACTCAATTATTCATCTTTTTCTCTAAAATATGATGCCTTGTTTTGTGTAAAGCTGAGTTGTTGATTTTAAATTATTAAGAGTCTTAATCATTGATTGGAGACACCTGCCATCCAATTTGATGGCTTTCCTTTTGTCTGTTTTAGCTTTTCTTTTGAGTGCCTTTGCTTCTCTTGAATTAGGTAGACAGTTGATTCTATTCCTTATGGTATATGTTAATTAATTGAAGTTTGCTTCCTTACTTTTGGAATCTGTCATGCTCATTACTCTTGTTTTTTTAACAATTTGTTACCCCTTTGTTCCACCTTTTGGTTGAACAAAACTGTTAAATTCTCATATTGCTTTGGGTTTAATAAATTTATAAGTACTTTTAAGCATGCTTGTCGCAAAATTGTTCATCAGTGTCAGAATCAACTGTAGTTTTAGCGATGGAAAGGTGGCAGAATCAGTGAAGTTGGAAAAGTAAATGTGAATGTGTTGCAACAACATTAAGAAATACAAAATTATAGATTCCATGGTGGTGGAACTTTAGAATATCACTTTTTTATATTCACAACAATTTTTTATTTGTTTATTTTTCCTATACCTGTTAATTCATTAACTTTAATAAAGGTCTTTTCTTATGCTTTTTGTATTTTGGCACAATAAAGGGAGCTTATGTGATATATTTACAGTAGTATATCGTCATCATTTCATTGTAATCTTATCTTATATAGTATTATTTTGTTTAATCAATTGAAGTTCTGTTAAGACTTAAGAACAAGTAATTGTTAGTCAAGTTAACTCTGTATCCTTTTGGAAGCAATTTCTAATTTCTGTATCAGCTTTTGAAGCTGCAACTGAACAAGACAATTGAGTTTTTCTAAGGAGAGAGATTCTTTGGAACAAGCTAGGTGCAGATTGTTTTATTTATATTTTCTTATCTCCCAACCTACAAATATGCAAGTGTCAACTTTGACCCTGTGCAATCATACATGTACTTGGTTGCAAAAGATTGTATAATCTTGCTGTTATGTTTTTGGCAAACAGAACTGCAAAATTAACTGTGCTATGCTTTGGCTGAAGATGACTTGAGGCATTTCAATCAATTCAGTTAATTCTAACATTTCTTTTTTATAGTGCAATGGGAATTAAAGATACAGATATTTGTATCATCAAGGAGCCAGATCGTGTGGTAGTCTATTCAGATGGTATTTCTCATGATTCAGGTCATGAAACTGGAAATGATCATCAAAATATAGCAGAGTCTTATGAGCAAATCAGTGAAACTATTGAACATCATAGTTCAGAGGAGAGCACAAAGGAATATGAGGTGAAGGAATGTACAACAGAAGTTTCTATCAAGACATCTGATATCTCTAATGTTAAAAAATGTGAGAAGTTATCCTCAGATTCCGTGGGTGTTCTCGGTGAGAAATCACGCAAAACAAGAGGTAATAACAAGCCACGGGATACTGCTAAGAATGGGCCAAGAACTGCTGCTGGAAATCTTCACAGTAGGTGTACAGGTAGTGTCCAAATCAAGCCCACAATTCCACAACCGTTTTCCCTAGCAACTGAGAAGCGTGCCTTGGTTGGAACACGTCCTGCTTTTGAGGAAGATAACAAGAGCAGTAATGAGAGAAAATCTTTGAACAAAAAAAATGTGCTGTCACTCAACATGTTTAAACAGAATCAGGTATATGCTGATGTTGATTCTGATTCCTCTTTTAATTATTCTGATGTCTTTGTATTTATCTTGAATGAAAAACTTCCAAGTTTTAGACATTATTATCTCTTGCATATTCATCCAATGTTTTGTGAACAAGTCAACATAGCTTAAACTTCGGATGTGTATTTCAGATTGGTAACATAGCCATCTTATAAGGATTGCTTCAAAATTCCAATTGATTGGAGTTAAATTTGAATTTTCTATTGCTTAACTGTTCATGGTTAATTTTGTCTTAATAGTATTTATCTAATCTTGAAGCATTTGTCTGGTCTGATTACACCATGCAGTTAAAATCTCCTCTAGTTTCAAGGAAGCCATTGCAACCTGATAACAAGAAGCATCCTGATGATGACGATTCTTGTTCAGTTACTTCTATGTATCCTCTTAAATGTTGCAGTTGAAGATTGTCAAGTTCTCATCTCATGTTTTTATTATTATGGAAATGGTTATTCTACTTCCTTGTAGATTTTGAAATTGATATTCTTCCTTGACCATGTAAAGAACTGCAGCTTCTGTGCAGTCAATCAAGTCCAGGACAACTGTTGCTTCTGCACCTGTGTTTCGGTCCACGGAACGTGCAGAAAAGAGGAAGGAGGTAACAACCTGTATATCAATTAGCTTTGTTTCGATAGGTTTTTCTTCCCTAAATTGATTGGTGCATGACCCCTTCCATAGTTTTATTCAAAATTAGAGGAAAAGCACCAAGCTATGGAAGCTGAGAAGAATCAAAGTGAAGCAAGGACCAAGGTATAACACTTTCTCAAATATCTTCAAAACCTGGAACACATTGCCGCTCCGTTTCTTCTTTTCTCCTTATGAGCTCATAAGTTAGTTTTCTGACTTCGACTCCTTCATCACTTACTAAACTTTTAAGGAAGAGATGGAGGAAACTATCAAGCAGCTAAGGAAGAGTTTAACATTTAAAGCAAGCCCTATGCCTACCTTTTACCATGAGGGTCCTCCACCAAAGGTCGAATTGAAGAAGGTACTGTTCTTGTACTCTTAATGTAATGCATGCATATGGTTCAGTTTTTTTATCAATAAAATTAAAAACAAAGTGGACTTCATGTTAATATCTGAAAGCAAGTTTCATCAAGAGTAAGTAGAAAACATCATATTATAATTGTAAAAGATCTAGTGTGCGTAAGTAGATGTATATTTTCAACTTTTGTGCATGATGAAAGTTGAGTATCATGTTTGGGCCAGCTACCACCCACACGTGCAAAATCTCCTAAGCTGGGCCGGAGAAAAGGCAATGGTGGTGGAGTTAATTTATCTGAAGGGGGCAAAGAGAAAGGAGCTGTTACTCAGAGGAAGCATCACTCACAGAAGACCAAGAACCATGATAGGAGTGATGTGAATGGTGACAATGGCTTATGTGACCTAGAAAACAAGACAGAGCATACTGAAGAAATTAATGGGGTCAACTTAACTGGACAAGCAGACTTGGAGGTCAGCAGCCAGTCTTTTCAGTGAGATTAGTTCCTCACTTCTTCTAATTTTTATGTATCTGGGGACTGGGGTCTTGTTTCTTGCAACAACTCTGAAGCATGTTCACTTTGTTTCCTTTAACTTATAAGCACTTGCTGCTGTGTGCATTGTGTAAGTAGTGAAAATGTTTATTTGTAATTTATCTCAACTTATTTGTAAAAGGAAACCCTGTTGCTCATAAGAGCTATTTAAGCATTTGTTTGTCTGCCTGCAGTCCAGGATCAGACTGTTTTAAGGTATCATTAAATAATGCTGTTCAATTAACAGAGTAATCATGCTTCATTCTTACTAATTTTTTTGCTACTTTTTCTTTTATTCACAAACTTTTATGATGCTTTAGCAGTAGTGTAACAAAAGGATTAGAAATGACAAGTCTAATTCATTTTAAAAGTTAGTTCATGAGTTAAGTGTTGTCATAAGTTTTATAAGGAGTATACAGGTCATATATGTAACTAACGTGTGTTATCTTAACATACTTTCTCATGCCTAAGACTGAACATCAGGTACATACAATTTATAGGACTTAGACATTTGTGAATGACCTAACTCTTAAGGTTGGTAAGGGTTTGATACCACATTATGATATTAGAAATGGTAAATCTAATTTAGCCCAAAAGTCTTATGTTGTCTGCCTCAACTATTCGGTATGGTTTATACTTACATTGGAAAATTTCACTTTCCGTTTGTTTCTGTAGTCTGTGGAGGGGATCTCCACGAGGGGTGTCAACAAATTTGAATACATATAGCACTAATAGTCTAAATAAAATGTTAACTTACATTCAACATAATTCAGAAGCATGCTTAAAGTAAATTTGGCAGCAGAGTTTAAAGAAGTCCCTCATGCTAAATGGGCTGAGAAAGCAATATGTTACTAGGATTGTGGGTACCTTCTTTAAAAACCCAACTTGGGTTTTACCTATTAGCTATTCATGGGACCTTTTTTTTTTATCATCCCTAAATTCTACCATTTTTGTAGTTTTTATTGTGTATCAAAACTCGATTGGATTAATCAATCTGACTAGTTGAACCTTGAATTAAGTAGGTGATTAGTCCAAATCAATTTTTTGTTGTTATTGGTTCAATCATGATTTGACTCTTAGTTTAACTTTAGTTTGTTTGAACTGGTATCTTTATGGTTCAATAAGTTTTAAAAACATCGGTTTCACCTGATTTGATATATATCCATTGAGGGGATGTTGAAAAGTTCTATATTGGTTACTTCAACAACCGGGGTGGGGTGCGGTTAATATATTGGTGTAAACATGGTGGAGCCTTGTTTAAAATTAAGGTGACTGATTTCCTTTGAGTGGCAAAAGTGTGGTTTGCTTACTGTGCTTATGATGCAAGTCAAGAGGGAGAATGTATAGCTAGGCTTGAAGGGCTCTAATACTTGATGCCTTTGGGTGGGGCATTAATGTCTAGTAGTTTGGGTAGAAAACAGAAAAAAAAGGGTCTAAAGTTTTTCGCAGCAAAAGTGAAACCCTTTTGAACATAACATGCCCCATTTGTAAAACAATACTGATCGCTGGTCAAAAGGATGCTGCTTGCAATTTGTGTTTGTCAAGTTTCCGAGCGTATGTTGATGATGGCTTGATACTAAAACATATAGCCTTTAAAAATATTATGATAAGTATTGTGCACTGCTGGTAATAAGCATTTAATTCCTCCATCCATTTCATTGTAACAACATATATTTAATAAAAAGCTAATGTAATATTCGAACATTTATAGATGATATCTAAATATTTACATGTAAAAATTCAAATATTTAAGTCACTTTTATGGATATATAGAACATTTTTTTCTTACTTATTTCAATATTTCGTTCAGTTTTTGCATTAAAATTTACTCAGTGTTGGACCGCTAGATTCTAATACCCTAAGATCTAATCTTGTCTCATCTTAAGGTTTACCTCAAAATTTAATCTTATCACATATTTGAATTATCTACATTCATCTTTTATTACATATTTTATTTCTAACATCAATGAACGGTTCATATAAGGACCGATTTAAAACAAAAAAAATTTATTACATCTTTTACGTCATGTATTTTTAAAACCTGTGTAAAAAATATTAATTTTAAAAATAACCAATATAAATTTTTTTAACATATGTAATAAAAGTTATATACAATTAAAGTGAGTTCCAGTGACTTGATCAACAAGTCAACAAGGAGAATTCAAATCCACATATATCACACCGAAAAAGGAAAGTTAAATTCCATGCAACGGAGTACAAATCATCTAGCTCAAGGTAAGAATGTTGATTAGAGCCAGTAATTCGGGCTTTATTAGGTTTGGAGTTATTTAAGACCGGGTCAAAAAAGACCCACATAAATTTGGGTCTTAAAATTAGAGGTCCTAACTCAACTCTTTATGAGTTGCAGGGTTGATCGGGCGACCCATTTTTTCTAAAAAAATTATTGAAAAATTGATTTATAAAAAAAATTGAATTACAAAAAACTGAACCAATTTAGTAGAAGTTTTCTAAAATATTTGTAAAAAATTTTATGTTATTGAAATTAATTAACTATTGCTACACAAAGAATGCTATAAAATTAATAACTTTTCTTGTAAAAAATATGTTTGTTTTTGTACTATAATTAAAAATTGAAATGAATAAAACATTAGCTACTAGCACAGGCCTAAACCCTAAATTTTTTTTAAGTTCCTAACAATTTTTTTACAAAGGTCCAAGGCCGCCCAAGCCCGTGCGGGCTGGCCCACACTCAACCCATTTTTTCAAGCTTTTATGCTATAGTTTTTTTTTTCCCAATTATTAACTTTGAATTTTTTTTAAGGCTTGCGCACTACACTTTTGATAGCTTGCTCGGACTGGTTTATGAGGGTTTACCGATTTTATCGGCTCTAATGTTGATCCTATAGACAATTGATCATAATACTAAAAATGCTCACTGTAACATCCTATTTTCATCACAAATAGGAAATAGATATTAATATATATTTCTTGAAAAATACTTACTATAAGTTAGTTTATTATTATTTTTTTTTTGAAATTTTGGTATTTATATTTTTAGTATTTGTTTTTTTAAAATAATAATAATAAAAAAATGAAAATATTTCTGAATGAGAATTCTAAAGTGACTTAATTAATATTCACTAATTAAGAAAATTATATTAAGAATTTTTAATATCCTTATTATTCACCATTTTTATTTTATGTTGTTATATTTTTGTTTTTTTACATATTCAAGATTTAACTCTTATTAGAATTTTAAAATAAAATTTTGAAGGAATTAGACTATGGTTCTTTTGAACTTTTTGATCTACATAATATTTATGATTTTTTTGGAATTTTTTGAAAATTTTGAATTATTTTAATAAAATAATATATTTTAAATAATTTTAAATTCATATAAAGTTGCTTAAAATTAAAAATATTTACAAGAATGTAAAGTTAAATTATAAGAAAATTTTCTAAAATCCATTTCAAGTAGACTTATCTAAAAATTATCGGTTTGAGAAAAATCTTGATTTTTTCTAATCGTTAAAAAATTAGAAACGTATCAATAAATTTTTATTAACAGAAAATTTTAGATTTTTAAAATTTCAGCTTTATATTACTTATTATAAAATTAGTGAGGACTGATATAATATCGCTAAATTTCAAAAAGGACTCATTTTGAATATTTAAAATATACCGAGTGAAGGATTACTATTTGACTTAATAATTTTGCCGACAATTACTATGCAAATCACTGTGCATGTATGAAATTTTCAAAAGATGCACAGTAACCTGGAATAAAAAATTCAAAAATGCATAGTACTTTTATATTAAAATAATGGAATGCATAGGAAAATTTTTTCCTATAAATACCGAAGGATTTCTTCTTTAGAATTCACAATTTCAGATTAAGTTTTCTTAATATAGTAGTGCTAGTGAGATAGTGGTGGAAGTGAGAGAGAGAAGAAAAGTTTTTGGAGAGAAGGTTCTGCCAAAATCCTAAGGTAAGAATACTTCTCTTTTATATTTTTTGGGTTATTTTTATATCGTTTTTAAAAATCTGTTATTATACTGGAAATAATATTATTTTAAGTTACTATTCTGCATAGTAAACACTATTTCAATAGTAAACTACTATTCAAATAGTAAATTACTATTTACTGTTACTATTTACCATTACTATTCACGATTTACTATTTACTGTTACTATTCACGTTTTACTATTTACTGTTACTATTCACGATTTACTATTCACTATTCACTATTCACTATTCACTATTCACTATTCAAAATTTACCATTTTTTATTTTAAGTTGTAATCTTAATTTTCATCTTGTAATTATATTAAAATGAAATTGGTATGTTTTAGAACTCGGAGACGAGGCGCGCATGGATTTTCAATAACGAATCGGTATACAAGAGGTAAGGGGGAGTGAGATAAGAATATAATATGAAAGACATAAGAATAAAGGGAGGAGTCCCCTACTCCTTTTAAAGTTAATAATATTATTATTTTAAAGTAATAACTTCTTAACTTAAAATTTATAATAAATTTAATATATTGTGTAACTTATTCTGAAATATCTATACATAGATCTGAATTATTATAACTTATACGGACTGAACTAAACCTATGCAAGGACTTGGATTTTTATATCCTATATGGATCGAACTAAACCTATGCAAGGACTTGGACTATTATGACCTGTCTAGACTGAACTATACCTATGCGAAGACTGGATATATGGACTTATATAGACCTGTGCGAGGAATGGACTATAAGGACTCAAAATCAAATCTACTAATTTAAATAACCATTAAAAATTTGAATTATATTTATAAGCGATATTTAGTTGATTTGACTTGATTATAATTAATTATATTTGATTTCGATTAATGATATTGTGATTTATAATATTAGACTGTGATTAATAATATGCAATTATGATTGATGATATTTGATTGTGATTGATGAGATTACTATACTTGATTGTGGTTGATGAATGATTGATGATCTTGTGATATGAAGTTTGAGCATATAGCAAGCATGACGGAAAGTTAAAACTCAGTAAGAATTTTCTTACCTTACTCTTTAAATTTTTATTCCAAGAGAAAGTATTTTGTAATTATTCTAGTCTTTTATTTCTTCTTATAAATAATTTTTATTAACTTTATTTTTAATCTCTATAATAAAATCTAGTATTAGAAAGAAGCTATTTTATGAAAATCAGAGGTTGAGATAATTAATCCTTGAATTAAAGAAAATTTTTATAGTTTTAAGTATTCTTAGTTAATGATTTTAAATTATTTTCTTTAGAAATTAGAAGTTTAAAGTAAATTATTTTGGTTTTCCCCAATGAAATAACTAAAGAATATTTTGTGGAGATTTCAAAAACTCAATCTAGTTAAGATTCAAATTGAGAAAGATTATGTAAATATATGAAGATTTTTAAGAGAAAGCTTTGAGATATTTAAGGCTTGGAAACTCAATTTTGGTAAGATCTGAATTTGAAGACTGTACTAAATTATTTCAGTATAACAGAAGTTCAAAGAAGAACTTATGGAAATGTACAGTTTATTGTGATGATTTTGTGAACCTTTATGGTATTTAATAATTGAGTTTCTAAAAGCCTTAACCAACTAAATATACGAGTAGTTCATGCATCATGAATCATTAAAGAGAAATGAGATGTGATATTGCCTGGGGACGGATTATAGAAACCGAGGATACATTAGAGGAGGCTTAATTGCGAGCCTTGGGATGAGAGAGTGTGAAAGGGTGCTTCAGGTGACCTGGGGTCGCTCCCTGGTGTCGGGTACTTTCACAATAAAAACTTTCTCAGTCTGACTAGTCTCTAAGTGTTTCCACGCCAGTTGAGCTGTTCATATGCCATGAAGGCATTTATGTTATTATTATCCAGAATTTATGAAACAGTGTAAACTCCTGGTTGGCCCAGTACAAACTAAAACTTTAAGGGCCCACATGCATAAACTGAATGAGATAGTAGCATAAGCATTACATAACATTCATGTGATTGTGACATTCTATATGGATGGTTATGAATGAAAATATAAGTGTTATGTATGTGGAAACCCTATATTCATAATTGATTGTATATGAGATTATGACTGATATTACTATATTAGTTTGTGAAAACCCTTATGCTTATGTCTTATCTGTAATATATTATATTTTGTTTCTCACTCCTTCTTGTTTGAATTTTTGTGTCCAAAATATATGTTATATGATATATAGCTAGCAGTCCAAGATGGAAGGATATGTAATTACAAGAGGATAAAGTGGTCTCAACCTCAATCGATTAGATGAAGAGATATGACAAGAGTAGGATTCAAAAACTCGATGGTTCAAGGACTAGGAAATGTTTGTTCACATTTGTAGTAGAGGTATAGTTTAGTTTTATTTTACCTTATTACAATATCAAGTAGATAATTGTAACAAGGTAAAGGTTAAACTTTGATAAACTCTTTCATTCGGATATAATATTGTAATGATTTATCACTTATGATTTCTATAAATTATTTTGTCATTATGGATAAATATTGAAAGACAATTTTTTTTACTTTCAATATTCAAAGGAAATTAGATGTATATACGTCCTTGTATACACGAGATAAAGAGTGATAAATATGTATATCTTTCTAAAAGTTTGTTTTTATCTCGTGTATATAAGGGGGTGTTACAAAGTGGTATCAGAGCAGTTCAATCCAAACTGGCTTGTGGTATGGTCTTACTAGCGTGTTAGTGTACTCTGATGGTTGAGTTTGACAAGAGATTTTATGGTTGAGAAAAGAGGAAATTTTATTAGAGTAAATGGTAAGAAGTAAGTGAAGAAAAATTAGGAGTATAGAAAGAAGGAACTAATTTTAAGTTCATAAGAAGTATAAGTTAGAACTTTATAGCCTGTTACTTGAAAAATGTTATTGCAGGGATTATCAGAAACTGGCCATTCTGAAGTCTTTCTTGACATTGTTTAAGTACGGGCCTTAATGTATGGTGGAATGATAAGGTAAATTAACTAATGCAGTTATTTCCTTTTATTCCAAATGTATTGTATGGTGTTTGATTCTCTGATTAATATGTGATAGTGAAATATTCTAACATTTTCCTGTTTTACAATATGGTATGAGACAACAAGGGAGATAAGACAATAGAAAATTCTTAGAAATATTTTGGTATGAATTCTAGACTGGAGCTGTCGTGACTTTGACTACTTAGTTATAAACTATCGGGACTGATCACCCCGAATGATTTGCACTAAGTAGTGAAAGACATGTCAAAAGAAGGATGTTAAGATCAACGAATTTAACCTTGGGTTAATGTGGTATATGGAGAAATGGAGATAAACTCAATAAATTCTATTAGGATATTCCTTACCATGTCCTTGAAGTTGTAAGAGATACTTGTGTGAATTAGAATTCCAATGGGTAGATAACTGTTGTAATCCCAAACTAGTATAACAAATTGTTTAAGATAGAATCATAGTTTTGTCCTTTGGTGATATATTTTGAAAAGAAAAATGTGTGGATGTATGCTTCATGAAAGAAATATGATAATTTATAACTTGTTTGATATAACAAATAATCATATTAGGAATTGTATCTCTGGCTATTTGTATTGATTCTTCTTTTGTATGACATATAAAATATGTTAATTATTGTTTGATTTGATGAAGTTTTCATTTATGATGTCTACGATTGAATAATATATATGATGGTTATGTGTGTAAATATATGAATTAATGAAACTTTTATGATTGTGACATCGAATGTAATTAACCATATATTTTTGAATTTTTTAAAATTGATTTATTGTGATAAATATATCAATGAATGACCTAAAATAAGCATTATAGATCTTTGGAAGACATTGATATTGGTTTAATATTTAGAAATTGTGACATAAAATATTTTTGTGATTCCTAACAATATGATACATGTTTATCAAGTTATTTTCTTTTAGTCATCGATTTTGTTCGACGAATATACATACCTGATATAAATCATTGTTATGTAATGACCATTGCAGATTTAAAATAAAGAAGTGTGTTAGTAAACCATGAGGAAGTATATATGAACCTTTACTCATTGATTTTCCTATAAAGAGAATTACATAAGTCTTAGTTACCCATAAAAAAAAAATTTCAAGTGAGTATTTCTAAGTCAACGTAGTGATTTGTGATCATTTAAGATTGGAGAATTTATCAAATATATGTAATGGTTGTAGTCAATTATAATGGAATGTGCAATCACTTAGTTAAGGAATATTTAATTCATTATAGAAGACAATAAGAAATGATTACATACCCTGGATTATCATGAAGCAAAGACCACAAGGATTTAATTAGATAAACAAGTACAACATGGACTAAGACATATTTATCCTTTCTCACTAGATAATTTATTATACACGATTACATTAAGGAAAATAAAATAGAACATCTAGTATATCATAGATAGAGGTCTAAGAGTCTTGGCAATACAAAAATTATCCAAACTAGAGAAATAATCATAACGATTATAAGAAGTGAGGCACTTGTTACCACAACCTGTAGTCCATCCCGACTTCGTTCTTCCTTACTTCTAGGAAGGTTGGCCATCGAATAGTATGATAGTACTTGAGAAAAAGATTGAAGAAATTAGATAGAAGAGAGAAACTAAGAAATCTTGAAGTTGTGATAGGAAGTAAGAATGGAATGAGAATTTATAAGCAAGCAAGGGAGGGAGAGTTGCAACGGTCATAAACGGCTAGTCCAACGGCTAGTCCAACGGCTAGTTGCTAACGGCTAGTTGTCCAGTAATTAATTCTCAGCAGTCCATTTTACTATGTTATTAGTAGGAATTTTAATTAATAGATGTTATGGATTAGGTTAAGTAAGATTTTAATAGATTGAGAAACGTAATTATTGAAGTGTTTAGAGTTAACCATCAATTTATGATGAGCATGGTTGACAAAAATTAAGACGAGTAATATTTTTGAGTTAAGAAAAAAAAAATACTGATAAGATTAAAAAAAAAGAGATAAATGGCAATGTTAAGGAAAATGTACACAATTGTCAAGGAAACTAGAAATATATTTTAGAACAGTTCAGTTAGTTTATCTATGGTAAGATTTATTAACAATATTAAATTTCGAGGACGAAATTTCTTTTAGGGGAGTAGAGTTGTAACATCCTATTTTCATCACAAATAGGAAATAGATATTAATATATATTTCTTGAAAAATACTTACTATAAGTTAGTTTATTATTATTTTTTTTTTGAAATTTTGGTATTTATATTTTTATTATTTGTTTTTTTAAAATAATAATAATAAAAAAATGAAAATATTTCTGAATGAGAATTCTAAAGTGACTTAATTAATATTCACTAATTAAGAAAATTATATTAAGAATTTTTAATATCCTTATTATTCACCATTTTTATTTTATGTTGTTATATTTTTGTTTTTTTACATATTCAAGATTTAACTCTTATTAGAATTTTAAAATAAAATTTTGAAGGAATTAGACTATGGTTCTTTTGAACTTTTTGATCTACATAATATTTATGATTTTTTGGAATTTTTTGAAAATTTTGAATTATTTTAATAAAATAATATATTTTAAATAATTTTAAATTCATATAAAGTTGCTTAAAATTAAAAATATTTACAAGAATGTAAAGTTAAATTATAAGAAAATTTTCTAAAATCCATTTCAAGTAGACTTATCTAAAAATTATCGGTTTGAGAAAAATCTTGATTTTTTCTAATCGTTAAAAAATTAGAAACGTATCAATAAATTTTTATTAACAGAAAATTTTAGATTTTTAAAATTTCAGCTTTATATTACTTATTATAAAATTAGTGAGGACTGATATAATATCGCTCAATTTCAAAAAGGACTCATTTTGAATATTTAAAATATACCGAGTGAAGGATTACTATTTGACTTAATAATTTTGCCGACAATTACTATGCAAATCACTGTGCATGTATGAAATTTTCAAAAGATGCACAGTAACCTGGAATAAAAAATTCAAAAATGCATAGTACTTTTATATTAAAATAATGGAATGCATAGTAAAATTTTTTCCTATAAATACCGAAGGATTTCTTCTTTAGAATTCACAATTTCAGATTAAGTTTTCTTAATATAGTAGTGCTAGTGAGATAGTGGTGGAAGTGAGAGAGAGAAGAAAAGTTTTTGGAGAGAAGGTTCTGCCAAAATCCTAAGGTAAGAATACTTCTCTTTTATATTTTTTGGGTTATTTTTATATCGTTTTTAAAAATCTGTTATTATACTGGAAATAATATTATTTTAAGTTACTATTCTGCATAGTAAACACTATTTCAATAGTAAACTACTATTCAAATAGTAAATTACTATTTACTGTTACTATTTACCATTACTATTCACGATTTACTATTTACTGTTACTATTCACGTTTTACTATTTACTGTTACTATTCACGATTTACTATTCACTATTCACTATTCACTATTCACTATTCACTATTCAAAATTTACCATTTTTTATTTTAAGTTGTAATCTTAATTTTCATCTTGTAATTATATTAAAATGAAATTGGTATGTTTTAGAACTCGGAGACGAGGCGCGCATGGATTTTCAATAACGAATCGGTATACAAGAGGTAAGGGGGAGTGAGATAAGAATATAATATGAAAGACATAAGAATAAAGGGAGGAGTCCCCTACTCCTTTTAAAGTTAATAATATTATTATTTTAAAGTAATAACTTCTTAACTTAAAATTTATAATAAATTTAATATATTGTGTAACTTATTCTGAAATATCTATACATAGATCTGAATTATTATAACTTATACGGACTGAACTAAACCTATGCAAGGACTTGGATTTTTATATCCTATATGGATCGAACTAAACCTATGCAAGGACTTGGACTATTATGACCTGTCTAGACTGAACTATACCTATGCGAAGACTGGATATATGGACTTATATAGACCTGTGCGAGGAATGGACTATAAGGACTCAAAATCAAATCTACTAATTTAAATAACCATTAAAAATTTGAATTATATTTATAAGCGATATTTAGTTGATTTGACTTGATTATAATTAATTATATTTGATTTCGATTAATGATATTGTGATTTATAATATTAGACTGTGATTAATAATATGCAATTATGATTGATGATATTTGATTGTGATTGATGAGATTACTATACTTGATTGTGGTTGATGAATGATTGATGATCTTGTGATATGAAGTTTGAGCATATAGCAAGCATGACGGAAAGTTAAAACTCAGTAAGAATTTTCTTACCTTACTCTTTAAATTTTTATTCCAAGAGAAAGTATTTTGTAATTATTCTAGTCTTTTATTTCTTCTTATAAATAATTTTTATTAACTTTATTTTTAATCTCTATAATAAAATCTAGTATTAGAAAGAAGCTATTTTATGAAAATCAGAGGTTGAGATAATTAATCCTTGAATTAAAGAAAATTTTTATAGTTTTAAGTATTCTTAGTTAATGATTTTAAATTATTTTCTTTAGAAATTAGAAGTTTAAAGTAAATTATTTTGGTTTTCCCCAATGAAATAACTAAAGAATATTTTGTGGAGATTTCAAAAACTCAATCTAGTTAAGATTCAAATTGAGAAAGATTATGTAAATATATGAAGATTTTTAAGAGAAAGCTTTGAGATATTTAAGGCTTGGAAACTCAATTTTGGTAAGATCTGAATTTGAAGACTGTACTAAATTATTTCAGTATAACAGAAGTTCAAAGAAGAACTTATGGAAATGTACAGTTTATTGTGATGATTTTGTGAACCTTTATGGTATTTAATAATTGAGTTTCTAAAAGCCTTAACCAACTAAATATACGAGTAGTTCATGCATCATGAATCATTAAAGAGAAATGAGATGTGATATTGCCTGGGGACGGATTATAGAAACCGAGGATACATTAGAGGAGGCTTAATTGCGAGCCTTGGGATGAGAGAGTGTGAAAGGGTGCTTCAGGTGACCTGGGGTCGCTCCCTGGTGTCGGGTACTTTCACAATAAAAACTTTCTCAGTCTGACTAGTCTCTAAGTGTTTCCACGCCAGTTGAGCTGTTCATATGCCATGAAGGCATTTATGTTATTATTATCCAGAATTTATGAAACAGTGTAAACTCCTGGTTGGCCCAGTACAAACTAAAACTTTAAGGGCCCACATGCATAAACTGAATGAGATAGTAGCATAAGCATTACATAACATTCATGTGATTGTGACATTCTATATGGATGGTTATGAATGAAAATATAAGTGTTATGTATGTGGAAACCCTATATTCATAATTGATTGTATATGAGATTATGACTGATATTACTATATTAGTTTGTGAAAACCCTTATGCTTATGTCTTATCTGTAATATATTATATTTTGTTTCTCACTCCTTCTTGTTTGAATTTTTGTGTCCAAAATATATGTTATATGATATATAGCTAGCAGTCCAAGATGGAAGGATATGTAATTACAAGAGGATAAAGTGGTCTCAACCTCAATCGATTAGATGAAGAGATATGACAAGAGTAGGATTCAAAAACTCGATGGTTCAAGGACTAGGAAATGTTTGTTCACATTTGTAGTAGAGGTATAGTTTAGTTTTATTTTACCTTATTACAATATCAAGTAGATAATTGTAACAAGGTAAAGGTTAAACTTTGATAAACTCTTTCATTCGGATATAATATTGTAATGATTTATCACTTATGATTTCTATAAATTATTTTGTCATTATGGATAAATATTGAAAGACAATTTTTTTTACTTTCAATATTCAAAGGAAATCAGATGTATATACGTCCTTGTATACACGAGATAAAGAGTGATAAATATGTATATCTTTCTAAAAGTTTTTTTTTATCTCGTGTATATAAGGGGGTGTTACACTCACAACACTTTTTTTTTAATACTATGTAAGTGATTGGTAAGCTACTAAAAAATCAACCATATAAAGTATTCCCTTTGTTTTATGTTTTTATAGGAAACAAAAGTTTTTTCTTCTTCTAAATATAAGAAGAGTTTATTTGACCGTGTAAGATTACACAACATAAAATATTAAAAGTAGAATTATTTTATTAAAGATTATATGTGGATTGCTTAGAAATCAATATAAGTAAGTATTGATACTATTTTTAAATAAAAATTTATATTTTTTATCCTTTAACCTATGATTGCATAAGTTATATAAACTCATATAAGAAACATAAGAAACTTTTTAAATGTATTAATTGTTAAATGTCTATATCCTTCATTTATTATAAGATTTAGGTTAACGATGCACTAATTTATTTATTTTCAATTATTTTATTTATTTAATGTTATGAGTTATTTTGAAATAAAAATTGAATTGATGAAATTATTAAATGATATAATTATTCTTAATGCTTCTCCTTAGGCTTAACATTGTTAATTAATTAAATAGAGAGAATATATTTAAAATAGTGTATTGTTATTATCAAAAGTAATGATAAATTGTAGAAAGTAATGATAAATAAAGCTATTATATTATAATTCACGCTTATTACAAAAATTGGTTAATTTAGTTAAAATTTATTTAAAATTTTTAGTAGTTTTTTAAAATTACTCTTAAAGTGGTTATCACTCATCATTTAATTTTTTCCATTTAGTCCCTCCTTACTTACTACTCAAATATTGTTGGAAAGATAAATAATCTAATTAACGCATGTTATTTATTATCATATTGATTTCAATAAAAATTATACATTAATAAAGGTATTTTGGTTAAAAATAATTAGTGACATAGAAACTTAAAAATAATATTATATTAATTTTATTAAAATAGTCTTATACAGAATAGACATTTAGCTTAGCTGAAGTAGTTTTAGGAAATTAGTTTTATCCCAAATTCCCTATAGATACTAAGATAGTGTTGTATTGTATATATGTTGAATATTCAGATGGATTATGCAGAGGGAATTTGCTCTCTCTGACTCGGTGTCCACTCTACAGTAATGACTCCACATGATCTTGGGTATCTACGCGAAAGGGATGGGTGAGAAGAATGAACCTTCTCTTATTCCAGTTTGAATAAGATAATATTATCATTGGAGTTTGACATAACTGTATTTCTTTGGTACATGTTAAAGGTGTTGATCAAATTTAACTGAATATGAAATAAGTGGTAAATAGCTTCAAGTTTCATAAGAGTGAGAGCATAATGGATCTCAAGGTTATTGGTATTGGGGGTTGAGGGGCCATCAGTTCCATCGACATGTTGCTATCGTCCTTTCATTATTACTTTTTGCATGTGAGTTTTATTTTCCATCTTCCCCCCGCATCATAAGTTATATATATGCAACTTGTTCCCTTGTGCCTGTTTTTATTGTTTGTTATTCTTCAATTAACTGCTCTAGTTCCCACATAGTCCCACCCTTCTAAAAGGACACTTAATATTACCTTCCTACATAGCTTTTCAACCAATATCAATGAGTGTGCATGGTGCAAACATTTTAGTGATTGCTTATATCATTACATTCCCTTAGTTTATAACTCTTCCTAAGTTTCTTTCCCCAATTGTTTCGTTCCTTTCATTCTTTGGACCAGTTTGTGTGCAAGTGTGACACTGCATAGGTGCTGGTTTCAATGTAAATAGTCAACTTCTAGACTCCTAATTAAGTACTAGGTCGAGTCTCTCCAGTTGCATTGCATGCTCTTCACTCTCAATCATTTTTGGGCTTATGTGAATCTGATACTTGCTTTTCCTACGTTCATTTTTTCCTATTTTTGCCCCATTAGTACCACCAATTTATTGAACCAATTTAACACAAAATAGTATAGCAGTAAATGAGAGAATAGAGAAAATTGTGGATTTAACTCTTCTTATTTATTAAAAAATTAATAAATTAAATATTAATTTTAACCTAATCAAAAAATAAAATATATCTTATTTATTTAAAACAACTCAGTTTGAGTATTAACATTTATATTCTAATAAAACTAACTCTTCTTAAAGATGATATTTTTCATTCACATTATTTGAACTTAGAGAAAATCTAACCTACACAATTTAACATATACCAATCGGTCATTTTTTAACATTCCACATAATATAATTAATATATGTAAAGCTCTTTGTACCTATCAAATACATTAGTGACAGTAAAACAACTCTGCCCATAACTACCTTAATTTTTTTGCCACCACTTTTCAGTAATTTTTTTTATGTAAAAATGAATAATTAAATTAAGTGTCCACTATTCACTCACCACTACCTCTGCTTGAGCTAAAAATTAGAGGAGCAATATTTCTTTGCATTCATCAGTGAAAGCTTCTATTCATATGTTCAATTTCCTCTTTTTCTATGTGGAAAGCAAAAGAGAACTCCTTTAAACACCCAATTGAATACCATGATACACAATAATTTGTGCTCTGTCACTTTTACTCACTGCTTAAGTCACTCTGACATCAACTCTTAAGCAAGAAACTGTATCCTATTTCTCTTGAAAAATAGATAATAATGCATGAAAATAAAGTTACACAATGTACACAGCCACAGTCACCTCACAATAGAATACACATGCTAGCACTACATAACTGGCTCCATATCAGAACAATTTGTGGAGCATAGCCCCCCTAGTGTCACAATTTTGCAAAAATGAGCATCTAATTAATTCCACCTAAGTTTGACCATGAAAAGTTTTAGATAATATGAACTTAGAAGGGCCTACTAATGTCAAATGCAACAGGAAGGGTTAAGTAGATTGTATTAAAGTCTTGTAGCCAATTGGAATCAGCAAGCCACGTTTATGATAGGACTTGGTGGTATATTGTTTGGTAAGAGATTGGCAAGGCAGGTAGGACTTAAAGGGAACTTTGCTAGGCCTTTAACAGATGCTAAAAGATCTGTTTACTTTTGCATCACTAATCCACCAAACTTTTATTGATTTGAAACCATTTACCATCAAATAGGAAAATTGACCTTATTTTAACTCTTCCTTTCCATTTTCCAAGACATAATAAGTATGTCTTGAGTCTTCAAAAATACCAGTTCACAACTACAGAAGATATAACCTTGGTACTAATATAAACACAGGATGACTAATAACAATGAGTTTGAACAATCATTTAGGTAGTTAGAAAACCACACTTACTTCTCTCTCCCTCTCTAAAAAAGGAAAAAAAGTATTAAAAATTAAATCAAAAGGAGAAAAAATCTCTTTCCAAAGGAAGACATTTTTTATGTATATCATTTTTAGCTTAACCACAAATATCTTTCATTGGAGGTAATTATGTTCGAGTCTAAAACATTAACATCATGATGAAATTAGTTCTTTTGGTAAAGATTTTTTCTATTCACAATGTTAAAACCTGAAATTTTATTTAAGGAGAATCAAATATATACTATATTAATGACAATTTCATAAGTAATTACATGGATTATTTATAAAAAAACAAGGTAAAATGTCGTACAATACTTGGTTAAAATCTGTGTGAAAAGCTTGACAGGATAGAGGAGCCATGGCAAGTGGGACACATGTTTTCTGACCCACACATTCTCCATCTTCACGTATATAAGGGCCCATGAAAAACAATATTGCATGGCCAAATCAAAATCAAACAGTCCTCTCTGCCTCTCTTTCAAATCAAAGTCTTTCTCTCCCACTTTTATTTTTTCTTCTTCCATACAGACATATGAAGGAGTTGAGGGGAATGGTGTTTGGTTCGAGACCATTCTTCTGAAACAAAGAGGCACCCTTTAGAGTGATCTCGGACCAGGCTTCATTCCCCCTAGCTCATAGTATCTTCCATGTTCTTGCTACCAACATTCCAATTCTTTCTTTTTGTTGTCTTCATAGTCTATTGTATATCAACTAACAATTTTATTCATGATCCTTTCATCTCCAAGAGAATTCAATTGCCAAGTAACGTGTAAGTTCATAGTACTTTTCTCTTAATCTTTTCGTGAAGGTTCATGTGTTGATCTTTCTTATATTTTGCAGCAAAAAAAGCATAGACACTCTCCAATGAAAATGCTGTGGAGACTTGATTGACTTCATCTTTTATTGTCTCATTAAAATATATGCTTATGTAGCATATTACATAAGTGCTCTGATCAAGCATGATAGTTCTATGTCTCAAATAGCCATCATAGTTATGTTTAGTTCCAATATGGTTAATAATATGCAATCTGTTTAGTTAGCAGCCAAAATGAATATATCAAAAAAGGCATGTATTTTGCTTGTTTTGGCTTATTATATATATGAGTAAGTGTAAATCCGCACACAGGTATACATACATGTACATATTTTAATCTTAACTTATATGTTTTAATTTTGATCATTCATCATCTTTAGATCTATCTAACAAGTTATATTTATTTATCTCATTTTCACATAAGAAATCAAAATATATGTATAAGTGAAATCAAAATTGATGGTTAAATTTTCTTTGGAATTGATTTGTGAAACTGTGTCCCTGATTGTGTACCCTTTTCTTCTTTTCACCAAAATTCGTTGAAAAACAGAGTTGTTGGTGTGAAATCATGACTGAAAAGGGGAAATCGAATTGATATGCAAAAAAGTTATGGCTTATCTTTTTAAAGTTGAATTTTTGTCGATTGGCTTTGCTTGTGGAGAGTTGCAAAGAATATAAGATTTAGACCTTTACCTTTATTTGTTGTGAGTGAGAGTAGGGTAGAACTTCTTTTAGGGTACCAAACTCATCAAAGTGAAGCTTTGAATTTTACTCTTTTTTTTGAAGCTTAAGACTGCCATCATAGCCCATTCCTATCTTTTAATGCCGTGTGGGTCAGAGTTTGTGCATTAAAACCCCATAATTTCATATGGGTCTAACCATGATTCATAAAACCTCCATAATATCATATGGGTCCATTCAAGTTGGATCTTATTCTCAGCCCTCTAGTGTCCTATACTACAATACTCACTGCATGTGAATGCATTCATTCCAAATTTGCTCTACACTCATACTGCACAAATCTGTTGAAGATTATGCATGTATAATAATACTGCATAAAACTGTTTATATATTAAATTTGAAAATGAAGTAATTTAAAAATGGTGTGGAAAAATTATATCAATAATATAACGATCTCGAATTCTCGATTTTGTTTTTGGGCTTGGAAACTAGGCTGAAGTAGCAGCTGGAATCAAATAATTTCTACAGATTGTTTGTTGTTCCGCTGACTTTTTATTTTATTTTTTAAATGTAATTCTAAAAATTAAATTTGTTTAAATAAATCATTTTAATTGTCTTTAAATGTGTATTTTTAAAATAATTTGAAAATTGCATCTCAATACCATAAAATTTTATTTTTAGTTACCAATTTTTTTTTTTGCTTTTATACTATCATTTTAATCTTCAAAAAATTGAAAATTGAAAAAAGAAACCCACCTCGATCGTATGAAATAAGTTGTATGTTTAATATTTTAAGTAACTTCTCTTATTTCAAAAATGGATTCAGGTTCGTGTATTTAATGGAACCCTAATAAAAATACTTGTAGAAAACCAAATTATGAATGATTAAATATGAAGGACTAATCATAATATTTAAAAAATATATAAGAAAAATATTAAATAAGTTTAGATAGTGTTGGAACTAAGTGAGTAGCTTAACCTTTTCATGCAAATCATCAGAGATGTAATATATATATATATATATATATATATATATATATATATATATATTGAGAAAGATTTTCTTAAGTGAGTGAGATACAAATCTGAATCATTACATCTTATAATGAATGATCAATATTAGAATTTATCATGAGTTTTTTAGAATGTTATCTTTTTAAATGATCATGTAATTTTAAAAATATTTTAATCATGACTATTCATATATGGTTGTACGAATGAGATTCACTGCTCTCACTCACACCTAAGAGAAATCCCTATATATATATATATATATATATATGTATATATATGTATGGGATGAACTTATACTCATTTAACTTTTACACTCTTACATTAAAGGGGTGTTTGATACATGGATCTTTTTTTAATTTCCAGGAGTTATGTTCCCAAAAATTATATTTTATAAAAATCATATTTCTCAAAAATGTTATAAATATGTTTGGTATGATTAAAATATTCTTAGAAAAATTACAAAATATTTCCTAAGAATAGATATGATCCTATGTTTGTTTTTAATCTAATTTTGTCAAGAATTTAATTTATTTTTCAACATTGCCCCTTATTTTTGAACAACCCCAACCTTAATTTAATTTTGGTTTTAATTTAATTTTGATGCTTCCCTTCTAATACACTCCATGTACATATCAACGACAACATCAATTTCTAATTTAAAAGATAAATTTTCAATCCAAAGTTTTTCATGTGACAAAGGAACATGTAATTGGTGGGTTTCTAGTGTTGGGTAACGGTGTGACGGTGAATTTACTAGTAGCAACATGTGCAGTGATTTATGATTTGAGGGACTTTGGTGGGGTTGGTGACGAGATAATGTTAACATGTTGGTGTTTGAAAGAGTTGTTAGTGAAAGAATGAAGAAGTCTTTAGAATTCTAATCACCGTCGTATTTTGAATACTTTTTATGATGATTCAATATACAAGAGAGGTTTAAATAAGATTACATTAAGGACATAATTATATTTTTTTCATTATAAAAAAAACTTCTAGACTACTTGTTAAAACAATTACACCAAATATAAAAATAAAAGATTCCTGTTTATAATTTCTGGGAATTAAAAAAATCAGTATATCAAACATCTCCTAATTTTTAGTCATTAATATTATTTAAATCTTATGGCTTTGATCTAGTCTTGTTAATCATCATATTACAATCAATTTTTTAATATCATTTAATGATCAAATAAATGTTGAGCACATGTGAATGACTTTTCATATTAGTTATTTTAAAATCAATATAAAAATATTTTTATACCGATTATTTTTATAATTGATATAAAAAGTAAACCAAAAATACTCACAATTCCATTGTCTTTAAATAATATTGTGTCATATGATGATGATTAACTAATGATTAGAAATTAACATAAGAATATAACAATTAAAAGAGTATAAGTGGATTTCGTGAAAAGTTTACAACAAAGCACGTGAGAGAGATAGAGGTCAGTTGATGAAGAGATATATAAAATACAAATACAAGCAAGTTTTATAATGTAAATTTTTTGAAAGGACTTTAAGGGTAATATATGAAACAGTAGATACGTAGAAGAAAAATGAAAGCGTGGTTTAGGGTTTTCATGGATCTTTGTGTACGTGCAATGATATTAGGAAATTTAGATGGAAAATTATGAATATTATTGGCACACAAATATAGTGTACTTTGGAGTGTGGGCAAATAGAGGAGTCAAAAGAGAATAGAGACATATTGAGTATGTTATCACAAACGCAAAGATAAAGTTTGATCCTATGCTCGATAAAGTCACTTATATTAGAAACCTGAAACAACTTTGAAAAGGTTACTTCAAAAGACTTCCCAACCCTTGTCAACATCATCTCCTAATTTAATTACACCATCAATAATTTTTGGCTCATTATATATTTGCATTTTTTTTAAGTCTCCGTCAATTATTTTTTGTTCTCATATTTTTTTCCAATGTAATAAAGTTGCTCTGTAGCCTTATTAATTGAATTCTCCAACCCATTTAATAAACTTATTTTTTAAATTTCTTTTATAGAGACAAACTGTATCATATACTTTTAAATTTTTATCACAAAAGAATTTGCTTTGTTAACACACCACTAAGTTACAACATATATGATATTCAAAATTACATATCAAACCTAAATTAATATGTAATTTGGATTTCTAAATTTTCATTTGAATTTTCTAATTCTTTTTATTTTTCCAAATATTCTAGAATTCTTACGATTATCCTAAAGAACCTTAAAATATACAACTAAAGTAACTACATTATTAACCTTTTCCTTGTCTTAAATTTCAACTGGTTCAAAAAAACATCTTTTTGTGTCAAAAGCACACTAACACTAATGGAGAATGAAATAATTTCTTTTAGGCTTCAAACTACACAAAATAAAAATTGAGAGATTGAGAGGATTTGATAAATGAATTTAAAATTAAGAAAGAAATGAGAGAAAAAGGATGAGCTCATATTTAACTTTTCTTGTAGTGATTGAAATAAGTTCCTTTACTGAACAATGTTATTTTATCTAACAAATTTTTAAGCTAGTAAAATGACCTATAAGTTAATGTTTTGTCAAACATTATCATCATCATGCTTACTCAATTATGATAAGTTATTCTCAAAGGTTTAATCATAACAAAAATTATTCTAAGGAGTTATGTTTTTAGGAATGAAATTTATAAAAATATGATTATCAAAGAAATTAAAAAAAATTGTATACACATACATTCTGAATATGCAGTGTGTATATAAGTTAATTTTTTAATCCCTTGATTTTTTCTTTACTTTTTACTAAATGATTCATTGGATTAGTAAGTATAATACATGGATTAATAATCATCCAAAAAAAAATGATCCAATCCATTTAACATAATATTTCAAGTTTATAAATGGATGAACTAGATAAATATATAGCTGGATGAATTTGGTGATGAGTTAAATAAATTTAATTGTCACCTCTAATTTGATGTGATTGTTGTATAAATATATTTGTTTTCCTTTAATTACAAGATTTTTATGATTTTAATCTCAGCTTTTAATTATGTAATTTTAGTTTCTCAACTTTTAAAACTATTTGTTTTTGGTCTATTTACATGATGTCACCATATGTAAATGTAAGTGATACATCATCATCAATATTAACGTAAAATAATTTTAAAAGTTGAAGACTAAAATTACTAAATTAAAAATTAAAACACTCAAATTATAAAAATGTGAGATAAGTGTAATTAGCAATATTATCAATTTTATATATTGAATCTAGAATTAATAGTACTCTAACTCTCTAAATTCATTCATTATGTTCCAGCCTCTCTATCACCTTGTTATATGTATCACTTTTGCAGTATTTCATCTACAATCTAAGATCAATGATGGAGCTTAGTTTTTTACATTATGGTATATACTCCAGATTGAAAGAGGATTCACAATTTCTCATTTCTAAATTGTTTTTTACATTATGGTATATCTGGAAAACTAGAAACAAATTCATATTTCAAGGAATAATCCCTGACCCCATGCATACTATGCAACAAGTGGGATATTATGCTTCAGAATATTACAAGGAAAATGATAACCAACCACTTAACAGCACTAAAGTACCTTCACTTCCTGTTAAGGCGTCGTGGAGACCTCCCCCACTTGGCAGAGTAAAACTAAATGTTGATGCTTCTTGGATTGATATTTCACAGAGGGCAACTTCTGGAATTCTGATTCGTGACCATAAAGGAGACATCCAATTTGGCCATTCTTCTTCCTTCTGGGCTCCTAATGCTCTCCTAGCTGAAGGTATAGCTTTAAGGGAAGCTATAACATTGGCACGAAACATAAATTGTAATAAGGTTATCTTGGAGTCTGATAATTTAAGCCTGGTTCAAGCGTGTAGAGGGGAGAAAAAAATTGGGGAAATTGACTCAATTGTTCAAGATATCATGTACCTGTCCCATTCGTTTGAAGCGTGCGGCATCACGTGGGCAAAAAGGGAGGCTAACGGAGCGGCCCATTTAGTTGCTCAGCTTGCAAGAACTAACTCTCTTGGCAGATTGTGGTGGTTATCTCCTCCGTTGAGATTGAGGAGCAAATTGGCGGAAGATAAGAGAAACATCCCTCCGGGAATGCCCGCTTCTTCAAGATTTCAATGAGTGGCTTTCTTGTTCCCCTGCTCTTTCTTCTTTGATCGCACCTTACTTAGGGTCTCTCTTTGATTTGAAGGAATTACCCTAATGAAGTTGAGATTAAGAGGGTTCTTAGGGGATGCTTCAGAGCTTGCAAGCAGGCTTAGTTGTTAATCTGTTGCATGTGCTCTTGCCTTGTGAATTGCAGTTTGTGTAATGGGCCTAGTGCCTTGGTGTACTGAGCCTTGGGTTCTTCTTTTGTTAAATGAATGCCTTTTTTCAGACAAAAAAAAATCTGCAATCTAAGATAGCACGTATGAGTTATTATAAGTATTTTAATACGTGTTTGATTTTTATTAAAAAAATAAAGTGTTCTTTAGTTTTCCATTTATATATTCTAGATTCGAGATTATAATATTTTACGTAAATAAAAACTAATTTTCTCTTTTTTGAAATACAAGTTTAAAATTTATAAAACGAAATATTATAAATTTCGTGAAGATCTATAATAATGTTAATGAATGAGTTGTGAATAAATGAATGGGTGAGTAATAGATGAATGAATTCATGAGGAAATGATAACTCACATCAGCAGCAGGAATGTTCAGAGTGTTATGTGTGACCCCACGATCAGATCAAATGCTCAGTGCCTCCTATGTTTAATGGCTCAAGTTAAAATGTTTGGACTCTTTTAAGCATGTAGGTTAAGGGGACAACCCAAATAAAAATATAATAAATCATAAAATTTTAAAAAAATAAAAGGAATATGCATCTAAATTATGTATATATCTAAGTAGTCCAATTTTTAAAATTAATTCTTAAACATATAAAATTGGGTAGTAGGTAATTATTGAGTTTTTTTTTTCATAATTATTTTATGTATGTTTTCACTTATATCTATTAAGTTTATATATTTAGGGTGTATTTAACCTTAATTTTCTCAGACTTCCTTAATACCTACATAATTATTTTATGATCTCATAGGTGGCAGTACTCTTAGGATATTTCGCAAGTGTAGTAATAAGTCTCTTTAGAAACTATTTTTATAACCTTAAATTAAGTTAATTTTTTTATAAATTATTAAGTATTTAAGATAATTAAATAATAATTATATATAAAATAAGATGTCTGTAATCATTGTATGATGATAAGATTGTTGATATAAAACCTAACATCTGTTGGCCTAGTGGTCACTTACCGGGTTTGTAGGAATGAATGTGCTAAAGAATCACGTGGTCTCAAGCTCAAATCTCAAGAGTCTTTTTTTTATTTTGTAACTAATTGTGTGTAGGCACACTAGGACCTTACATTGCCATGCCATATTTATTGTTTATGCCTATAAATATTTGTTATGTTGTAATTATTAGGGACTTTTTCATAATCTATCACTTACTTCTCTTTGAATATTTTTGGTTGAGATATGAGGATCTCTTTAGCAATACTTAGAGAATTGTAATCTTTGATTGAGATGCATTCAACTTCAGCCATTGATTGGATTTCTCTACTCTTAATGTCGTTCTTGGATTGATCATCTAAGAATTGATTAAGGAATTGGATTCATAAAAAGTAATCATGACTTCCTTAGTCATGAGGTTTCTTTAATTCATGTAATAGTTGATTGATTAATGATGTTTGCCTAAAGGATTAGGGTTCATGATTGTCAATTTAGGGATTCTAACCTAAAGGATTAAGCTTTATCTACCAGTGCAAATTCAACTTTCAATTGCAAACCAAAGTATATTCAATTAGGATGTCTAGTTCGTTCAAACTAGCTAAGGAGTGATTCCGATTTTTAACCTACCTTTTGTGATTTCTTTAATTCAATTTACTTTTGTCATGTGAAATTCCTAAGTTCTATAAACATTTTCTATTTGTCTTCTTTACGCTATGAATTGAGATAACTTCCATTTAGATAGCGGTAGCCTAGGAATTATGGTACTTTAAGACTCAATCCATGTGGGAATGATATTGATATACTCAATTAAATGATTGGTGCACATGTCATTGCTGTTATGAAAATTTCACATCATGTACCAAATCAACTATAGTTTTATTAAGTATTTCAGAGTTATCATATTTACATGGACTTGCGAGATATTCAACAATAACACAATAATTGCATATAAGTCACAAATAATGTATGTACATTATGTTCAAAAATTGATTCATTGATTGTTTGTTTGGAAATGATTAGCTTCATAAGTGAAAAATCAATAAAATAAGATTAACAATAAATAAAAGCGTTCGTATTAGACTTACCCTATTCAAACTAATCCTTTGTAATCTTATTATGCATGTTTACACATTTAATCAAGTTATTGTATCATTAAAGTCAATAAATCTAATCCCTTGGTAAATAAATTCTAAACCACCCTAACATCAAATATCATTACATTGAGGATTCAATGCTAAGATTTGCATTAAGAGAATTTCTTAACAATAATTGTAATCAACTTTATCCTTGGATGAAGAATGTAATGAATATTTCATCCTTAAACCTTTGGAGAAACCAAACACAAACATATATTCCTCCCCCCCATATATATATATATATATATATATATATATATATATTATAGAAATAAGAAATAAAATACTAACATTGTTATAAATGCATAAACATACATAAATATTCAATACAAAGTTATAGTAAGAAATGAGTTATATCCAATCCTAATTAAATAGGAGTTTAGCCATACATTTACGTGGGGGTTAACCCTACAAATATCAAAACACAAGAAGGAAAGAAAGAAACCCTAGACAATAAGTTCTCTAAGGTCCTAGAATGGCTTCAATCTCCATAATGCTTCCAAGCTCTTCCCCCATGCAAAAGATACCCTAAAAAAATATGTTTTAGAGCTTTTAAAAAAGTCATACTATGAGAAGCTCATTCCAATGAGTAAGTAGGCCCCAGAACCAACTCTAAAACAAGATCTGAATGTTCAAAATGAAGTGCTGGATATTAGGAACATGATATCAAATTTTCAACCCGATCCAACAGTGAATGAAACAACAATAGTGGAATTTAAATTTCAGATTTGGAGTTAAGTCAAAATAAAACTCCTCTCTTTTTGGCCTTTGCAACCTATCAAAAAACTTTGAGAACCACCCAAATCAAATAGTGATTTGTCAATTAGAACATTGCTTCAAAAAGATCAAAATAAGGACTTTAAATCACATAAGTTAAGCATTTTAGCGCCAAATCAAAGGTGAAATTCACATGGAAAACAACCTAAAATTGACAACTAATACTTACCCATGGGTGTGAAAATTTGTCTTATTAAAATCCCATTTTAAAAATTATTAAATTCTTTTTAACACAAAATGCAACACTATGCTGGGGTTGCCCCTTCTCAGGACACAAGCATGCTAGAAGAACATGGCCACAGTAGGCTTAAATTTCCAATACTGGCCTAACACCTGCAATGATAAAACAAATGAGTGTTCAAATTGCATAGTATTTTTATGCATATTTAGACCTCATTTATGTTTATTGATGCATTTCTAGTTAGGTTGTTTGTGCATTTTTGGTGCTTTAGATAGGTGTTGGATTTTCTCTACTTCTGTGTGTTTTTATGTTTTTTTTTTTTGCATGTAGGAGGCTGAACTTAAAGGCACAAATAATGATTGGAAATGAAAAGGAAGGATAAATGGAAGTTAGAAGTCAAAGATTATGAGAAAAAGTAAGTGCAAAGATTCTAACTTTCTAGTACACAATTCAATGTTTGTGGACTGAAAAAAGAGATAATGTTTAAAGTCAAAAAGATCCACAAGCTAGTTATGGATTGTTCCATGCTTATGGATTCATTTCAGAAGAAATATTTTACTTATTTTGTAATGGGTTTGGCCTAAATAAAATAAACACTTAGGTTTTTAAACACAATTATGATTCTTGACCTTTAGAGTTTCTTCTTATTTTTCATGTGAAAAAATTTGGATTGAAAAGGAAGAGACTTAAGGAGAAGTGATGGTCATCATTATTATCTTAATTTATTTTTTTCTTATCTCATCATGAGTAGCTAATTTCTTTTTCTGTTAGGAGATTGATGTAATGTTTTAAATTTTTGTTCTAACGTTTGATAACATGTGTGTTTAATTTCGTTCCTTATGTTCTTCCTCTTTTATTAATGCTTATTGGATAAATAAATGTTCTTTAAAAGCTTTATAATTGACAAATTGGGGGTTATTCTTATTTAAGTAGAACAAATTAAGTTGTTTCTAATCGGAAAATTAGGGCATGCTTGATTGGGTTTGTATAAGATGTTTGTGAACACCTCTTTTGGTCCGGTCCAAGTGGAATGAATCTTTTTTATACTGAATTCTAATTCAGAATGGTCAAATTCGAATAGAATGGCTCCAAAATAATCAGAACCGAGTGAAATAACTCAGAATGAAGCTTTTCCAAGTGAAATACAGCCCTGTTGGAGGCAAATCCGATTGGAATGACTCAAAAATGATCACATCTGAATAGGATGACTCAGGTTAAAGCATTTCCGAGTGAAATACAGCCCCGGTAGAGATAAATCCGAGTGAAAAAAACTCAAAAATGATCAAATCCGAGTCAAAATGAAGCATTTCCGAGTGGAATGACTCAAAAATGATCAAATCTGAGTGGAATCACTGAGAATGAGTCATTTCTGAGTGAAATGCTCCCCTGTTGAAGTTGAATCCGAGTGGATAGCTTCCCTGCCAAGCCAGTCCGAGTGGATTATGCCCATGTTGAAGAGAAGTCCGAATGGAATGACCCAAAAATGATCAAATCCGAGTGGATAGCTCCCCTGCCAAGCCATCCCGAGTGGAATGTGCGCCTGTTGGATCAAATCCGAGTAAAATTACTCAGAATGGATCATTTCCGAGTGGCATGTGCCCCTGTTAGAGTAAATCCGAGTGAAATGACTCAGATTTCATCCATTCCGAATGAAAAATAACCCTTTTAGAGGACAATCCGAGCGGGTTGAGGTTTACTTCCAAACCGGTTGACAACATGCCGAGTGAAGCTTCAAGCAGAAGGATTGCCGAGCAAGATTTCAAAGTCTTTTAAAGAACATGAACCGTTACCGATTGAGCCATTTATCCTCACCGAATCGTCTTTCAAAGTCAAAAACCGACTGAATCCTGCACCAATTTCGAGTCATCCTTGTCAGTCAGTTTTCTTAGCCAATCTTCACTCATCCTTCAAATAAGGAGCCGACTGAATCATTTGCCCCAATTCCGAGTCAATCCCTTCAAATCAATCCCGAACCATTACTCTTCGAACCAATTCCGAGTCACATTTCACACAATTTCTGAGCCATTTCAGTCAGCACCGAGTGAGCCATCCACTCACTCGATTTCCGAGTGACTTTCCCCCATTCCCGAGTGAAGTTCACCCAATTCTGAGTCATCCTTTACCCATTTCCGAGTCTTTCTCTTCGATTTTCAATCGGCTCCGAGTCATCCTTTACCGAATCGATTTTCAATCTTTGATCGATTTTTGAGTAACACCCATTCCTTTGTCATCCCTCCTCAAGCCAATTACCGAGCCCACTTCCACCAATTTCCGAGTCACCATTTACACCCAAAACTCACCCAGATTCCGAGTCACTCTTTTAACCATTTCCACTCAACCTCCAAGTCACTTTTTACCTATTTTAGTCGGTTCCGAGTTATTTGTCACTCGATTCCGATTGAATGTTTCACAGCAGCCTCACACCGAGTAAAAAATATACTCGGCCTTTCATAGGAGGACTCTTCCCAGAAGAATTCTCACTCGGAAAAGTGTATTTTTCACTCGGCCTTCTACGTGAAATGCTTCATTCCACTCGGAATTGACTCCAATATGGACGAATACTGACTGGGAGGCTGATCTGAGCCATCCTCACTCAGATTTCAGCCATCCTCACTCGGATTGACACTATTTTCACTCGGATTCCCACCAGGTCCCCCTGTTAGCCCGTGCTGACTTGGATTCCACCACCCAAGTGGATCCAGGAATCCTGGGGGTGGCAGACAGGTGGCAAATAGGGGTGGAAGTGGGGGGAATTAAAAATTCCCACCCAGCCGTTGTCGCCCACTTCACTCTGAGTGGAAGCCTGAGCTAGCATTCCACTCGAAAGTGGAAGCCTGAGCTGGCATTCCACTCGGAAGTGGAAGCCTGAGCTGGCCTTCCACTCAAACCAGCCTATAAATAGGCAAGGGGTTGAAGCATTGAGGAGGCATTCTTAGAGGAAAAACTCTGCCTAAGCCTTGATTCTCTCTCTCACACGTCCAGCCCCTTTCAGCCACCAAATATCTCCGAGCACCCTCCTCTCACCCTTTCCAACAACCCCCACTCATCCTTCTTCTCACCTAAACCGAGCTCCTCTCTCACACGTCCAGCCCCTTTCAGCCACCAAATACCTCCCAGCACCCTCCTCTCACCCTTTCCAACAGCCCCCACGTATCCCCCTCAAGTCCACCAAATCTGACCTCCTCACTCCTCTCAACTCCAACACTGTCCCTCTTCTCACTCAGTCTCACTCGGTATCTCACTTCTCACACAGTAAGCTACTACTTTCACTCGGTATTTTCCCATTTCATTCGGTTTTACCATTTTTACTCGGTTTTTCCTCAATTTCACTCGGTATTTTCCCATTCCACTCGGTTTTTACCATTTTTTACTCGGTTTTCCTCAATCTCACTCGGTTTTCTGCTTTTCTCACTCGGTATTTCATTTTTTACTCGGTTTCCTCCATTTCCACTCGGTTTTTCCATTTTCACTTGGTTTTTCCCTCTTTTTCACTCGGTTTTCCCTTCTCCCACTCGATTTTCACTCATTTTTCCTTCTGTTTTCTGAACTTACTGTTTCCCTTCCTCTTTTGTAGCTTCTGCACCCTTCCCCTTTCGCTTCATAGTAAAATATAATAAAGGGAAATAAATGCTTACTATGTTTTCTTTCAAATCTAAATAAAAATAAAAAAGGGAAACAAATCATTTTTAAACAGTGTCGTACGGGAGCATTCCCGTCTACACAACCTATTTAGGATTCGTACACGTGCGAAGAACTTCGCCTTGTATGAGTTCCTCGTCTCAATGACATCCATCATCATTTCCCAAGTCTTTTCCTAAAAGAACAACACTCAGAACTACGTAACCCTGATTTCTTGATAATTCAAGAATACGTAGGAGTAGGACCTCAACTCCTGTCGGGCCCATCTTTCTTATTTCTTTTTATTGATTTATTTCCTCACTTTTATGTTTCTTTCATAAATGTTTTCTTTTTGGTTGCTTCTGTGAAAATCATTTTAGACGTGACGTCTTGTTGATTTCCCCCTAGTTTTTTGCTCAAGCCTCGCCATAATTCATAGGGAAGGGATACTTAGGACGAGATGTCCCTCTTATCTCTTTCCTATCCCTGTTTTTTATTCGAGAATGTCCAATTTAGGCGTGACGCCTTATTAGCATTCTCTTCCCCTCTCTGTCTCATATCGAAGTCGAGTTTAATTCGGATGAAACATCCCATTGACCTCGCTTCGACATTCTCAGTTTGTACAATTCTCTCACTCCATTCTGTCATTTTTTAAATAAAAAATACAACAATAAAAGGGAAGAAATAAACCATCTTTTGTAAGGCTATTTATGTTGCACATTTTCAATCTTGGTACTGTTTTTTGTTGTTCAAGTGGCCTCAATACTCAAGAGGGGGGGTGAATTGAGTTATAAAACTTTTGCTTGGAATGCCTTTGAAATTGATTTCTATAACCAAGTTTATGAGATTGTGCAAGTGAAAGCAAGTGACAATGATATGCAATGCACTACAAGAGGTAAGTATTGTTGAAGCAATTTAGCAAACACTTGGTGTGCAATATCTAAAGTAAAGCAAATTAAGCAAGTTCAAGAGTGTTCTTCTTAACCAAACAATACCAATCAGCAAATATGCAATATATGGAAGTAAAAGAGTAAGGAAGAGAAGCTTGCAAACCGATGTAACGAGTTCCACCCAATCCGGTGTACGTCTCGCCTCTAAGCAACCCACTTAGAGGATTTTCCACTATTGTAGACTAGAGATACAACTTTGAGCAATTGCGGCTTCCTAGTGTCCCACACTCAAGAACCCAATCCTCACAAGTATAAGGGCAACCCACCCAATCTCTCAATCTCACAATATCCCAAAGGTTGAGTCCACAACCTTTGTAACCACTCAATCCTAGAGTGAACAACCACTCAACCTAGAGTGAATAACTTTGTGTGTTTGGAGTTTGTGTTTACAATCAATATACTCTCTTGATAGAGCAGATATACAATTGAAAAGCTCTCCAAATTCTAATCTCTCAAGATGAGAGGATATACAATTGAAAGTACAAAAATGCAAGAGATAGGCTTACAAAGCACAAAATAGAGCTATGAATTGTTGCTTCTTGGTTGTGTGTTGGGTGCTCTTTGTGCTTGTGTTCTTCCTCCATTTATAGAGCCATGATAGCAGTTGAGGTGTGCCCTAGTTCCTCATAGCCGTTGCACTTAGTGGAAATTTGAAGAATGGTGGAGACATGACCTGGTTTCCCACTTAAATCTGTTTTTCCACTAGCGTAATCGATTACATCCTCGCGTTGTAATCGATTAGCTTCAATTCAGAGAGTCACTAATCGATTATCTCATTACCTGTAATCGATTAGCTTCTTGTACCTGATGCATTTAATTTGTCTTCGCAGCATCCTAATCGATTAGCATGTCTTGCAATCGATTACCTTAAATTCCAGTGGCTTCCTAATCGATTATATGGCTCTCTTAATCGATTAGCATGTGTACCTGATGCATTTAATTCCATTTTTGATTGCTGTAATCGATTAGTCTTAAGTGTGCAATCGATTATCTTAATTCCAGTGAGTGTCTAATCGATTGTGAGGCTTCCTTAATCGATTATCTTCGACTCTGATGCAATTTCTTCCAAGACAGAAAGCTTCTAATCGATTAGCATCTATGGCCTAATCGATTAGCTTCAACTCTGATGCAATTTCTTCCAAGACAGAAGGCTTCTAATCGATTAGCATCTATGGCCTAATCGATTAGCTTCAACTCTGATGCAATTTCTTCCAAGACAGAAGGCTTCTAATCGATTAGCATCTATGGCCTAATCGATTATCTTCGCTGTTTCTTCAATTCTGATTTCATGTCTTTGTTTTTGCATTGTTTCTTCAAGAGTACTTGTCATTATCAAAATCCTTGCACATCTTTTGGACCTGTTTAACATATTCAAACACATTCTCCCCCTTTTTGATGATGACAACTGTGTTCATCTCTTGAGGGTTGTTAGTTTAAAAAAAATATAGGCTTATCTTTTGCAAAAACAACTCTGCTACATTATCTCTTTTTCAAATAGCAGATGATAATTTTCAAAAAAAAAAAACCAATTCAGCAGCCAATGTCTTATCTCATTTTATCCATTGTTTATTATCTCTTATCTATAATTCTCCCCCTATCAAAAGGAGTTTAACAAACAGATAAGATTTTGCAATTTGTTAACAGAGCATCTATTATCCATATTATCAGCAGAGCATCTATTATCCATATTATCAGAGCATATTCAGAAATACATATCAGAGCATTATCACAGCATATTCAGAAATATTCATATCAGAGCATTATACAACATATGAACATTTATTCTTCTCCCCCTTTGTAATCATCAAAAACAATTGGAGCAGTGAAGAGAAATTGTATAAACTCAAATAAAATACTTTTATTAAATATCAAAGGGAAATACAAGAAGTAAATTAATTCAAAAAGCAGAAAAGCAATAAACAGAAATTAACATAACAACAAAAAAAATCTAATTGTCTGGGTTGAAGAAGCGGATTTCTGAAATTTGGTGAGCCAGCTCCTCATAGCGCTGCTGCATCATCTCAAAATGTTGCTGCTCGGTCATGGAAAACTCTTGGAGGGAGTTCTCAAGACGATCGAAGCGGCGATCAAGATGAGCGTAGAGAGATGCAAAAGGGTCAACTTGTGGGGCAGATGAAGAGGCTGCAGCTTGTGGTTGAGGTGGAGAAGGAGGAGGAGCAGGTGCTTCTTCAGCAGGAGCTTGGAAGGGAATGTTGGCATAAGCGCCCTCCATGCGTGAGTACCATGCTCCATTGGTGAAGACAAGACCCATTTTGGTGAGGTGATGGGTGCCAATGCAAGCTCTAGGGGGCACTTTCTCAGAGAGTTCCCCTGCTAAGTCTACTCCACAGAATTTGAAAATTTTGGTGAGGAGGATACCATAGGGGAGCTTTTGTTGGTCCTTGGCATGGCGCATGTGGAACTTGATCAACTGAACCCAGTTAATCTCTTTGTGGTTCAGCATGGCCCACATTAAGAGGACATCATCCTCTTCAACCAGAGCATAGTTCCCACCACGGGGAACAATCATCTTGACCAAGAAGAAGTGGAGCAGGCGGTTGTTCATGGTCAAGTGGCCAACTAGTTTGTGGTTGCTCCTTGGACGGTCAGCCTTCCATAAGGATTGGCGAGCAGTAAGAGCATTGAAGCCCCATTCATCCTCGGGTTCGCCTCCATCAAAGTCAGCATTGTTGAGGGGCAGTTTGGAAATCTCTGCAAACTGGGCATTGGAGAGTTTGATGGTGGTGTTTTTCACTTTGGATTCAACCAACCCATTGACAAGGCGGAGGTTGCAGTAGAATACTCTCATAAGCTCAGGATAGTATTCTTCTTCTTTGAGGGATAGGAAGGGGAAGAGGTTGTAGTGGTTGAGGCTTTGGGTGAAGGTAAGGCTTGGGTTGTCAAAGGTGTCAGCTATGGTGTAGTGAGGGGTCATAATCTCCTTTTCAGAAAAATTTTTCATAAAATTCTGAAGGTCTCTAGGAGAAGAGAAAAACCTTGAGAAGTCAAGGGGATTATGAGCTTGAGCTTGAGCAGCAGAGGACCTAGCCCTTTTGACATTCCTTGAGGAAGACATGGTGAAAAGAATGCTAAAAGAGGAGATGAAGAGAGATGAGTGCTAGAGAGTTTTTGAGAGACTTGGGAGAAAGGAGGTAGTGTGAGATGAGAAGGTGAATGAGGGGTTATTTATAGTTGAAGATTAGGTTTAGGAAGGAGGAAAGAGAGTTTAGGGAGGAGTGAAGTGAGTTAAGAGAGGGAGAGTTTCGAGTGAGCCTAGGAAATTGGAGTTTTGACCCATCAGAACGCATGCTAATCGATTACATGGCAGGTGGTAATCGATTAGATCTCTGTTACTGGGGAATTTCAAACGTTTTTGTGCAGAGGGTAATCGATTAGAGGCTTACGGTAATCGATTAGTTTAGAAACAGAATCGTCCTAATCGATTGGGGCAATGTGGTAATCGATTATGAAGAAGAGGAAACGTTTTGAACTGGAAACAGAAGCTTCGTAATCGATTATGGATGAGTTCTAATCGATTACCTTCGAAACAGAAGCTTAGTAATCGATTGGGATTATCAAAGTAATCGATTATGGAGTCAAAAACTTCAAATATATCAAACAGCAAGGTTCCAAACATGAAATGTGATGTATATCATACATTATGCCATTCAACAAAATATTCAAACACAATTGGACATGTCCAGAATGCCTAATTCTCTTCTTATGTGAATGAATTGCTCTCTAGCCAAGGGTTTTGTGAAAATATCAGCTAGTTGCTGAGAAGTTTCTACATGTTCAAGTACACAATCCCCTTTTAACACATGATCTCTAATAAAGTGATGCCTAATCTCAATGTGTTTGGTTCTAGAGTGCATTACTGGATTCTTGGAGATGTTAATGGCACTTGTGTTATCACATTTAATGGGGACTTTATTCAAGGCAATACCAAAATCAAGAAGTTGTTGTCTCATCCAAAGAATTTGAGCACAACAACTACCAGCTGCTACATATTCTGCCTCAGCTGTTGACAATGCAACACTTGCTTGTTTCTTGCTATGCCAAGAAACAAGGGAACTACCAAGCAAATGGCATGTACCACTAGTGCTTTTTCTATCAAGCTTACACCCCGCAAAGTCGGAATCAGAATATCCTAAAAGATTACATTCAACGCCTTTGGGATACCATAAACCAACACTTTGAGTACCCACAAGATATTTCAAAATCCTTTTTACGGCTGTCAAATGTGATTCTTTGGGACATGCTTGATATCTAGCACACATACATACCGCAAACATAATATCAGGTCTACTCGCAGTTAAATATAGTAAGGAACCAATCATACCTCGATATTTGGTGATTTCAATGTCCTTACCCTTTTCGTCTTTGTCTAGATAGCAGGATGTGCTCATTGGTGTAGCTATCTCATTTGCCTTGTCCATTCCAAACCTTTTAAGTAGTTCCTTACAGTATTTGGTTTGGCTAATGAACGTTCCATCAATGGCTTGTTTTATTTGTAGTCCAAGGAAGAAGGTGAGTTCTCCCATCAAGGACATTTCAAACTCATTCTGCATGATCTTGGCAAATTCTTGACAAAGATTTTCATTAGTAGCACCAAATATTATGTCATCTACATAAATCTGTACCAAGAGGATGTCATTTTGTTTGCGTTTTATAAACAATGTAGTATCAACCTTTCCTCTTTCAAATTTGTGTTCTAAAAGAAATTTGCTTAATCTCTCATACCAAGCTCTTGGAGCTTGCTTCAAACCATATAAGGCTTTTCTCAATTTGAAAACATGATTTGGAAATTTATGATTTTCAAAACCTGGAGGTTGATCTACATAAACTTCTTCTTGAATGTAGCCGTTTAAGAACGCACTTTTGACATCCATTTGATACAATTTGAAATTCATACAACATGCAAAAGCCAGCAATAATCTAATGGCTTCTAACCTAGCTACAGGAGCATATGTTTCTTCATAGTCTATTCCTTCTTCTTGGTTGTATCCCTTTGCTACTAGTCTAGCTTTGTTTCTAGTTATTATTCCGTTTTCATCTAGCTTATTTCTAAACACCCATTTGGTGCCTATTATTAGATGATCATTGGGTCTTGACACAAGTTCCCAAACTTCATTTCTTTCAAATTGGTTTAACTCTTCTTGCATGGCCAACATCCAATGTTCATCAATAATGGCTTCGTCAATATTCTTGGGTTCTATTTGGGATACAAAAGCCAAGTGATTGCATGCATTTCTGATGGCGTTTCGAGTACTTACCCCTTTGGTTATTTCTCCAATGATCTTGTCCAAGGGATGATCCTTCAAAGTTACCCAATCTTGTTGTCTCTCAATTTGTGTTGCACCTCCATCATTGTTGACTTCTTCTTCTTTGTCTTGTAAGTTCATTTCTTGAAAGGTACCTACAAGATCATCAACATCTTCCTTTCTCGGAGGGTTATGGCTATTTTCATCAAATTTGACATGAATAGATTCCTCAATGGTATTTGTTTGTTTGTTGAATATTCTATAACATTTACTTGATTGAGAATATCCTAGGAAGATTGCCTCATCAGATTTTGCATCAAACTTCCCTAGATTGTCCTTTCCATTGTTGAGCACAAAACATTTACATCCAAAGATATGAAAGTATGCAATGTTGGGTTTTCTACCTTTGTAAAGCTCATAGGGGGTTTTCTTTAAAATAGGCCTTATCAAACATCTATTCATAACATAACACGCGGTGTTTACCGCATCGGCCCAAAAGTGTTTTGCAACATTGTTTTCATTTAGCATGGTTCTAGCAAGCTCCACTAAAGATCTATTCTTTCTTTCAACTACTCCATTTTGTTGTGGAGTTCTAGGAGCTGAGAAGTTGTGGTTAATACCATGTTTTTCGCAAAACTTTTCAAAAGATTGATTTTCAAATTCTCCCCCATGATCGGTTCTAATGGATGCAATTTTTGAGTTTTGCTCATTTTGGATAATCTTTGCAAGTTTCTTGAATGCATGATAAGCTTCATTTTTATGAGCAAGAAACAGTGTCCATGTATATCTTGAATAGTCATCTACTATTACTAGACCATAGTAATTACCTCCAAAGCTTTTGATTTTGGATGGTCCAAATAAATCCATGTGCAAAAGTTGTAAAGGCCTTTGAGTAGAAACAATATTTTTGGATTGAAAAGATGCCTTTACTTGTTTCCCCTTTTGACATGCATCACAAAATCTATTTTCAAATTTAAGCTTTGGTAGACCAATTACTAAATCTTTAGAAACAAGTTTGTTCAAGTGGTCTACATGTATATGAGCTATTCTTCTATGCCATAGCCATGTTTCATCCTCTTTTGAAATGAAGCATTGTTCATCATTTGTAGACAAACTATCCATATCAATCATGTAAATATTATCAATTCTTTGGCCTACAAACTTGATTTCCTTATTAGTCTTATGCTCAATTATGCAACAATCTGATTCAAATAAGACTCTATATCCTTTGTCACATAATTGACTTATACTAAGTAAATTATGTTTGAGGCCTTCAACATACAATACATCACTTATGGAGGTGGAAGAGTTCTTACCAATATTTCCAATGCCTAGGATTCTTCCCTTAGTGTTGTCTCCATAGGTGACGCTTCCTTTTCGTTTGGGAGTGAATGATGTAAATTTGGTTATATCTCCCGTCATATGCTTCGAACACCCGCTATCCAAGTACCAATGGGTGTTGCTTGCCTTGAAGCATACCTGCAAAACAAAATCATTTTAGAGAACTAGGTACCCATTTTATGTTGGGTCCTTTAAGGTTAGCTTGTGGGAACGTTCCTTTGGGAACCCACACCTTTCTTAAGACCTTTGGTCCTAGTTTCCTAACACTACACTTATATGCACTATGTCCTTTGGTGCCACAATGATTGCATTTCATAAAAGGTGAGGAGGACTTGCTTGGTGGTGCAAAGAAGTTTTTGTAGTGCTTCTCCATTTTATGATTACTATGTTCTTGGTCATATCCTAGACCAGTTTTACTAAACATGCATTTTTGTTGCCCAAGTAGGATATTCAAATTATCTCTTCCATTAGTGAATTTCTCTAGTGTCCTATTTAGGTCTTCAACCTTGGTTTCTAACACTATGCACTTCTTTGCAAAATCACAAGGTTTATCCCTAGAGCATGTTTGAACTTTCTCTAGTTCTTCTTTTAAGCTCTCATTCTCTTTACATGCTTCCATGAGATGCAATTCAAGAGTATCACTAGTTTTCCTAGATGCTTTGAGTTTACTAGAGATTTTTGTAAACTTATCATATAATTCCTCAAATGCATCTAACAGCTCATTTTTATCTAAGTCAAGAAGATTTACCTCATTTTCTTCTTCTTGATGATTTGCCATTAAGCAAAGATTGGCTTGCTCATCTTCCGAGTCGTCGGAGCTGCTCACATCGTTCTCATCCCAAGCAATATAGGCTCTTCTTCTTCTTTGTTTGTCCTTGCCCTTCTTTTTGAGGTTTGGACAATCGGCTTTGAAGTGCCCTTCCTTGCCACATTCAAAACAGCTTGGTGAAGATGAAGTTTCATTAGAGGTAGATTTCTTACCTTGGGGCTTAAAGTTCTTTTGGAACTTTTTGTTCTTCATGAATCTTCCAAATCTTTTCACGAACAGCCCAAATTCTTCTTCTTCATCTAAGTCACTGCATGATTCTTCCTCATGCATGGAGGTGGCTTTGAGGGCTAGCCCTTTCTTCTTGGTGGATTTCTCCTCTTCCTCGGCTAGCTTCAATGCTTTAAGTTCTTGCTCTTGTTCTTGCAATTTCCCAAAGAGTGTTGCAAGAGACATTTCATTGATGCTAGGAGATTGTTTTATTGCTGTGACAAGAGGTTGCCATTCCCTGCTGAGACTTTTCAAAATTTTGTGCACAAGCTCTTTGTTAGTGTACACTTTGCCAAGAGTAATAAGATGGTTAATAATAAGTGTAAACCTTTTCTGCATATCAACAATAGATTCTCCTGAATTTATCCTAAAGCATTCATATTGGCTAGTAAGAGTACTAATCTTTGAGTCCTTTACATCATTAGTACCTTCATGGGTTACTTGAAGAGTATCCCACATTTCTTTAGCGGTTTGGCATGTCATTATTCTAAAAAATTCGTCTTGTCCTAAAGCCATGGTAATGAGATTTTTGGCCTTGTAGCCATATTGGACTTTCTTTTCTTCCTCGCTAGTCCATTCATCTATGGGTTTTTCAACATTCTTGCTATCTATGGTATGCATTGGTATATAGGGACCATTTTCAATGGCATTCCATATTCTCAAGTCAATTGATTGAATGAAGATTTTCATTCTCTCTTTCCAAAAGGCATACCCTTCCCCATTGAAAGCGGGAGGTCTATTTATCGCACCACCCTCGGGAAAAACATTTTGAGAACTTGAGGCCATTTAATCTCTTGAAGCTGTTAAGCTTGATCTACCAAGAGTCAAGCTCTGATACCACTTGTTGTTCAAGTGGCCTCAATACTCAAGAGGGGGGGTGAATTGAGTTATAAAACTTTTGCTTGGAATGCCTTTGAAATTGATTTCTATAACCAAGTTTATGAGATTGTGCAAGTGAAAGCAAGTGACAATGATATGCAATGCACTACAAGAGGTAAGTATTGTTGAAGCAATTTAGCAAACACTTGGTGTGCAATATCTAAAGTAAAGCAAATTAAGCAAGTTCAAGAGTGTTCTTCTTAACCAAACAATACCAATCAGCAAATATGCAATATATGGAAGTAAAAGAGTAAGGAAGAGAAGCTTGCAAACCGATGTAACGAGTTCCACCCAATCCGGTGTACGTCTCGCCTCTAAGCAACCCACTTAGAGGATTTTCCACTATTGTAGACTAGAGATACAACTTTGAGCAATTGCGGCTTCCTAGTGTCCCACACTCAAGAACCCAATCCTCACAAGTATAAGGGCAACCCACCCAATCTCTCAATCTCACAATATCCCAAAGGTTGAGTCCACAACCTTTGTAACCACTCAATCCTAGAGTGAACAACCACTCAACCTAGAGTGAATAACTTTGTGTGTTTGGAGTTTGTGTTTACAATCAATATACTCTCTTGATAGAGCAGATATACAATTGAAAAGCTCTCCAAATTCTAATCTCTCAAGATGAGAGGATATACAATTGAAAGTACAAAAATGCAAGAGATAGGCTTACAAAGCACAAAATAGAGCTATGAATTGTTGCTTCTTGGTTGTGTGTTGGGTGCTCTTTGTGCTTGTGTTCTTCCTCCATTTATAGAGCCATGATAGCAGTTGAGGTGTGCCCTAGTTCCTCATAGCCGTTGCACTTAGTGGAAATTTGAAGAATGGTGGAGACATGACCTGGTTTCCCACTTAAATCTGTTTTTCCACTAGCGTAATCGATTACATCCTCGCGTTGTAATCGATTAGCTTCAATTCAGAGAGTCACTAATCGATTATCTCATTACCTGTAATCGATTAGCTTCTTGTACCTGATGCATTTAATTTGTCTTCGCAGCATCCTAATCGATTAGCATGTCTTGCAATCGATTACCTTAAATTCCAGTGGCTTCCTAATCGATTATATGGCTCTCTTAATCGATTAGCATGTGTACCTGATGCATTTAATTCCATTTTTGATTGCTGTAATCGATTAGTCTTAAGTGTGCAATCGATTATCTTAATTCCAGTGAGTGTCTAATCGATTGTGAGGCTTCCTTAATCGATTATCTTCGACTCTGATGCAATTTCTTCCAAGACAGAAAGCTTCTAATCGATTAGCATCTATGGCCTAATCGATTAGCTTCAACTCTGATGCAATTTCTTCCAAGACAGAAGGCTTCTAATCGATTAGCATCTATGGCCTAATCGATTAGCTTCAACTCTGATGCAATTTCTTCCAAGACAGAAGGCTTCTAATCGATTAGCATCTATGGCCTAATCGATTATCTTCGCTGTTTCTTCAATTCTGATTTCATGTCTTTGTTTTTGCATTGTTTCTTCAAGAGTACTTGTCATTATCAAAATCCTTGCACATCTTTTGGACCTGTTTAACATATTCAAACACATTTTTGACAGGCGATGTAGGGTGCTAATACCTTCCCTACTCGTAACCGACTCCCGAACTTGAATCTCAATTTTTAACCAGTGCTTTTACTGAACTTAGTTTTTTTCCAATGTTTTTCCTATGGATAAAAACGTTGGTGGCGATTCCCTGTTTCATTCGACCCCCCCTCTCTCTCTCTCATCACGCCATCGCGATCCAGGTTGCGACAGATGGTGACTCCACTGGGGACACTTAAGAGAGTCAGGCCAGTTTGGTTGAAAGCGCGTTTTTTTATATAGCCTTTATTTAGCTTGGATTTCTTCCCCTTGTTTTTATTTTCCGTCGATTGTTGTGAATGTTCGTCATTGTTTTAAATTGCGTCTTGTTATTTGCTTTGTTGTCCATGTACCATATGATTGTTGAACCCTAGGGTAGAGGACTATGTTACTTTTCTGCAATCATTGAACCCTAGGGTAGACGACTTTGTATATTTGTTCTGTGTTTGTTCTCTGTGCAGAATGGTGTAAGGTAAAAAGGTATTGAATGCCCTTTCACACACTACACTCACAAATTACTCGTACACACTTATGAGTGGCGCCTTATACCCGGGCCCCAAATGAAACTTAAGTTAGGAGGGGTTGGTATACAGAATCGTATAGGATGTACTTCCTATCCGGTGATCGTGAGAACCCCAACTAGAGTTCGACCTCTTGTGACATACGCACCTAGTGGTTCCCCACTGTTGCGTCCCTGTCATGGGTAGGATCTTGGCTCTAGTGACCTTCTAGAAGTCTAGTATAAGCCACCCGGTGTGGAGAGTCACTTTTAGATAAGCCCTAGGGTCTAGAGGAAACCTTCAACAAAACCTGACTTAGGCCACGAAAGGGTAAATTTTACTTTACCTTATGTCATTTTCACTTTCCTATTATTAAAGAGGGATTATCTATCACCCAAAGATTCGATTAGTCAAAATCTTTGGAACACATGAGTATTCTTGGGTGAATGGATGATCCTCTTTAACTGTTCCCTTTATTTTTCTAACCGTTTGTCGTGATTCTTTAGACACTACGGGTAAGCATCCCTACGCGACCAGGCTCAGAAAGAAACTCATGGCCGAAATAGAGCAAGAGAATGAGAACCTCAGAGCTGAGGTCAATCAGTTGAAAGAACAAATGGCTGAAATGGCCAAAATGTTCGAAAGGAGGATCGCAGAAAGGGATTCTTTAGCGGAAGTTGAAAATGCTAGGCAGCAATCTCCCATTCTCCAACACGCTCAAGGTCATGCTGGGGCACCGAGCTCAAACCCTGCAGGGCCTACCGTTACTATTTTCCTTAGTAAGCCGAACCCTGCTCATGTTCAACAACATACTTTTGTTGATAAAGAAGGGAATGTCGTACCCTTCCCGCAGTATGGGTTACCCCCAAGCTATTTCCCACCACTCCAAGAGGGGCCAGATTATCAGGAAACAATCCTTCACGCGGCTCAACCAAACATCCCACCTGTCCGGAATCCTCAAACGATTCCGGTCCATACACAGGCTGAACAACCACAAGCTGCCCAAGCCACAGCGGGACACCAAGCCTCGATTCTGAATGAGAGCCCGGCACATGTTGACCGACCAGCCGTGAGTGCTAGTCACTATGTCGTCACAGGTCTAAGTACTGCCACTGCTGCTACCCAGGAAGGAAGATTAGAGTTCTTGGAAAGGCGTTTAAGGGAGATAGATGGAATGAATCGATTTGGATTAGGTAGTGCTGCACAACTCTGTCTAATTCCCGACGTTGTTATTCCTCCCAAATTTAAAACGCCTAAATTTGATAAGTATCGGGGGCTAACATGTCCGAAAAACCATCTTACCATGTACTGTCGGAAGATGGCTTCGCATGCCTCCAACGACTCTCTGCTCATCCATTGTTTTCAAGATAGTTTGGCTGGAGCGCCTCTGACCTGGTATAACCATCTTGAACGATCTCGTATATGCTGTTGGGAGGATCTGGCAGATGCTTTCATGCAATAGTATAAGTACAATTTGGACATGGTGCCAGATAGAGTACAATTGCAGAACATGTCCAAGAAAGACAACGAGACGTTCAAAGAATACGCCCAACGGTGGCGTGAAGTAGCAGCGCAAGTTGACCCACCTCTGTCTGAGAAAGAGGTGATCTCAACATTTATTGACACACTCCAATCGCCATTCTATGACAAGATGATTGGAAGTATTTCATCCCACTTCTCCGATATTGTCACTATCGGAGAAAGAATAGAGAATGGCCTCCGGACAGGGAAGATCGCCCGAGGTCCAGCTGGGGTTAATGCAGCAAAAAGACCCTCCCATGGGGAAGGAAAGAGAAGAGAGGGAGAGACTAATCTAATCTCCCATAATCAGAGAAGAAACCAGCCGAGGCCACCCACCCCGGTCGCCTTTCCATCAACCTATCAGAATACACCACATCCATATGTGGCTGCCATTCAAACACCACATACACCACATTTCCGCCCACCTGTCATGCGACCGCCTGCACCACTACAGGCACCATATCAACCACCACAAGCGCCGTACCAACAGCCACAAATGAACCCGCTAAATCCAAATCAGAGAAGGCAAAACAATGACCGTGCCCCATTGCAATTTGATCTGATTCCCATCTCTTACACAGAGCTTCTCCCTTACCTCATCGAAAACACGATGGTAGTGTCGTGCCCTCTAAATCCACTTCTGTCGCCATATCCTAGAGGGTATGACCCAAATACATGGTGTGATTACCACACTGGTGCACCGGGACATTCTACTGAGAACTGCCTGGCACTGAAGTTTAAGGTAAAGGACCTCATCCGGGCCGACTGGATAAGCTTTAAAGAAGGGAGCCCAAGTGTGACAACCAATCCCCTTCCAAACCATAAAGGACCGGATGTCAACGCTATAGAGGGGGATGAAGATTGCATTTCCAAAGTAGAGGACATCCAAATGCCTTTGGAAATCATACACTCCCATATGCTGAAGGTGGGATTAATAGAAGGGTCGTGGGATGAAGAGTATAATGACCTCCAGTCCGCAAAGTGAAGGGGCTTCCAGGAAACCCTTCAAAGACTCATGAATGCTCGAGTCATAGAGGTCTGTAAATGCCATAAAGGACGAATAAATATGGTACAAGGACAGGGTAAGGCACGAGTTCCGAAACCCCTGATCGTATACTATAATAAGGATACGCCAGCAGCTTCGGCTCCTGCCAAGACTGTCTTCACGGTTAGGGCACCAACCCCTTTCCCCTTCCAGAGTTTCCACGCTATGCCATGGAGGTACAATATAGATGTGGTTGTCACCAATCCCGAAGCGATCAACTCCATACCATCCTCCTCTATTACAAATATAACCGGAGTGGGAAGAATGACACGGAGTGGAAGGATATATACGCCACCTGAACCCAAACAAGGCAAGACTACCGGAGAAGGAAAAATTGGGAAAGAAGTAGCCTCTGGCGAAATAAAGGGGGCTGTGACTGAAGAGGAAGCCCAGGAATTTCTGAAGTTTATTCGCCATAGTGACTACCAGGTGTTGGATTAATTGAACCACACCCCTGCAAAAATTTCCCTGTTGTCTTTGCTAATGAATTCTGAACCACATCGGAACATGTTAATGAAGGTGTTGAGTGAGGCGCACGTGAAGCATGATTTACCCATCGAACAATTTGGAGGCATAGTGGGGCATATCGTTGCCAATAATTACTTAACCTTCACAGATGAGGAAGTACCTATTGAAGGAAGAAGGCACAACAAAGCCCTCCATATTTCTGTGAAATGTCAGGATTATATCCTGGCAAAAGTACTTGTGGATAATGGATCTTCTCTGAACGTCATGCCAAAATCCACGTTGGCAAAACTGCCTTTCGATGGAACATTCATGAGACCTAGCTCTATGGTTGTGCGGGCTTTTGATGGGACACGTAGGGAAGTCATTGGAGAAATCGAATTGCCTATACAAGTCGGACCCTGTACTTTCCAAGTACTCTTCCAAGTGATGGATATCGTGCCCGCCTACAGCTGTTTATTAGGGCGACCATGGATCCATTCGGCGGGGGTGGTCCCCTCCACGCTGCATCAAAGACTAAAATTCATTATCAATAACAAGTTGGTGACTGTTTCTGGGGAGGAGGACCTTTTGGTCAGCAAACCCATATCCACTCCGTACATCGAGGCCGCCGAGGAAGCCCTCGAAACATCCTTCCAAGCCTTGGAAATTGCCAATGCAACAAGCGTTATAAAGATGTCTTTCCCCAACGTACCTCTAATGGTGACGCTGAACATGTTACGGAAAGGGTACCAACCCGGAAAAGGATTAGGGCGGGATTTGGAAGGTAGAACCCAACCGGTGAGTCTCCCGGAAAATAAAAACAGACATGGTTTGGGATATAAGCCCACTGTGATGGATAAGAAAAGGGTTGAAGAGGAAAAGAAGGGGAGGAGAGTTGCTCGCCTTACTGGTCAAGAGATCAACACTGTGAGAATCCCTATCTACGATCTCTATCAGAGCTTTAAGAGCGCCAGAGTGATATATCCGGATCAAGTTGCCATGGTTGAGAACGAGCCTGACCTCAATGTGGAGCTGGTATATGCTTGCCATCCAGATCAAGAGCTGAGCAATTGGGAAGTCATGGAGTTCCCTACAACCATTAACGTTCTATCAGAGTAATCACTGTATTTCATAATTTGGTGGTCCCCTTACCATGCCCAAGGCTCCGGGACCCATTTTGTAACCAGGGCAGAACTTGTTTATTTTATTTTTGAAAACCAATGAACACATTTTATTTCCCATCACCTCATCTTTGTGCACTCTATTTTTCTCAAACCTTTCACTTGTTTGTTCTCTTTTCACTTTATAATATAACCCGAATGCAGATCCAAAAATGATTTCCCTGAGAACGACGAAAACCTGGATTTATTTCATGACCCTGTTTATCCAAATGATTGCGTCTATGAGGAAAGTAAGGAAGACTTTGGACCTTCATCTGAATTGACGAGATTGTTGGAACAAGAGGATAAGGAGATCCGCCCACATCAGGAGGAAATTAAAATCATCAACCTTGGAGGTGAAGGAGAAGATAAAATGATCAAGATAGGCACCTGCCTGAGTAAAAACCAGCAAGATGAATTGATTGAACTGCTCTGGGAATTTCTGGATGTGTTCGCTTGGTCATATCAAGATATGCCAGGGTTGGATAACAACATAGTGGAACATAAATTGCCTCTGAAACCAGAGTGTCCACCAGTTAAGCAAAAGCTGCGAAGAATGAAACCGGAAATGCTTCTCAAGATCAAGAAAGAGGTCAAAAAACAATTCGAAGCCGGTTTCTTGGCCGTAGCCAAATATCCACAATGGGTAGCCAACATAGTCCCGGTCCCGAAGAAGGATGGAAAAGTGCGGATGTGTGTGGACTATCGAGATCTAAACAGGGCCAGCCCTAAGGACGATTTTCCTCTTCTACATATTGACATGTTGGTTGATAACACAGCCCAACACTCCATCTTCTCTTTCATGGATGGTTTCTCCAGGTATAATCAGATTAAAATGGCACCCGAAGACATGGAAAAAACCACGTTCGTCACATTGTGGGGTACTTTCTGTTACAAAGTAATGTCCTTTGGTTTGAAGAACGCAGGGGCGACTTATCAGAGAGCAATGGTCACTTTATTCCATGATATGATGCACAAGGAAATAGAGGTCTATGTGGATGATATCATTGCAAAATCCAGAACCGCGGAAGATCATGTCCGCGACTTAAGGAAATTGTTTGAACGGTTGAGAAGGTTTAAGCTTAGATTGAACCCTGCCAAGTGCACGTTTGGCGCAAGGTCAGGCAAACTTTTGGGTTTCATTGTAAGCAAGAAAGGAATTGAAGTGGATCCCGACAAGGTCAGGGCAATCCTAGAAATGCCACCTCCTTGCACAGAAAAAGAAGTCAGGGGGTTCTTGGGAAGATTAAACTACATCGCTCGATTTATCTCACAATTGACATCGACCTGCGAGCCAATCTTCAAGTTACTCCGCAAGAACCAACCGGGGCAATGGAATGAGGACTGCCAAATGGCTTTTGAGAAGATTAAGCAGTACTTGAAAGAACCACCAATATTGGTACCACCAACCCCTGGGAGACCACTGATTTTGTACATGACGGTACTGGATGGGTCCATGGGCTGCGTATTGGGACAGCACGATGAAACGGGAAAGAAAGAACATGCCATATATTACCTAAGCAAAAAGTTCACTGATTGCGAAATGCGATACTCCGCATTAGAACGAACTTGTTGCGCGTTAGCATGGGCTACGAAGCGTTTAAGGCAATACATGTTGAGTCACACTACCTGGCTAGTCTCTAAGATGGATCCTATCAAGTACATCTTTGAGAAGCCAGCCTTGACCGGAAGGATTGCTCGATGGCAAGTGCTGCTAACTGAGTACGACATAACATATGTCACTCAGGAAGCCATAAAAGGGAGCGCTTTGGCTGACTACCTAGCCCATCAACCCGTAAGTGATTACCAACCAATACCATTCGACTTCCTAGACGAGGATATTTTGGCATTGTCCGACGAAGAAGAAGGCGGTAACAAAGACAAATGGATTTTAAGATTCGATGGAGCTTCTAATGCTTTAGGGCACGGAATTGAGGCCATTTTGATTTCGCTAAAAAAATAATTCATCCCTGTCTGCGCTAGGCTATGTTTCAATTGTACCGACAATGTCGCTGAATATGAGGCGTGCTCCTTAGTGATCCAAGAGGCATTGGATATGAAAGTAAGAACACTAGAAGTCTACGGAGACTCTGCTTTAGTCGTCCACCAGTTGAAAGGTGAGTGGGAAACCAGAGATAGCAAGCTTCTCCCCTATCACGCCCACATTATGGAAATGATCAGAGATTTCGAAGAGATTTCTTTCCATCATGTTCCTCGGGAAGATAATCAGATGGTTGACGCTTTGGCCATTCTCGCTTCAATGTTCAAAGTAAACAATGACTATGACGTGCCCCTCATCGAGGTAGAAAGGCGTCATGAGCCCGCATACTGCCAAGTAGTCGAAGAACAATCGGATGGAAAACCTTGGTATCACGATATCAAGAGATATATCCAGAGGCAAGAATACCCCGACAATGCCACAGAAAATGACAAGAGAACCCTGCGACGGCTCGCCATGGGGTTTTTCTTAAATGGAGACGTGCTTTACAAAAGAAACCATAATTCTATCCTTCTTCGTTGTGTTGATACCGCTGAAGCAAATAGAATCATAAGGGATATCCACGAGGGATCTTTCGGAACCCACATCAATGGGCACACCATGTCAAGGAAAATCTTAAGGGCTGGTTATTTTTGGATGACCATGGAAGCAGACTGCTTTGCCTATGCTTGGAGATGTCATAAGTGCCAAATATATGCTGATCATATTCACGCACCCCCGTCATCTCTAAATGTTTTGTCAGCACCATGGCCCTTCTCGATGTGGGGCATGGATGTCATTGGTCCCATTGAAGCAAAGGCTTCAAACGGCCATCGTTTCATTTTGGTCGCCATTGATTACTTCACAAAATGGGTGAAAGCAGCTTCATACACTAATGTAACCAAAGGTGTTGTTGTTAAATTCGTCAAGCGTGAGTTGATATATCGGTACGGCCTACCGAGTCAAATCATCACAGACAATGGTACAAACCTGAACAACAAAATGATGAAGGAGCTTTGTGAGAGCTTTAAGATCTCCCACCATAATTCCTCTCCGTACCGCCCAAAAATGAATGGGGCAGTCAAGGCGACGAACAAGAATATCAAGAAGATAATACAGAAAATGGTGGTAACCTATAAAGACTGGAACGAAATGCTTCCTTTTGCTCTGCACGGTTATCGTACCTCAGTCCGGACCTCGACTGGGGCAACTCCATTCTCTTTAGTTTATGGCATGGAAGCAGTCCTGCCTTTTGAAGTGGAGATTCCTTCCCTCCGAGTAATCATGGAAGCCAAACTGGTTGAAGCTGAATGGATCCAGACTCGACATGACCAATTAAATCTGATTGATAGTAAGAGACTGACTACCCTCTGCCATGGTCAGTTATATCAAAGGCGTATGAAGCGAGCGTTTGAAAATAAAGTACGACCCCGACAATTCCAAGAAGGAGACTTGGTGCTCAAGAAGGTTTTGTCGATGCATAAAGATCACCGGGGCAAATGGACTCCCAGCTATGAAGGGCCTTATGTCGTAAAGAAGGCTTTTTCCGGAGGTGCTCTCATACTCGCCAACATGGATGGGGAAGATCTACCGATGCCTATAAACGCGGACGCAGTGAGAAGATACTATGCGGGAAAAAAAAGGGCTCGCTAGGTTGAAAACCTGAAAAGGCGACCTAGGCAAAAGTTAGAGCAATTGGTGGGGTCAAAAATCCTAAGAAAGCGAGCCCAACAAATTCACACCCTATAGATTCAACACTGTAATGCCAATTTTCCAAGTCACAGACAAGGGGATGGGTCTAGAATATCGAAGCCATTGTCGAGTCACGCCCTCGAAAGCAAAATCAGAAGATAAGCAGGAAATCATGGAAAAGACCAGGAATCTTGTCGCTCTCAGGAAATCGATGGAGGATCTAAAAGGCCTTCCCTTCTATCTTTACCATCAATTCCTCACACCTTGTCATATTTTTGCATTATTATTGTCACCTGTACATATCTGTTGTTCATAAATAAAAAGTTTCCCTTCTTCTCACATGTGTTCATGACTAGAATGAATAAACAAGTTTTGCCTAAAAAGAATTTCTTAAAAAATGAGTTTTTGATAAGGACGAAAACACAAAGTTATGGGGAACGAAGTGGACACCGTTGCCAGATCTTACCTCAAGCAAGCTCAACCAGCTCTGCGAAACAACCTCAATGAAGTCAGAAGTAATAATTATTTTGGCCATGAGTTACTTCAACGCCTGTCGCCAAGGGAGTCCGCCTGTAAGTTTTTAATTAGTTTCACGTTTCTCTGTTAAAGGATGGCCAGGAACCATGATCCCCAAGATGTGTAGTTGCCCAACTCTCTCCTTAGTAGACCTTCGGCATATCCGCAGTAAACCACAAGTCCATTCTCTTTCACCAAATTTTCTCCCCCAGTGGAACCATAATCGCCAAAAACTACACTTCCCAAATCCTTCCCCAGTGGGACTACACTTCCCAGTCAACCCAAAACTGGGGCATCTCCCCAGATTCTTCTTTCGGTCAAGGGACAGTTTTCCCCAAAGACTCTTTCGATCATGTCAAATCGGGGCATCTTCCCTAGGTCGTCGTCTCTTGTCGACCCCAGGACAGTACCCCACGCTCCCAGAATGTCCGAACTAGGACATCGCCAGGGCCTCTTTTCGTCGAAAAGGAGCACCCTTCAAGCTTCATCCAATCATCTCAAACTGGGGCATCTCCCCGGGTTTATTCTCTTATTCAAGGGGCAGTTCCCCAAGATTTCATCCAATCATGTCAAACTGGGGCATCTCCCTGGGTTTATTCTCATTCATTCAAGGGTCAGTTCCCCAAGATTTCATCCAATCATGTCAAACTGGGGCATCTCCCCGGGTTTATTCTCTTATTCAAGGGGCAGTTCCCCAAGATTTCATCCAATCATGTCAAACTGGGGCATCTCCCTGGGTTTATTCTTTCATTCAAGGGGCAGTTCCCCAAGATTTCATCCAATCATGTCAAACTGGGGCATCTCCTCGGGTTTATTCTCTTATTCAAGGGGCAACTCCCCAAGATTTCATCCAATCATGTCAAACTGGGGCATCTCCCCGGGTTTATTCTTTCATTCAAGGGGCAGTTCCCCAAGATTTCATCCAATCATGTCAAACTGGGGCATCTCCCCGGGTTTATTCTCTTATTCAAGGGGCAGTTCCCCAAGATTTCATCCAATCATGTCAAACTGGGGCATCTCCCTGGGTTTATTCTCTTATTCAAGGGGCAGTTCCCCAAGATTTCATCCAATCATGTCAAACTGGGGCATCCCCCCAGATTTATTCTCTTGCGTTCAAGGGGCAGTTCCCCAAGAACCCGCAGTCATGACAACCGAGGGTCAATCCCAACCTTTACATTTCCTACCAACAGTGAGCTAATTCGGACGAGACGTCCTGTTAGTTCCCCCAACCTTTACTTTTCTGTCGCCGATCAAATGGTACCCTTTTACTTTCCTGTCGCCGATCAAATGGCACCCCTTTACTTTCCTGTCGTCGATCAAATGGCACCCTTTTACTTTCCTGTCGCCGATCAAATGGCACCCCTTTATCTTCCTGTCGCCGATCAAATGGCACCCCTTTACTTTCCTGTCGCTGATCAAATGGCACCCCTTTACTTTCCTGTCACCGATCAAATGACACCCCTTTACTTTCCTGTCGCCGATCAATTGGCACCCCTTTATCTTTCCTATCGCCGATCAAATGGCACCTTTACTTTCCTATCGCCGATCAAATGGCACCACTTTACTTTCCTGTCGTCGAACAAATAGGCATCCTTTTACCTTTCAGTCACCAAAGAAGGCATCCTTTTTCTCCCTGTCGCTGTAACACCCTCGGTTAGATAAGACAAATCCTTCTGTAGATTCATCCCATTTAACTGAGTGTGTTAAGAGTTTTTAGAAAAAGTGAATATATATATATTTTTTTTTAAAATACGTGGCAGATCAGCGGAAGTAATATTGTATATATCACATAGTCATTCACAAACTGTAAGTAATTGTACTCTTAACAGAATGGGGCACGCAGGCACCCTTAAATATTATACAGTCATCCGGTGTCTGGTTATAAATATTCTATCCTTAATGATTATTCTCAATGGGTTCAGCGTATTGCTGATCTTCACACTCGGGTTCTTGAGTTTCTAATTCCTCTGAAAAATGGTCAACAGTAAGGGTGAGTATAACCCAAGACCCTGATTGGTTAATCCGGTGCGGACATAATCCAGTTAACATACAATGTCACATAGATCATACATTTAGCATATTCACAATTATAACAATCAAGCATGTTTGTCATGAAATAAATCGTACATATAACATATTCATAATTATAACAATCAAATATGCTGTAATGAAATGCATGAGTCTGGATTTATTATGATTTATCTTTGGTTAAGTCTCATGATGCATGTGGGCCCAAGAAATCATTTCTTCTTCTCATTCTATGGAATATCACCATTCCATTGTCTAGAGCGATCAGGGTCCGCCCAAGCTCATAAGGTACGAATGAACTCATTGGTTCTCATTAATATATATATTTCATTTTGAGACTTGGATCCCTACGATCATAGTTACACCCCATCATTTAGTCGAAGTACACTAGAATTCCTCGTCTCACCCGGCTATCAGGCGCGACTCTGATGCCATTGGGTTGCCGTTCCAGTTGTACTCCCAAGATTCTTCTACTGAGATCGAACGTGAGTGTCCTCCAGCGTACCAGGTGTATGCTCTAGACTTATATTTATTTTTTTCTTCTTTCTTTTTTTCTCCGTCAAAATATTTTCATGATGCGAAATGCATTCTTTTTATCTTTGATCATTGGGTATTTATGTGATTCCAGTCTTACCATACTTATTCATAAGCTCTTGAAATCTCATCAACCATTCAAATGTTTCAAGATGTTGCATTATCTCATTTGTAAATATATCAGTTATCCCTTAGATGAATTTATACTTTGTATAAAGATTAAAATAATATAATCCTTATTTAATCAATTATAATTAAAATATTAACGATATCTATAACAACAATACTAGTTATAATAATAAGACTAACAATAATGATACGAATAATATTAATAATAAAAGGAAAAGACCAATAATGATAATTATAATATCTTAATAATTCAAAAAGGATTAAGGAATAATTTCCGAATGAAAAATTCAAGTGAAAAACATTAAAACCAGGTTTTCCGAGTGGAACAGGGGTAAATCCGAGTGAAATGAGTATGATTCCGAGTGGAATCATACAGAGAAGGGTTCTCCAAGTGATCTGGCTAAAAATCCGAGTGAAATGACACTGGAAAAGCTGTTTTCCGACTGAAATAAGTTTGGATCCGAGTGAAATGAAGTGGAGTGCTGTTTTCCGACTGGAACAGCTTGAATCCGAGTGAAAAATAAGTTTTCCGCATGAGATAGCTATGAATCCGAGTGAAATAAACTGAGCAGAATTTTCTAACTGAAATCAATAAGTAATCCGAGTGAAACAGAAGCTGAAAAATAATTTTCTTAACTAAATATCTTGAATTCTGAGCGAAACAAGTTTCTGAGTGAATTAAAATATAAATCCGTGTGAGGTCAGTAGGGAAAATGGTTTCCTGAGTAGCATTGTTTGTAAATCCGAGTGAGAATGAGTCTCTAAGTGAAATAAAGTATATTTCCGAGTGGTATTCAGTCAAAAAGGAGTTTTCTGAGTGAAATGAAGGTGTTTACCGAGTTAAAATCACTGGAAAAAGGTTTTCATGAGTGAAGCTACTTAAATTCTGAGTGAAAATGAGTTCCTGAATGAAATTAAGTATGATTCCGAGTGGAATCAGTAGGAAAAGAGTTTCCTGAGTAAAAATAAGATATTTTCCGAGTGAAACATGAGTTTACCGAGTAAGATAATCCGAGTAAGACACATGTGAATAAAGGGTTCTGTCTGAATAAGACACATGTGAATAAAGCAAATCCGAGTAAGATAATCCTGATTCCGAGTGGAATCAGGTTGGGAAAGGTTTTCTGGTGAGTTGACTTTATATACCGAGTTACATCAAGTTGAAAGGAGTTCTTTTAGTGAAAATAACTATTTGCTGAGTGAAATAAATTGTTTTGCCAAGTGAAATAAGATTGGAAGGCTACTGTCCGAGTAAAATATGATGTTTTCCGAGTGCAATAAGACTGGGAAGCTACTGTTCGAGTAAAATAGTGTGTTTCTGAGTGAATTTACTGAAAAAGAGTTCTGAGTAAAAAGTAATTATATTTTCTGAGTGAAATTAAGTCAAGTTCCGAGTGAAATAATGTAAGAAAGATATTTCTGAGTAAAATAAGACTTGGGAGATGCTGTCCGAGAGAAATAGAGTGTTTTCCGAGTGAAATAAACTAGAAAGATGCTATCCGAGTATAAATAAGCAAAACCGAGTAAAATAAGTGTAAAACCGGTCGGATTATCATAAAACATAACCTGTTATCATATTTGTTTCACTGGAAATCACACGGTACCCATGATTCTTAATATTTTCAGTCCAATATTTCACAATTCATCAATAATTATATACACTCGGTAACAGATATATATACATACATGCATATACAGATACAATTTAAAGCATTTAATTCATACACACTGAATCTGTCCTCCACTCTGTTTTCCCACAAGGCACCCAAGAATATACCCCCTTACCTCAATGAAGTTCCTGGAGGAGAAGAAAGAGGCTCCCTTCACTGTCCTGCTTCAATTCCGAGTGAAACAGAGGGGATAGGAGTGGGAAAGAACTTGCTGGGAAAGAGAGTGATGAAGAGTGTTTGGGTCGTGTGTGTGGTGTGAGTTCTGAGGACCTTGAGCTCGTTTAAATAGGGAGGAATTGAGTGGGAAGACAAGTGGGAGACAGCTTTTCTGAGTGGGCTGTTAGTGGATCGCTAATGGAAGGGTCACTAAGAATTAAATAAGATATATGCTGAGTCAGTGTCTATTTCTGGTCGTCCACCATCCATAATGCGCACGATTGGATTTAAATATCATTAAAAGACAAAATTGAAGTCAATACGCACCTCTGTCAGTGAATACCGAGTGAAATTACACTCGGTTAACACTTCTGTCAGTGAATTCCGACTGGAATTCCCACTTCCGAGTCAACAATTACAAGGCTCGCTTGAGCGTGGCTTGCTCGCTTGAGCGAATCAGCCAATCCTCACTCGGCATTCCCATGAAACCGACTCATCTTTCCCATCATTCACTCGGTATTTCACCCCCACACCGACTCCTAATTTGCTTGGCCTTTCACTCGGTATTATATCTCAAATCCGGGTTATTTCTAATGGTTCTTACTCGGTTAAATCATTCCAAGCCTAGTCCTTTATTACTCGGTAATGTCCTTCAAAAACCGACTCCCTCGCATTCTTTTCCTATGTTTCTTCTACTCGAAGTTTTTATTCGAAATCCGAATCTCTACATACACTGTTCCACTCGGTAAAAGTCATCCACTTACTCGGAATGCTACTTTCCATACCACTCGGTGTATTTAACTTCAACACAATCGGGAATGTACTTCACATTCATCACTCGGCATAGACTTACAATTCTCACTCGGAAGTGTTTCTTCTAGAACCCGACTCTCTCTCCTAATTATTCAATCACTCAGAATTTATTCAAACTCTAATCACTTAGGATATATTCCAATAACAATTCATATCTTAGAAAGGAATCAATCGGATTTACCACTCAGAAATACTCAAACTTTACTCACTCGGTTTACTTATATTTCTCTCTCGGTTTTAACCAAATTCTTCAACTACAATTCCAATCAGAACATATTAAGGCCCTCACTTCTCGGAAAAGACTTACACATACAAGTCTCACTCGGAATTGGTCCAATAGAGTATATCTCACTCGGAAGAGGAGTCATACTCATAGATTCACTCGGAAATGGTTCAACCTCTCTATATTACTCTCGGAATGGCTCCTTCCACTTTTTCCACTCGGTTTACTAATCATATTCTTACGAAACCATTCGGAATCTTTCCCAAATACTACCATAACACGTTCCAGTCGGTAAGAAGCATCAAATCAACATAAAACACTTACATGTATTCATTCACTCGGTTTATATATATATATCATACACTTAGAATATATTTCCAATCCAAACCATTATAACAACTCTTTCCTCAGAAGAGGTTCACTCGGATTTTACCTTTCAGGAGCATTTAAGTCCTTCCCCACTCATTTTTCACTCGGATACTCATCTTTTAGGTACACATACACTATCCTTCCTCAAAATGTGTTTCGATCGGAATCCTTTAAGGTCTTTATCACTCGAAAAAAGAGTCATAAACATAGCCTCACTCAATAATGGCTCTAAACCTTATATATTCTACTCGGATTGGGTTCTCCTTCCTATATTCCACTCGGAATTCTATATTTCAGAGAAGTTTTTGCTCGGAAATGGAAGTACTCAGCAAGGTTTGACTCAGAAACAATGAATCAAGGGTGTTTTGACTCGGAATTTTCACCTAGAAGTGGTTTTCTTGAACCCACTTCACTCCAGCTGTCTCTGTGATCAAGAATCCACTCGGTAGTAACCTTCTTGGTCATATATTACTCGGATAACATAACCTTACACTCGGAATTTCATCCTTCACTCGGAATCTCTAATCTTTCACTCGGAATTTCACTCTGTCACTCGGATCAGAGCCTATTTCACTCGGAATTTGCATAATTTCACTAATGGTCCACATAAATTCCATTATTATGTACAAAAATGACATTTCTGAGATACCACAGATTATCAACGGGGTGTATATTCACTTATTACCACTTACAAACCTTCTAAACTTCAATTTTTACCAAATAAGACTGCTACTAAAAACAGGGATGTTACAGTCGCCGAATGAGGCACCCTTCTGCTTCATGTCATTCAAAGGATAATTCCCAGTTAACCACTTCTTGCTAAAAAATTGGAGCACTGCCTCACTTCTTTTTTCCCAGATTTAGGATAAAAAAACAAAAAAAAACAACAAAACAAAACAAAAAAAATATAGAGAAAGAAGAAGAAGAGAAAAGTGAAACGGAAGAGGAAAATGCTCGTCTTTAAAGAAGAAAGGTCACACTGACTCGTGATTGCCGACACTATCAGACGCCATCAAAAAGTCCCACTTGGCCCCTACATCGGTGTTCATATCTTTACTTCCCTTTCACCTCAAAAACACAGAAGCTTCATGTTTCTTTTGTGAAAAAGAAGTAAAAAGGGGCATCTGTGAACACCTCTTTTGGTCCGGTCCAAGTGGAATGAATCTTTTTTATACTGAATTCTAATTCAGAATGGTAAAATTCGAATAGAATGGCTCCAAAATAATCAGAACCGAGCGAAATAACTCAGAATGAATCTTTTCCAAGTGAAATACAGCCCTGTTGGAGGCAAATCTGATTGGAATGACTAAAAAATGATCACATCTGAATAGGATGACTAGGGTTAAAGCATTTCTGAGTGAAATACTGCCCCGGTGGAGATAAATCTGAGTAAAAAAACTCAAAAATGATCAAATTTGAGTTAAAATGAAACATTTCCGAGTGGAATGACTCAAAAATGATCAAATCCGAGTGGAATCACTGAGAATGAGTCATTTCCGAGTGAAATGCTCCCCTGTTGAAGTTGAATCCGAGTGGATAGCTTCCCTGCTAAGCCAGTCCGAGTGGATTATGCCCATGTTGAAGAGAAGTCCGAATGGAATGACCCAAAAATGATCAAATCCGAGTGGATAGCTCCCCTGCCAAGCCAGCCCGAGTGGAATGTGCGCCTGTTGGATCAAATCTGAGTAAAATTACTCAGAATGGATCATTTTCGAGTGGCATGTGCCCCTGTTAGAGTAAATCCGAGTGAAATGACTCAGATTTCATCCATTCCGAATGAAAAATAACCCTTTTAGAGGACAATCCGAGCGGGTTGAGGTTTACTTCCAAACCGATTGACAACATGCCGAGTGAAGCTTCAAGCAGAAGGATTACCGAGCAAGATTTTAAAGTCTTTTAAAGAACATGAACCGTTGCCGATTGAGCCATTTATCCTCACCGAATCGTCTTTCAAAGTCAAAAACCGACTGAATCCTGCACCAATTCCGAGTCATCCTTGTCAGTCAATTTTCTTAGCCAATCTTCACTCATCCTTCAAATAAGGAGCCGACTGAATCATTTGCCCCAATTCCGAGTCAATCCCTTCAAATCAATCCTGAACCATTACTCTTCGAACCAATTCCAAGTCACATTTCACACAATTTCTGAGCCATTTCAGTCAGCACCGAGTGAGCCATCCACTCACTCGATTTCCGAGTGACTTTCCCCCATTCCCGAGTGAAGTTCACCCAATTCCGAGTCATCCTTTACCCATTTCTGAGTCTTTCTCTTTGATTTTCAATCGGCTCCGAGTCATCCTTTACCGAATCGATTTTCAATCTTCGATCGGTTTTTGAGTAACACCCATTCCCTTGTCATCCCTCCTCAAGCCAATTACTGAGCCCACTTCCACCAATTTCCAAGTCACCATTTACACCCAAAACTCACCCAGATTCCGAGTCACTCTTTTAACCATTTCCACTCAACCTCCAAGTCACTTTTTACCTATTTTAGTCAGTTCCGAGTTACTTGTCACTCGGTTCAGATTGAATGTTTCACAGCAGCCTCACACCGAGTAAAACATATACTCAGCCTTTCATAGGAGGACTCTTCCCAAAAGAATTCTTACTCGGAAAGGTGTATTTTTCACTCGGCCTTCTACGTGAAATGCTTCATTCCACTCGGAATTGACTCCAATATGGACGAATACTGACTGGGAGGCTGATCCGAGCCATCCTCACTCGGATTTCAGCCATCCTCACTCGAATTGACACTATTTTCACTCGGATTCCCACCAGGTCCCCCTGTTAGCCCGTGCTGACTTGGATTCCACCACCCAAGTGGATCCAGGAATCCTGGGGGTGGCAGACAGGTGGCAAACAGGGGTGGAAATGGGGGGGGAATTAAAAATTCCCACCCAGCCGTTGTCCCCCACTTCACTCTGAGTGGAAGCCTGAGCTAGCATTCCACTCGGAAGTGGAAGCCTGAGCTGGCATTCCACTCGGAAGTGGAAGCCTGAGCTGGCCTTCCACTCAAACTAGCCTATAAATAGGCAAGGGGTTGAAGCGTTGAGGAGGCATTCTTAGAGGAAAAACTCTGCCTAAGCCTTGATTCTCTCTCTCACACGTCCAGCCCCTTTCAGCCACCAAATATCTCCCAGCACCCTCTTCTCACCCTTTCCAACAACCCTCACTCATCCTTCTTCTCACCTAAACCGAGCTTCTCTCTCACACGTCCAGCCCCTTTCAGCCACCAAATACCTCCCAGCACCCTTCTCTCACCCTTTCCAACAGCCCCCACGCATCCCCCTTAAGTCCACCAAATCCGACCTCCTCACTCCTCTCAACTCTAACACTGTCCCTCTTCTCACTCAGTCTCACTCGGTATCTCACTTCTCACACGGTAAGCTACTACTTTCACTCGGTATTTTCCCATTTCATTCGGTTTTACCATTTTTACACGGTTTTTCCTCAATTTCACTCGGTATTTTCCCATTCCACTCGGTTTTTACCATTTTTTACTTGGTTTTCCTCAATCTCACTCGGTTTTCTGCTTTTCTCACTCGGTATTTCATTTTTTACTCGGTTTCCTCCATTTCCACTCGGTTTTTCCATTTTCACTTGGTTTTTCCCTCTTTTTCACTCGGTTTTCCCTTCTCCCACTCGATTTTCACTCATTTTTCCTTCTGTTTTCTGAACTTACTGTTTCCCTTCCTCTTTTGTAGCTTCTGCACCCTTCCCCTTTCGCTTCATAGTAAAATATAATAAAGGGAAATAAATGCTTACTATGTTTTCTTTCAAATCTAAATAAAAATAAAAAAAAGGGAAACAAATCATTTTTAAACAGTGTCGTACGGGAGCACTCCCGTCTACACAACCTCTTTAGGATTCGTACACGTGCGAAGAACTTCGCCTTGTAGGAGTTCCCCGTCTCAATGACATCCATCATCATTTCCCAAGTCTTTTCCTAAAAGAACAACACTCAGAACTACGTAACCCTGATTTCTTGATAATTCAAGAATACATAGGAGCAGGACCTCAACTCCTGTCGGTCCCATCTTTCTTATTTCTTTTTATTGATTTATTTCCTCACTTTCATGTTTCTTTTATAAATGTTTTCTTTTTGGTTACTTCCGTGAAAATCAATTTAGACGTGACGTCTTGTTGATTTCCCCCTAGTTTTTTGCTCAAGCCTCGCCATAATTCATAGGGAAGGGATACTTAGGACGAGACGTCCCGCTTATCTCTTTCCTATCCCTGTTTTTTATTCGAGAATGTCCAATTTAGGCGTGACGCCTTATTAGCATTCTCTTCCCCTCTCTGTCTCATATCGAAGTCGAGTTTAATTCGGATGAAACATCCCATTGACCTCGCTTCGACATTCTCAGTTTGTACAATTCTCTCACTCCATTCTGTCGTTTTTTAAATAAAAAATACAACAATAAAAGGGAAGAAATAAACCATCTTTTGTAAGGCTATTTATGTTGCGCATTTTTAATCTTGGTACTGTTTTTGACAGGCGATGTAGGGTGCTAATACCTTCCCTACTCGTAACCGACTCCCGAACTTGAATCTCAATTTTTAACCAGTGCTTTTACTGAACTTAGTTTTTTTCCAATGTTTTTCCTATGGATAAAAATGTTGGTGGCGACTCCCTGTTTCATTTGACCCCCTCTCCCTCTCTCTCGCCGCGCCGTCGCGATCCAGGTTGCGACAATGTTGATGTTTTTTTATGCTCTTATTGAATCTTTAAATTTGTTAAGGAATTGAGAATTAGGATTTAATAAGATGAATTTCTCACCTTAAGGATTATGGTGTGATTAGCTCTTGATTTTGTAATTGAAATTATCACATGTGTTATTGAATATAAGTACAATTAGGAAAACCATGAAATCAATCCCTTATCGATTTTCTGTCATTAAATCAATTAAAAAGATCAATTTGTGTCTCATTTATTATGTTTATTTTAATTTTAATTTGTTCTTAATTTTATATTTCCTTCTCAATTACCAATTTTTAAACGTTTAGAAATTATTATCAATTAATACTCAACAGATCGATCCCTAATGATGATATTTTCTGTTACTACCTTTACAATTAGTACACTTGCCAAAAAGCACATCAAAACCAACCCTCAACCATTTAGATGAAGTTGACTAGGAGTGATGTTCACAAATTCAAAAGCCTTATCTCATATTTATTTAAAGAAAACTCCACCCAACTTTGGCGAAGTAAAACTTATACATATAATGGCCACGGAATGTGGCAAACCTAGTCCGAGGTCATTAGAGAGACAATAGCAAAATCCTCCTTATTTTCTTCTATAGAATGAATAAGGACCTCATCTAATTCTACACTGATCATATCTTTAGCATACTTATACAAAGTGATGCTCAAAGGATCCTCATGAATCCAAAAGTATTAGTTTTTGTCAAGTTTGATGATCCAGTTGATGTTACTCATTAGAACATTAGTGTTAACGGGGTAGTGGCAACCACTTTGTAGCTACTAGTGTTGAAATGTTAGAAGCCCTCAAAAGCCATAAGAATTATGGTGCGTTGGAGAAAAGTAATGCACCTATAGAAATCTACATTGCCAGATTAGTAATACTTAAAGTTAGAATATAAATTCCAGAATGAAGAAAGAGATATAGAAGTTGAGGATGAATGATTGGAAGGATCAGAGGTGTTAAAGGAACGTATTTGAGATATGTAACATCGGTAATCATCATCTTTCTTTGATTTGGGAGGGGGGGATCTCGTAATGAAGCAAAAAAACTTTCTAGTTCTGCCTTTAAAAATCGTCGTATATCTATTTATGCAATTCAAGGCTTGTGTCAGGATTCAACAAACAACCATGACAATGGTGGCTCAGATGGCAGTGTGACTGTTGTAATATCCCAAAATTTTCATTCTCATGAATAATCCTTTTTAATTTAGACCATTAATGATATTATCTATTTATATCAACTTTTTACATAAGTTTGGCTGTGAATCGAAGCTTCTTTTTGATTTGTTCAAATAGCTTCCTTTAATATTAACCTCTGGCAGCATTCTGATTGGGAGATTACCGAGTGAAGTACTTTCGAATAAGATAATCCGAGTGAATCATGTCTGAGATAAGACTGTCCGAGTGAAGAAAAGAATCTGATTTCGAGTGAGATCTTTCTGAGTGAGGTATGACCGAGAGAACTTCCGAGTAAAGGAAGGTTAAGATGTTTCCGAGTGAGTCATGACCGAGAGAACCGCTTCTGAGTGAAGGGAGTCCTGGCCTCAGAGACATTTCTAAGTGAAAACGTTTCTGAGTGAAACGTCTCCGAGTGACTCATTTCCGAATGGAGTGTCTCCGAATGAAACGTCTCCGAGTGAAACGTTTCCGAGTGAAACGTCTCCGAGTGACTCGTTTCCAAATGAAACGTCTTCGAGTGACTCGTTTTTGAATGAAACGTCTCTGAGTGACTCGTTTCCGAATAAAACGTCTCTGAGTGAAACGTCTCTGAGTGACTCGATTCCGAATGAAATGTCTCCGAGTGAAACGTTTCCGAGAGAAGTACTTCCAAATGAAGAAAAGCTTTGATTTCGAATGAGTACTTCTCGGGCCGAGATATTCCCGAGTGGGGTATCTCCGACTTAAATACAACTTTCCCGAGTGGGGTGTCCCCGGTGCGACACTTCCGTGTGGGATAGTACTGAGTGAGACATTTCCAAATGGATGACACCAAGTGAGACCTTTCTGATTTCCACGTGATATGTCACCGATTGAGACTACCGAGTGAGTCATTTCCAGGGGAAGTACTTCTGGAACAAAGAAAGACTTTGACTTTGAATGAATATGTTTCCGAGTGAAAAGTTTCTGGGGGAATTAAATATCCGAGTGGTGAACCCCTTAATTCTATTCGTGTTCGGGTGTCATTAAGGTTGCCTAGAGCCTGTGCTCGGGCCATATTCAAAGTGGCCGAGAGCTTGTGCTCGGGTTCATCTTCGAGATTGCCTTCGACTCCGAGTGATATTCCCAAGTGGAAAGATTTCCAAGAGAGGACTGAACTTCGACTCCGAATGATCCTTTCGGTTGTAAATTTCTGAGTGACGCACTTCCGAGAGAAATACTTTCGAGTGAAGAAAGGCTTTGACTTCGAATAAGGTACTTTTCGGGCAGAAATATATCCGAGTAGAGAATTTCTGAGTGAATCAATTCTGAACAAAAATGGCTGATTTTGAACGAGCACTTTTCGGGCAGAGATATATCCGAGTGAGATATTTTTGAATGAGGTGTCTCTGGGTGAGACATTTTTGAGTAGGTCACTCACTCGGAAAGAAAAGCTATGACTGAGTGTTTCAAGCAGAAACATTTTCGAGTGAATTCCCTTCCGAGTGGAGCAATTCTGAATGAAAAGAGGCTCTGATGAATTCTTCTCGGAAAGAGATATGCCCAAAATACCGAACCAGTGTTAGAATTAATATTTTACTCCAATCATATCATCTTGTACATATTTTAATATATTTACTTCAATCATACAAGTTCCATTATGTAGGCGGCGGAAATGGTCAATAATACAACTCATTTTTCTTATTTAAAACCTCTATTATCACCGTAATTAACGCACCTAACATCCCACTACAATCCAATTACGAAAAGCTTGTCCCCCACTTGTCTTTTTTATTATTAAATCGACACTACATCTCGTTCCTAAGTCTAAATTCTTAGAACAAACTAAAATTAGTAAAGTCTCTCTCTCATTTCCTTTTCTCTGTCAAGTCACCTTCGATCTGAAGCTAGGACAGTAAGAAGAGAACATTTTTTTCAACCAATCTAAGATCCTCTATCAAGGTAAGAGGGGATAGGGTTGTGAATAAATATGGAATGGGTAGAATTGTATGTTGTTCTAGGATTTTCCAGATTTATTTTCGTAGCTTGTTACTTAACTTTGAAGCTGAAAATGTGTGAATTTGACTCTGACTTCCTCATCAAAGTTGTAGATCTTTTCGTTATATGAATTTTGAGACTTGAACCGACTGATTTGGATATGTATAGCATGAGTTATAGTCAAAATACTACAGTATGTCTGTTCTGGAATATGCACCTTCTATTTTGTGTAAATATTAATATTCTGGGAATTATACATACATATTTAGACTTTGATGTCTTCATAAAAGTTGTAGATATTTATGTTATGGATCTATAGAAAGTGGAATTTCTTAAAAAAGATTTGATTTGCTCACATTATGGTCACTTTACTAATGTATGTTGCTATTGTAAATTTCTGAAATTACCTATGATGATTATTATGGATGAAAATGATATTTTCCATACGGGTAATGATTTATTTTTGAATTATTGAGGGATTATTGATTATTATGGATGTTATTGATGTCCTATGAATGTCATACAGTATGTTTATCTTTGTGATGAATAATTATGAATGACTAAATTAATGTATACATGAATGCCTTGTGGTTTATTGAGATATGTTGTTGAACTGTAAATCCATGATTTTGAGAATTAATATATGTGATGTGTCCTTTAAGGACTTGTGGTTTTCCAAGTGATTATGGAAGTATTGATATCATGGTATGTTAAATCGATAAAGAGAATTAAAGGCATTCATGCATCATAAGCATTTGGACGCACGATGGAATTTAGGGGTTCCATGATTGCCGGCCCTGGTGGGGGGTTACTCTATGATGAGTTAAAGTCCTATTTTCATTAAGAGCCATGAAGTGTAGGGATTCATGGTTTATGCTAATTCCTACTTGTGTACTTCGGTACTTGAGAGCCATGAAGTGTAGGGATTCATGGTTTATGCTAATTCCTACTTTGTACTTCGGTACTTGAGGGCCATGAAGGGTAGGGATTCATGATTTATGCTAATTCCTACTTGTGTCTCTATGAGACTTTTTACTGCAGTATTCCCACCAAACCAAAATGGATCCAGCATGACATCATTTGACTAAAATAAAGATTATTAAATGTAAATGACCTTGTTTGGCATATTCATCATATCATTATGGTTTATTGACTGTGTTTGTGCAACTTTACTTATTTTATATTTATTCTATATTCTGTCTTACTCTTACATTATTTTTACAGTGCATGCTACACAGAATGACAAGTGGTGCAATTAATGAAGCTTTTATGATTTATTGCTTGGACTTTGACTTCATTTGAATTTTAATGGGTTGTAATAATATTATGTACCATGTACTGTAATCTTCTCTATCGTTTCTGCTATATAAATGTATTATGTTTTATTTGTTCATGACTAGTATGCATGATAATATTCTGCATTTATCAATTTTTACATGACCTCAGAATTTAAATTACGAATTTCAAAATGATTCTTTAAACGCGAAAAAATTTATTTCGAAAATTTGGGTTAATTAATTGGAATTTGTAATTTGGGTTTTGGGTGTCACAACTGTCGCCCATATTCCAAATTTTAAAAAATAAGTAATTACAAAAATTAACAAGGACGAGATAAAAGGATAATTAAGTGGTAGTAAGTAGTGAATTGTTGTGTGATTGCGGGTGATAAATGCCAGGGAATTATAGTACCAAAGCCAATTTGGAAGTAAGGAAGTAAGGTAAGAAATAACCAAGGGCCTTCCTCCTTTTATAGCTAAGCGATGACAAAGGGTGTCATAATAAGACACCATCATTGCAGCAGGCCAAAGTCAAAAAGGCGTAGCGCTTCAGATATCAAACAATAACTACATAGAAACTGAAGTGTCATGTCCACTCATCCAAGTCGCGCATGGCAACCAATTGCTCAGCTACAAAAGAGCTAACTTGGAAATAACAGAAGTAGAAGGAATACTTTAAAAAGAAAATTTTTGATACAAGCTTGGCAACGTTAGCCCATTGAAGCAACCCTTAAGTCATTTCAACAAGCTAAAGGGCATATGATCTAGGCATAATATCTATACCGGTATTTGAATACCCATACCGATATGTAACAAATAATATCATGTGTCACTAGAACACCCTAAGGCATAACGCTAAATGTTATCCATGATATTGGTATATGGGTATACTAATATCTCAAATAAATGTTAAGCTACTACGAGGGGAACACTATAATTCACTTTTAGAAGTGTTAAGATTTATTGCACTAGTAGCGACTTTAACCCGTACTTTACGAAAAAGTACTGATACAACCATCATCACATGAGAATTGCATAAGGTATGTGAATGCCCAACATTGGATAGCATAAGGTATGTGAATCTGATCCCTAACGCTTGAACTCCGGTATTCTATATTGTAGTGACTTAGCATCGAAGTGTTCTTATAGGTGACATCCAAATTCACCCCTCAACATGAAGAACATTAGATTGAATAGTGACTACCAAGCCCTCTTGCTCCTCACTGAACTTGAAAAAGACATACTAGATGCCCACTGGACCAATATAAAGTCACAGACACATAGACCTAGTATCCGCTGGTCTAATCAATAATAAAAATAATGATATTAATAGAATATAATATTATATAATAATGTATAATATCAATTATATTATTTTTTCTCACATTTTCTTTGATTATATTTGAATTTGGGGCTATTCATCATTTGATATAGACTGAATAAAATTGTTCAACCAATACAAAATAACTGAAAAGTGATCAAACCTAAACAACAAAAAAACCATATTATGTGTGTGGTTCATATCATATTTCAGATATACCTTTGAAAATCGAACCGGGCTCAAGCGAACTATAATATTCAATATATTATTATATTTATATTACCTTACTAAATTACCTACATTACTTAAACTTAAAGTGATACTTAAAAGATTTAGTGACTAGTTTGTGATTTTTTCATTATGCTGGAGATTTTTATAGTAGTTATTCTATTCTTGAAGGAGTTATTCTTGATTTTGTTATGTTGAAATTATATGTCTTATATAGGGTGGTCAAAAATATTCATACCCACGGATACCTGCAAATAAAAACTCGTAACAAATACAAAAACCCGTACGGGTACCCGTGGAAGCAAATGAGCGTGTCTTTAACTACTCGTTAACAAACGAGCACAGATACGAATGTAGTAGTATCGGTGCCCGTGGGTACCCGAATTTATGTAATTATATTTATATCCTAACTTATTATTAATATTTAATTACTTTTAGTGATTCTTTTTTTGTAATTTCATATGTCTTAAAGAAATAGAAAACCCTACTGCATATACTTACCAATCTTTATTCAAATCCTTTCATGTAGCCGCCACACGCTTGCAATGAGGAACCATCATCGTGTGCCCTGTTCTATATCCTGTAGTCTTTCTTGAGATTTTAGATGATGGTTCACTTCCTAATATTTTTTTTTGCACATAATATATCTTCTTCAGTTTAATGTTTTTAATTTTCATTTTAAATTTTTTTCTATTAGGTACTTGTAGATATCAGTGGATACCCACTAATAATGATTACGCGTTAAAAAACCCGTAAAACAGGTACCCATACGAGTAACGAGTTGGTGCTAGTTTAATAATTACCCGCAGGTACGGGTAGTGGAAAGGAGGTATCCATTGTTGACATCCCTGGTCTCATACTTGATTTTATAAAAAAAATATAATTAATATAAAATCAAACAAACTGATCTAATTCAAACTACATTTGATTGGATTAGATGTCATCATATATTCTAATCAAACTAAATTGAACCGTAACTTAATAATGTGATTAGATCAAATAATATATTTTTTAAAAAAAATCAAACCTATTTAGACCACAAACACCTTCTATTTATATTTATTAGTATATGCAAATATCCATAGATACCTACCATTTGCATGGATGTGTGTACCAAATTTAAAGGTATGAATAGGGAGGGAATATTACCAGCAATTGGTCCATCCCATTATCATCTGTAGATCCATTGGTATAGTCTCTAAGACTTCACGCACCCTTTAAAAAACACGACCTGAAAAACTAGTTTGGATATTTAATTTGGATTGAATCATAATCCAAATCTTGATAGGTGCGTTCAGCATTTCAATTCAATCATGCTGAGATTCACGATTTCACTAGCAAAAAGTTCAGTTTAAAATTTAAAAAAGCTAAAGGACTAAAAGCAAATAATGGAAACTTACTAAGTCCGGTACAATAATGCAGGGCCATTAGTGGAATGGCATGTGTATACGTGGCAGATAGTAGACCTTGCAGAAACAGCTTCAGGTGACAGCAAATGCCATACCCATAATAACACCATATTTGGCAACTGCAAGGCCTCTCTGTAACACCACCAAACCAATTACCATTCCTTTTTCCGCCTCATAACCAGGAGGTACCTTTCTTTCATTCATTTTTATATTTTTTAACTTTGTTCATGCTCTTTTCATACACAATATGGAAAGTTATCATCAACCTTATATTATATGATTCAAAATATATCTTCACCAAAAAAAAATGATTAAAAATATATAATACTTCTTTTGTGGAGGTTTATCTTTTGTATCCTCTCTTTTTTTAGTTGCCCTTTTTTCCACGTCCATTTCTTATTGTACTAATTTATTTTCAAATTTTTGGCCTTATTCAACCAATATGTGACTTGAAGCAGCCTACAAGTTTACACGCAAGTTTGTATCTGCTTTGCTGTGTAAAACATTGCAAATAGAAAGTAAACTCAAATCAATGCCGTAAATTACTTAAAACCGTATGGATATTGCTTTGTTTTGATAAAGCTGAATTTGGGAAAGAAGTAAGGAATGTATGGGAATTTTCAATGTTAAGATTGTAAACATCATGTAGTGATTGTTAGAATAGCCAATAGAATAATGTTTTATTTCGATGGATCGCTGTGAGTGGCAAATTCTTTCTACTAAGATTTAATGGTATTTTCGTTCCCTTAAACTTGAATCCAAGACCATTAGTTAAGCTGGATCAGAAAAATGCCTTTAAGTTATATAAACAATTGTTGTCTGTGATTCCAAGCATCACAGCCCTGCACAATATTATTTGCAATAGAATAGTGTTAGTATGGTATTTGATGTATAAATATAATGGTTGTTCAGAATATCATGTTTGGATTAGGAATTTCTGGACCGGGGTATAATGTTTCAGAAAACTATTCAGTTTTCCTCCTATGCCAGGAACTTTGTATGAGTCATTTATACAAGATTTTTCATTCAAATTACTATAAAAAAGATTTTTTAGCTTGTTGATGTACCCTATTCTGAATAAGGCAGAGAGAAGACTAATATTAGTTTTTATTGATATCATTTTACAGGACCTTCTTCTGAATACTGAACAGTGAAGATGAATACAGAAAGTGAGACAATAAAGCCAAAGACTGATTTTGAACTAAATCTAAATTATTCTAATCAGTGTAATTGGAAAAGTTTGGAAAATGACTGTGGTGCAGGTGCAAATGCAACTTCAAGAATAGACAAGACATTCTCAGCCACTGACCCCCTATCTGAAATAGTTTGGTCTCCAGATAAAGGTTTCAGTCTTAAATGTGTTGATACAAGTTTTACTAATAAAAATTCCTCTCTTTTTGAGGATGTTGGAGTTGGACCAAGTAGTATGGTTCTTGCTCTGCTACAAAGCGTTACTGGTGGAAGTTCTACCACAGATAAACCAATAGATGATGTTTTTGTGGAACCTATTACTGTCATATGCAGAAAGAGTGATGCTTCTTCCGCAGATACTCCTGCTAAGCTTCCCACAAGTGATTCAGTTGTGATTATTCCAGACCATAAAACATATGAGGAGCATCATGATACAGGTAAACTTAACTTGTCCATGGTTTCTATATATGTATATCTTTTAAGTTCAAGTAAGCCTCACTGAGAATAAACTTGTTATCTTAATCAGTTAGAATAAACCTGAGATTGGAAGGGGTATTGGAATCTTATTATTAAGATAATTTTACTTGAATTTTGAAATGATATTTAGAAGGGGTATTGGAATAAACCTGAGATGAAGTAACAGAGGTTTAAGAGTATTTAAATGGTGAATAACCACAATACTAAATACTTGCATAAGAGAAGGAGAATGCAAGATTTAAAATGAGAAGGACAGTGAGAAGTGACAACTGAGCAGAAATGAATAAGTGATGAAGATAAAGCCAAGTTGCCAACTATATGCTGAGATGATGTCTCCATAATCCATGCTTCAGAAATTATATATATATATATATATATATATTGGTAAAATCATAAATAGTATATTACAATCAGATAAAGACATATATATTAATTTGGAATTATGACTTTGCATGATTTCTTTCTTAGCCATTTTTTTCCTGTAAGATATTTTAGCTCAATCCAACAAAACTATGGTCTGGCAGGATCTGGTGTTGATATGGGGAACACTACAGGAGGAACACCTGATTTGCCAATTGGTCAGAAGGAGGACTTGATAAATGGTAGGGAGAAAAATATTTGTGCTCAAGCCAACATCGAAACAGCTATAATATCTGAGATGAAGGGAAACAAATCTGCTAGTGTTTCTGGTATGTACTGTCATTATATCCTTTATGACAAAAATTTAGGCATTTTAGGAAATTTTAGTGCTCATGTTCGGATCTAACATGTTAAATATCTGTAAGCAATTTATATCAATTTTCCTGGATCATAGACAACAATTCCTATGGATCTGGCAGGTTGTTTTTCTTTCAAACCTCAAAACATCTCCTTTTGTTCAAAAGAAACTTGGTCAAAATTTTCATTTGTCAAAGAAAAATAATGCAAATTTGTGCATGCCTAAATGTTACGTCTAACATGATTTTTCTTCAGGTCAGGTTGACCAAAGTCCAGTGAGTAATTTATTACATCAAGCAGATGAACCTAAATCTAGCATGGAACAAAATCCTTCACCAAGGAAACATAGCAATGGAGGAATAGATACCGGTGTTATCAATAAGGGGGTTGAAATGACAATGGTTGATGGTTTATATACTACGCTTGAGAACAGAAACAAAAATAAAGGTTCTGGTGCTCTGGCAACGTATTTAACATCTTCATCCTTTAGTCCTCCACAAAAAGTGGAATCAGCTGCAGAGAATGATTTACAACCTGTCAACTGTGAAGCTACTTTTGCAGCAACAAGCACAGTTTTTGTTTCTAAATCCAATGAGAATGAAAACAAGTCTCAGGTCAATGAGATGATGCTACCATGCAATAAGAGTCTTCCAGTTATGCATTATAATAGCAGAATTCATATGACAAGAAATGAAGGTAAGAAAAAGACCATATCAGTTGGAGATTCAAATGTGAGTTTATCAAATGAGGAGAATGACTACCATTTCAGTGTTCAAAGCTGCCAGAATGCTGGGTTCTTTCTGCCAGGCAAGAAGAGATGCAGTTTTCAAAAACAAGGGAAAATTGGGAGTAAAAAAGTCAAAAAGCAGATTCAAGAAACTTCATATTGTGAATCCTATGTTAAACCGGATAGCTCATTCATGAACTTGATTTCAAACATGATGAAAGGATGCTCACAATCAACCCAAGATGAGGACAAGTCATTTACTCTCACCCTTGAAAATCCTGATCAGACGCTTCTCACATGCAATAAGACTCAAGTCCCAGAGTTAAAAGATGCAGGCTTCAGATCCAATTTTCAGGCTATCTCTTATCCAAGGTTTAAGAATGTTGGAACAAGACTGTCTCATCATGTAGGAGAGGCTTCTAAATATTTTGAGCCGGGCAATAAGATACATGGAGTAGAAGCTACTCCAACTCCAATATATGCAGACAACAATAGCCTTTACAGACAACATTTGCAATCAAGAAAGTTTGAAGCATCTAAAGGGAGACATGATGCCTGCTTATCTTTACAGCCTCAGATTAGACCTATGAATTCTCTCAACAGTCATGAACACTGGAAGAAAAACTTAGTCAAGAAAGAAAATTATAACATCTTGGAGCATAGTAAGGAGAAAGAAGGAATGGCTTTGTCGTCTTTACATTCACCTTCAACAGAACCAAACAAAAATGACAAGGACAATAACAATGTTGAGTCTTGTGCACCTTGTGAGAGAAAGGAAATCTGTCATAAAAGTGATACATTAAGAGGTCTCTGGATAACTAGATTTTCACAAAAGTCAACTTTTCCCTTGATAATATTTGATCAGCTTAATGTAAGAGGTAATTCTGAAGTCCAAAAACACATTTCTCTGAACAACTGCAAGGTTGAAGAGACAAGAGATCAATCTGCTGAGGATCAATTCCTAAGTGAAGATAACAGGCTACATAATTGTATCAGTAAAGAGGCTCCCATTGGTCTTAAAGATGATATGGGAAACAATTCTCATAAACCAAGGCATTGGTCCAATCACATAACACCTTTACCAGGATTGAAAGATTCAGAGCCAATGGTATCCATGTTTGCAAGGAGATTAGGTGCCATCAAACAATGCCAACTTACAGAATAGTCATCTACCACACAGGTAAACATGGGTTTCTTATTTTTATAGGATTAAGAGGTCACCAAATTGTGATTTCACAAAGATAACATGTAATAATATAAACACATACAAGGAGAATCATAAACATCTATTTGTTGTATACGTTCTTATTGGAATGCTGTTTTTGAGGGATTAAGTTTGAGAGTGCTCACTCAGAGAGTGATTTGTAGACTTATGGAGATCGATTGATTTCATTCATTTTCCTTGTCATCCTTTTTACATATCATTCCCCTCTCATTGGGGATTCACCTTTTTCCTTTAGCATCTTGACATTTTCCTATTTTATTATTCTCTTGTTCGTTTTGCTGGATACTTTGCCGAATGAGAGTCCTATTTTGCATTATATATCAGAGATAAAACCATTTTGGTTATTGGTGTAAAATGTGTGGTGCAAAATGAAGCTTGCATATTGGCCATAAAATGTGTGTGGTCATAATTGCATCTTGAAGATTATAAATTGAAGCTTCTTGCTTCAAATTTTATCATCCCAATCTCAAGTCTTCAACAGTAAAGCTTAATGAAATAAATATAGAGAAATAAATTAGTATTCTCCTGTGAAGTTCTCCTGTGAAGTTCTCCTATTTATAAGAGAGAGCGTCATTGTTCTCTAGAGAGGAGTTGTAATATTTCTCCCCCTTAGTGAAAATATTTCTGTAGTGTTACCCGTGATTTTTCCTTTATTTGTTGAGGGTTTTCCACATAAAATATTATGTATTCAGTTCCTCTCTTTTCTTATCTCTATTTAGTTGTGTGATATTATCTTGATACTCTGGTACCCAACAATGGTATCAGAGCCATTGGTTACTGGTTACTATTCATGTTACAGTACTATTCACGATTACTATTCATAAGTACGATTGTATACTTTTGCAGTGATTGTTAACGTATATTGGATTTACTTTAGTATACGGTAAAAACATACAATATTGTTCACGTATACTGTACTGTTCATGGTGAAATTGTGTGAACCGATTTAGTAAAAAAAAGGCTGTGAAATTTAAGATTGGGAAATTTAATGGGATTAATTTCTCCATGTGGAAATTGAAGATAAGGGCAATTTTGAGAAAGGAAAATTATTTTGTGGCAATTGAAGGTAGAACCCTTGTATAACTGATGAAAAATGGAAAGAGATAGATGACAATGTTATTTCCACCTTGCACTTAGCAATGAGCGGATTCGGTTGTCAAGCATTGTAGAAAAGCAAACTATAAAGGAGATCTAGGATACTCTCATCAAACTGTATGAGGTGAAATCACTTTACAATAAAATATTTTTTAAAAAGAGGTTGTATACTCTTCAGATAAGTGAATCCACATCAATGACGGACCACATCAACAATCTGAATACATTGTTTGTTCAGTTTACAATGTCAGATTTTACAATACCAGAAAATGAGCATGTCAAACTTTTGCTTCAGAGCTTGCCAGATTCCTATGATCAACCTATCATCAATATAACAAATAATAATATTGTTGGTCGTTTTCACTTTGATGATGTCGTTGGAGCCATTCTTGAAGAAGAATCCAGGGGCAAAAATAAAGAAGATAGTAAAGAAAGTTCAAAGCAAGCGAAAGCCTTGACGATGATGACAGGAAGATCAACGGAGCGTAGCCCCAGTAGGAACCAAAATCATGGCAGATCAAAGTCTCGAAGATAGAATAACTTTAAATGCTACAAGTATGACATGAAGAGGCACCTGAAGAAAGATTGTTGGTATAACAAGAAAAATCATCAGGAGAAGTCTCTTGGAGCAAGTACATCTAAGAGGTGTGTTGCTAGTACTTCTGATGATGGAGAAATTTTGTACAGCGAAGCTACAATTGCTTCCAAAGGCAAGAGATAGCTTACTGATATATAGATAATGGATTCAGGAGTAACATGGCACATGACTTCATGATGCAAATTCATTTGATGAAATCTTTGGGCAAGCTTTAATGTAGTAATTTGTATCGTTCCCACGGATATTGTGTTAAGTACCACAACCTAAGATGACACTATCTATAACTTACAACACAAGTCATTCTATTTTTAGGTTTTCTAAATTATATTGTATTTTTGTGATTTTTCTAACAATGATGTCACAATTAAAGTAATAAAAAAAATAAAAAAAATTCTAACAGTAGATTGGAATTGATTTAGCATATAACTTCACCTAAATTCGCATAAAAGTAAATAATGTTCAATTTCATAGATGAATAATTACCGATCCCTAAGGAAATTATCACTAATTCAACACAAACAAATCTTATTCCCTTTAGGTATGAATTTATAATGAATTTAATTGTGAAAATAAAAGGAAACCCCAGCTATTCACCTACCTTAGACTTGAAGTAACTAGGTTAGCAGTTCCAAACCTAAAGCATTCACCATGGTTTCTCTCTAGTGAACACTTTTGAATAGGTTTTGGATTTCCCAATCCAAGCAGATAAACTCTGAAATTGCTATGTTAAGAACTTGCCTCAACTGATCCTAATGCTTCCAATCACTTGAATCTCAGACCCATTTAAGCTCCAATCAATCCCAATCCTAGGGAAATTAGTCACATATGGAGGGGAAAGAGATGAAACACAGAGGATGAAGATGTAGAGGATGAGAGAATTTAGAGAGAGAAAATACTAGAGAGACCGTGAGAATCTGAAAAGTGAGTTAGTTATATTCTACCTTGGTTAATTTTTGTCCTAACTTACAAATATATATACTACTTGAAGTGGTCATCCTAGACTAAATATTATAATAGTGCCATTAATGAGTGTACAAAAATAAGTCTACTTAACTTAACTAAAATACAAAAGTAACAAGATCTGAAAATATGCCTAAGTCAAGGTCGTGCACATGGCATACTCATGCTCCCTGGGGGTAGGTGGACGTTGGGCAAGTGAACATGGTCTAGTGAGTTGGCATATGGACGTTGATAGCTAGCGCAACCATGCTAAAGTACTAGCTTAGTCCTGGTGGTTGATAAATATGATGGGTGTATGGACCTGGGAAGCTAGAGTAACCATACGTATAGTATAGAGTGGTGTTGGTAACTAGCGTAGGTCTTGGCGTGACTTGGGCATACCCATGCCCAGCCTCTGCCTTGGCACATCTTTGCACACACTAAACCAGCGTAGGCTTACGCTAAGGAGCGTAGCCACGCATGGTTGATCCTGGCATACATGTTGGTGCTTGTGTTGAGTGAAATATGGGCCAGCGTATGAGTATGTTGGCCAACGTCTCTACGTGTGATGGCTTGGTCCTCTGAATGCACCTCAACATGGGTCTAGTGTACTCTGGGCGTATGCACGCTTTCCTTGACACTTGATCTAATCATAACACACAAGCATCCAGCGTACTTACACTAGCTTTGGCGTAGGTCGCTGGGGTTAAAATATCACATTTTATAAATTTACAATTTAAGATAAAAATCAAATAATAGTAACTAAAAATAGGAATAATTTGTAAAATAATGAAATTACCAAACTTATTGAATATCTAATAATTAAGCTATTAAATTAACAAATATTAGCCATTAATTAAGAAAATATTATATGAAATCAATCAAATAATTAAGCCTTTCCAAGGCTTGTTACTTCACAACAAATGGTTTTACACTTATCAACCTATCTCAAAAGGATCTGTGTTCATGGGAAATGATCATGTTTTGGAAATTGTTGGGGTTGGTACTGTCAAATTAAAAATGTATGATGGTACTGTTCACACAATTCAAGAAGTATGCCATGCGAAGGGATTAAAGAAAAATATTATATGACATGACTTCTACAACCATTAAATATTATTCTATATAAGACCGAGGATACTAAACTCATGACTAGTTGCACCCAATTAGCATCAAATCCAAAGGATAACAAGACATCATGTACGAAACGCTATTCCAATCTATCACACACCTTGCTCATGTCAAGCTTAATAGCCATATTTTGTTTGATAGGTCCTGATATTCCTTTAAGGGAATGAAATATTTCATGAGCCACAAAAATGTTATCTTGTATTAGTCTTCCTTTCACAAAGGCACTTTAGGAGAATGAAATGATGGAAGGGAGGATCAGACATAGTCTCTTAACCATTATTTTTGAAATAACTTTTGGGGAAAAGTTACAACAACTTATTAGACATAGGATTGATAACTTTAGGGATAAAAGTGGTGAGGGTCCCATTAGTAGGTCTAGAAAGATTACCATTAGTAAAAAAAATGTTAGGGAATCCCCCAGGGTCAGGCAGCAGAAACATAAAGGATTCCCAAAAGGGATTGCAAAAACAAATGTCTCAAGACATTATACAAAATTAAAATTTCGATTTAGGGTTTACCTATTGTAGACGCAAAACGAGTTCTTCGATCGAAGCAATTGTAGCTTCGCCCTTAGGAGTCCACAAGAGCACTCTCACTAGAAACTAAAATTCCGAATGCTAGTGCGGAAATTCGAGAGTAATCTAATTTCTGAGCAACAGCCTATGAGCATCTCATGCTCTATATATAGGCTTAGGTCTTAACCTGATGAGCTCTTATTAAACATTAGGCTCCTGACTCATTTTAAATGAGTTAAGCCCAATAGTTTTATTTTTAGTCCAACTAAAATAAAACTATCCTCTTGTGGGCTTATTCTATGTGTGTGACCCTATAGGTAAAATATTCGGTTATTAATATAAAATAAGAGCGGCATCTAGCAATACATCATTATGTCTGAATATTATTTATCATTTATATGACCTATAAGTGATAATTATTTTATATATTTATTCCTTTTGTCACGATATCTAATTAGGCCCAAGGCATGGTTGTCGTCATCCTTGTATGGCCTAATTCATTTTACTTGATACCAGAGTAGACTTTACAAAATAAATATCTAATATTTATTCGTCCTAGCATGAACATGCATTTCGTTAGTCTTAATCCATCAAGTGGCCCATAGATATCACTTTTGTCACATAGGAGAGACAAATCTCATCTACATCACTCACATCCCTCTACATAATTTATCCATTGCCTAATCACAATCTTTATGGTCATCTTATTACAAATGACGTTTGATTGTTTTAAAACAACAAACTCCTTATGTATGAATCGTAGTGACTTCACGTCGAAGGACTATATACCATTATCATATTGAGAATCGTTTATGACACTCATGTAATGATCCATGCAACGTTCTCATGGTAAGTCTGTCCAGTACAACATTACTCTTAATGTGTACTCGTGTAAAGACTTGATATCATATATCTATGATTTGTGAGATAAAATCATCAGTACATTCACACACTAATATTAATGTATTTACATGTCCCCATGTAAATACTTGATTATGGACGTTTTAGGAATAATTCTCATATGACTTATTATTCCAAGATAAATAGTTTTAAAATAATCTTAAAACTGAAAATACTAATTTTATTGATAAGTTAAAATTAATACATTAATAGCTTGTAGTGCATACACCAACAAAAAATCCTTGGCAGTAATACATACCTCATTTTGCATAGTTGCCTAATTCTTTTGGAAAACCAAGCCACTTAGGCCATCTAGCCTCGAAGCCTTAAGAGGGTCCAAACTAAAAACCAACTCATTAATCTCCATACTTGTGACTAGTTTACACAGTTGGTTATTCATGTCTTAACTTACACAAACAAGGATAGAGGATAAGGTTTCATGAACAAATTGAATAGGCTCTGAGCTAAAAGTGTTTTTGAATTTTCCATGATCAAGTTTGTGACCTCAGAATGCCCCTACACTCAAATGCCCTAGTTGTTTCAAGCATATGCACTTGATTCCTCAACCTTCTTTTAAGTGTAGAGGCATGAAAAAACCTCATGTTGTTGTCTTTCAAAACCAGCCAATTAATTCTTGATCATTTTTGCCAGTAAGTTTCCTATTGATTCTAGAGGGTAGCAATCTTATTTTGTTTCTCCTTAATCTAAATTTTATTATCACTACATTTAGGAAGACTAAAGTGATATGTTAATTGTTGTTGCAGCTATACTATTTATGCATTTGCTTCTTGAAGGTCTTGTTATGCCAATTTTAAAGATGTTTGGTACACTATTGTTGGCATTCTAGTAGTTGGCTCCAGGGAGAGTATTTCATTAGGGAACCTCTTTAAATTACAATTTCACAATTTGGGTGTTGCTCCCAATATGCCTCAAATTTGGAAAAGGAACCTCTGCTCTATTTTGGGATAAAATCAATAATAATAGGAGAATAGTCAGACATGGCTGGAGGCAAGGCGGAGACAATTAGATGAGGGAACAGAAACTTCTCTTCCCAATTGATGAAGGCTCTATCCAGCCTTTCTTTAGTGACCTGCCCATTTCTTGGATTCCATTCCAAGTAAACTGACAACCTTTAGAAGGGAGCTCCATTAAACCATGACTTTCAATAAGACTTCTGAAGAGATCCATTATGAATCTAGAGGTTGGGTGAGAGTTGATTTTCTCATAAGGGTGTAGGATCTCATTCATATCCCTCGTCAAATACCAGGCTTGACTAAGAGGTATTTGGACAACCCTTAACACCTCCCAAAATTACCTTCCGTTAGGAAAAAATAGAGAAAGCATAAACAAAAGAGCAAAATAGTTTTTTTCCTAGTGGTAATGATTGTGATAGATGTATGGATCAAATTAAGGGATGAGGATTTCCCCTTAACCTTCACCTTATTACCCCACACCAAACACAACCCACTGGATAAGCCACAGGATTCCACCATAAACACGTTGCCAAAGCACATAGATCTTTTTAACTTTTCTATTATTTTTACTAGAGCTTTCGTTTCCATTAAGAAAACTATAGACGATCTTATTTTCTTCTTCAAAGCCTTAAGCTCATTAACTAGAGTGATGGTTGCCACATCGTGGCAGTTCCAACTTAGAGCTATCATGGCTAGGGTTAGAGTTGTCAAAAGGTTAAAAATTTTTATAACCCAACCTAACTCGACTCACTTTCTTGAGTGAGTCAGTTTTCTCAACCGGCTCAACCCACCAACCCACCAGGTGGCTTATAGGTTGGCCTACCTTTAAAAAATTAAAAATCAAATAAAAATAGAAAAATGTCAAAAAATTTGAAAATGGAGGAAATAGTTTCAATTTAATATTTTCTCACTCAAATACAAATACAACTCACAGCAACATCAAATTCAAATGTAATGTAAATTAAATCAACATCAAGTATTCAAATTAGACCCCAAAAGTTTAATTTAATATTTTCTATCTCAAATACAAGTACAACTCAGCAACATCAAATTCAAATATGTAATGTAAATTAAAGCCACATCAACTATTTAAATCAGACCCAAAAATCAGATTCTGGAAATTGCTAAAGTAGAGTAGAGACAAGAAAACCAAAACATTTTCTTTCACCAATTCATAGGAAAATAATTTTGAAAAAAAAAAGCAATTAACCTGCAGTAATTAACCCAAAAATCAAATGATGAAAGGAAGAAGAACTTGCATCAGCATCACAAAGAAGGCGTGCTTTGTCATCTTCACGGAGAAGGCGTGCGTCGTCGACGTCGCAGAGGAGAAGGCGTGTGTGGTGCGTTGTGGAGGAAAAGACCTCCGTGTGACGGAGGGTAAGGGAAGGTCAGCAACATGCATCGTATGAAGGCTGAAGCAGAGGGGAAGTGAAGTCATGAATTGAGTCTAAGAATGAGAAGTGGAAGTGTGGAACTGGAAAGGGAAAAAAAGTTAGGGTCGACTTAGCTATAACTTGAGTCATTTGAGTTGACCATGTGTCGTGATTCATGAATGGGCCACTGACATTATTTATTTATTTATTTATTTACCAACTCGTGGGCCAACCCGGCTCACTATAGGTTTGGCACACTGTGAACTTGGTTTGGAAGACCGAGTTAAAAAAGGTTTCATTTCGAAAATAAGCTATTTTTTCAATCTGACTCACCTAAAACCCACGTCGAGCTGGATTGGCTCACAAATTACAACTTATTTTGACGTCTTTAGCCAGAGTGGGGGCATGGATAGACCCACCTCCTCCGCTTGTGTAGAACTGTTATAGGCTGAGTAAACCACAGGAAATGGCCAAACCCGACAGAAACAACGATAAGGCCCAAGAGTCGTTTGTTTGGTTTGCTGACATTGACTTTATGGATTGTTCACACATGTTGAGCCCCAAGGAAATGAAATTTGGGCTTATGAGGCTGATGCCCTTTTGAAGCCTTCGCAAAGAGGAGCAAGTCATCTTAAGCGCTTCTTAATTCCAAAAGCTGTATTGACCAAAAAAAAAAATTCCAAAAGCTGCTATCACAACAAATACTCATAAATGATGAATTAATTCGATAAAAACAAATTACAACCACTATCAGCTGAAGATCTGTTTTAAAATATTATCATATTTTATTATGTGAAAGGGAAGAAATTGTTTCTCTGTGGATTGCTCTAGAGATGGCAAAAGACAGTCACTAGTTCCTAAAATCTTCTACTAAGAGAATATGTTTCCTACTATTTGAGTTATATTAACATTGCCATGGAAAGGTTCGTGGAATAAATGTGAACAGTTCTGGCATAAGCCAGTGATCCTCTAGGAAATTTACAATTGTTCAAACTTCGGAATATACAGCATGTGATGTGAACAAAATAGTCAAAATAAAAATATGTGCAGCAAACTTAATACATTAAAGCAAAACTTTAGTCAAGTCAATTTCTTTATAATGTGTAATCTTGTCATGCGGGGAATGATCAATTCTAAATTATCAAAGTCAATAATTATTAATTACTTTATTAAGTCTGTTTTTGGATATGAATGCACCACTATAGTTAAAGTTAGCTTTAGCTTTTTCTATGTAGTATCTATCAATGGTCGTGTCTTCTAAACTTTACCTATAGCAAGTAGAGCTGTCCTTTTTTTTTTTGTGTGTGTGTGAAACCAATCATTATAAGCTATTTGTTTCCTTGGCTTTCCACTATATGATTATTAAAATTAGTGAACCATAAAATGATTTACTTAAACAGCAATAGCTTGTGGAGTGAATATCTTGCTTTTGTTTAATTACTTTGTTCATCTCACTCTTATCCTACAGGAAGACATCATCTAATGGTGGTGCACCACCTTAGAAGCTGGTGGAGATTAAGAAGATGGATTTTTTTTATTATCTCGGGGCAAAGTATCTGTGGTTAAAAGCTTGAGTTCATTCTATCCTTTTTGGACAAAATTGTTTTTCTTTGTTTTCATATATAAGTAATTGTATATGAAATGAAGCTTAAAGTGGATGCATAGTCAAAGAAGACCTTTTCTTAGAATTTTCTTTATATTTGAAATGAAATTAATGACAATACATTTCAATTGAAATTATTATATTTGTAGATTGCTTGTGGATAAATTAAAACATATCATTCCAAGTTATTTCTTGTAACATGGTTTGAAGATCAAGCCTGTTTGTAAATTTGGATGCAAGTTCTTGTTTCTTACTTGTACAATCCTCTAAAGTTCGTTTAGTTTTCAGTTGGGTTGGTCAAACCTCAATTTAAGATGTAGAGTTTAGAGTTTTAATTGTTTTAAACGGTGTGAAAGACCAATATTAATTTTTAAATTTTTTTATTTTTATAATTATGTTTCTCTAATTACAAACCAAATAGATATAGTTATGATGACGAATTATGGATTTGAGTGATTACCCTGAATTAGTTTTAGCTAAACCGGGTCTTAAATTAAATTCTTTTCCTTAAAGTCATTTGAGTCAAATATTTTATTTCACATTTTGTTGCACAACCCCATTTGGTGGAATGAACTTTCATAAAAGGCATGGTAGTTGCACTAACTCTGCAACAATAGAATAATAATACACGAAAAAGTGCAACCAGGAAAACGTGTATGTGGAGTAACTGTGGCCACAACTTTAAGGAAGCACTTGGTGTTTGAAGTTTACCACTTTTGATAAATCTTCACCAGAATTATCTCAAATTGGATCAATTTACGACAAATGAAAGCTTTGTAATCTTACAAAAATCTAAGAAATTACAAAGGAAAGCCTTACCCATTAATTGGGTAGCGCAATTAATTTTATGCTTCTAAGCAATGCCACTTATTATCGAAGAGGTTTCACTAGGTATCAACATATTTGTAGGATTATTTTATAGTATTTGTTTGGTTATGATTTTGCCAATATATATAAAAAAGTTGTTAGATTAATCAAAATTTTGACATTATCAAATGTTGTATAAAATTAATATTAACTATTAAATTTTTTTATTTTCACTATTAATTACTAAATAAATTAGTCTTAACTTAAGACTACTCTCATGCTCAAAATAGTTTTAATATTATCATGAAGAATGATGTCCGAAAATGGTGACACATAGTTAGGTAGCCTTTTTTTTTTTCTTTTATATCATATTTGCACTCAAGCTGAATAAAATTTTTATGAGTAGTGCTTTCTACTAAGATTTAATGTTATCTGATATTTGAAACTAAAACAACTCCATATACCAATTGATATATCTATGTTAACGAATGATTACATGTTAATAAAAAAATTGTTGATTGGAATGTGTCAAATTTAAGATTACTCTTATTTTTTTCAACCTTTCTATTTTTGAAAGAATAATTTTTTTTTTTGTTTCATAAGCCCTTTCAAGAAAACCGTTAAAAGGAATCTTACCAAAAATAAGTTCATTCCAAGATTTCATAGTAATACTTTTTTCTCTCTTTATCAATCACTTGTATTGTTTCACAATTCTTCTCTTCCTATCCCATTCCTTGTTTTATTAAGAATAATAAGTGATCATGTCCAAATGTTTTATTCTCTTTATTTAGACAACTATAGCTAGTTACCCGAAGATAACGAAGCACCTCGAAGCTATGGCACTGTAGTTAAGTCTAATAAAAGAAATGTGTGCATACACATTTGCATAAACCAAGCTGATTTATTATTGCACTATGATTCATGCAACAATTGGGCCAAGACAATGGCTTTGCCGTGTTCTTCTGTTCATGTATAAATTGATTAACATGATTAGGGTTGTTTAAGTTACGTTTTCGGTTTTAGTTTTATTATAAAACTGATATTATATTTTTTTAAAATTGTATTTAAAAAAGTAAAAATAAAAAAAAAGTTATTTCTAATATTTTCTATACCAAGTTAAAAAAACATGATGATAATTATGTAATTAAAACTAAAAATAATCGAAACATAAATAAAATATACCGTTAATATGCGAGGTGATATTTTCTTTAGAGTACGTTTGGTGGCAGGCGGAAACGGAGAAAAGCTCCGTTCAGTTCCGTTGAGTTGTAGGAGATTTTTTAAAACATCCTAACTTAATAAAACAAGCCCGAAAACACAAGGAAATTTTTCGCGATTAAATCCGGAATCGGGACAAGGGTTTAGGGACCATACAACTTAATATTAATCATAGGTGGTGATTTGGTGGATGTCATAAACCTAAATAATTTAAAATTTTTCATAAAGAAGTGAGGGAAACCACCCATGATTCAATAGACATCAATTAGGTCCCAAACAGGTGCAAATTGGGATTTAACAGGGCATTGACAAATTTCAACATGTGGACATATGAAAGAGTTCATCTTTAGTCCTAAAAATAGTGGAATATATCATAAATATCATCTATTAGTCCCAATTTGACATCCATAAAAAGTTGGGTTCAAAACCCTCTTAAATTTGAATTTTACCGTGCAGTGGGTCCGGTATTTCATGCCTCATGAGAGTTAAAAAACTCCAATTGAGGTGAGACCAATTTTTATACCTCCGTAACATAATTATCTACAACTTTCATGAAGAAGTCGGAGGCCAAAAATGTCATTAAGATGCCCAAATGGGCCAAACACAGCAAGAAAAACAGAGCAGTTGGAAAAAACAGCATAACAGTGGCCATAACAGGGCCATGAATCGATTCAAGCACGTATGAATCGATTCATGCACTTCCAAAAATCCATGAATCGATTCAAAACTCATGTGAATCGATTCAAACACATCCAGGGATCATTGAATCAATTCAAGACCATTATGAATCGATTCATGACAGCAATTATGCAGATTTTACCCAATTCTCCAACTTCTAAGCATCCTAACTCTTTCATATCAAGCCCAATGACCACCAAATTTTGACACAAGCTAAAATACATTATTTGTGACGTGTGGCCACTGTCCGCACTCAAAAATTCTCAAAAACGAGAGAGTTATGGACAAAAACGCATTTAGCTCGTTTTAAGGTATTTTCATGCAACTCAAGGGTTAATTCTTTATGGAATTGGCCCATTCCAATTTCTACAAGTCATAAATCATGAATAGAAGCTATTCAAACTATTCTATGCCATTTAAACCCTATAATTTTCCTTTTGACTATCTCAATTCTTGAATTATGCATAAAAACCATATAATTGTCACACTTTCAAGGCTTTTACACATGACCATTAACATTTCTCACACAACAACAATCCCTGGACATTTCAAGCATCAACATAGCATCATATATATGTCCACAATCCTGGATATTTCAAACTCATGTATATATGGTGGGACCATCCATGGTCTCCACTATCCATTATCATCAAGTATCATTATCATCCATCAAACAACATGTATATACTCAAAATGGATTCTAAGCTTCTAATTGAAGCTTCAACTATCTAGTCCATTACATATTCATTCATACACACATGCACATACGCATAACAAAACAGTATACATAGGAGCCAGCCAAGGCTATACCATAACTATATACAAGTATGTACACTACATCTGTACAAGTGCTCCTCACACAAGCTTGATGATCTCTCATCATTCGCCATCACGGCCTAAGTCCACTGAAAATATAGCCACAAATAGGGGTGAGCATTATACATGTTAAATGACAGTTATTGAATCGGATCAATCATCCAATTCTTAACTATACAATCTGATGTGACAATCACTCAACAATATAAACTGCCACTCAACATGGGTCACTCACCACTCACATTCTCATCAATATTCACATATCAATTATCATCAATTTACTCATGATACTCAGTGTAAGGCTATATCATCATGTCATTCTTGTAACGCCCCCAAACGTTGATTAAAATTTTTGAATAAATTTTTCGCTTTTTCGAAAGATCATTTTAAAATTCATCAATTTATTTCAGAGTTTATGTAACAGTTGATAACAGCGGAAAAATTATCATACATGCTAGACGTGAATAATTAAATTCAAGAAAATACTTAAGTAGCGGAAACGATTTAGAAAATAATGGTACATGATATATTATACTTATTACAACCCATAAAATCAAAATTCAGATAATAATTCAAATAGACATTCATCATGGCATCACTCTGCATTCTGCGTGTCATTCGCTGTAAAAATTAATGTAAGAGTGAGACAGAATATATAATAAATATAAAATAGATATAATTGCACAAACACAATCAACAATTCATAATGATATGATGAATATGCCAAACAAGTTCATTTAATAATTCTTCAATTAGTTAAATGATGTCATGCTGGATCCATTTGGTTTGGTGGGAATACTGCAGTAAAAGTCTCATAGAGACACAATTAGGGCTTTAGCATATACCATGAATCCCTATACTTCATGGCGCTTATACAATTAGGGCTTTAGCATATACCATGAATCCCTATACTTCATGGCGCTTACACAATTAGGGCTTTAGCATATACCATGAATCCCTATACTCCATAGCGCTTAAACAATTAGGGCTTTAGCATATACCATGAATCCCTATACTCCATGGCGCTTAAACAATTAGGGCTTTAGCATATACCATGAATCCCTATACTCCATGGCGCTTACACAATTAGGGCTTTAGCATATACCATGAATCCCTATACTTCATGGCGCTTACACAATTAGGGCTTTAGCATATACCATGAATCCCTATACTTCATGGCGCTTAAGTACCGAAGTACACAATTATCATAAGTAGGGCTTTGCATAGACTATGAATCCCTACACTCCATAGCACACAACAAAATAGGGCTTAATTCATCATAGAGTAACCCCCCACCAGGGTAGGCAATCACGGAACCCCTAAATTCCATGATGCGTCCAATGCTTATGATGCATGAATGCCTTTAATTCTCTTTATCATTTAACATACCATAATATCCACATTTCCAAAACCTCTTGGATAATACAAGTCCTCAAGGGACACAATACACATAATAATTCATAAAATCATGGATTTACTGTTTCAACCACACATGTCAATAACCACAAGGCATTCATGTACATATATATTAATTATGTCATTCATAATTATTCACCATCATAATATACTAACTTCAACAGCATTTATAATAATTCATAATCACTCAAAAATTCAATAATAAATCATTACTCATAGAGAAAACATCATTTTTATCCATAATAACCATCATAAGTAAATTTCAGCATTTCCAAACAGCGACATGCATTAGTAAAACAGTCATAATATGAGTAAATCAACTCCTTTTTAGGTGATTCCACTTTCTATATTCTACAACTTTCATGAAGAACACAATTTCAAATTCCGAAAAGAAATATTATTTATCCACGAAATACCACACTGCCTCAAGGTGAGTTTTCAAAACATACATATATTAGTATTTTCAACGTTTTTAGAGCTACACAAATGATTTTAATATGAAACCAGTTCTAAAATACTCTTAACATAATTATATACAACTTTCATGAAGACACCAACAACTAATTCATACCACAAAATTCCCAGTATTGAAAACAAGATTCGGATTTCATAGTTAACAGATTTGCATCATGAACACACTTCTGTATTTTAAGCATAACTAGAGCTACAAGCATCTTTTTAACTTGAAACCACTTTCTATAAATTTCTAACATGTATATCTACAACTTTCATGAAGACATAAAGGGCTGATTATGCACGTACAATTCCCAGTAAATCAATATATATACAAAACAAAGGATAAACCTTCCACACGAACATGCTGTAATATTTTGGCTATAACTTTTGCTATACATATCCAAATCAGTTGAATCAGGTATCAAAATTCACATAACAAAAAGATCTACAACTTTCATGAAGAAGTCAGAGTCAAATTCATACGTTTTCAGCTTCAAAATTTAGCAACAATATACGAAATTAAAACTGGAATTCTAGAACAGCATACAACTCTACCCATTTCACAAATATTCACAACCTTGTCCCCTCTTACCTTAATGGAGTCCTTTGTTTAGCAAGATATGTCTTGTAGTTTCCTCGTTCCAGTCCGCAGTGGAAGAAATGAATATGGAAAGAAAAGCCTCTGAACGTATAAAATGAGAAGAAGAAGGGTGTGTGATTTGCTAAGTGGTTCGTATGTAGGAGTGTTCTGAGAGTCATATCACTGGGTTAATAATAAGAAAGTGAGTGGGGAACATCGGTTGGAGGATTAGGTGGGATAATGGAGCCTTTTGATTCCTTTCACAGTCAGCTTTGCATTGATTGGGATAAAATATATAAAAGTATTATAATGGATGTACTTTCCCCTGTGATTGGTTCGTTGTGCCACTTATTTTTGGATTCATGTGATTAAGTGGGCTGATCACTAGCTGAAGTGGAAATAAAAGGTATTCACTGTTGAAGAATTTGTAGAGGTCGGCATAGCGTGAGGGTGGTATAGAGTGTGAAATGGCGGTGTTGAGTGACGGGCGGTGTTGAGTGACGGGCGGTGTTGTGTGAAGGGCGGTGTTGTGTGAAGGGCGGTGTTGAGGGTTAAGGGCGTTGTTGAGTGTGAAGGGCGGTGTTGAGTGTTAAGGGCGGTATTGAGTATATGGGGCGGTGTAGGGTGTGAGGGCGGTGTTGATTATGAAGGGCGGTGTTGATACATCTTAGTGTATAAGTAATTCCTAAGAAATGCCCATGCTCAAGAAGACGTTCACGTTACTCCGCCAAGGCATTTGACCTCGTCAGTGCTTATTACTCCGCCAAGGCACGAGACCCCGCCTAGGCTTATTACTCCGTCAAAACGTGTGACTCCGCCTAAGTTTTACTCCGCCAAGGTACGTGACTCCGCCTAAGTTTTACTCCGCCAATAAAGAACAGTTCAAATACCATCCAACTATTCAGTAAGCAACTAACAACTTCCAATAGCCAACAGTTCAGAAAACTACACCGTCCAGCAACCAACAAGACGTCAATCAGTAAACTTAATACAATACTGACCATCACTCACTCAAACATCCACTCGATATCTTTGCCTATTCTCACTCGGAAAATACCATAGCCTCACTCGGATTTTGTAACCTTCAGTCGGAATTGGTAATCCTTCACTTGGAATTTTACTCTGTCACTCGGATCAGAGCCCTTTTTACTCAGAATTTGAATAATTTCTCTAAAATTCCATAATTATACCCAAAATGAAATTTTTGGAGCATTAAAAGCCATCCATAGAGTGTTTTATTCATTAATTAACACTTACAAGCCTTCCATGCTTCATAAATTACAAAATATAGCTATTATTAAAAGCAGGATGTTACAATTCTCAACATCATACACATGTGCATATACATTCATATCTCATTCAATTGGATCTATATATATATATATATATATATATATATATATCATTAGTTTGTGTTGCAACATAGGCTCTCAGCCTTATACTCAGCTCTCAGCTGATCCAGCCGTTTTACTGGTACCAAACCGTTTGCCCTCTCACGTAACACGATCACTCTCAGCGACAACGACAGTGTTATGGGCATCCCTGAGTCCCACTCAATAGGCTTGCCTTGAGTCCCACTCAAGGTCTTTCATAGTATCTCATGCATATACATTTGACTATCATTTCAATAATAAGCGTCTCACGCTATATGCTCTCAGCATTTCTCAATTGTGCATCTCATGCATATTATTATTATTATTATTAATACATCAACTTCATTTTAATCATCAAGCGTCTCACGCTATATGCTTTATCAATTTGCATCTAATGCGTATAACTCACATCATCAATAAAGTCTCGTGCTACATCTCATGCATAGGAACTATCAATCAATGCATACATCTCATAAACACAAGCATCTCATGTTGAACTCAATCATCAACTCATTATCATCAATGTTCTAATTACATCTCATGCAATTACAATCATAACTTTATAGACGGCACACAACGTAATCAGTGATAATTCTCAATTATCATTCAAAGGGGTATTTTACTAGCATTTCACAATTCAACAACACAATTTAATAATTTTACAAAGCATACACATTAAAATACCCCAAACCCATCCATAAACCATACATTTAAAATGTAAAGCACCCCCTACCTGGAATAAGAAATCCCAGAAGTTCCTTGAGCTATCAAACGCTAATCGATCGCTCTTCGATCACTCTTTCTCAATTAAACAATCTTCTAAAAACAACAATTAACCTTATCAATACCTCAAATTTCATAAAATAGGGTTAAACAACTTCTAATTATTATTTCGATAGCTAACGACTTACCGATTCAAGTCGTCGACCCCCGAAACTCAACTCCGTAGAAACCCCAAGCTGTCCGCTATCTCAACAACTCTAAAATGGCTCCGATTTACTCCGTCGATCACCGAACTTTAAATCGGAGGACACCCAATGCTGTCCGGGTTTTGAACACACTCCGAAACAACCTAATTTCATGAAATTTATCATTGTTAAGCTCCGAAACTTGCAAAGCACTATTTTAGAAGCTATGGATTCTCATTCTAACTTACTCGAACTTGGAGAAATTGAATTTTCAAGGATCCCCAAGCTACCCAATGTCAACCAAGCCTTACAATTGCTTTTAAATTCAAGAAAATTGAAGAATTAGAGATTGGGTTTCATGCATAACTCCAAACCGAAATTAGGAGGTCCAAAACCATATGAATTCTACCTTAATTTGAAGAAATTGAAGCTCCCACACCAACCCCATGGCTGTCCGTGAGATGAAAGGAGAAGAAAAAGATGGAACCTTGCCTTTAATTTGAGAAGATTGAGGGAGAAGAAGAAGAATGGTGCCGCTACATGCACGAGAGAAGAAGTGAGCTCAATTCTATTTTTCCTTTCCCTGGCTCAGCGTGAGTGAAATAGTGAAAATGGGAAATGAATTCTTGCAATGTTAAGAAAGGGCACATGCATAATTTCCATACCACTTTTAATTCATTAATTATTTAATCAAATATGCCCATTAACTTAATAATCAGGATGTTACATTTTTGATCCTACGGGTCAACGGAGTTTTGATTGTTTCGAACGGCGTAAAGAATTAATATCAACCTTTAAATTTTTCACTTCAACTCAACTCCGTTTCCCCAACTGTAAACCAAACACCCTCTTAGTAGGTCACATACACCTTTGTCTCTTTCTCTCCCATTGGACATCATCGGTTACTAAAAAAGTATTCATTTGCAGTTTACATAGCTTGCTATTATTAGTTTTTAACAGACATTTTAATCATTATTGTGAATCCAATATTTTTAAAATTGAATTCATCATTAAATAAGTGAGAATATGATTCAACTAAAGTGGAGATCCAATGATAAAAAAACAAAAATAAATAAATCAACCACTTAACTAGTCAATCTTGTCCATCGGATCCATTTTAATAAATTTGATCCATTTTAACAAATATGTTAAGCTATCTATTATGTATTGGATCTAAAACATGGATAAGAGATTGATACCTCAATGTATCATTTTCAATCTTTTGTTCAATCAATGAAAATGTTTGCTTCTTTGACCTCTTAACTACATATGGTAGTTCCAAGTACATTGTCTATTTGTTTGGTTGTTTGTGGAGCTCAAACGAAGGTTGTGGGAAATTTTTTTTATTTTACGGTCAAACGGAGTTTTAATTGTTTCGAACCATATAAAAAATATCATTAGATTTCTTCTTTTTCTAAACTTTATTTCTTTAATTACATACCAAATGGACTTTGTTATTGTTTCAAACAAAGAGAATGCTACATGTTAAAACAGAGTGCAGATCATCTATTCCCTATTTCAAAAGCTTCAATTAAAATTTATTAGTGGAATGATGGGAGCAGAACGAATAAGCTTTTGACAATTTGATCATATACATGCTAATATCATGTCAAGAACTAACTATTCTAAGAGATATCAGTAAAAGACACACTAATTGTTCTATATTATATCACACACAACTTTTTCCCTCACAATGATACAAGATTTTCTAGCAAACATCGAAGGGATAAGTGCCTAAACATAGATAGTGGTATTTGTAACGAGAGTCACGTGAAAATCAAAACAATACACGTGAAGGTAGAAATTACATATATGATTTAGAAAAATGGAACACTCATTTTCTTCGATCCATCTGTGTGCCTTGACAAAAAAAAAAAAAAGAGCAAAGAATTTAAAAGCAAAATGGATTTTGTCCTTTTAAGTTTTTTCTTAATCAATTTTCATTTTTACAGACAAAAATATACTTTAGATCTTTTATGTTTTATTAAATTTTTATTTGACCATTTAAGTTTTTTTTAATTTTTATCAATTTAACACTTAATTTTTTTTCCATAAATTTCTTTATCTATTAATTTCTCTAAATATGTTAACTTTAATGTTGATATGTACAGATGTAGCCCTTGTTTTGTTAACATGTGCATATGACGTGATCAAATCTTAACTATTGGATTATGAGAAAAAAAAAAGACCGATATTTATGACTCAACATTACCACCTTAAATAGACTGAACAATAGCGGATTTCGGTGTCAATGTTTGAGGACGACAAAATAAATTTAATTTATATATATATATAATATAATTTTGTGCATATAATTAACGAAAAATTTTATACAAATTAGACATTGTAAGTATTCATTTTATATAAAATAACTTTTAAAATTTACTTGACTTTGCATATAAACACATAAACAAATATGTCAAACATATTCATCTTTAGGATTTTTAATTTCTAACTTTTTGTTCAAATATTAAACGATTTTTAAATTATAAGAATTCTTAAGGATTTGATATGATTTTCATTAAACTACTAGATTAATAAAACTAATTTAATGTTATAAAACTTATTAAATAATAGTAGAAAAATTATCAAATAAATTAAATTCTATAATGGTTACCACAAATATTTTCTATACAACTGAAATCACTCATTTTAAAGCTTGGTTACAGTTATGAAGTTTAGTCCTTTTTAAAAGATATGTTACCCTACTGTTTCTCATTTGTAAATTGTCACTTTATATATAAATGATGAAAAATTAAGATATAATTTAACAAATTAATGATAATAAAATGTATAATATTTTTAATTAATTATTCTTTAAATATATTATTATTACCACTACACATAGAGTGGATCTATTGGTGAAGAGTCTGAATAATTTATTTGGAGGGATTATAATCAAAGCTTAGATTTTACAATTTTTTTATAAACTAAAAAATATATAAATCATGTTGGATTAGAATGGTGATTCAAACACCTCTTCCATTAATCAAATAATTTAGTTCTGTGATGGATTTGCTGCAAGCTAATTTATATATATTATAAATGACAAAAAAAAAGGTTAGAGGAAGCACGGCTCCTCTGGTCATAAACAATCTCCAATAATTCAGGTGAAGCCTTTGAATGATATAACAAATAGTTGTTTTTTTCGAGAACTATTTCCGCATGAATTTTAATGTTTAAAATATCAAGGATTAAATTAAGAAGCAAAAATTAAATAACCAAGTCAGAAATTTATATAATGAAACAAGACTTAAGAATATAGCAGTACATTATTATTATCAGTGTTTTCCGGTCATTGAACGAGACTAGTCATTCATCGGTTCATAAAAACTATATTAAAACTGAGGTTTAATTATAATTGAACCGATAATATTAAAAAATTAATTCAAACCGATCACTTAAGTGATTTATGGCTCAACCGGTGGACCGATCGAACCAATTTGGTTTTGATAACGAAGATTATTATTTAGACGGTAATAATAAGAGCTTGTGTTTGTTTGCTTTTTTTTTTTTTTTTTGGACCAGTGTTTGTTTGCTTTTGAAAAGTCTCACGCATAACCAAACAGCACATGAAACTCGTGCTCACTTGCATGTCATTTGTTTCTCCTTTTCCTTTCTAAGCATTTCATTCAGGGGACGTATGTTACAAGAAACTTTTTAGAGTGTCCAAAAAAAATAATTTAGGAAATTAAGTTTCTATTTGTATGGTACGTCTATTTAAAAAATATATTTTTGGGTAATTTTCTTATTAAAAAAATTTAAACTATATTTTACAAAGTTTTCCAAATGAAATTTTCTTAAATAAGAGGTTGAAAAGTATAGAAAATGATGAAAATGTGTTCAGACAATTTTCTAATTTGAAAATTAAAAAACATATTCAAATACAACAAATTTTTTATTTTATTTCTTATTTTATTTTAAAAAATTAGAATAACATGTTCTTTATTATTTTTATTTTGAAAAAATTTAGAATTCTAATCCTTTTTTAAATAGAAAATTTTAGAAAACTATTTGGTATAATTTTTTAAATATTGGTTATTTTCTAGAAAAATTTAAACTATCGTATTTTTATTTTTTAAACATTTTATTTGAAAAATTAGGTAATTAAACACATTTTTTATTTTCTTGTGTATTTTTCATTCTCTTATGATTCCAGTTAACCAATACCCTAAATATGTTGTTGACAGAAATATAATAAATTTTTTTATATAAAAGTTTTACTTAAATTATATTGGCGTGATCTGATCCAACACCCTCCTATGATATTAACGAGAAGTTGACATATATATATATATATATATATATATATATATATATATATATATATATATATATATATATATATATATAGAATAAAATGTGTCAGGCTCGGCTCCAATTGGCTGTTTCAGTCTACTTCAATTGACGCTGCTATCATCTCCTTCTCTCATTCTAAAATCTTCAACAAGATGCAGTTCCAAGGTACCTTAGCAACCCCAATTAATTCCCACTTTTTATGGTTATATCATGAAATTATATATATTTACTTCTTTGCAGATGGTCCTGTTGGTAAAGTAATCTGCCTCAGAAATGTTCTAACTGCTTCTGTGGCTGGAATAATAGCCGAGAAATCACAGATTGACAAATTCATTCCCAAATTTGATTATGCTGGTTATTCTCAGAAGAACACCATTCCCAACCTAGTCACAACAGATTCTGGCCGTGTTTTAAAGCTTGAGAAATTCTCTGACTATGTTGGTAAGTTTCTTCACAATTAACCAATTTGAAGCGCATAAACAATTAACTAATGGTGTACTCTTACGCTGTAACAAAAAATATTTAGCTTTTCTGGTGAAACCAACATGATTACATCAGAGGATAAGGGGCAAATGGTCAGAATTGTTTTCTTTCAAAGATTTTCATATAAGGGACTGAACGGAACTATCGTTTCCCTCAATGTCCCGAAATAATTGTGCTTAGCAGTATATGGATCGAATAATCTCCAATTTAATTTAACTGCTGATTTTATAAAACAGTATTTAATTTAATTTTTTGAATATAAAACTATAGTAATAAGAAGTAATGTACAAAAAATTTAAAATGAATAATTTTTTATTTTTGTAAAATTTGAGAATAAATTGAAATTTTTTAAAACAAGATTAACTAAATTTTGTTAAATTGAGTTTTCTCTGAATTAGACATGTAGATATGTGAGTGAATTTTGTTTCCTCTTTCTTTTTTGCCTTTGCCCCTTGATGGTCTCAAGTCTTGGGATGAAAGAGTCTTTTCCCAGCGTTTTCGCTTCATTTGCTAGTCAACTGTGGAAAGTCCAATTAGAAGCGTAGAAATGAACATTTTAAATTTTATTAATATTAAGAAAAAAAGTTTTCATTTTAAATGATTTAAACTCAATTTTAATTAGAATTGAAGTTTACAAAACTTAAGAAAATAGAAAAGTTTTATGAGATGTTTAGACTATTATGATTTTCAATACAAATTTAACAATTTTTAATAATTTTTTAATCATGCATAAGGGTTAAAAAACCATATAAATTATAAAACTAGAAAATCTATATGTGTATGTATTTTGTTAGAAATTTAATTAAGAGAAACAAATGGGTGTGTGATTTTGTAGCTAGGCAAATAGGATTCGAAGATGGGGGCGAGGTTCCAGCACTGTGCAAATTGGCACATGACTACTTGATAAAACCCAAAGAGTGTGTTGAAAGCATATATGAGTATATTGCCAATGAGGACCCTAATTTGTACGCCAAATTGATCAATGAATTTAACACATGCATCCTCACTTATTTCGCATTTCATTGGAATCAAGCTTCTGATGTTATTAGTCAGGTATATATTTTATTCTTTTTTTAAAATATAATTTTTCTGATTAATGCTTCTTTTATTTATTTTAAGATTTATTATTAAAAAATGAGACGACCTATCTCAACATTTTAACATTTATTAATTATATTTTAAGATATTATTATATAGTTTTAACTGTTTAAAAACCTCAAAATTTTTTAACAGGTTTCTCTAAGGAATACTAAAGTGGGTAGTTACCTCAATTAATTTTTAATAAAAAAATTATTTTTATATTTCCAAATAGCGAACACATTAGAAAAACGGTTAAAGTAATTGTATATACTTCGATTAAAAAGAAATAAAAAAAAACTTTTAAGTGTATCTGTTCTCTGAAGTGGATTTGTATAGATTGCAGATTCCGAAATTATCATGGACAAGAACTTTAGTTGATTTATCTTTTTTCATTGACAAACGAGTAATACAGCAAATAAATAACAATGAAAATGAATAATAACAAGTCAATTCAAAATATATTAAAATAATAATTTAAATTAATTGCTGAGAATTTTTTTCGATTTTCCGGAAACATATAGAAAGGTTTTCAGGAATCACTTTGCTCTGTTTTAAGAAAGGAAGGATTTAAGAATGAATCTCTTTTAAGTCTTAATTATAAAAGATAATGAAAATATGTGCAGATAGCCTACCTTAACCTGTCATCAATAAAAGTATTCTTCAGTGGATTGTTTATCTGCGCAGCCTTGGATTATAATTTACAACTAAAAAGGGGATACACTTTACATAAAGAAAACAAGGGAATATGCCAAGAAAATTAAAAATATTTATACTATTTTCGTTACTATTCAGCTATACGGAAAGAAGATAAATATTATTCATATTTAATTATTTATTTATAATTTTAAAATGCCATCATTTTTTTAATAATTACCGGATGAAAGAGAAAAATGTTAAATAAGTATTGTAATAGATAAAAAATAAATAAGAAATTTTGATATGTAATGTAATTAAAAAAATATAATTGTATTGTTAATTTTTCTTACTCTGTACGTTGTTTGTATTTGGCTGCCGTACTTCATAATTTTTTGTTCTAATCATTGATTGTGTTTTTTTAATTGAAAAAGTAGTTGTGGTTTTTGGTGAAAGTTATTTACGTTTTACTTATTTTAATAATAGGTATTCAGTGTTGAAAGTTATTTACGTTTTACTTATTTTAATAATAGGTATTCAGTGTTGAATCTCCGCAGAAAATAGAGCTGAAAAAGATGCTACTGGAAGCTACAAGGTAACTTTTTCTATCTCCGGTGTGTTTTTTAAACTGTTCCCATTATATACGTAATTTAAATTTAGTTTTTTAATCAAAATTTCTAATATACAATGTTATTTAAGGGAATATATCATCATTATATCATTATAAATTGAAAAATGGATGATTTAGAGCAAAGTAGTGAAAGTAAAAATGGTGCTACATGTAACACCCTAATTTAATAAATAATTAAGAACCAATATGGGGAAAATTTTTCCAAAATGTAAGTAAACCAAATAGACCATAAGGCAACCGGATCGCAAATGGGATAGTAGGCAAGGAAGGCAGGGGAAATGAGAGATCATCCACACGCATGGCATTCGGTGGAAGGGACAAGGTAAATAAAAGAACGATTAACGCGTATAACAGTTGGAGGAGGAAGCAAGGCTTGGACCGACCCATACTGCCCAGCAAAAACACAACAGCGCCTGGGCGAAGGCTAAGATAACTGGCTCGCTTAGACGAGGTCCGACGCCGCCTGAGCGAAGCATAATAGTGCAACCACGGAAGGAGGAAGTAATTACACCGCCGTCCAGTTCAGCAAGGCACAACAACGCCTGGACGGACTACATCACAACGTTCACTCACTCAGGCGATGTCCAACACCGCCCAGAGAGGTATAATAATGCGACAACGGAAGAGGGAGGTACATAGGCGGAGTCTCACGTTGATATCTGCTCGCTTTAGCATGGTTCCACGTGCTTGGGCGAACCATTCTAGTCACTTGGGCGAGGTATGACACCGCCTAAGCGAGGTCAACATGTTACAATCGGTTTATTCAGCATGGGAGGAAGGAAGCAGGCAAGAAAAACAAGAGCATTCATACGTATAGGGTATTTTACAGAAAAACTAAGACTGGGGTTGGTTCGTTGGATTTAAGGCAGCACACCAGCGCCTGGGCGGATTGCACAACATCATGGGCTCGCTCAGGCGAGGCCTGATACCGCCTAGGCGGGGTATGATAATGCAACAGCGGATGGAGGGAAATTCTAAAAGAGGAACTCTTCCACGAGTAACACTGGTCACTCAATAGGAGGAAATAGATAAGGGGGAGATGTTAATACATTCACACGCGTAGCACTCGGTAGAAGGGCGGAGTTCGAATCATCCTACCTGGCTAGGCGGGGTATGTTTGTCCTGGGCGGACTCCAGGGCGAGGTGACCCGCTCAACCGCTGTCTCACACCGCCTAAACGATATATGACAATGCAACATCAGACGTGAAACTCTTCAAGTAAACCTTACATTAGCGTCTATTCGTTCCTACGGACTGACCCTTTCTCAGAGAACGCTGGGCGTTCAGCTTCGGAGGGCAGGCAAAGGAAGAAGAAGAGAGATGTACATATGCAGGAGTAGTTTATGGAGGAAGAGGGACCTGAACCTATTCCGCCCAACTCGGCTATTTATGACAACGCCTGGGCGGACTCAACCACAACGCCCAAATCAGGGGTCAACACCGGTGTCTGGATTGCATTAGCATCACGACAGAGAGGAAAGGTAATTGAACGGTGTCCCATTCTAACAACTACTCGCTCCTGCGCGAGTCCTCATGCTTGGGCGAATTTCCCCCATGCATCGGGCGGGGTACTACTCCGCCCAAACGTATCCGACATAAGTCTTCCTAGAGACAATTCGTAATTCACTCAGACTTGGCTATAGCCTGCTAAATCATGCTGTCCCTGCGTATCCATTAAAGCACAATTATGAAACAAGGTAGCACGTAGCATATTACACACAAAACCATACATCTACATATATATATATATATAAGAGCGTATGTCAATATTTACAAACACAAAATCGGATTTCTCCTTGTCTATAAGGTTCTATTTATCCCAAAAACACTAACATCCAACATGAACCAGTCAGGGCTTAATCTAACATCGCATTAATTAAGCCTTCCAAATGCATCAACACTCCGCCCAGCATTCCAGCTCTGCTTCTGATCCTCATCTCGAGAGACATTCACTGAAAAATGGCCACTGCAGGGGTGAGCTTTTACATGTAAAATGATAATCACAGACTCGGTATCAGCGTCAGTACACGCTCCTGCCATCATTCAACCTTTCTCAAGTAACCAAGTTCATGCAGTTCAAACAACATTCATGACACACATAATACACAGAGTTTATTCCACATCCATATATATATTCATGCACTCAGAGTTCCTACGCACATCTGCATTCATGCATTCAAAATCATACACATATACATACATAGATTTATACATCACCCCAATCGGCCTTATTTCTATATGCATGCTTGCGGATCCGACTCGGGTAAGGACTCTCAGTTACGGTCCCCTTTTCTTCTGGCCCCTCGTCCCTCAGCTCTTACCAGGTGGCACCGGCCTCCCCACGGCGTCTCGAGACTCTCTTCTCTAGCTCCAACGGCTACCACGAGCACTATCGGGATCTAGCCAGGGTTGGTAACTGGAAGTCGTTTCCCTTGGGGTTCTTGACCTTCTATGGGTCGCCCCACTCTCACTCATGCAACTAACACATTCATTAATACACATCATCGCGCCACGAACACCTTCACCGTAGTCATTAAACGAAGCGGATTTCCCCACACTACTCGTAGTCATTCAGTCAATCACACCAGCGCATGTTACAATCGGTCATCAGACTAACAACATTGAACAATCCAATTAAGAGCATGCACATACATATTTTTCATAGTGACAAGAAAATAGATCCATGCATAGCATTCATCATTATCATCCACTCACAGGCTACACCATCGCCACAAAAATCACTATCAGAATCTTAAACCATGCATCAGTTTTAATGATTATAAATACATGCACACACACACACACCCACACTCAGCAGTACGTTCATCCGGTACCGTTCTTAGACCATGCATTCGACATGCAAGCGCCCCCTACCTGCTGTCGGGTTCAGAGACTCTTCGAGGTACAATGTTGACCGATCGTCCCCTCTGTTACTCCTCCTCCAACAGCTCTCGTACTCAGTGTCGATTCTGGGCCAGAGTTGCTCCTTCCTCGGACAGATTCGTCTCCTCCACAGCTCCAAGGCACTTCCCAGCACAACCTTCCGACTGGGACACTAACGGCTCTAAGTGGAAGAAGAAGAAGAGGAAGAAGGTGACGGGGAAGAAGAAGAGGACAGGAAGTGAAAACAGGACCGCGCCATTGTTCCTCCCAAAAAAAAGCTTTCAACAACACTCTCTGTGTTCTTTTCAAGAGGACGACGCAAATGAAGGTGAAGAAGAAGAGAATCAGTAGAAGGAAGGGACTTGATGCATGCCCGAAGAAAGATGTTCAGCGTGAATAAAATGAGGGAAAAGAGGGCTGAAGATATCTTATACCATTAGGGGCACATGCGTCCTTCCGCCTGGCATTATTATTATCATTATTTATTCAATTATTTCTAACTAATCAGCAATTACTCTAATTAACCATTAATCCTAATTCTGTAATTAACCTTTAATTAGTGGCTTAATCTCAATCGGTAATTAAATTAAAAATTGGGATGTTACAGTTCTCCCCCACTGAAAAAGAATTTCGTCCCCGAAATTCAGTCGGTAACTTACCACAAATACCTAACTCAGAAGATTGCTGTTTACTTACCACGCGGCTGTGTTTCCACAAGCAGTCACCGACTGAACCACAATTTCACTCGGAGAAGATTTATCACCCAAGCGGTTTACTAACCGAACCAAAATCTTCAGTCGGTAAAACAAAAAGGTCAGGCCCTACCTGATTACAACTTCATTAGAGGATTTAATATATTTGGGAGTTTAAGTTAAAACGTACAATTTATTCCATTTTAACTCAGCCAATTCATTACTAGCAGGCACTTCCTAATTACTTGGCCGCTCGGCCCCGTGCTCTCAACACCGACTGGTGTATTTACACCCTCGGTTTCCCAGACTCAAATGAGTCATTCGGTACAACTACAACTCACACAGGGTACAAACCCAAAATTGTATCACATGTATACGTGATGAGGGGTTAATCATCTAGTTGGGAGTAATCTAATAGGTAAACAACATCACCGACCCCCGAAAATACCCACTCCTGACCAATTCCTCTCGGTTTAAACACTCAGGTTTTTAAATTCTGACCACAAGATTTCTTCCTTACACCAGAATGAACGCTCAAAAGGGCTTCCATGTGCTCCAGTCAGTACCATTTGCTAGGGTTTAATTCGCACAGGCACCACGCTCGGCGTGGAAATCTTAGGTTCCTACCCATGCTTTTGGCTAAACTCACTCACTCGGAGTCTCATTTTCGTCCAGAAGGACTTTTATCCGGGAAGATCACTCGGTTGGACATCACAAGGGCATTAAGAATTCCACACTCGGCATCTTTCTTCGTAGAGTCATCCCACATGGTTTCATTCTACACGGAAGTGATACACTCTGAGACACACCACTCGAATCTCCCCTTACTCAGAATGTTTCGCTCGGATACTATCCTCTTAACTTAGTAATGGCACTCTCCATGAGGTTATACTCGGAACACTCTAGTCCTCACTCAGCAATGCTTCCTCATAAGACTTCACTCGGAATTATCCCCACTCTTACACTCTCGGAATACACTAATTCCCTTCCCAAGCAATTCCTCACTTTGTAATGTAGTTTGGTTTTAAAAAAAATCTGTTTTCCTCTTTAGGCTTACAATACAACTCGGTTAATCTCATAAAACTTACAATTTCAGTGACAGATTGACCGCCTTTCTCATCCCAGTAATTAACCAACTTTTAGTAGCTAATCCGTACTCGACGTCCTCTAATCCACTCGGAGGCAGACCTACTAAGGTCAAACAAACCCCCTATCTTCATTCTGATGCATAACCGTATAATACTTACTTAATGTAACTCTCATAATCACTCAGGACCGCCTGAAAGACTCACCACCACCATAAGCAGTTACAACTTCACCTGCCTGACTCATGAATTGCTGCATCCAACTTATAGGATGACGTCTCATTCCTATAGGGTTACAACAGTTACATGGTCACTGCAACGTGTACGCTGCCACAATGCCTATGGCATGAAGAGTCGTCTCAGGACAGCATACCTCACACGAATCAGACTTCACCCAACTAATATAAATTCACACGGTAGTTAATGGCAGTTCACACATATAAGTAATACACCCACGTTAACATCACGCATCACATAGGGTACATCACGTATCAATAATCATGAAAATTATTCAGCATTTCTGTAAAACAGTTGATGGCAATACAACAATCGGCTCCTAGCCAATACCGAGTAATCATTTCCTCTAATCTTATTCAACACAAAATCATGGCTCGAATTAAATTCTCAATCCCCAGCAATGTGGTGACATCTCTCATTCGGTTTCATGCAATTCATTCAGGTTTAAGCAATTTACAATCACATATGTTATAACACACCATAAGCTTCAGCAACAGCACTAATGTACATACAGACACTCAGTCAGATGTCACACCAATTATTCATGGTTATATCATTATTTACTACAGCATACATCATAATCATAACATACATTGCACTTGACATATACATACGCCCATCCAATCAGATTTACCCAAATCAATTCCAACTACATTAAGGGTTTCATTCACAATATCATATTCACACGTTCACATAGTTCACACTGAGCTCATTTATTCTCATAAGTGTACGCACAGTCATTCAATCAGAAATTGCACTATAATTTGCATCACACTTGGCAACAGCATCAATACATGTACATTCATTCAGTCAGACTTCATTCATACCACATCATCAGGTCGGAAACTACTCAAATCATTCAAATCCATGCAAATCATGTCACCCTCAATAATAATACTCTCATACACATGTAGTCATGCAGCCGGCGAATCAGATGCATACGATTATTCACCAGGAGTCCCACTCCAATGCACTCGGCATTTACCTTGAGTCCAACCTAAGGACTTTCATTAAGCATCCAATGCTCATGCTCCAAGCATGGCCTCGAGTCCAGCTCAGAGGTCTTTTAGGATCAATCTCAGAATCCTCAATACCCCTCGCATTCATCTGATTGCCCACTCTGAAAGACATTCAATGCTTGCTGCATTTTATTATGGATCACACACAGCTCTTATTTGCCGACTCGCGGCATAAGCCACTCGACATTCTCATTAGCATATATATATACATATCTTTCAGACGGGGTATCATCACAACGATTCACAATTAATATCTATCATACTATCCGGGTGTTGCATGCATCACTAAGCAATCACACACAAATCACATATTTCAATCATCGAACAACTGTTATATTTCGAGTAGCAATACATAGAGGCAGTTCACCCTTAATCACCTACATCAGGTATACATATATATATATTACGTGGGGTTCATATGTTAAGTTGCAAAACATCCGTCACAATAGCTCTCGGCAGTAATGGTAACACTCCTATTTTACAAGTATCCAGTCAGTATTCATAGAATTATTAGCATGCATTCGTGGACGGAATCGTACAATCACTAAACAGTTTATAACGCCACAATCCAGGAGTCGCATGCATCATTACGCAATCATAGTGCAGCTACCAACACATCTCACACACAACACATCACATGTTAATCATTCAAGCCTCAATGAGCTACTACGTAATTGTTCTACTCGGCTCAACAACTCGTAAGGTTAATAAACTATCAGATTTAGAATCCTTAAGGGGTCATTATTCCTATTGGTCTAGCATTTAGCCATCACTCCCTTGGTTTCCTCAATCGCCACTGAGACGCAACCCCAATTTTTATCATATGTCCGACCTCACCTTCGCTCACTTATTACACACCCAGATTTTCAACCTAGGAACTACAACCCCTCCCTTATACTGCAAATCACATACTTCATGTATCATTCATTTATCACACGTTCAAATTTCTCAACAAGGCACAGGCGTACAACCAAACCATTCATAGTCAGCATATACCAATTTCAACAGAGAATCATAACATATATCATCATCCGAGTCATAATTGGACAGGTATCAACATACAATAGAATATCATAAGCAATCTGGGACAAACTGGCATAATATATTCAACCGCCCACAAACAGTAGGCAAACCTTGGCCATGGACCTTTTAGTCTGCTCTGATACCAAAATATCATTATAAATTGAAAAATGGATGATTTAGAGCAAAGTAGTGAAAGTAAAAATGGTGCTACATGTAACACCCTAATTTAATAAATAATTAAGAACCAATACGGGGAAAATTTTTCCAAAATGTAAGTAAACCAAATAGACCATAAGGCAACCGGATCGCAAATGGGATAGTAGGCAAGGAAGGCAGGGGAAATGAGAGATCATCCACACGCATGGCATTCGGTGGAAGGGACAAGGTAAATAAAAGAACGATTAACGCGTATAACAGTTGGAGGAGGAAGCAAGGCTTGGACCGACCCATACTGCCCAGCAAAAACACAACAGCGCCTGGGCGAAGGCTAAGATAACTGGCTCGCTCAGACGAGGTCCGACGCCGCCTGAGCGAAGCATAATAGTGCAACCACGGAAGGAGGAAGTAATTACACCGCCGTCCAGTTCAGCAAGGCACAACAACGCCTGGACGGACTACATCACAACGTTCACTCACTCAGGCGATGTCCAACACCGCCCAGAGAGGTATAATAATGCGACAACGGAAGAGGGAGGTACATAGGCGGAGTCTCACGTTGATATCTGCTCGCTTCAGCATGGTTCCACGTGCTTGGGCGAACCATTCTAGTCACTTGGGCGAGGTATGACACCGCCTAAGCGAGGTCAACATGTTACAATCGGTTTATTCAGCATGGGAGGAAGGAAGCAGGCAAGAAAAACAAGAGCATTCATACGTATAGGGTATTTTACAGAAAAACTAAGACTGGGGTTGGTTCGTTGGATTTAAGGCAGCACACCAGCGCCTGGGCGGATTGCACAACATCATGGGCTCGCTCAGGCGAGGCCTGATACCGCCTAGGCGGGGTATGATAATGCAACAGCGGATGGAGGGAAATTCTAAAAGAGGAACTCTTCCACGAGTAACACTGGTCACTCAATAGGAGGAAATAGATAAGGGGGAGATGTTAATACATTCACACGCGTAGCACTCGGTAGAAGGGCGGAGTTCGAATCATCCTACCTGGCTAGGCGGGGTATGTTTGTCCTGGGCGGACTCCAGGGCGAGGTGACCCGCTCAACCGCTGTCTCACACCGCCTAAACGATATATGACAATGCAACATCAGACGTGAAACTCTTCAAGTAAACCTTACATTAGCGTCTATTCGTTCCTACGGACTGACCCTTTCTCAGAGAACGCTGGGCGTTCAGCTTCGGAGGGCAGGCAAAGGAAGAAGAAGAGAGATGTACATATGCAGGAGTAGTTTATGGAGGAAGAGGGACCTGAACCTATTCCGCCCAACTCGGCCATTTATGACAACGCCTGGGCGGACTCAACCACAACGCCCAAATCAGGGGTCAACACCGGTGTCTGGATTGCATTAGCATCACGACGGAGAGGAAAGGTAATTGAACGGTGTCCCATTCTAACAACTACTCGCTCCTGCGCGAGTCCTCATGCTTGGGCGAATTGCCCCCATGCTTCGGGCGGGGTACTACTCCGCCCAAACGTATCCGACATAAGTCTTCCTAGAGACAATTCGTAATTCACTCAGACTTGGCTATAGCCTGCTAAATCATGCTGTCCCTGCGTATCCATTAAAGCACAATTATGAAACAAGGTAGCACGTAGCATATTACACACAAAACCATACATCTACATATATATATATAAGAGCGTATGTCAATATTTACAAACACAAAATCGGATTTCTCCTTGTCCATAAGGTTCTATTTATCCCAAAAACACTAACATCCAACATGAACCAGTCAGGGCTTAATCTAACATCGCATTAATTAAGCCTTCCAAATGCATCAACACTCCGCCCAGCATTCCAGCTCTGCTTCTGATCCTCATCTCGAGAGACATTCACTGAAAAATGGCCACTGCAGGGGTGAGCTTTTACATGTAAAATGATAATCACAGACTCGGTATCAGCGTCAGTACACGCTCCTGCCATCATTCAACCTTTCTCAAGTAACCAAGTTCATGCAGTTCAAACAACATTCATGACACACATAATACACAGAGTTTATTCCACATCCATATATATATTCATGCACTCAGAGTTCCTACGCACATCTGCATTCATGCATTCAAAATCATACACATATACATACATAGATTTATACATCACCCCAATCGGCCTTATTTCTATATGCATGCCTGCGGATCCGACTCGGGTAAGGACTCTCAATTACGGTCCCCTTTTCTTCTGGCCCCTCGTCCCCCAGCTCTTACCAGGTGGCACCGGCCTCCCCACGGCGTCTCGAGACTCTCTTCTCTAGCTCCAACGGCTACCACGAGCACTATCGGGATCTAGCCAGGGTTGGTAACTGGAAGTCGTTTCCCTTGGGGTTCTTGACCTTCTATGGGTCGCCCCACTCTCACTCATGCAACTAACACATTCATTAATACACATCATCGCGCCACGAACACCTTCACCGTAGTCATTAAACGAAGCGGATTTCCCCACACTACTCGTAGTCATTCAGTCAATCACACCAGCGCATGTTACAATCGGTCATCAGACTAACAACATTGAATAATCCAATTAAGAGCATGCACATACATATTTTTCATAGTGACAAGAAAATAGATCCATGCATAGCATTCATCATTATCATCCACTCACAGGCTACACCATCGCCACAAAAATCACTATCAGAATCTTAAACCATGCATCAGTTTTAATGATTATAAATACATGCACACACACACACCCACACTCAGCAGTACGTTCATCCGGTACCGTTCTTAGACCATGCATTCGACATGCAAGCGCCCCCTACCTGCTGTCGGGTTCAGAGACTCTTCGAGGTACAATGTTGACCGATCGTCCCCTCTGTTACTCCTCCTCCAACAGCTCTCGTACTCAATGTCGATTCTGGGCCAGAGTTGCTCCTTCCTCGGACAGATTCGTCTCCTCCACAGCTCCAAGGCACTTCCCAACACAACCTTCCGACTGGGACACTAACGGCTCTAAGTGGAAGAAGAAGAAGAGGAAGAAGGTGACGGGGAAGAAGAAGAGGACAGGAAGTGAAAACAGGACCGCGCCATTGTTCCTCCCAAAAAAAAGCTTTCAACAACACTCTCTGTGTTCTTTCCAAGAGGACGACGCAAATGAAGGTGAAGAAGAAGAGAATCAGTAGAAGGAAGGGACTTGATGCATGCCCGAAGAAAGATGTTCAGCGTGAATAAAATGAGGGAAAAGAGGGCTGAAGATATCTTATACCATTAGGGGCACATGCGTCCTTCCGCCTGGCATTATTATTATCATTATTTATTCAATTATTTCTAACTAATCAGCAATTACTCTAATTAACCATTAATCCTAATTCTGTAATTAACCTTTAATTAGTGGCTTAATCTCAATCGGTAATTAAATTAAAAATTGGGATGTTACACTACATGTATAGGGTGAAGAGGTTTGAGGCAGTAACGAAGAACCTGAAGGTGACAAGAGTGTTCTCTACATTGGTGGAAGAGATGAAAGCAATACAAAGTACTGACACCAAGGTCCCCATTGCCCAGAGTGAGCGGAGTCCAGTGCTGCTGCTTATGGGTGGTGGCATGGGAGCTGGGAAAAGCACTGTTCTTAAAGACATCCTCAAAGAGTAATTATCATCTTAACCTTGAACGCTTATCATATTTCAAATCTAATGGTCATATTAAAAATTCTTCTGCAAATGACGTTGATATGAATTGTACCCAAAGCACGAAAAGTGAGTTTTTTCTGTAGGAATCGAGCTTTGATATCTGTTATAAGGGTTTACAACAACTTACATATGTATGCTTATAATCAATAACCAATTGAGCATGAAAGTAAGCTGATGATATGAATGGATGTTTGATTCTTGTTTTGAAGAAGTGAAAATCTGTCCATTAATATATGTTGTCCATCTATATTTAATGGTCTAGATCTCATGAATTGTTGATTCACTTTAGAAGATCAGTTACTTGTTCTGATCATATAGTTCCACAAGACTGATAATTTTTATTAAATTCACAATTCTATGTAGTTATACAAAGATATTATTTTATGTTGCCTATGGCCATTAAGTTTGTAGCTCAATTGGCTCCAGCCCAAGGTAATTATATTCATGCCTGGTTTGCTGTTTGCTTATATGTGTCAAACGTTGTTGGCAGACCATTTTGGGCAGAAGTAGCTACAAATCCTGTGATGGTTGAGGCAGATGCTTTTAAGGAGAACGATGTTATATATAGAGCCCTTAGCTCCAGGGGTCGCCATGATGACATGCTTCAAACTGCTGAATTGGTATGCTTCTGTGTGAACACCACCATACGTTATTGTCAATATTCCTCTAAACTTGCCACTACAGTGTTTGGGCAGCATGTGCCATGTGATTTGGTTTCAGAAAACTTTTCTTGTTTTCATATTTTGTTTTTAATTTTAATTATACACTTGTCACCTTGTCTTTTGTTTGTCGAAATTTGTAAAGGAAACAGTGAGAACATAAAATAAAAACAGGAAATAGGAAAAAGTCGTTTCCTGAACAAACTTTTAGAAACAGAAGACAAATGTGACAGTTTTGTATTTAAAATTAAAAACAAGAAATGAAAGCAGGAAATGTTTTCTGAAACGAAAGGTTAGAGATGCAATGGTAAATTTTAAAACATGCAAATTCACACAAAAGTTTCTTTTGTAATTTCTCTATACGATGAATTGGCTGACACATTAACTAATGATTGCATTAAATTTATTGACAATCTGAACAGGTGCATCAATCTTCCATTGATGCTGCATCATCTCTGCTAGTCACAGCTTTAAATGAGGGTCGAGATGTGATCATGGATGGTACCTTATCATGGGAACCATTTGTGGAGCAGACTATTGCTATGGCAAGAAATGTTCACAAATATAGGTACCGAATGGGAGAAGGATATAAGGTAGCTGAAGGTGGCACAATTACTGAAAATTACTGGAAGCAAGTAAATGAGGCAGAAGAAGAACATCAATCACAGCAAAATTGTAATGGAGAACCACACACTAGAAAGCCTTATAGAATTGAGCTAGTTGGTGTGGTTTGTGATGGCTATCTTGCTGTTGTCAGAGGAATTAGGTATATATGCTTGTGAATTTAGCCAAGTTTGTACTTTGGTAATGGGTCTGTGGATATGACATTTAGCATTGCTAATTGAAATTTTGACAGGAGGGCTATAATGACTGGGAGAGCAGTGAGGGTAAACTCACAATTGAAATCTCACAAAAGATTTGCTAATGCATTTCCAAGATATTGCAAACTTGTTGATAATGCCAGGCTCTATTGCACAAATTCTATTGATGGTCCACCAAAGGTAAAATTAAAAACATTGTTGCACACTGCACACACTTATGATGAAAAGAAAAGATTGATTTAATTTACTCGTCACTTGTATTAATTTAATATGCTAAAAGGTTAACTAGCTTGTAATACATTACAGCTCATAAGGTGGAAGGAAGATGATCACTATCCACCAGTGGATCCTGAGGCTATCAAATGCTTGGAATCAATAGGCAGTGTGAATGCTGAAGCTAATTCCATCTATGAACTTCACAAGGAACCCTGCATTATGGGACCTGGTTCTGTTTGGAATGACATTGTTCTTTCACCTTCAAGGTTTAATGATCAGAAGGAATTAAGAGTATCCATTCAGAAAATAGAAAGATCCATCAGAAAACGGTAATCTATGGAATTGGATGATATGTTCCTCCCAAAGCCAAGTTTTGGAGTATCTAACAAAGTTTGTGAGTTGTCAAGTTTTGTGTTTATCTAGTGTCCTTATAATTTAACAACACAAGAATATGAAGGTGAAAAAGGATAAGTAATGAAATGAAGTCGCTTTCTTGGTAATTGGTATCAACATATGGAAGCGAACTTTAGGCACGGTTGTTAAGTTAAACATGTACAAAATATATGTAAATTATTGGAACGTGCTTCATTGGAGCACTTTAGCTCAAGTCAAATGTATATAATCTCTTGTTGAATCATGCATTTGGTTGTAACCAAGACACTATATGATGTAAGGGCTCCAACATAAATATCAAACACAATACAGATACAGACTCTTTAATACGGTTAAGCTCTAAAATATAGAACACTAAATTTTATAAAATGTTAGAAAAATGTAATCGGTAGGATTGATTTTTCTGATATTTATACTTGACGGACAGTTTACAACTTGGTTTAGCAGTAAAAAATTGTTTTTAGAAGAGAGTTTCTTAATTAAGAGTGAACTCTTGTAAAATTATTAAAACCGTATTGAGCCCCAACAAGTAGCGCAAGTAAATGACTTAGGTTTTTGTCAAAGCCTTTTTCCGTGTATGATAGCCTATGCAAGTCCATTCACAATGGGTAATGTACAGTTTATACAACGTCCTACGGACTTGGCAAATTATGTCCCAAGTGCTCACAAAAACAAAGGCGGATTTCTTAAGATATTTCTAATGCAAGTATCGAGATATAGCAAAGAGGCAACATAGTATTGTCATTCATATCTGTTGAAAAAAATTTAGAACTCAAGAAATCCAGAGCCTATCCTAGGACAAGGCTATAGCGTCCTACTATAATAAAGTGACGGAAGACCGAGGGAGGAATTCAATAAAATCAAGGAGGTAGTCACAAGGGTGGAGCTTCCTCAGAGGACGACACAGTTGCTTCTCCTACAGTAGCTTCAGAATTCTCTGTGATAACATCCGCCCTGTCCTGGCTGAGCTTCCAATTTTCTTCTATCAGCCGACGGTTTTCCTCTTTAAGCTACTCCATCTCCCTTTTCAAAACAACTAAATTTGTTTGCCCGTCCTCCAAGGCCTGGCCCTTGGTCCTGACTACCTCCTTCAGCAATGAATTTTCTTTGATGACAGCCTATAGAGCGATGTCTAGACTTTGGACTTTCTCATAGAGGGTAGAGCTTTGCCCCGCGTGATCAGCAAGTTTTTTGAAATACTTTAGCAATCCTTCAACCTCCTACAGGTGCCACCGACCCGCATCTCTACAGCCTTTATGTTGTCGAGGTCTGGGTCCTCTCGTAAGCAGTAGCCGGGAACCCCTAATTGCCCCTGAGCGTTGGCTTCTTCTTGCACCACCTCTTTATATTTATCCTTCTTACAAGGGAATGATGGACCCTCCGTTTGATGCTAGCCTTGCCTCTTGTGATTGGGCTCAGCGTCATTTCTCCTTTTTGACCGCATCTCCTAAACGATATCAACAACGACCTGATCACCAGTCCCCAAGCACAAGATTTCATTAGTATGCAGGGCCTGTTCTTCGCCGACTCCTCTTTTCAGTGGGATGCTCGGCATGACCTCATCCTTAAATCTAAGGACAATAATGTCAGCTTTTCAGGTGTTCCTTTTAGCCCGGATTGTGTTTTCAACGGCCACGGTGGTCGCCTCAGTCTGTAATTGTCTCAATGCTTCCATGGGGCCGAAGCTTTCGATTTCACCTACAAATAGTAAAGATAGAAGGGTTTAGGCGATAGGAATTTGAACATACAATGCAAAGGTTCTTCCTAAGAATATTACGAAGTTTAACTTCTCTTGTTGTGGGGGAACTAAGAAGTTGTTTGCTTGAAATCTTCGGGAAGGCGGTATTGTATTCCTGTAAAGCCCATACTACCTTCACAGACTTGGGGGGATAACTCATCCTCCTCCATTACGAAAGCCGCCCCAGTTAAAAGGAAGTGCTCGTAGGTCCATGAGACTGGGAAATTGGGGATCCCCGTCCTCACTTCCCTAGATGACTGGCACATTTGGCTAAACTTGCACCTTTACAAAGCACTTCTTGTAAGAGTTGCCTCCTAACTTGACCGACTTGGTGAAAGGCTAGAAGCCCATAATTTTGAGGCTAACAAAACTCAAGCCGTCGTCGGGGTTGAATCAATGAACGACTAGACAGATTGAGAAGAATAACGCCACCATGGGCATGAAACCAAAATGCTCCCCGAGCACCTCCAAGCTTCGCACTAGACCCCACCCATTAGGATGCAATTGAGTGTGGCACACTCTAGAAACCGAAGGACACCCATTTCAAACTTCGTGAATGGAAATCTCACTTCGAGGTGAGTGAATTGTATATCGTACATGAAGACGATTCGGGCGTTAGGGGCATATGACAGACACGCTCCCCAGCCCTTGGATGAAGAGCGACGTATCGCTCTTCTTGTTCTTCTTCCAATTGGATGGGGTACTGTCTCTCCATAATACCCTCTTCGACCCTTGTGTGTTTGGAGATGATCTCCATCCTTTTTGGTTGAACCCAGACATAAGGGTTTTGGTTCAAGAGCTTCTGTCAATCGATTTTGTGTGCATTTATGGTTGAACAACCCGACATTGTCACAACAATTTGTCTCCTTCCCCTTTATGTGTTGATCATCGCCGCCATGTGTTTAAGTCCACCCACAGAGTTTAGTCGGTACTCGCAGAGGTACCTCTTATGAACATGGCTAGGGGGCACTAGTATGGCCATTTCGTGTCATTTCACGCACCTGAATCTGCGGGGCAAATCTCTCTGATTGATTACGAGTAACTGCCAAATCTATGCTAAATAGGTAACCATTACGCGTACCGTTAGAAGTAAAAGTTGCACAATTGCCATGATCCACTACGCAAGAAACGCGATACCGTTACGAATATAAAGCAATTAAGTGAAAAACTTTCAAGTTACAAATGGCCTCAAAAGTACCCATACCCCACAAGAGGTACCTCAGTCAAGAATATGTAGCTCATTGAAGCAACCGACATGATCACTTCAACAAGCTAGGGGGCAAATGATCTGGTCCGAAGATCGCCCCCTGGACGTAAAGGTAATTTGGCCAAAACCCCACACTCAAAATTGATATGACATGATGACCAGTGTGAGCTATTCTCACAACGTCGATATCTCATGTAACGGGTCAGTTTAACACTAGTATCCGTGGTCTCACGAAAGGTCTTTAAGACTGACCCCATTGCGAGTTACTCACTTGTTGAGAAAAAATATGGATGAAAAGAATTCTAAGTTATCTTGGACTAGACGCCAGATTCTATATCCTCAGATTTGTTAATATCACTCATCAAGAATTTTCGTTAGAAAGTGAAGTCTGTACTATCTTTGACTAATCAATGTGCCTAACTATTTCAGGATACAAGTATTAGACTATGAAACAAAAGGGGAGTATCAATATTCCAAAAGTTTGGTAGACAATCAAAAGTATATTAGAAGTATATTGCTGAAATTGGAACACTCCCTCAAAAGATCGAAGAGTCATTCTTAACGTTCCTAATTCTATTTAAGTGATGCATTGAGCTTATCATCAAAAAACACAAGGAACAAGATCAAGATCAACAATTGTCAGCGTACCTACCTCTACACATACTGAGCATATTCAGAGCTTGTGTCAGAATATCTCAGAAGGCCTTTAGAGCGTTGACCTCTAACCTTTCGCTTAATCAAGAAATAAAATATGAATGGTTTTGTGCATAAGAAATCTTTTTCATGAAAAATCTGAAGAGGTCTTCTACCAGCCCCTTAGATCTGTTTCAACTTCAAGGTGTGGTAACATGAAGCTTAAGGGAAATACATTTAAAGGATTTTCAACGTCTATATCTCCTTTCAAGAAGCAGCAACGGTCATATCCTCCAGCTTCTATAAATACCGAGGAAGATTGAACTTCAAAACACACAAAAGTTACGAGCTCTTATTCAAACTCTCTTATGCCTAATTCTCTTTATTTATTCTTCTCTTGTAAGACAAAGACTTTCCTTGTTTGTTCTGCCTCTAGCAGACCTTGGTCTTGTTTTATAACTTAGTGTACAATTTTAATTGTATATCTCTCATATACTAAGTTCTGTGAGTTACTTTCATTCACTCAAACACTTTGTTAAAAGTCTCGTGTGTTGCCAGAACTCGTTAGTGTGAGAAACACTGTTGGCTTAAAGAGACTTTTGAAAGAATATTTGAGTTGAGTCAAGAGTGACTTGTTGAAAGAATACTTGAGTTTAAGCCAGAAGTGGATGAAGTCAAGAATACTTATGACACTGATCTGGTGCTCTTATTATAAAGGAGATTTTACAATAGTGGAAATCATTCAAGTTAAAAGAGACTGTGTGTAGCTTCTGTGTTGGAAGTAAACTAATATAAATTCTCTGCATGATCTCTTTCCTTAACTCTTTTGCATCATTTGATTGCGTGTGTTGTTTGGTTCTCAATTTCTGTGAAAAGAGTGTATGACTTATTTAAACCCCCTTCTAAGTCTGACTCTAAACCATCATCACTCAATACCAGAAGTTCAAAGTTGACCTATAACCTAGCGTATTGAACAAATCGCTTGCAAAGTGATTAAATGATAGGTAAAATCATTGCGAAACGTCACCATCACAAGTTAGTTTGCATCAATGTAGCATAAAGTAGGTACATTTTCTTTAACCTTATAATATAAAAAATAAAAAATAAAATAAAAATAATGACTTTCCTCGCCATCATGGCAGAAGTGGTCCTCCAACAGTGATACATCGTCTTGTCGCCGCTTAGCACGAGTTTCTATGTATTAGAGCCGTGAGAGGTCTTATACGTACATATGAACCGTAAATATTTTATTTGCAAAGATTCAATGTAGCTTTAGGCTTCGTTTAGCATTACCATACGTGCGTCATAATTTATATTTATTATATAATATATCTTCTTTATGATTATTTTTAAACAATATTTTTTTTGGTCATTACTCTGCCAGTTACCAGCTCTGCTGCGTATGGTCCCGTACGGTCCCGTTAAGACATTGAGGACCACTTCAATTCAATGTATGATGAGAATATTTGAATATTTTCCGGGTAATAGGTAATTTTAATTTAAAATTATAATACATTGAATTTATTTTGTAGCTTAAATTTATCTTTTAGATTTTATTTTTTATACATTTTTCTTATCAATTTTATAAAAAAAAATGATTTAATACCTATTATATTATCACAATATATACTATGTATCTCACATAATCAAATAATAAAAAACTTAAAGTATGATTAAAATAAAATGATAAACCTAAAAACTATAACATATAACATCCGAAAGGGGACAGTTAATTTGATTGCTCTAATCCTAACCAAACCTAATTATTTGTTTAATCTCATGAGCATTGGAAACAAGTAAAACTCAACTTTTTTATTAGGTTTTTACCATGTTGATGGGAGAGGTGAGTTGTGGTACTTTCCTCTTGCTCTTCCGCTTTGTTATAATATAATATTCCTCTCCCTTCCAACCCTCTCACTAACATCATGGAGCCCCAAGGTGGAAACTGGGAACCCCTCGTCCTTTCTTTGTTGTTATTTTCTCTTCATTTGCAACAATTTACATATGCATATTTCATTTTGGTTTATATATATAATTAGGTTTTTGGTTTTTGGTTTTGCAGATGGTTCTGTTGACAAAGTCATTAGGTTCTCACATGTTCTGGCTGCTTCCTTTGCCGGTTTAATTGCCGCCGCCACCGCCTCAAGTTACCGGCGGCCACCGTCCACAGAGGTGAGAGACAAGAAGATTATTCCCCACCTACACAGGACAGAATCTGGCCGTGTCGGAAACGTCGAAAAGCTCTCCCACTATCTTGGTATGTTTCCTTTCACCAATAGAAAAAGTTTCCCTGGAAAACCCACGTGACTCACAACTTACTGCTTTCTTTTTATGATATATTCTATATGGTTAAATATATTTTTATGTAAGATACATGGTAATTAGTGAGAATCATATTTTTTCTCTTTATATTTATCCTTAGTAGAAGTTATTAAAAAATATTTTTGCATAAATAGGATTATTAGGAATTTAAATAATTGAAGGATTTATATTATATTTTTATAATATCCACATAAATAAGGTAAAAACAATTTTTGATACAATTGTCCTATGTTTATGCCAAAATTTACAATATAATTGGGTTAGTTTATTTTTTATCTAACATGAGATAGAAAAAAATATAATAGGAAAAGAATAGCTGATAAACTAATAAGAAAATTAATTTTAAAACAATCACTTACCAAAACAGTTATATTTCTAGAAAAATAGATTAAAATCATACCTCCCACACGAAACTCCCTTTATCCAATTCCCTCTCTTTTGTTTTTTCCCTGATAATGTCAATTCCCTCTGTTTTAATTGGTTGGTTTTAAGTTTTATAAATCGAACAAAAAATATTAAAAGAACTAATTGTAACCCGTAACGTACTGAAACTTTATTTTAAATGAAATTTATAGGTTATATATGTAATTAGAATTTTAAACTACATCTTCTAATTTAATTTAATTTAATTTAAAAATCCATTTATAAAAAATAAAAATTTATGTATTGAATATTAGGTTCAATAGATAAATAATTAATAGTATTTATAATTTCTATTTTAAAAATATAATTTTAATTTTAATAGTAAGTTCTTTTTATCGTGAATGAGAAATAACCTTTTAACTTTGTGATAATTTATTTTATATCTTACTAAAGATATAAATTGAAAATATTTGAAAAATATATATTTTTTAAAATTAAAATTTGAATTTAAATTTAAATTTCTACATGTTCAAAATGAATTTTTTACAAAATGAAAGTTTTTTTTTATGCAAATAAAAATGTATAAAATTTCGTAAAATCTAAAAGTATTTCATATGTCTTCAAGTAACTTAAATTTACGTATAATATAGATTTCAAAATATAAATAAATTTTGCTTCGAAAATTACAATGCACATGGATGACCATTTCTTTTTAATTTGGCATATTATAACCACATAGATGTAAAAATAATCTAAATCTATTGTGGACATGATTCGTAAATTTAAATAGATATTGATGGATAAAATAAATGGATATTTTCACTATCTATTAGGTAAAAATTCAACGGATGTAGATATTCTGAAATTTACGTTCATGGATGAAATCCGCCATGGATATAATTTGTAATTTTAAATGAATATTTATAGATAAAATAAATGAATACTTTCGCTATCCATTGTAGATCTTCCGACATGTCATTGGATATCCACTAAATTATTTTATTAAAAAATATCTTTTATATATATATATATATATATATATATATATATATATATAAAAAGATATATTCAATACGTGTGTGGGACTCTGATGTTTGCTACTTCCCCCTTAATTTTCCTCTCACTTAAACCCTTGTTAACTTTCTTTCTCTTCTCCTTAAAATATAACCTGATTGCTCTTTTTTCTCTCTTTATGACTCTAACTTTGCATCATATCTATATTTTACTATTATTTTGAATGAATTGATTATTAGGAAAACTTTAGATGAATGAATTATTAGAGAAACTTTGATTACTTTGTTCTCATATTTTGTTACATTATTTTTATATTTTGTTATTTTTTATGTCAATAAGTATTAATGGATATCTCATATTATCCTTGGATATCCATAAATTCAATGGATATCTGTGTCATGCATATCCACACAAATCTAGATAGACATGAATAGTGTTTTTTTATGAGTAAACATATTATTTAGTTCTTCACTTTGTTACGATAGGGATAATAGATCCTCACTTTTTAAAAATTAAATGTGGTTCCTCATATATGATTTTCATATGTTGGTTAATAGGTTTGTGATATTAAGTTTTTTACAAAATGTTAACTTTTGTTTACATGTCACATAAATTTGACACGTATTACGCCATATCACTTAACATATCAAGGACCTTTACTTTGACTATTATGCCTTCCTGGATTTAATTTGGGATGAGAGATAAGTCAAATTAGAGATTTAGTTAATAGGTCCCTCACATATTAAGTGGTGTGGCGTAACACATGTTATCTTTATGTGACACATAAGCAAAAATTAATGATTTTATGAGAAAGTTAATGTCAAAGATTATTAACTAGACCGAAATCATATGTAGGGGACTACGCGTGAATTTTTTAAGTGAGGGGTCTATTAACTTAATCATAGCAAAGTGATGGACAAAGTAATGTATTTACTTGTATTTTATTCATGGATACGAATGGTGGATAGCCATTATTTACATACATGGATATTCATTTACATCCCTAATTTTAACCATATTAATTAATTAATTAATTAATTAATTTTTTCAATAACAAGATATTATAAACAGAATAACTTGATAATAAGGATAGAGCAGCTTGTTCTCTCCCCTAAATGCATTAATTAATTCAATATAAACATAGTTAAGAAGCTTATGAAAATAGAAAAAATAAGGAATGGTGGAGAAATATTCTATTATAAAAGTGTGAATGGATAAATCTCCTTTCTAGTTGTTACTTTAACTTAAAAATAGAACTCCCTAAAATGATGTATTCAATTTTTTTTACACTATTTTTTTTGGTTACATCAGTTTATTTAATTTAATAAAAATTAAAGTTACCTATTGTCTCCATCAATACATATAAATATGCATTAGAAATTAATTACATTTAAGTTTTGTCTTGAAAAAATTATTATGAATAGTAGCATTGACATAAACACATGCGATTATGCATTAATTAAGTTTATTTGGTGGCCATTGTTTGCAATTTGAATTTAAGCCAGAAGTTTTCTGAATGTTTATTGGTTTTATTTTTTTTAAAGCCAAAAAATATATTAATTAAAAAGAAATTGAGCATAACATATACTAAAAAAACATATAGATGTTTCTAGTCTTAGACAAGGCATATATAATAATGATGTAAAAAATATGCCATTTATGAAATCAAAAGTGTCTTATGGAACCTATTGTAACTCACATATGTTTACCTCACACTCTCACAAAAAGAAGTAGCATACTTAGCATGTGTACCACTAGCCTTATAGCCTTATGTAAAGCCAAACAGGTTTTTTGTCCTTATATACAACTAGGTCTAGAAGTGGGTATGACCTGTATACCCATCCATAACCCATGAAATTGGATGGGTCCACACGAGTCTTGAGTAAGAAAATAGAGGAAAAATCAGTTAATAGTGGTTTAGTTCAGGTGAGCGCGTGTCTAAAAAAGTGACACCACATTTAATTGACTCGTCCAACAAGGGATTTAATTTGAATGAATGATTGAGGTGTTTCCAATTGTTTTTTCTCATTTTAAATTCACGACTATGATTTAATATGACAATAAGCACATAAAATCACTTAGTTTTTTTTCATTGTTACAATTAATATGATAGATTCATCATTCATATGTTTATATTTGAATAAACGATTGAGATGTTTCCAATTATGTTTTCTCGTTTCAAATTCATGGCTATGATCTACTATGACAACAAGCACACAGACTAACTTAGTTTTTTATTTATTGCTACAGTTAATATGATAGTTTCATCATTCATATGTCTAGACTTGAATGAACGATTGAGATGTTCCCAATTGTGTTTTGTCATTTTAAATGCACGACTATGATCTAGTATGACAACAAGCACACATTTTAACAGTTTTTTTTTATTATTATAGTTAATATGATAGATTCATCATTCATATGTCTAGAATTGAATGAACGATTGAGATGTTCCCAATTGCGTTTTCTCATTTTAAATTCACGGTTATGATCTAATATGACAACAAGCACATAGATTAACTAAGTTGTTTATTTATTTATTGCCACAGTTAATGATAGATTCGTCATCATTCATTCTTTCTTCTTACACTATCTCAGCCAATTCTTCCTTCTTGGTAACATAGGGTTTTTTAGTTTTTCCTTCTCCATTTCCATCTTCCGTCTTCTTTTTCCATCTGTTCCCTCTCCCCCTCCATTGAATCTCTCATCTTTTCACCTTCATTTCCCTTTATTCCTTTTTTATTGGAAACTTAGTGATTTTTCAAATTTCCCCTTCCCTTTTCATTGGTTCCCACTTCCTCTCCTTCTCTAACTCATGTGGATTCACTCTTAGAGGCCTTTGAACGGTAAAGGGATGCAATAATAACAACAACACTCCTTTATCCCCTCCATTTTAACAACATCACCTTTTCTGCTCTAAGGTATCATATTTGACTTTAAAGTTTTCATTTTTATCTTACGAAGCTTAAAGATTTAATAAGTTTTTAGTTTTATTCTTTCAAAAGTTTCAATTTTATCTTAAAAGCTTAAAGATTTTAAAAGTTTTCATTTTTATCCCTCAGGTTATGTTTCAAGCTTTTGGTCTTTTTTTTTTAAAAATGTTTGTCCTCTTTTAATATTTATCTTATTTATCTTTCACAGGTTAAGAAATAAGGGAGATTGAAGGGACCCCTCCCTCGTTGTAGCAACATTTCTTAACCTATTTGCGCACCTTTCAAATGTTGTACTATCTTATATCCATTTATATACTAAGGACCTTATGACATTTCAAATGGATACTGTTCCTTTCTTGCCGAAGGAGTCTCCGTCATTCTCTTGCTGGTTTTGGACGGTTTGATGGGTGTTAGATAAGTATTTTGATCAAATGATGTGGAAAGTTTTCTTCTCTTTATACTTATTTATTATACCGGTTACTTTTATAGTTAATCTAAAAAAAATTCTAATTGATTATAAGAATAATTAATGTAAAATATTTTTATACTCAGTGTTTTTAAGTCGGTTGTTTTGATTATTGGTTTATTTTTTTACATCCTTTATAAACATAATCAGTATAAAATATCTTTTTTTACATTATTTATAAAAGTAACTGTGTTTAAATAATTTCACACTGGTTATAAAAATAACTAGTATACTTTTTTACATTTGTCTCAAAGTAACCAGTATAAAAATACACCGAATATGAAATGTTTGATCAAAATATCTATTCAATAGTTCATAACCTATTTAAGGGTGTCAAATCAACCCTTTTGCAAGAGAGGATTCATGTTCCATTTTAATCATGTACTATATGCCCTTCAAAGGATGGTAAGACGAATCTGACATAGAATAGTCAAAAAAATTTATTCTTATTTGCATCCAAGCCTAAAATTGAATTAGTTGACAAACTTCAATGGCGTTGAATTGTTGTTGCTGAAAGACCACCTTATTCCTTTCAAGCGAAATTGACCAACAATGGCAAACCATAACACGCCTTATTTTGACCTCTTCTTCTTTGAACCATTAACCAAACTAGGAAATTGTTGCAAATGAATGTATCCATAACTCGCAAAGGTGTAGATATCCTATGCCTATTCATGCATGCCAACCACACCATGTTTTCACTTTACATTGAGACTAAGAATGATTCATAGACTTAACATGCTCATTGCAAACTTTACACCAAATTTGGGATTCATCTAGCACCCTTTTTTAATCAATCCTTGTGTTATTGGGATTTGACTCTACAATCCCCACTAAGCAAAAGCACACATCTTAGAAGGTACTTGTTTATTCCAAACCAAACAACTTGTCCACCACAAAATTATTAGAACATAAAGACTTATACATCTCTACCATCGAGAAAGGCTTAAGACTCACCCCTCATACTCATTTATCTCGTTGACTACCCATCAAGATCACCTCTCTCAAAAAAACCCTCTGACGTTCTTCCCAAATAAATAACTATTGGCGCCACACCCACTTCCAACATACCCTTTCATCCATCAAAGACCACATCTCTACCATCGAAACTTCCTGATTCTTGGAAACACTAAAACTTGCTTGGAATTGAATGAGAAAGGAACCTTGTCCATCAATCTATTTTTCCAAAATTGTGTTGATTCATTATCCTTACCCACTTATTAAGGCACCATTTGATTTTCTAATTGGGTTGGTCAAACCGGGGTTTAACCAACCCCAGAAATAGATTTTATGGTCAAACAAAATTTTGACTGTCTCGAATGACGTGAAAGATCAATACTAGCATTTAGATTTTTTCATTTTCATAACTCTGTTTCCCCAACTGAAAACCAAACAGACCCTAAGTGTCCATTTGGTATGCAGTTGGGGAAATGAAGTTATGCAAATGAAAAAATCTAAAGGTAAATATTGATCCTTCATGTCATTCAAAATAGTTAAAATTTCATTTGACCGTAAAATCTTTTTTTGGGTTGGTCAACGTTTGACCAAGCCTAACAGGGAACCAAATGGGAACTAGACTCCTACCACTCTAGTTCCACCGACCCCCTACTCTCATCTCCTTAAAAAAACGATAAGTATCTTTCCACAACCTTGAAGAGTATGATGAACATCTCTTACTCCTAACTTTCTTCATCGATACTTTGAACAAAGAACCCTCTAGCTCCATTTTGATAAGAGAGCTAGATTAAACACCTCTAAACTTTTGAAAACCCCTATACCTTCTCATCTCTTTTGGCCTACACATATTGTTCCACGCTATTTTCTTAGAAAACCCACTTTCTCCCTATAAAAGAAACTTAAGGTTTCCACTTTGGTGATTGTGTGTGTTTGTAGCTAGGCAACTAGGATTTGAAGATGCTAGTGAGGTTCCAGAGCTGTGTAAATTGGCCCAGGACTATTTGAGAAATTCCAAAGGGTGCGATGAAAGAATCTTCAACTATATTTCTCATGCGAACGAAGAAGACATTGATTCTCTATACACGAAATTGGTTGATGAGTTTGAGAGATGCATCCTAAATTATTTTGCATTTCACTGGAACCAAGCTACATATGTGATTAGCCAGGTATGTTATCTATTCATTTATTTCAAACCATTTGATCCCTTTATTTTTCTTTTTTATTATCCAAGTATATACCAGGTTCTTTTTTCTATCTCATTTCATTTAGCTTACCCCAAAAATAAAGTATATATTAATAATTATCTTTTAAATTTTCATAAAATGATCTTGTAGTTAGTGTTAATGGTATTTACTCACCTAATGGGCCTAAGTAATACTTATCCAGGTTTAATAACACTAACTACAAGATCATTTTGTGAAAACTAAAAGGACAATTATTAATAAATACTTCGTTTTTGGGGGTAGGGTCAAAGATAAGAGATAGAAAAAGGGGGATGAAGCCAAAGACTTGTACTTAGGGATGGAAATAGGTTAGCTAACCAAACTTTACTAGGTTTGACCTTAGCCTGTTAAAAATCTAATGGGTCAAATCTGTCCTAATTATCCATAATAGCTTATTTTTAAGTCTAGCCTAGGCTGATTTAGTAATAAAGTTTGACCTAATAGTTTAGTTAAGATTTGCATACCAAGAAATTTAGTAAACAAGTCAAGGAACCTTTTACTTCGAGTAGGCCAACAATCTATTAACCCAATCGGGTTTAAAAAAGCTTATTTTAGGCAATGTAAAATGAAAAAAAATATCAACTTCTAAGCAATAGTATTTAACAATTAAAAAAGACTTAACCCATAAATTATCCAATAATGCATCAATATAAAACTAATACTTATCCAATCAAACATAATTATAAGACTTTTTTATTTTATTTAAGTTATATTATAAAATCAATTTTTTATAAATATATTATTTAAAAATTATTACAATTATATAGTATTATATTGTAACTATCTTAATATATATGTTTAATATAACTAACCAACTTAATGGGCTAGCTTAATAAACTTCATACGCTTTTTTGAAAGTCCATAATCTTTTCTATTTAATTAAATAAACTTCTTAAAAAACTTAAACCAAACCCTTACTAGAAAAATCTGACTTAAGTAAGCTTTAGATGGATCAGGCCATGAGCCCCTAACAGATGACCTCACCTATTTCCACTCCTTAAGGTATCATTTGTATAACTATAGGAAACTTTACTTAAAACTTTCTCACAATTAATGAGAGGGAAAAAATTGTAAAAATGGAAGATAAATTAAATGTATGAACATGGGTATGATACCTTTATTTTGCTTGTTGCTAGCCATACTAACATAGATAAATTGAAATACATCATATATTAATGAATTTTTATTTGAAATTAACAAAAATATAATTATCCTATGATTTCTGGAATAAATTTAACATAATTTTTTATATAAAAAGGTTTGCTTTCAAATTTTGTAATGTATCATATTAAATCGCAGAGGTACGACCGCGAAATCACATTGCGGCCCTTCCCGTGATTCTCCCCTAATCCCGGCCCTATTTCATGTCGCGGCACGACATCTGCAATCATAACATCGCGTGCCATGGTGGATCATGGCTTGTTGTGACCGCTATTTGTTCCAGGAAACAAAACTATGTCATTTTATAATTTTTAAGGGTAAACATGTAATTTTTCCTTTCCTCCTCTTTTAACTTACAACTTCTTCCCCACAGTTGTTGTATCTTCTCCCACAGATGCTTTCTTCTCCTACTCCTCATCTTTGCTTATCTTCTTAGTTTTCTACTAGTCTCCGGCGAGCAGGGCAAGGATGCCGGCGACCTCGAGCATTGCAACGCCAAGCTCTGGTGACAGCCCCACAGGCAGCACTGCACCCTCCGGTGAGCATTACAAGGACTTCGATGACCTTTCTCAGTTACTCCACCTTTTGTTTCTTCTTTTTTCTTATTGAAAATCATCTCCAACAACATTCCCATAACTCTCCGTCAATGGCAATTGGTGGATGTAGCCTGTAAACACATTAGGGACCCCTAAATCAATTGTACAAGTTGAAATGTTCAGGCTAACAGGGAAGAACATTGACATTGCTTGGACTAGGAATTCTTTAAGGGACAAAAAGAATACAAAGTCGGTGACTTATGTGTTTTGTGGGAAAACCACAATCGGTGGTATAACTAGAACTAAGTAGCATCAGTTAGGTACAGTGGGGAATGTTGGGACATGTACCAAAACATCCTAAAAATGTGAAAGAACAATTGAGGGAAACAACTGTCAAAAGGGTTGCGGACAAAATGGTTTGCATGAATGAGTTTGAGAATGAAGATGGGGGAGGAGGAGAAGGAAAAGGTTTAACAAATAAGGGCTGTCAAAAGAGGGAAACAGCCTGCTGCTTCAAGTGAAGCTTCAACACCAATGTTAAGGATGTCAAAAAATGTCAAGGGGTCAATGGATTTACGGATAAAGATGAGGGATTTGACAACAACAACCAAATTGGTGAAGAATACTAAACAAACAAATATTAAGGACTATTGTGCTAAGGAGGAAAGAGCGATGACGATGCAATACATAGAGCGATTCCTTGTTAGAAATGGAATTGCTTTTAATGTGGTATGTATGAAAAGCTTTAAGCAAATGTTGCAAGCTGTGAATATGGTCCTAATCTGAAGCCCTCTAACTACCATGAGTTTAGAGCTCCTCTTCTTAAGAAGGAGTTGGAGTACACCAAAGAGTTGATGAAGAACCATGAGGTTTGGAGAGACAAGCATAGATGCACTATCATGTCTAATGGTTAGACAGATAGAAAAGAGAGAAGATTGATTAATTTTTTAGTGAAGGCGACCACGACAATGTTTGTAAAGAGTGTTGATGCCTCTTCTTATATGAAGACTAGGGAGAAGGTGTATAAGTTGTTGGACAAGTTTGTGGAGGAGATAGGAGAATCGAAAGTTGTTCAAGTGATCACAGACAATGGAAGAAATTATAAGTTGACTGGTAACTTGATTTAATTTTAATTTGATTTCATCAATTGAAAATTTAGGCATTGACTAATTATACTAATTGTTCTATAATGTTATCTTTTTAGGTAAGTTGTTGATGACCAAGAGGCCCCATTTATTTTGGATGCCATGTGCTGCACATTGCCTAGATTTGATATTGGAAGACATTGACAAGCTTAAAAGGATCAAGAGGGCCATAGATAGGGGAGTCAAGCTTGTTGGTTACATCTACAACTATTCCTTGACATTGAGTCTCATGAGAAACTTCACTGACGACACTAAGTTGGTGAGATATGGAGATACAAGGTTTGCTATAACCTTTTTGATGTTGCAAAGGTTACACAATCTATGGACCAAACTTTGTAAGACGTTCACATCGGATGAATGGTTGAAAAGCAAGAGTGCCAAAAAGGCCAAGGCCAAGAGAGCAATGAATACGATCCTATTTCCTACATTTTGGGTTGTGGTTTATCGCCTTAAGGCTATGAGGCCTATTGTGCTAGTGTTGAGATTGGTGGACAATGAGAAGAAATCCGCAATGGGTTACATTTATGAAGCTATGGAGAAGGTTAAGAAAATCATTCAAAATGCTTTCAAAGGAGATAGGAGCAAGTATAAGGAAATCTTTGAGATAATTGATAAGAGATGAGATTGTCAGTTGCACCATCCTTTGAATGCTGCGGGGTAATATCTTTATCCCCAATTCTATTTTTCAAATCCGACCATTGAGAAGGATGAGGAGGTGAAGCGTAGCCTCATGACGATTATTGAAAGGTTGTCTGAAACTCCTAGAGATGAAGATATGACTATAGTAAAATTGGGAAGTTACAGAATGGCTAATGAATTGTTTGGTGGAGCTAGGGCTATAAGACAAAGAAGTATGTTGGTCCCTAGTAAGTGTTTTCCTCTTTGTTTTCATATTTTTCATAAAATTTAGCAATATATAATTAATTAATCCCATTGCAGTTGAATGGAGGAAGACCTATGGGACACTTACTCCACATTTGCAGAACATTGCCATCAAGGTGTTGTCATTGCCTTGTAGCTCATTAGGATGTGAGAGGAACTAGAGCATATTTGAACATGTAGGATTCATCCTAACTTCTAAATTTTTTACTTGACATTATTAGTATTTTTTTAGTATTTGTCTAGTTTCTTAACATTTTTTAAAGCAATAAAACAGATTCATTCTAAAAAAAAGATGCTAGCTTGATTGGTTTTCATCAAGTACAACCAAACTTTGAAGGACCTTTTTGATGCAAAGGACATCCTTGATCCAATTATCCCAAAGGAATTTGATAATGACATACTAATGAGTGGATGTTAGGACAATTGGGTGGTGATGAAGATGGTGAGGAGGAGGATGAGATGATGTTTGGTGATGAAGGAAATGATGACTTGACTTGGAGGCAAGTGACACAAGCTACCGGAGCCGATGAGCCAAGGCATTACACTAGGAGGAAGAAGATGAGACAAAAAAGATCACCACATTGACATCTTTTGGGCTTTCTTCAACCTTTAAGAGAAAGGGGAGGCAAGTTGTTGTTGCTCAAGAAGAAGAGGAAGAGTGTGATGATAAAGAGACGGAAGAAGAAGATGAAGGAGAAGAGTATAGGAGTGAGTATGAGAGTTCAAGTGGAGAGGAAGAACCATTGAAACTTGGAGATAAAGATGAAGACAATGATTGATTTCTACTTTTCTAGAACTTAGTTGATAACTTGATATGGCTTATGTCTTTTTTATGTTTTTTACTATTGCCTAGTAATCTATTATGAGACTTGAATTATGGTTTTTAGTGTGTTTTGACTTTTGATTATGAATTTATGCATTTAGAGTGATTTTAGTTATTTTTTTATGTTCTTCTACATATATGTGTGTTTAACATATATTAGCAAAACCATATATATATATATATATATATATATATAATATTAATGTTGTATTTGTTGAATTATAGGTTTTGAGATTTGAGTCTCAGCAAAGAATAAAGCTGAAGGAAAGTGTATTAGCGGCTACAAGGTAACTTCTATTTCATTTACAAGTTCATTTTATTTTCATTTAATCGAATAATTTAAATCTAGGGTTTAAAGTATAAAATTCCTACGTTAAAAATTAGAATGTCACATCAATATTGTAGAGAAACATTTATTTGTTTGAAGTAGGTGACAATGGCACTATGTAAGTGTGCATGCATTTATATTCAAACATTGAGAAGATCAGATTTTTTAAGCTCAGATGGTGCTGTGTGAACAGGAAACAGAGATTTGAGAGAGTAACCGAGAATCTGAAGGTGACAAGAGTGTTCTCTACATTGGTAGAAGAGATGAAAGCAATTAATGGTGAAGCACAATATAGAGACGTAATGGTTCCCATGGCCCATAATGAGAGAAGTCCAGTGCTGCTGCTTATGGGGGGTGGCATGGGAGCTGGAAAAAGCACTGTTCTTAAAGGCATTCTTAAAGAGTAATAATAATCACTAATCATCCTGATTCTACTCTTGCACTATTATCATTCTCTAATTCTAAAAACAAAATTTGCTATCATGAATGTGAACCGATTACCTAAAGTAAATATGGTGAATAAATGATATGGATACACAAGTTCACAAAATATAATTAATTGATTGTTATTGAATTACTATATAATTTATTTCTCAAATGTGTTCTTGTGCTGTGTTGGTCTTTGAATTTTTTTTTGTTTATATAAATTAATCTCTGGAGAGATGAAAATGATTACCATATTTGGTAGAGTAAATTTGTTAAGAAATTGATACTTTCGACGACTAATTTGTTAAGAAATTGATACTTTCAACGACTAATTTGTTATACTCCCTGTTTAGGGCTGTATAGATGCAAAGGAACATAGAGATAAACAGGGAAAAAGGAGAGAATTGGACAAAAGGTGACAGGAAAAGAGGAGAGACAAAAATAAAAAATAGATAGAAGATAAAATTACAAGTGTATGATAATCATTGTCCATTGTTATGATGTGCATTTTCAGTTAACAGTGCAACATTAATTACTCTTTACTATATTGTGCATAAGATATTAACCAAATTATTATTGCATTCAAAATTCTGTAGCTATACAAATAAATTTTTCATCTAAATCATGTTGCTCAAAATGGTGCTGGTCAATATTGAGGATGAATGCCCACCTATACCATCTAAATTCAGCAGTTTGCCTGTTGGATATTTTTACACATGTAGTGCCTATCTGGCTATAGAATAGTATCCTCTAGCTGTGTGACACATGTAACAATGACAATATTAATCTCTTAAATAGAACTCTACAAACATCAAGACATATTTAAGAATGAAAAGAATTCTACATTTCAACTTAGGTTGCAGATTTAAGTAGATTGTTTATTCATATACATAACATATCAAATGCTATTGGCAGACCATTTTGGTCAGGAGCAGCTAAAAATGCTGTGGTGGTTGAGGCAGATGCTTTTAAGGAGAGTGACATCATATATAAAACCCTTAACTCCAAGGGTCACCCTGATGACATGCTCCAAACTTCTGAATTGGTATGCTTCTATGTGAACTAGCTCCGTTTTGTTATTGCAACTTTTTCTTACCTCTCTGTGAATTAGAAATCCAAAATAAATTTTGAAAATGGCACACTTACATAAATTTATCAAAATCTGAACAGGTGCATCAATCTTCCACTGATGCTGCATCATCTCTGCTAGTGACAGCTCTAAATGAAGGTAGAGATGTGATCATGGATGGTACCTTATCATGGGAACCATTTGTGGAACAAACCATTGCTATGGCAAGAGATGTTCACAAACATAGGTACCGAATGGGGGTAGGATATAAAGTAGCTGAAGATGGCACAATTACTGAAAATTACTGGGAGCTAGTAAGTGAGGCAGAAGATGGTAATGGAGAACCACACACTAGAAAGCCCTATAGAATTGAGCTAGTTGGTGTGGTCTGTGATGGCTATCTTGCTGTTGTTAGAGGCATTAGGTATACATGCTTATGAATTAAGCCGGGTTACAACTTTGGTAATGTTTTTCCTGGATATGATAATTAACATTTCTGATTGAAATTTTGACAGGAGAGCTATTATAACAGGGAGAGCAGTGAGGGTGAATTCACAATTAAAATCACACAAAAGATTTGCTAATGCATTTCCAAAATACTGCAAACTGGTTGATAATGCTAGGCTCTATTGCACAAATGCTGTTGGTGGTCCACCAAAGGTAAATATGAACAATTTGCACTCTTGTGATGAAATTGTTTTTAATATGTCAAGTGGGTAACTAATAACTTGCTTGTCATACCATACAGCTCATAGGGTGGAAGGATGGTGATCACAATCTACTAGTGGATCCTGAAGATTTCAAATGCATGAAAACAATAGCCAATTTGAATGCTGAAGCTGATTCCATCTATGAACTTTACAAGGAGCCTAGCCCAATAATGGAACCAGGTTCAGTTTGGAATGACATTGTTCTGTCACCTTCAAGGGAAATTGATCGGAAAAAATTGAGGGAATGCATTCAGAAAATAGAGGCATCGATTAAGAAAATGTAACCAATATTGTTGTGCGATATGTTGCAGCCAAAACTAAGTGTTGGACTATCTTGTCAAATAACCAAGATTGTTTATCAATTTAATAGTTTAACCCTATGCAGGATTATTACACACTCGTTTTCATGGTATCATTATGTGAAATATATTTTGCATTTGTATTGTCCATGAAACAAAGGGCTCAAAATCGGCAGATATTTCCTCTATAACGCCAACAAATGTATATACATACATCTTTCAGAACACTATATAGATTCAGGATCATGTCTAATTCCATGCCCTAGACAACCTGGTTGAATTGAACATGTTCTTCACAGTGGTTGGACCTGAAAGAGCCATTATATTCTTCCTTGTGCTATTATATCAGCTTCTGGTCCAATGTGTATACAATGATACACAAAGATATTAGGGAATCCCTCAAATCACAGGACCCTTGACCTTCAACTTCGTGGGGTAAACTCTTCTGATAGAGAATACATACTTTCATTTTCAACTTCACTTTCATTTTCACTATCATCTTCACTATTATAGGTCTCAAGATATGCCTCATCACCTTCCTCACCATCCTCCACCTACATATGAACAAGATATCAACACAAAAATATAAATGCAAAAACAGTTTCATATATATATATATATAGCAGAGTTTAATTTGGATAGGCAGCGAGAGAAAGGGAGCAACCTCAGAGTTTTCATCATCAGTTGGATAGGCATAATCCAATTTGTCATACAATGCTTCATCTCCTTCATTCTTTACCTTCTCCATTTGATCCTATGAAAAGTGATCCAAGGCAAATAAGATCAGGAAACAGGGTTTCCATAAAAGATACGACTTAGCTTGCATTATGAGATGATAAAAATGTAAATATAAAAAAGGACATACGATTTCAGATCTTATCTTCTGCACTTTGCTTTGCAAAGCCGAAATATGATTCAAGATCGCCTGTTTGTACCAAAAAAAAAAACTAGGGATTAATTATAAACATGTAAAAAACACACAAGCATGTGCATGCAGGTCTGCATAGCGAAAGAGATGGAGAAATAGAAAGGAATTGGAGTAAAACCTTGTTTTATTTTGGTCCTTGCAAGATATTCATTGTTTTATCAATTTTATTGCCTTTTAAATTAATGTTGTCAACTTGAAAATGTTTTCTATAATGTTAAAAGATAAACATTGGTATATTCAGTACAGCCAACTGAGTCAAAATGATGTCCATTTGTCAGACTTAGATATCACTTGAACTTATGCGTACATAATTTTCTAATTTAAAGTACTCATAGCTTTTTAAAACAGATGTTGACCTAATTGACTGAGTTAGACTTAGACATGCCATACCATCATTTAATGTGGCAAGTCAGATTTTAAGCTTAACATTGTCAGAAAAAGTATAGCCAGGTGAAAATTTTGGAAACTTTAAGTTCTAGGGACTAAATTCATAATATTTAACTAAATTTATAAAAAATTATGCATTAGGTAGTCATAAAAATGTAGTAGAGGCACAATAAACACAGCAATGATCATGGCAAATGTTTATCTCAAGATCTACATGAAGACTGATACTATAAAAAGAATTTGTATACATACCTCATGTCGTTGGAGCTCAATTGAACGAGCTAGAGCCTTTCTCTTTGTCAACAGATTTTTCGGTCTCAATGTTGAAGGACGCTGGTAATCCTTACCCCGAAAAACAATTATAGAATATCCTTTTGAAATTTTGTCAACTGAAACCAGAACACCTCCACTCTCGGCTTCAAGTGCTAGTGCAATTTTTTTTACTTGTTCAAAGTTGTTAGCCTTTGCAATTATCTTGACCAGTTCCCTGTACTTCCAGTGCAAGTGCATGTTCTCAATAGTACCATCAAAAACTCCACGTCTGCCTGAATCCAAAAATTATTAGATTTGTATAAGCACCACATAATGAAGGCATCCTCGTGGGCATCAGGGAGAAACGATTGAGAAGGACAGAGGAGATAAAGCTGATTTATAAGCTGCTTCAAATTTGAAGAATGGATTCTCAACATTTTTAGAGATGCAATATTTAGGTTACCATCACCATGATTTAGATTTGTAAGATAAACTTTTTCTACCCCCACCTAACTCTCACTGGTGAAGTGAACCAAGGTGGTCTGAAAATAGAAGTAAAATCAATTTTATCTAGATAGAGCCCTACCAAGTAGTAAGAAAGCTTTCATCCGCAATCCTAATTTGCGGAACATAAACCTCTCTTCATCAGTTATACTTTCAGGATCTGCTTTGTAGTCTGATGGCTTCAAAGACTGCTCTACCTTCATTAAGGCTTTTTCAGCTCTTGTTAACTTTCTTTCAGCCTGGTAAGCAAAAATCCAGGGATTACAATCATACTAACTTAAATTGGAAGATAATCCTAGAGTGAAGTTAGGCTACAAAACCTCCTGGAACCACTGACATGGTTACATGATATATAAAAGCATTCATTTTTTACGGTTCATATGAGAGTCCAATTGAACACATTTGAATATTTGAATATGAAGCAAGTGATCTAACAGCCACAACAAAGGCCAGTTGAAATTGTCAGAATCAGTTTCAAATACAACATAAATAATAAGCTTCTGTTCTCATTGTAAACTTAACTTATTGCCTTCACCGATTCTTACATCATTCGTCATGATTTAATGAGATAATGCTAATCCTTCACCTCGTATATAGCAAATTCCATACTGTTATGTTACTAACTGAATCATTTAAGTGAGGAGAGGCTAACTTGAAGGTAGGTAAAGTCATTCCTTTGGCCAGTAATTTTGGGAAGGGTCATTAAAGTTATGTCCGTTAATTGAAGAATTGAATTAAAGGACATGCATCGAGACAAGGTAAAGTGTGGCCTGCCTGATGAAAATACTTTAGTTTCAAAATAATGGGCATTGATAATCTAGCCTTGCCCATACTTCTGCCACCTCCACTAATATTATCCCTCCCACTATGGCCATCATTTCCAACAACATTGACAATTAGTTTATATCACATAATGAGATTTCTCTAAAAATTTTCCTTTTCATTGTGGATTACAAATGAGGCAAAGTATTATAAAAGGGTTCAACCATTCAGAACTAACAGTAGTCAAATTCAGCCGAATCAACAAAGTTTTATTAGAGTTTCATTAAGAGAATCGTGACAAAAAAGAGCATTATAATCATGCTGGATGAGAGACTAAACACAAGCCATTGGCAAGGAAATAAGAGACTTCCTTGATTTGAGGAACAAAAAGAACTTACAATGGAAAGCTTCTGTTCTAATTTCTTAACAAGGTTGGCATGCCGTAGTTGTTCTATTTCTCTCATTACTTTTTTCTCGTGACGCTCATCCAATGTCTTTCCCCACTTTGCATCAGCATCCAAAGTTTCACCAAGAGTCCCAGCCTCTGCTGAAAGGTCTGATGTATTATTAGTTGGTATGAGCAATGATGATGCTCTCAATCTTGCTTGCTCCTCCTCATCTTGCATTACTTTTGCCATTCTTTCCCTCTCCAACAACATTTGCGTGACATCTGCTGATAAAAAATTCTTTCCTCGAAAAAAGACCAAGAAGTCTTTATTTCTGGAGAGTAGTATACCACCTGTCAGTTTCTGCAGCCAGTAATAAAATGATGATTCATCAAAAACTCATCACCTAGTAGTGTAGTACAAGTGCATCACTTAATCCTACACAAACTATTGTTTGGTGGAGGGGTAAAAAAGCTGTATAAGTCTCTCAATGAAACATGAATATATTGATATATGCACACGAGTAACAGATGAATATTTACAGTCTATTTAGTGTGGCACACCTCAATGAGCAAGTACATATTTTACAAGGAAAAGCCTGGTGAAAGTTAGCTGTGAAGAGGGAAGAAAAATATAACCTTCAAGAAATTACTTAAGATTTATTTAACATAAATGTGATCTATACAAAACATGGAGGCAAATAATAATGTGTCTAAATATAACCCTCTCTTGTAAGAACAATACCAACAAGATCATAGCTTACAATCCTCAAGTAGTAAGAGACCAGTATAACTTATCAAGTGAATTAGAAAAAATACGAAAGTGAACTGAAAAGTATCAAATCAAATTGTAGAAGCAGTAAGTAACACTAGCATACAACAAGAGCACTTCATAGTAATATGAGTACAAAACTAAGTGAGAGATGAAGCTGGTGGTTTTGTTTGCCAACAATTCATTCAGAAAGGCAATATATATATATATATATGCTAAAGCATCATAGATCATGTGAGCTCTGTAACATTTTCTTTTATTTAGGAAAAATAGGAACACTATTTTCTCATAATAGTTTGCAGACAAATTAAACCAAGGGGCTTTTATTTTATAGTACTTCATATATCACAGATATTAGTGGATCCTTCAAACATTCAAAAACAGCAAAAACATGTGATAGCAAAGGAATTAAGGTTTCATTAATGGAATTTTAACAAAACATCAACAGAGAAAATGACAAGGAGAGGAATAGCGGGTCAGTCCTGAATCTTGACATTGTCATTAAAAAAGTTAGAAGAGGCAAAGATTAGTAGCTTCAGAATACATTAATTAAGTCAATATGAAACCCTGATCTCAACAGATGCCAAGATGTATTAACTGATTCATCAATATAAGAGTTCAATCAAACCCTAGAGAATCACAAACTTACATTGTGAATTGGTTTCAGCCTCATAACATCTAAAGTCCATCTAATGGATGGCATCAGAAAATAACATACTGTACAATTTCATGCATAAAAGGAAAGTTTATGCATTAGTAAATGGCATACCGACTCTCAAATAATGAAAAAATTCTTATGAAAACAAAGCTACAAAAAGAGTCAACACACTTGCTCAGCGAAACTAGAAAAAACATTATTGATCACCTTTATCTCTTCTGCCATTCTTTCACTGGTAGTTAGCTGCACACCACGTTTGAGTGCAACCTTCGCAATAGAACTTTTTTCCCACAATTTAACCATGGCTGCAGCTAAACCTTGAAGCTGTCTGCTTCTACCTACATATAACAATTAATTATAATCAGAATAAAAAACTCAAAACTTCATAAGCGTAAGGGAAAACAATTACAAACCTAACGCAAAATGTGGAGGGAGGGTTCTTGCAATCCTTCGCAGAGCAGTTGCCTCCCTTAAACCAAGTGACCGTCTCACCCCAAAAGGAAGAACTCTGAAGGGAGGTTCGTAACCAGGAACAATTGCAGGGAGCATATCTGCATCGACAGGCAATGGATCACATCCAGGCCAATCTGTGTATCGAGGGCCAAGACCATCCAATAACTTGTCTACTTCATGCTCATAATTAACTGTTGGCTGATGATCTCTCTCTTTCTGGTCATCTGTAGATTCCAATTTTTCCAATGATGCATTTGCCCCGGAAGTAGAGGCGACATCAGAAGAATTCATCACTGAACCATTTGATGAACTAAAATTCACTTGATGAACATTCAGTACTGAATCACAAGAAGGTTTTGATAAAAGCTCAGAGGGGTTCTCGCTTTTCCTATATATCTTTTTATTCTGTTGTACTGAAGGATCTTCGTAGCTCACACCCCTGTATAATGAAACAGAGTTGCCAGACCTCCAAATCACCAGACCACCAGTTTTTCTCTGAATGTGGTTTAAGAATAAACAAGAATATAGCAAAGGTTATTGATAGTAAAAGAGGGAGGAGGAAAACTTCATATGGAATCTGTACATGATAATACACAGCAGGCAATATTGGCAATTAAAACACTCCAACCATCGAGTATTCAAATCAATCGCTGAGGGCTTTGACAAATGTTATGGTTGAAGAAGAAAAACATGCCCAAATCCACAAGCAGTCAAGCACACTCAAGAGTGCTCTAGAAGATGGCTCGATTATTTATCACTACTTTGTAAACATAGGTATAAATCTCAAATAAAAAAAGAAAACAAACATAAGCTCCAAGCCAGGGGACAGCTTAAAGAAAACCTGTATGTGATTAATAATTTAATATAACATTCATAATCAGGTAGCCCAGCTCCAATCTCAGGGTAGGGAAAGTGTTGGACAAGTCTAAACTAATCATAGCAATTCAGGATCAAACCCAATACAAAAGAACCTCGTATAACTATCTTTTATTAACTCACTGCCTATTTGGTCAAATCCTATTTTTCCCACATTTGTTTGACATCTCTTAAGCAGGCAAAAATAATTGGAGGGAAGAAATGCAATGGCATATATATATATTCATACAACAAAATTGTACAACATTGTATGAACTGTTGTATAATTATAACTTCTCAAATGGAATTCACTCCGCCATTCCATGATTGTTGTAAAAGTCTTCTACCATACATGAAAGCACAATAGCCCATAAAGATTGTGTTGGCCTATAACTCTATCTAGTTTCAAGAATTTCACTAGTCCTCTTTTATATACCCCATAAACCACTTCACTATAGCTCTATATACTTCACAAAGATTTAGTTATCTATCTTTCAATTGTTACCACCATGCATCTCATAAGTTCTGCAAGGAAAACGAGACTTTTCTCTAAACACACAAGAGGCTAAAGAAAAACAGCAAACCTCAAGTATCTCATGCATCCTCTTCATGTTAAGTGCGGCTTCGCCTTCGAACTTGAGCCTAACGATCTCTGAAGTCTTCCACCTCTCATGAATCTTGTCCACAACAGCTTGAGTGACTCCACTGCTCCCAACTCTGGTCTTGTGCTTCTTCTGAAAAGTCAACCTGAGCAGCCTCTTCAATTCTGACTCGGGGAGAGTGAGTTCAGCAAGAGTGGGCTTGCTCCTTCTTGTGGATTTCCTTTCTTCCAAATCTTCAATCACTGGCTTCTCCCATGGAAACCTCACCACCCCTTCATCACTTCCAAACCTTCCAATTCCCAATGGAGATTCTGGAGAAAACCCACCTCGTGTATTAGGCAACATTCCTTCCTCAACATAAAATATATCCTCCACTGACCCTTTTTCTATCACTCTCTCATTTTCTCTGTTCCGTTTCTCGAACCCATCATCATCAACATACCCAAAATTCTTCAATTTTTCCACAATCCTATCCATGGTACTAGTACCACCATCAGGGTCCTCGTCGGAGCTCGAAAAACTGGATTTTGAGGAATGCCCATTGCCAGAACCTTGGTAATCCAAGAGGGCACGTGGCGGTTTGGGACGGTTGTGTTTGTTCGAGGGGTGGTTCCAGCGTTTGAACCAGGTGTGAGTGGAGAAAGTGTTGGAGGTGAAGATGGGTGTTTTGGAAAGAATGAGAATGGAATTGCGAGAGGGGGTTTTGGAGGAGAGTGAATGGAGGAAGCGTAGAGTGTGGAAGTTGGGAGAAGTGTGGAAGGAATCGAAGAAGAATGGGTGAAGGTGGCGCGCGGGTACTAGAGCCATCGCAACATTCACTTTCACATTCAAAATTAAAGGGAAGAGTAGAATGATTAATGTATTACGTTAATGTTGATGTTGGTGTAAGCGAAGTTGCTATGGTTGCCGCTGGCAGTGTCTTGTGCTTCTCTTACCCTGTGGACAAATATCAATGATGATTTTTGCGACCGCCAAAACGACTGCGGATAAGGAACTCCTAGTTTGTCACACCCTCTTCACATTTATATACCGTAAACATTTTTTTAAATCTTCAGAAAAATATAAGAAAATCTTAAACCGATTTGCAGTTTGATATGGGCTAAATTATTTTTGGTCTACTTTGTTGGAGGTCATTTCCATTTGATCCGTAAGTTTTAAAAATTTTATTTAAATTTGGGCTAAAAGGTAAATTTAGCCCCTAGAATTATTGAGAATTTGGGTTTGCCCCCTGAAATGATTTTTCTTAGTATTGCCTCCCTAGAAAATTTTTAAGGTTAGAATATAACCCCTTCCGTTGACCGCCTCTGCCAACTGATGAGGTGGAGCCCAGTCACATGTCTGTCATTGCATACGTGGCATGTGACTCATCATATTAGGAGCCAAGTCACTGATTAGCACAGATTAGCCTTTTTTAATTAAAGATTAATGAAATTATTTATTAAGTGAATTAACAAAATAAAAAAAAAGAAAAAACACTCTTCCTCTTCCTCACTTCGTCTCCTTCGTGTTTTGCAGGGGACCCCACACTGTCTCCTCCTTCCTCCTTCCTCCTTCCTCCACACTGTCTCCTCCTTCCCCACACTCTCTCCCTCCATCGCACGCACCCACAACATGCATCGCTTCATTGTTTCTGCTCTCTTTTTCTGCCTCACCCTATCAGGTAATCTTAACCATTTCACTTCCATCTTCTTCTTCTTCTACAATTACTCACAATGCTAAATCTTGTTTTCTTTCGCGTACAGATGCTACTTCAGCAGCAGCAAATTTCCAATTCCAAGCAAAGCAAAAAAATTACTAATATCATTAAATCATCATTCAGAGCAGCACCAAACAATTCCAAACAACAGCAAAAATTACAAACAAATAGAAACAAAAACAGCAATCATTATTTATTACTAACCCAGCAGCAGCAGAAACAAAAACAGAGAGGACCGCGTGGAGGTCTGGGGTCACTGGTCGGAGGAGGAAATGGAAATAGGAGAGGGGGGGAAAGACACGAACAAGGGAAGAAGGGAATCTGCCGTTGCCAACGGTTCAGAGAAGGAAGACGATGATGAGTGAGATGAGAGAAGAGACGAGAGGCAGAGCAGAACGGAGAAAGAAAAACACACCTCAGAAATGGAGAGAGACGCCGGAGAAGATGAACGGAGAAGACGACGGTGGGGTGGGGTGCTGCGCGGAATGGATGCTCGAGAGGGGAAGGGTTTCGAATAATGGTGAACGAGGAGAGAGGGAAAGTGAAAACAGGAAGAGGAAGAGTGTTTTTTCTTCTTTTTTTTATTTTGTTAATTCACTTAATAAATAATTTCATTAATCTTTAATTAAAAAAGGCTAATCTGTGCTAATCAGTGACTTGGCTCCTAATATGATGAGTCACATGCCACGTATGCAATGACAGACATGTGACTGGGCTCCACCTCATCAGTTGGCAGAGACGGTCAACGGAAGAGGTTATATTCTAACCTTAAAAAATTTCTAGGGAGGCAATACTAAGAAAAATCATTTCAGGGGGCAAACCCAAATTCTCAATAATTCTAGGGGCTAAATTTACCTTTTAGCCTTAAATTTGTTATGTTTTAAAAATGTTCTAATTTCAATAAGTTGTTGGTGTTTTACTAAAGTTTGGTACGTTTTAAAAATATTTCTGGAGCTAAGATTTAATATAAAAAAAAAAGTATTACTGACAAGTCTGTTGAGTCGAAGGTTGGAGGAAATGTGTCTAACACAGTGGTGGAGAACATGCCCAAACAACCTATGCTCATAGATTTGAATGATATACGGATGAAATCTTGTTACGAGGCTTTTCAATTACTAGTTAAGTTTTGATGCAGAGTTAGAAGAGCTAGTGTTTAGTGACAATGTAACTGCTTAATCATTGTTTCAATAAGTTGTTTTCTTCCATTAATGCATCTCAAAAAGTTATGTGTGATAAAATGTCTAAATATCTACATCACAAAAATCCTCTGGTCAGTGTAAAAAATAACACAGTGACAATTTTGTAAATATTTAATTACTTTACATCGATTATTTAATATAACTAGTGTAAAAAATAATATTTACTCAAGTCCAAATGTTTGACCCGATAAAAGATAAGAGAGTTTACACCGGTCCTAAATTAGGACAAGTGAAAATAAAAATCATGCACCCTTTCAATTGTAATTGAAACCCTCGAATCTCCTTTCCTCCTCATCTCCCTTTCAAAGCCTTCTCCCTCTCGATGTCTTCCCTCTCTCGATGTCTTCCTTCTCTTGAAACCCTTGAAGCTCTTCTCCCTTTCTTCCTCCTCGCCCTACCTACCACCTTTTGTTCTAATCCCTCACCCTTATTCTCGTTGGCGACTTCTCCACCCTCCCCTACAACGTCCTCGCCGAGATTGCAACCTCCTTCGACCACCCCAACCTCTGCACTGCCTACCTTGAATTGGTAAGCAAAATCTAAAATCCCTAGGTAAAATTCTTTTCTCTGAAATTTGGCTATCGAAGAAGTGTCACACTACCACTAAAGGTATGCAACGTATCATTTCTTTTCTTTTCTTTTTCTCGATAGGATCTTTTATCATTTTCAATTAAACTCATATTCATTCTTCTTGTTTCTTCTTTTGCTCAAACTATTTGTAGGAAACATATTGCATGTTTTGAATAACATCCTACAGAGCTGGGACCTAACTCTCGTCAATTCCTTTATATTGCCTTTTATTTTTCTGATAAAGATGGCTTATTCTTTGAATACGTGTTCTTGGCTTTTAATTTCTATGTTTGGTTAAAGTTGGTGGTTCTTTTTGTTTTGTGTTTCCTTTTTATGTTTTTTGTTGGTTTAAGAGGACGTAACCTTGTTCTTTTAATGTGTTATTCCTATCTTTATGAGTTATTATTCTATAAAGTAAGAGGATATGTGTGATGTTATTTTTTCCTGCTTATATATGTGTTTGAGTTATCTTCTGCCTTGATACGACTGAAAAATGGGTATTCATGGGAATTATTGGTGGAATGTCTTCAACTATAAAAGGAATTAGAAACTTTGTAGCTAAAGGAACCAATAAACATGCTTGAAATATTGTAGTTTCTAGGTAGCACTATTGCAATAATTTCATGGTGTGAAACTTATTTGCTAGTTGGTTTTTGTCTTTACTTTGATTCTTACGCTAATTATTCTAAGCCAAATGTAAAAAAGAACTAGATCTTAATTGTAAAATATGTTAAAAACTCTCTTTTGGAAAAAAAACCAGTGATCTAATCAAGAATTTTCCAAAGTACCTTGATGTCATTGAAGGTGTTGCAAGAAAACTGAAGACCATCATAAAAATGAGATTCTAAACTCGAGAGTCGAATTACAGATGAGGAAGATGTTAGCACCCCACACTCTCCACTATTAAATAGTTACCTCAAATTGGTCGTGCGCATTTTAAATAGCTCATAAATTACCTTAACCTCCAAGAAAGAAAATTTTCAAAATAAGGTTAACAGTATATCTTGTGCAAATTAATTTTAAATCAAACGTTTTTAGGAAATAAATAAAAGAAAATAAGATTAACAGGACGTCTCATCCAAATTAATCTTAGATCAAACATTTTAGGAAATAGATCAAAATAAAATAAGATTAATAGGATGTTTCGTCCAAATTAATATTTCCATAAGAAAACTTATTATTTTTTAAAAAGAAAGGATTGAAAATACAACAAGATTAACAAAGTCTCATCTAAATTAACCTCGCTATAGTAAAATGGTGTTTCCAAATTAAATAACGACGATGTAAAATTAATCAAAATACATGAAGATTACCTAAACAAAAACAAGCCCGATAAGAATTATTCTCACTCCTACGTATTCCCGAGTACATCGAGAAATCAGGGTTACGTAATTCTTGATTGAAAATAAAATTAAAAACATATTTTTAGGGTTTTGAATGATTTTTGAGATTTCGAAAAAATAAATAAAATAAAATAAAGTTGACCTTTGATTTTTGTTTAAGGGAAACTTTTTTTTTTGGTATTGGGAATTTTAAAAGAGGTGTTTTATGCGAGAGGAGAATACGAGATAGAGTATTCCGTATGTGTATCACCCACTTACGATCTTATAATATCGGTATAGACAAAATATTTGTACGACATCGTTATAAGATTATTGCATAATTTATTTAATGAAAATGATAATTTTAGTTCTAAGGAAAGAAATCCAAATTTTAGAATTAAATTAGAGATATACTTTTGTTTTTAGTATAGTCAACGAAGAATATAAATTAACACACCTACAAGAACATCAAGTACTAGAAAAAGAGTAAAAAAATGAAATAAAGAAAGAGGTTAAACTAAATTAAATTAAAAAAAGTAATAAAAACTCATTAACATAAAAAAGGAAACTAAAACAATAATTAAAAGAAAATCAAAAGGAAAGAAAGAAAGAAAAAACATAAATAAAAAGGTAAAAGAAAAAAGAAAAAAGAAAAAAGAAAAGAAAAGAAAAGAAACCTATTCCCCTCTATTGGAGATGGAACACGCTTACCATTAAGGCTAATGCAACCTCATTAACAACTTTTAAATATAAACTAACCTTTTTCGCTTCTATTAAACAAAAAATATCTCTTTTTGTTTAAAAAACATGGGCCTCTAGTTTCCAAATATAGCTAAAGAGAAAAAGGGAGAAACCCTAAAAACCAACTCATTTGTTAAAAATCGAAGAGAGTTGGAGAGAGAGATTACCAAAAGAGAGGTAAAGAGATGGTGGTTTGAGATCTCTTATCTTTCCTTCCTATTTTTGTCTCTTCTTTAAGGTGGTAATGGTTAAGGGGTTGTAAAGGGATTTGAAGTTGGCTTGTTGGTTTGGAAGGGGTTTATGGTGTTGGGGTTGTTGTGGGTGAGTGAAAGAGGTAAGTTTGGTGGTGGTTTTGGGTAGTTGTTAATGATGAAGAAAGCGATGTTGCTGATGATGGGTTTTGAAAATGGGGCTTTTAAAAATGGTGATTAGTTTGGTGGGGGAGATAATAGTTTTGGGGTTTTGTGATTTTAAAAATGGTGGTGATGAAGGAGGGGTTGTTGGTGGTGGTGGTGAGGTGAGAGATATTGGTAAAGATGATGGAAATTGTGAAGAAGATGAATATGATAAAAATGTCTCCTTGTTTTTTTTTTCTTTGCAAAATGACCTGGTTCTTGTAGCTTGTTCCCCTTTACATTTTCTAATGGTGGTCATACATGAAGTGTTTGTAAAAAAAGTGTCATTGCCATTTTCATGCTCCATTTTTAAATTTGAAGCTTGTCATGGTTTCAAGATGCTAAACCACCCTTATTTGAGTCAATGACAAATTACTTTCAAGCTTCCAAAATTATGCTTAAGGTTTTTTTAGGGAAACAAAACCTTAGTCAATACTAGCAAAATGGGCAAAATAGCAAGGTGTTAGGAAGGAGGAACAAAAGGCATAAAAAAATAATGTATTATTTATTTATTTATTTATAACAAAAAAAGACTAAATAAAATAAAATAAAACAAAAATAATGCCTAGGTTGAAAAGTGGTGTTTATAGATTGGTATTTGATTATAATTAAATTTGTTGATTAAATTAAAATAGGATTGAAGTGTGCTAGCAAAGAGGAAAAATGGAGGGAGTAGAAAAAAGGAAAAAAGAAAAAAAAATAGTTTCACACCGGTTGTACTAACCAAGAGGTGTTAAATATACCTTTTTTATACCGAGTGTAACAAACAAGACCAGTGTAAATGTTACATTTTACATCGGGTGTAGTGCAAAGGAAATGTGTAAAAGCCATTTGTTACATCAGGTGTGATGAAAAAGACCAATTGAAAATCTGTTTTTCTCACCTGTCTATGACCGGTGTAAAAAAAAACCTTATTTTTCTTACTTTTTGGATCTACATTGGTCCTACAACAGGTGTAAAAGGATGAAAAGGATCAGTGTAAAAAAGCTTTTTTGCACTAATGTTGACATTAATTTATCCAATGATGTTAGCCTATATGGATGTAGAATTGTAAATTATAGAAAAAATACCAATGTGGATGATCAATATCAGACTTAAGAGAAACACCTTAAAGTTACTAGACCAAATTGAAATATTTTTAAAATGTACAAACTTAAGTAAAAGTTTCTAAACTTAGAGAATCAAAGTGAAACTTACCTCAAATGTAGTGGATAAAAAAACAATTTAACCTTTAATCTCATTAGTGGCAATAATTTTAAGTTATTAATGAAACATAGGGTTTGGCTCCTAAAAAATGAAAAACAAAGTCTAATGATTTGTTTGGTTGATGAGAAAGTGCGAGAAAAATTAATGATGGAAAAAAATTGGTATGTGATTATTTTATTTCTTTTAACAACTTTTATCTTATGTTACGAGAAAATTATTTATCATAAGGCTCATAGATTATTATCTTCTCATAGAAAGTTCTGAGAAATTTTTACTTAAAGTTCAATCATCTTGAATTCCTTTGTGTTTATTTTAGTATTTTAGGTTAAATGTTTTCTTTATAATAGCAGTATATTGGTAAGTAACAATTTTCATAACTTTTTTTTAGTATTTTTTCATAAGCCAAACATCATATAAAAATAATCTTTTAATTTTCATAATATCTTATAATTAACTGAACTGTTCTTTACAGGGGGTGTAGAAGTATGCTTGTAGAACAACTCAAAATATACATATAAATGTGTTTTGATACAAAGCAATGTGTGTATAAATATAAATACAGAGAGTCTTTGTATGCTGAGGCGGAGTGCAGTATGCTCTGGGGCGGTGTTATAGTCCGCCAGACGGGATCTTTATTGCCTTGACCCGATTGGGGGTGGTACCTGCAATCGTTCTCCGACGCTCAAGTCAGTATTTCAGAATACTTAGAGACTTAGAAAGACAGTCAGAGAGAATTATGCAAGTAAAAGAGTGTAAGGTTCAGAAAATGGGAAAAAGATCCCTTATACCTTTTCGAGAGAGGTTTATATACCTGTTACTGGTGCTGCATTATTGGTAGGGCCAGTTCCTTGTTTCCTAGCATAAAGCAAGAAAGACAGTGGGCCCCTGTGTTGTTCACGGGCACCGTTAGTGTAGTAGGTATTTCCACTTACTTGGGAAGCGTGAATGCTTTATTATTTTATTGTTATTTCCCTTTGTGCGTGACAGCGTGATTCCCATTATTAACCTCTCAAGACAGAGTCAATCTCGTGCCGGGGTTGTGAGTATGGGCTCGCTACGCAGTGTAGGGAATTCAGTATTCCGCCTGAGTTGAGCCTATGGCTTGGCGGAGTAACAACTTAGGCGGGGTTACGTCCCTTGGCGGAGTAACATGCCTGGACGGAGTTACATTCCTTGGCGGGGTAACGTGCCTGGGCGGAGTTATGAGCCTTGGCGGCGTTACTTGCCCTGGCGGTATGCACTCCGTAAAGTATTCGTAGTGTATTTGAAGAGTACTTCTCTTTATTCAAAATGCTGATCTGGCAAGGTATTAAAGCCATGCTCTTGGGGGCCGGTGTTAGGACCGGATCATATGCCCCCTAGCTTGTTATAGTGACTGGCGGAGTCACTTTAATAAGCTACAACACTTAAGTTTAGCTTTTATAGGCATGGGTTTAGGCGGTATTTGCTAGTCCAGGTTTTGTGGACAAGTGCTTTCGTGCATTTATTAGCTGTCATCACTTGACACGCCTGTCATTAATGCGCCTCGAAACCACATTTTTTTGTTCTTCAGTCTCCTATTGCCACGTATGCCCTCGTAACGGTTGCCATTCTAATGATGGGACATAAATGCGCGTGATGGCAATTGAGAACCGTTTTCGAGGTTATTACCGTGGGCCTTGGATTTTGAAAACGTGGCCCATGAAATATCTGCCCTTAGGTATATCTATTGGTTTCAGCAAAAAAGGAACCGTCAGTGAGACTAATCCAACGGTTGTAAACACATATTTCAATTTTAGAACCGTTGATGAGATTTATCTAACGGCTGCAAACACATCTCTGAGATTTCTGAGGATTCGCTTATTTCCCCCCAAGCCATGCCTATAAATAGGTAAACTCTCAGAAGGGAAATGTTTTGCTTTATCTCTCACTTCATATTTGTTCGCTGAAAGTGTTCTTGCTACTCTCTTGCGAGTTTATTGGTGTTTGGAGTTCTTCTATCTTTCAGAAGCTTAAGGTACTTGCTTCCTCCCTTTCTTTGCTTCTCCATTTTCACTGGGTTGGTTTTGTTTTCCCTTATTGTGTGTTCGTAAAAAGGAAGATGAGAGGAAAGAGGTCAGAGTCACGTTCTAGGGTTTCTGTTCGTCCCATGTTTTCTGACATTGAGAGTGGAGATGAGGCTTTTTATACTGGGAGGGACTCGACGTTTTATAGCAGCGTGGAGTTCTTTAGTAATGTTGTACATTCATTTGTGTCAGGAGGTGTTTCCCATACACAAGTGCTGACTATGGCAGAGTGTCGAAATGTTGTGTTGTATGGACTGGATTGGGAGAAGACACTCGAGAGTGACCCCTACTGTTGGGTTGAGGAAGATGTCAAGGATGCTTCCTCTCGACATGCGACAACAAGCGGAGGGGTAGTGGAGTTGCCTGTTCCGGTTTGGAAGGATGAGAAATATGAGGATAGGTTCATCGTCCGTTCACCCAAGACGTATGAACGGGTTTGCCATCGTCCTCAGAATGATCGTACCATATATATGTACGATATTCTATTTACCCAGTTAGGGGTGCGCTTCCCATTGAATAAATTCCAGATGGGTGTGCTTAGGTTCTTGGACTGTGCCCCTTCCCAGCTGCATCCTAATGGTTGGGGAATAGTTCGCAGCTTTGAGGTGATGGCTGAACATTTGGGGTTTACGCCTACAGTGGCATTGTTTTTCGCTTTCTGCCGCATTATGAAGAGAGTAAATATGAAAACCGGCGGCATGGGTTTTGTGACTCTCCGGGCGGAGCCAAAGATTTTGAACTTTAAGGCGTTTGCTGACTCCGCCAAGGAAGGCGGTCTTCACTTCAGGATGAGTTTTGTGAAGGTATCCGTCAGGAAGGACAAACCTGTTTTTTGGCGGAATAAAGAGGGTGTTGATAGATTTCCAGTGGCATGGACGCATGAGCACTTTCTCTTAACCAAACGAGCGTATAAAGTTGAAGAGGGTGCTCTATCGGCGGCCTCTGTGGAAGTACTCCGGATGTTGAAGGAGTACAACTCCGTCCACAAGCTGATTCTTTGTCGAAGGCTGCTTGGGCGGGATGCTCAAGGATACTTGAGTAATATTATGAACAATTGCAATGTGATTGAGTATTTCCTCTATCTTGCATTTTCTAACCGAATTCTCATCTTGTTATTTCGCAGGAGAAATCGCTGAGTTCCCTGGGATGGATCGTATCAAGCAGATCCAAATGAGCCGCAGGGAAATAAACGCGGAGAATAATGTGCAGCCTAGGAGGAATCTGACTGCCGCCCTGACAAAAACTCTCCCCTTCCCTGCATCCACCAACATAGTAAATTTTGAATGCGGTGCAGGATCTTCAGCAGCTGGTGTTGAGAGACGTTCTAAAAAACGTCAAGAACCAGAAGCTGTTGAAAAGGATGAAGAGGAAATCGACCCCCAGCCCCTGCAAAGAAGGAGGACCAAAAGCCAGAAGAGGGTTGAGGAAGGAGTATCAATTGATTCTGCTATTGATTTGGAGGAGACTCCGGAAGTACCTGTTGCGGGTACTTCTGCTACTTTGGGCGGAGTTGAAGGCATCCCTGAAGAAGATGTCGAGGGGGAGCAAGCGGAGGGATTCCAAGCCGCTTCTGACCAAGATACGGGGGATGAGACAGGGAGAGTTCAAGTTTCCCCAGTCCGCCCGTCTGAGGATCCCGCTCTGAGCTTGACCACTCGAGGGACAGCCGTTTTTCCCATTGATGTGCCAGGGGAATCATCCAGGCGGTTTGTCTCTTTGCCTGAGGCGGGGTCTCGCTTGAATCCCTTTCTGTACTTTACAAATACGGGATCCCGCCAATCAGAGAGGCATGATCCAGAATTCATCCTCCGCCCCGACATCGACTTTGATGAGATTCCGGAGGCTGCTGCAGCTGCGAGGTGGCACCTTGCAGAGATAGATGGTTTCTTGGCCTCTGTCCCCCGGATAGCTGACATTGCTGCCGAGGCCAACATGTTTCAGGCGTCTTACCACGAGTCTGTGGAAAAGATTCGTAGCTTGGAACATGACAATGAGCAGCTGTCCGAGGTGATCAAGGCCAAGGACAAACACCTTGACACCGCCGATGCCAACACCAAGAAGCTGGAGGAGGAGCTGGCTCGGGTGAGAGCTGACAAAGCTTTGCTGGAGAAGCAAATCTCCGGCTTAAAAGAGCAAAACAAAAAATTGGGCGAGGAGGTGAGTGGCCTGACCCAGGTGAGGGCTGATAATAATCTGCTGAAACAACAGATTTCAGACTTAATTCAGCAGAAACAAAAATTGGGCGAGGATGCAAGTGAGCTCCAGCAGAGGTTGATTTTCCTTGAACTTGATAAAGCCACTGCTGAAGATGCCTGGGTGGCGGAGTTAGACCAAGCAGCTACTGCGCACACTAACCTTGAAAAACAGGTTGGAGTGTTGCAAGCTGAAAAAGCTACCTCTGAGGCCGCCAATGAAAAGCTTGACAAGGATTTACAATCCACGCTGGATGCGGCTGAGGCAGCGATTGATGATGCTTTCAGCATGGCTGTTCGTCAACTCCGTTATCGCAATCCAGGCGTTGCTCTGTCCACCACAGGCATTCATCCTTACTATGAATTCATCAATGGAGAATTGATGGTGCCTGTTCAAGGGGGTCATGCTCCTGCGCCCAATGACGAATATGTTCTGGCGGACTTGCCTCCCTCTCAAAGTTTAAGCAAACCTGGTGAAGGTCAGGCCACCTCTGCCCAACAAGAAAGGATGTCGTCCGACCCTTAAAGACCAGCTCCTGAAACCCTTCGCAAGCTTTTATTTTTTGAATTTTGTTAATATTGCCTTGTTCTAGGATAGGCTCTGGACTTTTATCAATCCTTGACAATATTAATGAAGCATATTTTCTGCAAATGTATACTTGTTCATAGAAGCAGTGTTTAAGTCCGTCGTATTTATGCCTTGTAAAATGATATTGAGAAGGCGGAATATTCATCTGAGGACTTAATAAAATATGACTAAATATAACGAGGCGGAATATCTTTTTTGCAATTCTGGTGAAGTAAAATTCAGTAAGGAGGCGAAGTAGCCTCTTAGGAATTTCAATGAAACAAATTCAGTAATGGGGCGGAGTAGCCTTTTTGAGAATTTAACTGAAGTAATTTCAATAATGAGGTGTAGTAACCTCTTGAGAATTTCATTGAAATGATTTTAATAGTGAGGCGTAGTAGCCTCTTAGGAATTTAAAAGGAATTGGATTCCGTAAGAAGGCGGTGTGGCCTCTTAGGAATTTCAATGAGATTGGATTCCGTAAGAAGGCGGTGTAGCCTCTTAGGAATCCCCAAGAAATAGATTCCGTAAGGAGGCGGTGTAGCCTCTTAGGAATTTTGATAAAACAGATTCCGTAAGAAGGCGGTGTGGCCTCTTAAGGATTTTAATGAGATTGGATTCTGTAAGAAGGCGGTGTGGCCTCTTAGGAATTTCAATAAGGTTGGATTCCGTAAGAAGGCGGTGTAGCCTCTTAGGAATTTTAATGAAGCACAATTTTACAAGTGTTGAACTTACTTGAACTTGTTGGGTAGTGCTTGAGTTTGTTGCTCATGTACTCCGTAAAATATTGTAGTTAGGCGGAGTCAAGCTTTGGATGGAGTGTTCATCCTTTTGAACTTGGACCGGAGTGTAATTCCTGATCAAATGAAAACTGTTGAATCCAGGATTGCTATGGTGCAGCATATAGCTGTGACACCGATTCATCCTGCAAGAAATTGGTTAAACCTTCGAGGCGGTATGGTGCAGCATATAGCTGAGACACCAATTCATCCTGTAAGAAATTGGTTAAACCTTCGAGGCGGTATGGTGCAGCATATAGCTGAGACACCAATTCATCCTGCAAGAAATTGGTTAAACCTTCGAGGCGGTATGGTGCAGCATATAGCTGTGACACCAATTCATCCTGTAAGAAATTGGTTGGGTTTTGGGGTTAGCGTGGTGCAGCATATAGCTGTGACACCAGCTCTTCCCACGAGAAGCCTGCAGGACCTTGGGGGCGAATTAGTGCAGCATATAGCTGTGACACTAATTCTTCCCATAGGCGGCCCGTAGGACCTTAGGGTCGGTATGGTGCAGCATATAGCTGAGACACCAATCCTTTCCCCCTAAGGTGTTTTCTGTACCTTAGGGTCGGTATGGTGCAGCATATAGCTGAGACACCAATCCTTTCCCCCCAAGGAGTTTTCTGTACCTTAGGGTCGGTATGGTGCAGCATAAGGCTGAGACACCAATCCTTTCCCCCCAAGGAGTTTTCTGTACCTTAGGGTCAGTATGGTGCAGCATATAGCTGAGACACCAATTCCCCAAGGAGTTTTTGTTGACTCCGTTTGTGAAGCGGCGTTGCATGTTGGTTGATCTTTATGGAATAAAGAGTTATGCATCTGTGCTTCAGTTTTTGGAGCCGTTGTCTTATCTGCATGGGAATAAATTCTGTCATGGATAATCAATTCAATGTTAGAGTGAAGATTAAATGTAGGAAGGCATTTTATTGAGAATAGAACTACATAAAGGATTGAGTTGGGGTATATCTTTTCAAAACCCTTTCAAGGAAAGCATACATAGGAAGATCCTTGAGTTAGGAATAAAAGACCACACCATATTACCCAACTAACTGTAATATATGCGTAAATTTAAGATGTTCCATTTATTTCTGACCGGAGTGCCATCCAAGTTCTCTAGGCGGTATGTACCCTTGCCTAAGACCTCAATGACTCGGTATGGACCTTCCCAATTTGGTGCCAATTTGCCTTGGTGCGCAAATTTGTTGCCAATGTTGGCCCTTCTCAGGACCAAATCTCCCTCTTTGAAACGGCGTTCGCACATGCGTGCGTTATACCGTTTGGCGGCCTTTGCTTTGACAGCTTGATCTCTCACAAAGGCTTCCTCTCTCAACTCCGCCAAAACCTCCAATTCGTGTGCGAGGTTCTGTTGATTGGCTTCCTTATTGAAATAGAGGACTCGAGCTGAAGGGGCTGTTAATTCAATGGGAATGACCGCCTCGACTCCATATGTCAGCCGATATGGAGATTCATTCGTGGTGGAGTGTGGGGTGGTTCTATATGCCCATAAAACGTGGCATAACTGATTTGCCCAGTCTCCCTTTGCCTCACCAAGGCGTTTTTTGAGGCCCTTCAAGATTTCTCTGTTGGCGACCTCTGCTTGTCCATTGGTCTGAGGGTGTTCCACAGAAGAGAAAATCTGCGTGATGCTGAGATTTTCTAAGAGTTCAGTGAACTTGCGATCTGTGAACTGGGTGCCATTATCAGTGACTATGCGTTCAGGGACTCCGAAACGTGCAATGATGTTCTCATAAACGAATCTTCGAGTCCTGGCTGACGTTATGTGCACCACTGCTTCTGCCTCAATCCATTTGGTGAAATAATCGACACCAACTATCAAGTATTTGATACCGCCGGGCGCAGTTGGGAATGGACCTAGAATATCCATACCCCATTGATAGAAAGGCCAGGGCGTTATTGATGATGACATTTCCTCAGCTGGAGTATGGTGAAAATTCGCGAATCGTTGACATTGATCGCATTTTTGAACATATGAGGCAGTGTCTTGCTTCATAGTGGGCCACCAATACCCCGCCCTGAGGATTTTTCTCACTAGACTCCGTGCCCCTGGATGATGTCCACACTGCCCTTCATGGACTTCTTCCAAAACAGCTGGCACCTCGTTTTCATTTATGCAAATTAAGTACGGGACAGAAATTCCTCGGCGGTATAGCTGCCCATCCAGGAGTGTATAATAAGGTGCCTCACTCCTTAGCTTCTTTCGCTCAAGATCATCCGTGGGTAATTGTCCATTAACAAGATAACGAACTATTGGTGTTACCCAGGAGTTGTCATCAACGGGGCGGCTTTTAATCATATGAATTGAAGAGGGAAGGGATATACTTGGCTCCGCCAGAGTACTCTGTACAACCGTGGTTGTGCACCCCGCCTTCTTTGTGCTGGCTAACCTGGACAGGATATCAGCACGTGTATTTTCTTCGCGAGGTACATGCTTGAAAGTTACTTCATCGAAGCGCTGTTTCAACTCGTTGACGCAGTCCAGATATTGTTGCAGTAGAGGTTCTTTAGCCTGATACTCACCAAGAATTTATGAGATGACTAGTTGAGAATCACTGCATAGGGTGACAGTTCTGGCCCCAATATCTTGTGCTGCTCTGAGTCCGGCTAAGCAGGCTTCATACTCCGCCTGATTGTTAGACGTAGTGAAGGTAAAGTGCAGTGAAATTTTGAGATATACCCCGTCATCACTTTCTATAACGATTCCTGCCCCACATCCTTTGCTGTTCGAAGACCCATCGACATATATTGTCCAGTGTGAATGATCTGCATCTGGGCTAGAGCCTGTTAATTCAACTACGAAATCTGCTAGGACTTGTGCCTTGATAGCAGTTCTTGGTTCGTAGGATATGTCGAATTCAGAGAGTTCTATGGCCCATTTAATCATCCTTCCTGCCAAGTCTGGCTTGAACAATATAGTACGGAGTGACAAGTCTGTGCGAATCAGGATGGGATGTGCATGAAAATATGGTCTTAGGCGTCGTGAGGCCCAAACGACTGCAAGTGCTGCCTTTTCAATCTTCTGATAACGGCACTCCGCACCATGCAATGTTTTACCAGTGAAGTATACCGGTCGTTGGCCTTCAACTGTTTCCTTGACCAGGGCCACTGCCAGCGCTTCATCTGAAACAGACAAATAAACAATGAGTTGCTCGCCTGGGCTTGGTTTTACCAGGATTGGAGGGCTGGCTAAGACATTTTTCAAGCTTTAGAAGGCCGCCTCTTGCTCTGGGCCCCAATTGAATTTTTTATCCTTCTTCAGCATCTTGTACAAGGGGAGAGAGCGATGAGCCATTTTTGGCATGAATCGTGCTAGAGCAGCGATTTTGCCATTGAGGGATTGTACCTCTTTCAGTGTTTTGGGGCTCTGCAACTCTTGTATCACACGACACTTGTCAGGATTAGCTTCTATGCCTCTTTGTGTTAACATGAAACCCAGAAATCTCCCCCCGGGCACAGCAAATGTACATTTTAGTGGGTTGAGTCTCATGTTGTATTGCCGCAGGCGTTGGAAAATGAGGCGTAGGTCTTCAACATGGTCTCCTCCTACTGGGGTTTTGGCAATGATATCATCAATATAAACCTCCACCAGCTTTGTGTGCATGCCCTCAAAGACTTTGTTGATCATGCACTGGTAGGTGGCCCCAGCGTTCTTCAGCCCAAATGGCATGACGTTGTAGCAAAAGACCCCTCTGTCGTTGATAAATGCTGTTTTCTCCTGATCATCCTCACACATTGGAATTTGGTTGTATCCGGAATAAGCATCCATGAAGGATAGATACTTGTATCCTGATGAGTCGTCAACCATTCTGTCAATGTTGGGGAGAGGATAAGGATCTTTGGGGCAACATTTATTCAAATCAACGTAGTCTATGCACATGCGCCATTTGCCATTGGCTTTCTGTACCATAACCACGTTGGACAGCCAAGAAGAGTAACGGAGTTCCCTGATGAACCCCGCCTTAAGGAGTTCTTCGGTTTGTTCGCAAGCAGCATTTTGCTTAGCAGGACCCATACGCCGTTTCTTTTGTGCCACTGGCTTAGTTTCAGGATACACCGCCAGACGGTGACAACAGAAGTTAGGATCCATACCAGGCATATCTGCGGCTGTCCAGGCAAAAATTTCCTTGTATTCATGGAGGAGTGCAATCAGTCTTGTTTCCATGTTAGGCTCCAGCTTGTCATTGATGTTAGTAATTTGTTCCGGGGTGTTGCCCAAAACAATAGACTTGGAACCACCATCAGGAGTTGGTTTCGAAGGATTTAGTGGGTCTATAGAAGACTCCGCCCTGGGATCAAGATCCACCAAGTTGACGGATGCCGCCGCACTGTTTCCTTCGTTCAATTTCCTTTTCTTAGACATGGTTTCAAGCTTCACCATGTTAAGACTTAAATTGTAACAGTAACGAGCCATCTCCTGGTCGCCCCTGACGGATGAGACTTGATTATCTTTATCAATGAACTTGATTAACAAGTGGGGGGTTGAAACGATGGCTTCCATGGCATTCAGAGTAGGCCGCCCAATGATGCCGTTGTATGGGGATTTAACATCAATGACAAGAACCCTGGATTTCACAGTCCTTGCTCCAGGTTCACCGTCGAAGGTAATCCTTGTGTCCAAGTAGCCTTTAGTAGGCTGTTTGGCGCCATTGAAAGCTGTAAGGTCCTGTGTGTAAGGCTGCAAATCAGCGTCAGACAGTCCCATGCGTTTAAAACAGTCATAAAAAATAACGTCGCAGGAACTTCCCTGATCAACTAGGATGCGTTTTACATCCATATTAGCGATCACCGCAATGATCACTACCGCATCATCTCCCTCAGGAATGGTTGGGCCAAAATCATCATCTGTGAAAGTTATAGGCGGAGTCTGAACTCCGTCCCTGAATGGGCGATATTCTTTGTTCTTGCCCTGCACAGATAAGATCATACGATGATGATTTTTCCGGGCGGTGTTTGAGGGTCCGCCTCCTGCGAAGCCTCCAGCAATCATGTCCACCACCTGCCTTTTACCTCGTGATCTAGGTTCAGGGCTTGGTTCTCGTTGGGCGGACTCCAGAACAATGCCTTTTTGTTTTTCTGACACCGTCGTACGTTTTGGTTCCCGAGTACTATCAGGATCCGGAGAACGATCACGATGTCGCTTTTCAAACTTCTCAGGCTCATCATGAGATTTGCCTTTGAACAGGTAATGTTTCAGTTTACCTTCTCGAATGAGCACCTCAATGGTATTTTTGAGTTGCTTGCATTCTTCTGTGGTGTGGCCAACTGACTCATGGAATTCGCAATATTTCTTTGGGTTTCCACCGCGCCTGATTGGGGGTGGATGTTGAATTCCATAAACATTGAGGGTGGTCCATCCTATCTCACGCAAGATTTGCTCGCAAGTTGTGTTCAGTGGTGCATAGTGAGCAAAATTGAACACGCGTCTGTCTTGCTGTTTGAAAGGTTGGTTCCCTACTTTGTCCCTTTGGTGGGACTTGTCATTCTTCAGCAACTTCTCTTTCCCTTTGTCATGAGGTGGAGTTGCAGAGGATGGCTTACTGCGAGATGCAGTGGCTTCCAAATGCATCTCGATACCCACGTACTTGGAGGCCTTTCTGCGAAATTCCTCCATCGTGGTTGGAGGTCCCTTTGCCAAAGACAAAGCGAAAGATGACTTTGGTTGCATAGCTTCTATGAGAATGTGCAACTGGATTGCCTCTGTCAGATCAGGGACCATGGCTGCCTCCTTGTAAAATCTCTTAAGGAAATCCTTCAAAGATTCTTTGTCGCCTTGTTTGATCTGAGCCAAGGTATGAGAGGTTCTGGGTGCATCCCTGGAGATCACGAAGTGGCTTCCAAAAGCTGAGGCCAGCTCCTCCCACGAATCAATGGAACCTGAAGGCAAGCTCTTGAACTAACTAAGAGCTTCGCCTGTAAGAGTTCTGGGGAACATTCTGCACATGACATCCTCCTCAGCTCCTAGAAACATGGCCTCGTAGATATAAGCATCTAAATGCTTAGAGGGATCTGTTTCCCCAGTATATTTCCCTATAGAAATGGGCTGCATAGTTTGCAAATGTCTGGGTACATGTGCATTCATGAGCCTTTTGGAAAATGGGATGCTCATCTTATATCCTGAGGGGGACGCGTTTGAGCCTGCTCTCCTTCCTTCTTGATGCTGAGCATTCACCAGTGGGAGGCTTCGTTGCTCCTCCATGTATGTTGGAATACGAGAGTAGTGAGGAGTACTTGATTCCTCCTGCATGTGTGATTCATGATGTGGCTGTCTTGCGGGACCAGCTTTCTTATGCACTGGGTTTGCTTTTTCATGACGAAGTTCTGCAAGTTCTTCTCTCAGCATTCGAATCATGTCGTCTCTTGGATCTAGAGAATCAACTTGCGTTGCTTTTTTCTGAGCACCTTCATCGAAGTTAAGACGTCTGGGATTGTGTGGAGGAGAATCCTCGTTCTGCATCTCTGGTTCTTGTCTCTCCATTGATGATGAAAATTGATCAAAGATTGTGGGATTATCAAGTTTACAGGTCCCACTGGGCGTGCCAATGAACTGTTCTTTACAGGGGGTGTAGAAGTATGCTTGTAGAACAACTCAAAATATACATATAAATGTGTTTTGATACAAAGCAATGTGTGTATAAATATAAATACAGAGAGTCTTTGTATGCTGAGGCGGAGTGCAGTATGCTCTGGGGCGGTGTTATAGTCTGCCAGACGGGATCTTTATTGCCTTGACCCGATTGGGGGTGGTACCTGCAATCGTTCTCCGACGCTCAAGTCAGTATTTCAGAATACTTAGAGACTTAGAAAGACAGTCAGAGAGAATTATGCAAGTAAAAGAGTGTAAGGTTCAGAAAATGGGAAAAAGATCCCTTATACCTTTTCGAGAGAGGTTTATATACCTGTTACTGGTGCTGCATTATTGGTAGGGCCAGTTCCTTGTTTCCTAGCATAAAGCAAGAAAGACAGTGGGCCCCTGTGTTGTTCACGGGCACCGTTAGTGTAGTAGGTATTTCCACTTACTTGGGAAGCGTGAATGCTTTATTATTTTATTATTATTTCCCTTTGTGCGTGACAGCGTGATTCCCATTATTAACCTCTCAAGACAGAGTCAATCTCGTGCCGGGGTTGTGAGTATGGGCTCGCTACGCAGTGTAGGGAATTCAGTATTCCGCCTGAGTTGAGCCTATGGCTTGGCGGAGTAACAACTTAGGCGGGGTTACGTCCCTTGGTGGAGTAACATGCCTGGACGGAGTTACATTCCTTGGCGGGGTAACGTGCCTGGGCAGAGTTATGAGCCTTGGCGGCGTTACTTGCCCTGGCGGTATGCACTCCGTAAAGTATTCGTAGTGTATTTGAACTTCTCTTTATTCAAAATGCTGATCTGGCAAGGTATTAAAGCCATGCTCTTGGGGGCCAGTGTTAGGACCGGATCATTAACCAAACAACATTTATTTCTCATATTTTTCTTATTAATTTCTTTTTATTCCTTTTTTTCTCATTCTTTTTCTATGATTTTCTTGACATCCAAACTAACGGCAAAAGAAATTTTGGTATGGGAATTTTCATTTGGTTTGACTAAATTTGTGGAAAACTTCCAATGACGGAGGTCTATTAGTAAAAAAGTTGATATAAAAAAAATATGGAAAACTATGCTAAACACTTCCTTTTAGCACAATGACAATTTTACTCTTCCTTCTTTTCTTTTCTAAGAGTTGCTTACAATTATTAGGAAAATTTATTTGGAAATATTACATTGAAGATGCGTCGTGGTTATTAGTCATTTTCTTGAAAGTAAAAATTTATCAAACTCTTAGTACAATCAAACGTCGATATTACTCCCTAAGGGTTTACACAATCACATATCTGATGACTCAGTGCACTCTAAGTTTTTATATGTTAGAATCTCTACAACATTCCTTAGAAAAAGGAATAACATTTCTTCTGGTGGCATGTCTCTTCTAGGCTATGTTGGTTTGACCGTCATAGGAAAAATCAAACAACTCTCAAAGCTAGAGAATAAGTGGTCTTTAACCCATATAAATTTAATGCTATAATGGTCAAGAAATGACTCCTTTAATAGAAATAAGATAAATGAAAAAAAAATAAATTTAATTGTTATTAGTAACATGACTGAAATGGAAAAAACTAAATCAAAATTTCTCTTGCTAACCATTTATTTAACAATATAAAGGTATTTTATTAATTTAATAAATATTCAATAACTTATCTTGTATTTTTCTCTCAACAAATGTTAAAAAAATTATCACATTATTTTCACAACATTTTACATTCAATCAAACTAGATAAAGATTCTCATATTTTTGTACTCTTTTATTTTTATATTTTTCTTTTATGATACTTTTCCTTTTTATATTTTTCTATGCAACACCGATTAACTATTAATATTAATACAAAATATTCTCAATATTAAAGTGTGTATGTGAGCACACATGTATGGGTAATTATCATAAAATACTATTAAAACTAAGAGTATATTAGGCAAGTCATCCTTGAGACTCGCCAAAATTACACTCCAATTGGAAAACCTACACTTTCAAAAGTTTTGTGACGAAGTGTAATTTTTGCAAACATCATGCTTAGGATAACAATAGAAAGTTTACCTTTATGTGTCTGAGACTCAAATGAAAAAGTCTTTATTATGTTAGTGAGAAGGTTAAATTTGGATCACATAACTATACATTATAAGATTATAAAATATTTGTTAGTATGTGATTACTTAAAAAGTTGTTGTAATTTTAAAAAAAAATCATATTATTTAAATTTTAACCATTCAATCATTCATTATAATATCTAATGGTTAGTATTTAATTATCTTACTCTCATAAAAAAGACTTTCTCATATGAGTTATTTCATATATGTATGTATATATTTGGTTAGATATATAAAAATTTAATATAATTTTTTATAAAAAAAAACTCAAACTAAATATTAACTTGATCTAGCTGATGTAGAGAATCAACAAGTTCAGTATGCTCAACAAATAACTTGGATGGTATACTCCTTGTCTGAGATGCATCTACACAAATGCCAATTAGGACAGAGTGAGACGTGTCCCATAGGGCACCTCTAATGTTTAAGTCAAACAGATATTAGAGCTAAAATGGACAAAATTACTATAGCCATGAAATTATTGTGTGTGTTTTGTCATTTCTAAGGTGGCATTTATAGTGGGTTTGTGACACCTAATTTCAAGTTGGTCCGGTTTTGATACCGGTACCAGGATAAAGATGTAATTTTATTCATCTTCATTATGCTACTGATGTTGCAGGTATACCTCCGGACTGTAAACCCTGTATCAGGCGCTTTCCCTATACCTGTATGATCAGGTAGTCACATCGCACACCGGAAAGCGTCCATATCACCTGACAGAAAGTACAGGGTACAGCTGCCAAGGGACGTTCGCGAGAGACGCGGCTCCTCCCGCGTTGTGTACCAAAATCGTACACTGCAAAATGTACTATTTATCCCCTGACCCCACCTACACCTGACGATTCATTCTCCATGCTTACCTATAAATAGTCCATTCCCACACTCAGAAAAGGTGACATTATTCATTCTTGCTATATATTATTCCATTGCTTAAGCTCTCTTAACTTGAGTTCCCATTCTTGTTACTGACTTGAGCGTCGGAGAATCTTTGTAGGTGACACCACCTTTCGCCCATTATCAACGCGAAAGCTTGGTGAGAAGGATCTCCAGGACAGCAAGACCGGTATCACCCACTGTGATATCGGGCTATAATACCGGATACCCATTGTACCGGTGTATAAACACTACCAATTGTTGACTTTTGTGGTTGGTCCCTACACCGGATCCTTGACCCCATAGTTCACAAGTAATAAACTCAAAGAAAATCACTAAAATTTAGGATATTTGTACAAGGTTTGGTATTTTGTGCATAACTTAAGATATAAAACTTCTATCAAGGTGAAACTAATTGGTACATTTCCATAGTTCAGATATGTACAATTTTTATGAAGGAAAGAAATGCTAATTTGACACGTATAATTCCTAGTTTCATAAAATGTAGAATTGTTATGAAAAATTTCTAACAGGGACATGCTAAAGTGTTTCATGTATAACTTGAGCTACACAACTCCTTTCGAGGAAAAACCAATTGATAAATTTTTGTAGCTTAGATTTCTACAACTTTTGTGAAGGAAAGAAATGCTAGTCAGTCCATATAATTCCCAATTTCACAAAGTACAAAATCGTTATGTAGCAAAATTCCAGTAGGGATATGCTGGGTGTTTTACGCATAACTTAAGCTACAAAACTCCTTTTGAGGTGATCAAATTCTCCCACGCTTAGGCTTACATACCTAATTTGGACTTGTTTGCCATATTACTAGTTAACTTTTCCTATAACCTATCCATTCACGCAATCACATGATTCATGCATTACACCACTCACTATATTGACTCTTTTGTTAATTTCTCACGTGTTTGCATACACAATACCTAATTCAAAACACTTATGCAATTCCTAATCATATTATCCTTATATGAGCCACACTTGGCACCACACTTCCAATTCACCATAATAAAACTATGCATAGCTATGAAATTCATACACACACCAACCTCTACATGATCATATCCACATTTCATAGCAAATATTCATAAGTTCTATTTTTAATTCTAAAGGTTTTACCATATGTACATATACAAGTTTTTCTACATGGTTTAAAACATCATCTACTACAAAAGGTATCTACAGGTGGCCTCAAGATATTGCTCCCCTGTGACATCCTAGGTCAATTTATATTTATTTCTACCTGTTTAATAAATTTCACAGTAAAATTTTTGCATTTAAATAAATTATTAAATTACATCATAATTAAAATATGTATTTTAATAAAAGTACCTAAATATACATTAAATAATCAATTTATAGACGTTAAAAATCATTTAAGTTGAAAAGAATTCAAAGACCTGAAACAGGGGCTGGCGTAGCGTCAGCCCTGCTCTGCGCACCTCACGCTACGCGTCAGCCTCACACGTAGCGTGGGCATGACAGTAACAACAACAGGTGCTGATACACATTTTAGGCCAAGCGGCCAACTTCTAACCTACCCAATTGGCCCGTTTTGGATCCGATTGCCATGAAACTTCACGGGCCATATGTTTTCCCCATTCTGGAACTGTTGGCACCGTCTGTTCTCCAAAATTCTAACATATGCGCAAGTTATGTGTGAAATGCAGTTCAAACCATCTTGGTGCAAAACCCTTGCACAAAACACCCTAAATAGGTTCCAAATGGCCTAAGGCCATTACACACAACTTCTAAATATCCTAAGGAACCTATTGATGCATTTCGGGGGTCCTGAAACCCGTTGGATTCCCAATTCACCTATCCAGTTCCTTATATTCATAAAATCAACTATATGCATGATTTGCTAAATTAATCCTATCCATCAACCAACGTCAATCACATAGCACACATCAATTATGCATCAATACAACACCTGCCCATAGCATTCAACATTCATACATCATTGGCTCCGTGTCTCAATTTGTCATAATTCACACATCACATATAATTACTACCATCATCATCAATCATTATAATTATCATCATCAACAATTAAATATGCAATCACACTCTACATATCATTCAAGCATACATATAACACAATACCTGCCCATATCATGCAATCATGCAGTGGCTCTGTGCCACATAACACACAAACGCAATAAAGTACTACCGTACTACATCAATATACTTTCACGCCAATAAGTAACATAATCCTACACTTTATAAATCAACAAGCAATTATATACATATATACATCTTCTCTTCTAGATTCCACATCGCCTTGGCCTCATTTAGCTCTCGCCTCCGTGGTGTGCACCCATACCTGTAAACAGTCACTAAAACCACAATACAGGGGGTGAGTGGCTGGAATTAAGCGTTAATATAAAAATAACCAACAAGAATGGAAAAAAGTAATCTAGCTACCTTCCAGTTTACATGTATACACACACATATATATACAGATGTATATAAATAGGTCAATTATTATCATTCACCTTTCACCTACTCCATTTCTTTACCGTCCCCTTTATCGTACCTTCATAATTATGTTTGTCACTAAAGTCAAAACCATTATTAACTCACGATAACTATTAATTGACCCCACCTACTCAATTATTTATCTTGCAATTTGTTATCCAATTACATTATACACAAATGCAGCATATCAATCAATATTCAAGATCATGAATTTACCATCACCAACTCAAGTTAGCATCTTATATTATTTCATACAAGCATTAACATAAATACACACATATAGGCCAAGAAGTGTAAAACACAACTGACTCTCATATAAGCAGACTCCTAGTATCCGAATACTAAAAGGATCGACCTTCAGCTGGGAGTCCGACTTGACATCCTGTGAACCCGACTTGGTTCACCGAGCCCGACTTGGCTCCCCCTCAACCACTGGGCCATGGGCCTCTAGGTAGCTCAACTGGGTCGGACTTGACCACGGAAGCCAAAAATGAGGGTAACACATACCGTCGGTCGTCCTGCACCATATAATCACATAATCATCATAATATAGTCATGCAATTCCTTTACTGGAAGCCTGTTAGGAGCTGTTCCTTACTCGTGCAACGCACCAGCGACCACTCCCCGCCCTCAACAGTACTCAGGGTATCTCATTCATACTATACAACTCAATATAATTAAAACATCATCATCATACACACAATTATCAGAAGCTGACATGTGTTTATCACACAGGGTAGCCGATTTATTAACCCATCAACATACCATCACAAATCATCCCAATACATTTAAACATTATCAATCTCATACTCAAATGTCAGAAACTGACGTGTGTTCATAACACAGGGTGGCCGACTTGCCAACTCACCAATATACCACCACATAATATCACGAATCCTTATTCATATTCTTTTATAACAACCGTTCCCAATGTATTAGTTATATCACACAAACATTATTAATACGACCAACATTCCATAACACATCAAATAAAAAACTCATTCTCACATTTATCATCGCACGTTATCGTCAATCAAGACAATGTTCATGATATCTATATACCTATACATATACATGCGACATTACTATCAGTATTAATAACATGCCATTTGTTTTCCCTTTGCTTATTAATTTGAAATTTATTATCACTTTGATTTTTATTATTTGCTCGTACTCTTTATTCATAAATTGCAATCGCACTAACGTTATCCATATATGCATTACCAATTGCAATTAATCTTATTTCTCATTATGGACTCCACATTCTCTTACCTCATATATATATATATATATATATATATATACGTACATCTTTAAATGTACTGAGGCCACCTACCTCCCATTTTCATATTATGATCCACTATAAATCTCTCGCCCTATGTCATGTCGCTTCATTAATTTTACCTATTATATACAACTATTTTGATAATTTTTTATAGTCAACATATACCGATTCATTTAATTGCTCACTTGCTTATTCATTTATTTCTTATCCATCATCTTTCAAGTTCCTAGTTTCCTCTCACTTCCTTATTTCCAAATATGCCCTTATCATAATACTACTACACCTTTTTGATCATTTATCAATTTCTTAGTTAGCCTATCCTCTTTACTTTAATAACTTTCTATACTTCTATTTCACACTAAATCATCTGAACTAATTTAAAATAATTTGAAGCGGCTATGACATACCCCTTTTCTATATGTCACTTGCATAATTATATTTCTATATTAATCTTAACCCAGCACACCCCCTTACCTCGATTTCGAGCTTTCCAAAGCTTCCAATCAATCGTCGGGTTCCTCCGAAGTCCATCAAATCTCTAAGATTTAATCCAAAGAAGCTTCATAAATATTATAATTACTAAAACTATAATCCATAACCTTAAAATAGCTCCGAACCTCAATCTTAAGTTATCGAAGCTTACCATGTCTAATTTCGATCCTTGTTTTCGAGACCCTCCGCATCAAACGACCTTCCAATCCTTAAACCCAAACCTACAAGCATCGGAATACAAAACCCTTTAGCTTTTCATCATACTTATCGATCCAAGGACAATAATTAAACTCTCTATCATTGCGAAACACAAATCATGGCTTCCCATTAGCATGCATGGTTCAGTTTCAAAGAGGGAAAGGAGAAGGAGAAGAAGAAACTTGAAATCAGGAGTTCCATGTGCCTTACCTCGTTTCCTCAATGCCATTACCATGATTAATTTGAAATCCCACCAACGGTCCTCCATGAATTGAGCCTCTAGGGTTCAGAGCGAAAGGGGAAGGAGTAGAAGAAGGTTTTAGCATGCTTCGGTTCTTTCTCAGTTTCAACTTTTAATTCTGACTCGTGATGCTGACGCTACGTGTCATACTGATGCTACGCGTTAGCTCATTAATCCGCACCTGACGCTACGCGTCACAGCCATGCTACGCGTCAGAGCCCCTGATTCTATTTTCCTTGAAATTTCATTTAAATTCCATTTCCCATTTCTTTCCTTTATTTATTATTATTATCTTAAACCCAAAACACATTTTTATTTATTTTCCCTTTATTTAACATCAGGGATGTTACATCCACCCCTCCCAAGAAGGGATTTCATCCCTGAAATCCATCAGTCAAGAGGACATCGTTCACATCATACCATTACTTCATAATCCAGAAGTTCTCTTATTCACATTCCCTTGATTTATAGCACCGTCTGACATTTGTAGTTAACACTCTATAAGCAACACCTATGAATGTTTTATCTCATTTTCTTACTCTTTGTCAAATACACATCGATCCCTTTCTTTCATATATCCAAATCATTCGGCTATCTTTTCACTTATCATTTATTGACTACGCAGTCATAACTCGTTCTCCTCTGGTTTATCTCATTTCTTTAATTTCCATCAAATACTTATCAATTCCTTACTTAACATACCTTAATAAGTGCTTAATTTATCACATATATTTTCCCTTTATTTAACATCAGGGATGTTACATCCCGCACATTGATAATTTCTCACCATTCATTATCACCTAAAAATCCATTATAAGACCACAAATTGGAGAGTGAGTATATTTTCCAAATCAACATATAATAAAAAAGTTATTTTATATCGATGACCTCAATTAATCATCCAAACTTTACAATCAACATTTAAGATTCCATATATTATAATACCATTATGATATGCATGAATTTTTAATGCTACTAAAATTCAAATGCATGTTGGATTCATTCTAGGTGGGAATTGTACTGCGATACCAACAAACACACCATATATAAGTAATTTGTTTACCGATGCATCGTATTGTCACCCATCATACAACCCTGTGCCACTCTCTGACCGCGGCTTCCCATTCTCACATATAAAATGGGGTTGTAAGCCAACTCTAGGATACGTAGACCTAAAGCGTCTATGCTCTTAAAAGCCCACAGAGTCCTTGCTTCATATAGAAAGCTACCCCCTACTACAGCCAGCCATAAAAGTACCTCACACCTTCTTAGGTGTCATTATGCACATGATGCATGAACATTTCATAATCACACATATATTCTTACTGATATCAATCCATCATATTCTCATCAATATAATCCATATAGATAAGACCACATTCACAATACATACTTATTGACATAAATTCATCATTTTCTTAATTTCCTTATCATTATCATCACATTTTCATCATCTCAAACACCATGGACATAACCATGTTCATCACAACAATATTCTCTTTATCTATATCAATTCACCGTAACTTTCAATAATATCATAAGCACCGTCATTAATTTAATCATCATAACATAATTACCTTTTCTATCATCATGACATCACCAACTTCAATAATTCACATAAATTTCAATCAATCACTTTTACAATTAATTTAAAGTTGTTTATTTATTACCTATGTAATCAAAACATAATACTCCTCATCCTTACCTTATGAAAAATACTCCAATGGGGATACAAAGTCCTTCTTTAGCTCCTAATCTAAACCTACGCATCAATGCATATATTCGATTACGTAAAATACTAATTGAGTTCTACTTTACTAATTTAACGTAACCTAAGTTACATGAAACCTAATTAAATAGAAGTTGATTTGAATTGATATACAAGGGTTAGGTTTTGGAGGTTTGACTTACTGAACACAAAGTTGAAAGCAAATTCGGGGGGCGTAGTTTTCGAATCAACAATCATCGAGATTAGGGTAACCTATGAATGAAGAATTTGAAAAGGATTGAGGTTAAGGTTCAATAATAACACTTATTTACCCTAAAATTGAAACAACCCATACCTTAGTTCAAACTTAAGAATTCCAACCAAATTCCATGGGAGATGATGCCATGGTTTGGAGAAGAAAGAAAAGAGAAGAAATTGCTTTGCATCAAATCATCAAGCACACGAGGGAGGATAAGGGAATGGAAAAGAAACCTTGCCCTTATCCTTGATTTCATCCAAAATTAGCCTTAAATCCTTGGCTATATTAGAACAAAAAATATTGGCATCAAGGTGTTTGAAAGGATTGACAATATTGATTAGAAAAGATAGTGTTTTGGGCTTAATACTGGCCCCTGACTCCCTATCTCTGGAGTATCCGATGTGGCCCATATGCTTTTAAAGGCGTGAGCTGAGTCATCGCATCGGCTCATTAATAAACCGGCTGTGACCGGAGTGTGTTTGAATATGCTTTCAGGTTTGAAGATTTTGATAATGACAAAGAGCTCTTGAAGAAAACAAGAAAACAACATCAAACCTGCAAAAACACGCAGGTTAATCGATTACGAAATCCCATATAATCGATTACATAGCTTCTGTTTTGCCAGCTAATCAATTAGACAAACCAGCCTAATTGATTACAAGGGTTCTGTTTGTCAACTAATCGATTACACCAAGAGACCTAATCGATTACCAAGCTGAGAAATCAGATTAAATGTATCAGGTACTTATGCTAATCGATTGCAGGACTTCTACAATTGATTACAAGGCTTCTGGAATAACACCTAATCGATTACAACATATCAACTAATCGATTACAAGGCTACTATTTATGCACTAATCAATTACACATAAGGCACAATCGATTACCAAGCTGCGTAACCAAATTAAATACATCAGGTGCCATCACTAATTGATTACAAGGCAAGGAGTAATCGATTACCAAGGTTCTGTGTCATACCTAATTGATTACATGGTGTACCCTAATCGATTACAACACGAAATACACTGGAGTTTTCAAAGTGTAATCAATTACAGCTCAAGGCGTAATCGATTACAGTCATGCTAGAATTAGTGGAAAGTGCTTTTAGTGGGAAACCAGCTCATTTCTCTAATTCTCTCAGACACCCACCATATGCAACGACTAGGAACTCCACCAAGCTCCATCAAGACTCTATAAATGCATGTCAAACTCAAGCACAAAAACAGGGAACAAGAAGCAATCAATCTTTAGTTGCATTTGTGATTAGTGAGTTCATTTCCTTGTATATTCTGAAATCTTTGAGCTAGAATTTGTATATCCTCTCTTGTTGAGAGTTAGAAATTGTGTGAGCTTCCAATTGCCTATTCACTCTATTGAGAGTATATATCTTGTAAACATCATCACCAAACACCAAGGTTTTCACTCTAGGTTGAGTGGTCACAAAGGTTGGGGTTCAACCTTTAGGTTATTGAGAGATTGTGAGATTGGGTGGGTTACCCTTTGCTTGTGAGGATTGAGTTCTTGAGTATGGGACACTAGGAAGCTGCAATTGCTCAAAGCTTGTAATCTCAAATTCTCAATAGTGGAAATCCTTCAAGTGGGTTGCTTGAAGGCGAGACGTACATTGGGGTGGTGAAACTCGTTAAATTGGTTTGCAAGCTCTTCTACCTTACTCTTTTACATTCATTCATTGCATTTGATTGGTTTGTTGTTGATTGATTGTGATTTACCTACTTGAGCTTGCTTGAACTAGTTGCTTTAAAGTGTTGCACACCAAGTGCTCGATAAATTGCCTCAGCAATATTTACTACTTGATTTGCATTGACTCTTGTATTAAACTTGCCTTCTCTTGCATAAACTCTAAACCTGTGATAAAAGAACTAAGTTCAAAGGCATTTCAAGCAAAATTTTAAAAACTCAATTCACCCCCCCTCCTGAGTATTGAGGCCACTTGAATAACACGAAGTCAAGAGCTCCTTGAGTGGCTTAATGACCAGAGTCACGAGAAGGCATAAAAATAGAAACACCGGACAAACTTGTAACAATACCAGTCCCATGTAATGTATAGACCTGCTTCAGCACATAAAACGAGGTACGACATGACACTCATTCGCTATAAATACAACAAACACCCCCATAAGTGGTAAGCTCTCTGGCACCCATCTCATTGAACCGATATAGCCCTGATGTTAGAATTCAAATTGACTTGAGCGTTTGAGTGTCTTTGCAAGTACCACCCCCTTCACCCCTCAACATGTTTGGACAGTGTGAGGAGCTTGACAACGTCATCTGATGACACCATTCTGGCCCATTTGTTACGCGATCCGATCAGGAACACCAATTCTCCCAAGTTTACATCCAATTAATAGGTCTGGACACCGGTTTCAGATGGAGTACATTGCCCCCCGCATACCGGTCAGATTATTGGCACGCCTGTAACATCCTAAAATTTAGAATTTTAGAAAATAATTCATTAAGGATCAGTGGAGAAATTCTGAGTGAATTATGTCTGAGACAAGACCTTCCAGTGAAAAATGGATATAATTCTGAGTGAAGGAAGGTTAACATGTTTCCGAGTGAAGCATGATTGAGAGAATCATTTCTGAGTTAAGAAAAATTGTGTCCGAATGACACTTTTGAGTGAGACAAATCCGAGTGAAACGTCTCCGAGTGAAACGTTTCCGAATGGATCATTTCTGAGAGAAGTACTTCCAAATAAAGAGAAGCTTTAATTTCGAATAAGTACTTCTCCGGCCGAGATATTTTTGAATAGTGACCGAGTGGGGCATCTCCGAGTTGAGTGTAACTTTCCCGAGTGGAGTGCCTCCGAGTGCAATACTTTCAAGTGGGATGGCACCGAGTGAGACATTTCCAAATGGAATAGTGTCAAGTGAGATATTTCCGATTTTCGTGTGGTACGACACCGATTGGGATATACCGAGTGAGTCTTTTTCAGGGAGAGTATTTCTGGACAAAGAAAGACTTTAACTCTGAATGAGTATGGTTCTGAGTGAATAGTTTCTGAGGGAAGTAAATATCTGAGTGGTGAATTCATTTAATTCGTGCTCGGGTCCATATTCAGAGTTGCTGAGAGTTTGCGCTCGGGTTCGTATTTGAGATTGTCCTCGACCTCGAATGATCCTTTCGAGTGGAAAGATTTCTGAGAGAGGACTGAACTTCGATTTTGAGTGATCTTTTCAGTTGAAAAACTTTCGAGTGACGCAAGTGAAGGCTTTAACTTGGGCAGAGATATATCCGAGTGAGATATTTCTGAATGAAATATCTTCGGGTAAGACATTCCGAGTGGATCACTTCCGAGGAAAGAAAAGCTATGACTAAGTGTTTCATGTAGAAACTTTTCTGAGTGAATTTCCTCTGAGTGAAGTAATTCTGAATGGAAAGAGGCTATGATGAATCTTCTTGGAAAGAGGGATATGCCCAAGATACCGAAGCCGAGTCAGAATTGATACTTACATCAATCCTTGAGACTTCCATGTCACTTTATTCTTTTAACTTCTAGCAGATTCTCTTTTTTGATATTTTTCTAAGTATAGGACCCTCTCTGTTGTCCTATCTTCTTTTCTTTAAATATCTTGTTTCTTCCTTATCATTTAAGATACGCGTGTCAGACTTCTTCATTTCGTTCACGTCTCTTTTGCACGAACGATATATAAATACTTCTACTGTTGGATTAGCTTGAAACTTTGAAAGTGTAAAACATCACCTCTAATCCTTTTCTTTTCCAATCTTTACTGGAAATTATCGATTAAAGAAGGAAATCAATCTTCACTTCTTCTTTTTCACGAAGAAGCTTTGAACTGGTTCAGAGCTGAAATTCCAGTCGGAAATTGTAAACCATGATTTGGATATAACTTGAAGAACTGTTGGCAGTCTTTATTCCAAGTAGGGGGAGCGTTACATTTTAAATGTATAGTTTATGGACGGAATCGGGATAATATTGTTATCTTCAATGAGAAATCCTAAATATATGTGATATGTGTGATATGTTATGAGATATGATGTTTTCCGTTCATATGTGAGTGGTATTGATATTGAATTTATATGAGATATGAACTGTATATGTGATGTATGAGTTTATGATTATTCCTATGCATGAGATGCAGTAGGAAATATGATGTTGATATATGATTGATGATGTTATGAATGTTATTCATGAAGTTTTCATGATATATGAATGCATGGGATGCATTTGATAAGCATGGGATGCTTGTGTACTGAACAAATATGAAATATTATTGTGGTTTCGAGGATTCCACAAAAGACCTTGGGTGGGACTCAAGGCAAACCTCTTGAGCGGGGCTCGGGGTTTATCCCGTGACACTACCGTTGTCGCTGGTAGTGATTGTGTCACGTGAGAGGGCAAACATTTTGGTACCAGTAAAACGGCCGGATCAGCTGAGAGCTGAGTTATGGCTGAGAGCCAGTGTTGCAACACAAATTAAAAGACTTAATGATGAATCCATTTGAATGAGCATGTGAATGCATTGATGTATGTTGTTGTGAACAACATGATTATATGATCCGTGTGAATGAATGAAATTATGTATTATGATTTTGAGTTATATATAGTTATGAATTGGACATTTAATCCGATTCAATAACTATCATTTGATATGTTTATGCTCACCCCTATTTATTGTTATTTTTACAGTGGATATAGGACGCAGCGATGATATATGAAGTCACTCAGCCTGCTCGGAGCATTATGTATATATATGTCTAGTACATGATGCACATAGTTGTTTGTAGTAGCCTTGGCCGGCTCCTGTGTATACCAGTTTATTTATGTATATGTAAACATGGATGAGCCGGTTGATATAATAATGATTGTTATTATTATGTTAATCCAAATTCTGTTTTAAATCTGAAATTTATTTGCGAAAAATTTATTTGAATTATTAAAATTTAATTTTAAAAATAAGGATGTTTCATTTTGGTATCAGAGCAGACTTGAAAAGGTCCAAGGCCAAGGTTAAGCTACTAAATGCTATAAATTGAGTGAAATCATATCATGGTTGTTAAGTATTATAGTTGAGGAAATGAACTATAAATAAATTGCTTTCATATCCATGAGAGGTACTAAAGTATGGTGATTATTTCAGGATAAGAAAATGGTTGACCCTCATGGTATGGATGCAATGGCTGCTGCCTTCCAGCGTGTTGCTGATATTTTGGAAAGGCAGAACCAACCCCAACCGACTGACAATCATAGTATTGATTGTTTCCTAAAGCGAAAATCAACTGAATTTCATGGAGGCTTTCATCCCGACCAAGCCTATGCATGGATTCAAAATCTAGAAAGGATTTTTGATAGTCTGGTGTGCACAGAAGCACAAAACGTTGAGTATGCTGTGTTCATGCTTCGAAAAGAAGCTGAAAATTGGTGGAGAATGACCAAAGCTCGACTGATAGCTATGGGAATCGAGCTGATTTGGGAGAATTTCAAGGGATGTTTCCTTGAAAAATATTTCCCAGACACTGTTAGAAGCCGAAAGGAACTAGAGTTTATGGAGCTCAGACAAGGCGATCTGAGTGTGGAAGAGTATGTGGCAAAATTCGAGGAACTCTGTTTATTTTATCCTCCTTTTCAATTGCCGGGTACTGAAGGTTCGAAGTGTATTAAGTTTAAGAGTGGTCTGAGACCGAAAATTAAGAAGGCTTTCTGACATCAAGAAATTAGGAGCTTTCCTATTCTTGTTAACAAATGTCGAATATATGAAGAAGATGACAAAGCCTTTACTGGATCAAGCAGTAGGTCGGATAGTTCTTTGAAGTTACCACCGATCAATTTCAAAAAGCAAGGGAAGTTTGCTAGAGGTGGATCATCCTCTAAATCCCGAGGCCGAGTGAACTCTGGTGGCCGATCGGTTAGTCGTCCGAGAGACATTAAATGTTTCAGATGTGGTGGTGATCATTATGCTTGGAATTGTGATAAAGAAGAAGAGGTTATTTGTTATCACTGCAATGAGAAAGGACACATTCGTCCTAACTGTCCTCTTGTGCAACCGACTGAATCTAATGCTAGTGTAAACCGTGGAGGCTTCCGAGGGCAAGGCCGTGGAAATGGTAATAGAGGAGGCAGAGGAAACGGTGGACGTGGTAACAATTCTATGATGCCGAGAAATGATCGGGCTGGGACTTCTAGTTCACCAGCTGCAGGCCGAGTGTATGCCATCACTGCTGAGGAGGCTGCTTAAGCCAATGACCTTGTTCAGAGTAAGTGTTCACTTGGAAATACTACTCTTAATATGGTGTTTGACTCGGGTGCAACTCATTCTTTCATCTCTAATGATTGTGTGATGTATATGAGATTACCTGTTATTGCTATGAATCGGGCATTAAATGTATCTAACCCGACTGGTGCTAAACTATAGACTTCTATGATGTGTGAAAATGTATCCTTCACTTTGGGTGATAGGAGTTTTATGGCTGATTTGATACGTCTACCTTTGAGAGGTCTTGACATTGTCCTCGGTATGGATTGGCTATCAGCCAATAGAGTCCTAGTTGATTGTCGGAACCGGCAGGTGATCTTTCCTAATCAGAAAGCTGATGATTATGAAATTCAAGGTATATCTCAACTATTTATGTTATTTTGTATGACTGATGGAAAGAGTGAGTTTAGAATCCGAGATATTCCTATTGTATGTGATTTTCCCGAGTTGTTTCCGGAAGATGTACCTGGTGTTCCTCCTGATAGAGAAATTGAGTTCTCTATTAATCTGATTCCTGGAGCTGAACCAGTCTCCAGTGCTCCCTATAGGATGTCTCTTGCTAAGTTAGCAGAGTTAAAGAAACAAGTTGACGAGTTGCTTGAGAAACAATTTATCCGACCTAGTATATCACCGTGGGGTGCTCCGGTGTTACTTGTTAAGAAAAAGGATGGTAGTATGCGGTTATGTTTTGATTACCGCCAATTAAATAAGCTGACCATCAAGAATAAATATCCATTGGCTAGAATTGACGACTTGATTGATCAGTTGCGTGGTGCATCAGTCTTTTCTAAGATTGATTTGCGATCGGGATACCATCAGATCCGAGTGAAAGCTGTTGATGTTCCTAAGACGACATTCAGGACCCGGTATGGTCATTATGAATATGTGGTAATGCCGTTCGGAGTGACTAATGCTCCGGCTGTGTTCATGAATTATATGAACAACATTTTTCATCCTTATTTGGATTGGTTTGTGGTGGTATTTATCGATGATATTCTAATTTATTCCAAGTCTCATGAGGAGCACGAAGAGCATCTTCGTTCGGTACTTCAAGTGTTGAAGGAGAAGCAATTATTTGCCAAATTATCTAAATGTAAATTCTGGATGGACAAGATTCACTTTCTGGGTTATGTTATCTCCAGTGAAGGTGTCTTGGTTGATCCTTCAAAGATCGAAGCAGTTATGACTTGGGAGAGACCTAAGTCGGTCACCGAGGTCAGGAGTTTCATGGGTTTAGCTGGTTACTATCGGAGATTCATTGAGGGATTCTCTAAAATTGTATTTCCATTGACCAAGCTAACCCGAAAGAATGTTCCTTTTGTGTGGTCTTCTGAGTGTGAAAGAAGTTTCCAAGAATTGAAGGCTAGACTGATGATAAGTGTTGAATAAGCATTGATTTCATGACTCATTTGAACCAATTTTTGTAAAGACTTTAAGCTAAATTAAGGAATTATTGAAGGAAGTGAGCATGAATCCTTTAAGCATTGTATAAAAAGAAATGTTGTGGAAAGTTGCAGGAAAGACAAAGTAAGCAAGCTTGAGCATAAAAGTTGGAAAACATAAGCACCTCTCACGCTTAAGCGTGAATACTAGACGCTTAAGCGAGGATTAAGCATGACTTAAAGGAGACACAGGCATCAGGACCCCTCTCACGCTCAAGCGTGGGGATGAGACGCTTGAGCGTGAGCTCGAGAACGCCCAAGCGAAGACCAAGCGTGAGCGTGAGCGTGACCCTGCACATGAAGCACGCTTGAGCGTGACTAAATGGAGCTTGAGCGTGACCAGGCACATGGAGGGCGCTTGAGCGTAAGCTTTACACGCCTGAGCGTGAGGGATGGATAATAAGGCCACACTTGAGCGTAGCTGAGGAGGGATAAGTGTTCTGCACCATAAGGAAGGCCACGCTTGAGCGTGAGACCATCAAAAAGCATCAGAACCCTTCACACTTGAGCGTAAGACCATCAAGCTCAAGCGTGACTCCTGCAGTATGGGATTTTCCAATTTAATATTCACTAGTGGTGCGATGCCAACCCTTTTTCTTGTGTTTCTACAAATCTTTGCATGGGTTCTACAACAAATTTCTTGTGTCTCTACAAACCTTTGAAAGATGCTGCATGCGTTCTAGGGAGCTGAACCAGAACCCCTATAAATCAAGCTGCAAACAACATCATAGCATCATCTCATCCTCTGTATTCTCATTCACACTTTCCATTATTTTCTGTATTCACTTTGTTGATGGTGAAAATGCAAGGCATGAGTAGCTAAATCTCCCTTATGGGATTGGCTGTAATCCATTCAACACTAAAGTAATGTTGTTGTAAGTTTTTATTTAGTAATGAGATTTGATAAGTTTCTGTATTTCCTTTTGCGTTTAATGCCTGAAAGTACTTGATCACTATTTTCTTGTTCTAAGTTTTCTCAAGTATGCTGGGAAGTGACTTTTGAAAGCAGAATCTGAAAGAAATACTTGTTGTGAGTAGGTAGCCAGGGATGGCGTCTAACGCAATAAACGTCAAAACAATCGATCGATAATGCTGGGATGATTTCAAAGTGACTGAGGGATCAGCGGTTTGAAATCATTCTTATGAATTTTGTAGTCGAGGGATCGATACAAATGACTTTTGATTGTGACGTAGAACTTATCTTTTCAATTTACTTATATGAAAACTTATGCAGCTTACAGAGGTGAAGATGTGATGAAGCCAATCCCTGTTTTACAAAACTGATTTTTCCAAAACCAATTACTGTTATCCTGTGCAACTTTTACTCTCTGTTATTTACTGTCTTCTTGATCAACATCATTTATAACAAAACAAAAACCAAACCATTCTGCCAAATCAATTCAAGACTAAGATTTTCATTCTTACACCTCCTCAGTGGAACGATATCTATACTGTACTACAACCTCTGTGTTTAAACTTGGCACATCCATTCCATTGAGTTCATATTATACAAACTTGATTCTCTTTCAGTGAACTCTTAATTTCAATATTACAACAACACACCATCACTTATTCCCATCAAGTTTTGGCGCCACTGCCAGGGAGGTGATTTGAGTTTGAATATCTTTAGCATTGAATTGACAAGACAGTGTAAATAAATTTGTTTGCAATTTGTTTTTATTTTTCTAGTAATTTTTCTACCTTGAGCACTTGATTTATGATCTTGAGAGGACAGGGTACAAAAGAACAGCTTGCATTTGATCCTGAGATAGATAGGTTCCTCAAGAAAATCAAGAAAGCAAAGAAGAACTTCCAAGAAGGACAAACCTCCTCTGAGATAATGGATGACAACAACAATAATCAAAATCCACCATGGAGAACACTTGGAGATTACACATTGCAACAAGGACCTAGACACTACTCAAGCATTGCTATACCAAATACAATCAGGGCTATAGAAATGAAACCTGCTTTTCTTAGTTTAATTAGTTCCCATCAATTCCATGGAATGGCCAGTGAAGATCCTTACACTCACTTGGCCACATTCTATGAATTAGTAGGAACAATGGGCTTTGAACAGGAAGTAATCGAGGCAGCATATCTAAGATTGTTTCCTTTTTCTCTTGCAGGAAAAGCTAAAGAATGGCTCCAGTCGCACCCAAATCAAAGCCTAAACAGCTGGGAGACAGTGGAGAAAAAATTCCTACACAGATTCTTCCCACCATCCAGATTTATCAAGGCTAAATCAGATATCACAACATTTAAACAAAGCCATGATGAACCTTTTTGTGAAGCATGGGAACGCTTCAAATCTCTTCTCAGAAAATGCCCAAACCATGGACTTGAAGATATTGCCCAATTGAATATCTTTTACAGTGGTTTAAAGGCTGACACTAAAATGATTTTAGATGCAGCAGCTGGAGGAACCATGATGATAGTAGATGCAGAGCAAGCTACAAGGATCATTGAAGCATTATCATCCACAGATTACCAAGCTCAGCATGACAGAACACAAGTCCAAAAGAAGGGAGTGTTGGAACTTAATACAACAGATGCCATTTTGGCTCAAAATAAAATTTTGACACAACAAATTGAAGCTCTGACACAACAGATGGCAAAACTCCCGCAACAACTGCATGCTGTACAATCCTCTACAGGAAACCAACAAGCACAAATGAGATGTGAATTTTGTGGAGGAGAACATCAGAATAGACACTGTCAAGGAGAGCAAGGAGACCAATCTATCCTCTATATGAATAACCAAGGTAAGCATAGTAACTTCAATAATAATGCTTACCCCAATAATTTTTCATAGGGATGGAGAAGTAACCAAAACCAAGGCCAAGGATGGAAGCAAGAGCCCAACTCTTCAAATAAACCATATCAAAATAATGGTCCTTCTTTGGTGGAGAGAACTTCTAGATTGGAGGACACCTTGGAAAAATTTATGCAAACTTCTTTAGCAAGTCAAAAGAACAATGAGGCATCACTCAGGAACTTGGAAACACAATTGGGACAACTAGCCCAACAACTTGCTGAGAAACAGAAGCCTCAGTATGGAGCAAACACTGAAACAAATCCAATAGAGCATTGTAAGGCTGTGACCACACTGACTGAGGAAATAACTAAGAAAGAAGATGGAGATGATGCTATCACCCTTGAAGCAGTACCTCATAACACCAAAGATCCAGGGAGTTTTTCTATTCCTGTCACTATTGGAAATCTTTCAAAAAGTGAAGCTTTATTAGATCTTGGTGCTAGTGTAAACTTGATGCCATTATCCACACTTAAAAGGATAGGAGATTTTTCAGTAAAGCCAACAAACATGACCTTAAAAATGGCAGATCAATCAATAAAAACCCCTTATGGTATTACTGAAAATGTGGAGGTCAAAGTTGATCAATTTGAATTTTATGAGAATTTTGTTGTCATAGATATGGAGGAAGATCCTAAAGTTCCTCTAATACTAGGGAGACCATTCTTGAAAGCAGCCAAAGTCATCATAGATGTGGATGACAGAAAAGTAAAAATTCGAGTGCAAAAAGAACAAGCTGATTTTGCTATTGAAGGTGCACTTGAAAAACAGAATGGAAGGCCTGACTTAGGAAAGGAGGTGGAAAAACTCAACACTCTCATTCACCAGCTCCATGATCCATATTGAAAAGGCGTCAAGCTAATGACGTTAAACAAGCGCTCATTGGGAGGCAACCCAATCTTTTATGCTTTCTTTCCATGAAAATTTTATTTTTAAATAGTAGTAAAGTTTCTATTTACATTGTAGATTACTCATCAAGAGGATCCCAAATAAGAGTTTCAAACAAAGGCAAACAAAACTGGAGCTGGAAGTTGAATTAAGGGAAGCATGAGGAAATCACCTCGTTCAAGCGTGGATAATCTTGCTTAAGCAAGCCAAGGTAAGTCCCAAACCATCCACATCAAGCTTAAGCGAAAGAATCAAGCCTTGAGCGTGGCACCTCTGCAAAAGAAAATTTCAACAAAATAAACCCGATCACGCTTAAGTGTGATCTTTTGAGCTTAAGTGAAAGGACCTGGACATCAATCAGAGGCTACCACGCTCAAAGCAAGACCCCTGCGCTCAAGCGAGAAATTAAATTAAGCATCAGGTATGAAAATTTTGGGTCTCACGCTCAAGCGTAACAAACATATGCTTGAGCGAGGAAAATAAACTTTGAATCAAAGCCCACACGCTCAAGCGAGGAAGTAACAACGCCTAAGCGAGACAAAAGCCACCCTGATTGGACGATCACGCTCAAGCGTGATACCCTGGCGCTCAAGCGCGACACCCCTGAGTTCAAGCGTGACAAACATACGCTCAAGCGTGAAGTGCATTTTCATTCTCGCCTGAGCGAGGAAGCATAACTCTGCATCCAGGCCGATCACGCTCAAGCGTGGTTATACTGCGCTCAAGCGTGATACTCCTGCGCTCAAGCGTGGCACTCCAACGCTCAAGCGTGAATTGCAAAACTGCCCCCTGATGCTAATAATTATTGAAACTGCCCATTCGCTCACTCACATAACCATCCATCAATCTCCTGACTCTCTAAGTTTTGTAACTGCCATTTCTTCTCCAATAATTGTCTTTTCACTCTTATCTCATAAGTCACACTTTTCTTTTGCAAACCATTCTCTCTATCACTCTTGGATTCTTCCAGGTAACTACTGCACTATCCTCTTTTTGAATTAACAGCATATGATTACTGTGTTAGGGAGGATTGATACCTTTCTTTTTACACACGTTGAAGTCTTTTCTTCCTGTTCTAATGAATACCATGATCTATGCTTGGTTGTTTTCTGGGTTGTTTAGAAAAAAAAAAGAGGTCAATGCTTTGCTCTTGTGTTTCACTTTCTTTGTAATGCATGTCACCTTTATGTTTCACATTCTTTTAACGCATGCTGAATGTTTGACAAAAGTCCTGAAAGGAAGTATTTTGAGTGCAAAATGCCTTGGATGCCACCTGCCCAGTTTGAGGCCCTACTTGCTTGGCCTGGGGACAGGCCTCCTTTTGTAGGAGGAGGTGAGACTACACAGGATAGGCCAGGAACTTCAACACAGGGACCTCCAGAAAGAGACCTGGGAACAGAAGAGGACTCATCTGAGGAAGAGTGAAAAATTTTAATGCTTTTATTTCTTGAAGTTTAAATTGCTACTTAGTTTTATTTCAAATTGACAATTTATAGCTTTACTTTATTTTTAGTGCAGCATACTTTAGAACTGTTTGTGATTACTCTTGTCTGCTTGTGATTATTCTTGTTTGCTTATTCCTGTTTTGGTTAAAACTTTGAACATTTTTGAAAAACCCAACCAAAGATTTTACTTTTTGAACAAGAAGAGTTTCTAAGCAGCAGAAGATTTTTAGACAATAACATTGATTGTTAAAGGGTAAAATGACTGAATTAAGAACCAAGGAATTAGAATGAATGTACTTTTTATTGTTTACATGTGTGAACCCTTTTCTGTTAGAATAAGGAAAGTAAGCCTTATATCCTGGTGAGAAGTGAGAAATCTAAACACTGAGAGTCTCATGAGAATTCATCAAATAAGCATTGCCAGATTTTCTGATTAACACTTCTTTTTAAAAAATTAAGCAAGGAAATGATAAAGGCAAATTTTGAACAAAATAAAACAAACTCAGAGCCAAAAAGCTACCTTTAAGAATATGACCCAATTTTTGTAGCCATTTTTAAGCCAAAAATTTTTCAAACACCCTAAACCAAGCATGAGAAATAAAATCTTACCTTACCAGCATGCTTAAAGATTTTAAAAGAGCATAGAACATTTCTCCAAAAAAGGGTGATAAGAGAAACTGTGGCTGAAAAAGAAATAAAGTTCTCCAACATGTAACAAAAATAGAGAACTAGAAAAAGAAAAGCGAAAAATTCAATAGCATAAAAAGAAGCCTCATAAAAAATTTTAGAACATATGCTCTTCTTATTTATGCATGCACTTTGAACTCAAAGAAAAACCAAGAATTCTTGATAGCCCAGCCTTATTACAACCTTGAAAAGACCTTTTTGATCCTTACTTATTTTATGAATGGATTGTGATTAGAAATGGCCGGCAATGTTAATTAGGCAGTTCTCATGATGAATGTGCAAACACAACCACCTGTGAGAAATAATGAGAGTTCCTTATTCTGATAGCAATTGGTTACCTGCATTATGAACAAAATAATGGTATAGTACATTCAAAGAATTGGTATTAAGGAAATCATTTACTTGAAATAAATTGAGATTATTGTCTGTTAAAATTTTGTCTGTACAGAAGCTAATTTTGCTGAAATGCTTGATTCCCTTTCCAAACTTCTTTTTACTTGAGGACAAGCAAAAATCTAGGTTGGGGAGAGTTTGATAAGTGTTGAATAATCATTGATTTCATGACTCATTTGAACCAATTTTTGTAAAGACTTTAAGCTAAATTAAGGAATTATTGAAGGAAGTGAGCATGAATTCTTTAAGCACTGTATAAAAAGAAATGTTGTGGAAAGTTGCAGGAAAGACAAAGTAAGCAAGCTTGAGCATGAAAGTTGGAAAACATAAGCACCTCTCACGCTTAAGCGTGAATACTAGACGCTTAAGCGAGGATTAAGCATGACTTAAAGGAGACAGAGGCATCAGGACCCCTCTCACGCTCAAGCATGGGGATGAGACGCTTGAGCGTGAGCTCGAGAGCGCCCAAGCGAAGACCAAGCGTGAGCGTGAGCGTGACCCTGCACATGAAGCACGCTTGAGCGTAACTAAATGGAGCTTGAGCGTGACAGGCACATGGAGGGCGCTTGAGCGTAAGCTTTACACGCCTGAGCGTGAGGGATGGATAATAAGGCCACGCTTGAGCGTAGCTGAGGAGGGATAAGTGTTCTGCACCATAAGGAAGGCCACGCTTGAGCGTGGTTACTTCAGCTTAAGCGTGAGACCATCAAAAAGCATCAGAACCCTTCACGCTTGAGCGTAAGACCATCAAGCTCAAGCGTGACTCCTGCAGTATGGGATTTTCCAATTTAATATTCACTAGTGGTGCGATGCCAACCCTTTTTCTTGTGTTTCTACAAATCTTTGCATGGGTTCTACAACAAATTTCTTGTGTCTCTACAAACCTTTGAAAGATGCTGCATGCGTTCTAGGGAGCTGAACCAGAACCCCTATAAATCAAGCTGCAAACAACATCATAGCATCATCTCATCCTCTGTATTCTCATTCACACTTTCCATTATTTTCTGTATTCACTCTGTTGATGGTGAAAATGCAAGGCATGAGTAGCTAAATCTCCCTTTTGGGATTGGCTGTAATCCATTCAACACTAAAGTAATGCTGTTGTAAGTTTTTATTTAGTAATGAGATTTGATAAGTTTCTGTATTTCCTTTTGCGTTTAATGCCTGAAAGTACTTGATCACTATTTTCTTGTTCTAAGTTTTCTCAAGTATGCTGGGAAGTGACTTTTGAAAGCAGAATCTGAAAGAAATACTTGTTGTGAGTAGGTAGCCAGGGATGGCGTCTAACGCAATAAACGTCAAAACAATCGATCGATAATGCTGGGATGATTTCAAAGTGACTGAGGGATCAACGGTTTGAAATCATTCTTATGAATTTTGTAGTCGAGGGATCGATACAAATGACTTTTGATTGTGACGTAGAACTTATCTTTTCGATTTACTTATATGAAAACTTATGCAGCTTACAGAGGTGAAGATGTGATGAAGCCAATCCCTGTTTTACAAAACTGATTTTTCCAAAACCAATTACTGTTATCCTGTGCAACTTTTACTCTCTGTTATTTACTGTCTTCTTGATCAACATCATTTATAACAAAACAAAAACCAAACCATTCTGCCAAATCAATTCAAGACTAAGATTTCATTCTTACACCTCCTCAGTGGAACGATATCTATACTGTACTACAACCTCTGTGTTTAAACTTGGCACATCCATTCCATTGAGTTCATATTATACAAACTTGATTCTCTTTCAGTGAACTCTTAATTTCAATATTACAACAACACACCATCACTTATTCCCATCAACTGACTACTACTCCTGTGTTGGCATTGCCGAATCTGCAGGAAAGTTTTGTAGTCTATTGTGATGCATCTGGGCTCGGCCTAGGATGTGTATTGATGCAGAATAGCAGAGTGATTGCTTATGCTTCACGTCAATTATGACTGCATGAACAAAACTATCCTACGCACGATTTGGAGCTGGCAGCTGTGGTCTTTGCATTGAAAATTTGGAGGCATTATCTTTATGGCTCTAAATTCGAAGTGTATAGTGACCATAAAAGTTTGAAATATTTATTTGATCAGAAAGAACTGAATATGAGACAAAGGAGATGGATTGAATTTCTGAAAGACTATGATTTCGACTTGAAATACCACCCGGGAAAGGAAAATGTTGTAGCCGATGCCTTAATTCGGAAATCCATTCATATGGCAGTAATGATGGTTAAAGAGATGAAGTTACTTGAGCAATTCTGAGATATGAACTTGCATGTGGATGTCTCTTCGTCTCGGAAAGTAACTCTCGGTATTTTGAAAATAACCAATGAGTTCTTGAACCTTGTTTGTGTACAACAGATGTCTGATTCCTACTTAGCTGAGATGAAAGAAACTCAGGCTAAAGGCAAGGACCTATTCTTAACCGAGGGTTTTGATGGCATTTTTTGAGTGAAAGGTCGAATTTATGTACCTAATTCGAGTGATTTACGACAATCGGTACTCAATGAAGCACATATGAGTATGTTGAGTATCCATCCGGGTACTACCAAGATGTATTATAATTTGAAATTGTATTTCTGGTGGCCCGAAATGAAGAGAGATATAGTTGACTTCGTGGCTCATTGTATAATCTATCAGAAAGTAAAGGTTGAACATCAACAACCGTTCGGTGGTTTACAACCTTTAGAGATTCTCGTGTGGAAGTGGGATGCTATTGCTATGGATTTTGTAATGGGATTACCCAAGACTCGGAGTGGTCATGATGTTATCTGGGTTATTGTGGATCGGTTAACAAAGTCTGCATATTTCTTACCAATCAATATGAGTTACCCCTTGTAGAGACTAGCACAGTTGTATATCAGTGAGATAGTCCGACTGTATGGTGTTCCATCTTCTATTGTGTCGGATAGAGATCCGAGGTTTACTTCCCGATTTTGGGGGAGTTTGCATCAGGAGTTAGGTTCGAAGCTTCGATTGAGTTCGGCCTATCATCCTCAGACAGATGGGCAGTCCGAGCATACTATCCAGAGTTTAGAGGACTTGTTGAGGTCCTGTGTGCTAGAGCATGGTGGTGGCTGGGAGCAATACCTTCCACTGTTTGAATTTACTTATAATAATAGCTATCATAGCAGCATAGGTATGGCTCCATATGAGGCTTTATATGACAGGAAATACCGAACACCTCTTTGCTGGTCGGAATTAGGTGAGAGCTTAATGTTAGGACCTGAGATTGTGTAGCAGACCTCTGATCAAATTCAAATGATTAGAGATAAAATGAAAGCATCCCGGGATCGTCAGAAAAGTTATTATGATAAGCGGACGAAGCCGATTGAGTTTTAGGTCGGTGACAGAGTCTTTCTGAAAGTTTCTCCTAGTAAAGGCATTAGGAGAGCTTTAAAAAGTAAGAAATTGAGCCCGAGGTATATTGGTCCATATGAAATATTAAAGAGAGTCGGCCCTGTAGCTTATCAGATAGCGTTGCCTTTTCATTTGTCAAATCTGCATAGTGTATTTCATGTTTCTCAATTGAGAAAGTATTTGCCGAATCCTACCCATGAGATGCCTGATGATGATGTTGAAATCCGGGAAAACCTGACCACTATAGCCGAGCCCACTAGTATAGTGGACCGATCGGTAAAACGCTTGAGAAGCAAGAATGTTCAGTTGGTCAAGGTTGCATGGCAGCAGGATCAGTGTATTATGCATACTTGGGAACGTGAAGACGCTATGAGGCAACAATATCTCGAGTTATTTCGTTAAAGGTATGTCTTTATGTTTAAATTTCGAGGACGAAATTTTTGTAGGAGGGGAGAAATGTAACATCCCAAAATTTAGAATTTTAAAAAATAATTCATTAAGGATCAGTGGAGAAATTTCGAGTGAATTATGTCTAAGACAAGACCTTCCGAGTGAAAAATGGATATAATTCCTAGTGAAGGAAGGTTAACATGTTTCCGAGTGAAGCATGATTGAGAGAATCATTTCTGAGTTAAGAAAAACTGTGTCCGAATGACAATTTTGAGTGAGACAAATCCGAATGAAACGTCTCCGAGTGAAACGTTTCCGAATGGATCATTTCTGAGAGAAGTACTTCCGAATAAAGAGAAGCTTTGATTTCGAATGAGTACTTCTCCGGCTGAGATATTTTTGAATAGTGACCGAGTGGGGCATCTCCGAGTTGAGTGCAACTTTCCCGAGTGGAGTGCCTCCGAGTGCGATACTTTCGAGTGGGATGGCACCGAGTGAGACGTTTCCAAGTGGAATAGCGTCAAGTGAGATATTTCTGATTTTCGTGTGGTACGGCACCGATTGGGATATACCGAGTGAGTCTTTTCCAGGGAGAGTACTTCTGGACAGAGAAAGACTTTAACTCCGAATGAGTATGTTTCTGAGTGAATAGTTTCCGAGGGAATTAAATATCCGAGTGGTGAATTTATTTAATTCATGCTCGGGTCCATATTCAGAGTTGCTGAGAGTTTACGCTCGGGTTCGTATTTGAGATTGTCCTCGACCCCGAATGATCCTTTCGAGTGGAAAGATTTCCGAGAGAGGACTGAACTTCGATTCCGAGTGATCTTTTTAGTTGAAAGACTTCTGAGTGACGCAAGTGAAGGCTTTGACTCGGGCAAAGATATATCCGAGTGAGATATTTCTGAATGAAATATCTTTGGGTGAGACATTCCGAGTGGATCACTTCCGAGGAAAGAAAAGCTATGACTGAGTGTTTCATGTAGAAATTTTTCCGAGTGAATTTCCTCCGAGTGAAGTAATTCTGAACGGAAAGAGGCTATGATGAATCTTCTCGGAAAGAGGGATATGCCCAAGATACCGAAGCCGAGTCAGAATTGATACTTACATCAATCCTTGAGACTTCCACGTCACTCTATTCTTCTAACTTCTAGCAGATTCTCTTTTTTGATATTTTTCTAAGTATGGGACCCTCTCTGTTGTCCTATCTTCTTTTCTTTAAAGATCTTGTTTCTTCCTTATCATTTAAGATACATGTGTCAGACTTCTTCATTTTGTTCACATTTCTTTTGCACGAACGATATATAAATACTTCTACTGTTGGATTAGCTTGAAACTTTGAAAGTGTAAAACATCACCTCTAATCCTTTTCTTTTCCAATCTTTACTGGAAATTATCGATTAAAGAAGGAAATCAATCTTCACTTCTTCTCTTTCACAAAGAAGCTTTGAACTAGTTCAGAACTGAAATTCCAGTCGGAAATTGTGAACCGTGATTTGGATATAACTTAAAGAACTGCTGGAACTCTTTATTCCAGGTAGGGGGAGCGTTACATTTTAAATGTATAGTTTATGGACGGAATCGGGATAATATTGTTATCTTCAATGAGAAATCCCGAATATATGTGATATGTTATGAGATATGATGTTTTCCGTTCATATGTGAGTGGTATTGATATTGAATTTATATGAGATATGAACTGTATATGTGATGTATGAATTTATGATTATTCCTATGCATGAGATGCAGTAGGAAATATGATGTTAATATGTGATTGATGATGTTATGAATGTTATTCATGAAGTTTTCATGATGTATGAATGCATGGGATGTATTTGATAAGCATGGGATGCTTGTGTACTGAACAAATATGAAATATTATTGTGGTTTCGAGGATTCCACAAAAGACCTTGGGTGGGACTCAAGGAAAACCTCTTGAGCGGGGCTCGGGGTTTAGCCCATGACACTACCGTTGTTGCTGGGAGTGATTGTGTCACGTGAGAGGGCAAACAGTTTGGTACCAGTAAAACGGCCGGATCAGCTGAGAGCTGAGTTATGGCTAAGAGCCAGTGTTGCAACACAAATTAAAAGACTTAATAATGGATCCATTTGAATGAGCATGTGAATGCATTGATGTATGTTGTTGTGAACAACATGATTATATGATCCGTGTGAATGAATGAAATTATGTGTTATGATTTTGATTTATATATAGTTATGAATTAGATATTTAATCTGATTCAATAACTATCATTTGACATGTTTATGCTCACCTCTATTTATTGTTATTTTTACAGTGGATATAGGACGCAGCGATGATATATGAAGTCACTCAGCCTGCTCGGAGCATTATGTATATATATGTCTAGTACATGATGCACATAGTTGTTTGTAGTAGCCTTGGCTGGCTCCTGTGTATACCAGTTTATTTATGTATATGTAAACATGGATGAGCCGGTTGATATAATAATGATTGTTATTATTATGTTAATCCAAATTCTGTTTTAAATCTAAAATTTATTTGTGAAAAATTTGTTTGAATTATTAAAATTTAATTTTAAAAATAAGGATGTTTCAACGCCCATCTGTACTGCTGATGATAAGGATTTCTAGATGACTAAAGAATCTAAGATTAATCATCTCGATGTGTGTTTGATAGGATCAAGGGTATTTATCTTATATTCCTATCAACATTGATAGAAAATGGTAATCTTCATTTAAAATTTTATTCGCCTTGGAGAATGAGAGGATTTACATGGGTCAGGGTAAAGATCGGTTTTGGATATACACTTTTAATTTCACAATGGCTGAGGTTTGTCTCCTTTTTAAAAAGTTTGAGGTGAAGGTATTTATTACCTCTTTGGGGCCTTATCTCAACTGTATCCGAATGTATGGGCCTTTCTAAGAAACATTGAACCAATAGCTTATATTTACAAGTTTAAACTGATGTTAGCTCTATTTTTTTTAATATGTTTCATGTTTTGAAGAGGTTAGAACTAGGTAGGGAGTATGAGCCAAGTGATTTTAAGGGCCTGATATCCAATTTTTAAATTGCAGTCCGAGTTGATCAAGATTGAAGGAAAAAAGTTTTAAATCATTTTATTTTACCCACTGGTGGAAAAAAGGGTTTTAAGCACGGTTCTGGAGGGGTTTTAAGCACGGTTCCCGAACCGTGCTTGTTCCCACCGTGCTTGTAAATAAGGGCTTTTAAGGACGGTTCCCCAACCGTGCTCGTAGGTGGGCTTTTAAGCACGGTTGATATTAACCGTGCTCGTAGGTGGGCACTTTTAAGCACGGTTCTATCTGAACCGTCTTCGTAGGTGGGCACTTTTAAACCGACCAGACAACGGCTGGGGAGGCATTTCAAACTCTTGTGCACCATTGAACGACTTCTTCAACCTACGAAGTGGATGATTAGGTGTGAGAAACCTACGGTGTCGAAGATAAACATTTTTCCTTCCATGATGTAGTCGATCAGAACTAGTTCCCTCCTCACATACAGGACACGCTTTATGTCCTTTGACGCTATAGCCCGAGAGGTTACCATACGCTGGAAAATCATTGATCGTACAGAATAACATGGCCCTCAAATTGAATGATTGTCCTGTTAGCCCGTCAAACACATCAACCCCCTCTACCCATAACATTTTCAGGTCTTCAACTAACGGAGATAAGTATACATCAATGTCGTTCCCTGGTTGTCGTGGACCAGAAATCATCATTGATAACATAACGTACTTCCGCTTCATGCACAACCACGGCGGCAAGTTGTAAACAAACAACAAAACAGGCCAAGAACTGTGGTTTGTGCTTTGGTTCCCATATGGGTTCATGCCATCTGTGGCTAGTGCAAGCCTAACATTTCTTGGGTCACAGGCAAAATCTGGAAACATCATATCCATTTTCTTCCACTGTAATCCATCTGCCGGATGCCTAACTAATCCGTCAACAACCCTTTCATCAACGTGCCATCTCATAAGCTTCGCATCATCTGCATTGGCAAATAGACGCTTTAGTCGTGGAACTATAGGGAGATACCACAACACCTTCGCAGGAGACCCCTTTTTGCAGAAATCATCAGAATCAACCTCTTTCTTCTTATATCGTGACACCCCACATCTAGGACATCGATGCAGCATTTCGTACTCACCACGGTATAATACACAATCATTTGGGCATGCATGTATCTTCGTATACTCCAAGCCCATAGGACACAACACCTTTTTAGCCTCATAGTTACGATTTGGCAAAGTGTTACCAACTGGGAGCATTTCTTTCAACAACTTAAGCAAGTCAGTGAAGCTTTTATCTGTCCACCCATTTATCGCTTTCAAATTAAATAATCGTAAAACTGCTGACAACCTCGTGAAATTAGAGCAATTCGGATACAGCGGCTTTTCAGAATCCTCACATAGACTCGCATATACGTGAGCTCTTTTAAAACTTTCTACCCCTACATCACGGATCATATCCTCAAGTCGGTCATCCATGTCATCATCAACCTCATTAGCAAAGCTTTGGTCTTTTGTTTGAAAACTAGTACTTGGCACCTCAACATGTTCACCATGCCATATCCATCGCGTATAACTCTGAAGAAATCCATCACACAACAGATGTTCTCGCACCTCTGTCAATTCTAGTCGGCGCATGTTTAAGCATTTAACACAAGGGCAAAAATACATTCCATTCACCTCTTCAGCATTTCGTATCACGTACTCTATGAATGTTTCAACTCCACCTTCATATTCTGGACTTATACGTGATGCAGCTATCCAACTTCGATCCATACTCTCTGTTTACAATACCCGTAAATTTAACGGTGCTATGAATCTTACTTTCTTCAAAAAGGTGGTGGTCCTACCCATTCAGGATGAAAATTTTTCTATACCTCATAACCACATACAACTTAGGAGTCATTTTAAAATTTGATAAAATTTCGGCAGCATTTCGCATTGGTCTCTAAGTACACGAAATGAAAGTGGTGAAATCAAATTCAACCACAATCAAATATGCACCCAGAGAATAATACAAAACTTAACTAACCAAAACTTTATCAAATTTTAAAATAAGTCCTAACTTGTACATAGCAATGACGCATAAAAAAATTGTTCATCCCAAACTGTCTAAACAGACAATTCAAGATTCAACACAAACGATGGAATCAATTAATTTAATTACCATTTGTGTCGAATCTCAAACGGGAAACTATGGTTCACTTGTTTACAATTTAAAAAATCACAAACTCATATAAAGGGGACTAAATAAACATATCAAATTCTAAACTTATCAAATTCTAAAATTGTTACACATATAAATTATATCCACAAAATTATTAACACCTAATAAAAAGCAATTAAAGAAAGTAAACAATGTATAATAAACTAAATTATGTAATTAAAATTTTTAAATGCCTAATCAACAAAAATAACTCCTATTAATTATTTTGTTACAATTCATATAATTTATTATTTTACATTTACAACTAAATTTTTATCTACTAGAAAATATCAATTTTCATGTGTTTAATTTTTTTTACTTATGTTTATGTATTTATTTAGTTCAAAATATCATTTTTTTACTTTAATATTAATTTAAATTAACCAAATTAATAAACATATATATACACAATAAATTTAACAATCAATCCTAACACTCGTTATCTATAGCTAACAACATTTTAAATCCCCAAATCAGATTTTCCTAATATATAGCATTTCATTTTCCAAAAACTACATATATAATTCCTAACAAATAAATAATAATAAAATGAGGAGTAAAAATAGGAACCCGTACGTGCGTGTAGGTGAATGGAAACGGAGAAAGGAAGAAGAAGCACCACGGAGTGAACCCTTGGTGGAGTGAACCGAATGGAGTGAAGCACACCTACGGAGAAGGAAACAGAGCTTTTCGTAAGGAAAATGGAGGAAGGGAGGGAAGGATTCAAGTTTTCAAAATGGAGGGAGGGAGGGAGGATTCAAGTTTTCAAAATGGAGGGAGGGAGGGAAGGATTCGATTTTTGAGAGGGAACCCAATGGAGGAAGCTTTTCGTAAGGAAAATGAAGGGAGAGAGGGAGAGATTTGCGTTTTCAAAATGCAGGGAGAGGGGGGTTTGAGAGGAAACTGAATGGAGGGAGAGAAAATTTGAGCTGAAATGAAATGAGGAAGACGAAGGGTACAAGTTTTAAGTGAGTTTTGAATTTCGCGCGAAGCTACGAGCACGGTTATAGACCAACCGTCCTCATATATGGCCTTTAAGCACGGGTAAAAATCAACCGTGCTAATATCTGAGGCCTTTAAGCACGGTTACGCATAAAACCGTGTTGGAAAATGACACGCTTGGACCTATAAGCACGGTTACTAGGAACCGTGTTAATATCCCTGACCCTACGAACACGGTTGCGTTACAACCGTGTTTAAAAAGCTTCAGCATAATCACAAAAATGCCACCGTCGTTTTTTTAAGGACCCTTTTAGCACAGTTGGTGGAAAACCGTCTTCGTATCCTACCTACGAAGACGGTTACTATTCAACCGTGCTCAAAAACGTTCATTAAAATCACAAAAATGCCACCGCGTTTTCTTTAAGCATGGTTCCCTCATAACCGTGTTCAAATCCTGTCTTCGTAAGCATATTTTGCACTAGTGACCGCCCGCTCCATGAAACTTGAGCATCAATTTTGGTTGCATAAGGATGGTTTGGATATGTTTCGTTTGTATTGGATTCCAGAGCACTTTAGTTTTGAATCCTCTGCTTATAACTTAAAAGAGGAAGAATTGAGTTGTGAGTCTTTTTTTATTCTTAAAGCCTTAAAGTCGGCGGTGAAGGTGGATCTGTCAAAAAAATAGGAATTGTTTTGAGTGTAAGAGAGTTTTGGATGCTTACAAAACTACTCTTACAACTTATCTAAGTTTATCCTTTTGACCAATGTTTTGTGATTCTACCTATTTATTAAAGTTTTAAATTTATGTTATTGTTTGTTGAAGAAAAGTGTGGATGAAAGGAATTTCTTTAAGTTATTTTGGACCAGACCCTAGTTTTAGTACCCCCAGATTTGTTAATATCATATATCAAGAATTTTCGTTAGTAGGTGAAGTTTATACATCTTATGACTAATTTGTGTGCCTAAGTGTTTCAGGATACAAATCGTAGGCTATAAAACAAAGGGGAGTACCAGCACTTTAAAAGCCTAGTAGGATGATCAAAAGTCTAGTAGAAGCATATTGCTGAAGTTGGAACATTTTCACTCAAGAGATAATAGATCCATTCTCAATATTCTTAATTCTATTTAAGTGATGCATTTGAATTTATACACTTATCACATATGCGTGCTTATCATCAAAGAATACAAGAAATAAAATCAAGCTCAGCAGCAAATGTCAGCGTACCTACCTCTGCGCATAATTAGAGAAAACTGAGCATATTCAGAAATAATATCAGGATATCTCAGAAAGCTTTTTTAGCGCTGACTTCTGATCTTTTGCTTAATCAAGAAATAAAATAAGAATGGCTTTATGCATGAGATACATGAGAAACCGTTTCCTTGAAAGATTCGAAGAAGCCTACTACTTGACCCCTGAACCTGTAACAACACTAAGGTCTGGTACCCAAAAGCTTTAGGCAAATACCTTCAAAGGATTTCCAATGACTATATCTCCTTTCAAGAAGCAGCAACAATCATATCCTCCCACTTTTATATATACCAAGGAAGATTGAACTTCAAATAATAGAGAACTTACGAGCTATCATTAAACAATTTCTTTCTTGAGTCAAATTCTCTTTTGTGTTCATTCTTCTCTTGTAAGATAGAGATCTTCTTTGATTGTTTTGACTCTAGCAGACCTTGGTCTTGTGTCAAACTTAGTGTACAATTCCATTTGTACATCTGTCAAACATTAAGTTCTAAAATTTACTCTTTCTTTCATAAATAATTTGTAAAGTCTAGTGTGTTGCCAGAACTTGTTAGTGTGGGAAACACTGTTAGCCTGAAGAGGCTTTTGAAAGAATACTTGGGTTTGAGCTAGGAGTGGCTTGTTGAAAGAATACTTGAGTTTAAGACAGAAGTGACTGAGTCAAAAATACTTGTGGCACTGGTCTGGTGCTGTTATTGTAAAGGAGCTTTTACAATAGTGGAAATCCTTCGAGTTAGAAGAGACTGGACGTAGCTTCTATATATGTTGGAAGTGAACCAATATAATTTCTGTGTTATTCTTTCTTTCCTTACTCTTCTACAATTTTGATTACTTGTTTTTTATTTGGTTTAAATTTCCGTAAAAAAAGTCTATGACTTATTCAACCCCCGTCTAAGTCTGGCGAGGAAGATGGAGGTGAATGTTCTATGACTTATTCTATGACTTTTTCATAGAATCGATAGCTAATGAGGTGAATGTTCTGGCGAGGAAGATGGAGGAAGAGGAGTTTGGATTTGCCAAAAAAGTAGGAATTGTTTTGAGTGTAAGAGAATTTTTAACGCTAACAAAACTACTCTTACAACTTATCTAAGTTTCTCCTCTTGACCAATGTTCTGTGATTCTACCTATTTATTAAAGTTTTAAATTTATGTTATTATTCTTATATACTTTTTTTTCATAGAATCCATGGCTAATGAGGTGAATGTTCTGGCGAGGAAGATGGAGGAAGAAGAGCGTTGCAACCAGCCGGGCACTGATGTGCTTAATGAAGACAATGTTGAAGTTCATGTCTCTAAGGCGACAACTTGCTTTGATATTCCCTATGACCATGAGGCCAACAAGTCTTAAAGGGAAACGCCAACCAAGGAGAAAAAAAAGTCTCAAGAAGGGGAGGAAGAAAAAGAAACTTAATGATGTCACCGAGTCTCTGAAATTCCTAATGACACCGATGGGCCAACATATGAAACACATGGGGAGCCAGAAAATTTAACTTTATACTTTATCCTAGAATCATCTGATGACCTTCATGTTGCAATCTTCATAACGTGATACGGAGGGTTAAATCTAACAAGGATACCAATCCGGCTTTCCTTTTGTATCATCAACTACGTACTGAGGAACTCCATTAGTCTACTAACGTTGTTGTTTGTAACTTAGCTTAATTTGGGCATGATGATAGAGTTTCATAATGTCATCCTTAGGCAACAAGATATCATCAAAAAGAGGTCTCTTTCTATTTACAAGTTAGAGCTCAACAAGGAATTGAACGAGACTCTTAGTTCTTGCTGCTAGTATCTTGGGTTAAAGTGATAGACAAGTGTTGGAAACGATAAGGACAATGTACTAATAACTGTGATGCATAAGGAGTTGAAAGAGCTTCATCCACTCAAGGTTGGAACACGTGTCACCAGTAAAGCCTAGGACAAGTGTTAAATTTTGAGTGGCTAATAGTTAATTTGCAAATTCAAAACATCAATGATCAACAAGTCTTGAACCAAGGGCCTAAAGAAGAAGAAACAAAGTGCTTAACCATTAACCAAATCTCATTTTGGATATTAATGGTAACGTAAGTATGTATACCAAAACATTCAATATATTCAAGAAGTAATACAACATATAATATAGAAAATGCATCTTATGAGAAATGTTTTCTTAGGTGAGAGTGAAAATAGTAAATTTGGGCCGCATAACCATACATGGATAGTCATGATTAATTTTTTTTTTAAATCACACGATCACTTAAAAAGTCACATGACCTTTATAAAACTCACATAACTGATATATTCCATGATTATAACTAACAATTCAAATTTACTATTCTCACTCTAACATAAAAAACCTTTATCATTAAATATATTATAATTATATATTTATTATAAATATATTCAATAAAATATTAAACATTATGTTTGTAAATTACAGATGTTCATCTCTTGGGAATAATCCAAAGGGGTGTTTGGTTCACAGTTGAGTTAACGGAGTTGAGAAAACTAGGGTTTTGTAAACGGAGTTGAGAAAACTAGAGTTTTGTAAACAGAGTTTTGTTTGGTTTACAATTGAGTTAAAGTCATTTGAGTTGTAGTGATTGTGTTTGGTTGTAGTGAAATTAGGTTAGGGAAATGGTAATTGATGGTAAAATTACTAAAAATGGTATAAGTTTAAATATATATAATTTGTGTGTATATTTATTTATATTAATATTAAATGTATAATATTAAACCACACACACATATATATATTAAATTTAATAATACATATTTAATAAATGAATTAAAATATTAAAACTAATAAATTTATTCTATTCTTTTTTATATATTAAAATTAATAAATTAATTTTATTATTTTTTATATATTAAAACTAATAAATTTATTTTATTCTTTTTTATACATTAAAACTAATATATTAAATTCAATTTAAATAGGTATTGTCTGACTTAAAATACTATAACATATATTATAACATACTCTCATCTTAAATTACGCTAACTAACGTAACTAATATTAAAACGTATCGTAAATCACTCATTGTTATCCTTACATTTACCGCAATTCTAACACCTATTTAATATTATATATCAATTTCCATACCAATATTATAAAAAATAAAATAATTTACATATCAATATTATTACAGACCCTTACAATACACTTACAAAACTCATAATTAAAATACACTTAAAAAACCCATTATAGTACACCTAACTAAACCCATAATTAAAATAAATCAAAATTTAATATTAAAAACATTATGTAAAAAAAATATTGTGCACCCTAACCCAAAACCCCACCTATACTCCACCACCTACCTTCCATTATTCAGCCTCCACCACTACACGACCACATGACGCCACCACCAGAACCCCACCACCCTGAGGACCTCACCACTAGTCCCCACCAGCAACCCCCGACCACCACCCTCAACAGCACCCCCCCATACGGCCACCCTCACTTGAAACCCCCATCAACCCCACACTACCACGAGCCCACCCACCCCACGACATCCACCCACCACAATCACTAAACCACCACGCCCAACGACCTACACCCACCCAATACGCAACATTGTAGAGAGACAAAAATAGAGAGGGGAAAAAGAAAAAGGAGGGGGTTGTTTTACCTCAGATCGAAGTTGTAACTTCCCTTTCTTCAGATCGGAGTTTTCCCATCGCAGGTTCAGATCGAAGGAAGAGGATCTCTTGCCTTACGTGGTTCAACGTTTCATGATCGTTGGGAGGGGTATTCTTGACTTTCCACCCAACGGCGTTGAACGGGGGCGCCTCGGGGAAGCTTCTGGCCAACTGAGGGTCTGGCCAATGGAACGTGGTTGATAACGATGGAACAGAGTAGCGCCTATGCACCAAACAAGGGGCCATTGAAGTCGATAGAGAAATAGCCGTTGAACGCACCGTAACGGAGGTTTATCTTACGAACCAAATAAGCCCTAAGTGTGAGTGTCACTAGGACTTACTCCTCATGACATGACAAAATCACCTGTTGAGTTTCCATTTATCAATACTATCATAAGATTATCTTAGGGGGTCTAACTTAGTTATTGAGAATTAGTTATTTAAATATTTAATGTTTTCTTTGATTTCTACTTATAAAAGAAAAATTATTATGTTGAATGAGTTCTACACAATTTTGTACAATATGTAGATTTCAATAAATTTTACAGCATATTGAACAAAAATATACGAGAGAATTCAATGTTAAAAGAAATAGTAACACAATGAGTGGAAAGCAAAAAATAAATAGATAAAAGAGAGTTCTTTTGATACATGAGAGACATATTTTTTTTTAAAAATGTAATTACTTGCAATAGGTGAATATCATATATTAGGTAATTATTACTATTTTTAAATATTATTATCTGGTAAATTTTATTATTATTATTATTATGGACTTATAAGTTAGAACAGAGACTTTAAAATACTTTCTCTTGAATTAGGTTTATGATATTGCATGGATTGGAAATTTTAGTCTCTAAAGAAATTGTTAATTTTTCTTCATTAACTATTAGCTTTATAAAATGATCTCCTTTTTATTTGATATATCATATACTTAAGTTTAATTTAAACAAAATTATTATATAGAATAAAATTTCTATTGAAATTTAATGTATAACAATAATCAATTTTTTCTTTTTAATATAAAAGAAAAAATATTAAAATAAATGTCATTATAAAAATTTCAAAATTTAATCAATGATTTTTAAAATCATAAACTTCTCATCTTACTCAAGAAATTCCAATAAGTTGATTGAGTTGAGCATATATGGTTATATTCATATTAGTACTCCTCTTTCTAAGGTGAGATAAAAATAAATACCCTATACCTTGTTTCAACCTCCATCTCCTCCTACAATTTATCAACCATCAAATTACCTTAGCCAAGGACCAAAGTCGTGTGTACAACGCAGATCATTCAGTTCATCATTAGGCATTGTAACTAGCAGTTTCATTAGGCTCAAACAACAGTTCATCATAAAAGGCTTCTCAGCCACTTAGACATTCACTTATACAGATAACTTTTCGAAAGTTAAAAAAAATTATAAACTCTGTATTTTTTGATTTAGTAAACATCTCTACTAATTTTTAACAAATAATAAATTCATCAAAAGTTACAAGCTATCTTATCAAATATACACAAAGTAAATATCATAGCATAGCCTAAAAATTACTGCAAAACCAAAACAAGGAACTTTGAAACAAAGGAAATTTCTGCACAGGCAGAGCCATGTAAGTTTATTCAATTTTATAATTGACATACAAGAAGATGAAGTGAAGCCATTATTTATTTTCCCATTCATCATGGGCTGATCTGGTTGGTTACATCACATGGCACCAAAGTTTCATCTTGACGTAAAGACATGCATGTATAGAAAATTGACCAAAACGACAACAAAGGAATCCAAATTAACACAAAGTTCTGCTAAAGCAGACACATATAGGAACCTCTTGCCATTGCTTAAACATCACGATGGCAGCACTTGTAATTAACAGAAGTGACCTCCATGACACGCCCACAAGTGGGATTTGGGCATGTTATAGTTGCTAACACATTTGCACTATTGTTATCAACATTGAGATATGCACATGGTTCACGAGCATATATCTCCTTAAGCTTGGTCTCATAGTATTCCTTGAAGGCTATGTCAAACCCTTCTTTCTGAAGCACTTTGTCTTTCCATATCTCAAAATCAGCCAAAGTTTGATACATAGGCTCACCGTGACCCAGAAGCTTCACGTTGGAGCCTTTGGTGAGAATAACCCATCCTTGTGGATCTTGCTTGAGGCAGAGCAAACTCTTCACAATGTCTTGAATCTCACAGTCCAGAGCATCCTTGTGCTTCTTCAGTTTCTTGCTCTCTATTTCAATCCAGAAACGGGGAACAATCTTCGGGTCCTCCTTCCCCAGCTGATAGTGCTCTATTATAGCATCTGCCCTTAAGATTGTTGGATCCCTTCTTGTTTTCTCCACTGCCAATGTGAAGTCTTGAATCCACTTCTTATCACTGCCACCATAGATGAAAATGTACCTGTCACCCTTCACCTGTAATTCACATGGAAAACAAACTTAGATGTATGTAATCAATTTCATATCAATCTTCATTGATTAACACTACAAAAACTGCAGCATATTGAATTAGTTTTTCTTGATATATATTTTGTATAACACAAGATAATACGACCCAGATTGAGTTCAAAAGCAAAATCTCATCTTCAACCTTATCCAGGTTTGAAATTTCCAATCCATGCAAATGCAATCTTAAACCTAATTCAAGAGTTCACTTGGCAAAGTATTTTAAAGTCTATGTTCTAACTTCTAAGTCCATAATAATAAAAAAAATTACATGGTAATAATATTTGAAAATAGTAATACTTACCTTATATATATGTGTGTATTCACCTATTGCAAGTAATTACATTTTTTCTTTTAAAAATGTTTGTTATCATCTATTAAAAGAACTCTCTTTTATCTCTTTATTCTTTGCTTTCTACTCATTGTGTCACTATTTCTTTCAACATTGAATTCTCTCATATTTTTGTCCAATATGCTGTAAGAATATTTATTGAAATCCATTCCTCGAAATTATGTAGAATTCATTGATCAGAGTAATTTTTCTTTTATAAATAGAAATCATAGACAGGATTAAAGAATTTACAAGAACTCACATCTCTTACTCCATTAATTGAGTAAGACCTTTTGGAATCAGCTTGTGTAAATATTAGTAAATGTAAATGGAATAACTAGTATTATGGGTTACCTGTATTCCAAGATTTACTTTCTTTGTGACATCCCAGAACCACTTCCATTTTAGAGTAAGATCAATACCATCAATTTTCCTAAAGGGGAAAGCATCGATCCCCCATTGAAAAATCAAGTCCATGGCATCCTCATTCAAGATGTCACCTAGAGGGGTGAGCACTGGGACAATGGGGTTACCCCAGTAGTTAAATTTCTCTTTTATTAGTTCAGTGCCTGGTAACTCAGCAAAGTGCTCCACTGCGTACCATTTGATTTTTTCCTTCAAAACATGAAAATTGTGCACCTGTATCTCGTCCCATACATTCACAATTGGAATCCACAAAATCTTGAAATCCTCTTTCTTGTAGTCCTTTATTATTTCTTTTGGATTTTCCTGCAATCTGTCATGGATTGAGTTCAAAAGCAAAATCTCATCTTCAACCCTGTCCAGGCTTGAGATGAACAACAAGACATGTTTCTGCTTCAAGACTTCAATTTCCTGTTTCGAATCATGAAATAAAAAGAAAAAGTACATAATCATTAGTAATTTGTTTTTGAGATGCATGACAAGACTTCTAAAATTACTCCTTTCCATCCTTCTAATATAAGATCCCTTTGTACAGTTGTTCTTTTTTTTTTTATCTTTTTCAACTTATAATGTTCATCAATTATTATTTTTTAACACCTACTTTTATTGATTGAATATTTTCTCTCGTAATATTAATGTATATAGAATTTCTGTCAACATTTATATTAAGAGTAAATTTAGGAGTAAAACAAAAATAATTAAAAACGTTATTGTGTTTAAGTAAAATAACTTATTTTAAAAAAATTATAAAGTTAAGGGTCATTTGGAGATAGTTGTGAGTTTTATAAAGTTTTTTGTTTTCAACATAAATTTAAAAACAAAATCTGTTCAATAAAAATGTGTTAAAGTAAGTTTCAATTCAATTTTAACATGATTTTTCATATTTAAAAACAACAATAAATGGTTTTTTAGTTTTTGTTTTATAAATCTTTAACCATCATCTTTCATCACCTCACTATCAACATCATTATCGTGTTGTTACCACTCCTATTACCCCCACCACCACACCTTTGTTGCCACCATTATTGTCATCGGCACTTTTGTGTGGTTCAGACTTCCGCATCTACAAAATTTTCTAGTAGTTGCTCTAGCATCTACTTCGTCCACCATTGCCATCTCCAACTTGTCACTACCACCCCACCACCATAGTCGTCATTGCTGTTGCCATCACCACCATTACTATCATCGCCCCACCACTACCACCGTTGTTCTCACCTCAGTCTCCACCACCATTGTTGTTACCACCTCCATGACCAACTCCTCTATCACCTCTGCCACTATCATCATTATTATTATAAAAGATTCATTATTACTCTAATACATGTAAAGTAGTTCTAACTATAATTATAAAAGTTTCACAACAACTCCTTAAAATTTAAAACCATAGGAACTAAAACCTAAAACTAAAAATTGAAAATTTTGAATTTTTTAAAATTTTAAAATTAAAAACTAATTAAGATAATTAATCTATATAAAAATACCGCAAAGAGTAATGTTTAAGTACTAACCGTTTTGTACTTTAAAAAAAAAAAATACTAACCGTTGGGTTTTTGGTGCTGCCATCATATATTTTGACCTTGGATTCACCGTGTTGGATCAGAAGCTTCAAGAATTCTACAATATCCTTGGGTTTGGAAAATGCCTTCTTGCGCTTCAGATATTGTTCTACATGCTCTGCAACCGAATCGACTAATCTCTTATTAGTTTCATCAGTTAAATTAAATCATACTTAATTATTCGCTAATCCAAAATTAACCTATTTGCTGCTTGCTCAATCTCAGATGTTCCTTCAATCTCAAATCAGCCAAATCAAGCCTGTCCGTAAAATCTGATAATTTATATTCCCTGAAACAAAATTATTAAAGTTAGATAATCTACGAGATAGTTACATTTTACGGAAATATATTCTTTATTTTTGTTTTACAAGTTATTTATATACTGTATTTAAATTTTTCAAAAAGATCTAGCTAAATTGATTATACAATTATTTTCCGATTCTTATCAAAATCAAACAAATATACTATATTTAAATTCAAATCCTTGAACAAATTAACATGTCCTTTTGAATATATTTTTTTTTCTTGCCCACGTCCTTCGAATTAGAGTATCCCTAATATATACTCCATCTACTCTTTTACATGTATTTGTTTTTGCCTTATCCAACACATCAATATATATAATTTTTTTTTAAAAAAAATCAAGAGTATATATCCGACGGGTTGAAGTCTTCTAATACATCTATAAATATATTTTTAATATTGATTTTGTTATTAATTTTTTTCCTCAAGGAAATGGTTAAATATATAATTAATAAGAAGGTTTTATTAAAAACTTTATACTATATTGATATTTTTAACAATAAGGTTAGATTTATTAATTCTTTGGAACAATGGTTAACCATACCTTATAAAAAAATCTTCTCATTACTAATCGCTAAAAGAAAATGTTTTTTCTTTCTATGAAAAAATAATCACAATGATGATTAATTTTATGTTATTATTATATTAGTGAGGAAAATTTCAAAATTTATAACTGTAATATATAGAATTAGTAACAAACTTTTCATCTCAAAAAATAAATTTTGCTATATTCCTTTCCAGGAATTAAAAACAAAAAGTAAAACTCAAACACACTCAGTTTTAAAAAATTTATATTTTGATTGGTAAACATTAATAACTATGCAATACATAGAAAACAAAACTAAGGGTAATTAAGATGAAGGGATAACGTACGAGACACCAACGAGGTTGCCAGTAGCAGCAACAATGGAAGCAAGTGTCCAGTAGACAACAACAGGGATCTCTTGTAGGGCATCAGACAAGGAAGGCACTTCCAGTGTGTCATAGCCACCCGCAGACAATGCTGCACACTCTTGGATGTGTGGAATCACTTCTTCAGTCACCAACACCACCAATTTGCTTGCAGGGTCCTTTCTGTTTTGAACTTGATTCAGCTGTTTCAATGAGTTCCCAAGTGGATCTGATGTTGCAACTTCACTCAGGTGCACAAAATTCCCATATTCCAAAGCGAAAGCAGCCAGAGCTACCAGTGCTTTTGCATCCCATGAGTAGGTTCTCAGATGTTGAAGTATCCACATTGTTGCTTGGTGTACATACCGTTCCCCAACAGGAGTGCTTATCATCTGTTATCATTTTTTAATCCACCAATGTTATAATTTGTTAGTTTTTATTAGAAGTGTTGGTAGAAATTTAAATCTGCAATCTCCTCTCAACCCTTTTCACTATAAGGAAATTTACTTGTTTTTGACAAAAATTTTGTTTCTTGTCATCATCAATATTCTCAAGTTGTATTTTCGTCATAAATCTTACACTTTTCATTACAAATATAATAAATAGTCACAATTGTGACAATTTTTTTTTAAAAAAAGAATACTTTTTTTCATAACTAGTCAATCACTTAAACAATCTTGTATCCCTCCCAGGTCTCATATATATGGCATAATATAAATTGTTTTGAATTCAAACCCATCTTAATTCTAAGTACCCACAGTTAAGATCACAATGCAAAAGATAATCTAACAAAACACACTACACTTTTTCATAACAATGTGATGGCATTTGCATGATGAGAAGAGATCAACAATTTAAGTTATAAAAAGCAAATATGTTGTACAAAATTAATGTAAGCATTAAGGATGGCAAAAGTATTTGTAGTTAATAGGTAGTAAGTTTTTCCTTTATTCATAAATAAACAAGCAGTCACAAGTATAGGGGTATCCGTATTTATAGGTATTCGTATATATAAAACTATTAAAATACCGTTAAAATAGTTATTTAATAATGTTAAGTGATCATGTTATTTTGTTCTTTTCAACTCAAAATTCTAAATGGATAGAATATAATGCTGAATATGAATGCTATTTTGGTGCAACTTCTTGTCTTCTTCTCTTCAATTTCGAATTTCCTAACAGGGAGGCGTTGTTTTCCACTCAACCTTGTAATATGGTTTCATCATAGATTATGAATGATGTTTGGTGGTTGAAGGGAGGTGTTGTTAACTTGTTTTTCACTAATAAAACTTCCTCTTTCATCCATCATTTCCTTTCTCCTCTTATCACACCAACAAAAACCCATCTTTTTTGATTCCTAAACAACTTATTTCATTTTTTCTTATTTTCTGATTCACTTACTACTTTGAATTAATTAAGGGTTATATTCTCTCTGTTGAGGAAGGTAAGGTATCCGTACGGACACAAGTTTCTATTACAGGTGTAAATAGTATTTCGCTACGTTTAATTTCTAGTAAGAATAATATTACTCTGATATAAATGACCCCTTTTAAATGAAGCAGAATAAAGCACGAGACACATTTAATTTAATCTGTAGTATGCAATAATAAAGTAAGGAATTATGAATTGAATAATACTAAAAAAGAATAAGGAATTATGATTGTGCAATAAAATAACCTGACAAGAAATCAGCTTCATTGTACGAAATTCAGGATGGAAACCGGTTGAAGCATCTTTGCTTTCAACGACCCTTGTCTGTCAAGGTAACAAATTACAATGTTAGATATACGTATTTTTCTTATATTATTCTTTAATATCGTTTAATTCTACGGAATAGCTAGAGATCAATAAACATAGACGTACATGCAACCAATAAAGCACAAAACAATTTGCATATATAGCTCCGCTCTTATAGTAAAAGTTTTGTTGAAAAATGTAACAGCTCATCATTTCGATAATCAAGTGTTCGGCGAAGGACATTTCGGTTCAGTTAATACTCTAAACTTTACATACAGAGAGAAATAAAGTAGCAACAAACTGTTAATGGAATAAAAGAAGGTGATTTTATATATATACCTTACGAACAACACTGGACACAATGTTCCAAAGGATGTTTACATCGCACTTGTCATCATCATGAAGATGGGTGAGATAAACTCTATCCAAAATCTGTGAATCAGTAAGATCAAAGGGGTTGGGCAGTTGAACTTTCTGTTGCAGAGTGCCATTTGAATTAACTGCCGTGGACAGTGATGACATGGTGATGATTCTGCTTCAGGGGCTAGCAAGTGTTCTTTAATTTCTTTCTTGGCTCTTTAACCAAAGGATGCCTTGTGGGGTTGGTGCTCCCACGTATATATATTCATACATAGGCTACAGAGTTCGTAAGAGTTTTACACTTGGTATAATTACTTTACAAGTAAATTACTAGTTTGTATTAAAAAGAGAAAACAAATATACCAATTGGCTTCTGCTGGGGCCTTTCTAGGCGTGACTTGTGCCACTCTAATGTGAATTTCACAACATACCCCTTATGGGGTTCCGAGGCATGTGAGATTGTTAAGGATTTCATTGGCAAATTGATGGAATTTCTCACCAAGCTTTTGAAAAAGATGATCTTGTGTTTGTGTCCCTTGCTAAGTAGGAAAGAGGAAATTTAATAGCGAAAGAAAAATGTTAACCGTTCAAGGAAAGAACAAATATGTGTGCTGCTACGTGATTTTGCTGATGAACAAAGATGCTTCTTGACAGAAATCTTATAGCAACTCTAGAAAAATTATTGACATACATATATGAGCTGGCAAGTAAGAATGACATAGAGAGGAGTTATGATCATGTAAGATTTTCATTGTTTTTTTTTCTTAACTAGGGAGTTAAATGCAAGAACAAAAATTAAATTTAGAATCTGAATTTAAAAAAACTAATAAAGTTAAACTAAAGTAAATTGGGAGGCCTCCAACGTCATTTTGAAACTTATTTAGGTGCAACAGTTCTTTTCCTCCACATTTTTTCATAAACTCAAAATTTCCAAAATCCACAAATCCTTTAATGTGGTTCTTCGCGTAGAGGAGATCATTCCATTCTTTTTTGTTGTTGTGCCCGCGACGTAAAAAGAAACATTTTAATCAAAACTGAATTTGAAATAACTTAAAGGTTAATAGTTTATTCAGTTTTTTTTACTTTTTATGTTTTAAAGTTCTTTAGGTTATAGTCTTAGCTAGGTTTATCAAGTTTTATAAAATATTGATATTTGAGGCACAAGATAATTGTATGTTTTAAGTTTAGGTATTACACTATATCATATATCGAGTATGATAGAAATTTATACATATTTACTAGAAATCATAAATTATTAAATATCTAATCATAAATTACAAAATAAAAAAAATTAGAAACTTAAAAATTATATGTACATAATTATTATATAATTATATTTTAACTTTTTTAATAATAAAATTTTTAATTTCTAACTATAAGTTACAAAATAAATAAATTGTAAATTCTTAACTAAAGTTTAGGATTTATTAAAAGTTTAAAACATTGCTAATTATAAAACTAGATTATTTTATATAATAAATTTAGGTTTGTTAATCATAAATTTTTAATTTATATTTAAAAATTAAAAAATAAATAAATTATAGATTCCTAATTAGAGTTCAGGTTTAATTAAAAATTTTAAAATTCTAATTATAAATTAAAAAATAAAAAAGAATTAAAAACTTATAAATAAAATATTAATTTTGTTAATCATAAAATTTTAATTTCTATTTAAAAATTAATATAAATAAATTATAAATTCCCAATTAGAGTTTACAGGTGTGCAATTTTAAATAATATATATGTTGTCACTTAGTGGTATTTTGGCGTTGCAGATTTTGACATGCACCGTTTGTGGATGTATGATAGAGTGTGTCCTCATAAGTTTTAAAAGTGAGTTTATTAGTGTGGATGAGAAGTTTATTAATAAGGCTTTAGAGTAAGTATACTACTATTTAGATGGTGCTACAAGGTAGCTTAATTATTTAATTCAATTAAAAATTTATTCCCAAATTAATTAAATTTACTAATTTTTTGCAATTATTTAACTCAATTATAGATTCATCCATTATTAAATTCAGAATTTCCTTGAAATAATATAATACACAAAATGATAGCAGAAAATAAGAAAAATTTGAGAAATATGACAATTCTATAAGTCACGGGGGATAACGCTACACGTCGTTCTGGCGCTACACGTGAGAGCCAAGTTTTCTGTCTGACACTACACGTCAGGACTAATGCCAGAATGCAAGTCTTTTTTTATATATAATTTGGTCTCTAGACTAACTTACGCTACATTTAACTTGCCTGTTTGACCTCTGATTGCTACGAAACTTTACAGGAACTACCGATAACTTATTTAAGACCTACTGTCATAGTATGTATTCAAAAATTCCTTTGAATCGCAAAGTTATGCAGAAAAGTATATATAAGTCATTTTCACTTGATTCATATACCAAAACCCTGCCAAAACTCATCCAAATGATAATTTTACCTCATTCACAAGTTTCAAATATGCCTAGGGATTTATTGATGCTTTTCGGGGACTTCAAATCTCACTAGAACTCAAAATCACCCTTCCACTTGGCTTATCTAGCCAATTTTCTTCACACATACACACGCACACACACATTCACCAATTACACTAATTCATAAGCATTATCAATCAACAAAATAATATCACCATCAATCATATCCTACCCATGGAAATACAATTTCATTACACTCAGATAATTGCCACATACCATATGCATACTCCAATTTCATTCACATCACCCTAACTATACCATTCATAAAAATCACATGACTTTATTATCAACATTAATATCTACTTGGCTTAATACCATCCATAAACAAGATATATACACACAAACAAAGCAGTACCTGCCCATATCAAGTATCATCTACTAATCTATTAGCATAAGCACACTTAAGTACCAAAACATAGATACTAAAATAAACATACTCATAATTCAATATCATTACAAACAACATAATTTCTTTATCCGTTCCTTGGTAATCCTAGCTCACTTAGTGCTCACCTTTATGGTATCTGTGATATCTCTGTAATCAGTTACTAAAATGACAACGGAAATGGTAAGCATCGAAATAACTATTAATGCAGAAATTTAACTATAATTGAAAAAGACATAAGAATTACCTTTATTCTACTAGTAGTATACATAAATGCATGCATGTAATTTTCATTCTCTCGAATCATATTTTCAATCGTAAAGCATATATATCACATTCTCAATGATAAAGCATATATATATATATATCATCATTTCTCTCTTAATCACTCATATTAGTTATAGAAGTATCACATAATTCAATTATTGTCATTCATCAAGTACACAATGCCACCTTGCTTGATACCCGTGAACCCTGCTTGACACTCGTGAACCATACTTGATCCATCAAGCCTTTCTTAGCTTTCCACCTCAACCACTGGGTCCTAATTAACCACTGAGTAGCTCAACAAGATCCTATTTGACCACTAGAGCTAAAATAGAGGGGCGAATATACCGCACAGTCGTCCAAACCACATAAAATCATATCTATTCATTTTTAATCTTTTTCTCTAGATTAATTAATCAATTTTCTTTAACAATTTAGCACCAATAGTTATAAATATAACCCAAGTCATCATATGGCATTTAAATCCATAACTAGCCACTCAGGAATCTATCTTAATTGAATGGCGGCCACTCAGGCACACACCACACATCAATTCTCTATTCAACATATATTATTTTCTTACGTCAACATATAGCCGCTCAGACATAATTAATATTCAACCAAACCTTTAACAACCACTCAGGTACAAGTTCACACATATGTATAGATGCAATTTCAATGATAAATTCTCATATAACATCAATTTCATCATCCTACACTTGGAAACTTATTTCGACATATATACATACATCACCTACTTAATTTCAATACGGATTAATCATCAATCTCATGCTTTTCACCACAATACATACCAAAATTTTTTATAAATCATACATAATTAATTTAACCATTTAGCGTTAATTTATATCCCTTTTATCAACATTACACCCCTTTACCTCAGTTTCATGCTTCCGAGACTTGCTTTCAATGCCGGTTACACCTAATACCCTGACTAGTTTTTCTCTTGATTTTTAGTTCCACTCTGATCAACGCCTCGACGGTGCTTGGTTTACAACCTACGGGCATTGAAATAGAAAGCCATTAACACCAATTGCCATTTTTAAACCATAAAGGCTTTGATTCCATCCATTTCTTGAATAAAATTACCAAATTAAAAGAAACCTAAGAATCCCCATATCCTAAGCATTTTCAATTTAAGAGGAAAATATTATGGAACTTGAAATTGAAACCACCATAATGCTTACCATGCTTCCATGATCACAATTGTGCAACCAATTTCAAATTTCACCAACAAATCGAGCTCCTATTTGGACCATCATCTCATGGCCATGGAGGAGAAAGAACCTTTGTTTTTGTTTCTTTGCACGCATGAAAGGGAAAAAAAAGAAGAAAGGAAATTTGTGGTTTAAGTTCGAGGTCAATTTGATCATTTTGTTATTTTTTCTTTTCTATTTTCTTTTATGTATTTCAAGTAAATAAATTTTACTTTCATCCCATGGTAACTTATATTTTACCACTATAATTTAATTTAACTTTAACTTTACAAATTAAATCACCAAAATTAATTATTTGAATTTATCGCTTTATTAACAACTCTCGATTAATTTATATTAAATTAGGAGAATTCTTAATTAAATCTGAATTAATTTAATTTAATACCCAATAATACTTCATAAATTTTATGTGGCATAATTAATTTTAATTTAACATTAGGGATGTTATATAAGGTGTCCTATATGAGATGTAGGTGTTGTAGGATTTTGAACAGAAATGACATAACATTTTAATTGCACAAGTTTGGTTTCAGATCCAACTACTAGGTTTAGGCCGATCAGGGCGAGGTGAAGCTTTGGAGAATCGTCATAACCCAAGTCATGAAAAATTTTGAACTATTTAATGCCAATCTTGGGAAACAACTCGCTAATGCCGTGGAACCATATAACAAGTAAAATAAGGAAGAGACAGTCTCAAAATTAATTTATAATTATTTTTTTAATGCTTAACATATTTTTAGATGAACTGATAGAGGAGATGATCATTAGGAGGAGAAGGTGTCGATACTTGGTGGCCTTAAAAATAAGTTCAAGAAGATGATCATACTAGGTCATTCACGTCAACGCGTAAATGCCCATGTTACCATTAGAGATAAGCAAGAGCCTGTCATCCATATGATACAAATTCTTGGATGGATGGAAGAGGGACATTAAGGATGCTCGAGATGCTAATTACGTCCCAGCTGATAGCTCTTACTAAAGCTCCTATTCAGAGTAGTGAAGGGGTTGTCTCTAGCAATAGGTTGAGGTTGCTAGGGATCCGGGTGCAGGTACTTCACATTTCCTGAATGTTTTGAGGGTCCAACTTTAGAGTATACCTCCTTCATAGAAGGACGCCTTTGGGAAGATTATTCTTACCGCCACAAAAGGGTAAGTACTTTAAATTTGTGTATTTCAAATTTAATATTTAGTACGTTTTTACTTTTGAGACTAACAATTATTTGTTTTGAAGTGGTTTCTTCAAACTGGAGAATGGAGGTACTTTCAAGCTATGAAATGTCATTCAATCCCACTTGAATAGACACTGGAAGGACTAGACATCTGTTTCTAAGGATGATATTGAATTATGATGAAGAAAGTGGCTGGTAAGTTACTTTTATTTCTTATTTGCAAATGTTTACAATGTTTTTATTGTTTGTCAACTATAAAAGAACGTGACTTTCACACTTGAGCATAAGGATGCGATGAGGGCCATATTCATGAAGGTCGGGAGGGCACGCTTCAATGACATTTTTGAAGAAGACCCATAAAGGGGCCCTTAATGGTCAGACCCCTACCCGTCCCTCAAGGGCTGGGGATATAACACGGGTTAGCCTACTCGTTGAGTGGGATAAGCCCAAATATAAGGTGGTCCATAAGCGTAACAGGTGTAATTAGAGTAACAATAAGAATGGTATACCACCTAACTGAGCTCAAGACTGGAAGTGAGCCTCTTGAGTTGGGTGTAAGGATTCAGTTCTGGACGAAGATTGTTGGTGGAAGACACCACAGTCACTTCTATGGCACTACCTCCTTAGCCTTTAATAGTGACCTATGGTTACCCCTATAGATAGTTTACAAGGTGAGTTAGCAGGGAAACTATACCTGTCACTATTAAGGGAGTTTCCTATGCCTAAAGGCCGAGACATAGGTTTTTTTTCACTTAGATACCCCATGCTCAGTTTCTTGTAGTGACTAGTCAATGTTGAGGAAGAAACCGAATATTCAAACATGAGATGTTACTTTGACTCATTACATTTTTGATAAATGGACATAAAACATTATTTTGATTCATAACACTATTAGAAAATACCATTTTAACTACACTAATTTAGCCATAAGGAGAATTTTGTCTCTAATAATGACCTCGTTAGTGACAATCACAAAATAATGAATAGTGGTTACCCCCATAGGTAGTTTGTGACACGGGTTAGCAACGAAACATAAACCCGTCAGTAATATCTCTCAAATTTTATTGCCAAGGTTGGGTTTATTAAAGATAGATAATGTACGCCACTATAACCTTTGTTGGATGTATTATCTAGTGATAAAGTCCAACCAATCGCTACCATTTCCCCTTTTCCCGTCATAGCATCCGTTGCTAAACTGAAATGAAAACTATAACAACATAGAAATATTCTACCGCTACATTCTTTACCATAAACCATCGTTGGAGTCATCATTAAGTTTGGCAGGCTAAGAAAGAAAAGAAAAAGGAAATGTAATTAGTAGCGATGGAGTGAGGACCCATTTCTACATTCTATAATGTAGACCATCACATGCAAACAATGAATCTAAAAAGGTTCTCTCGTTGTAAATCTAGTGGCTATGTCTGGCAGGTAGAGGAAAAAAGTTAAAGGTAAACATAATTAGTATCATGTGGAACCTTCAATGAATGTCATTGCTAACGCAGACTGTGAATCTTAAAAGGTCCTAGTCACCAATCTTGTCGTTGTGTTTGGAGGGCGAAGGAAAAAAGTTAAAGGGAAATGCAACTGGGAGCGACCGAATAATGACTCATCACCATATTCTTCAACATAGGTCATCGTTGATGTTGTCACAAATGCATAATGGGCATTTGAAAAGGTGTCCATCACCAATCGTGTTGTTATGTTTGGCATACAAAAGAAAAAATTACTGGGAAAACGCGATTGGTTGTGATGAGTTTTAGGCTCATCGTTGACGATTTTACCAAACAATGTTGCTATGTTTGTCACTGCAATAAGCTTAAAAGGTGGAAAGTTGTCATCGCTAAACCCCTTGCTACCAGTAGTGCCTAGCCCTCATTAACATTGCCACTAACAATTATTTGTTGAATTTTAAGGTAGTCCATGACTAATGTCGTTGCTACGATACTAAAGATTAGTGACGACATTTGCATCCTTTCTCTATGGTTCTACATGTGGCCATACAAACAACTAGTTTTGTCCATGCTTTTGTAAATTTGTTATTGGCGTAGCGATAGATAATGGTCTGTCACTAAACTAAAATGACTAACTTGAGCCTAATTATCTCCCTCTGTATTTTCCCTTCCTTTATCCCAACCTTCTTCCTCTCTCTATCTCTACCGTTTTTGATGATGACCACTAACCACGATGATACTCATATTGATCTTAACATCGACAATTCACTATTCTAGGTCTTTCTTTCTTACTGTTTCTCAATTTGTGCTCTCTACCTCACTGTCTCTACTCTCCTTACTCCATTGGTAAGTCATCTTTTTTTATGAATTTCAGTGTGGTAGACGGATTGGTAGAGTATTCTGTTAGGCCTAAAAGAATAAAAAATAAACCCTCATGGATGAATGACTTTATTGTTTAATTTCAGAATTGGTCCATATGTTAGTTTGGCCCAATTAGTTTTTCCTTCTCAATATTTTCATTCTATTTAAATCTATTGCAATCTTGTAAAGATATATAAAAAATCATCAAAGAGAATTTTTCTCCTAATTTCTGTCTTCTCTCTCCTAAAACTGAATACCGTTGATAAGGATATTCCTCCATCCCTATCATTGGTGCTTTCATTTCTTCACCATGTCTCCCAAAACTACCATTGAAGACGCCATTCTGTCCCTCACTGAAAAGTTGCAATCTCTGCAAACCTCCCATGGTTCACAGTATGAGAGGTTTATGTCCACCATAGATTCTCGCTTTGAAGCTGTTTCTGGGGTGCTAGCCACTGTCCTAAACCGTTTAGCCCTTATTCCCACCTCCAATCCTCCCCATTCAACCCCCTCTACCCTTCACGTCAATACTGAGGGAATGGTAATCCCAACTTTTCCCTTTTCTACTGATGGTCCTTATACTACTTCTACCTGTACCACAACCTAACCCCTATTTACCCAACCTCCATTCATCCATCATCATTCCCCCTTATACGATCAGGGTACCCAAATCCCACACCCAACCACCACGTACGCCCTCCCAAACTCCAGCTACTCCCTTTCGATGGTGTTGATCCATTGGATTGGTTATTCCAGGCAGACTAGTTTTTCTCCATCCATCAAGTCCCTTCTCATCAACGAATGGAGCTCATTAGGTTTTATATGAAAGGGGATGCCCTAAGTTGGTTTAAGTGAATGCATAACAACCACCAACTATATACCTGGGAAAATTTTGTTAGGGCTCTAAAAACCCGATTTGGCCCCTCCTCTTATGAGAATCACCAAGCTGCCCTATTTAAATTTAAACAATCTACCACAGTTTCTTCCTATCAGCAAACCTTCAAGAAACTTTGCAATCAGATTGTAGGCCTCACCCCTGAAATCATCCTAAATTGCTTCATTTCTGGATTAAAGCCTGAGATCCAAAGAGAACTTAGTATCCTTAAACCATACTCCATATCCCAATGACATTAGCCTGGCCAAGCTTATCGAGAGCAAATTTCTAGACACCCCTTCCACCTCAACCTTTCCCAGACCATCGAAGGCCCCTTTTTACACCTCATCCCCTGTTCTAACCAAAACCACATAGCCAACCAACTCTCCAAGCCTGTTACCTACCCCAAAATCCCAGTTACCAATTAAATACCTCACCCAAGCTCAGATGCAAGAACGGCGTGTCCAAGGCCTTTGCTACAACTGTGACTCTAAATATACATATGGCCATCGCTGCCAACCCAAGCAATTTCTGTTACTACTTGATGATGATTGCCAGGATAACCCTGAGATCATTGGCTCTTCCCATACTAGTGAACCTGATTCCCCTGACTTGTCCAGTGTTCACTTCCAACTCTCTCATTTGGCCCTCACTGGGTCAGGACCCCCTAAAACTCTCCGATTCCAAAGAACCATAAAGGTTCATATCATTACAATCTTAGTTGATACTGGGAGTTCTCACAATGTACTCCAACCTTGTTTGGCCCATTTTCTTTCTCACCCTGTCACTCCCATCCCTTAGTTCCCAGTTATGGTGGGCAATGGAGCCCACATTCACTGCAATGGCCTTTGCCCCAACACACCCCTCAATATTCAGGGCCATACCTTTGAAATCCCTTTTTACCTCCTACCTATCAAGGGGGCCAATTGTGTCCTAGGTGTTGAATGGCTCAGTTCCCTGGGACCCATTACCTCTGATTTCTCCATTCCCTGTATGTTGTTCTCTGTAGACACCACCTCTATCACTCTTACAGGTGATTCAGCCCAACCCCAAACTGCTACCTTCCATCAGTTATCACGACTTAGCCATACACACTCCATAGCCCACATATTCACCTTATACACTACATAATCTAACCCCCCCATTATTGACCAACCCCTTCAATTTCCTTCCCACCTTCCGCCACATATATTGGACCTATTACACCAGTTCTCTATTGTTTTCTCTAAGCCTCAAAGCCTACCTCCTTTTTGTGACCATGTTCATCATATTCCCTTACTCCCAAACACACCCCCCATTACCGTAAAACCTTATAGATACCCTCATACCCAAAAAGATGCCATGACCTCCCTCATTTCTGACCTTCTAAAGGATGGGTTTATTAAGCCTAGCACTAGCCTATTTTCTTCTCCAGTCCTACTAGTGCGGAAAAAAGATGGCTCATGGCGACTATATGTGGACTATCGGGCCTTGAATGCTATGACAATCAAGGACAAATTCCCTATACCTACCATTGATGAGCTCAGAGACACCTCTGTTTTCTCTAAACTTGACCTCAGATTAGGTTTTAATCAAATACGAGTAGCCCCAGAGGATACCCATAAAACGGCGTTTCGAACATTTGATGGGCACTATGAATTTTTGGTTATGCCCTTCTGGTTAACCAATGCACCCTCCTCCTTCCAGGCAGCCATGACCCACTTATTAAGACCTTATTTACGCCAGTTTGTTCTTTTATTTTTTTATGATATCTTGATTTTTAGTTCTAACCTTACTGATCACATTGTTCATTTGAGATTAATTTTACAGTTATTAGTTGAACAATCCTATTTTGCAAAATTGTCTAAGTGTGTCTTTGCTACACCTAAGGTGGAATATTTGGGTCATATCATTAGTGCTGAATATGTAGAACCAGATCCTACCAAAATCTCAGCTATCATAGACTGGCCAAAGCAACGCCACTCTCACGGCTCTCAGAGGGTTCTTGGGACTCACCGGGTTCTACAGGCGATTTGTTCACCACTACGCGACACTCGCCACTCCCCTTATCGATCTTCTCAAATCAAACAATTTTACATGGTCCCCAGAGGCTTCTTTAGCCTTTACAAAGCTGAAATCAGAAATATGCAAACTCCCTACTTTATCTCTGCCTAATTTCTCTATTGTCTTCGATGTGGAAACTGATGCTTCTGTCGTGGCCTTAGGGGCGGTTCTTTCATAACAAGGACTTCCTTTAGCTTTCTATAGCAAGAAGCTTTCTCCTCGGCAACAACAACTTTCAGCTTACTCCAGGGAAACGTTGGCCATCACCGAAGCTGTTAAAAAGTGGCGCCAATACCTTATTGGAAACAATTTCAGGATTATTACAGATCAAAGAAGCTTGAAGGAACTCCTGGTGCAAAAAATAAATACTCCAGAACAACACAAGTGGGCTTTAAAATTGCAAGGTTTTACTTACACTATTGTTTATCACCCATGTCATGAAAATTGAGCAGCTGATGCCTTATCTCGAAGTTTTTCTGGCCCATAATCCACCACACCCCCTCAGGATCTTCTTCTTTACCAGTCCCTCTCCACACCTATTCCTCAAATACTCACCGAACTCCACCAATTTTTTCTATCACCTGCAGGCATCATTTTGTCAAGCTAGTTACTCCGTTCTTCCAACAAGTATCAGTGTAGACATGGACTTTTATACCATGGAGACCAAATATTTATATCTGACCATGCTAATTGGAGAACTTAGTTGCTTTCTGAATTCCATTCCTCTCCTCTTTCTGGTCACTTTAGGGTTAAACCAACCATGGCCTGGATCGTTGCCTTCTTCTATTGGCCATCTCTGCGTTCAGATGTAAAAAAACTAGTTAAAACTTGTTTTCCTTGCCAACAAAACAAGTATGTTCCTTCAAAAAAATATGGGTTGCTACAACCACTGCCTATTCCTACTCAGGTTTGGGAGGATATAAGTATGGACTTTATAACCCACTTACCTTCCTCTCACGGGCACACGGTCATCTGGGTTGTGGTTGACCGTCTCTCTAATTTGCACACTTTATTGCTTTGCCCCCTTTATTCACCGTCCCTACACTGGCCGAACGTTTCATGACGGAGATCCACCAGTTACACGGCATGCCACGATCCATTGTTTCTGACCGAGACCGAATTTTTATCAGTGCCTTCTGGACCTCCCTGTTCAAATTACAAGGAACCAAACTTAGTTTCAGCTTAGCCTACCACCCGGAGATAGACGGGCAAACAGAAGTACTCAACAGAGGTTTAGAATCTTACCTCAGATATTTTTCCAGCGACAACCCGAGGTCATGGTTTCGATTCTTGCACTTAACAAGAGTATTGGTACAATTCCACTATACATTCTTCCTTGGGCATAACCCCTTTCCAGGCACTTTATGGAAGGCCACCCCCTGCTATCCCTGACTTTATTCCAGGAAGTACTCACCCCACGAATCTTGACTCTTCCCTACAGAGAAGGCAACAGGTTTTGGCAACAATAAAGAAAAACATCACTCAGGCTAGACAATGAATGTGTACTCAAGCAAATAAGCACCGTCAAGAACTTACCTTTAATGAAAGAGACTGGGTTTTTCTTCGCCTCTTCCCTTATCGCCAGAAAACGGTGGCCCACCGCCCCTCCCAAAAGCTGGCCAAATAATTTTACGGTCCATTTTAGGTCTGCCGTCGAATCGGCGCGGTGGCATATGATCTAGCTCTTCCGGAGTCCACCCGCATCCATAGTGTCTTCCATGTCTCCATGCTCCGTGTAACATCCTAGGTTGATTTACTTTTTATTTGCACCCGTTAATTATTTCCACAATAAATTTTTCACGTTTAATAAAAATTTAGATCTTAATATAAAATAATATTTACTTCCCTTAATAAACAATCCACTCGGCCTTGATATAAAATAATATTTACTTCTTTTAGTTACATTCTAAATAATAAAATTATACTCAGTATAAACAAAACCGATCGAAAATAAATCCTTTAATAAAAGTATGTTAAAAGTAACAACCGATCGGAAATGATTCAACTCGGTCTTGATATAAAATAGTATTCGCTTAAATATATTCAAAATAATGATAAGAGCACACACAAAATAATATCCGATTGAAAACACATCCCTTAATAAAGTGGAGTTGAAAGCAGCAACAGGAGAAGAAGAAGAAGAAGAAGAAGAAGAAGAAGAAGAAGAAGAAGAAGAAGAAGAAGAAGAAGAAGAAGAAGAAGAAGAAGAAGAAGAAGAAGAAGAAGAAGAAGAAGAAGAAGAAGAAGAAGAAGAAGAAGAAGAAGAAGAAGAAGAAGAAGAAGAAGAAGCAGAAGAAGAAAAAGAAGAAGAAGAAGAAGCAGAAGAAGAAAAAGAAGAAAACAGGGGGTCATTCGCTTAAGCGAGCACCAACTCACTTGAGCGAATGCCACACGTTAAACCTGAGCGAGCAAGACGCACACGGGAGACTCAAGTCGGGGTTTCACTCGGCAAAAGGGTTTCACTCGATCTTCTGTCACTCGGAAAACACCCTAACCTTACCTCACTCGGAAGGCGCTCTCTAGGCCCTAACTTACTCGAAATAGTCATACCTTTTTCTTCACTCGGAATAGTTATGCTCTTTCTTCACTCAGAAATATTATACTCCATTTTCACTCGGAAATATTCTACTCTAGTTTCACTCGGGAGTATTCCACTCTATTTTCACTCGGAAGTATTCCCCTCTATTTTCACTCGGAAGTATTCTACTCTTCATCACCCGGAACATTCTCCCAGCCAATCTCACTCGGGACATTCTAACCTTCCACCCAGAAGGGGGTCTCTCAGTTATTCTTTACTCGGAAAAGGAACGAGGAATTCCCACAGAGATAAAACGGACATCAAACCGACTGGCCCTTGCTCGGACAGGAATAAATCCTCTCGGGCAAGATTCGCTTGGTAATCGGCTTTGCTACAACAAACACATGAAAATTAATACCAATCATCTAACAACATAAATTCACATTTATTCAATTAACACATCAACTCACACTTAGTTCCACACTCGAAAAAGTCACTATATATATATGTGTGTGTGTGTATTACACAATTTATTCAGATTCACTCGGGCCTTGGCATCGATCTCCCGCTTGGCGCGACTCCAGGGCTCCGACCTCCTCCCTGTCACTAGTTACTAAATTGAAAGAAACAGCAAGGGTGAGTGTTTAGCATTATAGTTAATCTAGAACGGAATAAAATATGAGTATAAGTCTATCTGATTCTTTATCTTCAGATTGTACATTACACTCGGCCATTTAACTCACACTCGGCATTACACTCACACTCGACACTTTACTCACCTTCGGCAATATATCCATTAACACTCGGCTTTATAGTAATTCATACTCAGCAGTATAACAGTTCTCCTTCGACAATCTTAACAAGTAACATTCAGCAAGTAATTTCCACTCAGCAAATATAATAATTTTCCACTCGGAAAATATATCAATCCCTCGGCAAAGATATGAAATTACACTCAACAATTACCTCAAATCGTTCAACAATGATTTAAACTTTCATTCAGCAATTATAACCAATTTAACACTCGGTAATCATGACAATTCATGCTCAGCAATTATAATACTTCATACTCGGTAATTATATTCAACCTCATTCAGCAAATACAACAAATTACACTCATCAAATACAACAGATTGGCCCTCGACAAATACAACATCATACTCATCAATTTTCACTTGGCAATTTACTCATTAATACTTGGCATTATGGTAATTCACACTCAGTATTATGACAGTTCTCATTCGACAATTTTAACAAGTAACATTCGACAAGTATAACAATTTACCACTCGGTGAATATAACAATCACTCGGAAATATGTGAAATTACACTCAGCAATTACATCAAATCACTCAGCAGTTATAGCAACTTGAACTTGGCAAATATAACAACTCGTTCAGCAAATATAACAGACTGCACTCGGCAAACACATCAAGTTGCACTCGGCAAATATCATTAATCACACAACTAATAATTCAACAATTGTCACAACTGACTCTCACATAAAATTTGACACCTAGTATCCGGATACTAAAAGGATCGACCTTCAGCTGAGAGTCCGACTTGACATCCCGTGAACCCGACTTGGTTCACCGAGCCCGACTTGGCTCCCCCTCAACCACTGGGTCAAAGACCTCTGGGTAACTTAACTGGGTCCGACTTGACCACTGAAGCCAAAAACAGGGTAATTCATACCGTTGGTCGTCCTCCACCACATAATCACATATCATAATCATACAATCTGTTTACTAGAAGCCTGTCAGGAGCCGCTCCTTGCTTATGCAACACACCGGTGACCACTCCCCGCCCTCAACAGTATACGGAGTATCTCATACACAATATGTAACTCAATATAACAATCATTACATATCATCAACAATCAACAGATGAAACTACCAGAAACTGGCATGTGCTCTCATTACAGGGTGACCGACTCATCAAGCCCATTCATCAATTGCCACTGTACACGATTGTCACAGCATCAAATATTTCGATCTTCAATCGGATTATACCACACACACGATCAGAAGCCGATCAGTGTCCACACACATGTACATACATTCATATACACATTCATATACAACTCATTCGGCATCATCTCAATTATCACAACATCAAATATTTCCCAAGTCACCTACACACGATCAGAAACTGATCGGTGTTCACCTACATACATGTATACTCATATATCCACAGCTTTTATTCAGCAACATCAAATATTTCTTCACTCACACATACACACACGATCCTAACCGATCGGTGTGCACATCCATACATACATTCATACATATTCACATACTTTTCTTCCAGCATTAATTCTTACCCGATTTACAAATATCTTAATGACTCGGACAGTATGTCCTATTCTAATTAATTATAACCCGAACACCCCCTTACCTCGGTTCTAAGCTTCTATAATCTGCTCCTGGTGTCGGTTACGTCCTCTTAGCACTAGGTTCACAGTCTCAGCTTCGTCAGTCAGCCTTTCGTTGTTCGATCTACTACCTACGGGTCGGAATGCAAAAACCCATTAACTTAACACCCTCAGCTCTAAGGGTCACATTCGAGCTCACACTCACCAGAGGAGTGGAGAACAGGCCCATACACAGCCATGCATGGCCACTTAGTCACCAAAGGAATGAAAGGGAACAGGGAAACAAAATGCAACGGATCAGTGGACTCACCTTGAGGCCACAGTCACGAAACTGAGCTTAGTACTCAGTTTTGATGCAAACAAGATCCTCTCCTAGAGCATGCAACTCAGCGATAAGGAGGAAGAAGATGAACAGTAACAGAAACAAATGAAGAAGAAAAGAGAAAAGCAATGGTTCGCGCGTGTGGGTGAGAAAATGAGAGAGAGGGAGAGAGAGAGAGAAAAGAAGCCTTTTATTTAAGGCCAGGGGCAACCGGTGACCTCCCCAGCCGGTTACCCCCCATCATTTAAGCCATCACGTTCCATTTACTTCTTTTATAATTAATCCACCAATCAAATTTTTATTTATATTCACAGCCTTTAATTACTTATAAATTCCCAAAAATTCCTAAAAATGTCAAATAAATTCCTAAAACAATTTTTAATATTTTCTCCATACATAATCTCAGTAAAAATATACGGGATGTTACACTCCGCCCCTGCCACGGTGACCCATCGCAGTTCGTATCACCCTTACCATCGCTGTCTTTGCCAGAAGACGACGCTCCCCCACCTCTAGATTCTTACAATATACACCCTACCCTTGCCCGACCCTTTGGCTTCAACAAAATACCCCATAAACAAAAAGAAACCACACCACACAGAGACAAGGAACCCATCCCCCGAAAAGAAAAAGACACTTATTTCTCTGATTCTACCCCAGAACACACTACCCTTCTCGATATTATTCCTAAGGCCATCGAATCCGTTTCCCAACATCCTTCACGTGCAGAGACAGAAACCGCGTGGACCCTACTTGAGTTTGAAAACCCTTCTGTTCCAGAAGCCTCTTCAGATAAACACCTTGAGGACAAGGTGTGTTTGGATGGGCCGAGACATGTTAGGCCCAAAAGAATAAAAAATAAACCCTCCTGGATGAATGACTTTATTATTTAATTTCAAAATTGGTCCACATGTTAGTTTGGCCCAATTAGTTTTTCCTTCTCACTATTTTCATTCTATTTAAATCTATTGCAATCTTGTAAAGATATATGAAAAATCATCAAAGAGAATTTTCCTCCCAATTTCTGTCTTCTCTCTCCTAAAACTGAATACCGTTGATAAGGATATTCCTCCATCCCTATCATATTCATTAGTTGTAAACATTTTGGAAGTGTTATAATCAACTTAATTTTAGTCCATTCATGTGGAGGTGTTTGAAATTTCTATTCAATCATTTTACATTAGTATTATTGTTTGAGTTATGAATGAAAAATTAATTAATGCTATTAATTTTTTTATGAGGTTCTTATATTAAAAACCAATTAAATCTCATAAAAAATTCTTATATTGAGAGAGTAATCTTACATAACTATTATTTATCTATATTGTTAATTATATCAAAAGCCACACATAAAAGGAAAACATATTACACCAATCGGTAAATTAACTACTACTAACATCAAATCAACATTGCTATCAATCCCAAAACAAAAATCATCATTGCTATAACCCTACACACATGAATTTCTAAAAACACTCAACCTTTTCAAAGCACCAAGTTGGGTTAGAATGCCTCTCTTTAAATGATTATAACAAAGATATAAAACTACATATCATACACAAACAAGACACACAACAATAAAAATCTTGATACCAATCTGTAAATAAGATCCTTTCCATGAGCATATTTTTTTAGGAAAAAAATCCATTAAAATAAATTAGAGTCTAAGTTGTACCCATGCAAATTTACGAAGCTAATATGCAAACCTAACCTATAGCCAAGTACATCACATTCTGCAACAACAAAAAATCAACAAAGTTAACCTATAGCTGCATAAAGAAGTCACAACAAATTCTATGCAACCGCACAATGTAGAACCAAATAATGTTACCCAAGGAATTATAAAATGCAGCTTGTAAGATATGTTGTATAATTTACAACTTAAGGGTTAACTTGGTACTATTGGTTTACCTCATTTTAACCTGTAACTTTTTTTTTATTCCTCTTTTTTTCATGTGAATCGGCGGAAAGGCCCCAAAAAAAAGGGATTAGCGCACTAAGCAAACGACCCACCGTCGACTTGTAGAACCTTGAAAGTTTGTCTTCTCTGACCTACCATCGGCAATCTGCAGAAACCAAAAAATAAACGACACATTCACTTCGCCTTTATGTGGTTAATCCTACTTTTTAAGATTTTTCTGTTAAAATTATCCAACTTCCCAATCTCACATAGATCTGTTAAAAGCCGCACGCAGATCTATGTGTGGTTGGAACAACGTCGATCGATCTGTGTCGTTGCTTCCACATCTGTGTCGGTAGAAGAAGCACTAGTGTGACGCGGTTGCTGCCTGAGGTGGCGCGAGGATGAGGTGAGACAGCGAGGATTGACTAAACTAGTATAACAATTGAAAGCGTCCATTCTAGGGCAACGGATATCAATGACTATTATGCAATTTGCATGCTATATGTTTTGTGCATGGCTTTAGCTCCCCTTCCCTTCTTCCTCTATAACACACTTTTTGAAAACAATAATCAATATAAAAAATATTTTTTATATTGATTATTTTTATAACCACTTAAAAAATTAATATTTATAACTAGGATAATAAATCAATATAATATAAAGATAATTAATAAATTTTATTAGTTCAATAATTTATATCATATTAAAGAAAGATAAAGAGAGAATGAGTCAAGAGAGAATTCAAATTTTTACCATCTTCACCTAGTTGAACAAATTAACCACTTAAAGCAGTTGAACTAATCTGATTAATTTCAGTTTTTTAAGTAAACTAGGCATATATGTATCATAGAAATAAATCTTGCAATTGTTTGGGACAGCACGATGGCAACACTTGTAAATATAGGATAATATATGTATATATATATATATATATATATATATATATATATATATATATATATATATATATATATATATCATCCCAGATCCAGAAGTGGGACTTGGCAAGCTAAAATATTTGAATTTTGTCACTATCAATCAATCATTGATATCTAGTATTTTTTAACGGATATGCCAAAGCCTTCTTTCTCGTGTCCTTTGATCTCTTTCTCTATATCAGACACAGTTGATATCTCGTGTCCTTTGATCTCCTTCTCTATATCAGACACACTTGATAGATACTAGATAGGCTTGCCTTGGCCCATATATCTCGCTTAAAGCAAAGCAAGTTCTTTTCAAAAATTAAAATGTCTGTTAGTAGGTAGCTAAAGAAAAAAAATTATAAAAATAAAAAAAAATCTAAAGTTTAATATTGGTCATTCATGTCATTCAAGACAGTTTAACCATAGTATTTTTTTTCCTTTTATAAAATTCCCTTTGTTATTTTTCAAAATTTAAACACACTGGCCAAAAATCCTCTAGAATCTCAGTCCACTATCCCCTTGTTGCCTCTTTAGTTTCTTGCTTTCTAAACAAATAATGAGCAATGATGTTGGGGTCACCCTTTCTCACGTGAGTCTGTTTTTCTTTGCATTTGACTGTCTTTAATTTTCTGTACGGTTAATCTGTGTCCGCTTATTGTCAATATGAAGATGTATTTCTATTCGGATTATCTTCTAACACCGTATTTTGCTCCAGTTAATATAAAATTTAAATTCACGAGCAATAGTAGATGATTTCATTAGCATAATTTTTTTAAAAACAAAAGTTGTATGCTATTCCTATTTTGAACATAAAATAACATCATGCTCTATAGCATGTATTATGTTCTCTTTACGTTATGAAATAATATAAATAAAGATAAAAGAACAAAGAGAAAGACGTAGAGATAAGAGAAGGAAAACAAAGAATCGTTGTACCTTGTTTTATTTATTTAATTATACAAGTAGGAATATGTTCTCAATGCAAAGAAACTTAAAATATAGTCTTCTTTACATTTTTTTTCTATTTTTATTTACATTATTTCACATCATATTATTAACATGAGATTCTAACCTATAAAAGAATGATCTATCACTAATACAAAAACAGCTTTTAACATCGTTTTTTTTTTGGCTTTTCACATCGGTTTTCAAACCGATGTGGATCTGGCCGTTGTGAAATATAGGCACATCTCACATCAGTTTTAAAACCGATGTGAAATAGGGATTTAACATCGGTTTTTCCTTAAAAACCGATGTGAAAGATTGGACTTCTAACATCGGTTTTTTGAAAACCGACGTGAATTGTGGCACTTATAACATCGGTTTTGTTTAAAACCGATGTGGAAACTAGGATTTTTAATTTTTATTTATTTTTATTTATTTTTATAATGATATTTTTAATTTTTATTTATTTTTATGGAACTTATTACAAATTCATGAACCAATTTAATTTCAATAAAAAATCATGCAGTTCACCTAATTTATCAATTAATTAATCAAAACGAAAAAGATGATCGAATAAAAAAAAGGAAGAGAAACAGGGAAAGAGACCTCCGCCATTGAACTTGATGGCACTTTGGAGTTTAACGAAGGAAGAGGAATCGCAAAATGGAGTTGAAGAAGATGGAGAGAAGAGGGTTGAGAGAGGCACACAGTTGGAGAAGGTTGAGTCACAAAATGGAGAAGGTTGGAGTTGAAGAATATGTTGTTGTCGCTGAATGGAGAAAGGTTAAGAGTGTCGCTGTATATATGGTATATTGTGGCGGAAAACAAAATTTGAATTTTGATGAGTAGCCCGCGTTTTTTTGTTTCTTCTTCCACAACGGTTTTATTAAAAACCGATGTGGAGCCCTCATGAATTAATCCTTTCACAACGGTTTTATTAAAAACTGAAGTGAAACACATGCACCCTTTAATTACCTTATTATTTCCACCGCCTCCAAAATCCCAGTTCTCAATTCGGTGCCTCCCCCTTTAATTACCTTATTATTTCCATTTTTTATATTCCTGTCTTGTTATTATTAGAATAGACTAAATAGTAACCACTTCTCTTCCTCCTTGGTTTTCTTTGGAAAAAATCATGTTTGGATGCACATGCAAGAGTAGAGTGCAATATTCAATAATATTTAATAATCGACAACGGTGAAGAAGAAACGAAGACGTGATCTGCTTCTTATAATGAAGTGTTTTTTGTTTTATATTCAATTTATTCTTACGCGTCATTACCATGTGAAAAAACCGATATGGAGCCCAAACGCGCACTTTCACTTCCACAACGGTTTTCTTAAAAATCGATATGGAGCCCAAACGCGCAATTTTTTCACAACGGTTTTTTTAAAAAACCGACGTGGAGACCATCTTAATAACAATTTTAACATCGGTTTTCTTAGAAAAATCCAATGTGAAATCTCCACTGTACCTTTGGCGTAAAAAATTGTTTTCTATTTTAATAAATCGTGCACTTTACACATCGGTTTTTAAGGAAACCGATGTGCAATATCTGTTTCTAAAAGTTATGCATATTTTCAAAATTGCCACAGCGTAATTATATCACTATGGTTTTTAATAGCTGATGTGAGATTTTATATTCCACATCAGTTTTTCTTAAAACCGATGTGAAATGTTTTGCTAATATTTTCAAAAATGCCACCGCGCTAATATTTAACAACGGTTTTTAGTAAAACCGATGTGAACATTTGTATATATTTTCAAAAATGCCACCGCATTGATTTTTCACATTGGTTTTTATAAATCCGTGGTGAATTTGACGTTGTGAAAGAGTATTTTTGCACTAGTGTATCTAATATAAAGTATCAGACTTATATATATAATCTCTTATATCGATTCAGTGAAAATCCAGCATTTTATCCTCAAATTTAGAGGGGATATATCTTCAATTTCTGCACACATTATGCTATTTTCTGTGTTTATATGTTGTACTATCTGTTTTGCCGTTTTTGTATATGAGCGTTTCTACATATGTTCTATTGTTTGCCGTTTCTGCATATGTTTCACTATTTATTTTTTGTTTTCAGTGTCTGTTTTTTCTATTTTCTGTTTTTAGTGCCTGTTTTCTATTTTTAGTGTCTAATTTGGCTATTTGCTATTTTTAGTATTTGTTTTTGCTGTTTTTTTATTTTTTTAAAATGAGTTTTTCATTAAAGTAAGGGTTTTCTTTTGTGGTAGCATTTTTTAACATGTGGGGATAAAAGTCTCTTTATTTGATTTGGGTTGATCTCTTGTATTCTTGAGTAATTTATGATGATTTGATGATTGAGTAGTCAATTATTATGATAGAGTTATACTTTAATGACCTTTTAACCCATATGATGGAAATGAACTATATTACACCATTTTCCTTCTTTCTCGAGTAATTCACTCATGTTTGTTGGTGCTTGATGGACCATATTATATAGCCACTTTAGTAGCCTTAGCATGAGATTTTGACACTTGGTGTAGGTGGAGTTTTCTGGTGATTATTGCGGTGTTGGAAAGCTAACTCAAAGGGTATTAAGTGGACTTCTCGTTTGTAGAAATTAGAGTTCTAAGTTGAAAGTTACAAACATTTGAAGTTTGCCATCTAAAGTTGTTACAGGATTACCACTAGTGCAAAAAAGGTATATGAACTCAGTTAAAATAGAGTTATGAACTCAGTTAATAAGTTCATTGTTTCTGTGTTTGTAAATCTAAATGTATGAACTCGGTTCAGAATTGAGTTCGTAGGAAACCTAAAAACTTGATTCTAGATAAAATTGTATTGATAGATACACCCTATAAACTTAGTTTTGTATTATAGATACACCCTATGAGACGCTTGACATGCCACCCGACAAGGGTTAATAGTCAACTAGTGACTCTATACAGTCTACCATACTAATGACAATCGGGTCATCTACTCCATCAATTAGCAGCTCACACTTCTTTGCAATATCAACATCAGTTATGGCCATCAGGATCTGCACCCGCACATCCCCTTCATGCTAATAGTTGTAGGCGTAGGCACAGGCTCAAGGACAAGGATGAGGATAAGATATATGTTGCGCCAATATAATGGCAACGAAAACATAAATTCATGCAAGAAAATAAATGTGTTTAAAGACTAACCATACTGCAAAGCAAGAAGATGGGTATATGTTCGAAGTGGTAGGATTCACATGCAATATGAATACAATAAATTTTCAACCCCAAACAAATGCAATGAACATAAAAAGTCAAGTAATGGAAGCAAGAAGCTAAACGTGTTCGGAGGAAGAAAAGTGTTTTTGCAAAGTTCAAGTGTTTAGGAGAACAATTCACCTAAAATTTAAAATTGTAGTACGCGGGAGAACTTATAAACTCATTTCGTTCCTAAACCGAGTTTATAAGTAACCCTAAGAACTCAGTTCCCAAACTGAGTTTATACGTGTTAAAAAAATTAGACATCTACTCAGTTTTGTGGGAAACCGTGTTCTTAGGTATATTTTAAAAAATAAAAAATAAAGATATGACCTATTAGCTCGGTTCTAGGAGAACTAAGTTCATATAGTTTGATCTATAAACTTGGTTCTACGGGGAACTCAGTTCCTAGGTATATTTAAAAAATAAAAATAGGACCTATTAACTTGGTTTTAGCGGAACTGAGTTTGTATAACTTGTGTGATAATTTTTAAAATGTCACCACCTCTAATTCAAACTTATTTCCCAAACAACCACTAGTGGAAAAAAGGTTTTTTACACCGGTCCTTTTCAGCTTTTTACACCGGTTCTAGGACCGGTGTGGATGAAGCCAGTGAGAAAAATATGGACCTTTTACACCGGTTTTAGGACCGGTGCGAAAAATAGTTTTTACACCGGTCCTATTTAAAATGCCCAGTATAAAAAATAATACTTACACCGGTCCTTTTCTTTACAACCGGTGTAAATATTAACTTTCTCACCGGTTCTGTTGGTTATGCCCGGTACAAAGTTAGACTTTTAACACCGGTCCTATTTTTACGCCCGGTACCAAAAAAATACTTTTAACACCGGTCCTATTTTTAGGCCCGGTACAAAAAAATACTATTTAAAAAAAAAAATTAATTCAGTACATTTTAAAGTGACAACAGACATCTAGAGTCCAGAATCTGTAGTTAAAGTGAATTGGTGATTGTTCAACATAGTCCTTGTGAAGAACATCTAAGTAAATTAACAAAAATGTAAGCAAAGAGTTAATTCATCATATATAACAGAGTCCATGCTAATACAAGATTAAAATAAAAAAAGGAATAACTCTGAACATGCTAATACAATCATTGAGCACCATGTACAACGAAATTGGCTTCTAAACAATAAAGAGAAAAAATGATAAGAAAATCTTGTATAGAGTTTAAAAGCTGTTGGGAGACTCCTCTGCTTGGTGACCCCCAAAATCTGTATAGACTTTCCTCTCTTATTCCTGAAATTGTGTATATAAATAGCTTAATAAAATCTTTCAATTTTACTATAATCTAGCTCCAACATTGATTTTAATGCCTTAAAAAACTTGATCAACATTTGCTATAAAGAATAAACAAATGAAATAAAATATACCTTTCACGCCTTGAAAGCTCAGTAGTTTTCCCAACCTGCATTGGGAAGAATAATATTGGTATATAGCATTAGAAAATTAAGGCACGTGAAAAGAATAATATTGGTATATAGCATTAGAAATTAAGAAGGGAATATAGCAAGTTAAAATTAGTGAAAGCACTTGAGCAATTAATGAAAGGGGATATGTCAAATGAAATTAGAGAAAGCATAAAATTTTGTGACAGGGTTATCTAACATGTATTGAAAGAATTTTCAGTTGTAAGGATTCTTACACAATTTTGGTATTCTTCCCGATGCCTATTGGAACATTTCCTGCTGCTAAAAGAGAAGCTATTTCAGCCTCTGTTTGGTAACAGTCAGCACCCATCATCATGGTATCTTGTAAAATGATTGTAAATATGACTCATGACTACAAGTGTTCTCATAGGTTTGAAAAAGAATAAAGGAAGGAATCTATGACGACAACAGAACATTTTCCTCCTTATAAGATACTGTATAACATGTAAATCATGACTATGTGCATGTTTGGATTCACTTCACATTCAACATGATTTATCACGTTAATTGTAACCAACAAAATATTGCTTTGTAATGAATGTGATTTTACACGTTGGAAAAGCATAAAAAAGTGGAACCAAACACACCGTATCTCCTTTCAAAAATAGAAAGGTTACCTTTAGCTGCACTCCAGAATCAAGTCTTGACCGAACTCCAATAATGGAATGCTCAACCATGCACTCTTTTAAAAAGCAACCATCTAAAACCAAAGAATTAATTACCTACAATTGACGTGATTGCACAATGTCATTAGGCCAAGTCAGAATCACAGTAAGTGAATTTACATGGACTGAATTTTACAGTTGTACCTGGCACTTTTCCATTTTGGTTAGTGGTAGGAACCGTGGACATGTAAAAATAGGCTTGGACTGGTCATACAACTGAAACTTGGGCGCCTTCAACATGGAAAAACAATAAATTGCAGCTGTATAAACTCACTAGATTCTGTTTTCTAACCCACAAAAGAACCTACCTTATCCATAAGAGCTAAGTTTGCATCAAAGAAAGATTTTATAGTCCCAATATCTTCCCAATAACCATTGAAAAGACATGCCCGTGATGAAAGGCAAGGGCCAACCTTGATCATTTTACAATAAAAACAAAATGTGATTGCTCAATGCATTCATGAAAGACTACATTCCCAGAATGTTTGGCAAATTGTTCAGCTAAAGTAGTTTGCATGCATAACTTAACTATTTCTTATTTTGAGTTTGAGCAACTACCTGGACATTAAAATCTTTTGCAGCCATTGGAATGATCTCGGATCCAAAATCATTTGCATTAGGATGACAGCCCCTTAAAATTTGTGAGCAAAAAAAATGAAAATAACATCATATTTTATCCAAGTTAAACATAAAAGCAGTAACATGTCTATCCAAAGTTTTCTACAACCAAAGTATAACTCATGAAACAAAGAAAAACCAATCAATGGTAAAGGCATCCACCACAAGTTATTTGTTCATCTTCATTTTGTGTTGGATTGAGCCCAAGATGTTGGATCCGGGTAGTGGAATAAGACCTTGAATCCAGCAATTTGGGTTTAATCATGTATTCATGTATCAAGATGTCAAAGTGTGTAAGCATTTTAAATATGATTAAAAAATTTCACTCCAAGATGTTCATATGTTCCTATATGCAACTTGAAGTAGGAAAGTGGTATTTGCATTGGCAGTATAACAAAAATTATTCTTACTAGAGGAATGCTAATAATAAGAACCAGATGTTACAAAACTGATATTCCAAAAACACTCGTATCTACATGCTATGAGAACAAGTACTTTAATCAGAGACAGTTGATTTTAGATTGATTACTGAAGTTATAGTAGATTATTTCTCAGTCTTTTAATAGGAAATTGGAATAGTAACAACCATAGATCTTAACAATTCGCCCTTTGGTTTTTCTAGGAATTACCTTATGTGTCCTCTTTCATCAACCTTCACTAATCCAAAATCAGAGGCACGACTACAATAAAAAAATGTAAAAATTTCAGCAAAGAACGTGTTCAATGGCAATGGCCAATTATTTGGCCTTTAAAGTAAAATTTTCTCAGAATACCTGCCATCCACGGGAAGACAGGATACAGATATGTCAACGCATGAATTAATGTGCTTCTGTAGATATGGAATCAATTGTCACTTGAAATATTCACAGTGAAAGAGAATTAATAAAAATTATTCAAAATAACAGCTAATACCAACCTGCACAAGTTCCATATAATCCATTCTATAGAGCTGGTCACCACATAATATCAGAATGTTCTCTATATTTTTATGATCAGCATCCTATTTTGGTCCCACAAATTCAATCAATTTTTGTAAATGTAATAATGACATAAATTCTTGTTAAACCTTTCATTTGTAGAGATCCTATCTGCTTATTGACAAAGGGACTATTCTGCCAAATCTACAATTTTATGAAACAGTAAAAGAATTATAACATACCTCAAACAACCAAAGAAATTGTCTAACAGCATCAGCAGTACCCTGAAACCACTTCTTTCCTGATTCTCCAGGTGTTTGAGTTGCTTCCAATACCTACCATAACAAACTTTTAGTCTGTGTATACATTTTAATGTCTAGCGTGAGACATAACTTAAAGGAAAGTAAACAATAATATGTAAGAATAAAAAAAAGGTGTACCTCAACAAAACCTTCAGATTAACAAAGTCATTTTCTTTCTTGCAGCACTGAGCTTTCTACACCAGTGATAACGGGGTTGTTGAGTACAATGCATGGGTTGACACTACTCAGGTAACAAATTTTCATTTAAGAAATCTCTATCACCGACCACCGACATCCACCACTCACCCCCCACCCTAAACTCAAACACCCACACCCACCACTATCACTGACAGCCCTCCAAACACCCACCACCCACCACCCATCAACCCCGAAATCCCATCCCACAGCCTAACAACCCGATACCCCTCCCCACGCCCACCACCAACCTCTGACCAAACCCCCCTCCTCACTTGCTAACCAACCCCAACCCATACCCCTCCCACACCGACCATCCTAAACCCAACCCACACCCTCACAACCCCAGCCCGATACCTCTCCCCCCACCCACCACCAACCTCCGACAAAACCCCCTCCCCACGGCCTAACCACCACTCGTTGGATATCCCCTCCCCAAACCCACCATCCACAACCTAAAACCCATAAACCCAAACCCCTCCCCAGAAACCCACAAACCAGAATAGACACCAGCGAAACCAGAGAGAAGAAAATCAGACATGCAAGAGGAAGAGGAGACCCAGAACAGACCACAAACCTACACAACATAATACCAAACATGTAAAGGGATTACCTGCGAGATCGACCCTCCAAAGCTCCGTTGGCGTTTCCGCGGTATGACCACTGGCAAAGCTCCTTCCTTTGCGCAGAATCAAACATCTCTGGATATGAAACGGCGCTAGTTAGATGGGAGGGGAGTGGAAACCCTAAGTGGAAACCCAAAGATGATAATACTTTGGGTTGAAGAAGACGAGCGAGCGATCGAGAGGGAGATGACAGGGAAGGCTTCGAGAAGGAGGCGTTTGAGTGTAAAAGATGGCGTTTGAGAGGGAAAAGGTTTGGAGAAGGGGAAGGGCTTCAAGAGGAGAAGGGTTTAGAGAGGGGTAAGGCTCGAATCGAAAATAATGGAAGGACATTTCTCATCGGTCAAATATTAAGACCGGTACAAACTTCATAATTTGTCACCGGTCCAAACTAAAACCGGTACAAACTTTATTATTTTTCACCGGTCTAAAATGCGGACCGGTGTAAACTTTTAAAGTATTTACAAAATTGTCACCGTGTCATTTTTTACACCGGTCATATTACAACCGGTGTAAAAAGCCCGGTGAGAAAGGTCATTTTTCCATTAGTGAACCAAGTTCATAGTCTGTGTTCATAGACCTTTTTTACACTAGTGTATGAGAATAACTATCCATTAAAAGTTTTCAAGTAGGAATATTCGAGCTTAATTGCATTTTGTAACCTAATAAACTTTTAGAATTTATTTGTTAGGTTAATAATTAGGTTTAGTCTCCTTGTCTCCGTATAAATACTTGACATTTGAGAAATTTTAAAAACATTACTTTAGGTGATAATTTATAGTTATTTTGAATTTCCGTTTTCCCTTCTCTTGTCTTTCTGTTTTGTGTTTGCATTTCGGTTTGGTTCTTCATCAATTAGATTGAAAGCAAAATCGTGTTATGTCTTCAAACATGATGGAGGAGTAATCCTCTTGATTGATCCAGGATTTCGATGCCATATGGAAATAAGACAAACGTTTTTCTTTTCAATCTAATTCAATTTTAATTGTTTATCTTATCAATCTTGTCACAATCTTTTATTCAGACTTAGATAGCTTTGATATGATTTTCAATAATTCACCCTTGTCGAATTCATCACTCATGCAATCTCAAAAGTACATTCACTTTGTTCAAACTTTTTGGGATCCAATTGAGGAGAACCTTATCGAATCGACCAGAAACGCTTGTTCAACGGTCATTCAAGGAATTTAGATTCAAAGACGCTTGCTCTCCGAAACTAAATTCATGAATTAGATTGGGATTGAATTCATTTTCTAAAATTTCCTTGTGAAGTTTAAATTATGGGTTGGTCATTTTTAGGTAGTTCAATTTCATTCTCTTGAATAATTGTTTTTGTTCTTAATTTGATCTTAAAAATTCCCCTAATTTGTGTGTTGTTTTAAGTCTAATAACCAAGGTCCTTGAGAGAATGACCTAGGTTTGCTTCATAGTTTACTAAATTAAATGTTTATTTTTATTTGAACGATTATAATGTCGATGAGTGCTCTAGAACTTGACTTATCGCTTTTTGATATATCTTGTTCCATCTACATGCATTGATGTGATTAAGATCATTCTTGATTTTAGCCGCTAGTCATATAACCTACCATTTACATTTTCCATTGTTATTTTAAGCGATCGAGACAGATGTATGGGACAAAAGATTGTGTGATCCGTTTTCTGATAGGATTGAATGAGAATTTTGGAATGGTAAAGTCACAAATCTTAATGATGGAGCCATTTCCTGGAATCAACAAGGCCTATCATGTACCACTTAACATAGATGAATTTTAAATTCTAGAGCAACAAACCACATTTGTGTTCACAAAGATCTATTTGAGAATTTGAGGACCATACCTCTTTTCATCATACACTTGTTGAATGGATACACTCTCACCAGCAAACACTTAGGAAGTGTATAATTATTGCCTAATCTGGTTTTGAAAGATATTTCTAGATGTCACATTCAATCTAATATCCATCCTCAAGCTAGTCTCATGAAATAATTGTAATTTGTTGTTCCATCATAACACCTATGTCATAGAGGATCTAGCTTCCCAAGAGATGATTGGTTTGGTTGAATGATGGACTGTATTAGTTGGAGACACCATCAGGAGGTAAGCCTTCAACTAAAAAATTTGGACGTAAGAATTTTGTGAGCAATTTACATGTCATTCATGAATATGCGGTATGACACTATAGGTTAGGACATTTGTCCAACGATAGGATGAAAACTCTCATTAAGGATCATCCCTTTATTAGTTTGAATAAAAATTTAATATGTGATGCATGTTATGCCTCCAAGCAAAGGAAATTGCCTTTCCCTATGGGCATTAGCAGATAGGGATAGAAATGAGTCAGGTTAGGTCGGGCTTTGAAAGGCCTGAGCCTGGTCTGCATCAAATTTTCAAAGCCGGGGCCTACCCTATTAGCTAGTCATAGGCTTTTCTTAAGGTCTGGCATGGCCTGTTTGAAGGCCTAGCCCATTTAAAAACCTATTTAAAAGGTCTGTTTATAGTGAGACTTTTAAAAGGGCAAGAACAACCTAAAAAAATTGTGTTCCTTTCCCTCCTAATTTTTTTAATTATAAATTTGTAATATTAATTTATGTTATGTAAATGTAAATATGTAATATATATATATATATATTATGTTATGTTATAAATATTATATATATATAGAACTAATTAATAATTAATCTAATTAAACAGGCCGACCTGTTAGGCTTCAAAGGCTTTTTAGAAAGTCTATGGTCTAGCTTGTTTAGTTAAAAAGGCCTTTTTAAAAACCTAAGTCTGGACTTCTAGCCCGACAAGCCTGACCTACGTAGGCTTTAGACGGGTCAGGCCACAGGCCCCCGACGGATGGCCTGACTCATTTCCATTCCTACTAGTAGGGCATCTTCCCTTTTAGAATTAATCCATGTTGATATATGGAGCCCATTTTCCACTCGTAGCATTCACAAACATAGATATTTTCTAACTATTCTTGATGACTACAGTAGACATGTTTGGGTCATAATGATGAGACTTAAGTCTCAACCTATAATTCAGAACTTCATATCCATGGTGGCCAGATAATTTGACATATAGGTTAAGGGAGTTAGAACTGATAGTGGTTGAGAATTTCATATACCCTCTTACTTTGTTTCTTAGTGGATCTTTCACTAGTTGTGTGCAAACTCTTTAACAGAATGAGAGAGTAAATAGGAGACACCAACACTTGTCAAATGTTGCTAATGGTATGGTTTAAATGTCTGTTAGGTTACTCCTCATATTACCAATTTGTTTTGGTATGCAACCTTTAACATGGTATCAGAGTCAAAGCCTAACCTTTTTTCGATTGTCATAGGTTAACAGATGTCTCTTCGTTATGGATCAAAAATTACCCTTTACTTCATCCAACAAGTTGGAGGTGTGTTGGAAGTCATACATTGCTTACCTTATAATATGTGGTATGGTTTAAATGTCTGTTAAGGTACTCCTCACATTGTTAATTGATTTTGAGATGAAACCTTTAAGACTTCTCCCCTTTATGCCATTAACAAAAACATCATTACACTTCTCTTATTTATATATATATATATATATATATATATATATATATATATATATATAAAGATATAAGAATGATGAGATGATGCATACCAAGTGTTAATCTGATGTACCATAAGTCACTCTTATTTATACTAACTTCTTAATTATCAAGTGATTGTAATACCAAAGTACTTATAATTTGATTGGCAATATAAAGTAGAATATAACAAGCAACCTATAATCTCATCAGCAAATATGATGAGAAGTTTGAAATCACATCATTTGAATATAATGCATCAAAATTCAGTAAAATATGAGGCACATGGCTCACAAAACTAATTTCTATTGAAACAAGAAATTCAGTAACATAGAGCACAAGAAGCCATTATTAAAGTTTCAACCCATTCAAGGGCTAACCAAGTGGCTCTCTCTCTCTGTCTGTATATATATATATATATAGGACACGCATATGAAGTAAACATAGTAAAGCTGTAATGAAACTTCAAAGTTAAGAAGAAACAGAGACATTAGAAATATACTAATATAGGTTCACAGAAATCAGAAAGTGCAACTGTTTGGATCATCACGGTGGCAGCACTTATAATTAACCGATGTCACTTCCATCACACGCCCACATGTAGGATTTGGGCAAGTTATGGTTGCTAAGATATTTGAAGCATAGTTATCAGTGAAAATAGCACATGGGTTACGAGCAGATATCTCCATAAGCTTAGCATCATAGTACTCTTTCAAGGCCACATCAAAGCCTTCTTTCTCAAGCACTTTTTCTTTCCATATATCAAAATCAGCCACAGCTTGGTACATGGGTTCACCGTGACCCAGTAGCTTTATGTTTTTCCCTTTACTAAGAAGAACCCATCCTTGTGGATCTTGTTTGAGGCAAAGCAAGCTCTTCACAACTTCCTGAATTTCGCAGTCCACTTTGTCCTTGCACTTGTGTTGTTTCTTCCCGTCTATGCCTATCCAAAAATATGGTACCTTGTCCGGGTTCTCCTTCCCCAGCTGATAGTGCTCTATCATAACATCCACATTCCTGATTCTCTCATGCTTCTTGATTTTTCCAATTGCCACCGTGAAGTCCCTGATCCACTTGCTGTCATTTCCTCCATAGATGAAGACGTAACGGTCCTTCCTCGTATCCTGCTTCACATGGCAAACATATATATTTATTAATTACAATAACAAAGTAAGTGTTGGGTAAAATTAAAAATTGATTTTTTAAACATTGAGTTTGAAAAAAATAATTCAATACCAAATTAATTTTAACTAAAAAAAATGTATAAGAAGATGTGTACAATAAGAGCTTAGTTTTTTAGGTAATCCAAAACAACTAATTTGATAACAATAAATAAAATAGCCGTTCATAAAATCATTATTAAACATATTTTTTGAGATAAACAAAAGTTTTAACTGTAATCAAATCTTGAACAAGATTGTTAAATAATTGATTTAAAAGATCAATTTAAAATATGAATACTTTTTTGTGTTGAATGCAAATATTTATCGTATAACTGATAGAAATTATATTTGAGTTTAATCTAGTTAAAATTATTTACCCGTATGAACATTACTTTTGTAAGTACAAAGAGTGTGACATGTAAAATTTAATTTTTCATACATATAAAAGTTATAAATCTTACCCTCCAACTTATCCAAAATGGTCGAGATTGATTTTATTTAATAATCCATCGTATTGATCCACATATGTGTATAAATGCTTACCTCTATATTAAAATCAGTTTTCTCCATTAAACTCCAAAACCATTTCCATTTTCTGCTAAGATCATCACCATCACTTTTCCTAAAAGGAAACGCATCGATCCCCCATTGGAAAAGAACTTCCATGGCATCCTCATTGATGATCTCACCTTGAGGGTTGATCACAGGCACAATGGGCTTGCTGTCGTAGTAGTTGAATTTCTCCTTCAGTATACCAATTCCAGGTAAGGTTGAGAAATACTCCAACACGTGCCATTTGATGTCTTTCTTCAAAGTCTTAAACCGTTCCTTCTGTAGTGGGTTCCAGTTATCCACAACAGGGATCCATAACATCTTGAAATCCCCTTTCTTGAAACCTTTTATATCCTCTGTTGCGTTTTTCTCCAATCTGTTATAGATGGAATTCAACAGCAATATCTCATCTCCAATGCTGTCAAGACCCGAAATGAACAGCATCACATGTTTCTGCTTGAACACTTCAACACCCTGTTTGGTAAATTTCAAAAACACAAAGGAAAATAATAATATATACAATTCTAATAACAGTAATGTATTCAATTGGAAAACTAAAGTTGGAGATTTTTTTTACTATTTTAAACGAAATTCACTCTATTTAAATTGTAAAATAAGTTTATGTAACTGGTATATATAATCAGTTCTCCAAAGATAAAGTTAGAGGACTCCTAATTAGGTTTTTAAAAAATGATAAATAAAACCTCCAAAAACATATTTTATACTAGTTAAATTCTTTTACAGTGATTAAAAACTTCATTTGGTTAGCATATTGCTCCTTAAATATTTTTACACTGATTAAAGTCAATAAGTTATTTGAACTAAAAGGAGTTAAGAATCAATATGACATCAATTTAATTTTTGAATAATTTATTTAAAAGTTATCATCTTTAAGAATTTAAAATTTCGTTATTTTTGAAGCATGAAGTTAGGTTTACTCTTTAAAAGTATGACAGCTTCTAACTAATGTCTACATAAGAGAAGGTGCAATGATTTCATGAAAAGATGCCTAATGTGAGATAAACATAATTAAGGGAAACTTTTTATGCTTCAAAACTAACCGTTTTATTTAGGACGCTTCCTTCATATAATTGGGGTATCTCAGCTCCATTGCCATGGATCAGAATCTTCAAAAGATCTACTACATCTTTAATATTTTTAGAGGCTTTAATACGCCTTCGATAATCATCTATCTTTTCTGCAACCATTGGCGAGAGTTTCAGTTCAAACTCCATAAGTAGGATTTGGAGGAATAGACAGCAGCACTAAACAAATATATACATACCTATTTGCACTCGGCACTTGACTAGATGAATTTTCAACTTCTCACCAATTTCCGAAAGCCTTTTCTTAAAATCTGATAGTTTATGCTCTCTGAAACACCACAGTACCCAGAAAAACATATACTATGAGAAAAGCATTAACCTATTAATCTTGCGCTTGTTAATGTAATTCATATTTAAGGAAAGATCTAACTAATATTTGACTCTAATGTTTTTTTGTTTTGCATTAAGTATTTTACCAAAAGAGTGAAGCATGGGAGGGACTTACGAAGTACCAACGAGGTTGCCGATGGAAGCAACAATGGAAGCAACGGTCCAGTAGACAACAAGAGGGATCTCTTGCATGGCATCTGACAAGGAATGCACTTCCTCAGTTTCGTATCCAATAGCAGCCCATGTTCCCCATTCCATGATGTCTCGAAACACTTGCACCAAGAATTCCACCAAGTCAGTTATATCATTAGGGACCTTTCTGCTTGGAACTTGGTTCAGAACCTTCAACGACGTCCCAAATTGGTCCGATGTTGGAATCCGATGAAGTCGCCAAAATTCCCCATACTCCAAAGAGAAAGCAGCCAGTGTTACCAGGGCTTTCGCATCCCACGAGAAGCTTCTCAGCTGTTGAAGAATCAAAATTGTTGTTTGGTGCGCACACTCTGGACTCCCACGTGTACTTATCATCTGTTACCGCCATCAATCATTAGCAACCTAACATAACCATTTTTAATTGTATTTATTTGTTGTAGCCGCTTGAGAATCTTGTAATTATAAATTTACGATTTATGTCTGGTTTGTAGTTTAAAAAATAGAGTTATAAAAATAAAAAAATTAATATTTAATATTATCTAATAGATATAAATCTTCCTTCTTTTATTTTTTATTTTAAAAATAAAACAGGAAAGTAAATAGAGTGAAAATTTGATATCTCATCTTAGTTTAATTTACCGCTATTCTAAAAGATAAAAAAAAAACATATATAACCTGACAGGCAATCCTCTTCAGTTCTGGGAATTCTGGTTGGAAAGCTGCAGAACCCAGTGACTGAACCTGCAAAACAATTAAAATGTCAGTAGTACTCTATTAATTTGAAGTATAGTGTACTATAACATAAATATATATATACACACACGGTTTTTCTAACGTTTAATGAATTGAATGAAAATGGATGGGAAAGTGAAGATGAAGGGGTGATGGAATTACGTTGAGTGGAGCAGTTGGTGAAATTTGAGCTGGGCTCGAGAGAGTGTTGGAGACAAGTTTGAAAAGGGTATCCTTATTGCAGGGTTTATCATCATTGACGTGGGTCAGATAAACTTTGTGCAGGATTTGATAGTCAGCAAGCTCAAAGGGGTTTGGGAGCTGAGTTTTCTGCTGTTGTGACGAGTTGTTGGCACTTGAAGCTGCGTTGGACTTGGAGGAGGCCATACTGATTCAATAATCTCTGAATAATTTGTATAATCTTGAAATGCATAGTGTGATGTTGATGTTACCCTCATTTATAGGCTTTAACTAAAGTACACGAGAATTTGTACCTGGCATGATATCTATCTAATGGAAAAAAGAACAAAACTAAAAAAAGATAAGATGTAACTGATGAAATGGTGTCTCCGAGCGTGTAACATGTTGAAATGATGTGGTTTTCTCAATATATCCTCCATGGAACATGGCAATGTTGTCAGATTAGCTTACCGTGGGTATAACTGACATTTCCGTAGAATCTACCAAACCCTTCTTTTTCTTTGTGTCTTTTTTATGCAACAAGCTATTTTTTTTGCCTCGGGGTTAGCGAATTGGAATATCTCCAAACTTTTACTTTTCAGGAGGACAATGATTTTCTGCTTCGAAAAGTAAAAGAAAAACGCATCAGCGTGGTAGGTAGAGAAAGGATACAGGTTGCATGCACGGTCGAGTGTATCAATTTTTATAAAATTAAGTGTGGATTACAAACTGATTTTAAATTTTTCTACATAATAATAACAATACAAATTTCTACTTAAATTATTTTTTAAAATCAGTTATATAAATAGATGATTTAAAAATTATTTTTAAAATTAATTATTTATATAACAGATTTAAAAAGTATATAAAGAAGTTAATTCAATAGAATGTGTTTTAATTAACTGATATACTATCTAAATCCGTAGAGAAATCTTAATGGATTGTATTAGATTATAAATTGAATCGGAAGAGTCAACGGGTGAATGGTTGAATCTGTTGAATTATTGATTGAATCGGTTAACTCGGTCTATTTTTTAAAAATTAAAAATATAGTATAATTCAATTAATTCATATTCCAAAATTATAAAATCAAACACATAATAATAAGTATCTAACAAAAAAATAAAACGACATCATCTTGAAGGAGAAGTTTTAAAAAAATTAATTAATTTCCAAGTCAACTGATTCAACTAGGTTAACTAGGTCACCGAGTTTGAGCAAAACTAACTGCTTCAACCATCCAAAAACCTATTCAGACTGATTGCATAATTACTAGTTACTAGTTACAAACATTTTTATCGATAATTACTTATATATACCAACTTGGAATGTATTAACATTATCATATCTTCATCTAATTTATAAATTTAATATGATGTATTTATCTGACTAATAATTACAATAATACATTATTGATCAATATAATTTTTTGTAAGATTAAATTACAACAACCACCTACAAGTATTTTCTTCATTACAAGTAACCTCATTACTTCTTATAGTAACATTTTGCCTTTTTTTAATGTAAATGGTGTCCATTATGTAACCAAGCATCTAGCGAAGCTTAGTGGCTATTGTTGACCGCACTAACCTACACCTAGGTAAAGAGAAGAAAACCACACCTTACATGGTTAAGGCAAAGCTTCTACTTGTCATTTCGTGATGCCTATTGAATATTATGGGAGACTTTCACAAAGCAATGGAAGGGGTGACACCATCGACTCTGGCAAGATGATTACAATTGGGTATTTGATTAGTATTGGTGCAATGACTGACATGGGTGATATCAACAACACTAGAAAATTTACCAAAATTGGTGTGATCACTATACCACTGGATGGGACTCAAGAAGAACTGGTGTAGGTTCTAGGAAGGGTGATGATCGAGGAACAAGAACGAGTATGGATATTGGAGAAACTACACGCATGGGATTAACAATTTGAAATGGTGTGATTTTTGACACAAACGATATGATAGGAACATGTATGGTAAGGACGAAGGTAGGAAGTAGAGTGGTGAAGGCTCTTAACCATGCACCAATACTTTGTATGGTTGAAAGAGTATTATGGAAATCGAAGCATGGGTGTTTGAATTGGTAACAAGGGATAGAAAAGTGATAGTGTTATTGGAGATACGAGTGATGTTGTGGAATCTGTTAGAGCTAGGTAGCATTGTGGCAACAATGATTGTCTAGTTAGAAGTTTGGTGGGCTTTTATTTGAAATCATTGAGCTGCACGCATATTGTGATGTAGGAAGGGGGATCTAGTTTTCCTTCTTTCTCTTATGATGTGTTTCACTTTCTTTTTCAAGAATGGCAAGCAGAAGTAATGTGGAAATAATGAAAATAAAGATTAGGGTTTTGGGGAAATAAGGGAAATGGTAAAGACGGGAAATGGTTATGGAAGGTGGAAGGTAAAACTAAGATTATGTAAAAAAATAGGAAAAAGGGACGTCACCTAGAGAGGATGTCACCTAGGGGAGGAAACCCTAGGATAAGGGCTTACCAAGGTTTAAGAAACCTTAGCTAAAATGAAGGAGGAAAATTCAATTCACTTTGTAAATACTCAATGTATTATCTAATTCAAAGTATGAGTAATACAAAAGAGATATAAGGCCAAATGGGGCACACCACTTAACCTAATGAGTTCATTCTCTCCTGAACCTAAAAGCACTAAAACTAAACAAAACTAAGAAAGGTGACTAAAATACAATGCCCAAAAAGACATACAAAGCAAAGATGACCATGTAAGGCCCCAAACCTACAACTCAAAAGGCTTTATAACCCTAATCTAAAATAATAAAAAAATATATAAAAGAAACAAAAAAATTATTTCAACCAAAAGAAGTCCCTCTGGTTGTGTCCTCATCATGCTTCTCCTCTTACAAATGATTTGTCCTCAAATCCAAGACATGAGAATCTACAAAAAGAAAGAGAGTAATGAGACTACTTATGATAAAAGAGAGAAAAAAATTAAAAAATGAAGAATTTTAGGAAAGTATTCAACCAGGGTTAAAAGTAACTTTTTTATTTGAGACATGGTCAAAACAAAATGATCATCATAAAATACAATAAGATATTCTCATAAAAATGCACATGTAAAAGTATGGGGTGTGCTAAACATCCTAACAATGAGTTTATTGATGCAATGAATGAGAGATATGGAAGATAATATGGAGGTATGATTATGTGATGCTATTTGGAACAAAGGCAGATCATAAATCGTGAATGAAAATGATGCCCTAAAAGGATCATAGTATGTAAATGGAATATAAACTAGGAGCTATTTGTGGCAATGCATGCATAGAAGCAACTAGTTCATAATATAATCCTTTATGTAAATGAATAAGATTAACATGATCATAGATAAGATGTCGTTGAAAATGCAATAAAATAGACATGTGATAAGATTGACAAAAAGTTAATCCTATAAAAATCCGACTATTCAGCATGATAACATATGAAATGACTCTTGGGAATGACAATTCAAAAGAGTTGTATAAGATCCTATTATGATTATATACATTCTAGAACTAACTCTAGGACAACAATGAACTACGATTAACCACTTCTTTTTACTAGGAATGAGTGAAATGTAAAAGAATTTTCTACCATTTTATGGTCTTCCTAAGGCTTAGAAATAATGTTTGAGAGAGGCAAACTATTACTAATGACAGGAAGACTATCACTAATGATTGGGATGAACAAACTATTATTGGTGATAGGAGTAGGCAAACTATGATCAAGGTGACTCTTTCTTGAAACACTAAGGTTGTTTAAAGACAAGCCCTTATGTTCTCTATTTTTATTTTCACCTTTGACTGTTTTTTTCTTTTTCTTATACCTATCATACCCATTTCAATAAAGTTTCACTTTCTCATCCATAGATGTATTATGTTTTTGCCTTAACTTTTATATTTTTTTTATTTTGACACAAACCTATTTTTTTATTTCCATGATGTAGGAAGAGGGATCTAGTTCTCCTTCTTCTTTCTCTTATAATGTGTTTCTCTTTCTTTTTTAATGAAAATAAAGATTATGGTTTTGGGAAAAATAAGGGGAAATAGGAAAAAAGGGAAAGGGTTATGGAAGGTGGAAGATAAAACTAGGACTATGTAAAAAAAGGAAAGGGGAAGGCGCCATCTAGAGAGGATAAGTCTTAATCTCGCCACCTAGGGGGAAATCCTTGGATAAGAGCTTACCAAGGTTTAAGAAACTCTAGCTAAAACGAAGGAGAAAAATTCAACTCACTTCGTAAATACTCAAATGTATTCTCTAATTCAAGGTGTGAGTAATATAAAGGAGAGCATGCCTTATATAGGCTAAAGGGGGCACACCATTCAACCTAATAAGCTTCATTCTCTCTTAAGCCCAAAAGCACTAAAACTAAATAAAACTAAGAAAGGTAGCCAAAATACAAGGCCCAAAAAGATATACAAAGCAAAGATGACCATGTAAGGCCTAAACCTATAGCCCAAAAAGCTTTTAAAGCCTAATCTAAAATAATAAAAAATGTATAAAAAGAAACAAAAAAATTATTTAACCAAAAGAAGTCCCTCTGATTGTGTCCTTATCGTATTGGATGACGAGGTGTTTCTAACTCGGGAAAGAGAAATTACACACAACTTATTTATACTGGTTGATTCATAAACCAGAAGGATTTTTATTAATTCAACATGGTTATAGACTCACATAGTTCACCCTAAGTATTCTTTCAAAAGCCTTTTTAGACCACGTAATTTCCTAATAGGCTTACTATCCTAACACAACCTCTTTAAGACAAAATGTTTACTAATAAGTTTATTGACTTACAAAAACTTAGTAAATGAATAAAGATTAAGTCTCTAATGTCTCTAACTTTTTGCAATGGCTTTACATTTCGTGATTGTTGGAATAGAGATAGAAACTTTATCAGATTTGGTACACTACTATAACATATGCAATAAAGGTACAATAGAGGCCATACCTTCTGGTTATCTTTTTGTCTTTTTCAGAATAGCTTTTCCCTTCTCCTTTACAACTAGCAGTACTCCTAATTAATTATAAAGACTTTTGTCTTGAGCATTCTATTTGGAAGACTTTGAGAGGTGATGCAAACAGTACTCGAGACATGTCCATCATGTACTTCATTTCCATGACTCATTTATACTTGATGATAACTTATAATTGATAGAAAATGGTACAATGGAAATTGGCTTGCCATCTTGCATATTAAAGCACCACAAAACTATTAGTAAGTAATTCTTCTAGGTAAAAAAACCTCTCCCTTCTTTTTTATCTCAGAGAAGTTTTATCCCTTAAATATTGTTTCTTGGTCCTAAGTTCCTTATATCAAACTCCCTAGAAACCTATGCCTTTGATTCTTGAACTCGTTCATTGTTAGAGCCTATCACTAACATGTTATCCATATACAATGGCAAAATGACAAATCATTTTCATCAAACCTTTTGTAGAATATACAATGGTTTTGAACTCAAATAATTGTATTCGAGGCTAATAAGGAAGAAATTAAATCTCTTGTACCGAAATGTTGGTGTCTACCATAGACCATACAGAGATTTGATTAAGTTACAACTTAAATTTTATCTTTCTTAAACTTCAAAGTCTTCTTGTTAGAGTATTTATATTTCCTCTTCAACTTCCCCACAAAGAGAAATAGTCTTTACATCCAACTATTCAAGATGTAAATTAAATACAACATACATGGCCACATTAGTGAAGGAGAGTAGTAAATCTAACCATCAGAGAAAGTATTTGATTAATGTCAATGGAATTTTTGAGTATATTCTATGGTCTCTAGTCTAGGGTGATATCGCTCTATTTAATTGTTGTCATCTCATTGGAACTTGTAAGCCTATATATTTCTTTTGGATTTTTAATCTTCTAGAAGTGCTACAAGCTTACATGTCTTGTTTCCATGCTACCAAAAAGTAAACACTCATAGAATGAGTTAATAACTATTAGAGTGTCAGAAGAAAGAAAAGGAATATGCCTTAAGAAGTAAGGAAGAAGGAGTTTTTAAGATGAAGGAAGTCACCAAGCTTGATGTAGAGAGTAGCATAAATCAATATGCCAAGAAAGGAAAATACAGATAGAGTAGAAGAGTGAAACAAATATAGTACAACAAAGGTAAAATTAAAAATTAAGTCTCTTCAAAATATAGAGCAACCAAATAGGCTAAGACATTGGGTGAAAAAAACTAGAATTGAAATAATATAAAAATAAATAATTAATGGAAAGTAATTGAATGACTTTTAGTTGGTAATGTTGGAAGCATGCACTAAGAACCTATGTGTGTAGGATGTATAACCTTATTTAAATAAGGCATTATATTAAATTGTTTAAGAACCTTTCTTAGTAGGTTAATATGAGAATTATTCTTAAAATGTCCCTAATCAAGTATTAATATATGAGATATATAAATACGTTGAGACAAGTGTAAGTGTATTGATGATTTAATCTCATATATCATGGATATGAATCACTGAAATACACATTAAGAGTAATGGTGTACTGGATAAACCCGTCATAAGAATGTTGCATAAATTGTTACATGAGTGTCATAAATAGTTCTCAATGTGATAATGGTATATGTAGTCCTTCTATCTGAAGTCACTGTTATTTCGACATTAAGAGTAATTTATTGTTTTAATACAGTCAAACATCATCTGTGACAAGATGATTATTAAAGGTTGTAATTAGATAATGAACAATGTAAAGGGATGTGAGTAATGTATATAAGATTTTTCTCTCCTATGTAAAGGGATGATGTATGTCTATGAACCACTTAATGGAGTGAGACTAAGATTTATTCAAGTGAAGTCTACTATGGTATCAAGTAACACTACCATAGAAAATAACTATTATTGTGGTTATATTTCCCTTTTATTACACTTCCAACCATAGTTACAAAAGGCAATGTAATAACCTGTTACTGTAATTTTAATGACCTATTATTATAGTTTTTCCAACTTATTAATGTAGTTTTACATATATCATTGTATTTTCTCTTGGGCACTGTAACATGTGCTATAATGACTTTATTGTAGTGTAAAATGAATTGGGCTAGACAAGGATGACGATGACCATGCTTCGGGCCCAATTGGATATTAAGACAAAACGACCAAGCATATATAGCGTATCCCTTATAGGTTATTTTGATATTTATATTTGGATGGGGCTAGATGACGCTTATTCTATTATATTAAATGTAAAATATTTATATTTAATATAAACTAAATATATTTCCTATAGAGTTACATGCATAAAGTAAGCCCAATAGAGGTTAGGTTTTATTTTTTTATTCTAATTTGACTAAAATTAAAACTACTAGGCCTAATGCATTTAAAATATGAGTAAAGAGCTTATTCACTAAAGAGTGCTCATTAGGTCAGACTGAGCTTATAAATAGCGCATGAGATGCTCATCGTCCACACTCTTGTGATACATAAAAACCCCATAAATGTTACAGAGGTCACACTTTGATGAACTAGTACTCAAACATGTGGAATCTGGTGGGAGTGCTTACGTAGACTCCTTAAGAATGAAGCTACTATTGCTTTGAAGCCTTGGTTCTGCGTTACAAGAGGTATTTCCTTAACAAAATTTTAATTAGGTTATTATTTTGAAACATAAAATTTGCAAGACCAATGGAAATTATTATATTTTCACTACCTATCTACTAAGGATTCCCTAATAGAAATCCCTTGTCCAATTCGGCCTGTCAGTGGCTCAAGTGGGTTTAGAGTTGTTGGGTCTATCAATACCATGCCTATTAGACAAACCTTATCCTCAAGGTTGTTATTTGAAATAAGACAATGGGAATAACAATAGGTGAAGCCCAATTAAACTCAAAAGCATGTGAATTTGATATAGATTAGGAAGTGGTAAATAGGTAAGGCTTTATGTGTCTTAATAATGGGATAGAAACATCTACAAAAAGGGTGGGAGTTTTTAAAAGATGTAAGTTTATGAGACTCTTAAGAAGGGTAAGCCTATGAAAGATATGGAAGGTCGTCTGCTAGTACAATGAAACATGGAAAAAGAGTGAAGTACTCAAGGGGACTCCCTAAACAAGGTTGTAACAGAGAAACATGAAAGACGATATGAATGCGAGATGGTGAAGGGAGGTCTAAATCATAAGATACTACTCTGACTGATGACGGACTTGATAGAGATAATAAAAGCTCTATGTGAGATTCATAGAGGGATGGAGGCTTAAGGAAAGTTATTGATATGGCCTGTGATGGAGATATACCCAATCTCCCAAAGAAAATGTAACATCTTTTCTAAGTTTAATTTCCTAGAAGACCATTGTTTATAGAGTTTGTGTAAAGGTGGCCTTGAGGCGTGACAAAAAAATGGCCCCTTTTATGTAAATAGGACGTTGCCAAAGAAAGGGGTAAGGTTTTCCAGGGGGCAGCTCTGATAGAGAGTATGGTGAAAGACAATAAAAAGGTGGCGAAGGGAGTGGGCTTAGTGGCAGAATGATGGTTGGTATTATACCAGTACTTCGTAATGTGGAGAAAGTGGCACTGAGAGCAAAGAAAACCACTAGCGAACCATTTAAAGTAAGCTTCCAAACTCCGATTTAATACCTTGGTTTGACCATCTATCTTTGGATGGTATGAAGAACTAAACTTAAACAATGTTCCTTATAGCTTGAAAATCGTTTGCCCAAAATAACTCACCTAGACACGGTCTTGATTTGAGACTATGGAGCGAGGCATGTCATGCCAACAATGGGTCCCCACCATGAATTGTTCAACTAATATGGAGCCAATAAAGGAAGTGGGTAACCTAATGAAATAGGTGAATTTAGGAGGTGATCAACAACCACCTAAATAAGTATGTGCCTAAGTGAAGAAGGTAAGCTTGTGATGAAGTCCATATTGATATCCTCCCAAACTTGGATTGGGATGGGGATGGGTTGAATGAATCCTAATTTTTTTATTAGTTAATACTTATTTTGTTGACAAATTGAGTAGGTCTGAACAAAGGTAGTGGCGTCTCTGTAAATATGGCTAGAAAAAAAAAGCAGTTGCAATACTAGCAATGGTGGGTTTAATGCCTAATTGGGCTTCTAGAGGTGAAGAATGAAACTCGAAGAATAACCATGAACACCAATTTTCTTAATCAAGTACAAAGACCTTATCCTTATAATAAAATAGACCATGTCGAAGTTGATATAAAGGTGAAGTGGTGGTACACATCAATGCCACATGTTTTGTTCCTATAGGGTCCAAGTAAAAGGAAAAACTCCTGAAGGAGTGATGGGACAAAAGAGGTAATAACGAGTAGAAAACACTTCTCTAGAATATCAAAGGGGGATAAAGCATCAACAACTTTATTTTTCTTGAATAGGCGATATAAAATGTTGAAATTGAGCCCTTGTAGTTTTAATGTCCACTGTTGTTGTTTTGGCATATGAATGCCATGCGTTAATAAGTTCGTTGGGCTTTTATAATCTACAATAATGTAAAAATGATTTCCAATAAGGAATTGATGCCATATTTTTTTTTATAGATTTTGTGATGGCTAGCAACTCTCTAGAGTAGGTAGAGACTTATTACTAATGGGGAGATAACTTTTTACTAAAAAAGGCTAACGACAATGCCTTCTAAAAAAGTACTACCCCTATAACAATAAAAGAAAGAATCAGCCTCTACATTAAAGGTAACTATGAAGTTTGGTAGAGAAAGTATGGGTAGATGACACATGTATTCTTTTAAATTTATAAAGCCATAGAAACGCCTATAGACTATATAAACTTCTACGATTTAAGCAAATCAGTGAGAAGAGTTGTGAGAGAGGCGTACTGACGAATATAAATTAGTGAGGTTGAGAACTCCCTTAAGGGCCAAGAAAGACCTAGGTTTTGGCTAATCCACCATGGCCTAGATCTTTAAAGGATCAGGGTGAACTCCCAAAGCTAGAATAATATGCCCCAGATACTCTACTTTTAAAGTGCCACATGTAACATCCTGTTTTTAATAATAGTCCTATTTTGTAAATTATGAAGTATGGAAGGTCTGTAAGTGATAATCAGTGAATAAATACCTTGTGGATGGTCTGTAATATCCCAAAAATTTTATTTTTGTGTATAATCATTGATTTTATATGGACCATTAGTGATATTGTCCATTTTCCGAGCGAAATGTGTCTTAGATGAGACAATCCGAGTGAAGAAAGGGATCTGTTCCGAGTGAATGATGAAATTCCGAGTGACCAAGAGAAATTTCGATTGAAGGTTGGAATTCCGAGTGAGTGTCATGTTTTCTGAGTAAAACATAACCGAGAGTGACACTACCGAGTGGAGTCATGGCCTCGGAGTGAAGTATGTTTGAGAGAACCATTTCTGGGTGAAAATTCCGAGACAAACACCCTTGAATGACTTGATTTCGAGTCAAACGCCTCCAAGTGACTCGTTTCCGAGTCAAACCTTGTGAAGTGCTTCCTTTTCCGAATGAAACTTCTCTGATTGCAGCATTCCGAGTGAAGTACGTCCAATTAAAGGAAAAACTCATTTCTGAGTAATAAATATCTGAGTGGTCTATCTCTGAGTTGAACTTCCCTGACACCGACTAAAGTATATACCGAGTGAGTCACTTCAGGTGAGTGACTCTGGAACAAAGAAAGGTTAACTCCGAATGACCTCTCAATTGTAATATAACCAAGTGGAAAAATTCTGAGTGGATCCATTCGGAAAGGAGAAGTGGCCGACTGAGAACGTTTTCAGACGGATATATATATCCGAGTGAGGTGCTTTCTGAGTGAATTCGAGTGGGGCAACTCCGATTGAGTCACTTCAAGGGAAGGAAGATCTGACCGAGTGTTTCAAGAAGACACAGTTCCGAGTGAATGTCCAATTAGGTGGGAGTCGGTTTCTGGAAGGTTTTACCGAGTGGAACCCAAGTGAGTGAAGGCTTAGATTCGGAACAAATTACCGAGCGGAAGTCTGAGTGAGAGAGGACTCGGACTTGAGTGATGATGCCAAGTAGACAGATTGAGAGTTGACTCAGTTTTGATATATATTGCTGAGTGAAAAAATTGAGTGAAGAATGACTCGGTTCGGAATAAATTGTGCCGAGTGAAAACCGAGTAAGAGGAGTCGGTTTGGGGAATGACTACCTCTGGTCGGACTTCGCTTAAGCAAATGAGTTCCTCGCTTAAGCGAGTGAGAGTGGAATAAGTGAAGCTTGTGTGTCTCGCTGAAGCAAGTCGGTATTCACTTGAGTGAAACTTACACTCGCTCAAGCGAGTCGGTTTTCGCTTGGGCGAAAGTCCCCTGACGGTGCAGCGTATGACACTCGCTCAAGCGAGTCGGTATTCGCTTGAGCGAGAGGGACTCGGATTCCCTTTTTCTTCACACGACTGGCAATATCCAGTCGGTTTTGATGCTGACCGAGTGGCATTTCAGTCGGTATACGTGACAGAATTAAAGTTTTGACACCAATTTTGTACTCTTATGCATATTTTAATATATCTAATCCAATCATGCACACTCCAATGGGTAGGCGGCAGAAATGAAGCTTACTTTCTATCTAAACCACTATTATTTCCCACTTACAGCCCACTAGAAACCCACTCATGGAAAGCTTGTCTCCCACTGCCTTTGCCTTATTAAACAAACACACCTCTTCTTAAACTCTCATTTACTCTTCTCCATCAAGGCCCTTCGATCTGAAGCTAGGACAGCAAGGAGACCATTTTCAATCAGCCAACTATCTTCAATCCAAGTAAGAGGGGATAAGGTTGTGAATAATTATGAATGGTAGAATTGTATGCTATTCTAGGATTCCAGTATTATTTTCATATTTTGTGGCTCAGTTTTGAAGTTGAAAACGTATGAATTGGATTCTGACTTCTTCATGAAAGTTGTAGATCTTTTTGTTATGTGAATTTTGAGACCTGAACCGATTGATTTGAATATTAATAGCAAAAGTTATAGCCAAAATACTACAGATTGTCCGTGTAGAATATTTATCCTATGTTTTGTGTATATATTAAAATTCTGGGACTTATACATGCATAATCAGCCTTTGATGTCTTCATGAAAGTTGTAGATATTTGTGTTATGGATCTGTAGAAAGTGGTTTCAAGTCAAAATGATTTTTTTAGCTCGAGTTATACCTAAAATACTGAAGTATATTCAAGCTGTAAATCTGTTAACTTGAGATACGAATTTTATTTTTAAAACTGGGAATTTTGTGGTGAGAATTAGTGATCGGTGTCTTCATCAAAGTTGTAGATCTTCTTGTTATATGAATTTTGAGACCTGAATCGACTGAATTGGATATGTATAGCATGAGTTATGATCCAAATACTACAGCATGTCCGATTGAAATACTTATCTACTGTTTTGTGCATATATGAATATTCTGGGAATTATACATACGTTTTTAGACTTTGATGTCTTCATGAAAGTTGTAGATATTTATGTTATGAATCTATAGAAAGTGGTGTCAAGTCAAAAGGATTTTTGTAGCTCGAGTTATGCCTAAAATACTGAAGTATGTACAAGCTGTAATTCTGTTAATCTGAAATCCGAATCTTATTTTTAAAACTGAGAATTTTGTGGTGAGAATTAGTGGTTGGTGCCTTCATGAAAGTTTTAGATATTTGTGTTAAGAATAATTTAGAACTGGTTTCATGCCAAAATCATATTTGTAGCCCCAGAAACATTCAAATTACTAATATATGTACGTTTTGAAAACTCACCTTGAGGCAGTGTGGTATTTCATGAATAAGTGGTATTTCTGTTTGGAATTTGAAATTGTGTTCTTCATGAAAGTTGTAGATAATTCTATTATTGAACTACAGCAAGTGGAATCACCTAAAAAGGATTTGACAAGTTATGGCTGATGTACTAGAGTATGTTGCTGTTGGAAATGCTGAAACTTAATTATAATGGTTATTATGAATGAAAATGATATTTTCTCTATGAGTAACAATTTATTATTAAACTCTTGAGTGATTATGATTTATTATTGATGTTGTTGCGTGTTTAATGAGTATCATACAGTTGTATATTTTGGTGGTGAATAATTATGAATGACATAATTAATATATATGTACATGAATGCCTTGTGGTTATTGTTACATGTGGTTAAAACAGTAAATTCATGATTCTAAAAATTATTATATGTGATGTGTCCTTTGAGGACTTGTGATTTTCCAAGTGGTTTTGGAAATGTTGATATCATGGTATGTTAAATGATAAAGAGAATTAAAGGCATTCATGCATCATAAGCATTTGGACGCACCATGGAATTTAGGGGTTCCATGATTGCCTACCTTGGTGGGGGGTTACTCTATGATGAGTTTAAGCCCTATTGTTGCAGGAGCCATGGAGTGTAGGGATTCATGGTTATGCTAATTCCTACTTGTGCACTTATTTTCGCAGGAGCCATGAAAGTGTAGGGATTCATGGTTATGCTAATTCCTACTTGTGCACTTATTTTCGCAGGAGCCATGAAAGTGTAGGGATTCATGGTTATGCTAATTCCTACTGGAGTCTTTTTGAGACTTTTTACTGCAGTATTCCCACCAAACCAAATGGATCCAGCATGACATCATATGACTAATTAAAGATTTATAAATGAACTTGTTTGGCATATTCATCATATCATTATGCCTTGTTGGTTGTGTTTATGTAATTTTATTTATTTTATATTTATTCTATATTCTGTCTCACTCTTACATTAATTTTTACAGTGAATACTACACAGAATGAAGAGTGATGCCATGAATGGAGTTTATGTGATTTATTGCTTGGAATTTGACTTTATTTTATTTTGATGGGTTGTAATAATATAATGTTTCATGTACTGTATTTTTCTAAATCGTTTCCGCTATATATAAATATTTCATGACTTTGATTATCCACGACTAGTATGTATGATAATAATCCACGTTTATCAACTTTTACATGACTTATTACAAATTTCAAAAATGATTTTTAAACGTGAAAAATTTATCCGGGAAATTACTAAGGACGTCACACCACATACACATTTTGATAGCTTGGTGTAAAATAAATGATCTAATAAGAGATTCAAAACTACGCATAAATGGTTAACATGTTTTGTTAAAGTGGCATTGTAAACAAGTATGTCATAAAAAAACTAGAACAAATTTACATAATTAGGTTGTATATAAGGTCATTCATGCATGGCTGCTTGAAAAGTAGATAAGGCATTTGTGAGGCCAAAAGGCATCACCAAGAAATCACAGTGACCATCGAACATACAAAAGGCAGTCTTATGATTGTCATTAGGAGAAACATGAATTTGATTAAAAGTTAAACATGAACCAGCTTTTATAAACTCAATAGCACCTCCTAACTCATCAAAAAGTTCATCATGGAAGGATAGGAAACCTTTCCTTAATAGTACCTGTACTAAGATCCTTATAGTCAACTTAAAGGTGTCGTGTGTAATATTTTTTCTTAACTAGTAATACTAGAGAAGAAAATAGCCTGGTACTTGACTTAATGAGTTTGTCTTGAAGTAATTCATGTATTAGGTGGGTTATGGCTTCCTTCTAGGTATATGGGTATCTTTATGGTTTAAAATTGATAAGTAGGTTTTTTGGGAGTAAGAGGATATGATGGTCATAGACTATATGAGGGGGTAGTAAATATGGTTTGGAGAAAACAATAAAGAATTCTATGAGGAGTTCATAGGTTAAGGTAGGAAAGGAAGAGGGTATAGGGCATCTGTCTTAGTAGTGTGAGTTGAGGGGGGATGAGGTTAAAGTAAGGATAGATGCAAAGGATTAGGTATGAAATAGGTGAGATAGTTTATGAAATGAGACAATCTGGGTAGAGGAAGAATCCCTTTTGAGTGTGATGAGGAAAGAATCAATGGTAAAAGACATACATGGAATGGGAAAATCAAAGTTTATGGGCCCTAATGTGTTGAGCCATTCAATCCCAAGGATACAATCAACACCTTTATAATAGGAAGTAAGTAAAGGGGAATTGAGAAAGTTTATCCCTGAATAAGGAGAAGTATATCCTAGCAAAGCCCATTACAATGAATATGGGCTCCATTGCTAACTATTACAGGGAAACATGGAATAAGATGGATGGGAAGGGATATGAATACAGCTAAATGAAGATAAATGACATTATGGGAGCTACATGTATCCCTAATAGTTATCAAAAGGTAGCCTCTAATAGACCCATGAAACATAGGGGTTTGATGGGAACCTGGTCTAGTTAGAGCAAGGTTGAAAAGTTAAAAATGGACACTAGGCTAGTAGAGGATTAGTATAGGGAATCATCAGATTCAGATCTTGGAGAGTGGAAGATGGATTTAGGCTTATATGTAAAGTCATTTTCAGCAAGCATCAATAGGAATAGCTTTGGTTAGCAAGGATGACCAAACAAGTATTTAGAGTCACAATTATAATAAAGTCCTTAAGCTTTGTGTTCTTGTATTTGGGTCTGTATGAGTTTTTTTATAGGGATGGTTTTGGTAGGTTAGGATAAGGCCCTGTGATAGTTTAGTAAAGGATGAGGTGAAGTGGAAAAGGGTGATGGGCGATGAAAGGAGGATGAGGTATTTTGGAACTTGCACTTAAGGAGCTTAACTAGGCTGATGGAATGAGAAAATGAGTAAAGGCATAGGATACCAAATTGCTTTTGGATTTCAAGTTTTAATCTAGATAAAAATTAATTGAGGATAATTTCTAGTGAGAGGCCAACCACTTGGTTATAGGATTTTTTGAAGGTGTATAGGAAGAGAATGTAACCATTGTTTAAGTTTAAACAATTGTGTTGGTGGTTATCATAGGATGGCCAAACTTGATTTTCAAAGCTTTGGTGAATGCATCTTAGGTGATAAGTTGATGGTTGGTGTACATCCACTTGTACTAGTTAAGTGCATTCCATGACGAATTAAAACAAATAATAAATTTTCTTAGTGTTAGTCATCGATATCCCATTCTGTGGCTGATTTTATTGTTAAACTTCGTGGCTAATGGATTTGAATTCCCTTATTTTTTGGAGTAGTGTCAAAACAAAAATATTAGCCACTGAAATAAGATTCCATGGCAAATTAAAATAAATAATAAATTTTCTTAGTGTTAGCCATCAATATCAAATTCTATGGCTAATTTTATTGTCAAATTTTATGGCTAATGGATTTGAATTCCCTTATTTTTTGGAAGCCGTAAAAACAAAAATATTAGCTAGGGAAATAAGATTTGGTGGGTAATTAAAACAAATAATAAATTTTCTTAGTGTTAGTCATTGATATATAATTCTGTGGCTAATTTTATTGTCAAATTTCATGACTAATGGATTTGATTTCTCTCCTTTTTTTAGGAGCGCCAAAACCAAAATATTATCCATGGAAATAATATTTTGTGGCTAATTAAAACAAATAATGAATTTTCTTAGTGTTAGCCACCATTGTCTAATTTTGTGGTTAATTTTGATGACAATATTATGGTTAGACATGGTAAACAGATTTAATGGCTTACTATGGCCATGTTAATATAGTCTCATTTTGTAACAGAATTAGCCACCAAAATTTATGACTATTCATAATTTGGTGGCAAATTTCATCACTAATCATATACAATAATTTTTTTGGTTGCTAAAAAAAAGTGATGGCAAAAGTCGATAGCTAATGCCGATGAAATATTTTTGGTGGTTAATTTATGTGGCCTTTTGAAACTTTTCTAGTTATGTTTTCATTACTTCACTAATAGTTAGGAATGAGAATAGGTCGAGCTGACCGATAGGGGCCTATGGCCTGACCTGACCTATTTAATAAAAAGGTCAAGTTTTAACTTTTTAAAAAGCCTTTTTAATTTAAATGGTCAGACGTAGATTTTTAAAAAAGCCTTGTAGCATCCTTATATAAAATTTATATACTTAGTTTATATATATTAGTTTTATAAAATAAAATTCAGACTTATAAATTATATTAATAAATTAAAATATATTTATATTTTATAATTTTAATATTTTATTTTATTAATTTAAAATTATTATAATAGTAAAAAAGGACTATTTAAAAGAGGGCCTATTGACCTATTTAAAACATATAGGCCTGCTGGCCTATTTAAAATAAATTTATCAAGAATAAGTGGCCTATTTCAATCAAGCTTATAATCCTATTTATTGGCCTTTATAAAATCAGGTCTTTATATAGGTTATTAGGCTTAGGTAGGCTTTTAAACAGTCCAGACCTATAATTTTGGCCTATGTCAGGTAACAGGTCAGGCTTAGACCTTACAAAACCCAGCTTGACCTGGCCTATTCTCATCCCTACTGATAGCAACAATTCCAACAAATAGAAAATATATAATAACCTAATGGCCAAGACACAAGGCTGGAAAACTAGAATCGATATAACATTTAGAATTGGAATAACACCATAGTAGGTAATTAACAAAAAGTAATAAAATGAATCTTAGTTGGTAATCACTACAAGAGTAATACATTTTCTCTTAAGGTTGTTGTATGGGATGGACTACCATGCTATTTTTCCAGGGAGTAAATGGTTATTGTTTAGGACTTGTCCAATGTAAACTTTAAAATATAAAAAGACGTATCAGGTTAGGTTGTTGAGCGTAAGGCGTCCCACGCAAAAGCTAACATTGGTTGTTGCGTAGGAGGGGTCTCCCACATAAAAAAACCAACGCCCTAGACTTAGGTGCATGACAGTGACAAATGAAGGATCATGATTTTAATGCAAAAATCAAGTATAATGCACGCATATATCTCTTCCTTCCCCATTTCATTTTGTTAGTGTTCATGATTTATTATGTTTGTGACTAAAAAAACGAGAGTTTTGAACCAATTAGAATTTGCAATAAGTTAAAAACTAGTAACCTATTTGGTTACTTTAGTTTATGCGTTAAGGTTCTTTAAGATAGTTGTACGTTACATTATTATGCTTTAGAAAATATTGACATTCGAACTTTAGGATGTATGATTTACTACATATTGTTTATAAGAGTATATTTACACATGAGTACATTATGAAAAAAAATTTGAGCTTTAGAAATTTAGGATTTTATAAATTTAAGAAAAACATTGAAAAAGAATTTTCAACATATAAAAGTTTAAAATTTATATTTTAGAACAGTAATAAAATTAGAAACTTCAAATGAGAATTAAGAAAATTAAAAATTAAAAATGTTTAGAAATTTGAAACTAAAACTATTAGAAAATAAAAAATTGAAATTTCAAATTAGAATTTAGAAAATAAAAAAATTATAATTATAATTTATAATAACAAAATTTAGAAATATACAAGTTAAACGTGTACTCAAATTCTACATAATTATACAATTTTAAATAATACATGTGTTGTAACTTATTATGGTGTGTTGACAACGTATATTTTGTGATGAGTTGTTTGTGGAGGTATGATAGACTTTGTCCCTATATAGAAGGTTTAAAAAGTGAGTGTTTTTTGGAGGGCTTAGAAAGTTTATTAATAAGACTACAAAGCAATCATATTACTATTTAAAGGGTGGTATTAAGGTGCCTTCGTGTGAGATGGTTTGAACCGAGTAACGAGAGGTGGAATTTAAGAGAATAACAAAACAGAACCTTGTATCCTTAACCCTTTTAAGACCAATATCAAGCAATAACTTACTATTGTTGTGGGATACTATTTTTCTTTTATATATACTTTTATTTAGTATGTTTTATTATTTCTTATTCCTCTATTTCTAATTAACTATTTGGAGAAAAAATACATATTAAGGAATCTAATCATTTTTGTTAATTTTTATTGTGTAACTAATTGTTTTACTATTCTACCATTTGTTAATACTCTTTCTCTCATTACATGAGTGAGAATTTATTGCACTAATGTTAATTAGACTAATAAATATATGTTTAGAAAAAATCAAATAACATTACCTTAAAAATCTAAATAAACAGATAAATAAAAACAAATTTTTTCTCTAGGTAGACAATTAAAAAAAAAAAATGTTAATAATAATAGTAATCATAACAGCAACATGATTGTTACTTGGACTAGGTCGCATTTTGTAATCCTACACAAAACATAGCGTGAGAGTCATACATGACTACTACTTATTGCAAGGAGGTTTTTTTACGTGGGATGCTCCTACTACCCTGTAACATGGACAAAACTAGGTATTGTGGGCATATTCCTACAGTGGATGAAGAATGAATTGATAATTACGAAAATGGAAATGTATCATCAAAAAATTAATAATTTACTTTTATAGCTTTTGCTGTTTGTTGTTGTTTTAGCTCGAGTTTACTTGAGTACTATACAAATAATTGATTGATTCTCCATATTTTCTCAAATAAAGATCAGAGATTTGTTGCAGGACTGATACAATTTATGGGTTATATAAAAGGGCAGAATATCGTCATAAGATAAATTAATTCGTTATGAGGAAGCTTTGTTTCTTTTTCTTTATTAAGAATTCTCCTTTAGTGTACTGTAGCCAGCCAATCATCCAAATGTTCTAGAATAGGTATGTTCCTCTCTTTTATATTATTTTGTGTTCTTCAAGCCTGTTTGCATTCTTTTCTAGTTGTAAATATGTTTGCATGCTGTATTCTGAGAAACTTTAACCGTTTTTCTCCTGTAGTTGCTTTTGTAGTTTGTATGTAAATAAAAAATAAGAAGTAATACTACCAAATAAAAAGTTATTAGTGTAGTTTTTTTTTCTTATATTACAATTCCAACTGTAGTTATATAAAAGTGTTGTAAGAATTTATTTATTATTTACAGTTTTAATGTTTTATTATTGTAGGTATTTTGTCTAGTTACCCAGTTTTTTCATATATTTTTTCTGAGAATAATAACATGTTGTATTATAATAATGTTATTTTGTTAAGATGAAATAGAGTATTTAGGGAACTGATCATGTATCAATCTTCAAAGGTATAGAGAAGCTGCTACAATGTGCTTGCGGAATTTTTCGTAAACTATATTCCATGGAGTGTTCACAATAAATTCGTAGATACTTTTATATTTCCTATGGATTTTCTCACAAAAATTGTTCACATCAAAGTTCGCAATATTTCGTGTAAATTTTCCCATAAAATTATTTGCGGAGAAAAAGTTTGCAAGAAAAACGATACAAGAAATAGGCTGCGACTGCAACATAGGTAGGGATAGTAATCAGAGGAATGGAAGATGAGGATAAAGGTCGTTAAGGAAAGGTTAGAAAAAATAGTTGCAAATCAAATACGAGAGATATCAAATTACATTTTATGATATAATCAAATAATTAGATTTAAAAAATAAAGGGTTATTACCATAAACAATTAACTTGATGTGGGAAGTAATCTCATGTTATACTTAGGAAGTCTCATACTAAACATAAATGATGTGGGACGTTGTGTCCCATGTTAAATTCTCCCATAAGCCAAGTATGATTTTTTGTCCTACACTAAAATAAAGTGTGGGACATTTGGTAACAAAACCAAGTTTTAAATTTATGTTATTATTAGAATAATAATTTTATTATATTATTTTTTATTATTATTATTCATAATGATAGCACATGATAATTAAAAAATACTAAATAACAATAAATATATTTTGCGTTTAAATAAAATAAAACAAAAAACTAGATCAATGTCTATGACGAAAGTCGTGGTGGGGTCCCTGTTGGGTATAGGGCAGTCATTGTTGGGTTTGGGGGACCTTGTTGTGCCTGTTTTTGTTGAGGCAGGGGATGATGGGGATGATGACAATGCTGGCCATGAGGACAACGTCAACACAAATGCTCCTCCTCCTTATAGACACAGACTGGCCATCCAGCTTAGCATCACACTAAGGCTGATGGCTAGCTCTAAACGATGCTCTCTGCTGTGCTCGGCGCTCCTTGTTGTGCTTGGTGCTCCCTGTCATGCTCGGCTCTCCCTACCATGCTCGTTCAATGTTGCCTATCTAGGCCTACATCCGGTCGACTAAGGCCTACAACTAGCTATAGTGCGTTAGCTGACCTTTGAGCTCCTCTACTTAGCCTGAAGCCATGCCATCACTAGATTTACCTGTGCCAATGAAGCGTTGGTGGTAAAGGAAGGAGGTTATGTCATCAACAAAGACCCTTAACGAACATTCAAGGCTAAGGAAGCAGTGCCATAAAGGTCACCGTGGTACCTTCCACCAGCAACTTCATCTAGAGGCTCATCTAATAAGCGATATTAGGAGGCTCGCTTGAAGCCTTGAACCAAACGCCTATTGTACTCATCTTGCCCATTAATACATTAGAAAACATGAATAATGAATCCAAATAATTTGTAGACTTAATTAATTTCAAATGGAATTAATATGTTAACTACAACTTACCATTGTCTAACGCAAGCACTCATTGATGAAGTCTCCTTGCCCAAGTGTTTCCTGTGAGTTACCATAAATAACTAGGGTGATGAGGTGCTCACATATCTCCTTATACTATAAAACAGACAAACAACTTAATAAATTAGTTGTTATTTACCAACATTAAGGCAATGTCAGCATGTAACTGACTACTTGGGGTGTTCAACATTCCATTTGTGGCGTTACTCTGATTGCATATATTTGCTCCCAAATCATCTCATATCCTGGCTTAGCCCACTTAGCTAGAATCCCAACCAACGGCTCTTCCTCAATCCACAAAGGATGGGTAAGGGTTCGACGATCCTAGATGCTGCATGTATCTTCCCTAGCATGTCTCTGAGGCGTGTCCTCCCCACCCTTGTGAATGCGACCTTCATCGCATCCTCATGCTTAGATGCATAAGTCACAAACTCCTATAGTTGACGAACAATATATAAAAACAATGTAGACATTAACAAATGATAATTAAGAGTACATTACCAATCATTTCCTCCACCATTCTTCAATCACATCGGACGGTACAGACGCTCAGTCCTTTCATGGTCCATAGAAGTGCAATTGAATTGTCTATCCCAACTTTGTACTACCTTCATTCTTTAATGTGAAAGTACCAATTCAAAACAAATGTTTGCCAGTCTCAAAAGTAAAAAATATTAATATAAATAAAAAAATACTAAGGATAAGTATGATCTTTCCATAGATATCATTTGTTACGAGAGGCCCATTATAAGCATGGGCCTCAAAACATCGGGAGAATCAACACCTGGATCTCAACTACTTGGTTTTAAAAAATAGTCTTATTTACTATATTTAAGTATGCGACACAAGACAACAATTGCTATTGAAAGAGATACTTATGGAATCAATATGAAAATTACCGAGAATTGGCCCTTGACCCAACATAGATGACCTAAACTATCTAGAAGCAAGAGTACAAGAAATCCTTGTAGTGCTATACTAGACCAATACAACATAACACAACACAAAACAAAACATCTTATATTGCTATACTACGTATATAGTCACGTGACCCAACATCAGAATGTTTCACCACTAGGAAAAAATCTCGAGAATCATGCTACAACTGGGGTGTACTGCATTATGATCTCATTGTGATTTGTCTATGAAAAGAACTTACAAATACCTCAATTTGAGAGCCTTCAAGATAATCAACCCTACTGTCTTTTTGTTGGTGTGTTCATTCACTTAAGTATCAGATTATTCTTTTGCAAACATATCCCATATGTTTTAAGATTCAAAAACTCATTATTATTTCTTCTGTCAACAACACTCATCGAAGTTTAAATCTTCTACTGTTTCAAGCCCATTCCTTTAGCGACCACAATAAATAATATAGTTAATGGTATTTTTAACTTATTATTTATGAAAAAACTTTAAATTCTCAATGTTTCTCATGTTTACATATTAAAAAGTGAAAAGAACACAAAATCTAACAAGAATTTCTTATTAAATTCTTATACTTATTTCTTATGTATCATGAATAAGCAAGCATTATAAAACGAATATAAATTGCAAATTTTGTAAATATTGTAAGGACTTTAAAATTTTGAGTTAGTAATTTCACCAACAAGATATCTATAAAATTAATATCATGATTGACATGTGGATACATTGAAATACACTTCCACCCAAGAAATATACAGAAAAACTTTGCAAATTTTATTTTTCACTTTTTGCCGTGACATATCATTATCTTTCTTTCGTAAAAGCAAAAGTTTAGCGATATTCAATTCACATACAGAGAAAGAAATAAATGTGGTTGATCCCCCAACAAAATCCCAATTATATCCTTGGTCTATGATCTCCCAAATAGTTCACTTACCACCACAGGGGTATGTTGTGAAGACGACATCAGGGTAGCATGTTTCACGTTCAGAGACCCCAAATCAGAAGCTACTTTTTATTTTATATATTATTCTGTTCTGTCTATGCTGAAGTCACTTCAGTATGACACTACACCAAGTTTAAACTCTCACGCAGTCGAGCCTATAAATAAGTTCAGCAACACAACACCAACGTACACCTCAGTGTAAACCATCATTTGCCTTCAAACACAAAAACAACTACATTGAAATCACCATGGCATCATTGTCCAACGCAGCTTCAAGTCCCCCTTTGATCCAACAAGCTTCAACTACCAGTTCCATCAAACAGAGTGCCACTTCGCCTCAACAGAAAACTTTCCTTCCCAACCCATTTGATCTTAATGACTCTCAGATCCTTGACAAAGTTTACCTCACCCACCTCAGTGATGATGAAATCTGCGATGTCAAGATCATTTTCGACCTTGTCTCCAACATTGTCCACCCGGTATTTCACATTCATTAGCCCCACAATGTCAAGTATTCATATATATTTCATAATTTCTACCTTGTCATCACTACCATTGTTCATGTCTAAGAAAAAACATAGATAAAGTTCTTTTTTCTTTTTGTTGTTTTTAAATCAGAATTCAAAATGTACCTCACTTAATTGAGCATTAATATAAACCGACATTAAATTTCAATTCTAATTAAAGAACAATGGAACTGCTCATAAGTTTTGTGGTTTGTCAATATCACTTCTAGTTCTTTGTATAAATATATGATATAAAATATTCTTTATAACATTTTAATTGTTTTATACAGAGTCAACAATCCCAGATTCCCGTAATCAGTTACAGACCAGAATTCCCTACACTGAAGCTGATTTCTTGTCAGGTTAATTTTTATGTACATGCTATGAGAAGATGTATCAGTTTATATTAGTACATCAAGGTTTAAGCAAACAATATGTTTCTACTTAATTGAAAATAATAATGATAATAATATTATTATTATTATTATATACAAACAGATGATATCCACCAGAAGTGCTGCCCATTGTGTCCACCAAACAACATTGTGGATTCTTCAACACCTCAGGTCCCACAATTTTTTATTGACAAATTTTAATTTGTTAGATTTTTTTTGTTGTTAGAAATAGTAGTGGGGAATTCCAAGTCACAACCTCTCTTTGTTTCTGTTTCACTTTTTTCTAACCACTGAACCAACCTTGTATTTCTTGCCTCAGGTCCTACTCTTGGGATGCAAAGGCTCTGATAGCTATAGCTGCATTCTCTTTGGAGTATGGGAGCTTGGTGCACCTTAATCGGTATACAGCAACAGAGGTGCTTGGAAATTCACTAAAACAGTTGAATCAAGTTCAAACCAGAAAGGTGTCTGTTGAACTTGCTGATTTGATAAGTTACATAGTGCAAGTGTTTCAGCAGATCAAAGAGTGGGCAGCTTGGTCTGCTGAAGGGTATGATCCAGAGGATGTTCCTGCTTTGACCGAAGCCTTCCAAGAGATTCCTGTTGTTGTATACTGGATAATTGCTTCCATTGTTGCTTCTACTGGCAACCTCGTCGGTGTATCGTAAGTGAAACAGTTTTCAGAACAATCTTCTAAAATATAATCCCTTCATCCCTTAACTTTGGAATTGATTGAGTTATAAAATGTAAAAGAAATGTTAGTAAAATGCTTTCTTGGTGCATGTTTTCAAAACAAAGTTAATGGATTTGATCCAAGGAAGAATGCATTTTACAGCATAAAGTACAATATTATTAGTTGTTGTTTTAGAAATCAAGAGTGGTAAAATACATACAACTATAAAATAAGATAAGAATCTTAATCATTGATTTTCAAATCAACTTCTTACATTGTATTTTATTATCCAAATTGAATTGCATAGCTTTGGAGGAGTTTTCCCAACTTTTATATTGACTAAACATATTAGAATTCAAGAAAATATGAATGAAACCGATCATATAAGAAATGAAATTGTCATTTCATGGATAATTTTCAGTCAATAATAAAAAATGTGTTGATAGTATTTTTTGAGAAGAAAGTAACTAACTATCTCATTATATAACTGCAGTTGTGTTTTATTTTTTTGTTCTTTTTCAGGGAGTACAGCTTATCACAATACAAAGAAAGGCTTGTTGTTGTTGTTGAGAATTTGAGAGGGCATCTAGGAAAATGCAGAGTGCAAATAGGTTAATAATTTAATTGTTTCATGTTCCATCAACCTTTTGGATATTTTATGTTCTTTTTCAACTAGCAAAATTTAATAGTTAATAATCTGTTAACATTTTTTTTGTCACCATCTTCCTTACATATCTTCATTTATTGCAGGCCACGTAGACGATTACTTTATCCGCAGGAAAATCTTTGACAAGCCTAAGGATATTGTGGACCTTTTGAAGGCTCTGATAATTCGAAATGGAACTCAGAATGCCCAGATATTTGAAGGCAACTTCCTCATTAGAACGGTTAGATTTTCTGCTGCATGTTTTTTTTTTTTTGGTTGTTGGAGACAAGAGAATCACTTGAATGATAATTATTTGAGATAAAATGTTGATGTGCCAAACAGGGTCTAGAAGTGTTGAAGGAGAAACATGTGTTGCTGTTCATCTCGGGTCTCTATAGCGTAGGGGACGAGATTTTGCTTCTGAATGCAATCCACGACAGGTTACAGGAGAATCCAAAAGAAACAAAAGGTTTCAGGAAAGAAGACTTCAAGATTTTGTGGGTCCCCATTGTGGACACGTGGGACGATGTGCGTAAGGAACAGTTCAAAACGTTGAAACGGGGCATCAAGTTTTACGTGGTGGAGTCCTTCTCTGAGTTACCAGGCCGAAAGGTGATAACGGATCCAGATAGATTGGGCTACGGTGGTAAGCCCATTATCCCTCTGTTCAGCCCACAAGGTACCATAATCAATGACAACGCCATGGATGTCATCTTCCAATGGGGCATTGAATCCTTTCCCTTTAGGAAAAGTGATGGTAATGATCTTCATCTCAAATGGAAGTGGCTCTGGGATTTACTCAAAAAAGCCACACCTGGACTACAGGTAAATTTCTTACTATCAGATTCCCCCTTATACTTCCAGGAAGCCTTATAATTTAATTAATTGTCTTAGGATAAAGTTAAATTGGATATATGAAATAAAACTTTAAAGTTATTTAAAAAATATTAAAATATTTGTTTGGTCTTTTTTAAGTTTTAGTTGAGTTTTTTATGTTTTAAATGATTTTAAGGTTTTAGCTAACAACTACTCTAAAACTTATTTAAAATATAAGTGAAAAAATTAAAAAGGAAAATAACCTTATAAAACAAATTAAAACCTAAAAAAACGTGGATAATTACATTAAAAAACATATATATAATGTTGTATATATGATGTATCAAAATGAAAAGTTAATTGAAATGCTCTGATAGTATAAAAGTTCTATTGTCAAACAATTATTGATCATAGCTACGTTAAAAATTATGGTGTGTAAAACTGTGTGCATGAATTAATCTATTTTTACCATGTGGGTTAGGTGAAAGAGGACAGTTACATCTTTGTGTATGGAAGTGCCAACACTAAGTGGATCCAAGATTTCACTCTAGAGATGGAAAAGATAAAGAGGAATGAGACAATAAAGCGTGCAGATGTTATGATAGAGCACTATCAATTGGGGAAGGTAGAACCGAACCGTGTTCCTGGTTTCTGGATTGGCATAGAAAGGAAGAAACAGATAAAGAAGCATCAAGAGGCAGTGGACTGTGAGATTCAGGAAATTGTCAAGAGCTTGTTCTGCCTCAAAAGGGACCCACAAGGGTGGGTTATTCTCAGCAAAGGTTACAACATCAAGCTTCTGGGTCATGGCGAGCCTGTTTATAAAACTGTTGCTGAGTTCCAAAATTGGAAGGAGAAAGTGAATGAGAAAGAAGGATTTGACATTGCCTTCAAGGAGTACTATGAGGGTATGGTGAAGGAAATATCTGCTCGTGAACCATGTGAATTTATCAATGTTGATAACTATAATGCAAATGTCATTGCCACCATAACTTGCCCAAATCCCACATGTGGCCGTGTCATGGAGGTTACTTCTGTTAATTACAAGTGCTGCCATCGTGATGCTCAAAATGGTTTCAGTGTCTGATTTAAGTGGAGGATGAAGTTATATATGTTCGCTTTTGCTCAACTTTGAAGTTCTGGTTTTGTTTTTGCATGCTTATTATTATATTATATACGTGTATGGTCAAACAAATAGATGGTGTGATTTATGATATCCACTTTATAGGTTGCCCTTTAATGGGTACAAATAGAATAATGTTTTCAATATGTCTGTCTGTTATATGGAATTTCCAGTTTGAATAAAATTAATTATGTATGATAAGGCACATCTCTTCTGTTCTTCTTAGTCCTATAGTAGAATAATTCAATACTTAACTTGTACTACTTTTTTAAAAAAAGAGACGTGTTCTTAAAGTACTCATGTTACACAACTATGTGTCTATATGTAAACCAGGAGTATGTGTCTATATGCGAGGATAAGGTGAACTATTAATTAAAGTATACTTACAATTTTGTCGTCACTCATACTTACATTAAAGAAGAAAAAGAAATGGTAAAAAAAATAAAAGAAAAGAAAAAAGAAAAAGAAGACACGAACTTAGATCGATACCTAGGTCATCTCACCCTGAAATGCTAACAAAATTTGTGAATTACTTCAGTGTCCAACCTAGCTCGCCTATTTCATTTTACTATGACATGACTCTTAATTAAATGAAGCTAACGAATAATCTATATTTTTATTTTTATTTTTATTTTTATATTAGTTATTTAATTGAAAATAGTTAAATAATAAAATTATATTAAGAATTAAAAATATACACTTTTGTGAATTTTAAAATCAATTTCTATAAATTTTTATGATTTTTACGATTTTTTTACAAGGAGTTAAAATACCACAAATGGAATACTACAAGAACATAGTTAAAACTATTGAGAGCTAATAATTATTTTATGAATACTCACCGGTAGAAAAGATTGCTTTAACTCCAGCAATTTAGCCATGAAATATGTCATCACTAATAGTGATGCAATATATAACAATAAAAAATTTGAGGGTCATTTGTGACGTACTTCAGTGACGACATGGCTGTCCATCGGTAGGATTTATTGGATTCCCTTCGTTGAGGATGTGACTAATATTTATGTATTTTTTAATTCAATTTTTAATAAAAGAGGAACTATTAGCACAACCCTTTAGGTCTATCGCTACATAACAAGTCTTGTCATCGAGGATGTCGTTAATGTATTTTTTCATTTTTTTTTAAATTTATTTTTTGTAATAGAAACCTCTTAGACTTGGATGTCATCGCGACATAGCATGGCAATCCCGTCATTAACGCGGTCGTTAGTGTAACTCAAAAATATGGGTGGAAAATTGAATCCCGTAGCAACGGATAAATAAAGTTCATACTACGTTGTTGAGCTCATTGCAGTTGGTGATTGGGCATGTGAAAATGAGTTTGTAGCTACGCTCATCCTTACACGTGATGGGCAAAGGAAAAAGTAAGAGGGAATTGAATACCCTAGCAACGGGTTTGGTTGGGCGTCGTTAGTAAATTCCATACAACATTAGGAGTGTGATAAATACCGTCAAAGATCAAGCTAGTGCGATGGTCGAGGTTATGATCAAGGATTGTACATGAAGATTTTGTAAGTATGTAACACGAGAGTGTTATAATTTTGTTTGATACAAATCTAAAATTAGTAGAGTGTTGGTCGCTAACCAATCATCATGATAGATCTTGTATCTTCAACTAACTCAATTGAGAGGCTTAACAATAGTAATTATGACTTATGGAGCATTCATAAAAAAATACTACCTACTTGGGCAAGATTTATAGGGTATTGTTGGTGGTGCAGAAAATAACCCCTCCAAGTGATGAAGAGAAGAATAAGAAATGGAAGATCCAAGTCAGAAAGGCCATGTATGTGTTGTTTATTAGTGTGGAGGACTAACTTTTGTAGTAGATAAAGGACTTGTCAACCCCGAAAGAGGTCTAGGACATCTTGGTGATGTTATTTGCAAGAAGAAAGATACCAAGTTACAATTATTAGAAAATGAGTTGATGTTACTTAGACAAGGGAATATGTTGATAAGTCAATATATTAAAATAGTTATATCTATTTCTAATGAAATTACAAAATTAGATCCAACAAATACATTTAACGAGACAAGAATGCGTAGAATCATCATCTTTGGTTTCAATCCAAAGTATAGTGGAATTATTATCGTTATTCAAGGTTTGGTCAAGGAACCCATGTTAATGAGGTTAGAAAGTATCTTACCCAACTGAGAAGCTTTAGATGATCAAATGTCTAAAGTTTCTATAAACAAGGAAGACAAGACCTTGTTTAGTAAAAAAGTAGCAGTCAAGGAAGGCAAGGCATCTAGAAATTCTGACAATGTAGAAGAAGGTTAGAGAAGAAGCCAACAACATTGGTAGACAGGTCAACGTGGAAGAAGTCCACAACGAGAGACCACATAGCCTCGTTATAGAGATAAGGAAAAAGAAAAGAGATGTCATCTCTAGGATACTCATTCTTATTAGTATGGCAAGAAAGGTTATTTTGCTAGAGACTACTAGGCCAAGAAGGTAGAAGGTGCCACCACACTCAAGCAAAATGAGAACGAAGAAAAATAAGACTTCCAAGCATCCGTTGTAGTAGAAAAGTCTAGTTCTAGTCAACAACTAGAGTAAGGCATACCATAGTAGAATGAAGGTGGGGAGATTGCAACGTCATGTGTGGATGTACCAGCAGAAGACACGACAATCACAGTGAATGATAACTTGATTAACTATGATGATTGGATTATTGACTTTGATTGTTCCAACCATATGACTAGAGATAAGGCTAAACTTTTGAAATGTCATAGTATAAGGGTAAGTGAGTTGTTGTGACGACTAAGAACTCAAGGGTACCAATTTCTCATATTGGCAAGACCATCATAGTCCCTCATTTCAGTCCACACCAAGTGCAAGTGGACAATGTTTATCATGTGTTAGAGATAAAAAAAAAAGATCTTATTGTTAGTCTCACAATTGACATCATTAGGGAATTATATCGTGTTTAAGCCTAAGGATAGAAAGGTGTATCGAAGCCTGAAGCTTACTAATCTGCCACTTATGGAAGGAAGACGACTAGAGTCTGTCTACGTAATGTCAGCACAAGAAGCATGCGTGGACAAGACAAGAAAGATAACAAACTTGCGGTATGTGAGGCTAGAACATATGGGCTTTAATGGATTGAAGGTTATGATGAAAAAGTCAATGTTGAGAGGCCTACCAAATTTGGAGATACTACATAACATTGTCTACATAGGATGTCAGTTTGGCAAAGTACACGAGTTACCATATAAGGAGTCAAGATATTGAGAAAAGACACCACTAAAGTTAGTACACTCAGATATCTTAGGAATAGTGAAGTAGTTAGAAATCGATACATGATCACATTCTTAGATGATTTCTCCAAGTATGTTTGGGTAAACTTCATGAATGAGAAATTTGAAGCTTTGAGGAAGTTCATAAAGTTTAAAGAGAAGGATGAGAAAGAAGATAGATGAAAAATTCAATGTTTACATACCGACAATAGGGGAGAGTACACTTTAAAGAAGTTCATTCAGTACCTACAGAAGTTTAGCATAAGGAGACAATTGACCTGTCCATATACTCTACAACAAAATAGAGTTTCAAAAAGAAAGAATAGGCACCTGGTAAAAACTTATAGGAGCATATTGTATGCTAAAAACGTTCCACCACGATTTTAGGCAAAGCGCATGAAGACAATTGTATTTGTTACCAATAGGTTATCGCAAGCTAGACTTAGCTTTGTCTCACCATATGAGAGGTTATGGAGCACAAAACCTTCAGGAGTCATTTTCAAGTATTCAAGTGTGCTTGCTATATGTGTGTGTCGAGTAAGGAGCGTAACAAAATTGATAATAAAATAGTATAGTGTATATTTGTCAGTTATGATAACCAACAAAAAAGGTTGAGATGTTGTGATCCTACCACTAGACAGTGTTATGTAACTAAGAATGTTGTGTTTAATGAGTATCATCGTGGTGGTTTTCACAAGTATCTCAGACTCAAAGGCGATCAAAGAGCAGGTACAAAATCATATAGAGGTGCAACCATAAGATAAATAAGTATAATAGGAACAAGGAGTAGTTAATGATAAACAATTATTTGATTAAGGCAGAGCAAGATCTTCATATAAAGAAAAAAAACCCTTCACAAATAAATATCTACATAAGATGTTACAATAAGAATGACCAAACCAAGTAGAGGATCTAGAAATATGCTATGACAGTATTGATAGAAGATAATAAGTCAAACAGTTTTAAAAGAATAACACAACATAAAAAATAGAGAGATGCGATAGAAGAAGAAATTAAGACACTAAAACAAAATAAATCATGGTAAGGCAACAAAGTTCATATCAAGAAAAAATAATTATTAAGGGGAATGTAAATGGAAAGCTACCGGAGATATCTACATTTTACAAGCTCTACAGAAACTCTAGAAGGCTATAGATACTACCGCATAGCTACAGAACCTTTGTGAAACCCAATTTGCAAAAAGTAACCGACAATACTAGTATAAATAGGATTGGATGTGTGCAGCAAGAAGCTCGTGGGTATGTGCAAGAAATTAAGCTCGTTAGGAAGTGATTGTAAGAGAGAATAGTCGCTGAGGGGATAGTTTTATAAGTTATTATAATTAAGGTGTATTTTTAATCTTAAAAAATATAAGAAATATTAAGAAGTATTTGAGACTGTTATAATCTTTCTTTTATATTAATAATATTTTTTAAAAAAAAAATCATAGCAATTTAACCGTTAAAAATGAAAAAAAAAGTGAAGAATTAAATTGTTAGGTAAGAGCCATTCTTCATATATTAAGGAAGAATTGGTTGTCTCCAATGTCCAAGAACGGCACCTAGCGAAAACTAAGCAAAGCACCTCATCGATCTCTGACTATTGACACAAAAGGGCATGGAAATGGCTTCCGTAGTGATTTTTAGCAGTCAAAAATGCCAAAAAGTGCAATTTCATGGTTTTTTTTGGAATAATAAAAGGCAAGTAAAGAAAAAATCCCTTGTCCAGTAAAGGTAAAGTGGCTATAGGTGGAGGATGATGAACTCGGCATCAAGAGTCTTCCCCTGAACTCTATCCATGACAGCAAGACCAGCAGCAATGTGTTGTAGTCACGACCCAGTTCCAGTCCCTTCGTAAAAACGATAAGATAATGCACGAACACTATTACATTACTGGTGCAATACCATCCTTGACAGCATGAGACCTTTCCAAATAACTAATAATCCAGCCCTCACAGCATCTCCCAATGTGTAATTGCTTGGTTAAAGGCTGATAAATAATTTTCTAAAGGTTTTGTTAATGCATTTTTATTGTTAGAACAGGATGATTGAATTCATCCCGGTAAAAACTTACCATTTTAAATGACTTAAACCTAGCTTAACAAAACCCTCTTTAAAAACGTATTCTTTTACTAAAATTGTTATCACGTTGGGGTACGTTAAGAAAGCCATGTTCCATGCTCTTTTGGGTCCACTAATTACCAAGATGAATGGTAACATCTCGGATTCTAGGGGAATAAAAAAAGGGCAAAAGTACAAAAGATACCATAGAAGCATGAAAAAAGAGAATGCGTTACATGCAAGATTCATTCATAAAAATAGCTGTTCAAAAGAGAAATTAATTCGTTACATGGAAGATTTATTTTGTTTCTTTATTATCACCTTTTTTTCCTATGATATAATTAACCAATCAAATTAACATTAAATTGTCGATAACACTACTACAAGTTTGTTTGGTGAGTTGCTAGCTTTTCTTCTCTATAATATGTTATGAGAAATGTGTTTTTATGCAAAAGTGAGAGAGACGAATTTAAGCTATGGATAATCATATAATGAATGATTGAGATTAAAAAAATTTTAAAGTTACATGATCACTTAAAACTCTTCAAAAACTCACATAATTAACCTCAATCATATTGTATGATTGTACGGTATAGATTCATTTTTCTCATTCTCACATAAGAAAATATTTTCATAAGATACATTTTATATATATATATATATATATATATATATAACATTGACACACGTATGTTATGAAAATTTGTAAATCTTTGATGGGAAAATTGTCATAACCACCAAAAATAGAAATTATAAACAAGATATAGATATAGAAAAATATTCAATTATTAGTACAAGTAACTTTAACAAAAATCACCGTAAATATTCATTTACACTCCCCTCGCTCGATAGACATCCTAATTTCAGATCTGACTTCCTTTCTTTTTATTTTTTGTTTTTTCACACATCTATATATGAATGTAAACATGGTGATGAGTCAGTAGTAGGTTACCTGTAGTTATTTCTAATCAATGATAAAAGTGGGAGTACGAGAAATCCAAGGGTAAGGAAGCAGATACCCGTAAGTATTTATTTATATTTAATATTTTAAAATACTAATATTAATAGTATAGAAAATATTATATAAATGTTTATTTTCCTAAATATATCTTATTTGGATGTATATCAAGGAAATTAGTTGTTTGTGTAATAAATGAATCATATTAAAGGTATTTTAAAAAACTACACCAAATATTGTGTTAGAACCCGTCTGTTTTATAAAGGACTTTGCAAAATTTGAATATTATTTAAAGATCCTAAGATTTGTTAATAACACACATCAAGACATTTAATTAAATAAAATTTGCCTACAACCCCTCTTTTTGAGTGTTTCGGGCTACAAAGTCTGTGATGCATATATTATAACTCAAAAGGAAGTCCATCATTTAAAGTCTGTTTTGAACAATACAAAATATTTTAAGTCTTTTTTAAACCAAGTCTGTGTGGGACCAAATCAAATTTGTCTGAGTCTGTCCGAGCTTAAGTCTGTTACAAGGCAACATTCAAAAGAAAATCTATCAAGTGTATCTATTTTAGACTTAGGACTGGTGAGTCATGCTCTTTATCAAATTTACTATTCAGACTCAAGCTCTCTCACAACTTCAACTATCCAAGCTTTAAGTTATCTGACTCATACCCCTTTTTGCAAAGAATGGTCCTCTGATTCCAATTCAGTCTACTCAAGGATATTTTGAAGATATCACAGTCCTAGTTTTCCTCAAGCAAGTTTACTTCTAAACTAAAATGGAAAAGAAGACAAGTTCGTAAACTGATACCATTTAGTGACGGATTTCTATTTGTTAACGATAAATTTTTTCGTCGCTATATGGACTTTTTTTAGTTGTGCCTAATTTCGTATACCATTGCATGTTATTGTTGTAAAAATTGGAAGGGACCAACAGATATGATCAAAAAAGACAAATCAGTTAGGTAACCAGTCAAGATGCTTGAATAGAATGACGATGTCAAGAAATGATATGAACCTTGTGTTTGGAGCAAAATTGATGACATAGCAGAGTAGGAGTGAATTAATTAGGTCATGCATAGATTTTTTTCCTCAAAGGGATCAAACTGACACACTCTTTTTATTTTTTATTTTTCTTATTTTTAAAAATGAAGTGTTTTTGGTTTTGTTTCAAGTCAGTTGTTATACCCATGAGGTTGTGACTCTAAAATTTTAACCTATGATTTTGAACATATTATTATTAACATATGATTCTAAACTATAATGTTTCACTGTAATTTCATAGTGATGATTAAAAATTATATGTATAAGGTTGTGATTCTGAACCTGTTATATATTCCTTGCAAATACGTCGCCAAAAGTAATGAAGAATAAGAAACAATTTATCCTAGCTAAAATCTATATATATACAACATATATAGAAAACAATTATTTGAATAAAAAATCCTAATATTTTTGTATTATATTAAAATTAAAAATAGCCATACAAAAAAGACAAGGAATAAGATGAATATAAACACAACAAATAGTACAAATAATCCAATAGTTGTATCTGCAAAGAGAAATCTTTGCCACAATCCTAGTTGTTTGCTTTTTCTACAGGAACAAATGTTAGAACATCAATCCAAAGGGATCAATATTAGAGCTTCCAGCAAGAAAAGAAAAAAAGATTTGATATAAAACTCAACATATATACCTACAAAACATCAAAAGGATCAAATTCAGCATATATATGCCTGCACAAATCCAGTGAATTTCTTTTATGAAGAAACCAAATATATTAACTCAAAATAAAAATGAGTACAAAATGTACTCAAGTAAAAATACAAAAATATGACAAGTACCCGAGATAAAACCATTATATTATATGATATATATCACGTTACCACTGTATAATCACTAGTGGAAAAAGGACTTTTAAGCACGGTTCTGGTGACCTTTTAAGCACGGTTCCAGACCGTGCTTGTTCCCACCGTGCTTGTAGATAAGGGCTTTTAAGGACGGTTGTTAATCGTGCTTGTAAGTGACTTTTAAGCACGGTTATTTGTAACCGTGCTCGTAGGTGGTGGACTTTTAAGCACGGTTCCTTTGAACCGTGCTCGTATCTCCTTTTAACCATGCTTGTAAGTTGATTTTAAGCACGGTTCCTCTGAACCGTGCTCGTATCTCTTTTTAACCGTACTTGTAAGTACCTTTTTAAGCACGGTTCCTCTGAACCGTGCTCGTATCTCTTTCTGACCTTTTTAAGCTTCGTTTGCTAGCACGTTTAAGCATGAATAAGGCGTAACCGTGCTTAAAAGGGTGACTTTTAAGCACGGTTAACACCATAACCGTGCTTAAAACCTTTTTTTTTAAATTATTTTTTTTGATTTTTATTCTTTCCCAAAACCTGTAAACAGTAACCAGACAGTCCAATGATGAATAATAATGAAATGAATAAATTTCAATCAAAGTATCTAAACATCAAATATGGTATATAAAATGCACAATAAGTGATTAAGCTACACTAATAGGTATATAACTACACAGTAATAATATAATAAATGACAGAAGTCTATTGGAGTCCTTCCTTGAGTTGAAGAAGGTTGGTGGCCCATTGGTTTCTGATTTCGTCAATGTATCCTTCAGGAAACATTGAGGAAGAGTCTCGAAAGTACTGCAAAGAAGACATAATCATTAATAGGTGAGCAACAAATTGTAATAGTAATATGTAAAAACCAAATAAATTTAAGTAGGCAGCAAAAACTTACAGTTGTCCATCTGTCTACTATACCAGATTAGACAATGGTGAGCATCGTCTTCATCATGAAACACCCACACTCAAAGCTGCCATTTTGCCAATAAGACTACAAGGTACCATACATTGATTTCACAATTGGTTATTTTTTTGTTACTAATTGAGGTAACTTTAAAAGTAATGCTTATTAATTGAAGTGCTTACTTTTGGGAAGACCCACTCTAGTCTTTTCTTGGTCTCTTTGCCGCGTAGTAGATGGTACCCAATTAAAGCCCTGTAAGAGAATAAAACACCAGTTTAGTTAATAGAATGACTTAATCAAATATGTAAAGTTGTTTTATTTTTAAAAATCAACTTACCCTTCGAGTATTTTCATGTAGTCCGCACCAGGACTCCCATGCAATGAACAGAAGCATGCAGCAATGCCGTCCTTCGGGCAAATGACCAACAGTTGCCAGTGAAGGCTGCAATGTACCATTGAATATTAACAACACAATCCATGATTAAATTAACAAAAATAACTAAATATTTATTAGACTCTTACTCTCTATGAAATGGCGCAAGGTACACAGTCTTGTCCGAGGCATGCATCCAATTCTGGATGTATGCCTGAATCCCCTCCTTGTTGTTCCCACGAAGTTGTATTAGAGAGGGCTCTAGGAAACCATAAGTGTCATCGACACCTCTCTCTATGCAAAGTCTATGTAAAAACCTAATCAAATTTATAGACGTTTAGTGTTGTAAAAAATATAAATTTAATTGACACTATCATTGAACGAAAAACATTATACTTACAGCTCCCAACATTGAATCACTGAAATATTCAACATCTGATTCCCTGTTAGGACGTTACACAAGTCAGGTCGTGCAATGTACACTGGGAACTCACTCGGGAGACCAAAAACGGATTCCTCCCATGGGACTGGGATAGTGCAATTGCGAAGCCCAGCTGATATGTCCCATAGTTGTTCTATCGGATCAAGGGGGCTCTGGCTTCTTTGATGGGGAAACATCCTGTTAAAATAGTTAAAAAATTAGAAGCAATTTATGATTATTGAAACCATAACTAAATATATAATTGATGCTTGGGTAAAGAGCATACCTGGGGACCAGTATCTGACACAAGATTTATGTCATCATCATCACCGTCAGGTGCAGCACATGACCCCTTTGTGCTGACCCGTCTAGTCTGCATAATTACACAACATTTTGAAGTTATTCAAGAAGTAATGATAACGAATCATAATAGGATTCAACTAAATAATGTACAATGTAACCTGTGGGTCCATCACCAGTGGCGTAGGTTGACATTGTTGACTGAATAACGCCATCATCTCACTCCGAAACCATGCCATCTCTTCCTGAAGTAGCCTTTGTATTTCCTCCTTTGCCTCTGCCTTTACTACGGCAACCTTGTCCTCAAATGTCTTCTCCAAATAAGATATAGATTGGGAAGGGGTGACGGGATGGCCGAAATAGCTTTGGAGGCCTGCAGAGAAAGAATAATTAGAAATAAAAATGTTATCATACAGAATCTAAGACTGTTAATATAAACGTACCATGACCATGACCAACTGCACGTACTCGTTCAGGGTGCTCTGGTCGACCGATGGCGGCGGTTAATATATCATCCCTACCATATGACACAAATGACCCTTGGGTCGACTGCTCAACCAAGGAATCCTGCAACCAAAAGTCAGTGATTAGTGTTAGGGTTTGATGGACATTTAACGTTTCATAAAAAGTATTGATAATCTTTGTACTTACAATCCTTGAGACAACCTCCTCAACATGTGATGAAGTGTACTGACCACTCTTCTTTGTCCTGGCACGCTTCCATTTTTCATGTCGTGTGGGTGGGGAGGGGGGATCCACAATAGTGGCCTCAGGGTGGCTACCTTGACGTTGCCTAGCTTTCTCCTCCATTATCCGATCCTCCAACAATCAGTAACCCCCACGTGACAACCTGTGAGGGCAGTCATTTTCCCCTTTAATTTCCTGTGCTTTTATGTGTCTGGCCTGCATCAGAAACAATTCAAAGACATTTATACGTTATACATTCTCTGATAACTATAGAAACATAATCAGTAAAAGATACATACAATAAAGTCGTCCGTGTGCCTGGATGCCACAAACGCATCCCAAGTCTGCCGATCTATGGATGTGTATCTATCTCCAGGAAACTCACCCTGCTTCTTCCCGTAGACATACCTAAAATTTAAAATATTTGAATTAACTAATTGATAACTTCAAAAATGATGATTTTAAACATTTATATTTTAAAATTAAAATATACGTGGTGGTCAGGTTGCTCTTGAATGTCCTCCATCGTTCAGCAATCTCAGACATGATCTTCCTACGTAGTGTATCAACTGCAGGAATATCCCAAGCATCCTACAAGTGTCAAATAAACAAGGATGAGATTATTACGCATAAGAAATTACAATACGAGTAAATAAATGTACAAATAAATATACTTACAACAACATCAGCCCAAATTGCATTCTTCACGACCTCCTCAACACTATCCTAATCAGGGATAATGATGGACACCTTCGACCATGCTAAGACACCTAAGTAACTTTAAAAGTTGGCGACGTTGGGTCCTGAAGTCCTCCCGGTGTAAATATTAATGTCAACATGGGTCCTCTGACCCTGATGGCGCCTAAGTGCAACACTGGTCATCCGGGTAACACCTCTCCTCCTAGCTGAGGAATCTGTGCTCTGGGAGTCAGATCTCGTATGTAAATCCTGATCAGCCATAGGTATTTGTTCAAAAAAACAAGAATCAGTTTATAAACATGACGAATGATATATAAACATGATGAATGATATACAACCATACCCTATGTTTCCAACAGACCCTCCTGGTGGTCATTACGAGTCGCAACTATATCATCTATGAGATCTTCCACAACGTTTATTGGTGTACGTGTTGTTAGACAAGGTATGTCTAGGACATCAAGACATGGATCCTCAATGTTGTGTCTACCATGGAGAACAACTGACCATCATTTATCTGATGGGTCAACAATGTAGAAAACTTGTTTTACTTGAGCTACCATAATGAAAGGCTCCTCCTTATGACCAACCTTTTTTAAGTCCACTAACGTAAAACCAAAATCATCTATTTTGACACCACTTTTGCTATCAACCCATTTACATTTAAAAACAGGCACTGTGAAATGACCGTAATCAACTTCCCATATATCTTCAATCACACCAAAATAACATAACTCAGCCATGACAGGATTTTTGTCCTTTAAAGTGGAAAAATGCATTGATTCAGCCACAACCATAACTCCACTGTTCTGCACTGTACTCTTGTCATCTTGAATCCTTGTATAGAAAGAATAATTATTTATGTCATAGCCATAATAAGTGATTACATCAAAGTTGGGTCCTAGTGCCAGTCGATGCAATGTCTCAGAAGCAGATGTATCTTTAAGAAGGGTCATTTTGAACCACTACATGAACGTTTTGTTGTGTTCTTTCAACACCTACTTTTTAGCCATTCTAGGATTGTTTCTTTTGACTATGTCTTTATGTGCGGCTAAATACGGGAGAACAGCGTCTGTATTGTTCAAAATATAAAAGTGTGCTTGGAGTACTTCATCACGTGACATGCTTTTAATTTTTTTCCCAATGGTACCTTTCCCATCCAATCGTCCTTCGTGACGAGTCTTCGGAATACCAATGCTTTCAGCCTGTGACATATAATCTATGCAGAACTCAATTGCTTCCTCTGCAATGTACCTTTCTACTATCGATGCTTCGAGACGGCGTTGGTTCTTCATATAACCTTTCAAAATTTTCATGTATCGCTCAACAGGATACATCCACCTCAAGAACACTGGCCCATACAACCGGACCTCCCTCACTAAATGGATGATTAAATGTACCATTATGTCAAAGAATGAAGGAGGGAAATACATTTCCAACTGGGATAGTATAAGAAACCTTTCCTGTTCCAATGCTTCTAACTCATCATAGGCGATTACTTTGGCACATATGGCATTGAAAAATAAACACACCCTTGTTATCACATGTCTGACATTTTGAGGGAGAATGCCACGAATGGCAATAGGTAGAAATTGTTGCATCAGCATATGACAATCATGTGACTTCAAACCAACTAACTTCAGATCCTTCAAGGAAACACAAGTGTTGATGTTGGAACCGTACCCAGATGGAACTTTGACACTACACAACGATTCATGCAAACTTTGCTTCTCTTTTCTAGACAAGGTATAACATGCTGGCGGTAAATATGTTTGTTTGCCCTTTACTTGTGGGTGTAACTCCTCACGTATACCCAACAGCTCCAAGTCTAGACGCGAATTCAGGCCATCCTTCGTTTTTCTATGTATGTTTAACAAGGTTCCAACCAAACTATCACATACGTTTTTCTCCACATGCATCACATCAATACAGTGCCTCACATCAAGCTCTTTCCAATATGGCAGATTGAAAAATATTGACCTTTTCTTCCACGTGTTTTTTGAGATGGTCTGCTTCTCAGACTTACCAAGAACCACATTGACTTCTTTCACCTTTTCATATACTTATCGACCAGACAATGGTGGGGGAGGCATTTCAAACTCTTATGCATCATTGAACGACTTCTTCAACCTACGAAGTGGATGATTAGGTGTGAGAAACCTACGATGTCAAAGATAAACATTTTTCCTTCCATGATGTAGTCGATCAGAACTAGTTCCCTCCTCACATACAGGACACGCTTTATGTCCTTTGACGCTATAGCCTGAGAGGTTACTATACGCTGGAAAATCATTGATCGTACAGAATAACATGGCCCTCAAATTGAATGATTGTCCTATATGCCCGTCAAACACATTAACCCCCTCTTCCCATAACATTTTCAGGTCTTCAACTAATGGAGATAAGTATACATCAATGTCATTCCCTGGTTGTCGTGGACCAGAAATCATCATTGATAACATAACGTACTTCCGCTTCATGCACAACCATGGCGGCAAGTTGTAAACAAACAACAAAACAGGCCACGAACTGTGGTTTGTGCTTTGGTTCCCATATGGGTTCATTCCATCTATGGCTAGTGCAAGCCTAACATTTCTTGGGTCACGGGCAAAATCTGGAAACATCGTATCCATTTTCTTCCATTGTAATCCATCTGCCGGATGCCTAACTAGTCCGTCAATAACCCTTTCATCAACATGCCATCTCATAAGCTTCGCATCATCTACATTGGCAAATAGACGCTTTAATCTTGGAACTATAGGGAGATACCACAACACCTTCGTAGGAGACCCTTTTTTGCAGAAATCATCAGAATCTTTAGTCTTCTTATACCGTGACACCCCACACCTAGGACATCAATGCAGCATTTCATATTCACCACGGTATAATACACAATTATTTGGGCATGCATGTATCTTCATATACTCCAAGCCCATAGGACACAACACCTTTTTAGCCTCATAATTACGATTTGGCAAAGTGTTACCAACTGGGAGCATTTCTTTCAACAACTTAAGCAAGTCAGTGAAACTTTTATCCGTCCACCCATTTATTGCCTTCAAGTTAAACAATCTTAAAACTGCTGACAATCTCGTGAAATTGGCACAATTCGGATACAACGGCTTTTCAGAATCCTCACACAGAGTCGCATATACGTGCGCTCTCTTAAAACTTTCTACCCCCACATCACGGATCATATCTTCCATACGGTTATCCATGTCGTCATCAAGCTCATGCGCAAAGCTTTGGTCTTTTGTTTGAAAACTGGTACTTGGCACCTCAAAATGTTCACCATGCCATATCCATCGTGTATAAGACTGAAGAAAACCATCACATAATAGATGTTCTCGCACCTCTTTCAATTCTAGTCGACGCATGTTCAAACATTTAACACAAGGACAAAAATACTTTCCATTTACCTCCTCAGAATTTCGTATCACGAATTCCATGAATGTTTCGACTCCACCCTCATATTGTGGACTTATACGTGATGCAACTATCCAACTTCGATCCATACCACTGTTTACAGTGAACCAACGACGCTATAAATCTCACTTTTTTTACAAAGGTGGTGGTCCTACCCATTTAGGATTAACATTTTTTTATACTTCATAACTGCATACAAGTTAGGAGTTATTTTAAATTTTGATAAAATTTTGACAGCATTTCGCATTGGTCTCTAAGTGCACGAAGTGAAAGTGGTGACATCAAATTCAACCACAATCAAATATGCACCCAGAGAACAATACAAAACTTAACTAACCAAAACTTGATCAAATTTTAAAATAAGTCCTAACTTGTACATAGCAATGATATATAAAAAAATTATTCATCCCAAACTGTCTAAACAGACAATTCAAGATTCAACACAAATGGTGAAATCAATTAATTTAACTACCATTTGTGTCGAATCTCAAACGGGAAACTATAGTTCGCTCATACAATTTAATAAATCACAAACTCATGTAAAAGGGACTAAATAAACTTATCAAATTCTAAAATTACAAAAAATATAAATTACATCCATAAAATTAGTAACACATAATAAAATTCAATTAAAGAAAGTAAACAATGTATAATAAACTAAATTAATTAGGCCATGCAATTCATTATGTAATTAAAATTTTTAATTGCCTAATCAACAAAAATAACTCCTATTAATTATTTTGTTACAATTCATACAATTTATTATTTTACATTTATAACTACATTATCTACTAGAAACTATTAACAAATCAAACAAACTTGTTATTCCTAACTAAATTTTTATCTCTTTTCTAAGTATTCTAAAGTTAAATTTTTATTCCTAACTAAATTGTTATTCCTAACTTGTCATTTATATCTTTCTAAAATTATCTTTTTTTAATAACTTACTCAATTTTTACACTCGGGAGGTTAACAAAATCACTTAATACTATAAACTATGTATGCATAATGACTATACTAGACTTGTTTTTAGTAGACAAACAATTAAAGAATGGATTAAAAATAAGTAAAGAGTGGTACCTGAAGGAGACAAACAGCGTGTGAGATGGAAGGAGATGGAACAACTTGCGAAGAAATGGAGGGATGGAGAGGAAGGGGAGGAGAGACCACCACCGTGCAAGAGAACGAAGAGATGGAGAGGAAGGGGTGAGACCAGCATGCAAGAGAAGGTAATGCAAAGCCAAGTGAGAAGGAGGGAAATGAAGAAAGACAAAGATGGAGAGATGAAGAGAACGGAGAGACGAAGTGAAGAGAGGGAAATAAAACGCAGGCTTAATGAAGTGAGAATGAGGGAAATGAAGAGAGACGAAGATGGAGTGAAGAGAACAGAGAAATGAAGTGAAGAGAGGGAAATGAAATGTTTTCGTTTACATGAGAGAGGGAAACGAAAAGCTGGGATGATGAAATGTGCTATACGACCATGGTTCATTGGATAACCGTGGTAATAGACCACCTTTTATCACGGGTCCAATACAACCGTCCTTATAGATATTTTAAAATTAAATGTAAATTTTTTTAACGTACCTATGACCACGGTTGATTATAACCGTGCTTAAAACCTTCACGAAAATTTCAAAAATAATTTTTTATAGGACCCTATTACCACGGTTGCACCTAAACCGTGGTTAAAGAGCTAATTTTAAAAATAAAATTTTAAATACAGGACCTATGACCACGGTTAGTTATAACCGTAATTAAAACCTTCACCAAAATTTCAAATATAATTTTTTATAGGACCCTATTACCACGGTTGCGCTTAAACCGTGGTTAAAGAGCTAATTTTAAAAATAAAATTTTAAATACAGGACCCTATTAACACGGTTGGAGAGGAACCGTGATTACAGAGTTCCCTATTACCACGGTTAGACTGTAACCGTGATTAAAGAGTTCATTAAAATTTCAAATTTGCCACCGCCCCTTTTTTAAACACGTTTACGTATAAATCGTGCTTATATCCTGTCTTTGTTTCCATCTTTTGCACTAGTGAATAACATGGACTCTTTATACAAAAACAAATTGTATCATATTTATAAAATCTAAATACATATTTGAATTTAGAAATCACAATGAAGACGCATTAGAAATCAATATCACAATAGAGATAATCATCAATAATTGGCACAATTTCTAGTTAATTAGTTCTTCCTCGCTTCTTATCACTTTCCAAAATAGCTAAATATATTATTTTATTAAACTTATTAAAGAATGAATTAGATTAACCACCTAACTAGTTGAATTTTAATAAAAAAAGTTTCTGTTAGTATGTTGCAGTAAATGAATAGAGAAGGTATCTGGTGACATAATGATATGTATGATAGCCGGCACTTGAAAAATTATAAGAATCCATTGGCGATTTGCACAGTCGGCAACTCAAGTCAGCATGCGCAGTGATAAGAGATCTGCTACTACTATTGTATTCAAATATTAAGATAAATCATAATTAAAATATAATTAGTATCTAAATTATAAAACTTAAAACAAATCTTAATTTATTATTACACTCTTATATGCCAATCTCGATAGCAGTGTATTGTTGGAGCAGTGTGGAGGGTCTTTCATTCATTTGTCCATTTGTCAATCTCAGTTTGAATTTACATTAGAAATTTAATTTCATGGGAGAGACGTTATCGTATTTTAGTAAGGGGTATGCGTTTTTATAAAATATCACTAGTGGAAAAAAGGTCTTTTACACCGGGGGTTTTACACCGGTTGTAATGTGACTGGTGAGAAAAATTAGGCGGTGGCAATTTTGTAAAAAATATAAAACTTTACACCGGTCTACTCTTTAAACCGGTGAGAAATACTTAATTTTGTACCGGTCTTGTTTTGGATCGGTGAGAAAGGTTTAAGTGTGTACCGGTCTTGTTTTTGGACCGGTGAGAAAGGTTTAAGTGTGTACCGGTCTTGTTTTTGGACCGGTGAGAAATGTAAGACTTTATACCGGTCATGCTTTTTGGACCGGTGAGAAAAAATGTAACATGCTTTTTAATTTTCCCTCTTGTGAAACCTTACTATCGCAGCCATCTCAAATCCCTACCTCTCGAATCCCTCTCAAAAGCCCTTCCTCTCGAGCTCTCACTCTCGAAAACTCTCTCCCTCTCGAAAGCCTTAGTGTTGTCTCCATTCTCTTCCTCGCGAGCTCTCACTCTCGAAAACTCTCTCCCTCTCGAAAGCCTTACTGTCTCTGTTTGTTGAAGCTTAGAGGTCTCCCTCTCGAAGGTCTCACTACTCGAAGATACCCTCCGTCGGTCATATTGCGCAGGTAAGCTTCGATCCCTTTGTCTTCTCCGATTTGCTATTGCTGGTTTATCTGTTGGGGTTTCTCTGATTAGGGGTTGGATTGGGGTTGGGTTGTGGGGTTTCGTGTTAGCGATCGAATTGAGGGGGTTTCATCTCTGATTTTTTTTTGGTCACATTAGAAAAAAACTTAACAACTAATTCATTGGTCATACAAAGTTCAGATGAATTTGAATTCGAGTTTTCGACAAGGTCGAAACATTTCAAGTAATGAGATTTAAATACTGATGCTCAAAGATTCTTTTATTAGACATATAAATGCTACCTGTATACCTACAGGGCTACAACCCTTTTGCTGTAAATTGTCTTGTTCTTCTAGACAAACGATTACCATTTTTAGTTATAATAAAGTACAATTAAAAGGCCTTGAGCTTGATTTACTTGCTCTCCCATCTTGTCTAATATCGCCATTTTTTTTTGACCTTGTCAATAAAATGCAAGCTCTTAAAATGCCTATGATTGTGAATTATATTTTATTCTTTGCAGAAATAGTTTGTTTTTAGTTTGGAAAAGATAAAACATGCTTTTGTTGTATGATTCATCAATTCCTTTTCTTCCCCAATATGGTTTTTGACTCTAATGTTTGTGTATTTTGCAGGCTGGTCTATTTGTATATGATATATTCTGGGTTAGCGTAGCAAAATCATTTGATGCTCCAATAAAGGTTAAAATCTTAGCTAAATGAAATGGAGTCTTCTATTTGCCCATCTTCATGTGAATTTTGCGGTGTATGTGATGTGATAACTATCAGATGAAAATTGCTTTAAACTTCTTCCTAATATTGTTATTTGAATGCTTTTATAGCTTTTGTTCCCCACATCAGATTCTGCAAGGCCATTTTTGATGCTTGGACTTGGTGATATTGTTATCCCTGGTATGATGATTCTTCATTGATGTATTGGTGTATTTCTGTTGTGAAATTGCCCTGTAATAATACTGATAAGTTCTTGTTATGTATTTGGTATCTGATAATAGAAAGGAGATGAACTAAATACATGTTTGTGGGATTCTAGAATTCTCAACAGAGTTTTTATAAAATGAGAATTTCTCAATTCCTGTGAAAACAGCCCCAGTATTTCAAGAGTGCCTTTGTTGGATACACTGTTGGCTTAGTCCTTACAATCGTTGTGATGAACTGGTTTCAGGCTGCACAGGTAACTGATCTGTTGTTTCATCTCTTTTGTCCTGAGTATGTTTGGGAAGGATGGTGTGGGGTTTTAAGCCACCAATGGAATACCATACTCTAATACATGGCTGGCTGAGTTTGTGGAACTATCCTGGATTTTAAAGACCAACCTTTTCTAATTTCCCCCCTTTTTTGCCAGCCTGCTCTTTTGTATATTGTACCTGTTGTAATTGGATTTTTGGCTGCTCATTGCATATGGAATGGTGATGTCAAAGAGGATTGTTTCATTGCTTAGTTTTTCCACTTTTTTGTTCTTATGCTAATGATAACCCATCTTATCTTTATGCATTTTACTTTGTATCATTAGTTTCTACACTTTTACTTGAGTGTGATACTTGTTTTGTATATCATATATATATAATTCATAATTAAATATATGATATATATTAGTTAAACTCTTCCACGTCATTATAATATTTCTGTAAAAAGCTTTGATGATGGTTTAATGGGAGGCATGAAATAGGCCAATATTTCACTAATATTGGAAAATGAGCGTTTGATTGACAATGGACCAAAATTAAATCCTTCAGAATATTGATTGGCGTGATCGTTAACACCAGCAACAGTGCACAGTTAGCAAGTCTACATTTACTATGTTTACTTTTTAACTAAACTGATGAACAACTCTTTTTACAGTATGCATTTAGAGGTGCACTAAGCTCTGAAAATAGCTAATGTATTTACATTACAGATGTTTTTATTGTATGTTTTCAAATTAGCTTATGAAGATGGGCTTTCTGTTAAATTATCATCTAAAGGCAACTTTGCTTGTTATAATCAAAGATTCCATATTATATCTTTTGTTGCAACCGGATATCACTGTTTTGAAAGTTTTGCAGACATTGATTGTGTCATTTTAAATAGTTACATCTTACATGTTAAGACTTACAGATGGTCAGGATTTATGAGCAGAAAATTTGAGAAAAAGTGTATTGGTAAAGAAGTACTTGGGGGCAGTGGCATTCAACAACATAACGAGGTTGGCATTTGGGAAAAGATTTGTGAATGCAGAGGGTCTGATGGATGAAGAAGGAGTAGAATTCAAGGCGATTGTGGCAAATCAGTTAAAACAGTGCTGTACTAGTTTAAGGTCTTGTATCAAATGCTTTTTGTTCTATTTGTTTGGATTATGGTTCAAGTATTAACTGATTTCACCCGCTTTTCATATTTTTCTTTGTATTTCTTTCTTGAATATTTTATTTGGCAAATTAATTTGAATGTCGTGCTATTGTATAGCCAAGCTTATTTAATTTCCTTTCTTTTGTTGCAGGTACAAATTTGTCATTTCAGCGCCTGAACCGAAGAAAGTTGCATCTTTTTTTGTCAACTCTATAGGATCATACCCAGATGACATTTTTTGTCTCCCTTGTTTTGTTAATTAACTGTGTAAATTCAGCTTTTAGTGGGAACCATGACAACTTCTTAGCACATAGTTAATTTACTTGTTTGTGTATGAAAAATACAATTTGTGTTTGTATATGAAAGGATTACCAAGTTATTCACAGAGCAAATACTTACTCACTGCTATAGTTTTGCCTAGACTTAATTTGAAAATTGAATGATGCTTTATAAAATTGTAACAAAAGTGTTACTTAATTGGCGCCCAGGATTCAAAATATATTGAAATAAAAATAAAAATACAAACTGTATTTCGTACCGGGTCTAACCAACAGGACCGGTGAGAAAGGTCCTTTTTTGTACCGGGCCAAATTGATGGGACCGGTGAGAAAAGTCCTTTTTTGTACCGGGCCAAAAACAGGACCGGTGAGAAAAATCCTCTTTTTACCGGGCCAAATCGATGGGACCGGTGAGAAAAGTCCTTTTTTGTACCGGGTCAAAAAAGGACCGGTGAGAAATGTAGTCTTTTACACCGGTCGTTATAAACAGGACCGGTGTAAAATGTATTTTTCTCACCGGTCCCAAAACCGGTGTAAAAAGTCCTTATTTTTCTCACCAGCTCCATCCACACCAGTCCTAAAACCGGTGTAAAAAGCCTTTTTTCCACTAGTGTATATATTTTTTATTTTATGTTATACTATTTTTAATTAATTTAATCTTTTATGTTTTAAATTTTTTTAAATGTTTTTCTTTTTTATTAATTTTATCAATAATTAATTTTATTATTATTATCATGCTAGTATTGTAATCATTTATTTCTTAATTACTAAATTCATTTCTTAACTATAATTATAAAAAAATAATAGAAATGAAACAATTTAATAATTAATATTTATTTTTAGTGAATAAATACAAAAATTACATATGAATGTTTAATAATGTTAATTTGTCGCGACCGAGATCGCGGCGGGAAGACCAACCCTTAAAACGAAAACGGGTTTTTCGAAATCCTTTCGAAAAGAAAACAGGGAGTCGCCACCAATATTTTTTTAGATAAAAATATCGGGAAAAACCTCTTTTAAAACACTGGTTATGAAAAATGAAATTCTAAGTTCGGGAGTCGAATTACAGGTGAGGAAGGTATTAGCACCTCACAACTGTCCGTTATAAAACGGTTACCTCAAATTGATAGCGCTTATTTCAAAATAATCTAGAAATTATTTTAACTTCTTTTATGAAAAGAAACATACAAAACAATAAAAGAAACACAAACAGACAAAATAGACTAAATAGCTAGAGCAAAAATTTGATCAAACAGCGACAGTAAGAAAGAAGAAAATAGCGACGATAGAAGACTAAACAGTAACAGTAAGAAAGAAGAAAAAAGTGACGATGGAAATCAGAATGGTGACAGTAAGAAAGAAGAAAATAGCGACGATAGAAGTCTGAATAGTGACAGTAAGAAAAAAGAAAACAGCGACGATAGAAAACTAAACAGCGACAGTAAATAAAATAGAAGATTTAAACAGTAACAGTAAAAAATGACAAGGCTATGACAGTAAGGAACTCGACAAAACAACAAATATAAGAAAAAAATTGAAACAGAGTGAAAGAAAGGTTAACAAGACGTCTCATCCAAATTAACCTTAATTTATATGTAAATTTAAACATTAAAATAAATAAATAAAATAAAAAATAAAATTGATTAAGAAAACATTATTGTTTAATAAAAATATTAAAAGTATGAGATTAACAAGACATCACGTCTAAATTAACCCCACTTTAAAGAAAATAACACTCTAATAAAATATTAAAAAAAATATGAGATTAACGAGACGTCTTGTCTAAATTAACCTCATTTTAAAGAAAATAATACTCTAATAAAATATTAAAAAAAACATGAGATTAACAAGACGTCTCGTCTAAATTAACCTCATTTTAAGAAAATATTATTTTAATAAAAATATTAAAATACGAGATTAACAAGACCTCACATCTAAATTAACCTCCTTACGACAATAAAATTTTAAAACATTAATTATATAAAATTAATCAAAATCATAACAGAGACATAAAAAATTATAACGAGAAAGTGGGCCCGACAGGAATTGATTCCTGCTCCTACGTATTCTCAAATGTATTGAAAAATCAGGGTTACGTAGTTCTAGAGGGAAAATCTGAGAAAATATTTAAATTATTTTTTATCAATTTTGATTTTTAATAATAAAGAAGATTCATAAAGAAAGAGAAATACAAGGCGAAGTAAGATCGCACGTGTATAAACCTTCGAGACCTAATAACAACGATGTAGGCAAAAGTAATTTTGCACGACATCGCTCATAAGATTTTGATTTAGTATAAAAGATTATTTTATTTTTATAAAAGGAATGTTTAGATTTTAACGTATTATTTTTTAAAACTCATCATAAAAAAAAACTATTTACTTTGTTTTAGAGAAAGATATTTATTGACTATATTGTTCATATAAGGAAATTATATTTTTGGTTTTATTCTCTATTTCTATAAAGAAAATGATATATATTTTATTTTAACAAAATTTATTTATTATTTTTATCTTATTATTATTACTTTTTCAGAAAGAATATGTTTAAATATTTTTCAAAAAAACAAGATTTATTTTTGTATAAACTATTTATTATTATTTAAAAAACAAACCTTAAGACATTGGGCCTCAGAAAAAAACTGAAGCCCAGAACTTAAAATAAAAAATAAACAGCATGAATAACAAAAAAAGGAATGGGAATGGGCCTCACTTTCTGAGGCCCATGAAACAAGAACCCTAAAGGCAAAAATTAAAGAAAGAAGAGAAGAGGAAAGAAAAGGAGGGGGCAGTAACAGAGGAAAAGAGAGAGGGGAAAGGAACAGAGAGAAGAGAGCGGAGGAGAGAGAGAGAGATCGACCGAGAGAGGGGCGGCCGGTGGGAGCTGTGGAGGTCGACGGTGGAGAAAGGAAGGACCAGCGAGAGAGGTGAGTGAGAGAGAGTGACGGAGATCGGAGGGAGGAGAAGGAGACTGGAGAGGGAGGAGCTTGGTGGCGTGGTGCTGGTCGGCGTTGGAAGATTGTGGCCGGCGTGGGGTGGTGACGGAAAAAGAGAGGGAGGAGAAAGAGTGAGAAATCGAAGAGGGGGAAGGGAGAGGGAGAGGAGGTGGTTCCGGTGGTTGTCGCGACTGGGATCGTGACGGGATGGCCGACCCTTAAAAGTAAAACGAGTTTCGAAATCCTTTCGAAAAAAAAACAGGGAGTCGCCACCAATACTTTTTAGGATAAAAATATCGGAAAAACCTCTTTTTTAAAACACTGGTTATGAAAATGAAATTCTAAGTTCGGGAGTCGAGTTACAGGTGAGGAAGGTATTAGCACCTCACAACTGTCCGTTATAAAACGGTTACCTCAAATTGATAGCGCTTATTTCAAAATAGCCCAGAAATTATTTTTAACTTCTTCCACACAAAATGACAAAGTAGACACAAACAGACAAAATAGACTAAACGGCAACAGTAATAAATTTGACCAAACAATGATAGTAAAAAAGAAGAAAACAGTAACGATAGAAGATTAAACAGTGACAGTAAAAAAAATGATAGTAGAATATTAAAACAGTAACAACAAGAAATGACAAAGCAATGACAGTGAGAAACTCGACAAAACAATGACAATAAGAAGCTTAACAAAACAATAATAAGAAACGACACACAGTGATCGTAAAAAAAACTTAGCAGAATATCGACAGTAGGAAAGTAAAAAAAAAACAATAACAATAGGAAATGGCAAACAGAGACAATAAGAAACTTGACAAAATAACATCAGTAAGAAAAAGTAAAACAAAGTGAAAGTAAACGTTAACAGGACGTCTCATCCAAACTAACCTTAATTTGTACATAAATTTAAGGATTAAAATAAAATTAAAAATAATAAAAAGTTGATTTTAAAAAAATTATATCTTTTAATAAAAGTACTAAAAATATGAGTTTAACAAGACGTCACGTCTAAATTAAACGCATTTCAAAGAAAATAATATTCTAATAAAAATATTAAAAATATGAGATTAATAAGACAGTTCGTCTAAATTAACCTCATTTTAAAAAAAATATTATTTTAAATAAAAATATGAGATTAACAAGACGTCACGTCTAAATTAACCTCCTTTTAAAGAAAATATTATTTTAAATAAAAATATGAGATTAACAAGACGTTACGTCTAAATTAACCTCCTTGTGACAATAAAATTTAAAATATTAACTATATAAAATTAATTAAAATAATAGCGGAGATAGAGAAATTAGTAACAAAAAAGTGGGCCCGACAGGAACTGATTCCCGCTCCTACGTATTCTCAAATGTATTGAGAAATCAGGGTTACGTAGTTCTTTAGGAAATTAATTTTGAAAGAAAAAAAGAAGAAAAGAAAAAAAATATATATTTAAATTGTTTCTGATTGATTTTAATTTTTAATAATGAAAGAAATTTATGGGAAGGAAAAATACAAGGCGAAGAAGATCGCACGTGCATAATCCTTCGAAGTCTTATATCGAGAATGTAGACAAAAGTAATCTCACACGACACCGCCTATAAGATTTTGGATTTAACAAGTAAGGTTATATTTTTTATTAAAGATATATTTAGATTTAATACAACCTTATTTTTAAAACTAATTGTACCTTTATTTTAGAAAATATGTTTTTTATTTTTTTTTTAAGGATTTTTATTATTAAAAACATAATCTAATAACACAAAATAACAACATGACCAATATATTTTGTTTTTTTAGAATTTTATTATTCATTTTATCATTTAAAACAATTTATTATTATTTATTTTTTTAAAAAAAAGTTTTTTTTAAAGAAAAGGAAAGAAAATGGAAATGGGCCTTAAGGGCCCAGAACTATAAAATAAAAAAAAGGAAGGGATATGATAATGGGCCTCACTATTTGAGGCCCAAAATAAACCTAAACAAAAGAGAGGAAAAGAGAAAAGAAAAGAGAAAGAAGAAAAAGGGGGGCGGCAGCAGTGAGGGAGAAAGGAGAGAGAGAAGAAAAAAAGAGAAAGGGAGAGACCGAGAGAGAGGCGGAGGAAGGATCGGTAGCCGGTGGGAGCTATGGAGGTCGAGAGGGGGCTGGTCGACGGTGGAGAAGGGAGGGACCAACGAGAGAGAAGTGAGCGAGAGAGAGAGTGACGGAGATCGGAGGGGAAGGGACCAGCGGCTGTCGGAGGTGGAGGATCTGGAGGAAGAAGAGCTCGGTGGTGGAGCGATCTAGAGAGAGAGACGGAGGAGGGAGGGAGAGAGAGATCGACCGAGAGAGAGAGGAGGCCGGCAGGAGTGGGTTATGGTCGGTGTCAGCTCAGGATCGACATCGGAGCTTGCTGGAGGGTGGCGCTGGATGGAGGAAGAGGTGGTCAGTCGTTGGAGGAAGATGACCTTTCTAGTTTTCCTTTATTTTTTTTGTTTATTTTGGGGGTTGTTTATTGTTTTTTTCAGTTTTTGGTTTCTAGTTTGTATGTTGATGAGAGAATGGTTATGTTGGGTTCTTGGTTTTGATGATTGAAGATGAGGATATGAGGATAAAGTTGATGTTGGGTTTGATGATGGTGAAGGAGGTAATGAATATTGAATATTGGTGGTGGTTTTCTAGTTCTGGGTGTTTGGCTTTCTGTGTTGTCTGATGAGGAAGATTGTGAAGAAGGATGAAGAGTGGCAGAGGAAGATGAAGAAGGTAGTGAGGAACCCAATTCTGGATTCTGCACCGGAATTCCTGGAAGGGGGCCCAAAAATTTATTATTAAAATTTTATTATTAATAATTAAAAAGAAAGGATAGAATTTGGTGTTTACAGCTGCCCCTCTTTACTTTCTTTTCACGAAAGTATGAATGATTCATTCATATCGTGAAAAGGAAGTAAAGACGTAAACACCATCTTAACACTAACATCCTCAATGAGGTGACGACCTTGACAAGTAGAAGACTCAAATAATGCCAGCTTTGGTAATAAAAAAGACTTAAAAGCATCATCTTCAACGATGAAGACTTAAAGAGGTGCAAATCTGGCGGACAGAAAACTCAAATCATGATATCTTCAATAATTTAAAAAATGCTGACTTCGGCAATAAGAACTCGACGTGGCGCCAACTGTGGCAAATAACAGACTTAAGCAATACCGGCTTTGGCACCAAAAGAGGTTCAAAAGTGCCAGCTTCAGTGATGATAACTTGGAGAGATGCCAATTTTGGCAAATGGAAAACTTTTAACAATGCCAGCTTTGGCAATAAGAAAGACTTAAATAGTGCCAACTTTGACAATTAGGGAATATGAATAAGGTACCAAGTTTGACAACTGAAGTTAGAGCTTTGTCCTAAAACAAGAACAAATCAGAAGATATTTCCTTGATATTGAAAATGAAGTAGCCTAGAGAGGAATACTTAAAGCTTTAAAGAAAAATGAATGACAGGGAATTGTCCCAATATGTTTGGATCGAAGGATACAGCCTAGGAATGAGTACCTGAAGCTTTTTGAACAAATGACGAGAGGGATGCCTCTAGCTCAAATTGAGAAATAAAATAGCCTAGGAGTGGGTTCCTGAGGCTTTTTGGACAGAAACAAATGACTTGGAGGGATGCATCTGGTTCAAATTGAGAAATAAGATAGCCTAGGAGTGGGTTCTTGAAGCTTTTGGACAGAAAATGACTTAGGGAGTGATGTTCCCGGTTTAACAAGAAATGAAAGGGTTGGAGGTTGACCCTCAGTTAACAGGAAATGAAAGGATTGGGGGTATTGCCCCTTGGTTAATTAGAAATAAAAAGATTGTGGGTTGACCTTCGGTTAACAGGAAAGTAAAAAAATTGGGGTTGACCCTCGATTTACAGGAAAATAAAAAATTGGGGTTAACCCTCAGTTGACGGGAAAATAAAAAATTGGGTTGATCCTCGGTTGACAGGAAAGTAAAAGATTGGGGTTGTCCCTCGGTTGACAGAAAAGTAAAAGTTGGGGTTGACCCTCGATTGACAGAAAAATAAAAGGTGGGGGTTGACCCTCGGTTGACAGGAAAGTAAAATATGGGGTTGACCCTCGGTTGACAAAAAAGTAAAAGTTAGGGTTGACCCTCGATTGACAGAAAAGTAAAAGGTAGGGGTTGACCCTCGGTTGACAGAAAAGTAAAGGTTGGGGTTGACCCTCGATTGACAGAAAAATAAAAGGTGGGGGTTGACCTCGGTTGACAGGAAAGTAAAATGTAGGGTTGACCCTCGGTTGACAGAAAAGTAAAAGTTCAGGTTGACCCTCGATTGACAGAAAAGTAAAAGGTGGGGGTTGACCCTTGGTTGACAGAAAAGTAAAATGTGGGGTTGACCCTTAGTTGACAGAAAAGTAAAATATGGGGTTGACCCTCGGTTAACAAGAAAGTAAAATATAGGGTTGACCCTTCGATTGACAGGAAAGTAAAAGTTGGGGTTGACCCTCAGTTGACAGGAAAGTAAAACGTGGGGGTGGACCCTCGGTTGACAGAAAAGTAAAATGTGGGTTTGACCCTTCGATTGACAGGAAAGTAAAAGTTAGGGTTGACCCTCGGTTGACAGGAAAGTAAAACGTGGGGGTTGACCCTCGGTTGACAGAAAAGTAAAATGTGGGGTTGACCCTTCGATTGACAGGAAAGTAAAAGTTGGGGTATTGCCCCAGGTTTGAGAGTGTGGGGAATTGCCCCAGATTTGAGAGACTTGGGGTAATGCCCCAAGTTCAGAAAAGAATGAGAGACTAGGGGTAATGCCCCAGGTTTGAAACACTTGGGGTAATGCCCCAAGTTTGGAAAGGAATAAAGGACTTGGGTAATATCCCAGATTTAGAGATTTAGGTTGATGCCCGAGGTTTGGAAATTTGGGGTGATGTCCCAAGTTTGGAGATCCAGGGTGATGCCCTAGTTTTGAAGATTTGGGGTGATGCCCTAAGTTTGGAGATTTGGGGTGATGCCCTAGCTTTTGGAAATACTAAAAAAGTTAGGGGTGCTGCCCTTTGACTAAAAGAGAGTAGACATTTGGGGAGATGCCCTAGTTTGAGAGTATGATGGGTGCTAGTTTAGTGATGATGAAATTATTGGGGAAGAAAAACCGATTGTAGCCCCCTTTTTTTTGGTGTAGTTCAACTGGGGATGAAAGGTATGGCTGGCCCTTGTCTAGTGGTTATCTTAGTTTCACCGGGAAGAGGATTTGGTGATTCCGTTTGGGGAGAGTTTTGCTCGAAGCGGTCCTTTGGAGGATTTTACTAGAGGAGGAATTTTTGATTATATCGGGTAGATTTATTGGAAACGTGACCTCTAAGATGCTTCATGAATAAAACAGAAACCTTGGGAAGGTGCCAACTCTGACAATGAGAAAACTTGAAAGGGTCATGAAAACTTGAAGAAGTACCCGTTTTAGTTAAACGAGGTACTGATTTTGACTTTGTGGAAACCTCAAAGTGCAATAAAGTTTAAAGAGATGCCACTTGGAACTGTAGAAACCTGGAAAGGTACCGTGTTTAGAAATGGGAAGGAAAAGGTTTCATTCGGTGACTGGAAGGTGAGGGGTGTCTCGTTCAGCGACTAGAAGGTGAAGGGTGCCTCGTTCAGCAACTAGAAGGTGAAGGGCGCCTCGTTCGGTGACCAGAAGGTAAAGGGTGCCTCGTTTGGCGACCAGAAGATGAAGGGTGCTTTGTTCGGCAACCAGAAGATGAAGGGTGCCTCGTTTGACGACCATAAGGTGAAGGGCACCTCGTTTGACGACTGGAAAGTAAAGGTGCCTCGTTTGGCGATAGGAAGGTAAATGATGCCTCGCTCGGTGACTGGAAAGTAAAGGGTGCCTTCTTAGGCGGTAGAAAGGTAAAGGTGCCTCGTTAGGCGACTGGAAAGTAAAGGGTGCCTTGATAGGCGACTGGAAAGTAAAAAGGTGCCCTGATAGGCGACTGGAAAGTAAAGGGTGCCTTCTTAGGCGGTAGAAAGGTAAAGGTGCCTCGTTAGGCGACTGGAAAGTAAAAGGTGCCTTGATAGGCGACTAGAAAGTAAAAGGGTGCCTTGATATGCGATTGGAAAATAAAGGGGTGCCTTGATAGGCGACTGAAAAGTAAAGGGTGCCTTCTTAGGCGGTAGAAAGGTAAAGGTGCCTCGTTAGGCGACTGGAAAGTAAAGGGGTGCCTTGATAGGCGACTGGAAAGTAAAGGGTGCCTTGATAGGCGACTGGAAAGTAAAGGGGTGCCTTGATAGGCAACTGGAAAGTAAAGAGTGCCTTGATAGGCGACTGAAAAGTAAAAGGGTGTCTTGAGAAGTGCCAGCTTTGGCGATTGAGGAAGAGTCTTTAGGAAGTGCCAGCTTTGGCGATTGAGGAAGAATCTTTGAGGAGTGCCAACTTTGGCGGTTGAGAAGACTTTGAAGGTACCAGCTTTGATAATCGAGGTTTCACTGGGAGAAAGAATCTGAGAAGTGCCAGCTTTGTCGGTTAAGGAAAAAACTTTGAGAATTGCCTAAGGAGGAGACTTTGAGAAATGCCTACTTTGGCGATTAAGGAGGAGACCTTGAGAAGTACCAACTTTAGCAATGGAGGAAGAGTTTTTGAGAAGTGCCAGCTTTGGCGATTAAGGAGGGGACTTTGAGAAATGCCAGCTTTGGTGATTGAGGAAAAGTCTTGTGAAGTGCCAACTTTGGCAATTGAGGGTGAGTCTTTAAGAAGTGCCAGCTTTGGCGATGGAGAAAGCTTTGAGAAGTGCCAACTTTGGCGATTAAAGAGGAAACTTTGAAGGTCCCAACTTTGGAGATTGTGATCTTACTGGGGAAAAGAACTTGATCGAGTTGTCGAGACTCGACATGATTGTCTGTTACAATAACCTACAGAAAAGGGTTAATAGTACAAAGTAAAACCAATAAGAATCTGAGGAGACTTCCTATAAAACCATGATCCCTACAGACTTGAGGCGACTCATGACTGAAACAGAACAGATGAGGTAACCCTAGCTTCAAGAACGTGTCTGGCCCAGTCTTCATAATGGTTGCTTGAGGCGAGATCAAGTAACAGGAATGTCTTGTCCTCACGACTTTAAATTTTCATTACTTTCTCATTTTACATATTAAGGGAAAACACATGTTTTATCAAATCAATGAGACTCACAACATGAATACGTATCAAAAAAGGTGAAATCTTATTTGAGTTGGATAGTATAGAGGGAGGAAAGCATAGAAAGCAAAAGAAACAAGCATGGTTAAATATGAAAGATTGATAATTGGGTAAAGCAAGGAGGGTTTTACAGATCTTCCAGTGAATTTCTGAGAACAATGCATATCTCAATTCCACTTCACGACCTCAAGTTCACCATTTGACCTCGCTTCTAAGAGGGTAGTTTGACCATGGTCCACGTGCCCCAGCTTGGAGTTATACATTTTGTGTTGGAGGTTTCAGTCATATTGTCAGAATTTAGATGCTAATTTCTTGCCTGAGTCACCTTTTATTTTTTTTTGACTCACCGAGCTGCTCTAACTTTTGCCTAGGCCGCCCTTTCAGGTTTTCAGCCTAGCGAGCTTTTCTCACTAACGACATCTTCTTTTTGTCTTTGCCTCTAAGAAGGTAGTTCAACCATGATTCATGTGCCCCAGCTTGGACTAACATGTTTTGCATTGGGAAACTTTAGTTACTTGGCCGAAATCTTGACCCTAATTTTTGCCTGAGCCGCCTTTTCAGGTTTTCGACTCACCGGGTTGCTCTAACTTTTGCCTAGGCCGCCCTTTCAGGTTTTCAGCCTAGCGAGCTTTCCATTTTCTTTATAATGTCTTTTTCATTTCTTGTTTATTTTTGGCTGCATCCTTTACAGTAAAAGGTTGAAGCTGATTACACTTCAGTTGAGCCTGCTCAGCCTTTCCAGATTTAGTTTGACCCCTTGGGGAACTGATGTCATTATAAATAGGAGACTCTACTCCTGTGCCATGTACCCAAGGAAATAGGGGTGAGTCTTTTGGCATCAATAAGAGGGAATTACTCTGAGTCCTCATTTTGGCCTTTTTTTTCTTTTTTTTAGATTTTCTTTTTTCATTTTTTTGATTTTTTTCGTCTTTTGTTTGCCTTTTTTTTGTTTTGTTTTGTTTTGTTTTTATCCCCTCGATGATGCAATGACTCAATCTGATAGACTATTTCGTTGGTTACATGGGTATGAGGAATGACGTACCCTTTAAGGTTGAGGTGTTGATGACAACAAGAATGCAAGTTCTTGGCCTAATGACATTCATCCCCCTCATACAGAAAATGACAGCTTGCTCGAGGATCTGGACATAACCAGCTTACCCCATTTGGCACGTGCATCGGACACCAAACCTGATTTTGTTTTTTTTTTGTTTTTTTTTTGAATCAGCTTCTAACGCAATGACTCAGCATGGTAGACCATTTCCTTGGTTACATTGGCATGAGAAGTAATTATGCCCCAGGGATGAAATATTGTCATTTGTTGCATTCTTGTCTTGATGACATCTGTGCCCCCATATAGTCTGGTGACAGCTTCCTTGATAATCTGGACATAATCCTCTTACCCCATTTGGCACGTGCATCAGACACCAAGCCTGATTCATTTTTTATTTTTATTTTTTCTTCTTTTTTCTTCTTTTTTTTTGTCGACAAAGCTTCCCTCGATTGTGTCTGTATCGATAGGCATCAGCAATTTACCCATATCCATGTTGGTGACTGTTGAAGCTTCCTTAAATGACTAGCCTGCCCCTGTCCATTTTCAGTACTTGGCCATGTTGTCATTCACATAGACTCCTATCACGTCATGAAACAAGGTTACTAACGCCCTCTGATAGATTGCCCCTGTGTTTTTCAAACTAAAGGACATTAATAACTTAATCGATTCTTTCGATTATTCTTGACTCAGGGGATACCCATCTTGACCCGTTTATTTGCTTCATTTGATGATTTCGCCTAACTCTTGATGGCTGAATCTTTTTAGACCCTTCTTATTCAAACATCTTGGCCCACTCGGACAAGGGACCATAGTATTTCTACCCTTTTTGTCAGCGTGATCGACCAGGTAATTGAAGTCGTAAAACTGGACTGTGACCTCACTGTTCTCAGGAGAATCATTTTCAGACCTGTATTTATTTGGTTTGTCATGGTGAACGAAAAAAAAGAAGCAAATAAAGGAAAAAGGATTCAAGGCAGCGATAAGGAAAGCAAGAAAAGGCATTTTAAAATTCGACACGTATTTATTGAGAGAAACTTAAAATGATAAAAACATGTTTTTGCCCTTATTACATAAACATCCCAAAGCCTTAGGCATAGCTATTGGGTTGAAAAGTCATTAAAACATCTCTTTGATTAAAAATTTAAAGTCGTCTGGAGTTTGACAGCCTCCTAGTCATAAAGCTCTCCAGCTGACGGCCAATCACAAAGTTTGCATTATGCATCATCACGGGGGCCATGTTCAGTGGTGACAACATCTCTTCCATACTCCTAACTGTAACACCCCTATTTTTATTTTTATATTAAAATTTTGAAGGAATTAAATTATGGTTCTTTAGAACTTTTTAATCTACGTATTATTTATGATTTTTTTGGAATTTTTTGGAATTTTGGAATTTTTTTAATAAAATAATATATTTTAAATAATTTTAAACTCGTATAAGTGACTTAAATTAAAAATATTTACAAGAAAGTGAATTGAAATTATAAGAAAATTTTTCTAAAATCCGTTTCAAGTAGACTTATCTAAAAATTATCGGTTTGAGAAAAATCTTGATTTTTTCCAATCGTTAAAAAATTGGAAACGTATCAATAAATTTTTATTAACAGAAAATTTTAGATTTTTAAAATTTCAGTTTTATATTACTTATTATAAAATTAGTGAGGACTGATATAATATCGCTAAATTTCAAAAAGGACTCATTTTGAATATTTAAAATATACCGAGTGAAGGGTTACTATTTGACTTAATAATTTTACCGACAATTACTATGTAAAACACTGTGTATGTATGAAATTTTCAAAAGATGCACAGTAACTAGGAATAAAAAATTTAAAAATGCATAGTATTTTTATATTAAAATAATGGAATGCATAGTAAATTTTTTTCCTATAAATACCGAAGGATTTCTTCTTTAGAATTTACAATTTCAGATTAAGTTTTCTTAATATAGTAGTGCTAGTGAGATAGTGGTGGAAGTGAGAGAGAGAAGAAAAGTTTTTGGAGAAAAGGTTCTGCCAAAATCCTAAGGTAAGAACACTTCTCTTTTATATTTTTTGGGTTATTTTCATATCGTTTTTAGAAATCTGTCATTACACTAGAAATAATATTATTTTAAGTTACTATTCTGCATAGTAAAATACTATTTCAACAGTAAATTACTATTTCAATAGTAAATTACTATTTAAATAGTAAATTACTATTTACTGTTACTATTTACCGTTACTATTCACGATTTACTATTTACCGTTACTATTCATGTTTTACTATTTACTGTTACTATTCACGTTTTACTATTTACTATTACTATTCACGATTTACTATTCACTATTCACTATTCAAAATTTACCATTTCTGTTTTAAGTAGTAATCTTAATCTTCGTCTTATGCTTATACTGAAATAAGATTGGTATTAATATTTTTAGAAATCGGAGGCGCAAAGCAAATTCATTTTGGGTAACAATTCAAGGTAAGGGGGAGTGAGATAAGAGTATAATATGAAAAGACATAAGAATAATGGGAGGAGTCCCCTACTCCTTTTAAATCTGATAATATTATTATTTTAAAATATTAACTTTTTAACTTAAAATTTTTAATAAATTTTAAATTAAATATCCGGTTTAACTAACTCTAACATACCTATGCAAGGACTTGGACCGTTATGACCTATATGGACTGGACTATACCTATGCAAGGACTTGGACCATTATGACCCATATGGACTGAACAATACCTATGCAAGGACTGGATTATATGGACTTACATATACCTATGCTAGGAATGGATAAAAGGAACAAAAAAAAATCAACTATATTAATAATTATTAAATTTTATATTATAATATGTATTAATGATATTTAATTTGATTGATTTGATTATGATTGATTATATTTATGATTGATGATGTTTAACTGTGATTGATATTATTTGATTGTTGATATTGTAATGTGGAGTTTGAGCATATAGCGAGCATGACGGAAAGCTAAAATTCAGTAAGAATTTCTTACCTTACTCTTTAAATTTTTATTATCTTTTATTTCTTCTTAGAAATTATTTTTATATTTAGAATAAAAAAAATTATTATTTATTTTAGAAAGTAGACATTTTATAAAAATTAATTGAGATAATTAAATTTTGAATTAAAGAAAAATTTTGTAACTTTAAGTATTTACGGTTAATGATTTAACGATTATTCTCTTTTAATAAAATAAAATTTTAAAAGAAAATTATTTTATTTTTCCAACTTAATAACTAAGGATATTTGAAAATAATTGAAATTTCTAAATTTGATTTTGTTAAGATTTAATTTGAGAAAGATTATGTAAAGTTTTATACGAGAAAGTTTTTAGATATTTAAGGCTTAGAAACTCAAATTTCAGTGAGATTCGAAAACTGTACCAAATTTATTTCTATAGGACAGAAATTCAGAGAATTGAGAAAATGTACAGTTTATTGAAATGATATTGTAAACCTTTAAGGGATTTAATAATTGAGTTTCTAAAAGCCTTAACCAACTCAATATGCGAGTAGTTCATGCATCATGAATCATTAAAGTGAAATGAAATGATATTGTCTGGGGACGGATTATAGAAACCGAGGATACATTAGAGGAGGCTTAATTACGAGCCTTGGGATGAGAGGGTGTGAAAGGGTGCTTCAGGAGACCTGGGGTAGCTCCCTAGTGTCGGGTACTTTCACAATAAAAACTTTCTCAATCTAACTAGTCTCTAAGTGTTTCCATGCCAGTTGAGCTGTTCATATTATTATTACCCGGACTTATGGAACAGTGTAAACTCATGGTTGGCCCAGTGCAAATTAAAATTTAAGGGCCCATATATATAGGTAAGTTATGATGAAGATATTGCATAACATTCATGCATTCATAATTGATTGTGTATGTGATTGTGATTGATATTATGTATTGGTTTGTGAAAACCCTTTGTTGCTTATGTCTTATTCGGAAATATTATATTCTGTTTCTCACTCCTTTCTCTGTGTTTTTGTTTCATATATTCTAAATTGATGGTTCAGAGGGAAGAATCGAAGAATATCGGCAGTAACTATAGCATGTTCTAGAAAGGGAGCTCGGTATGAATACCGTGGTCCAATGAATAAATAATGTTAATAAGTAACTGCTTCTGGGCCATGGAGTTTCCTCTCTTTCTTATAATGTTTAATGTTTATTTTCTTCGGATGAATGTACAAATACTTTATAAAGTTTTAATAATATTTATGAGGTATTTCAGAAATAATGTATATAATTTATTCTGATAGTTTCTTTTTAACAATCATATCTTTAGTAAAAAAAAATTACGAATTTTTTTAGAATTTATTAAGGTGTAAAAGAGGGTGTTACCCTAACCCTCTTTTATTGCAGTAACCCCAGAACTCCCATGGTTAGGCAAGGGGTTTATGGTAACATTGGGTCTTCCTTCTTGGAAACTTATCCATTTGGCTTTGATTAGATCCCTCATTTTGCATTTTAGGGTCTGACAATCCTCAGTAGAATGCCCTGGGGCTCCAGCATGGTAATCACATTGGACATTAGGATTATACCATTTAGGGTAAGGGGGAACCACCGGTTTCAATGGACAGGGTACCGCAAGGGAGTTACAGATAAGGTAAAGTAAAAGTTCTGTGTAGGTTATGGGAATGGGGTCAAATTGAATTGGTGTTTGATTATTGACGTGTTTTCTTGTGCTTCTGATGGGGTTAAGAGGCCGAGTCTATCGTTGTGGAGGATAGTATGGCATGGACTGTGGATTAGGGGGTTTGAAAAATAGGCAAATGGAAGTAGGTAGGTGTTCGAGTGATAGATGGATGGAAGTGGGGTCGTAGTGAGGTAGGATAGGGGTTTTGGTTAGTGGTGGCCATATATGGATAAGGTGCACAAAGATTGGCAGGCTGAAAGGTAGTAGGGCCTATTGGTCTTTCTTGGGCCATCTGGATAGCTTGAGCTTGGGTGGATTATGGTTCAGGGATTTGTGGGTTTGGCTGAGGATTAGCAAAAAGGATCATCAGATGGGCAGGGTTTGAAACATGGGGATCCATCGTTTGAAAATCATGGCCATCTTGTTGGTTATGGAATGTGGGAGAGTATCCTAGGGGTATCCCATAAGGTGGGAAAGGTACAGGATTACCATCTAGGCTAACAAATGTGTGTTGTGATGTATAACCATAGGGCATTCCATGAGGTAGTCGGGGGCAATCACTTGCTTTGCTTTCCCAGTGTTAACAGTGAGAGGGGTGGTCATGGGGTGAGTAACTTGAGCCTGTGTCAGACCAAGGCCCGAGGAATGCAGTGGGGTTAACAGTTGTTGTTGGGCATCCTCGATAACTGCAGAAGAGTCCCCTCCTGTGATTCTCTTCTCTAAAAGTTTGGCCATCTTCGCAATTTGCTCCTTTAGCTGATTGACCTCATTCCTGAGGTTTTCATTTTCTTGTTCTATTTCAGCCATGAGTCTCTCCTGAAGTCGGGTTCCGTAAGGGTGTTTCCCCATGATATCTTTTGAAAAAGACAAAAATGTCAGGTGGAAATAAAGGAAATAAAACAGTAGGACAACAAAATACAATGACGCGTGAAGTAATCACAGGTCTTAACGAGCATTCTTTGACTATTCTTTAGAACGACTTGTTCAAAAGTACTAAGTACGATAAACATAGAAATTAATATGGGATAGTTGTGAAGACAGAAGAATCCTCCATTCTGAGATACGACAAGGGCCTTAAGTTTAGCCATTTCTAGCTCGGGCAACCATGACCCTCCTCTTAAAAGTTTGATCCTATGTTAATTTTCATATCTTGCTCAAGGATATTCGTTAAGCCCTAAATAGCTTCCGGCGAGAACAGAAAGAAAAGAGAGAATGAGCCATCAGAAATTGACGTGTTTTATAAATCGCCACTCCCTTGGTAACATCTTGGAAAACATCTTTACATTCGGGGAAGTAATGATTAACAAAACTTGTGACAAATCGAGAGCCACATGAGTTACAAACCTTCCAATCGTCTTCAACGCTTTTTTTTATTTTTTTTATTTTTTATTATTTTGTTTTGACGACTCAGAAATTTCATAACTCAGGACCCAAAGATTAAAGTAACTACGCATAAAAGGAAAGGATTGTTTGCCTATTAAAGGATCACCAATTTAAAAGTGTCATTTTTGGAAAGCAGTAATCCGTTTAACGGGCAAGTGGTCCACCAATTTGGATTAAAAGGGAAAGTGAGAATAAGAGAAGGTAGAGGGAAAGTCTGCCCCTTTGTGCCCTAAGTCAGGTATTTCTAAAATTTTTTTTTTTGGGACCTATAACCTGTCTAATAGTGACTCCTCACATTGGGTAGCTTGTACTAGACTTCTGAAAGGTCACTAGAGCCAAGATCCTACTCATGATGTGACCACAACAGTAGGGAATTTACTAGGTGCGTACATCATGAAAGGTCGAACTCTAGTTGAGGTTCTTACGATCGCCGGATGGGAAGTACCACAACTAAAAAAACCCCAAACAGCTACCTCAAAATAGCGACCACCATTTGCCGTCGCTAAATAGCGACCGTGTTAGCGACCGTCTCGTAACAAAAGGGACCAAGAATTTGTTAGCGACTACATTAGCGACCGCGTATTATCCGCGGTCGCTAATCCATATCAACACCGTCGCTAGAAGGGTCGCTATAGTTTAACTCCACCATTTTTTCTTTCCCGCCCTGGTTGTCAGTTCGCGGCAAAACGTTAGCAACGGTGGGATACCGTCGCTAAGGTTCCCTCCAACTAAAGCGACGGTCAGGTCGCGTCGCTATGGTTTGTAATAGTGACGGAGGCCTACATCGTCGCTACTATATGAAATATTTAGTGACGGAAATACAATACCGTCGCTAATAATTAGTGACGGTTGGCAGATACCGTCGCTATTTATGAAAGGATTAGTGACGGTACGTTCTACCGTCGCTATGTTTTCGTCTTCCCTCCATACTATTGAATTTAAATAATGGAAGTTAGTGACGGGTGTGTGAAACCGTCGCTAAGATTCATGATATTAGTGACGGTATTTGTTTGTCGTCGCTAAGTTTCAGGGGATTAGTGACAGAATTAGTTTGCCGTCGCTACATGTTTTAATTGTAGTGACGTTTTTATCGACGGTGAAATACCGTCGCTAAGGGTTAGTCATACTCGACCAGTGGCTCTCCCTAATCATTTGCCCTAACTTTCAATCCCTCCCTTCCTCTGTTTCCCTGAATCCCTCCAACTCCCTCCCTTCCTCTGTCCCTTCCTCTGAGTTCCTCCACCCGTCTCCTCCCTCTGTTCCTTCCTCTGGCGTCACTGTCTCTCTCCAACCCTCTCTCTCTTCCTCCGTTTGAAGCTCCTCACTGAGTTTCTCTCTCACAAACCTCTGGTCCAGCTCCAACCCTCTCTGTCTTCCTCTGTTTGAAGCTCCTCACTCAGTTTCTCTCTCACAAACCTCCGGTCCAGCATCCTCTATTTGAAGCTCCCTCCAACAGCTCCTTCTCTCTAGTCAAGGTGTGTTCGAATGACTTATTCCTTTTTCTTTTTATGTAGTTGATGTTTGTTGTAATAAGGTAGCTTATGTTATATTGCTTTTTTAACATTTGTTGGTGACGTTTCGGTCAAAGCTGTTAGGAAAAATGAATTTAGGAAATTGGACGACACAGAATTATAAAATGGGTGATTAGCTTCCATGTGCACCATGTGTGGCAGGACCACACCATTAGAAGGGATATTAGGGCCAAATGATTTTTAGTTAAAAGGCCTAATGTCATTTCGGTCAAAGTTGTGAAGACAATGGCCACTAATGCTTCAAGATTACTCTACATATATGTATCTTTAAATAAGACCAAAAGCATAAAAAATTACCTGTTAGTATTTGCTTAAGTTGGAATCCCAAAATTGTCACTGAGTTGGACTTTAATTTCTGCGTTTAACATGCGTGACCAATGTGTTTAGTTGTACGTTCTTCGCATCTCATTATTCTTCTGCTAAGGTTAGTTTATCAAAAAGTTAATCATTCAATGTGTATATGAACCAAGGAAAAGAGAGATAGAAAAATAAGTGATAAAAATATGATATCAGAATAATGATTTGATATAGAATGCTTCTTTGGAGAAGATAATATTAATTTAGTTCATCTCTGCATTTTGAAATGATAGATTTTATGCTTTTGGTTGAGATATTCTTTGGCTCACACGAGAAAAATAGATAGACAAAATATTATATAAATTTTATAGTTCACAGTTTATTATAGAACGAAATAATACTATTCATTAATTCATCGTAAAACAGAAATGAATGAAAAATGAATTGTTTTAATAATTAATTTACTTTTCAATTTCCAATTCAAATTTTAGAAAATGGAGTAATTTTGCGTTTTAAAATGCTCTTATTCTACTGGAGTGTAACTAGAAGGATTGAATTAACAAATTTTTCTTTCATCACCGACCACCAAACATGTAAATTAATTGAAATAGAATTGTTTTACCTGAATGTGTTATACTGATTCACAAAATATACAATTATGTCAGAGCAACTTTAGCGGTAATTACTTCACTTATATAGAGAGTTGTTTATACAATTTTTATGGATATAGGCAGTTTATGGGATCTGAAAAAATTTGATTCCTTTCACTTAATATAATAGCCTCAAACCGTCTTCTTCATAATTTGGCATCCATACTGGTTTTCTCCTAATTCTTTATGCCCTCCCTTCAGTTGGAATCTCACATGTTGGAGTGTGAGGTTCATTTCTGGTGACTGTTCTCTTAGTTTGTGATTCTGGTTGTTCTTCCTCTGATTCAGATTATGAATCACTACTGTCTATTTCTTCTTCAACGACTTCTTGGGGACTTTCTACTTCATTATGTTCCCATTTCCAGCACCTGTTTTCTTCAAATACAACACCCTTAGTGATTACTATTTTTTATTGATTGGATCAAACAATCTGTAGGCCTTGGATTCATCACTGACTCCAAATAGAACACACAAGCTGCTCTTATCATCAAGCTTAACTCGCTGCTGGTCTGGTGTATGGACGTGAGCTAGGCATCCGAACACACGAAAATAGGCAACAGATGGCTTTATTCCACTTCATGCCTCTTCTAGAGTCTTGTCTATAACTGCGGATGTAGGACTTCTATTTAGAATATGTGCACACCATTTTGTAGCTTCTGGCCAAAAAAATTTTGGCACTTGTCTTCCAATCAGCATGGTACGAACCATATTCATGATAGTTCTGTTTTTCCTCTCTGCAACCCTGTTCTGTTGGGGAGTATAGGCAGCAGTTAGTTGCCTTTTTATTCCATGATTTCTGCAAAATTCCTCAAATTCTTTAGAGCAAAATTCTCCTCCTCTATCGGTTCTTAAACAGACAATACTTTCTCTTGCTTCCTTTTCAACTAATACCTTGAAGTTTTTGAACACATTAGACATTTCAGACTTCTCGTTTAAGAAGTATAACCAGGTTTTCCTTGTTAGATCATTAATAAAGCTCAAAAAATATTTGTTGTTGCTGCTGGAAGTTGGTTTTATTGGCCCACACAGATCTGCATGAACAAGCTGTAGTTTTCTAGATGCTCTCCATGTTCCTTTTCTGGAGATACTGTGTCTGTGTTGTTTTCCTCCCACACATTGTGAACATACTTCTTGAGGGGCTGTGATTTAAGGCAAACCTGTCACCATCTGTTTAGAAGCTAGAGTGTTTAGGTACCCTCCAAAAGAATTTATGTTCGTTTTCCTTGGCTTTTCCTACTCCAAAACCATTGTTTTCTTTCCTTGTACTGTCGGAGAAAAACTTGGAAACTTCCCTGTTTGCTTCTGCTCACTTCTTAATATAGCTCACCACCGTCTTCCCTCTCCCTCCGCTCCTCACCTCCGTTCACCCCCTCCCTCCCTCCGTTCACCTCTCCCTCCCTCTCCTCACCGCCGACTTCCCCCTCCCTGCCTCCGTTCACCTTTCCGTTCACCTCTCCGGCCTGCAGCTGTTAATTCACCTCTCCCTCCCTCTCCTCACCTCCGACTTCCCCCTCCCTGCCTCCGTTCACCTTTCCGTTCACCTCTCCGGCCTACAGGTTTTAATGTGGCTTGTAAGTACTTTGTAGTGGCTGCTAACGAAGGTCAGCCCAAGGCATTCTACCAGCCGGCTAAGATTTTGCATATTGGTGTTGGGTTCAAGAAGAATATTCCTTTGGTAAGTGGTTATTTGTTTTATGCAAGTTCTATGAATACTGTCGATCAATGTACGAGCCTGATGTCAATCTGATTTTCCAATGTTAATTTTGTTGAGCTATTCTGGAATTGGTAGATCTGTGTGGTTGAGTCCACTGATATAGAAAACTGTTATTTGATAGGTCCAATAGGGATCTGTTTGCTAGTTTAAATTTCAGGCTGCTTATCCGAGTCTTTAAACCCACATTTCATCTCTCTAAAGTCTAACCAGCTCACTGAGAAATTAGAACAAAAGCCTTTTATAAAGTTTTGGACAGTGAAATTATAAACCAAATCAAAGTCATAATTCAAAACATAATAAAAGGTGAGGAGAGAGAAACAGATGAATCATGATATGGTGTGGTTGGTAGCATAGTAGTTAAAATCCCGATTTAAATCGGAAAAATCCCGATTTTACAAGTTTTTAGAGGGTCTGCGATTCAAATGGGGAAAAAATCATATTTCTGTCTAAAATCGTGTTAGAATCGCGATTTTTAGGAAAAAAACTTTAAAATCCCTAAAAGATTTTATACGATATATTTTCTGGGGCCCAATTTTGAAAACCTACCCGGTTGAGGCACCTGGGTCCCCATCAGCACACGTGCAGCAGAGGAAAAATATAGCATTCCTTCATTGCGCAGTTGGAGCTCCCCCCACTGTCGCCGAACACAACCTTCACCGTCACTGGTCGAACAGCCAACTCCACCGTCATAGTTTTCCAGCTCTGCAACACGTTTTCCAGCCTTGTTTCTCGCGTTTTCCAGCCCTGTTTCTCATGTTTTTCACCATCATCCTCTTAGGTACTTAACTTCTGTTCTGCTTCTGCATGTTCATTCCACCACCATCCTCTGTTTCTCACATCCTCCATCATCAAGCTGTTAGGTATTTAAAGTCCCACTCTCACCTTTTCTAGCTCTGTTCCTAACCCTGTTCATCTCCTTGCTTACATTTGATCCATTGCTGCCATTATTAATTTATTTTTGTTTTATTGTCTTTGTTCCATTGTGCACCACTTCATTCCTTAACATTGATCATAATGTATTAATTTAATAACATCTATAAGGTAAACTTGTATCCTCAATTTGTTGTCCCGCCCATTTTGATGATGAAGTTAATCTATAATTTACTTTACATGTCTCTCTTTGTTTAGTTTCCTTGCTAATTGTAACTGTCTAACCACTTATTGGTTTGTCATGCAGGCTAGCACACGTTACGCGTGGTCTCTGATCGTCTGTCGACAACTTTATATTCATCCCTGACTTTTTTCCCCAGGTAATCCCCTAACACTGACTTGCTCATTATGTGTATGCATGTCAATTGTTGTTTGTTAGTGGAGAGCAAAGCTCATTAGGCAATGGTTTATGTGGTAATAACATGATTTTTTATGCATGTGTAATGTTGTTTGTTAGTGGAGAGCAGAGCTCATTAGGAATTGGTTTTGTGTGCTGATAACATAATGTTTTATGCATGTGTAATGTTGTTTGTTAGTGGAGAGCAGAGCTCATTAGGAATTGGTTTTGTGTGCTGATAACATGATTTTTTATGCATGTGTAATGTTGTTTGTTAGTGGAGAGCAAAGCTCATTAGGACTTGGTTTTGTGTGTTGATAACATGATTTAGGACTTAATACCTCTCAATATCACATACAATGCGTAGCATATATAATTATCAATACTAGCAAGTTTTCTATATGTAACAGGCCGTTTCTAATTTTGGGAAATGTCTAGTTTACAGGGGAGACTCTGCCAAAATTTCGGCAGGCTCCCTTTCTTAGGGAACTAAAAAGATGAAAGTCAACGTTAATAATGTAGGGTTTAGTCGTGTGTGTCCCCATTAGATTCCCGTTCAAGTTTCAAAACAACCGGTCGATGTACCGTGTTGTGTTGGATCTTGAATTGTCCCGGTTGGACAGTTTGGTATGAATTTGTAACCTGTAGGGTGTAACCCATCAATGTTGTATGTGGTCTATCTGGAGACGTTGAATGAATGTTCATTTGAAATTTTGGCTATGGTATTTCGTATTGTCCCCAGGGTGCATGTCTGCGTGCGGAGTTTCATACCGTACGTATCTCTGTGTACTCGGGGACCAATGCGAAATGCTGCCGAAATTTTAAATGAACATCAATGACACAAGATAGACCACATACAACATCGATGGGTTACAGATGGTTGCATATTCATCCCGAATGGGATAGGGCCCCACCAATTTACAACATCAAAGAGATAGAGAGTGATTCACAACCGATAGTCAAATAAAATTACAATAATTTAAAGTAACAGAAATCGTGCTTGTTAGATATTGTAAATGGAGGTACCGGCAAATCGGCGATGGATGTACAACCGACTAGATCGCAATCGGCGAGTGACTGAGGAGTTTATGATGGGGCTGTTGGAGTTCATTCCGTTCGCTACGGCAAACACGCCTGGATTTGAAGTGACTCAGAAGATCCGTTGTCCGTGCTCAAGGTGCAAATGCATGAGTTTTGAATACGCGGATGATGTCATGTGCCACCTAACTGAGAAAGGGTTCATGGAAACATACCACTGCTGGTACAACCATGGTGAGCAGTTACCGCGTAGACCGTCAGACGTAACCGTGCAACAGTCTTACTACGAGGTTGGAGGAAACAGGGATACGTACAACAACATAGAACAAATGGTGATGGATCATGTCGGACCCTCCACCGGGCGTATGCTGGAACATAATGACCAAGCAGGTCATGGGGACTCTGACAATGTAGAGGAGGATCCTAATCCGGAGGTGAAGAGATTTTATGATTTGTTGGCGGCGGCTCAGACTCCATTGTGGGACGGGTGCAACAGTCACACTGAGTTATCCACCTCCCTAGCTGCTTTAAGCATAAAGGCAGATTATAATCTTTCTGGAGGTTGTTTTGATAGAATGGTCAGTCTGATGGGTTCCACCATGCCTAGTAATCACAGAATGCCAGCAAACCTGTACCGTGCTAAGAAACAAGTGGCAAACTTGGGGCTGGGTTGTGTGAAGATAGAGTGTTGTGTTGGTGGATGTATGCTGTTCAGAAATGAGTTTGCAGACGAGAGTGTCACAAAATGTCTGCATTGTAATGAGGAACGCTACAAGACCGTTAAAAGGAGAGGGAAGGTAACCCGGACGGCCAGGAAGAAAATGTGGTACTTCCCTATAACACCGCGTCTTCAACGCCTGTATGCCTCATTGTCCACGGCAAAACACATGCGTTGGCATGCTCTGAACCGATCACAAGAGGGGTTTCTTTGCCATCCTTCCGACGGGAAAGCATGGAAGTGTTTGGATGAGCTATATCCGGACTTTTCTGGCGAGCCGCGAAATGTAAGACTTGGGCTATGTACTGATGGGTTTAACCCTTTCGGTCAATACGGAAGGGCTTACTCTTGTTGGCCAGTCATCCTGACCCCATACAATCTGCCGCCTGATATGTGTATGAAGAGGGAGGTCATGTTTCTATCTATACTGGTTCCAGGACCCAAAAATCCAAAGGCGAACATAGACGTGTTTTTGCAACCGTTGGTTGAAGAGTTATCACAGTTATGGGATGTCGGGGTAATGACATACGATGTGTCTTTGAAGAACAACTTTATGATGCGTGCTGTTTTGATGTGGACTATTAACGACTTCCCGGCCTATGGTATGCTTTCTGGATGGTCCACGTCTGGGAAGCTTGCTTGCCCTGTATGCATGGAACATACCGGGGGGGAATCACTCCTTGTTAGTGGCAAGACAAGTTTCTTTGACTGTCATAGAAAGTTTCTACCGTTGGATCACCCGTTTAGGAGGAACAAAACCGCTTTTAAGAAGAACAAGGTTGTTAATGAACCTCCACCCCGTAGGTTATCTGGTGCACGAGTTTGGCAGAGGGTCGAAGAGTATCCTTACATCTGGGACAAGAGTGTTAAGGAGTTTGCGGGTTACGGTAAGGAACACCACTGGGTGAAGCAGAGTGTGTTGTGGGATTTGCCATATTGGAAAGACTTGTTGTTAAGACACAACATTGATGTGATGCACACTGAACGTAATGTTTTCATGAATATTTTTGACACTGTTATGGACATCAAAGGGAGAACAAAGGACAACGAGAAGAGTCGTCTAGACCTTCCGATTTGGTGTTCCAGGAAGGAGTTGGAGTTGAGGGATGCGGGACGTGGAAGAATGTTTAAACCCCATGCAAAATATGCTTTAACTAGACCACAACAGATTGCTGTGTGTATTTGGATGAATGGGTTGACCCTGCCTGACGGATTCGCTTCTAACTTGAGTAGATGTGTCGACGTGAAGGAGGGCAGGGTGTTTGGCATGAAAAGTCATGATTGCCATGTGTTTATGCAACAACTACTCCCGTACGCGTTTCATGCCTTACCGAAGCCTATTTGGAAACCGTTAGTGGAGTTGAGTCACTTCTTTAAGGAGTTGACGGCTACTTCGTTGAGTGTGGAGAAACTTGTGAAGATGGAAGAAACTATCCCGGTATTGATTTGTAAGTTGGAGCAGATTTTCCCACCAAGTTTTTTTAACTCCATGGAGCATTTGCCTATCCATCTACTGTACGAGGCCTTGGTTGGTGGCCCAGTGCAGTATCGTTGGATGTATCCATTCGAAAGGTGAATGCTTGGTGAACTCTTTAATTTAGTTGCAAATCGTGCTTATAATAGTATTTTCTAACTTAACACCATCTTGTTAATGATGTTGAAGATTCTTACGCTCTTTAAAAGATAAAGTGTCGAACAAAGCCTGCGTTGAAGCTTCAATTTGTGAGGCATACTTAGTCGAAGAAATGACAACCTTTGCTTCTTTCTATTTTCCAACGGAGATAGAAACTAGAATGAGTAGAATTCCCCGCAATCTTGGGGTAGCCAGCCGCACAGGGTTTGATGAACAAACGTCGATTTTCAACTATCCTGGTCACCCGGGGGGCAGGCTCACAAAATGTTACATTGATGAGAAAGATCGAAAGGCGGCTCACTTGTACATTCTTCTCAATTGCCCAGAAGTGGAACCCTTTATTGAGTAAGTCATAGAAGTTATATTATACATTCTTAACGTAGCTTTTATATTAAACTTATTTGTTTCTTTCAATAGCTTATACACAGATATGCTAAAACTTGAGCAAAATGATTTAACTGATGACCAAATTCATAGTGAGGTGTCATCCAAGTTCGTTGGTTGGTTCGCGCAACATGTAAGACCCGTATACCAAGTGTTTTTAAGCCTATTTGCTTCTAACTCCCGTCAATATGGTAACAATGACCTACTTCTTATGTTGTACATAGATACAAGACCCTAACAACCATATTGAAGATTCTTTACTCCAAGCCCTTTCTTGGGGGCCGGTGAAGACTGTTAAAAAATGGCCTATTTACTACGTAAATGGCTACAAGTTTAATATTCTTCAATGGAGTGAAGGGATGCGCACCCATAACTACGGGGTTTGTGTTAAAGGCACCGCCGGTCAGTTGGAAGAAGACTTTTATGGAGTGCTGACGGAGATTGTTGAAGTTTCATTCTCTGAACGACTAAGAAGAGATATTGTTCTATTCAAATGTGATTGGTTCGACAACACAATCGGTATTGGAACAAAGGTTGACAACAACTACGGCTTAGTTGAGGTCAAGAAGAATGGTAGATATAAAGGGTTTGATCCCTTCATTTTTGCCCAACAAGCTGAGCAGGTTTATTACACCGACTTCCCGGGAGGACATCGGGACTGGTATGCAGTAATCAAGGCCAAGGCCCGAAGTCAGATCACTGACAATGTCTCCGAGGAGGTCGATGACGCTTATCAGCTTGCACCACACGAGCTCAACGATGCCAATTTGTTGTTCAACATTGATCCAGTCATAATGGATGAGACACTCGCCACTACGGGGGGTGAACACATTGACAAAGACCTTGTCTCTCGATCAAAACGGTCTAGGGCTGATTTGGATACTGATGAACTTGTTCAAACAGATAACCACAGTGACACTGAAACTGAGGGGGAATTTGAAACTGAAACAGACACAGAGTATGTAGTTGTTAAACATATATACATAGGTTTATATATATCCTGAGACTAACCTTTCTTTTCATGATTTTATCCACAGATGACGGGACGTCGACTGCCCTTCAGTAGGGGTGGTGGGTCCAGGACCCCGGCTTCCCGTCTGGGGACTCCTACCCCAGGGCAGGAGACCACTCCATCACCACCACAGCGGACCACTCCATCACCACTACAGCAGACCACTCCATCACCACCACTACAGCAGACCACTCCATCACCACCACCACAGCTGACCACCCCATCACCCCCACAGCTGACCACCCCAGAGCAGACTCCTGGAGTTGGTGGCTTAGAGGACCATGGCCATCAGGCGACCCCACCTCCGGCATCCCCTCTGCCCATGTTGGTACCCGTGCCGGCCGGAGACGAGTAAGTGACTAAATTTCATATACTTTTATGTTATTTGTATGATACTTTATATTAGGGTTTAGTGGAAAGACTTGTTGGTTTATTGGATGTTACTTTAATTAGTACTTGTATAGATTGAATTGTACTGGGCACTCTTCTGTTTGTAACAGGGTAACTATTTAAACTTGGAAATGTTACATTTACAGGGGAGACTCTGCCGAAATTTTGGGTGTCTCCCTAGATTGTGTGTTGTTTTACCCCTAACATAATTGTTGTCATTACAGCTTTGTTGATAGTAGTCGCACTACCAAAGCGATTACTAAGGTTTTGAAGGCCCAGTGGGATGGTCCATATATATCTTGGACAGATGCTGGGAAGGTTGTGCAAGATAGGTGGTTTGACACCTTCTCGGTAAGTTCCTAGCTCATTTATTGTGACTTGATTTGTAAAATAGACCTGTTATTAATTTTGATTTCTCAATTCATTTTACAGCGTGATTACCAGTGGGCGGAGGGTATGATTGATGAGATTAGGAAGGTCTTTGCCACAAAGACCTCCAAAATCATCAAGAGTACCCTTTGGAAGGTGGGGGACAAGGGTGAGCGCCCTCGTTGGATCCCGGAGGACCATTGGGACGGGATGGTCCAGAAGTGGGGCGGGGTCCCATTCCAGCAGGCGAGTGCTCGGAATAGGGCCAACAGAGCCGCCGATGCTGCAGCCTCGGTTTACACTGGGGGTAGCATTTCAACCCTCGAGCACAAGAAAAGATTTGTAAGTATATTTATGTTAAACATTTCTATTATGATTCGTCTTACATGTTTACAAATAATAATCTCAATGTTTTTTGTCCACCACAGGAGCAGAGGGAGCACCGGGAGCCTTCTTTGTTTGAGGTCATGCAAATGACCAAGAAGAACAAAGCCGGTGCATGGGTAAACCAGAAGACTACGGAGCTAGCGGTATTTACTTTTAACTGACACATGCTTATAATTTACAAATCAGCTTACTAATCCTATCGTTGTTTTTGAATTTACAGGAGGCGTATCAGGCCAGGAGGGCCGAGAAGGAGGCGGACCTGGTGGCTTCCACTCCTGAAGGGGAGGTTCCTCCCACCCTATCTTGTTCTGATGACAACGCCATCTATATGGAGCCTGTTGGCGGTGTGAACAAGAAAGGGAGGGTGTTTGGATTGGGTGGCGTCGGCACGCAGCTGGCGAAAAAGGGGAAGACCCCTTCCTCTTCGTCTTCCTCTGGTCTTCCGACTGAGGTCGTTCAGGTAATTCAAAACCTGAACGATGAGCTACAGGAGGAGCGACGTCAGAGGCAGTTGCTGTTGGAGCGGCACGAGGCGGACCGACAGAAGGCCGAGGCGGACCGACAGAAGGCCGAGGCGGACCGACAGCGGGCCGAGGAGCAGCACGCCGAGACTCGTCGGCAACTTGCTCAGCAGCAGGAGCTACTGATGCAGTTGATGGCGAGGCTACCTCCCCCCACTTCCCAGGCGCCCCCACCACCACCCCAGGATCCCCCACCACCTTGATTGTAGTTCTTTTATTTATACACATTGTATATTTGACTTTTAGTTATGTTATATTTTCATTCAGTATTTATTTTGTCATTCTTTATTTATTATGTCAATATTTATTGGTAATTACATTCAAATCACAAAGCCTTATTCTACCTATCATTAGTAATTCAACCTATTTGATAAATTAATTTAATCTATTATTTTGTTTTTAATAATAATTTATTACTTCAAAAAAATTATTTTAATTTAATTATAAAATTTTATCAGCCAATACAAAATACAAAATATTAAGATTTTTTTAAAGTTAAATTAACAAAACCTACCTATCATTGAATCAATTTTAAAAAAATTTAAAAATGACGGTTAGCGACGGACCACTACCGTCGCTGAATTAAAAACACTAGCGACGGACGATATGGTCGCTACATCACAAACACTAGCGACGGATGTTGTGGTCGCTACGTCACAACCACTAGCGACGGAACATTGTGGTCGCTGTATCATAAGCACTAGCGACGGAGTCTGTCGTCGCTGTTTCATAACCACTAGCGACGGATTCTGTCGTCGCTGTACTTGTTACCAATAGCGACGGACAAGTGTGGTCGCTACATGAGTACATGTAGCGACGGCATAGGGTGGTCGCTGATGGCTGTTATTAGCGACGGGCTTTCGTGGTCGCTGTATGGCAACACTTAGCGACGGCTGGGGTTATTGGGACAGAGACGATTTTAGCGACGGCCTTACGCCGTCAATATGTTAGCGACGGCAGGTGTGGCGTCGCTGATGTCTTTTCGACGAGGGTTTTAGCGACGCCCTCCTTTCCGTCTGAGATGCCGTTGCTAATGTGTTTAGCGACGGCCATTCTGTGGATTAGCGACCAATACCTTCCGTCGCTATCAGTTGTTTTTTTAGTGGTGTACATCCCAAACGACACCGCTACCAACCTCCCCTAACTTAAGCTTCATTTGGGGCCCGGGTATAGGGTGCCACTTATAAGTGTGTGTAAATGGTGAGTGTAGTGTGTGAAAGGGCATTCAATACCTGTACCTTATCCTATCCTGCACAGAGAACAAACACAAAACGATAACACAAAGTCGTCTACCCTAGGGTTCAACAATCACACAGACATTAATAGAACATAAATAACAAAATACATACAAAACAGAAATCACATACAAATATTGATATAAAATAAAATAAAGAAAGAAGTTAAATAATTAACAGACTATTTAAAAACATGCCTATCAACTTGATTGGCTTGACTCTCTAAATTGTCCCCAGTGGAGTCGCCATCTGTCGCGACCGGGATCGTGACGGGATGGCCGACCCTTAAAAGTAAAATGAGTTTCGAAATCCTTTCGAAAAGAAAATAGGGAGTCGCCACCAATATTTTTTAGGATAAAAATATCGGAAAAACTTCTTTTTTAAAACACTGGTTATGAAAATGAAATTCTAAGTTCGGGAGTCGAATTACAAGTGAGAAAGGTATTAGCACCTCACAACTGTCTGTTAAAAAATGGTTACCTTAAATTGATAGCGCTTATTTCAAAATAGCCCAGAAATTATTTTTAACTTCTTCCACACAAAATGGCAAAGCAGACACAAACAGACAAACAGACAAAACAGACTAAACGGCAATAGTAATAAATTTGACCAAACAATGATAGTAAAAAAGAAGAAAACAGTAACGATAGAAGATTAAACAGTGACAGTAAAAAAATGATAGTAGAATATTAAAACAGTAACAATAAGAAATGACAAAGCAATGACAGTGAGAAACTCGATAAAACAATGACAATAAGAAGCTTAACAAAACAATAATAAGAAACGACACACAGTGATCGTAAAAAAAAACTTAGCAGAATATCGACAGTAGGAAAGTAAAAAAAAACAATAACAATAGGAAATGGCAAACAGAGACAATAAGAAACTTGACAAAATAACATCAGTAAGAAAAAGTAAAACAAAGTGAAAGTAAACGTTAACAGGACGTCTCATCCAAACTAACCTTAATTTGTACATAAATTTAAGGATTAAAATAAAATTAAAAATAATAAAAAGTTGATTTTAAAAAAATTATATCTTTTAATAAAAGTACTAAAAACATGAGTTTAACAAGACGTCACGTCTAAATTAAACTCATTTCAAAGAAAATAATATTCTAATAAAAATATTAAAAACATGAGATTAATAAGACAGTTTGTCTAAATTAACCTCATTTTAAAAAAAATATTATTTTAAAGAAAAATATGAGATTAACAAGACGTCATGTCTAAATTAACCTCCTTTTAAAGAAAATATTATTTTAAATAAAAATATGAGATTAACAAGACGTTACGTCTAAATTAACCTCCTTGTGACAATAAAATTTAAAATATTAACTATATAAAATTAATTAAAATAATAGCGGAGACAGAGAAATTAGTAAAGAAAAAGTGGGCCCGACAGGAACTGATTCCCGCTCCTACGTATTCTCAAATGTATTGAGAAATCAGGGTTACGTAGTTCTTTAGAAAATTAATTTTGAAAGAAAAAAAGAAGAAAAGAAAAAAATATATATAAATTGTTTTTGATTGATTTTAATTTTTAATAATGAAAGAAATTTATGGGAAGGAAAAATACAAGGCGAAGAAGATCGCACGTGCATAATCCTTCGAAGTCTTATATCGAGAATGTAGACAAAAGTAATCTCACACGACACCGCCTATAAGATTTTGGATTTAACAAGGTTATATTTTTTATAAAAGATATATTTAGATCTAATACAACCTTATTTTTAAAACTAATTGTACCTTTATTTTAGAAAATATGTTTTTGATTTTTTTTTAAGGATTTTTATTATTAAAAACATAATCTAATAACACAAAATAACAACATGACCAATATATATTTTTTTTAGAATTTTATTATTCATTTTATCATTTAAAACAATTTGTTATTATTTATTTTTTAAAAAAAAAGTTTTTTTAAAAGAAAAGGAAAGAAAATGGAAATGGGCCTTAAGGGCCCAGAACTATAAAATAAAAAAAGGAAGGGATATGATAATGGGCCTCACTATTTGAGGCCCAAAATAAACCTAAACAAAAGAGAGGAAAAGAGAAAAGAAAAGAGAAAGAAGAAAAAGGGGGGGCGGCAGCAGTGAGGGAGAAAGGAGAGAGAGAAGAAAAAAAAAGAGAGGGAGAGACCGAGAAAGAGGCGGAGGAAGGATCGGTAGCCGGTGGGAGCTATGGAGGTCGAGAGGGGGGTGGTCGACGGTGGAGAAGGGAGGGACCAACGAGAGAGAAGTGAGCGAGAGAGAGAGTGACGGAGATCGGAGGGGAAGGGACCAGCGGCTGTCGGAGGTGGAGGATCTGGAGGAAGAGGAGCTTGATGGTGGAGCGATCTAGAGAGAGAGACGGAGGAGGGAGAGAGAGAGAGAGATCGACCGAGAGAGAGAGGAGGCCGGCAGGAGTAGGTTATGGTCGGTGTCAGCTCAGGATCGGCGTCGGAGCTTGCTGGAGGGTGGCGCTGGACGGAGGAAGAGGTGGTCAGTCGTTGGAGGAAGATGACCGGCAACAATGGCTTCTCCTTCTAGTTTTCCTTTATTTTTTTTTGTTTATTTTGGTGGTTGTTTATTGTTTTTTTTTCAGTTTTTGGTTTCTAGTTTGTATGTTGATGAGAGAATGGTTATGTTGGGTTCTTGGTTTTGATGATTGAAGATGAGGATATGAGGATGAAGTTGATGTTGGGTTTGATGATGGTGAAGGAGATGATGAATATTGAATGTTGGTGGTGGTTTTCTAGTTCTGGGTTTTTGGCCTTCTGTGTTGTCTGATGAGGAAGATCGTGAAGAAGGATGAAGAGTGGCAGAGGAAGATGGAGAAGGTAGTGGGGAACCCAATTCCGGATTTTGCACCGGAATTCCTGGAAGGGGGCCCAAAAAATTATTATTAAAATTTTATTATTAATAATTAAAAAGAAAGGACAGAATTTGGTGTTTACAGCGGTTCTTCCTCTTTTCTTCTCTTTTCTTTGCTTATGTTCTTTGTTTTTTTTTATTTTTGGTTGATGGAAATCATTGGGTTTTTATTGAATGGTATTACTGTTGGGATCTTTCGGAGAGGGAGGAAATGGTGGTGGTGGTTTTTTGGTTTCTTTGTTTGGTTCTGTTTTTTTTCTTTGCTCTTGGTCTATGTTGTTTGTGTGTTTTTTTTTATATTGTTTTTGGTTTTGCTTGTTTTTGGGGTTGATGTTTGGAAGTGATGAGATGAGGAAGGGTGTTCTGTTGGTGGTGTTGAGGAAGATGAGGATGAAGGAGTTGAAGAAGTTGGTGGTGTTGTTGGGTCTGTTTTAGAGGATCCTCGATGATGGTGGTGAATGGAGGGAGATGGATCCCCCCTGGATAAAGAAGGGGAGGATGAGATGAAGAAGATGGGGATAGTGGGGAACCAGACCCAGATTCTGATCTGATTTCCTGGAAGGGGGCCCAAAAAATTATTATTAAAATTTTATTATTAATAATTAAAAAGAAAGAACAGAATTTAGTGTTTACATAATTTTTAGTGAATAAATAAAAAAAATTACATATGAATCTTAGTTGAAAGATCTGAAGTGAAACCAAATAGACTACTAATTATTATCTACACCAACCCTCATCACGATCGAGATATTTAGCCAATAACCTCTAGAATATGATATTATTGAATTCTTCACAGTAATTAACAAAATATGGTGGTAGCATAACAAAAAGTGCAACGATAAAAGTTTGGTAGTGGAGAAATGAAAGCATATACATTCTATATTTTTATAATATCCTATGATATTATTGGAGAAATGAAAGGAAATAAGATTTATGGATAGATAAATTAATTATTTCAAGTATATGTGGATGAATAATGCTGATTGGTAGAGAATCTGGATTGGTGAGTGCTGAGTAGTGACTACGTGGTCCCATAACGTATAATAATTTCTCGTCAATGGCGCAGGATTAAAAAATTTATTTACGTTTAAGGTCTAGAGGTTCATTTTGTATAGATGGGTCTTTTTTTTGTATTGTTTGACAGTAATAGAATAAAGGTATTGTAATTATATTGTCTACGGTTAAACACTTTAACTGCTAACAATATTTTTGACACTGAAACAACTCGACACCCCTTGGTATAGTTGAGATGAAGAACCGTTGATAGTTATTTTTCAGTAAAAATTTCAAGGAAATTTATATATAATGCATTACTAAATATTAAATTTATATTTACACATTACTAAATATTTAATAAAATTATATGTTTATATTTAGTAAGTTTATTTAAATACATATGATGTATTAAATATTTCAAACTAAATATTTAAATATCATTATACATTAAATTTATATTTAAATTTATATGTTTTAATATACCATATGTATTTATATTTAAATATTTAATGGGAAATATTTAATATATCATATATATTTATATTTAATATAAATTAATATATAATGATATTTAAATATTTAATATGAAATATTTAATATATCATATGTAATCTTTAGTGAAATAGTATATCACATATGTATTTAAATATTTAGTGTGAAAAACAGGACACATGGAATGAATGTAACATCTAAAACACGTGGGCTTAAATGTTCACATCTATTGACTATTCCAATCTTTGGATACCATCCTTTGGCATACATGTTTCAACTTTAAATGATACTATGATACTTTAATTTTATTTTATATTTATTTTTAAAAAATATAACAGAACAAAATAAAAAAATTAACAGTGGAGTGTATTTTAGTTCCGCTAGCTAAAAATTGTGAAAGAAAATAGAACGAATATCATACTTAATATGTAACACTTTGTATAACTCCACTCTATAATATTTTATTCTGTTTACTTTTGAAGTTACCTATCACGGGATTAATATTTTTTATTATTTCGCGTATTACTAAAATATGAGTTTTGCTTTTCTAACTAGTTGGCGAAATACAATTACCCCAAATTGTATTGTACATTTTCATAATTAGTTGCTAAATTTGAATTTCTACCGTTTTATTCGTGGTTTAATTGTTATAATAATTTGTTATTAATTTTTGGTAAAACTTGAGTCACGAGTCCAGTTCAATGCACGGGTGTATTTAGTTTGTAGTTAAAGAAACGGATTTAGAGAAATAAAAAATTTAAAAGTTGATATTGATCTTTCACGCCGTTTGAGACATTTAAAACTTCAATTGACCGTATAATTTATTTTTGGGTTGGTCAAACTCAACTTTTACTAACCCAGTTGGGAAACCAAACGGCCAGAAATGTAGGTTAATCTAACCAGAAAGATAGTAGCAGGAGATCTAGAGTGACACGTGGAAAAAAATGTGATGTTACCTTAAGTTTGTTGTTTTGTTCCTTAAGTTTGTTTGTTTTGTTATTATATTCTCACATATATATATATATATATATATATATATATATATGTGTGTGTGTGTGTGTGTGTGTGTGTGTGTGTGTGTGTGTGTGTGTGTGTGTGTGTGTGTGTGTGTGTGTGTGTGTGTGTGTGTGTGTGTGTGTGTGTGTGTGTGTTTGTGTGTTTGTGTGAGTGTGAGAGAGAGAGAAAGATCTCAAATTGAAACACAAGGTCATGAGGAGGACAAACTCATTCTCAACTCAATATTCAAACAACATGACTAACATAGAGAAACAAGCCTTATTTTAAACGCATACGTGATTTTACTCTAATCAACGATATGCATGACACATTTGGCTACATTACAGACATATTAATAGATAGAGCTCACTTAAATTGGCTTATGAAGTCACATACGTAAAGAAATGCATAAAGTTAATGACCACCACCATTAGCTACATTCAGGCTACTTTCCTTATGGCAACACTTGTAACTGATAAAGACCTCCATTGCACGGTGACATTCTGGACACTCAATTGTGTCTGGGATTTTTCCCGCAACATTAGGAATTTCAAGGTGGGAGCAACGATGAGTGATTTTAACAACCTTCTCATATTGTTCTTTGATAGAGATTTCAAGGCCATTCTTAACAATTTGCTCTTTCCATTTGTCGAACTCTTGCACCATCTTCAAGATAATGTTTCCATGGGCAGAAAGTATCACACTAGAGCCTTTGGTAAGAACTGCCCAACCGCTCTCATTCTTGTATGATAGCAACTTTTGCACCTCTTTAGTTACATCATTGGTCTTCATGTGCATCTTGGTCACAAACAAACTCTCCACTCCACTCCAAAAGCGGCTAAGAATATTTTGGTGCTCAAAATCCAAACAACATAGCTCAATGAAAATCTTTTTCTCTTTGAGTGTCACATCATTTGCTAGGGCACCTGTAAATTTGTTGAATTGTTGAATCCATTCCTTATCCTTACCTCCATAAAAGAAGATATACTTCTGCTCCTTAATCTGCTCCAAGGAAATATAAAATTGATTAGCCACGTCATCTTACAAAGTTTTATGTTTCAATTTAAACTTGTCACCTACTACTTAATTTATTGATAAGTGAAACAATGTACATGTAAAAAGTATCATGACAACTTACTGATGTGGTTATTTTTGGGTTGATGTTAATCACCAGCGACTCAATCCAGCTTGCTTCTTGGGTTCGCATGGTTTCAATGGATTTAGTGAAGGGAAAGGCATCCAGTCCCCAAACTTGAATCATGTGATATGCATTTGGATGAAGAATTTTTCCTTGGTGGTTCAACACAACAAACATAGGATTCTTCTTGAAATGCCATTCTTCTTTTATGAACTTGAGCCCTTTTATGGGTGAAAAGTGTTGCAACACATACCATGGCATCTTAGACTTCAGCAACTCAAATTTTTTGCGGAACTGATCATTCCATTCTTCTACAATTGGAATCCATAAAATATTGTACTGATTTACAGATTTTGTTTTATCATAAATTGGTTTCAAAAGAGAAAATTCTTCTTGGGTGATGTCTAAGGTTGAAATGAACAAGAACACTTCCTTCTTTCTCAGCACTTCAATGCTAACCTTTTCTCAAAGACATTCAGTTAATTAGTTGTTAATTGAAATCAATTGGTCAAGCTTAAAACTTAATCTCTAGGGGGGGGGGCGATATGCTAAAGTTTTATCAATTAGAAAAATGTAACATAAGTTTCACATGAAATACAACTAATTCAATATTACTAACCATCGTCTTAGTTGCACCATCATAGATGGGTGCATGTGGAGTGTCTTTCCAAAATATCAACACCTTAAGCACCTCCATAATTTCAGTAGGGGTTTGAAAGAGTTTCCTCAGCGTCTTGTTGTATTCTACTTGCTCTAAAATAGTCATTAGCATCATCCATAAATTTAGTGACTTTTGCATTTGAAGCTATTAATTTCAAGGGGTTGGAAAAAAAACTATTACTACTTGTGATTGACAACCTAAATGAAATCTGATTAACAAAAACCTGTGTAATTACCAATTTGTTGGCTGCATAGTGAAATTTGCTTCCTCAGTTTGCTGAGTATAATGTTAATCTTTTGACCAAATTGAGCCAATTCCTGCTCCTTCTCACTATAATCATAAAACCATAAACAGTAAATCAAATGAACATAATATAAGTTATGTGCAAGCTTTCACTAATTTGTAATTAAACTTACGAGTTAGTGGTGAGGCAATCAATCTGAGTAACAATTGCTACAATAGTGACGATAGCCCAATAGACATCAGCAGGGACATGTTCTAAGGTTAATGCCAAAGATGGCACATCCTTTGTGTCATAAGAGGTGAACTTTTCCAGCTCAAAGATGGCCTTAATTGCTTGTAAGGTGACCTTGATGAGATTGTTGACCTCCAAAATGGCATTTTTGTGTTTTTTCAAGGATAAGGGCTTTGTGAGCACGGGAACTCTCTTGATGAAGGCTAATGACTTGGCAAGTGGGTCAGTTGGTTCATGCACAGAAAGCAGCCAAAACTCACCATATTCAAGAGCAAAAGCAGCAAGGGTAAGCACTGCTTTTGCTTCCCATGAATAGCTTGACAGCTTGTTCAGTATCGCCATTGTTGTCTTGTGCGCAATTTCCTCACCTGGAGCCTTGCATGACATCTATGATACCATACCATCATATAATTAGGATTCTTATGACTGATGATCATAAGATTGAATTAAAACATAAAATTAGAAAATATAAGCAAAACCAATTTATTATTCTCAATAAAAATGTTAAAAAGTTAATTTCATGAACACCAGTCATTTTTGGTTATCAAAGTATTCCAGAAATAACTTAATATTAAGTCAAGCAGTTTAGTTATTTTTTTATTTAGAAAAAAAGTGTTTTCTTATAATTTTGAGTTTATTAAAAATCATATGCATGTTTAGCTTAACTTATAAAAGTAAAAAGTGACCTCAGAACTGATTTGCTTCAAAGTACACAAGGGCGAGGAGAAGCTAGCTTGAGGGATCTTTTCATGTATGTGCCCCGGGCTTCCATGGTTTCCCTGTAAGAAACCATTAGTATTTAGGAGACCAATGTTGTATAGGTAATTATTGATTAATAATTAAATGCACAGAATATCGATCCTTAAAAGAAAAAAAAAAACAAAAGATTTAAGTGAGGAGCTTATATATACTTGCACAAAATTGTCGACAATATGGGTTGAATAGTTTATAATGTATTCAGCAAGGTTGAAAAGAGAGTCCACATCAAATTTAGAGTCACTGTGAACATGTGTTGAATAAACCTCATTTAGAATGTGGTCATCAGACATTGTTAATGGGTTATGGCCACCAATATGGAGAAGTGATTTCACTAGGTTGGCCATATATTGGTTTTAGAATGGAGAGAAGATCTAATCTGGGTAATGGTTTACAAGAGAAACAAGGTTTTTGGTGCATCTTGTGCTTGCTTCGAATGCCCTATTTATAGCCTCCAGAATGCAACGTTTTCTAGTGTGAAAACTGTGAATTTTTTCTTTTTCCTTTTTGGCTAAACACGATTTTAATTTGGGTGGTTGTTAGTTCATGTTAGGAGAGGGGATGGACATATAAGCTATGGTAGTCGTAATGCACTCAAGTGTCCATGACCCAAATCATGCATATAAGATATCTTTTTAACAATAATACTTTCTAAATTAATTAATTTTTGAAAATAATATTATTGTTTATTTAAATTTCATTCTTATTTTTAATTAATATTTTTTAATAATTTATTCCTTTTTATCAGTTTTCTTCTCAATCTTAATTTCTGCTTCTTGGTCTACTTTTACACTTCTTAATTATTATTAAACCAATCTTATCTATAATAATTAGTTTGTCACAGCCAACATTATGCATTGTTTAGTAGTATTCAATTAGATTATCCATATACTGATATTTTTTATTTGATCAAATTTTCAAAAAGTTTTAGTGATAATTAACATTCATGTGATATAAATTTTAATTTTCTCAACTAAAAACACTATATATGTCATGTAAGTTTTAGTGATAATTAACATTCATGTGATATAAGTGTTAATTTTTTTAACTAAAAATACTGCATATGTCGTGTAACACCAAGACAATTAATAGTTGATATGAACACATAAAATGTTGAGGGCGGAATTTGAATTTGAATTTTCACACTTCTCATGATAGATTTAAAGATCTTAATGAATTTAACTGAAGAAAAATTTTGCAAAAGCATAAAATTTTAAAGGACTTCAAATAACGTAAGCAATCAAAAATATATTATTTCTCTATTTTTAAATATCCTATGATATTACTAGAGAAATGGGAAAGGAAACAAAATTTATGGATATATACTTTAATTCCGGTAAAAATAAATGCACGGTAGATGGTATAATGGGTTTGTTTACGCGGGACCACATATATATTAATTTGTATTAAAGTTAAAAATTACTTAATATGTATTAAATTTTGTTAAAATAGGTGTAATATATATTTTAAATATTTTATGTATGTTATTTTAATCAAACCTGTGTAAAAAAAAAAAGCTAGATCTTATATGATTTTTATATCAATTGTTTCAGCGATCTATGCACAACTATTAAAATAAATTATTAAAATAAGCTATGAATTATTAATTTCCAATGTTTTCATATATTCTAATAACTAAACATTATTTTTTATATAAATTAAAAATATTTTTTATAGCAATTAATTTAATAATTTAGGTATAAATTTTTTTAACCTGATTATTAAAACAACTAATATGAAATATTAAAAATATATTTTTTATTTTAATAAAATATTTAATAACTATTACTTAAATTAACCACAGTTATACATGGTAGTTCCGTAACGCATCATAATTCTCGAAGAGTAATTGAAAAATATGATACAGACGTGCGTGTATAGTGTTAATATCTAATCACTCTGGGTAACATTTGGCGTAGTTGTTTGAAATGATAAATACTATTTTAATTTGATTTTATTTATTTTTAAAACATATAATAAATAGAACGATGTTAATAAATTAAAAGTGGAGTGTATTTCAATTACATTAGCTAAAATTTGTGAAACAGATATCAAGATAAATATATTAGTATCTAAATTATAAAACTTAAAATAAATCTTAAATTATTATTACACTCTTATATGCCAGTCTCGATAGCAGTGCATGTTCGAGCAGTGTATAATGTCTTTCCCACATTTGTCATGTCAGAAATGTATTGTTGGAGCAGTGTGTAAGGTCTTCCACTCATTTGTCAATTTCACATAATGTCTGTTTGAATTTACATTAGAAATTTTAATTTCACGGTTGAGAATGAAAATGGAGAAAAATTACGAAAGTTTTGATTATTTTAAATGAAGTAAATAATTAATATTAATTTTAAAATTTTTCACTTAACACTTTTGTTATTCTATTTTAATAAGGGGTTTGCATTTTTATAAAAAAATTTCTTTTATGTTTTAAATTTTTTATAAAGTTTTTCTTTTTTATTAATTTTATTGACACTATTAATTTTAATTAATTAATTTTTTCTTTTCTTTTTTAATTTTATTTAAACTAAAACCAAATAGACTACTAATCATCATCCACACCAACCCTCGTCCCGATTGAGATATTTAACCAATAACCTCTAGAATATGATATCGTTGAATTTTTCATAGGAATTAACAAAATATGGTGGTAGCATAACAAAAAGTGCAACGATAAAAGTTTGGTAGTGGAGAAATGAAAGCATATACATTCTATATTTTTAAAATATCCTATGATATTATTGGAGAAATGAAAGGAAATAAGATTTATGGATAGATAAATTAATTATTTCAAGTATATGGGTGAATAATGCTGAATTGGTAGAGAATCTGGATTGGTGAGTGCTGAGTAGTGACTACAATAATTTCTCGTCAGAGGTGTGGCTTTTTCTTTTTAACATCAATGATGCCGATTAAAATATTTATTTACGTTTAGGGGGTTATTTTGAAATATTTTATATAAATGGGTTCTTTCTTTTGGTTTTCTGACAACAATATGATAAGGGTGTTATAGTCAACATATTATTGTTAACAGTTTAATACTCTAACTGTTAAGAATGTTTCTTATGCTGGTGTTTCCGATGGACTCCCCTTGGAGATGAAGAACTGTTGATAATAAAGTTATATGTTTATGTTTAGTATGTTTATTTAAATATATATATATATATGATATATTAAATTTATCTTTAGTAAATTTATTCAAATAATATGACATATTAAATGTTTCAAACTAAATATTTAAATATCATTATATATTAAATTATATTTGAATTTATATGTTTTAATATACCATATGTATTTATATTTACATATTTAGTGAAAAATATTTAATATATCATATATATTTATATTTAATGCAAATGAATATATAATGATATTTAACTATTTAATATGAAATATATTTAATAAATTTAATATATAATGACATTAAATATTTAGTGTGAAATATTTAGTATATCATATGTATTAAAATATTTAGTGCGAAAACATGATACACATGGATGTAACACGTACAGGTGGGCTTAAATGCTCATATCTGTTCACTATTCCAATCTCTGGAGACCATCATTTGGCATACATGTTTCAACTTCAAATGATAAATGATACTTTTATTTTATTTTATTTTACATTTATCTTTTAAAAAATATAACAGAATGAAATAAATAAATTAACGGTGGAGTGTATTTTAATTCCGCTTGTGAAACAAAATAGAACGAATCGAACTTAATATGTAAAACTTTTTATAACTCCACTCTATAATATTTTATTATGTTTATTTTTGAAGTTACCTATCACGGGACTAATATTTTTATTATTTCGCATATGTTATTAGTTTCATGTTGATTAAATTAATTAAAAGAGTTGCAAAATACTTTCGTTCATCCTTTTGAGAGGATATTGTTTAGATTTTTTCTATTTATATAAGAGTTTTTCAATTTTTATTGTGTTTTTTTTTTTTCTAAATGATACGCTTATTAATTCAACTCTCCCACTCCTTTTACCAATGAAAAATATCCCTTCCCTATACTTACTAGGGATGTAAACGGGGCGGGGCGGGCACGGGTACCTCTTTCCCGCTACCCGTGCCCGCAGATAAAAATAAAACTCGTGCCCGCCTGTTACCCGCACGGGTACCCGTTTTACGGGTTTTTTTCGGGTAGTTACTACCCACGGGTATCCTCGGATATTCACATGTACCTAATTAAAATAAAAAATTCAAAAATAAAAATATAAAAACATTAAAATAAATTACAAATTAAATATCTAACCTTAGGAAATACCAAAAAGGCCCACTAAATATAATTATATATTAATAATAATAAAGGTTATTAATATAAATTTTTATATATGGGTACCCGCGGGTACGGATATCATTATATCCGTACCCGTACCCGTTTCTTAACGGGTTGTACAAAACCCGCCCTTCTTCCTCCACGGGTACCCATACCCACAGATTTTTATACCCGTGATGGGTTTTTATCCACGGGTATCGCAGATGTGGATATTTTTGACCTCCCTAATACTTACCATTCCTTGGTATTAGAATGGATTTTGTCTTTTGTATTCCTAGAATCCAAGTTCAGTGTGAATTAGTTTATATGTGCTCCCATCGATGCGGCAGCTGTCCATTCTGTCCGGACAAGGTTTACGATTCGCTTCGGTGTCGGGTGCTCTTTGGACCATTTTTTAGGGTGTATTTTAAATTTGAAAAGCAATTATTGAAGAATTTTAGTAGCACATACAGTGTTATTAAAACCGGACCGGTGATCGAACCGGTCTTGTTACTGGGTCAATGGGTTAATGGTCGAATCGGTTGACTCATTGGTTGAACCGGTTGACTTGGTTTATTTTTAAAAAAATACTATCTATATATTTTAAAGTTTTAAGTATTTCATACTCTAAAATGAAAGTACCTAATGAAAGTAGGTACCAAATTTCATACAAAAAAGTACCTAATAACGAAACAAGTTGATAATAAAAGAAATAGAAAAGAAACTTGAAAAGAAAGAAAGTTAAAATCTCTGCTGCAGCACGTGAAATGAAATGGCCTTTTTCAATTTTTTAATGCAATATTGATTTCAATGTGCAGGCCACGCGTTATTTTTATTTTGCTGAATAAATAAAAAAAATAATTTACTGGACCGGTTCAACCACCGGGTCACCGGTTTTTCATAAAACTGGCCGGTTCAACCCGGGTCACACCGGGTCAAATACATTTCCAGTCTAATTGATGGTTCAGCCCGGTTGGGCCACCGGTTACCGGTCGGACCGGTCCAACCGGCCGGTCCGAACCGGTTTTTTTAACACTGAGCACATATGAAATGGATAAAGCTCGTTTTATTTTATTTTGTTGTGTGTATATAATATCCAAATCCAAAGGTATAAAATAATGATACGCGGCAATCATGCATGATGATTTAGTGACACGCGTCTCGGAGCTCATCCTGCCGTTTGTTGTTTCTTGTTTGGCATTTATTGGTATTAATTACCCTCTCCCATTACGTGCCTTTACACGCCTCCCATCGGATCCAGTGAGTGAAGATGCTCATGCCTCATCCCCATGTCACCACCGAAAGCGCATCCAGAAAACAATATCAGTGTGTTTTCTTGGGTGTTTAGTTTGCACTCCACGAAACAGAGTTACGTTAAAATAAAAAATTTAAAAATTAATATTAATTTTTTATATTATTTAAAATAATTAAAATTTTGTTGATCTATAGAATCAAAAAACTCCTCCAACTTAAGGAAGAAAAACTTCATTAAAGAAGACACCATTTTTAATGATGTCATTTGTGAAAACATTTCCACATTTAAATTAGTTACGTTATCCGGAATAAACAAATGAAAACAATTCCTTTTGGTGATTTTTTGGCTAAACAAATGAATCCGCGACCACTATTTTAGTTACGTTATCCGGAATAAAAAAATATTCGACACGTGGATCACGCTACTGCCAAATTCGTATAAAAAATCAAAATTCAAAAACCCAAAAACAGAGACAAGAAAACGAAGTTTGAAAAAAACAAAACCAAAAAAAAAGAGAGTGTAAGATTACACACACAAGAAATGCCTCTTCTCTCCCTGCCACCTATCTCTATCTCTTTCTCTTCTCTTCCCTTCCAAACTCAAAAACACACACCTACCCTGTATCTCTCTCAATATAAAATCCATTGAACCCAATGTGACCCAGATCTAAACTAAAAGAATAATTTATTTGACAAATGAATATAATTAATTATTTTTTTGTTATTTTATTTTTTAAATGTCGTAATTTAAAAATAAAGGACGGGTCAAATAGTATGTTCTATTCAAAAATAAAGAAAATGTTAAGAAAACAAAAAGAATAAAAAAATAAACTTCCACATTTAAATTAGTAACAGATAAATTAGATCGGAGCTTAAATAAATAAAAGATATCTATAAACTTGCATCACAAAATCATTTTACGATGAAATTTATAAAAAATAATAAAACGTATATTTATACACGTTTAATTTACTTTGAGATTTATGAGGGTGTTTGGTTTGTAGTTGTAGAAACGGAGTGGAGTTAATATGAAAAATTTAAAAGTTAATATTAATTTTTCACACAATTTAAGATAATTAAAACTCCGTTCACCCGTAAAATTAAAAAGTCATTTCACGGAGGTTTTTTCCGTTAGAGACTTTCTCCAAACAATATGTATTGCAACTTACGTCAGCTGCTAGGCTCTTCGATTACGTATTCGCGCACATGTTATTTATTTATGATGCTTCTAATGGGAATGGGGCAATGAATTGAATATGTAGGGCCTTCTCATCCTAATCACCGAGTACTGTCCTTTACTTAAAAACGCGTAAAGGTTTTCTCCTAACACCACAACCTAAGAATAATATATATTGAACAACTTATTTTATTGTATAAGAAAATAATTCTTCATGAATTTTCAATTTTTTGAGAAATTAAATATCATAATTATTGATTAAATTAAATTAATTTTGAATGAGTTTATGAAAGATTAAAAAATTTCAATAAAATTATTTACGTAATTCAAATTTTTTAATCATGATAATAATTTGTTTTATTTATAAAATGATTTCTTAATGTATGTAATGACATTTATCTGACTTTTCAAAACAATTAGTATCTGCGATGCATAACACATTTTATAGAGTGGGTTTTCATATTTTGAATTATAAATTTTATTTTATAAACTGAAGTTATTAAAATTATTGATAGAAAAATTAATTAAAGAAAATGAATAAGTCAAACAAAATTAATCTATGATTTCATTCCTGCAAATATTATTCCAATTTTATATATGAGCGAAACTTTATTTAATTTTCAACAACAATAACTACACATATAGTACAAATTTACTATCAAATAGTAAATATAATTATATATGAAATATAAATGAAAGATAATATATAATATAAATAAATGGATGAAAATAACACAAAATAAAACATATACATATTTGATTTAAACAAAAAATACTTTTAAATTCTTTTCATATTTGTATAATATTACAAAAGATAAGAAATTTAAGTGAGAAGTTTTTTTTTATTATAAACTAATATTATTTTAGAGAATTTTTTTATCAAGGTAAGGAAAACACTTGAAATTTTTTTATCAAGGTAAGGAAAACACTTAATTAATCTATGTCATCAGGATAATGATTCACCAATCTGCTAGTTCTTTTCAGGAGGTACAAATAGGAGAATTTATCTTGGACGCAGAAGCACTACCAAAAGGTAAATTTTATGATTCTTTAGCTAAAAAACCCCACTCAATATGGATGATTTTCGGAAGAGGGCAATACATTACACGAATATGGAGGAATGAGAGGTCAACCGAGTAGGACATTCTGACAAAACCACAAAAGAGGAGTCCTAGGACAAACAAAGAACCAAGACACATGGCCTGTCCCAACCCAAAGTATGACACATTCACCCCTACCCCCTAAACAGTAGGAGGGACAAGATCATGCATGAAGTCTATAACACCGGACTACTTAAAATCCCCCAAAAAAGTAAGCGATAGGCTCCGATAGGACCAAGTTATGTGAGTTCCACAAGACCTTTAGCCGTAACACGGAGGATTGGTGGTCACTAAAAAACCAAATTGAGCACCTTATTGTACAAGGATATTTAGAAAAGTTTGTTGACCAAGGGAGGGCGACACCACGGGAAACCGAGCGAAAGCGGGAAAGGGAGTCATCGAGGCAAGTATAATTTCAACCATGCAAACGCCCTAGACAAAAGTCCGAGCGTTCTTAGTCTTGCAAGCTAGAAGACATAAGAAGCGATGGAAAAAGAATCATCCACACCATTTTAAGTGGTTTCCCCAAAAACAGAACTGGCACATCACGGGGAGTGGGGCAAGTTAACTCTATACACTACCTTTCTAGTAATAGGGTCATCATATTTGATAACTCAAACCTTCCCATGGGGTCCCCAAACAAAGATGAAACAATGGTGGTTACAATAGAGGTAGCAGAATGCGTCATCGGAATGTCAAGGAAGTTCCGCACACATTCTCCATTTGAAATCCTATAAGCAACTAAAACTACCTCATACTTGGCTTAAAAGGTATGGAGCACTACTCAACTTCACATGGGATTCGGTACAAGTCATAGGCTACATAGAGCTAAATACGATCTTTGCGTCAGGAAAGGACAATAAAGTAATTATGGTCAAATATCTGGTAGTCGACATCCCTAGTTCCTATAACGCTATACTGGGACACCCAATGCTTAATACACTCGATGTGATCATTTCCACTCTGTACCTCATTATGAAATTCCCACTCGGAGATGGACGTATCGGAGTTGTCCATACCGACCTCAAGATAGCTCAGGAATGCTATCACGAAAGCCTCCGACCTAGAGAAACATTCATTATGGAAGAGGATATTGAAACAGGTTTTAACCCTAGAGAAAAAGGGAACATGAGCGACCCCAGCTAGTAGAATCTTTGAAATTGGTGCAGGTTAGAACAAGCCCCTACCCAATGTACCCGAGTTAGTGTAATGCAGACCTTTTTGTAAGGACCCATTTGGATATGCCCAAAATTAACCCAAACATCGTATATCACTCATTGAACATAGATCAAGAAGCCAAGCCAATGGTGTAAAAGCAACGTAGTCTCGGACCCGATTGAAGAGCAATGGTGAAAAAAGAAACAGAAAAACTCATAGCGGCTAATTTCATTCTAAAAGTTAAGCTCTCCAACATAATCATGGTAAAAAAAGCTAAGGACAAGTGGAAAATGTGCATGGACTTCACTGACCTCAATAAGGTATCCCCTAAAGATCCTTATCCATTACCTAATATTGAGCGTTTGGTAGATGGTACATCAGGCTATCAGGTCCTAAGCTTCATGGATAGATATTCTAGGTATAACCAAATATGAATGAACCCGATGTTAGGGAATCCCTCAGGTTCAGGCAGCAGAAACACAAAGGATTCCTAAAAGGGATTGCAAAAATAGATGTCTCAAGGCATTATACAAAATTAAAATTTCGATTTAGGGTTTACCTCTTGTAGACGCAAAGCGAGTTCCTCGATCGAAGTAATTGTAGCTTCGCCCTTAGGAGTCCACACGAGCACTCCCACCAGAAACCAAAATTCCGAATGCTAATATATGGAAATTCGAGAGTAATCTAATTTTTGAGCAGCAGCCTATGAGCATCTTATGCTCTATATATAGGCTTAGGTCTTAACCTGATGAGCTCTCATTAAACATTAGGCTCCTGACTCATTCTTAATGAGTTAGGCCCAATAGTTTTATTTTTAGTCCAACTAAAATAAAACTATCATCTAGTGAGCTTACTCTATGTGTGTGACCTCACCACTAAAAAAACAACTGATAGCGACGGAAGGAATTGGTCGCTAATCCATAGAATGGCCGTCGCTAAAACCATTAGCGACGGCATCTCAGACGGGAAAGAGGACGTCGCTAAAACCCTCGTCGAAAACACATCAGCGACGCCACACTTGCTGTCGCTACCATATTGACGGCGTAAGGCCGTCGCTAAAATCGTCTCTGCCCCAATAACTCCAGCCGTCGCTAAGTGTTGCCATACAGCGACCTCGAAACCCCGTCGTTAATAACAGCCACCAGCGACCACCGTATGCCGTCGCTACATGTACTCATGTAGCGACCACCCTCGGCCGTCGCTGTTTCTAACAAGTACAGCGACGACAACATCCGTCGCTAGTGGTTATGATACAGCGACCACAAGGTTCCGTCACTAGTGGTTGTGATGTAGCGACCACACCACAGCGACCACAATATCCGTCGCTAGTGGTTGTGATGTAGCGACCACAGCGTCCGTCGCTAGTGTTAATAATTCAGCGACGGTAGTGGACCGTCGCTAACGGTCATTTTTAAATTTTTTTAAAATTGATTCAATGATAGGTAGGTTTTGTTAATTTAACTTTAAAAATATCTTAATATTTTGTATTTTGTATTGGCTGATAAAATTTTATAATTAAATTAAAATAATTTTTTTGAAGTAATAAATTATTATTAAAAACAAAATAATAGATTAAATTAATTTATCAAATAGGTTGAATTATTAATGATAGGTAGAATAAGGCTTTGTGATTTGAATGTAATTACCAATAAATATTGACATAATAAATAAAGAATGACAAAATAAATACTGAATGAAAATATAACATAACTAAAAATCAAATATACAATGTGTATAAATAAAAGAACTACAATCAAGGTGGTGGGGGATCCTGGGGTGGTGGTGGGGGCGCCTAGGAAGTGGGGGGAGGTAGCCTCGCCATCAACTGCATCAGTAGCTCCTGCTGCTGAACAAGTTGCTGACGAGTCTCGGCGTGCTGCTCCTCGGCCCGCTGTCAGTCCGCCTCGGCCTTCTGTCGGTCCGCCTCGTGCCGCTCTAACAGCAACTGCCTCTGACGTCGCTCCTCCTGTAGCTCATCGTTCAGGTTTTGAATTACCTGAACGACCTCAGTCGGAAGACCAGAGGAAGACGAAGAGGAAGGGGTCTTCCCCTTTTTCGCCAGCTGCGTGCCGACGCCACCCAATCCAAACACCCTCCCTTTCTTGTTCACACCGCCAACAGCCTCCATATAGATGGCGTTGTCGTCAGAACAAGATAGGGTGGGAGGAACCTCCCCTTCAGGAGTGGAAGCCACCAGGTCCGCCTCCTTCTCGGCCCTCCTGGCCTGATACGCCTCCTGTAAATTCAAAAACAACGATAGGATTAGTAAGCTGATTTGTAAATTATAAGCATGTGTCAGTTAAAAGTAAATACCGCTAGCTCCGTAGTCTTCTGGTTTACCCATGCACCGGCTTTGTTCTTCTTGGTCATTTGCATGACCTCAAACAAAGAAGGCTCCCGGTGCTCCCTCTGCTCCTGTGGTGGACAAAAAACATTGAGATTATTATTTGTAAACATGTAAGACGAATCATAATAGAAATGTTTAACATAAATATACTTACAAATCTTTTCTTGTGCTCGAGGGTTGAAATGCTACCCCCAGTGTAAACCGAGGCTACAGCATCGGCGGCTCTGTTGGCCCTATTCTGAGCACTCGCCTGCTGGAATGGGACCCCGCCCCACTTCTGGACCATCCCGTCCCAATGGTCCTCCGAGATCCAACGAGGGCGCTCACCCTTGTCCCTCACCTTCCAAAGGGTACTCTTGATGATTTTGGAGGTCTTTGTGGCAAAGACCTTCCTAATCTCATCAATCATACCCTCCGCCCACTGGTAATCACGCTGTAAAATGAATTGAGAAATCAAAATTAATAACAGGTCTATTTTACAAATCAAGTCACAATAAATGAGCTAGGAACTTACCGAGAAGGTGTCAAACCACCTATCTTGCACAACCTTCCCAGCATCTGTCCAAGATATATATGGACCATCCCACTGGGCCTTCAAAACCTTAGTAATCGCTTTGGTAGTGTGACTACTATCAACAAAGCTGTAATGACAACAATTATGTTAGGAGTAAAACAATACACAATCTAGGGAGACACCCAAAATTTCGGCAGAGTCTCCCCTGTAAATGTAATATTTCCAAGTTTAAATAGTTACCCTGTTACAAACAGAAGAGTGCCCAGTACAATTCAATCTATACAAGTACTAATTAAAGTAACATCCAATAAACCAACAAGTCTTTCCACTAAACCCTAATATAAAGTATCATACAAATAACATAAAAGTATATGAAATTTAGTCACTTACTCGTCTCCGGCCGGCACGGGTACCAACATGGGCAGAGGGGATGCCGGAGGTGGGGTCGCCTGATGGCCATGGTCCTCCAAGCCACCAACTCCAGGAGTCTGCTCTGGGGTGGTCAGCTGTGGGGGTGATGGGGTGGTCTGCTGTGGTGGTGGTGATGGAGTGGTCTGCTGTAGTGGTGATGGAGTGGTCTGCTGTGGTGGTGGTGATGGAGTGGTCTGCTATAGTGGTGATGGAGTGGTCTGCTGTAGTGGTGATGGAGTGGTCCGCTGTGGTGGTGATGGAGTGGTCTCCTGCCCTGGGGTAGGAGTCCCCAGACGGGAAGCCGGGGTCCTGGACCCACCACCCCTACTGAAGGGCAGTCGACGTCCCGTCATCTGTGGATAAAATCATGAAAAGAAAGGTTAGTCTCAGGATATATATAAACCTATGTATATATGTTTAACAACTACATACTCTGTGTCTGTTTCAGTTTCAAATTCCCCCTCAGTTTCAGTGTCACTGTGGTTATCTGTTTGAACAAGTTCATCAGTATCCAAATCAGCCCTAGACCGTTTTGATCGAGAGACAAGGTCTTTGGCAATGTGTTCACCCCCCGTAGTGGCGAGTGTCTCATCCATTATGACTGGATCAATGTTGAACAACAAATTGGCATCGTTGACCTCGTGTGGTGCAAGCTGATAAGCGTCATCGACCTCCTCGGAGACATTGTCAGTGATCTGACTTCGGGCCTTGGCCTTGATTACTGCATACCAGTCCCGATGTCCTCCCGGGAAGTCGGTGTAATAAACCTGCTCAGCTTGTTGGGCAAAAATGAAGGGATCAAACCCTTTATATCTACCATTCTTCTTGACCTCAACTAAGCCGTAGTTGTTGTCAACCTTTGTTCCAACACCGATTGTGTTGTCGAACCAATCATATTTGAATAGAACAATATCTCTTCTTAGTCGTCTAGAGAATGAAACTTCAACAATCTCCGTCAGCACTCCGTAAAAGTCTTCTTCCAACTGACCGGCGGTGCCTTTAACACAAACCCCGTAGTTATGGGTGCGCATCCCTTCACTCCATTGAAGAATATTAAACTTGTAGCCATTTACGTAGTAAATAGGCCATTTTTTAACAGTCTTCACCGGCCCCCAAGAAAGGGCTTGGAGTAAAGAATCTTCAATATGGTTGTTAGGGTCTTGTATCTATGTACAACATAAGAAGTAGGTCATTGTTACCATATTGACGGGAGTTAGAAGCAAATAGGCTTAAAAACACTTGGTATACGGGTCTTACATGTTACGCGAACCAACCAACGAACTTGGATGACACCTCACTATGAATTTGGTCATCAGTTAAATTATTTTGCTCAAGTTTTAGCATATCTGTGTATAAGCTATTGAAAGAAACAAATAAGTTTAATATAAAAGCTACGTTAAGAATGTATAATATAACTTCTATGACTTACTCAATAAAGGGTTCCACTTCTGGGCAATTGAGAAGAATGTACAAGTGAGCCGCCTTTCGATCTTTCTCATCAATGTAACATTTTGTGAGCCTGCCCCCCGGGTGACCAGGATAGTTAAAAATCGACGTTTGTTCATCAAACCCTGTGCGGCTGGCTACCCCAAGATTGTGGGGAATTCTACTCATTCTAGTTTCTATCTCCGTCGGAAAATAGAAAGAAGCAAAGGTTGTCATTTCTTCGACTAAGTATGCCTCACAAATTGAAGCTTCAACGCAGGCTTTGTTCGACACTTTATCTTTTAAAGAGCGTAAGAATCTTCAACATCATTAACAAGATGGTGTTAAGTTAGAAAATACTATTATAAGCACGATTTGCAAGTAAATTAAAGAGTTCACCAAGCATTCACCTTTCGAATGGATACATCCAACGATACTGCACTGGGCCACCAACCAAGGCCTCGTACGGTAGATGGATAAGCAAATGCTCCATGGAGTCAAAAAAACTTGGTGGGAAAATCTGCTCCAACTTACAAATCAATACCGGGATAGTTTCTTCCATCTTCACAAGTTTCTCCACACTCAACGAAGTAGCCGTCAACTCCTTAAAGAAGTGACTCAACTCCACTAACGGTTTCCAAATAGGCTTCGGTAAGGCATGAAACGCGTACGGGAGTAGTTGTTGCATAAACACATGGCAATCATGACTTTTCATGCCAAACACCCTGCCCTCCTTCACGTCAACACATCTACTCAAGTTAGAAGCGAATCCGTCAGGCAGGGTCAACCCATTCATCCAAATACACACTGCAATCTGTTGTGGTCTAGTTAAAGCATATTTTGCATGGGGTTTAAACATTCTACCATGTCCCGCATCCCTCAACTCCAACTCCTTCCTGGAACACCAAATCGGAAGGTCTAGACAACTCCTCTCGTTGTCCTTTGTTCTCCCTTTGATGTCCATAACAGTGTCAAAAATATTCATGAAAACGTTACGTTCAGTGTGCATGACATCAATGTTGTGTCTTAACAACAAGTCTTTCCAATATGGCAAATCCCACAACACACTCTGCTTCACCCAGTGGTGTTCCTTACCGTAACCCGCAAACTCCTTAACACTCTTGTCCCAGATGTAAGGATACTCTTCGACCCTCTGCCAAACCCGTGCACCAGATAACCTACGGGGTGGAGGTTCATTAACAACCTTGTTCTTCTTAAAAGCGGTTTTGTTCCTCCTAAACGTGTGATCCAACGGTAGAAACTTTCTATGATAGTCAAAGAAACTTGTCTTGCCACTAACAGGGAGTGATTCCCCCCCGGTATGTTCCATGCATACAGGGCAAGCAAGCTTCCCAGACGTGGACCATCCAGAAAGCATACCATAGGCGGGGAAGTCGTTAATAGTCCACATCAAAACAGCACGCATCATAAAGTTGTTCTTCAAAGACGCATCGTATGTCATTACCCCGACATCCCATAATTGTGATAACTCTTCAACCAACGGTTGCAAAAAGACGTCTATGTTCGCCTTTGGATTTTTTGGGTCCTGGAACCAGTATAGATAGAAACATTACCTCCCTCTTCATACACATATCAGGCGGCAGATTGTATGGGGTAAGGATGACTGGCCAACAAGAGTAAGCCCTTCCGTATTTACCGAACGGGTTAAACCCATCAGTACATAAGCCAAGTCTTACATTGCGCGGGTCGCCAGAAAAGTCCGGATATAGCTCATCCAAACACTTCCATGCTTTCCCGTCGGAAGGATGGCAAAGAAACCCCTCTTGTGTTCGGTTCAGAGCATGCCAACGCATGTGTTTTGCCGTGGACAATGAGGCATACAGGCGTTGAAGACGCGATGTTATAGGGAAGTACCACATTTTCTTCCTGGCCGTCCGGGTTACCTTCCCTCTCCTTTTAACGGTCTTGTAGCGTTCCTCATTACAATGCAGACATTTTGTGACACTCTCATCTGCAAACTCATTTCTGAATAGCATACATCCACCAACACAACACTCTATCTTCACACAACCCAACCCCAAGTTTGCCACTTGTTTCTTAGCACGGTACAGGTTTGCTGGCATTCTGTGATTACTAGGCATGGTGGAACCCATCAGATTGACCATCCTATCAAAACAACCTCCAGAAAGATTATAATCTGCCTTTAGGCTTAAAGCAGCTAGGGAGGTGGATAACTCAGTGTGACTGTTGCACCCGTCCCACAATGGAGTCTGAGCCGCCGCCAACAAATCATAAAATCTCTTCACCTCCGGATTAGGATCCTCCTCTACATTGTCAGAGTCTCCATGACCTGCTTGGTCATTATGTTCCAGCATACGCCCGATGGAGGGTCCAACATGATCCATCACCATTTGTTCTATGTTGTTGTACGTATCCCTGTTTCCTCCAACCTCGTAGTAAGACTGTTGTAGGGTTACGTCTGATGGTCTACGCGGTAACTGCTCACCATGGTTGTACCAGCAGTGGTATGTTTCCATGAACCCTTTCTCAGTTAGGTGGCACATGACGTCATCCGCGTATTCAAAACTCATGCATTTGCACCTTGAGCACGGACAACAAATCTTCTGAGTTGCTTCAAATCCAGGCATGTTTGCCGTAGCAAACGGAATGAACTCCAATAGCCCCATCATAAACTCCTCAGTCACTCGCCGATTGCTATCTAGTCGGTTGTACATCCATCGCCGATTTGCCGGTACCTCCATTTACAATATCTAACAAGCACGATTTCTGTTACTTTAAATTATTGTAATTTTATTTGACTATTGGTTGTGAATCACTCTCTATCTCTTTGATGTTGCAAATTGGTGGGGCCCTATCCCATTCGGGATGAATATGCAACCATCTGTAACCCATCGATGTTGTATGTGGTCTATCTTGTGTCATTGATGTTCATTTAAAATTTCGGCAGCATTTCGCATTGGTCCCCGAGTACACAGAGATACGTACGGTATGAAACTCCGCACGCAGACATGCACCCTGGGGACAATACGAAATACCATAGCCGAAATTTCAAATGAACATTCATTCAACGTCTCCAGATAGACCACATACAACATTGATGGGTTACACCCTACAGGTTACAAATTCATACCAAACTGTCCAACCGGGACAATTCAAGATCTAACACAACACGGTACATCGACCGGTTGTTTTGAAACTTGAACGGGAATCTAATGGGGACACACACGACTAAACCCTACATTATTAACGTTGACTTTCATCTTTTTAATTCCCTAAGAAAGGGAGCCTGCCGAAATTTTGGCAGAGTCTCCCCTGTAAACTAGACATTTCCCAAAATTAGAAACGGCCTGTTACATACAGAAAACTTGCCAGTATTGATAATTATATATGCTACGCATTGTATGTGATATTGAGAGGTATTAAGTCCTAAATCATGTTATCAACACACAAAACCAAGTCCTAATGAGCTCTGCTCTCCACTAACAAACAACATTACACATGCATAAAAAATCATGTTATCAGCACACAAAACCAATTCCTAATGAGCTCTGCTCTCCACTAACAAACAACATTACACATGCATAAAACATTATGTTATCAGCACACAAAACCAATTCCTAATGAGCTCTGCTCTCCACTAACAAACAACATTACACATGCATAAAAAATCATGTTATTAGCACATAAACCATTGCCTAATGAGCTTTGCTCTCCACTAACAAACAACAATTGACATGCATACACATAATGAGAAAGTCAGTGTTAGGGGATTACCTGGGGAAAAAAGTCAGGGATGAATATAAATTTACCTTATAGATGTTATTAAATTAATACATTATGATCAATGTTAAGGAATGAAGTGGTGCACAATGGAACAAAGACAATAAAACAAAAATAAATTAATAATGGCAGCAATGGATCAAATGTAAGCAAGGAGATGAACAGGGTTAGGAACAGAGCTAGAAAAGGTGAGAGTGGGACTTTAAATACCTAACAGCTTGATGATGGAGGATGTGAGAAACAGAGGATGGTGGTGGAATGAACATGCAGAAGCAGAACAGAAGTTAAGTACCTAAGAGGATGATGGTGAAAAACATGAGAAACAGGGCTGGAAAACGCGAGAAACAAGGCTGGAAAACGCGTTGCAGAGCTGGAAAACTGTGACGGTGGAGTTGGCTGTTCGACCAGTGACGGTGAAGGTTGTGTTCGGCGACAGTGGGGGGAGCTCCAACTGCGCAATGAAGGAATGCTATATTTTTCCTCTGCTGCACGTGTGCTGATGGGGACCCAGGTGCCTCAACCGGGTAGGTTTTCAAAATTGGGCCCCAGAAAATATATCGTATAAAATCTTTTAGGGATTTTAAAGTTTTTTTCCTAAAAATCGCGATTCTAACACGATTTTAGACAGAAATATGATTTTTTTCCCCATTTGAATCGCAGACCCTCTAAAAACTCGTAAAATCGGGATTTTTCCGATTTAAATCGGGATTTTAACTACTATGCTACCAACCACACCATATCATGATTCATCTGTTTCTCTCTCCTCACCTTTTATTATGTTTTGAATTATGACTTTGATTTGGTTTATAATTTCACTGTCCAAAACTTTATAAAAGGCTTTTGTTCTAATTTCTCAGTGAGCTGGTTAGACTTTAGAGAGATGAAATGTGGGTTTAAAGACTCGGATAAGCAGCCTGAAATTTAAACTAGCAAACAGATCCCTATTGGACCTATCAAATAACAGTTTTCTATATCAGTGGACTCAACCACACAGATCTACCAATTCCAGAATAGCTCAACAAAATTAACATTGGAAAATCAGATTGACATCAGGCTCGTACATTGATCGACAGTATTCATAGAACTTGCATAAAACAAATAACCACTTACCAAAGGAATATTCTTCTTGAACCCAACACCAATATGCAAAATCTTAGCCGGCTGGTAGAATGCCTTGGGCTGACCTTCGTTAGCAGCCACTATAAAGTACTTACAAGCCACATTAAAACCTGCAGGCCGGAGAGGTGAACGGAAAGGTGAACGGAGGCAGGGAGGGGGAAGTCGGAGGTGAGGAGAGGGAGGGAGAGGTGAATTAACAGCTGCAGGCCGGAGAGGTGAACGGAAAGGTGAACGGAGGCAGGGAGGGGGAAGTCGGCGGTGAGGAGAGGGAGGGGGTGAACGGAGGTGAGGAGCGGAGGGAGAGGGAAGACGGTGGTGAGCTATATTAAGAAGTGAGCAGAAGCAAACAGGGAAGTTTCCAAGGTTTTTAGACAGTACAAGGAAAGAAAACAATGGTTTTGGAGTAGGAAAAGCCAAGGAAAACGAACATAAATTCTTTTGGAGGGTACCTAAACACTCTAGCTTCTAAACAGATGGTGACAGGTTTGCCTCAAATCACAGCCCCTCAAGAAGTATGTTCACAATGTGTGGGAGGAAAACAACACAGACACAGTATCTCCAGAAAAGGAACATGGAGAGCATCTAGAAAACTACAGCTTGTTCATGCAGATCTGTGTGGGCCAATCAAACCAACTTCCAGCAGCAACAACAGATATTTTTTGAGCTTTATTAATGATCTAACAAGGAAAACCTGGTTATACTTGTTAAACGAGAAGTCTGAAATGTCTTCTTTGTTTAAAAACTTCAAGGTATTAGTTGAAAAGGAAGCAAGAGAAAGTATTGTCTGTTTAAGAACCGATAGAGGAGGAGAATTTTGCTCTAAAGAATTTGAGGAATTTTGCAGAAATCATGGAATAAAAAGGCAACTAACTGCTGCCTATACTCCCCAACAGAACAGGGTTGCAGAGAGGAAAAACAGAACTATCATGAATATGGTTCGTATCATGCTGATTGGAAGACAAGTGCCAAAAATTTTTTGGCCAGAAGCTACAAAATGGTGTGCACATATTCTAAATAGAAGTCCTACATCCGCAGTTATAGACAAGACTCTAGAAGAGGCATGAAGTGGAATAAAGCCATCTGTTGCCTATTTTCGTGTGTTCGGATGCCTAGCTCACGTCCATACACCAGACCAGCAGCGAGTTAAGCTTGATGATAAGAGCAGCTTGTGTGTTCTATTTGGAGTCAGTGATGAATCCAAGGCCTACAGATTGTTTGATCCAATCAATAAAAAATAGTAATCAGTAAGGGTGTTGTATTTGAAGAAAACAGGTGCTGGAAATGGGAACATAATGAAGTAGAAAGTCCCCAAGAAGTCGTTGAAGAAGAAATAGACAGTAGTGATTCACAATCTGAATCAGAGGAAGAACAACCAGAATCACAAACTAAGAGAACAGTCACCAGAAATGAACCTCACACTCCAACATGTGAGATTCCAACTAAAGGGAGGGCACAAAGAATTAGGAGAAAACCAGTATGGATGCCAAATTATGAAGAAGACGGTTTGAGGCTATTATATTAAGTGAAAGGAATCAAATTTTTTCAGATCCCATAAACTGCCTATATCCATAACAATTGTATAAACAACTCTCTATATAAGTGAAGTAATTACTGCTAAAGTTGCTCTGACATAATTGTATATTTTGTGAATCAGTATAACACATTCAGGTAAAACAATTCTATTTCAATTAATTTACATGTTTGGTGGTCGGTGATGAAAGAAAAATTTGTTAATTCAATCCTTCTAGTTACACTCCAGTAGAATAAGAGCATTTTAAAACGCAAAATTACTCCATTTTCTAAAATTTGAATTGGAAATTGAAAAGTAAATTAATTATTAAAACAATTCATTTTTCATTCATTTCTGTTTTACGATGATTTAATGAATAGTATTATTTCGTTCTATAATAAATTGTGAACTATAAAATTTATATAATATTTTGTCTATCTATTTTTCTCGTGTGAGCCAAAAAATATCTCAACCAAAAGCATAAAATCTATCATTTCAAAATGCAGAGATAAACTAAATTAATATTATCTTCTCCAAAGAAGCATTCTATATCAAATCATTATTCTGATATCATATTTTTATCACTTATTTTTCTATCTCTCTTTTCCTTGGTTCATATACACATTGAATGATTAACTTTTTGATAAACTAACCTTAGCAGAAGAATAATGAGATGCGAAGAACGTACAACTAAACACATTGGTCACGCATGTTAAACGCAGAAATTAAAGTCCAATTCAGTGACAATTTTGGGATTCCAACTTAAGCAAATACTAACAGGTAATTTTTTATGCTTTTGGTCTTATTTAAAAATACATATATGTAGAGTAATCTTGAAGCATTAGTGGTCATTGTCTTCACAACTTTGACCGAAATGACATTAGGCCTTTTAACTAAAAATCATTTGGCCCTAATATCCCTTCTAATGGTGTGGTCCTGCCATACATGGTGCACATGGAAGCTAATCACCCATTTTATAATTCTGTGTCGTCCAATTTCCTAAATTCATTTTTCCTAACAGCTTTGACCGAAACGTCACCAACAAATGTTAAAAAAGCAATATAACATAAGCTACCTTATTACAACAAACATCAACTACATAAAAAGAAAAAGGAATAAGTCATTCGAACACACCTTGACTAGAGAGAAGGAGCTGTTGGAGGGAGCTTCAAATAGAGGATGCTGGACCGGAGGTTTGTGAGAGAGAAACTGAGTGAGGAGCTTCAAACGGAGGAAGACAGAGAGGGTTGGAGCTGGACTGGAGGTTTGTGAGAGAGAAACTGAGTGAGGAGCTTCAAACGGAGGAAGACAGAGAGGGTTGGAGCTGGACCGGAGGTTTGTAAGAGAGAAACTCAGTGAGGAGCTTCAAACGGAGGAAGAGAGAGAGGGTTGGAGAGAGACAGTGACGCCAGAGGAAGGAACAGAGGGAGGAGACGGGTGGAGGAACTCAGAGGAAGGGACAGAGGAAGGGAGGGAGTTCGAGGGATTCAGGGAAACAGAGGAAGGGAGGGATTGAAAGTTAGGGCAAATGATTAGGGAGAGCCACTGGTCGAGTATGACTAACCCTTAGCGACGGTATTTCACCGTCGATAAAAACGTCACTACAATTAAAACATGTAGCGACGGCAAACTAATTCTGTCACTAATCCCCTGAAAATTAGCGACGGCAAACAAATACCTTTACTAATATCATGAATCTTAGCGACGGTTTCACACCCCCGTCACTAACTTCCATTATTTAAATTCAATAGTATGGAGGGAAGACGAAAACATAGCGACGGTAGAACGTACCGTCACTAATCTCTTCATAAATAGCGACGGCATCTGCCAACCATCACTAATTATTAGCGACGGTATTGTACTTCTGTCACTAATTATTTCATATAGTAGCGACGATGTAGGCCTCCGTCACTATTACAAACCATAGCGACGCGACCTGACCGTCGCTTTAGTTGGAGGGAACCTTAGCGACGGTATCCCACCGTCGCTAACGTTTTGCCGCGAACTGACAACCAGGGCGGGAAAGAAAAAATGGTGGAGTTAAACTATAGCGACCCTTCTAGCGACGGTGTTGATATGGATTAGCGACCGCGGATAATACGCGGTCGCTAATGTAGTCGCTAACAAATTCTTGGTCCCTTTTGTTACGAGACGGTCGCTAACACGGTCGCTATTTAGCGACGGCATATGGTGGTCGCTATTTTGAGGTAGCTGTTTGGGGTTTTTTTAGTTGTGCCTTATAGGTAAAATATTTAGTTATATTAATAATAAACTATTATATTATTAATATAAAATAATAATAGTATCTAGCAAAACATCATTATGTCCGAATATTGTTTATCATCGACATGACCTATAAGTGATAATTATTTTATATATTTATTCTTTTTGTCATGATATCTAATTTGGCCCAAGGTATGGTCGTCGTCATCCTTGTATGACCCAATTCATTTTACTTGATACTAAAGTAGACTTTACAGAATAAATATCTAATATTTATTCACCCTAGCATGGCCATGCATTTCGTTAGTCTCACTCTATCAAGTGACCCATGGATATCACTCTTATCATATAGGGGAGGTAAATCCTATCTACATCACTCATATCCCTCTGTATAATTTATCTATTGCCTAATCATAATCTTTATGGTCATCTTATTTTAGATGACGTTTGATTGTATTAAAATAACAAACTCTTTATATAGGAATCATAGTGACTTCAGGTCGAAGGATTATATACCATTATCACATTGAGAACCGTTATGACACTCATGTAACAATCCATGTAATGTTGTCATGGTGGGTCTGTCCAGTACAACATTAGTCTTAATGTGTACCCGTGTAAAGACTTGATATTATATATCCATGATTTGTGAGATCAAATCATCAGTACATTCACACACTAATCTTAATGTATTTATATGTCCCCATGTGAACTGTTCTTTACAGGGGGTATAGAAGTATGCTTGTAGAACAACTCAAAATATACATATAAATGTGTTTTTGATACAAAGCAATGTGCGTATAAATGTAAATACGGAGAGTCTTTGTATGCTGAGGCGGAGTGCAATGTACTCTGGGGCGGTGTCACAGTCCGCCTGACGGGATCTACGTTGCCTTGACCCGATTGGGGGTGGTACCTGCAATCGTTCTCCGACACTCAAGTCAGTATTTTAGAATACTTAGAGACTTAGAAAGACAATCAGAGAGAATTATGCAAGTAAGAGAGTGTAAGGTTCAGAGAATGGGAAAAAGATCCCTTATACCTTTTCGAGAGAGGTTTATATACCTGTTACTGGTGCTGCATTATTGGTAGGACCCGCTCTTTGTCTTCAGGCATAATGCTGAAAAGGTAGTGGGTCCCTGCGCCGTTTACATGCACCATTATTGTAGTAGGTATCACAACTTATCTGGAAAGCGTTAGTGCTTTAATATTTTATTGTTATTTCCCTTTATACGTGACAACGTGATTCCCATTATTAACCTCTCAAGACAGAGTCAATCTCGTGCCGGGGTTGTGAGTATGGGCTCGCTACGCAGTAGGGGAAATTCGGCATTCCGCCAATATTGAGCCTATGGCTTGGCGGAGTAAAAACTTTGGCGAGGTTATATTCCTCGGCGGAGTAACATGCCTGGACGGAGTTACATTCCTTGGCGGGGTAACGTGCGTGGGCGGAGTTATGAGCCTTGGCGGCATTACTTGCCCTGGCGGTGTGCACTCCGTATATTATTTGTAGTGTATTTGAAGAGTACTTCTCTTTATTCAAAATGCTGATCTGGCAAGGCATTAAAGCCATGCTCTTGGGGGCCGGTGTTAGGACCGGATCATATGCCCCCTAGCTTGTTATAGTGACTGGCGGAGTCACTTTAATAAGCTACAACACTTAAGTTTAGCTTTTGTAGGCATGGGTTTAGGCGGTATTTGCTAGTCCAGGTTTTGTGGACAAGTGCTTTCGTGCATTTATTAGTTGTCATCACTTGACACGCCTGTCATTAATGCGCCTCGAAACCACGTTTTTTGTTCTTCAGTCTCTTATTGCCACGTATGCCCTCGTAACGGTTGCCATTCCAATGATGGGACATAAATGCGCGTGATGGCAATTGAGAACCGTTTTCGAGGTTATTACCGTGGGCCTTGGATTTTGAAAACGTGGCCCATGAAATATCTGCCCTTAGATATATCTATTGGTTTCAGCAAAAAAGGAACCGTCAGTGGGGCAAATCCAACGGTTGTAAACGCATACTTCAATTTTAGAACCGTTGATGAGATTTATCTAACGGTTGCAAACACATCTTCGAGATTCCTGATGATTCGCTTATTTCCCCCCAAGCCATGCCTATAAATAGGTAAACTTTCAGAAGGGGAATGTTTTGCTTCATCTCTCACTTCGCATTTGTTTGCTGAAAGCGTTTTTGCTACTCTCTTGCGAGTTCATTGGTGTTTGGAGTTCTTCTATCTTTCAGAAGCTTAAGGTACTTGCTTCCTGCTTTTCTTTGCTTCTTCATTTCCGTTGGGTTAGCTTTGTTTTCCCTTATTGTGTGTTCGTAAAAAGGAAGATGAGAGGAAAGAGGTCAGAGTCACGTTCTAGGGTTTCTGTTCGTCCCATGTTTTCTGACATTGAGAGTGGAGATGAGGCTTTTTATACTGGGAGGGACTCGACGTTTTATAGCAGCGTGGAGTACTTTAGTAATGCTGTACATTCATTTGTGTCAGGAGGTGTTTCCCATACACAAGTGCTGACTATGGCAGAGTGTCGAAATGTTGTGTTGCATGGACTGGATTGGGAGAAGACACTCGAGAGTGACCCCTACTGTTGGGTTGAGGAAGATGTCAAGGATGCTTCCTCTCGACATGCGACAACAAGCGGAGGGGTAGTGGAGTTGCCTGTTCCGGTTTGGAAGGATGAGAAGTATGAGGATAGGTTCATCGTCCGTTCACCCAAGACGTATGAACGGGTTTGCCATCGTCCTCAGAATGATCGTACCATATATATGTACGATATTCTATTTACCCAGTTAGGGGTGCGCTTCCCATTGAATAAATTCCAGATGGGTGTGCTTAGGTTCTTGGACTGTGCCCCTTCTCAGCTGCATCCTAATGGTTGGGGAATAGTTCGCAGCTTTGAGGTGATGGCTGAACATTTGGGGTTTACGCCTACAGTGGCGTTGTTTTTCACTTTCTGCCGCATTATGAGGAGAGTAAATATGAAAACCGGCGGCATGGGTTTTGTGACTCTCCGGGCGGAGCCAAAGATTTTGAACTTTAAGGCGTTTGCTGACTCCGCCAAGGAAGGCGGACTTCACTTCAGGATGAGTTTTGTGAAGGTATCCGTCAGGAAGGACAAACCTGTTTTTTGGCGGAATAAAGAGGGTGTTGATAGATTTCCAGTGGCATGGACGCATGAGCACTTTCTCTTAACCAAACGAGCGTATAAAGTTGAAGAGGGTGCTCTATCGGCGGCGTCTGTGGAAGTACTCCGAATGTTGAAGGAGTACAACTCCGTCCACAAGCTGATTCTTTGTCGAAGGCTGCTTGGGCGGGATGCTCAAGGATACTTGAGTAATATTACGAACAATTGCAATGTGATTGAGTATTACCTCTATCTTGCATTTTCTAATTGTATCCTCATATTGTTATTTCACACGAGAAATCGCTGAGTTCCCTGGGATGGAGCGTATCAAGCTGATGCAAATGAGCCGCAGGGAAATGAACGCGGAGAATAATGTGCAGCCCAGGAGGAGTCTGACTGCTGCCCTCACAAAGACCCTTCCTTTCCCTGCCTCCACCAACATAGTAACTTTTGAAGGTGGTGCAGGATCTTCAGCAGCTACTGTTGAAAGGCGTTCTAAAAAACGCCAAGAACCAGAAGCTGCTGAAGAAGAAGAAGAGGAAATAGACCTCCAGCCCTTACAAAGAAGGAAGACCAAAAGCAAGAAGAGGGTTGAGGAAGGAGCATCAATTGATGCTGCTATTAATTTGGAGGAGACTCCGGAAGTACCTGTTGCGGGTACTTCTGCTGCTATGGGCGGAGTTGAAGGCATCCCCGAAGAAGATGTCGAGGGGGAGCAAGCGGAGGGATTCCAAGCCTCTTCTGACCAGGATACGGGGGACGAGGCAGGGAGAGTTCAAGTTTCCCCAGTCCGCCCGTCTGAGGATCCCGCCCTGAGCTTGACCACTCGAGGGACAGCCGTTTTTCCCATTGATGTGCCAGGGGAATCATCCAGGCAGTTTGTCTCTTTGCCTGAGGCGGGGTCTCGCTTGAATCCCTTTCTGTACTTTACAAATACGGGATCCCGCCAGTCAGAGAGGCGTGATCCAGAATTCATTCTCCGCCCCAACATCGACTTTGAGGAAATTCCGGAGGCTGCTGCAGCTGCGAGGTGGCACCTTGCTGAGTTAGATGGTTTCTTGGCCTCTGTCCCCCGGATAGCTGACGTTGCAGCTGAGGCGAACATGTTTCAGGCGTCTTACCACGAGTCTGTGGAAAAGATTCGTAGCTTGGAACATGACAATGAGCAGCTGTCCGAGGTGATCAAGGCCAAGGACAAGCATCTTGATACCGCCGACTCCGACATCAAGAAATTGACGGAGGAGTTGGCCAAGGTGAAGGCTAAGAAGGTCCTGCTGGAACAACAGAATAAAAAGCTAGGCGAGGTGGTGAGCGGACTTTCCCAGGTCAAGGCTGATAATGTTCTGCTGAAGCAACAAGTTTTAAATTTAGATCAGCAGAACCAACTTTTGGGTGGAGACGTGAGCATTCTTCAGCAGAGGCTGGTCTCCATAGAAATAAATAAAGCCATAGCTCAAGATGCCTGGGCGGCAGAGTTGGGCGAAGCAGCAACCGCATATGGAAATCTTGAAGTGCGGGTTCAAGAGTTGGAAGCTGAGAAGACTGCCTCAGATGCCACCAGTGAGAGGCTTGACAAGGAATTACAATCTGCCTTGGATGCAGCTGAGGCAGCGATTGATGATGCTTTCAGCATGGCTGTTCGCCAACTCCGCTATCGCAACCCAGGTGTTGCTCTCTCCACCACAGGCATTCATCCCTATTACGAATTCATCAATGGAGAATTGATGGTGCCTGTGCAAGGGGGTCATATGCCTGCGCCCAATGATGAATATGTCTTGGCGGACTTGCCTCCTTCCCAAAGTTTGACCAGGCTAGGAGAAGGTCAGCTCACCTCCACTCAGCAAGAAGGGAAGCCGTCTGACCCTTGAAGATCAGCTTCTCAGTCTCCTCCTCAGTCTCTTTGCAAGTTTTGTTTTTATTAGCATTTTAATGATATCGCCTTGTTCCAGGATAGGCTCTGGATTTTTATTAATATTGGCAATATTCAATAAAACATATTTCCTGCAAATGTATACTTGTTCATAGATGTAGTGTTTAAGTCCGTTGTATTTATGCCTTGTATAATGATATTCAGAAGGCGGAATATTCATCTGAGGACTTAATGAAATATGACTAAGTATAACGAGACGGAATAGCCTTTTTGCAATTCTGGTGAAGTAAAATTCAGTGAGGAGGCGAAGTAGCCTCTTAGGAATTTCAATGAAACAAATTCAGTAATGGGGCGGAGTAGCCTTTTTGAGAATTTAACTGAAGTAATTTCAATAATGAGGCGTAGTAACCTCTTAGGAATTTCATTGAAATGATTTTAATAGCGAGACGTAGTAGCCTCTTAGGAATTTAAAAGGAATGGGATTCCGTAAGAAGGCGGTGTGGCCTCTTAGGAATTTAAAAGGAATTGGATTCCGTAAGAAGGCGGTGTGGCCTCTTAGGGATTTCAATGAGATTGGATTCCGTAAGAAGGCGGAATAGCCTTTTAGGAATCCCCAAGAAATAGATTCCGTAAGGAGGCGGTGTATCCTCTTAGGAATTTTGATGAAACGGATTCCGTAAGAAGGCGGAGTAGCCTCTTAGGAATTTCAGTGAAACTAGATTCCGTAAGAAGGCGGAGTGGCCTCTTAGGAATTTCAATGAAGTTGATTCCGTAAGAAGGCGGAGTAGCCTCTTAGGAATTTCCATAAGTTGTATTCCGTAAGGAGGCGGAGTAGCCTCTTAGGAATTTCAGTGAAACTAGATTCCGTAAGAAAGCGGAGTAGCCCCTTAGGAATTTCCAAGGAATTGGATTCCGTAAGAAGGCGGAGTAGCTCCTTAGGAATTTTGATGAAGCACAATTTTACAAGTATTGAACTTACTTGAACTTGTTGGGTAGTGCTTGAGTTTGTTGCTCATGTACTCTGTAAAACGTTGGGAGTTAGGCAGAGTCAAGTTTTGGATGGAATGTTCATCCTTTTGCATTTTGATTGGAGTGCGACTCCTGATCGAATGAAAATTATCAAGTCCGGATTGCTATGGTGCAACATATAGCTGTGACACCAATTCATCCTGCAAGAATTTGGTTAAACCTTCGAGGCGGTATGGTGCAGCATATAGCTGTGACACCAATTCATCCTACAAGAATTTGGTTAAACCTTCAAGGCGGTATGGTGCAGCATATAGCTGTGACACCAATTCATCCTGCAAGAAATTGGTTGGATTTTGGGGTTAGCGTGGTGCAGCATATAGCTGTGACACCAGCTCTTCCCACAAGAAGCCTGCAGGACCTTGGGGGTGAATTAGTGCAGCATATAGCTGTGACACTAGTTCTTTCCATAGGCGGCCTGTAGGACCTTAGGGTCGGTATGGTGCAGCATATAGCTGAGACACCAATCCTTTCCCCCCAAGGAGTTTTCTGTACCTTAGGGTTGGTATGGTGCAGCATATAGCTGAGACACCAATCCTTTCCCCCCAAGGAGTTTTCTGTACCTTAGGGTCGGTATGGTGCAGCATATAGCTGAGACACCAATCCTTTCCCCCCAAGGAGTTTTCTGTACCTTAGGGTCGGTATGGTGCAGCATATAGCTGAGACACCAATTCCCCAAGGAGTTTTTGTTGACTCCGTTTGTGAAGCGGCGTTGCATGTTGGTTGATCTTTATGGAATAAAGAGTTATGCGTTTGTGCTTCAATTTTAGAGTCGTTGTTTTATCTGCATGGGAACAAATTCTGCCATGGATAATCAATTCAAAGTTAGAGTGAAGATTAAATGCAGGAAGGCATTTCATTGAGAATGGAATTACATAAAAGATTGAGTTGGGATATATCTTTTCGAAACCTTTTCAAGGAAAGCATACAGAGGAAGATCCTTGAGTTAGGAAGAAAAGATCATACCGTATTACCCAACTAACTGTAATATATGCGTAAATTCAAAATGTTCCATTTATTTCTGACCGGAGTACCATCCAAGTTTTGTAGGCGGTATGTACCCTTGCCCAAAACTTCGATGACTCGGTATGGACCTTCCCAATTTGGTGCCAATTTGCCTTGGTGCACAAATTTGTTGCCAATGTTGGCCCTTCTCAGGACCAAATCTCCCTCTTTGAAACGGCGTTCGCACATGCATGCATTATACCGTTTGGCGGCCTTTGCTTTGACAGCTTGATCTCTCACAAAGGCTTCCTCTCTCAACTCCGCCAAAACCTCCAATTCGTGTGCGAGGTTCTGTCGATTGGCTTCCTCATTGAAATGGAGGACTCGAGCTGAAGGAGCTGTTAATTCTATGGGAATAACAGCCTCGACTCTATATGTTAGCCGATACGGAGATTCATTTGTGGTGGAGTGTGGGGTAGTTCTATATGCCCATAAAACATGGCATAACTGATTTACCCAATCTCCCTTTGCCTCACCAAGGCGTTTTTTGAGGCCCTTCAAGATTTCTCTGTTGGCGACCTCTGCTTGTCCATTGGTTTGAGGGTGTTCCACAGAAGAGAAAATCTGCGTGATGCTGAGATTTTCTAAGAGTTCAGTGAACTTGCGATCTGTGAACTGGGTGCCATTATCAGTGACTATGCGTTCAGGGACTCTGAAACGTGCAATGATATTCTCATAAACGAATCTTCGAGTCCTGGCTGACGTTATGTGCACCACTGCCTCTGCCTCAATCCATTTGGTGAAATAATCAACACCAACTATCAAGTATTTGATACCGCCGGGCGCAGTTGGGAATGGACCTAGAATATCCATGCCCCATTGATAGAAAGGCCAGGGCGTTATTGATGATGACATTTCCTCGGCTGGAGTATGGTGAAAATTCACGAATCGTTGACATTGATCGCATTTTTGAACATATGAGGCAGCGTCTTACTTCATAGTGGGCCACCAATACCCCGCCCTGAGTATTTTTCTCACTAGACTCCGTGCCCCTGGATGATGTCCACACTGCCCTTCATGGACTTCTTCCAAAACAGCTGGCACCTCGTTTTCATTTATGCAAATTAAGTATGGGACAGATATTCCTCGGCGGTATAGCTGCCCATCCAGGAGTGTATAATAGGGTGCCTCCCTCCTTAGCTTCTTTCGCTCAAGATCATCCATGGGTAATTGTCCATTAACAAGATAACGAACTATTGGTGTTACCCAGGAGTTGTCATTAACGGGGCGACTTTTAATCATATGAATTGAAGAGGGAAGGGATATACTTGGCTCCGCCAGAGTACTCTGTACAACCGTGGTTGTGCACCCCGCCTTCTTTGTGCTGGCTAACCTGGACAGGATATCAGCACGTGTATTTTCTTCGCGAGGTACATGCTTGAAAGTTACTTCATCGAAGCGCTGTTTCAACTCATTGACGCAGTCCAGATATTGTTGCAGTAGAGGTTCTTTAGCCTGATACTCACCAAGAATTTGTGAGATGACTAGTTGAGAATCACTGCATAGGGTGACAGTTTTGGCCCCAATATCTTGTGCTGCTCTGAGTCCGACTAAGCAGGCTTCATACTCCGCCTAATTGTTAGACGTAGTGAAGGTAAAGTGCAATGAAATTTCAAGATGTACCCCGTCATCACTTTCTATAACGATTCCTGCCCCACATCCTTTGCTGTTTGAAGACCCATCGACGTATACTGTCCAGTGTGAATGATCTGCATCTGGGCTAGAGCCTGTTAATTCAACTACGAAATCTGCTAGGACTTGTGCCTTAATAGTAGTTCTTGGTTCGTAGGATATGTCGAATTCAGAGAGCTCTATGGCCCATTTGATCATCCTTCCTGCCAAGTCTGGCTTGAATAATATAGTACGGAGTGGCAAGTCTGTGCGAATCAGGATGGGATGTGCATGGAAATATGGTCTTAGACGTCGTGAGGCCCAAACAACTGCAAGTGCTGCCTTTTCAATCTTCTGATAACGACACTCTGCACCATGCAATGTTTTACCAGTGAAGTACACCGGTCGTTGGCCTTCGACTGTTTCTTTGACCAGGGCCACTGCCAGCGCTTCATCTGAAACAGACAAATAAACGATGAGTTGCTCACCTGGGCTTGGTTTTACCAGGATTGGAGGGCTGGCTAAGACATTTTTCAAGCTCTGGAAGGCCGCCTCTTGCTCTGGGCCCCAATTGAATTTCTTATCCTTCTTCAGCATCTTGTATAAGGGGAGAGAGCGATGAGCCATTTTTGGCATGAATCGTGCTAGAGCAGCGATTTTGCCATTGAGGGATTGTACCTCTTTCAATGTTTTGGGGCTCTGCAACTCTTGTATCACACGACACTTGTCAGGATTAGCTTATATGCCTCTTTGCGTTAACATGAAACTCAAAAATCTTCCTCCAGGTACAGCAAATGTACATTTTAGTGGGTTGAGTCTCATGTTGTATTGCTGCAAGCGTTGAAAAATGAGGCGTAGGTCTTCAACATGGTCTCCTCCCTCTGGAGTCTTGGCGATGATATCATCAATATAAACCTCCACCAGCTTTGTGTGCATGCCCTCAAAGACCTTGTTGATCATGCGCTGGTAGGTGGCCCCAGCGTTCTTCAGCCCAAATGGCATGACATTGTAGCAAAAGACTCCTCTGTCGTTGATAAATGCTGTTTTCTCCTGATCATCCTTGCACATTGGAATTTGGTTGTATCCGGAGTAAGCATCCATGAAGGATAGATACTTGTATCCTGATGAATCGTCAACCAGTCTGTCAATGTTGGGGAGAGGATAAGGATCTTTGGGACAACATTTATTCAAATCAACGTAGTCTATGCACATGTGCCATTTGCCATTGGCTTTCTGCACCATAACCACGTTGGACAGCCAAGAAGAGTAACGGAGTTCCCTGATGAACCCCGCCTTAAGGAGCTCTTCGGTTTGTTCGCAAGCAGCATTTTGCTTAGCAGGACCCATACGCCGTTTCTTTTGTGCCATTGGCTTAGTTTCAGGATACACCGCCAGGCGGTGGCAACAGAAGTTAGGATCCATACCAGGCATGTCTGCGGCTGTCCAGGCAAAAATCTCCTTATACTCATGGAGGAGTGCAATCAGTCTTGCTTCCATGTTAGGCTCCAGCTTGTCATTGATGTTAGTGATTTGCTCCGGGGTGCTGCCCAGAACAATAGGCTTGGAACCACCATCAGGAGTTGGTTTTAAAGGGTTCAGTGGGTCTATAGAAGACTCCGCCCTGGGATCAAGATCTACCAAGTTGACGGATGCCGCCGCACTGTTTCCTTCGTTCAATTTTCTTTTCTTAGACATGGTTTCAAGCTTCACCATGTTAAGACTTAAATTGTAACAATAACGAGCCATCTCCTGGTCACCCCTGACAGATGAGACTTGATTATCTTTATCGATGAACTTGATTAACAAGTGGGGGGTTGAAACGATGGCTTCCATGGCATTCAGAGTAGGCCGCCCAATGATGCCATTGTATGGGGATTTAACATCAATGACAAGAACCCTGGATTTCACAGTCCTTGCTCCAGGTTCACCATCGAAGGTAATCCTTGTGTCTAAGTAGCCTTTAGTAGGCTGTTTGGCGCCATTAAAAGCTGTAAGGTCCTGTGTGTAAGGCTGCAAATCAGCGTCAGTCAGTCCCATGCGTTTAAAACAGTCATAAAAAATAACGTTGCAGGAACTTCCCTGATCAACTAGGATGCGTTTTACATCCATATTAGTGATCACCGCAATGATCACTACCGCATCATCTCCCTCAGGAATGGTTGGGCCAAAATCATCATCTGTGAAAGTTATAGGCGGGGTCTTAACTCCGTCCCGGAATGGGCGATATTCTTTGTTCTTGCCCTGCACAGATAAGATCATACGATGATGATTTTTCCGGGCGGTGTTTGAGGGTCCGCCTCCTGCGAAGCCTCCAGCAATCATGTCCACCACCTGCCTTTTACCTCGTGATCTAGGTTCAGGGCTCGGTTCTCGTTGGGCGGACTCCAGAACAATGCCGTTTTGTTTCTCAGACACCGCCGCACGTTTTGGTTCCCGAGTACTATCAGGATCCGGAGAACGATCACGATGTCACTTTTCAAACTTCTCAGGCTCATCGTGAGATTTGCCTTTGAATAGGTAATGTTTCAGTTTACCTTCACGAATGAGCACCTCAATGGTATTTTTGAGTTGCTTACATTCTTCTGTGGTGTGGCCAACTGACTCATGGAATTCACAATATTTCTTCGGGTTTCCACCGCGCCTGATTGGGGGTGGACGTTGAATTCCATAAACATTGAGGGTGGTCCATCCTATTTCACGCAAGATTTGCTCGCAAGTTGTGTTCAGTGGTGCATAGTGAGCAAAATTGAACACGCGTCTGTCTTGCTGTTTGAAAGGTTGGTTCCCTACTTTGTCCCTTTGGTGGGACTTGTCATTCTTCAACAATTTATCTTTCCCTTTATCTTGAGGTGGAGTTGCAGGGAGTGGTTTACTGCGAGATGCAGTGGCTTCCAGATGCATCTCAATACCCACGTACTTAGACGCCTTCCTGCGAAATTCCTCCATCGTGGTTGGAGGTCCCTTTGCCAAAGACAAAGCGAAAGGTGACTTTGGTTGCATAGTTTCTATGAGAATATGCAACTGGATTGCCTCAGTCAGATCAGGGACCATGGCTGCCTCCTTGTAAAATCTCTTAAGGAAATCCTTCAGAGATTCTTTGTCGCCTTGTTTGATCTGAGCCAAGGTATGAGAAGTTCTGGGTGCATCCCTGGAGATTACGAAGTGGCTTCCAAAAGCTGAGGCCAGCTCCTCCCACGAATCAATGGAACCTGAAGGTAAGCTCTTGAACCAACTAAGAGCTTCGCCTGTAAGGGTTCTGGGGAACATTCTGCACATGACATCCTCCTCAGCTCCTAGAAACATGGCCTCGTAGATATAAGCATCTAAATGCTTAGAGGGATCTGTTTCCCCAGTATATTTCCCTATAGAAATGGGCTGCATAGTTTGTAAATGTCTGGGTACATGTACATTCATGAGCCTTTTAGAAAATGGGATGCTCATCTTATATCCTAAGGGGGATGCGTTTGAGCCTGCTCTCCTTCCTTCTTGATGCTGAGCATTCACCAGTGGGAGGCTTCATTGCTCCTCCATGTATGTAGGAATACGAGAGTAGTGAGGAGTGCTTGATTCCTCCTGCATGTGTGGTTCATGGTGTGGCTGTCTTACGGGACCAGCTTTCTCATGCACTGGGTTTGCTTTTTCACGACGAAGTTCCGCAAGTTCTTCTCTCAACATTCGAATCATGTCATCTCTTGGATCTAGAGAATCAGCTTGCGTTGCTTTTTTCTGAGCACCATCATCGAAGTTAAGACGTCTGGGATTGCGTGGAGGAGAATCCTCGTTCTGCATCTCTGGTCCTTGTCTCTCCATTGATGATGAAGATTGATCAAAGATTGTGGGATTACCTAGTTTACAGGTCCCACTGGGCGTGCCAATGAACTGTTCTTTACAGGGGGTATAGAAGTATGCTTGTAGAACAACTCAAAATATACATATAAATGTGTTTTTGATACAAAGCAATGTGCGTATAAATGTAAATACAGAGAATCTTTGTATGCTGAGGCGGAGTGCAATGTACTCTGGGGCGGTGTCACAGTCCGCCTGACGGGATCTACGTTGCCTTGACCCGATTGGGGGTGGTACCTGCAATCGTTCTCCGACGCTCAAGTCAGTATTTTAGAATACTTAGAGACTTAGAAAGACAATCAAAGAGAATTATGCAAGTAAGAGAGTGTAAGGTTCAGAGAATGGGAAAAAGATCCCTTATACCTTTTCGAGAGAGGTTTATATACCTGTTACTGGTGCTGCATTATTGGTAGGACCCGCTCCTTGTCTTCAGGCATAATGCTGAAAAGGTAGTGGGTCCCTGCGCCGTTTACATGCACCATTATTGTAGTAGGTATCACAACTTGTCTGGAAAGCGTTAGTGCTTTAATATTTTATTGTTATTTCCCTTTATGCGTGACAGCGTGATTCCCATTATTAACCTCTCAAGACAGAGTCAATCTCGTGCCGGGGTTGTGAGTATGGGCTCGCTACGCAGTAGGGGAAATTCGGCATTCCGCCAATATTGAGCCTATGCCTTGGCGGAGTAACAACTTTGGCGAGGTTACATTCCTCGGCGGAGTAACATGCCTGGACGGAGTTACATTCCTTGGCGGGGTAACGTGCGTGGGCGGAGTTATGAGCCTTGGCGGCATTACTTGCCCTGGCGGTGTGCACTCCGTATATTATTTGTAGTGTATTTGAAGAGTACTTCTCTTTATTCAAAATGCTGATCTGGCAAGGCATTAAAGCCATGCTCTTGGGGGCCGGTGTTAGGACCGGATCACCATGTAAATACTTGATTAAGGATGTTTTAGGAATAATTCTCATATGACTTATTATTCCAAGATAAATAGTCTTAAAATAATCTTAAAATTGAAAATACTAATTTTATTAAGTTAAAGTTGATACATTAATAGCTCGTAGTACATACACCAACACCCGAGAGACAGAAAAAACCGTATTCATCACTAGGGGAGCAAATTGCTATTATCGGGTGATGCCTTTTGGACTAAAGAATGTTAGAGCCACATATATACCAACCACTCATGGTTAAAATCTTTGCTAAGTATATTGACAAAAACATGGAAGTTTACGTAGATGACATATGGTTGTAAAATCCAAAAATGTAAATGATAACACCAAGGACCTGGAAGAGACATTCGCTGAGCTAAGGAGACACAACACGCGCCTCAACTACGGATAAGTGCTCTATTGGAGTCCAATATGGTAAATTCTTAGGATACATGCTGACTCGTAGAGGCCAGTGTACATGGATGCCCACTGCCCTTGGCTCGATTTTGCTTTATAACACTACTTGATTTTAAACTCTTCATACTCCTAATACACATCTAATCTAGCTCTAACCACTAGACTCAACCAATCCCCATCATCAAGATTATGACGTATCTTATTGAATGCATTCTTTAGCATTTCTGACCTTTTATGTGTAAATACCTCATATTTCATCCTCGGGCAACCACTTATAGCTTTTCTATAAAGAAGTTATAATAGTTAACAAACTTGACTTTCATAGAAATTATTAAAACAACAAATATATTAATAACTGGGGAGAGCCATATTTTTTCACCTGAAACTCTACAAACCATATTTTTTGAGTGTCAGCATTGACCTTTCTCCCGGTAGGCCACACACCTTTAATAACAATGATAGCTTTCTATTGAACAAAGATCAGGGGCACAGTCTTTGAAGAAGCCAGACTTAGAAGATGCTTTGAAGAAGCCAGATTACGACATCGATAGAAACTCTTTTAGCGTAACTTTTTAATAGGAATGTTATTATTATTATCATCCTATATTTTGGCAATATAAACCTCCTCACAGAGTCACCATTACTCCCTGGAAGCCATCTATCACCACTGCCAACCACACTCAGCAAAACATTGGTTAAAACCTAACTTTCTCAGTATTTCTCACAATATAACTAATTTAACGGATGTTTATCCTACGAGTTCTCTATAGAAAGAGGGCTGTTATAAACATAAAACCATAGCGCCAGATACAGATCCTGTTGCTAAATATTGTGGCTAGTCTATCACTATAAACGTTGCTAATGTGTTCTTTTAGTATTTTTAATTTTTTCACTCATAGGAAAATTATTAGTGATAGAAACTAGAGATTTTTTTCAAATATTCTATTATTTTATAAGGGGATACCAGTGGGCCTTAAAGAGGATAAATGAAGTTACGAGGGTCTTTGAGCACGAGACCTCTAAACTCATTGTAAATCTTTTATACAAATACCATAAAGGTTGCATAAAGCCTGATTGGATTGACGACACCTAGTGGGATGGGATGTGCAAGAAATCAAAGAACCGTTTATGCAGATAAGTCAGAGAAACAAGACTAACTAAGTAATTGATGTTAGAGCCTTTGTCTACAATAGCGGTTCTATCTTTATGACTGTATACAGGAAGAAAATGATAAGTATTGTGTTCAATAATTAGAATTAATTAATAATTTCTCCTCGCAATGAATTGTTAATTAAGAATGTTTTATATTTAGCAAGTTCAGGAGATGCACACCCTGTCCCATAACCTATGATCTCATGGAGCGGACTAAGAAGAATAAGGATGACAATAATGATAAGACCCAAGATATGGCGGTAAGTTAATTAATTACTAAATTAGGACAATTGTATGTAGTGTAATTATGAATATCTTTAATGGATAATATAGTGTGATTATGAATATATGACTAATATGTTAGGAATTTTATATAAATATTTGAATTTGGCTAATAATTTACATTACTAGAAAAAACTAATTTTGCCACCGAAATTTTCCGTGGCTAACACTAAAAATTCTGTGGCTAAAATATTTAGCCACTGAATTAGCCACGGAATCAAGGGCGTGACAAAAACCCCAGTGGCTAAATCATTAGCCATGGATTTTGAACTTCCGTGTCTAAATAGCCACCGAAACAATATCGTCTCAAAAGTAAAATTATCCGTGGCTAAAATCGGTCATTTTAACTCAAAATGACCATTCTTTTGACCAAACAATTCCGTGGCTAATTCCGTGACAAATAATAAAGAGTAATTTCCATGGCTAATTCAGTGGCTAACAAAAATTTATTAATGTAATAGTTTTGAACATTCAGTGGCTAATTCCGTGGCTAATTATTCCCAAATTTTATGACTAATTATTCCCAAATTCCGTGGCTAATTCTGTGGCTAATTATTCCCAAATTCCGTGGTTAATTCCATGGCTAATTATTCCCTAAATTCAGTGACTAATTTTATGGCTAATTATTCTCAAATTCAGTAGCTAATTCTGTGGCTAATTATTTTCAAATTCAATGGCTAAATCCATGGCTAATTATTTTTAAATTCGGTGTCTAATTTGCTAGTTTAGGGTTTAGACTTAACATTTTTGTGGCTAATTCAGTGGCTAATTTGCTAGTATAGAATTTTTCATAGCCTTTTTTTATTTTTTACCTGATAAATATATAATAATATTTCAAACCATAAATTATATACAAATAAATGAGCCATATAACCCAATGTATATCTTGTTGGCGAAACAAAATAACAATAATATCCTTTAAAAGACAACTATAACATAACTAAAAACATAATCATATTTATATATAAAAAACAAAATATCCTTCAAAAGATAACTATGACAAATATATACATGTCCAAATGTGAGTGCAAAGTCTCCAAAATATCAGGGTGAGGATGATCATTGGACTACGTCATCTTGGTGCTGTAGTAAATCATTCTACTGTTGATGTTGTGCTAATGGATGACCTTGAGGTGTATTTACTTGGTGGGTGGGGATAGGAATGGTAGAGGTGTATTTGCTTGGTGCTGTGGTGAATCATCCATTTTCAATTCTCAGGGACTTCCATTTCTACATGAATGGTTAGGTTAATACTAAACATGATCATGTGATTAGATAACAAATGTAGTCTTATAGGTGAAATGTAATTAACAAAGCAATTTAACATTGCATAATAGAGGGAAATTGGAAAGATGGAATAAACTTCAACAAGATAATAACAGTGGAAAGAACTATAAATCTAGTGTTGATATTAAAGCAGAAAAAATAAGACAACATATGTTTCGCAGTTAATGTACCATGAGAACATGTTAATCTTAGTTTAATTATTAAACCTTAAAGTATATTTTTTTTATTAAAGTGTAATAATTTAAATTAAGAAGCCACATTAATCATTTTAATTAATATATAATTTTTAATTTAGGTGTACTACTATTTGTCATAGTTTTCCAGCACAAAAAAGTGGTACCAAGAGTAAAAGAACAAATATGACATGTAGTATGATCAATTAGTAATTATCATCAATGTTTCATTCTTATGGCATAAATACAAAAACCTAAGAAGCATTTGCTGTAAAATTGAAGTTATAGATATTTTAGCACGATATGCTTTTAATGTGTAAAAGTTACTCAAGTATATCTTCATAAATAAATAAAAATTAAATGTTTGATATATTTTAAATTCTAGAACCTACTTAAAGTAATCATTTAATAATTATTAGCAAAAATAGGCGACATTTTCTTGAATCAAAAGTGAGTGGTTGTGTTCACTTTAATTTTTCTTATTTTATTTTGACGTATATATTTTCATTGATAATTGTAGTAAAAGTCATTTTTACTATTTTTATATTTTTAAAAAGATGAAATAAGATTTCAAACAGTCTTAATCATGATAAAATGAAATGAAATGAAATAAAATTGAGGTGGTGTTTATAATTATTAATTAAAATGTATCAGCCTAAAATGGCAATATAAAATAAATAATAGTATTCAGTTAGATTACAATGTCACATTGATATCTCTAATCATGAATTACACCAACAAAGTCTGATATATTTAGAAATAGTTGAGCCTTTAAACATATTGTCGTGAATCATTATATAAGAAAAAATTATTGAATTTTGTAATAATTACAAAAAATGTCATAAATCAAACACTATTTTTTTCTTCTTTGAAAAGAATGAAAGAAAATAAAACAAAAAGAAAATGATGATGTGCATGTTGTATCTCCTAATTATATTATCTGTTAGAAGAAGAAAAAAGTGGGTAGTTATTTATTTTTCATTTCATCATAAATAAACCATTACTGCTGAAGAATCCTAAACATCAATACACAAAGATGTAGTATGAATACAAGCAAAGCAACGTGCAAAAGGTACAAAGCAAGCATATGGTACTACGGAAAATATGATCTGTCTGTTACTATTATTATTATTAGGTCCATTTGGGACGTGGAGCACTTGGAAATTTACTTAACAAACTGTTACATGGGAAAGATTTACTCATAAGTTCAGCTGACAGAAGAATGCCCCAGAAATTAACCAAATAAAAGATCGTTAATTAAATTTCAACTTAGGCAATGTTACCAGTTTCACACATGGCACTTGTCTTTGGTAATGCCGACACAACAATAAAGAAACAATATAAACTTTACCACCCCATTTTACCATTTTTTTAACAAACATAACAAAAAGCAATCCCAACAAAAAGCAAAAGGCCAATAGAATAAAACAACACGCTCACAGAACAAACAAAAAGAAAAAAATCACCCCTAGTAAATGAATAAAACTCCAAAACATTATGATTATGATGAAAATTCCTACCTCTAAGAACCTTGCTTCTTGTTCCAAGCGTTTTAGTTCAGCATGTATCCTATGCTTCCTTCCTTTAACTAAGTAACTTTTTTTTTATCACCTTGTTTAATATTCATCCTCTCAATATTTATATGGATGCAGTCCCTAATACTTATAAAAGTATTATCACCCTTCACGCTGTACCCGAATAAGTTACCATACGCTAGAAAGTCATTGATAGTGCAAAATAGCATGACACGTAATTTGAATGACTGCCCGGTAAACCCGTCAAACACATCAACCCCGTCTTCCCACAACCTTTTGAGGTCTTCAACTAATGGAGTTAAATATATATCAATGTCATTCCCCGGTTGTCATGGACTAGAAATCATCATTGATAACATGATATATTTCCGTTTCATGCACAACTATGGCGGTAAGTTCACTACTAGAAAAACAACTAATAGCTACACTCCTTTAGCGACCGCCCTATGCCGTCGCTAATTAGTGACGGAATTAGCGACCGTAATATGAAAGGAACCTTAATAGTGACCAAATCAGTGACCAACAAAACCCCGTCGCTGAAAGATCGTCGTTAAATTGTACCCCGTCACTGATGCAGTCGCTACATTTGTTTCCCTCCATTTTTTGGTTTCCCTCCAACGTATAACTTTTAGCGACGGTGATGTTACCGTTGCTATGTCTTCGGAGACATCAACGACTCAGGAGTGTCGTCGCTATCAGACTATCAGACCACAAGGTAGTGACGACAGGTAGAGTCGTCGCTATGTTTCAGCGACGCCGTTTTGCTGTCGCTAAGGTTCTTGAAGGGTTTTAAAATTTCAGAGGGATTTCTAAAGTAAGCGACGGATGTAGTCGTCGCTAGTTTTGGTATATTAGCGACAGATGCACTTATCCGTCGCTATGTTATTAATAATAGCAACGGGTTTTTACCGTCGCTATGTGTAAAATTTATTTTGGGGCTATCCCAGTTTCCCAATCATTTGCCCTAAGACAGTTCCCTCCCTCCCTCAGCTCTCTCCCTCCCTCAGACTCCGACAATCTCCCCCTCCCTATGTATCCCTCCCCATCTCTGAGTCCTCCGTCCGAAGCTCCAAACCACTGTGTCCCACTTACGAACCACTATCTATCTCTACCCTCTTTGAGTCCTCAACGTGTCCTCCGTTCAAACCTCCGTTGGAAGCTTTGACTATTTGAGGCTCCCTTCCCTCCATCGCAGGTAATATTCCACTACCTTTGCATCTCTGATTTTCTGCTCTGTGGGTTTGTGACCTTTGTTTTTGGTATCTGGGTTTGTGGGTTTCTGACTACGGGTCCTGGGTTTATGGTTTCTATTGCTGGTCTCTAGATTTCTGGATTTCAGGTATAGGTTGGATGAGGAAGGGGGTTACGGGTGGGATGTGTGGGTTGGTTTACGGGTGGTGGGTATGGAGAGGGGTCATGAGTTGGGGTTAGTTAGGCCGTGGGGAGAGGGTTTCGTCAGAGGTTGGTGGTGGGTGTTGAAGGGGTTTCGGGTTAGGAGGTGGGTGGTATGTGTGGGGAGGGTGGTGGGTTTAGGTGTGGGGAATGGGTTAATCGGTTTAAGGTTGGTGAGGCCGTGGGGAGGGGGTTTCAGGTGGTGACTAGTGGATGTGGGGAGAGGTATGGGTGGTTTAGGGTGGTCGGTGATGGGCTTAGGGCGTTACGGGTTGCTGTGTTTGGGTTAGGGATAAAGGTGCACGGGTGTTCCATCATTGTCTAGGTCTACCATAATTTTTTGTTAATGGTGCATGATGTAGGTGTATGGGTGATCCTTTTTTTAGGGTGCACCTTAAAATTATTTTGTTAAAAACTGAAAATGTATAAAAACAGTAATTCTGTTATGTAGTTTAGTTTCATTTATAGTTTTTGTTTGTTGATGTATGTATGAATTGATAAGGTTAGTTTGATTTTAAAATGATTTGTAGTTTAGTTTGAATGTATTGTTTAGTTTTTTATATGTGTAGTTTAATTTTATAAAATTAATTTTTTGTATTTAAATGTATTAATTTAATTGTAGCAATTCAATCTCCTCCCTGGCAATAAACTACATATTTACTTAAAGACTATTTAAGCAAACGAAGCCTTAAATTAAAAATAACTAACAATTGTTAACATCTTTACTTGAACTTGACTAGTTCTTCCTGCGGGTATGTTACTTGATCCTTTGTCGGCTCATGGTCTATTTCAGTGTCTTATTTAGATTATATTTCATAGTGACAACATTAATATTGAAGTATTTGGTGATTGTAGAATATCATTTTATCCTCGTTGAGAGGCTTAGCACGTCTTGTTTCTTGATTTGTTGTATTCACCCTTTCAACACATTCATATTTGTGTCCTGCTTTCCAATGCATAATTTGCCATAACCTGGAGCTAACAAAATTTTTAAGTTTAAAGAATATAACCATCCTAGTCAAGTTAAGCACCTGCTCTATTAAATGTTTGACATATCTACCATCTTTGCTAATTTTTGAAGCACCTAACTCAGCTCCAGAAACCCTTTCAGCAAACTTTAAAGTGCTGAAAGACTCAAAAAATGTCTTCTGGTCTGAGTTAATTTGGACTAACATGAGTGTCTTTGGTTGACCACTTGTTGAATAAAACCAAGCAAATGCTTCAACTAGAATCCTATTAAAATCTTAAAAGAAAATCTAGTATAAAATGCTAAGGACATTGAAGAAAAATGGTTTGTATGGAAGAGCTTATGAAACAAGGTCACGGTTCTCATTCCTTATTTTTGTCTTATTTTAACAAGTATTTTAAGTAATATACCCTTAATCAATTGAATCATTAACTTTACATTGCTTAACTTACTTATTTTAATTCTGATTTTATACTGTTACTGTTTCTTTAGTTTTTATATAAAAAATCAGTGCTATTAGTGCTTCAATCATGCATTCATATTTTACTTTGTTGTTGGTGACTGCTTTTAATACTTTTGGATGACATTTTTGTCATTTTTGTATCTTAGGCATAGGATTTTTGTTTCTTTCTTGTTACCCTTCTCCACCCCCTCATTCAGGTAAGTCTTTATACATGTATTTTGTTTCTACGTTGTAGTTACAATTATTTTAAACTTTTTTTTTTGCAACTTTGGCTGGTACATTGAACTTTGTTGAATATTTGTATTGCATCTGTGTATAGTATAAATTATTTTCTCATCATTGCAATGTTTAGTATCTTGCTTTCTGCTATCTTGGTATAGTGGATAGAATAGTCTTAAGAATGGGAAAATATTATGTTAGGGGATAAAATTAAGAAATTGTTTATGAATATAAGAATGCTGCTGGTTTTTAAAATGCTAATGCTGTTGTAGATTGTTAAGAATGCTGTTGGGTTTTTTATGAATATAAGAATGCCACTGGTTTTTAAAATGCTAATGCTGTTGTAGATTGTTAAGAATGCTGTTGGGTTTTTTATGAATATAAGAATGCTGCTGGTTTTTAAAATGCTAATGCTGTTGTAGATTGTTAAGAATGCTGTTGGGTTTTTTATGAATATAAGAATGCTGCTGGTTTTTAAAATGCTAATGCTGGTTTTTAAAATGCTGCTGGTTTTTAAAATGCTACTATGTATGGGCTAATAGATAATAAGAGTATATATTTTTCTCTTTAAACCTGTACCAAGTATTACAATAAGTTGGCAAAAATCCACCAAGTCTTGGAATCTACAAATTCAGAAAATTCTAGATTGCTAGATAAGATTCACTATTTTTTAACTGAATGAAAGTTGGAAGTTCAATTATTTTGAAAAATAGAAAATTCTATATTGCTAGATAGTTTGCTTTGTGTGTCTCTCTTTGTTTAGTTTCCTTGCTACTTGTAACTGTCTAACGACTTCTTGGTTTGTCATGCAGAGTAACACACATCACGCATGGTCTTTGATCGTATCTCTTCAGCTTCGTATTCATCATTGACTTTTTTCCCTAGGTAATCCCCTAACGCTGACTTTCTTGATATGTGTATGTATGTCAATTGTTGTTTGTTAGTAGAGAGCAAAGCTCATTAGGAATTGGTTTTGATGTGTTTATAATGTGTTTTATACATGTGTAATGTTGTTTGTTAGTGGAGAGCAGAGCTCATTAGGAATTGGTTTTGTGTGCTGATAACATTATGTTTTATGCATGTGTAATGTTGTTTGTTAGTGGAGAGCAGAGCTCATTAGGAATTGGTTTTGTGTGCTGATAACATGATTTTTTATGCATGTGTAATGTTGTTTGTTAGTGGAGAGCAGAGCTCATTAGGCATTGGTTTTATGTGTTGATAACATGATTTAGGACTTAATACCTCTCAATATCACATACAATGCGTAACATATATAATTATCTATACTGGGAAGTTTTTTGTATGTAACAGGCCATTTCTAATTTTGGGAAATGTCTAGTTTACAGGGAAGACTCTGCCAAAATTTCGCCAGGCTCCCTTTCTTAGAGAACTTAAAAAATGAAACTCAACGTTGATAATGTAGGGTTTAGTCGTGTGTGTACCCATTAGATTCCCGTTCAAGTTTCAAAACAACCGGCTGATATACCGTGTTGTGTTAGATCTTGAATTGTCCCGATTGGACAGTTTGGTATGAATTTGTAACCAGTAGGGCGTAACCCATCAATGTTGTATGTGGTCTATCTTGAGACGTTGAATGTTCATTTGAAATTTCGGTTATGGTGTTTCGTATTGTCCCTAGGGTGCATGACTGTGTGCGGTGTTTTATACCATACGTATCTCTGTGTACTTGGGGACCAATGTGAAATGCTGCCAAAATTTCAAATGAACATCAATGACATAAGATAGACCACATACAACATTGATGGGTTACGGATGGTTGCATATTCATCCCGAATGGGATAGGGCCCTACCAATTTGCAACATCAAAGAGATAGAGTGATTCACAACCGATAGTCAAATAAAGTTTTGAAAATGTAAAGTAACAGAAATCGTGCTTGTTAGATATTGTAAATGGAGGTACCGGCAAATCGGCGATGGATGTACAACCGACTAGATCGTAGTCGGTGAGTGACTGAGGAGTTTATGATGGGGCTATTGGAGTTCATTCCGTTCGCTATGGCAAACACGCCTGGATTTGAAACGACTCAGAAGATTCGTTGTCCGTGCTCAAGGTGAAAATGCATGAGTTTTGAATACGCGGATGATGTCATGTGCCACCTAACTGAGAAAGGGTTCATGGAAACATACCACTGCTGGTACAACCATGGTGAGCAGTTACCGTGAAGACTATCAGACGTAACCGTGCAACAGTCTTACTACGAGGTTAGAGGAAACAGGGATACGTACAACAACATAGAACAAATGGTGATGGATCATGTTGGACCCTCCACCGGGCGTATACTGGAACATTATGACCAAGGAGCTCATGGAGACTCTGACAATGTAGAGGAGGATCCTAATCTAGAGGTAAAGAGATTTTATGATTTGTTAGCAGTGGCTCAGACTCCATTGTGGGATGGGTGCAACAGTCACACTGAGTTATCTGCCTCCCTAGCTGCTTTAAGCCTAAAGGCAGATTATAATCTTTCTGGAGGTTGTTTTAATAGGATGGTCAATCTGATGGGTTCCACTATGCCTAGTAATCATCGAATGCCAACAAACCTGTACCATGCTAAGAAACAAGTGGCAAACTTGGGGTTGGGTTGTGTGAAGATAGAGTGTTGTGTTGGCGGATGTATGCTGTTCAGAAATGAATTTACAGATAAAAGTGTTACAAAATGTCTGCATTGTAATGAGGAACGCTACAAAACCGTTAAAAGGAGAGGGAAGGTAACCCGGACGACCAGGAAGAAAATATGGTACTTCCCTATAACACCGCATCTTCAACGCCTGTATGCCTCATTGTCCACGGCAAAACACATGCGTTGGCATGCTCTGAACTGAACACAAGAGGGGTTTCTTTGCCATCCTTCCGACGGGAAAGCATGGAAGTGTTTGGATGAGCTATATCCGGACTTTTCTGGCGAGCCGCGCAATGTAAGACTTGGCTTATGTACTGATAGGTTTAACCCGTTCGGTCAATACAGAAGAGCTTACTCTTGTTGGCCAGTCATACTGACCCCATACAATCTGCCTCCTGATATGTGTATGAAGAGGGAGGTCATGTTTCTATCTATACTGGTTCCAGGACCCAAAAATCCAAAGGCAAACATAGACGTGTTTTTGCAACCATTGGTTGAAGAGTTATCACAATTATGGGACATCGGGGTAATGACATACGATGCATCTTTGAAGAACAATTTCATGATGCGTGCTATTTTGATGTAGACTATTAACGACTTCCTGGACTATGGTATGCTTTTTGGATGGTCAACGTCTGGGAAACTTGCTTGCCCTGTATGCATGGAACATACCGGGGAGGAATCACTACCTGTTAGTGGCAAGACAAGTTTCTTTGACTGTCATAGAAAGTTTCTTCCGTTGGATCACCCGTTTAGGAGAAACAAAACTGCTTTTAAGAAGAACAAGGTTGTTAATGAACCTTCACCCCGTAGGTTATCCGGTGCACGGGTTTGGCAAAGGGTCGAAGAGTATCCATACATCTGGGACAAGAGTGTTAAGGAGTTTGCGGGTTATGGTAAGGAACACCACTGGGTGAAGCAGAGTGTCTTGTGGGATTTGCCATATTGGAAAGACTTGTTGTTAAGACACACCATTAATGTCATGCACACTGAACGTAATGTTTTCATGAATATTTTTGACACTGTTATGGACATCAAAGAGAGAACAAAGGACAACAAGAAGAGTCATTTAGACCTTCCGATTTGGTGTTCTAGGAAGGAGTTGGAATTGAGGGATGCGGGACGTGGAAGAATGTTTAAACCCCATGCAAAATATGCTTTAACTAGACCACAATAGATTGCTGGGAAGGTCCTAGCTCATTTGTTGTGATTTGATTTGTAAAATAGACCTCTTATTAATTTTGATTTCTTATTTCATTTTACAGCGTGATTACCCATGGGCAGAGGGTATGATTGATGAGATTAGGAAGGTCTTTGCCACAAAGACCTCCAAAATCATCAAGAGTACCCTTTGGAAGGTGAGGGACAAGGGTGAGCGCCCTCGTTGGATCCCGGAGGACCATTGGGACGGGATGGTCCAGAAGTGGGGCAGTGTCCCGTTCCAGCAGGCGAGTGCTCGAAACAGGGCAAACAGAGCCGCCGATGTTGCAGCCTCAGTTTACACTGAGGGTAGCATTTCAACCCTCGAGCACAAGAAAAGATTTGTAAGTATATTTATGTTAAACATTTCTATTATGATTCATCTGACATGTTTACAAATAATAATCTCAAATGTTTTTTGTCCACCACAGGAGCTGAGGGAGCACCGGGAGCCTTCTTTGTTTGAGGTCATGCAAATGACCAAGAAGAACAAAGCCGGTGCATGGGTAAACTAGAAGACTATGGATCTAGCGGTATTTACTTTTAACTGACACATGCTTATAATTTACAAATCAGCTTACTAATCCTATCATTGTTTTTGAATTTACAGGAGGCGTATCAGGCCAGGAGGGCCGAGAAGGAGGCGGACCTGGTGGCTTCCACTCCTGAAGGGGAGGTTCCTCCCACCCTATCTTGTTCTGACGACAACGCCATCTATATGGAGGATGTTGGCGGTGTGAACAAGAAAGGGAGGGTATTTGGATTGGGTGGCGTCGGCACACAGCTGGCGAAAAAAGGGAAGACCCCTTCCTCTTCCTCTAGTCTTCCGACTGAGGTTGCTCAGGTAATTCAAAACCTGAACGATGAGCTACAGGAGGAGCGACGTCAGAGGCAGCTGTTGGAGGAGCGGGCCGAGGCGGACCGACGGCGGGCCGAGGAGCAGCACTCCGAGACTCGTCGACAACTTGCTCAGTAGTAGGAGCTACTGATGCAGTTGATGGCGAGGTTACCTCCCCCCACTTCCCAGGCGCCCCCACCACCACCCCAGGATCCCCCACCACCATGATTGTATTTTTATTATTTATATACATTGTATATTTGATTTATAGTTTTTATATTATATTCCATTCAGTATTTATTTTGTCATTCTTTATTTATTATGTCAATATTTATTGGTAATTAAATTCAAATCAAAAAGCCTTATTGTAATTATCATTAATAATTCAACCTATTTGATAAAAAATTTATTCCATTATTTTGTTTTTAATAATAATTTAATATTTTAAAAAAATTATTCAAATTTAATTATAAAATTTTATCAGCCAATACAAAATACAAAATATTAATACATTTTTAAAGTTAAATTAACAAAACCTGTAAATATTTAATAATTTTTTTAAAAATTAACAAATTCCAGTTAGCGACGGAATTAGGCGGTCGCTATAAGACACAAATAGTGACGGACAATAGTGGTCGCTGTATGGCTACCCACAGCGATGGAAGTATACGGTCGCTGATAGTCAAAACGTAGCGACGGATCCATTGGTCGCTACATGACTAACCATAGCGACGGAAGTGTAGGTCGCTGGTAGGCAACAATTAGCGACGGATCTTGTGGTTGCTATATGACTAACCATAGCAACGGCGTACAGTGGTCGCTACTAGCGATGGAGTTGTGAGGTCGCTGTATGGCCACAGTTAGCGACGACTGAAGTCAGTGAAGTAGAGACCATTTTAGTGACGGTATCATGCCGTCGACATTTTAGCGACGACGGTTCTATGGTCGTTGATATATTTTCGATGAAGGTTTTAGCGACGGGTGTGTCCCCGTCTAAAATGCCATCACTAAGTATTTTAGCGACGGCCTTGGCATGGATTAGCGACCAATTTATTCCATCGCTAACAGGTGTTTTTTAGTAGTGGTTGTAAACAAATAACAAAACAGGCCATGAACTATGGTTTGTGCTCAGGTTCCTAAACGGGTTCATGCCGTCTATGGCTAGTGTAAGCCTAACATTTCTTGGTTCATGGGTAAAATCCAAAAAAATCATATCTATTTTCTTCCATTGCGATCCATCGACTGGATGCCTAAGTAGTCCATCAACAACCCTTTCATCAGCATGCCATCTCATAAGTTTTGCATCATCTGCATTGGCAAACAGACACTTTAGTCTTGGAACTATAGGTAGATACCACAACACCTTTGCAGGAGACCCTTTAGTGCAGACCTTATCAGAATCCGCCTATTTCTTCTTATACCGTGACACCCCACACCTAGGACATTGATGCACCATTTTTAACTCACCCTAGAATAATACATAATTATTTAGGCATGCATGTATTTTCTCATACTCTAAACCCATAGGACACAACACCTTTTTGGCCTCATAGTTATGATTCGGCAAGGTGTTTCTAGCTGGGAGCATTTCTTTCAACAACTTCAGTAAATCAGTGAAACTTTTATTTGTTCACCCGTTTATGGCCTTCAAATTAAACAATCATAAAACTACTGATAACCTCATGCAATTTACGCAGTTTGGATATAACGGCTGCTCAGAATCCTCACACAGAGTCATATATACATGAGCTTTCTTAAAACCTTCTACCCCCACATCACGGATCATATCTTCGAATCGGTCATCCATGTCGACATCAGTGTCATGCATCGAGCTTCGATTTTCAGTTTAAGAGCTGTTACTTGGCACCACCATATCTTCACCATGCCATATCCAACGCGTATAACTATGCAGAAAACTGTCACACAGTAGATGTTCTCATACCTCTTCCAAGTCTACCCGACGCAGGTTTAAGCATTTAACACAAGGGCAAAAATACTTTTCATTCACCTCCACTGTATTTCTTGCTACGAATTCTATAAATGATTCAACTCCCCCTCGTACTCCAGACTTAGGCGTGATGTAGTTATCCAACTCTGATCCATACCAACTATTTACAAGGTGCTATGATCAATCTTATTTTTTATACAAAGGTGGCGGTCCTATACCCATTCAGGATGACAATTGTTTTTATATGTCATTCATATATACAGGTTAGGACTTATTTTAAAATTTGATGAAATTTCGGCAACATTTCGCAATGGTCTCTAAGTATACAAAATGAGAGTGGTCAAATCAAATTCAACCACAACCAAATATGCACCCAGAGAACAACACAAAATACAAGTTACCAAAAGTTTATCAAATTTTAAAATAACTCCTAACTTGTACATACTAATAATAACGTATAAAAAATAATTGTTCATCCCAAACTGTCCAAATGAACAATTTAAGATTCAACACAAACGATGAAATTAATTAATTTAATGACCATTTATGTCGAATCTCAAATGGGAACTCATGCACAGCAACTTTCATACTAGTTAAGTAACTAGTATGAGCCTACGAGTTCGCAAGAATGACAACCATACACATACAACAGCAACAGAAATAACACTATATATACGAGTAACCAAGATCAATAGAAATAACATTATATAAGTGAAATGTAAATTTTGATTAGAAATAATACCTAAAAATGTGTTATTTTGAAGTAGAAGTATGGTGTTGGATTATGGATTATGGATTATGGATTACGGATTATGGTATTGGATTATAAGACTTTTAAAGTTTGGACTTTTATTTAGTAATTAGTATGATGTTTTTAATTTATGTTATTTTGAAGTACAAGTATGGATTTATGGATTATGGATTATGGTATTGAATTATAAGACTTTTAAAGTTTACATTATGGATTATGGAATGGATTATGGATAATGGATTATAAGATCACATGAACTTTCATTAACTAGGTTAGCATTCACAACTTCAATTTGTTGAAAGTTTATTTATACATTTACTTTCTTATTTGTATTTGACCTCAATTTGGTAAATATTTTACATTATTTTTAATTTTTTAAATCTAATTATGTCTTCTAAATTTTCAATCCTATATATATTTATCTTAATTATAAGTTTGATAATCTTTTATTTGTTAAAAAAACAACTAACACTCTAAACAATGGCATGAACTATTTTTAAACATCTTGCATTTTCTTGATTTTGAGTGTGGATTATTTAGTTAGTAATTTCTTTCATTTTACTTATTTGATTTTGGGTTATGATCTTGCATGTTGATTTTGTTCTAATAATATTATTACTAGCATGCATTTTCTTTGATTTTGATGTCTTATTGAACACAATAAGTGGTTATTACACAAACAGATGAAATTTTATCAAAGTGCTAAACACAATCACACCAACATCGATCATTGAGTATATGTGAAAGTGGAGAAAATTGATAAGCATGTAGCGTTCTAAAACTAGAAGTGATGAGTACACATTCAACTACTTCAATGTAGGGTGAATAAGCACCGAGTGGTTTCAGTAAGGGAAGGGCTGAATAAAAATTGAGGGCCTTCTTAGTGTAGTGTATTGCCATTCCTCAATGCCCATTTTGAGAATGAGGAACAAACCCAGTTTGCTCTTGCAGTTTAGCATAAAAATAAAATAAGATGATGTCCCTCTCAATTGCCAGCACATATTCTAACAGCTCCATACACACATACACAGAGAAGAGCTTCAACAAGCCAAGTGAAAACACACACACAGAAAACACACACACGCACAGGGATATATTGAACCAGCAAACAAATAGACACAGAGACACATATACAACCTTCGACTAATGGAGTTAAACTAAACAGAGCACAAATACAACATACACAGTATAATATAAGGACATGGGGTACATACCAGACAATGCTGCAAACAAGACGACTCGAAACCAAAGAATGAAAGAAGGACAGAGTGAACCAAAGTAAACGATGATAAGTAGAGAGTGCAAGCTAGAGAAAATTGCCAAAGATAAGCGCGAGAGGAGAAACACAAAGTGAAAAAGACTATCAAGCGCGGCTTTCACTACTAAAAAAACCCCAAATAGCCACCTCAAAATAGCGACCACCCCAAGGTCATCGTTAATTAGCGACCACCTAGCGACCAACTAGGAAAAAGGGACTGAAAAAAAATATTAGTGACTAATTTAGCGACCATATAACGCCGTCATTAAAAAGTATCACCAACACCGTTGCTACAACTGTCGCTAACACTACACTGTCGCTATTGCGGTGGCTATATTTTTTTCCCGCTCTTTTTTGTTTCCCTGTTGTTGGTGCCAAATATTTGCGATGGTACATTTGCCGTCGTTAATAGTCACCCCATTGCTACTACGGTCACTAGATTTCATTCCCTCTATTTTTTTGGTTTCCCTCCAAGTGATTTATTACGCCAAATTATAGCGACGGCCGTACACCATCCCTGAATGGAAGGAAAACGATAGCGACGGTCGGTGTTCGTCGCTATTGGCTGTTGTTAGCGACGGTGATGATCCCGTTGCTAATAACTGAAGGTAGTGACGGGTGTTGCTATACCGTCGCTAATGGTTTTAGAGTTTAGTGACGTTTTTACCGACGGCGGCTAGCAGTCGCTAAGGTTAAATGATACTCGACCAGTGGCTGTCCCCTAATCATTTGCCCTAAACCCTTTGTCCCTCCCTCCCTCCCTCCCTCCGACTCCCTTCCCCGACTCCCTCCCTCCCCTCCGACTCCCTCTAACTCCCTCTCTCTGAATCCCTCCCTCTGGCTCCCCTTGCGTCCACTCCCTTTCTTCTACCCGTTATCTCCCTGAAGCTCAGCACTCTTCGTCCGATAGTCGTCGAAGGCTGGTGTTCAGCTGGTCCAACCCACTCACCGGTCATAGGAAGAAAACAGCCAGGTACATTTTGTTTTATTTTTGTTGCAAGCTGTTGTTGTTGTTGAGAATGAGAGTGAGTTAATGTTTTTTGTTAGTTCATAGCTTTTGGTGACACATCTTTGAAATTAGTTCATGGCAAACACATGCTCTGGCTATGAGCATGACAGCCTTGTTGAAAAATGTCTTTTATAATTAGATTTGCAGGTTTTAGCCAATTTTGACATTCTATAGCAAGAAACTGGTGAGGGAATTTATTATTTTGATATTATGTTCTCACTCTCCAGGCACTTAATGACTGAATGTGCCTTTCTAGGGACAAACCTGTATTTATTGATACTTTTTTTCATTTTGATCAGATCCTTAGCCATGTTTCTGGATAAATATCAGTAATTGCTATTGCAGTGACAAAAGGCATCGAAGACATCAGGGCGTTACTGGCCAAAGTGATAATTCTGGAAGTTTGAGAGTTTCAAATAGAATTGAAGATCGAGTTAAAGAAGGAAAACTGCTTTCCTCTGGTTCTAGAGATACTCTGGAGGAGCATGTTTGGACTTTCTATTTAGTTTTTCTATGCAAATATAAGTGAAATATTTCCTTGTTCTTTAAAGTTACATGTTTTTTATTACTGGAACTGTATGCAGCTGAAGAATATCAACAGTCTTGAAAACTAAAAATTCCAGCTATTAGTTAGTTTTATATCTTATTATTACATTTTCTCTAATAGTTCATACATTTTATCTGTTAACTTGACACCTAAAAACATTGGTATTCAAGCAGTACTTATAAAAGTTTAAGAACCAAAATATATGTGTGATTAAAATTAGATTCTTGATCCATTTTTTTTTTCATTTATACATCAGTCAAGAGAGTTCATTCACCTCATGATCCATGAGTGATTCTACCTAACCTGGGTTGAAATTGTGTTCACTATAAAGGATTCTATTAACTTCAGTATGGTAGTAGAATATGGTAAACAGAATCAGATACCAAAGCTTTTTCCTGATGCTGTATTCTTGGTACTTGTTTGTCAAGATAAATGAACTAATTTAAAACTTAAATCTTTTTGAACCTGTGCATATTCTATTCCTTGTATATACTGACAAATTATACCTACATTCCTTAAGATTTCATGAAATTGCTCTCAATATCTTTGTCCTTTTCTACCTATAATAGGGGAAGTCAGTGTTAATAGAAAGGGTACACAACCAGGAGGGCCGAGAAGGAGGCGGACCTGGTCGCTTCGACTCCTGAAGGGGAGGTTTCTCTCACCCTGTCTTGTTCCGACGATAACGCCATCTATATGGAGGCTGTTGGCGGTGTGAACAAGAAAGGGAGGGTCTTTGGATTGGGTGCGTCGGCACAGAGCTAGCGAAAAAAGGGAAGACTCCTTCCTCTTCCTCTTCGTCTAGTCTTCTGACTGAGGTTGTTTAGGTAATTCAAAACATAACGAGCTACAGGAGGAGCGACGTCAGAGGCAGCTTTTGCAGGAGTGGGCCGAGGCGGATCGACGACGGGCCGAGGCGGACGCCGAGACTCATCGGTAACTTGCTCAGTAGCAGGAGCTACTGATGCAGTTGATGGCGAGACTACCTCCCCCCACTTCCCAGGCGCCCCCACCACCACCACAGGATCCCCCACCACCATGATTGTATTTTTATTATGTATACACATTGTATATTTCGTTTACAGTTTTTATATTATATTCCATTTAGTATTTATTTTGTCATTCTTCATTTATTATGTCAATATTTATTGGTAATTAAATTCAAAGAAAAACGCCTTATTTTGATTATCATTAATAATTCAACCTATTTAATAAATAAATTTAATCCATTATTTTGTTTTTAATAATAATTTAATATTTTAAAAAAATTATTCAAATTTAATTATAAAATTTTATCACCCAATACAAAATATTAATCAACATTTTTAAAGTTTAATTAACAAAATCTATAAATATTTAAACAATTTAAAAAAAAATAAAAAATCCCATTAGCGACGGAATAAGATGGTCACTGTATAACTACTCATAGCGACGACATCCAGTGGTCGTTGTATAACTACTCATAGCAACAACGTCCAGTGGTTGCTGTATGGCTACCCATAGCGACGGTCATAGGTGGTCGCTGTATGGCTACACATAGCAACGGGCAATGGCGGTCGCTGTATGGCTACCCATAGCGACGGGTATAGGTGGTTGTTGTATGGCTACCCATAGTGATGGGAATAAGTGGTCGCTGTATGGCTACCTATAGCGACGGGCATCAGTGGTCGCTGTATGACTACCCTTAGCGACAGGCCGAGATGGTCGCTAACAGTAGCCACGGGATCTTCGTCGTCGCTGAACATGGACAGTTAGCGACGGCTGAAGTAAGTGAAGCAGAGACCATGTTAGCGACGGTGTTATGCCGTCGGTGCTTTAGTGACGACTTTTCCATGGTCGCTGATCTATCTTCGACGAAGGTTTTAGCGACGGTCGTATGGCCGTCAGAAATACCGTCGCTAGTCCTCTTAGCGACGGCCTTGGCATGTATTAGCGACCAATTGTTTCCGTCGCTAACAGGTGTTTTTTTAGTTATATTTTGAAGTTTCAAAAAAGATGTATAACCACGGTTACCATTGAAACCGTGATTATATTACACATATATTCACGGTTCAACAAAAACCCGTGGATAAATGTTAACTCTATAACCACGGTTAAGACCACAACCGTGGATAAATATTAAATCTATAATCATAGTTATACAAACAACCGTGGACATACAGTACCCAATGATTAAACCCTAAAACCTGAACTATATATCCACGGTTGGAAACACAACCGTGATTATAGACATCAATATATATCCACAGTTAACATTATAACCCTGATCATACCCATGAATATATAGTCACGGTTGTGTAGACAACCGTGGATATATATTTCAGGTACTATATATCCACAGTTAACTCCTCAGCCGTGAATATATATATTGATGGGTACGATCACGGTTATGATGTTAACCGTGGATATATAGTTTTTCCTGATTATATCGTTCACCTTATAATTTCAAAAATGCCATAGCGCATGTTTTTATCACTGATCCACTTCAACCCGTGAATATATCCCGTTGTTATATCTAATTTTTGCACTAGCTGTATCCTTAATTGGCTGACCTTTACAGTTGTGGTCATCGCAAAATATGCCATAACATTCTTCCATATTTGGAATGAAAATTCACAGCCACCACCTTTCTGGTATGCCAGTTTGTTGACATTGAGGCTAGTAACCATGTTAAAAGAAGTTGATCTTGTTGTTCCCAGTTGATGAATTTTGGGTTTATTATCTTTTGTGCTTCATCTTCCTCTGTAAGATATTTCTTTGTCATTCCTCCTAACTCATCTTCCGAGATGTACTTGGCAAGCTTGTATCCCTTGATTGTGCCTAATGCTTGCTGCTTCCAGGTGAGGAAATTTTCATCAACTAATTTGATGGAGACAAGAACTGTTAGAGGCTGCATCACAATTTGAGTTACCCCTGTCTAAGAGTTCATCTTGACTGATGAGCTCTGATACCATAAAGGTATCTCAGATCTGCTAAGGCAAGAAAAGCTATAGATTGATGAAGGAGAGTAACAGCATTAGAAGAAAGGAATTTCTATATTGCCCTAATAGGACAGCATATACATGATTATATAGCCAAGTGGTCAGGGGAGATTGGGTAACTGTCTAACCATATTTGGTTACAACAAACTCTAACTGCTAACTAACTCTTAACAACCTTTCTTCTCTCTTCAATTAAATATTTCAAACTAAATATTTAAATATCATTATATATTAAATTTATATTTAAATTTATATGTTTTGATATACCATATGTATTTATGTTTAAATATTTAATGGGAAATATTTAATATATCATATATATTTATATTTAATATAAATTAATATATAATGATATTTAAATATTTAATATGAAATATTTAATATATCATATGTAATCTTTAGTGAAATAGTATATCACATATGTATTTAAATATTTAGTGTGAAAAACAGGACACATGGAATGAATGTAACATCTAAAACACGTGGGCTTAAATGTTCACATCTATTGACTATTCCAATCTTTGGATACCATCCTTTGGCATACATGTTTCAACTTTAAATGATACTATGATACTTTAATTTTATTTTATATTTATTTTTAAAAAATATAACAGAACAAAATAAAAAAATTAACAGTGGAGTGTATTTTAGTTCCGCTAGCTAAAAATTGTGAAAGAAAATAGAACGAATATCAAACTTAATATGTAACACTTTTTATAACTCCACTCTATAATATTTTATTCTGTTTACTTTTGAAGTTACCTATCACGGGATTAATATTTTTTATTATTTCGCGTATTACTAAAATATGACTTTTGCTTTTCTAACTAGTTGGCGAAATACAATTACCCCAAATTGTATTGTACATTTTCATAATTAGTTGCTAAATTTGAATTTCTACCGTTTTATTCGTGGTTTAATTGTTATAATAATTTGTTATTAATTTTTGGTAAAACTTGAGTCACGAGTCCAGTTCAATATACCGGTGTGTTTAGTTTGCAGTTAAAGAAACATATTTAGGGAAATAAAAAATTTAAAAGTTAATATTAATCTTTCACGTTGTTTGAGATAGTTAAAATTTCGTTTGACCGTATAATTTATTTTTGGATTGGTCAAATCGAGGTTTTATTAACCCAGTTGAAAAACTAAGCGGCCAGAAATGTAGGTTGATCTAACCAGAAGGATAGTAGCAGGAGATGGAGAGTGACACGTGGAAAAAGATGTGATGTTACCTTTGTTTTGTTCCTTAAGTTTGTTTGTTTTGTTATTATATTCTCACACACACACACACATATATATGTGTGTGTGTGTGTGAGAGAGAGAGAGAGAGAGACAAAAATCTCAAATTGAAACACAAGGTCATGAGGAGGATAAACTCATTCTCAACTCAATATTCAAACAACATGACTAACAAAGAGAAACAAGCCTTATTTTAAACGCATACGTGATTTTACTCTAATCAACGATATGCATGACACATTTGGCTACATTACGAAGTCACACATAGTAAGGAAATGCATAAAGTTAATGGTCACCACCATTAGCTGCATTCAGGCTGCTTTCCTTATGACAACATTTGTATTTGATAAAGACCTCCATTGCACGGTGACATTCTGGACACTCAATTGTGTCTGGGATTTTTCCCGCAACATTAGGAATTTCAAGGTGGGAGCAACGATGAGTGATTTTAACAACCTTCTCATATTGTTCTCTAATAGAGATCTCGAGGTCATTCTTAACCATTTGCTCTTTCCATTTGTCAAACTCTTGCACAATCTTCAAGATAGTGTTTCCATGGCCAGAAAGTATCACACTAGAGCCTTTGGTAAGAACTGCCCAACCGCTCTCATTCTTGTATGAGAGCAACTTTTGCACCTCTTTAGTTACATTATTGGTCTTCATGTGCATCTTGGTCACAAACAAACTCTCCACTCCACTCCAAAAGCGGCTAACAATATTTTGGTGCTCAAAATCCAAGCAACATAGCTCAATGGAAATCTTTTTGTCTTTGAGTGTCACATCATTTGCTAGGGCACCTGCAAATTTGTTGAATTGTTGAATCCATTCCTTATCCTTACCTCCATAAAAGAAGATATACTTCTGCTCCTTAATCTGCTCCAAGGAAATATTAAATTGATTAGCCACGTCTTCTTAAAAAGTTTTATGTTTCAATTTAAACTTGTCACCAACTACTTAATTTATTGATAAGTGAGACAATGTACACGTAAAAAGTATCACGAACTTACTGATGTGGTTATTTTTGGGTTGATGTTAATCACCAACGACTCAATCCAGCTTGCTTCTTGGGTTCGCATGGTTTCAATGGATTTAGTGAAGGGAAAGGCATCCAATCCCCAAACTTGAATCATGTGATATGCATTTGGATGAAGAATTTTTCCTTGGGGGTTCAACACAACAAACATAGGATTCTTCTTGAAATTCCATTCTTCTTTTATGAACTTGAACCCTTTTATGGGTGAAAAGTGTTGCAACACATACCATGGCATCTTAGACTTTAGCAACTCAAATTTTTTGCGCAACTGATCATTCCATTCTTCTACAATTGGAATCCATAAAATCTTGTACTGATTTACAGATTTTGTTTTATCATAAATTGGTTTCAGAAGAGAAAATTCTTCTTGGGTGATGTCTAAGGTTGAAATGAACAAGAACACTTCCTTCTTTCTCAGCACTTCAATGCTAACCTGTTCTCAAAGGCATTCAGTTAATTAGTTGTTAAGTGAAATCAATTGGTCAAGCTTAAAACTTATTAATTAAATATTACTAACCATCGTCTTAGTTGCACCATCATAGATAGGTGCATGTGGAGTGTCTTTCCAAAATATCAACACCTTAAGCACCTCCATAATTTCAGTAGGGGTTTGAAAGAGTTTCCTCAGCGTCTTGTTGTATTCTACTTGCTCTAAAATAGTCATTAGCATCATCCATAAATTTAGTGACTTTTGCATTTGAAGCTATTAATTTCAAGGGGTTGGAAAAAAACTATTACTACTTATGATTGACAACCTAAATGAAATCTGATTAACAAAAACCTGTGTAATTACCAATTTGTTGGCTGCATAGTGAAATCTGCTTCCTCAGTTTGCTGAGTATAATGTTAATCTTTTGACCAAATTGAGCCAATTCCTGCTCCTTCTCACTATAATCATAAAACCATAAACAGTAAATCAAATGAACATAATGTAAGTTATGTGCAAGCTTTCACTAATTTGTAATTAAACTTACGAGTTAGTGGTGAGGCAATCAATCTGAGTAACAATTGCTACAATAGTGACGATAGCCCAATAGACATCTGCAGGGACATGTTCTAAGGTTGATGCCAAAGCTGGCACATCCTTTGTGTCATAAGAGGTGAACTTTTCCAGCTCAAAGATGGCCTTAATTGCTTGTAAGGTGACCTTGATGAGATTGTTGACCTCCAAAATGGCATTTTTGTGTTTTTTCAAGGATAAGGGCTTTGTGAGCACGGGAACTCTCTTGATGAAGGCTAATGACTTGGCAAGTGGGTCAGTTGGTTCATGCACAGAAAGTAACCAAAACTCACCATATTCAAGAGCAAAAGCAGCAAGGGTAAGCACTCCTTTTGCTTCCCATGAATAGCTTGACAGCTTGTTCAGTATCGCCATTGTTGTCTTGTGCGCAATTTCCTCACCTGGAGCCTTGCATGACATCTATGATACCATACCATCATATAATTAGGATTCTTATGACTGATGATCATAAGATTGAATTAAAACATAAAATTAGAAAATATAAGCAAAACCAATTTATTATTCTCAATAAAAATGTTAAAAAGTTAATTTCATGAACACTAGTCATTTTTGGTTATCAAAGTATTCCAGAAATAACTTAATATTAAGTCAAGCAGTTTAGTTATTTTTTTATTTAGAAAAAAAGCGTTTTCTTATAATTTTGAGTTTATTAAAAATCATATGCATGTTTAGCTTAACTTATAAAAGTAAAAAGTGACCTCAGAACTGATTTGCTTCAAAGTACACAAGGGCGAGGAGAAGCTAGCTTGAGGGATCTTTTCATGTATGTGCCGCGGGCTTCCATGGTTTCCCTGTAAGAAACCATTAGTATTTAGGAGACCAATGTTGTATAGGTAATTATTGATTAATAATTAAATGCACAGAATATTGATCCTTAAAAGAAAAAAAAACAAAAGATTTAAGTGAGGAGCTTATATATACTTGCACAAAATTGTCGACAATATGGGTTGAATAGTTTATAATGTGTTCAGCAAGGTTGAAAAGAGAGTCCACATCAAATTTAGAGTCACTGTGAACATGTGTTAAATAAACCTCATTCAAAATGTGGTCATCAGACATTGTTAATGGGTTATGGCCACCAATATGGATAAGTGATTTCACTAGGTTGGCCATATATTGGTTTTAGAATGGAGAGAAGATCTAATCTGGGTAATGGTTTACAAGAGAAACAAGGTTTTTGGTGCATCTTGTGCTTGCTTCGAATGCCCTATTTATAGCCTCTAGAATGCAACGTTTTCTAGTGTGAAAACTGTGAATTTTTTCTTTTTCCTTTTTGGCTAAACATGTTTTTAATTTGGGTGGTTGTTAGTTCACGTTAGGACAAGGGGATGGACCATGTAAGTTATAGTAGCGGTAATACACTCAAGTGTCCATGACCCAAATCATGTATATAAGATATCTTTTTAACAATAATACTTTCTAAATTAATTAATTTTTGAAAATAATATTATTGTTTTATTAAATTTCATTCTTATTTTCTAATTAATAATTTAATAATTTATTCCTTTTTATTCAGTTTTCTTCTCAATCTTAATTTCTACTTCTTGAATTAGAAATTAACAATGGTAGTTCCGTAACGCATCATAATTCTCGAAGAGTAATTGAAAAATATGATACAGACGTGCGTGTATAGTGTTAATATCTAATCACTCTGGGTAACATTTGGCGTAGTTGTTTGAAATGATAAATACTATTTTAATTTGATTTTATTTATTTTTAAAACATATAATAAATAGAACGATGTTAATAAATTAAAAGTGGAGTGTATTTCAATTACATTAGCTAAAATTTGTGAAACAGATATCAAGATAAATATATTAGTATCTAAATTATAAAACTTAAAATAAATCTTAAATTATTATTACACTCTTATATGCCAGTCTCGATAGCAGTGCATGTTCGAGCAGTGTATAATGTCTTTCCCACATTTGTCATGTCAGAAATGTATTGTTGGAGCAGTGTGTAAGGTCTTCCACTCATTTGTCAATTTCACATAATGTCTGTTTGAATTTACATTAGAAATTTTAATTTCACGGTTGAGAATGAAAATGGAGAAAAATTACGAAAGTTTTGATTATTTTAAATGAAGTAAATAATTAATATTAATTTTAAAATTTTTCACTTAACACTTTTGTTATTCTATTTTAATAAGGGGTTTGCATTTTTATAAAAAAATTTCTTTTATGTTTTAAATTTTTTATAAAGTTTTTCTTTTTTATTAATTTTATTGACACTATTAATTTTAATTAATTAATTTTTTCTTTTCTTTTTTAATTTTATTTAAACTAAAACCAAATAGACTACTAATCATCATCCACACCAACCCTCGTCCCGATTGAGATATTTAACCAATAACCTCTAGAATATGATATCGTTGAATTTTTCATAGGAATTAACAAAATATGGTGGTAGCATAACAAAAAGTGCAACGATAAAAGTTTGGTAGTGGAGAAATGAAAGCATATACATTCTATATTTTTAAAATATCCTATGATATTATTGGAGAAATGAAAGGAAATAAGATTTATGGATAGATAAATTAATTATTTCAAGTATATGGGTGAATAATGCTGAATTGGTAGAGAATCTGGATTGGTGAGTGCTGAGTAGTGACTACAATAATTTCTCGTCAGAGGTGTGGCTTTTTCTTTTTAACATCAATGATGCCGATTAAAATATTTATTTACGTTTAGGGGGTTATTTTGAAATATTTTATATAAATGGGTTCTTTCTTTTGGTTTTCTGACAACAATATGATAAGGGTGTTATAGTCAACATATTATTGTTAACAGTTTAATACTCTAACTGTTAAGAATGTTTCTTATGCTGGTGTTTCCGATGGACTCCCCTTGGAGATGAAGAACTGTTGATAATAAAGTTATATGTTTATGTTTAGTATGTTTATTTAAATATATATATATATATGATATATTAAATTTATCTTTAGTAAATTTATTCAAATAATATGACATATTAAATGTTTCAAACTAAATATTTAAATATCATTATATATTAAATTATATTTGAATTTATATGTTTTAATATACCATATGTATTTATATTTACATATTTAGTGAAAAATATTTAATATATCATATATATTTATATTTAATGCAAATGAATATATAATGATATTTAACTATTTAATATGAAATATATTTAATAAATTTAATATATAATGACATTAAATATTTAGTGTGAAATATTTAGTATATCATATGTATTAAAATATTTAGTGCGAAAACATGATACACATGGATGTAACACGTACAGGTGGGCTTAAATGCTCATATCTGTTCACTATTCCAATCTCTGGAGACCATCATTTGGCATACATGTTTCAACTTCAAATGATAAATGATACTTTTATTTTATTTTATTTTACATTTATCTTTTAAAAAATATAACAGAATGAAATAAATAAATTAACGGTGGAGTGTATTTTAATTCCGCTTGTGAAACAAAATAGAACGAATCGAACTTAATATGTAAAACTTTTTATAACTCCACTCTATAATATTTTATTATGTTTATTTTTGAAGTTACCTATCACGGGACTAATATTTTTATTATTTCGCATATGTTATTAGTTTCATGTTGATTAAATTAATTAAAAGAGTTGCAAAATACTTTCGTTCATCCTTTTGAGAGGATATTGTTTAGATTTTTTCTATTTATATAAGAGTTTTTCAATTTTTATTGTGTTTTTTTTTTTTCTAAATGATACGCTTATTAATTCAACTCTCCCACTCCTTTTACCAATGAAAAATATCCCTTCCCTATACTTACTAGGGATGTAAACGGGGCGGGGCGGGCACGGGTACCTCTTTCCCGCTACCCGTGCCCGCAGATAAAAATAAAACTCGTGCCCGCCTGTTACCCGCACGGGTACCCGTTTTACGGGTTTTTTTCGGGTAGTTACTACCCACGGGTATCCTCGGATATTCACATGTACCTAATTAAAATAAAAAATTCAAAAATAAAAATATAAAAACATTAAAATAAATTACAAATTAAATATCTAACCTTAGGAAATACCAAAAAGGCCCACTAAATATAATTATATATTAATAATAATAAAGGTTATTAATATAAATTTTTATATATGGGTACCCGCGGGTACGGATATCATTATATCCGTACCCGTACCCGTTTCTTAACGGGTTGTACAAAACCCGCCCTTCTTCCTCCACGGGTACCCATACCCACAGATTTTTATACCCGTGATGGGTTTTTATCCACGGGTATCGCAGATGTGGATATTTTTGACCTCCCTAATACTTACCATTCCTTGGTATTAGAATGGATTTTGTCTTTTGTATTCCTAGAATCCAAGTTCAGTGTGAATTAGTTTATATGTGCTCCCATCGATGCGGCAGCTGTCCATTCTGTCCGGACAAGGTTTACGATTCGCTTCGGTGTCGGGTGCTCTTTGGACCATTTTTTAGGGTGTATTTTAAATTTGAAAAGCAATTATTGAAGAATTTTAGTAGCACATACAGTGTTATTAAAACCGGACCGGTGATCGAACCGGTCTTGTTACTGGGTCAATGGGTTAATGGTCGAATCGGTTGACTCATTGGTTGAACCGGTTGACTTGGTTTATTTTTAAAAAAATACTATCTATATATTTTAAAGTTTTAAGTATTTCATACTCTAAAATGAAAGTACCTAATGAAAGTAGGTACCAAATTTCATACAAAAAAGTACCTAATAACGAAACAAGTTGATAATAAAAGAAATAGAAAAGAAACTTGAAAAGAAAGAAAGTTAAAATCTCTGCTGCAGCACGTGAAATGAAATGGCCTTTTTCAATTTTTTAATGCAATATTGATTTCAATGTGCAGGCCACGCGTTATTTTTATTTTGCTGAATAAATAAAAAAAATAATTTACTGGACCGGTTCAACCACCGGGTCACCGGTTTTTCATAAAACTGGCCGGTTCAACCCGGGTCACACCGGGTCAAATACATTTCCAGTCTAATTGATGGTTCAGCCCGGTTGGGCCACCGGTTACCGGTCGGACCGGTCCAACCGGCCGGTCCGAACCGGTTTTTTTAACACTGAGCACATATGAAATGGATAAAGCTCGTTTTATTTTATTTTGTTGTGTGTATATAATATCCAAATCCAAAGGTATAAAATAATGATACGCGGCAATCATGCATGATGATTTAGTGACACGCGTCTCGGAGCTCATCCTGCCGTTTGTTGTTTCTTGTTTGGCATTTATTGGTATTAATTACCCTCTCCCATTACGTGCCTTTACACGCCTCCCATCGGATCCAGTGAGTGAAGATGCTCATGCCTCATCCCCATGTCACCACCGAAAGCGCATCCAGAAAACAATATCAGTGTGTTTTCTTGGGTGTTTAGTTTGCACTCCACGAAACAGAGTTACGTTAAAATAAAAAATTTAAAAATTAATATTAATTTTTTATATTATTTAAAATAATTAAAATTTTGTTGATCTATAGAATCAAAAAACTCCTCCAACTTAAGGAAGAAAAACTTCATTAAAGAAGACACCATTTTTAATGATGTCATTTGTGAAAACATTTCCACATTTAAATTAGTTACGTTATCCGGAATAAACAAATGAAAACAATTCCTTTTGGTGATTTTTTGGCTAAACAAATGAATCCGCGACCACTATTTTAGTTACGTTATCCGGAATAAAAAAATATTCGACACGTGGATCACGCTACTGCCAAATTCGTATAAAAAATCAAAATTCAAAAACCCAAAAACAGAGACAAGAAAACGAAGTTTGAAAAAAACAAAACCAAAAAAAAAGAGAGTGTAAGATTACACACACAAGAAATGCCTCTTCTCTCCCTGCCACCTATCTCTATCTCTTTCTCTTCTCTTCCCTTCCAAACTCAAAAACACACACCTACCCTGTATCTCTCTCAATATAAAATCCATTGAACCCAATGTGACCCAGATCTAAACTAAAAGAATAATTTATTTGACAAATGAATATAATTAATTATTTTTTTGTTATTTTATTTTTTAAATGTCGTAATTTAAAAATAAAGGACGGGTCAAATAGTATGTTCTATTCAAAAATAAAGAAAATGTTAAGAAAACAAAAAGAATAAAAAAATAAACTTCCACATTTAAATTAGTAACAGATAAATTAGATCGGAGCTTAAATAAATAAAAGATATCTATAAACTTGCATCACAAAATCATTTTACGATGAAATTTATAAAAAATAATAAAACGTATATTTATACACGTTTAATTTACTTTGAGATTTATGAGGGTGTTTGGTTTGTAGTTGTAGAAACGGAATGGAGTTAATATGAAAAATTTAAAAGTTAATATTAATTTTTCACACAATTTAAGATAATTAAAACTCCGTTCACCCGTAAAATTAAAAAGTCATTTCACGGAGGTTTTTTCCGTTAGAGACTTTCTCCAAACAATATGTATTGCAACTTACGTCAGCTGCTAGGCTCTTCGATTACGTATTCGCGCACATGTTATTTATTTATGATGCTTCTAATGGGAATGGGGCAATGAATTGAATATGTAGGGCCTTCTCATCCTAATCACCGAGTACTGTCCTTTACTTAAAAACGCGTAAAGGTTTTCTCCTAACACCACAACCTAAGAATAATATATATTGAACAACTTATTTTATTGTATAAGAAAATAATTCTTCATGAATTTTCAATTTTTTGAGAAATTAAATATCATAATTATTGATTAAATTAAATTAATTTTGAATGAGTTTATGAAAGATTAAAAAATTTCAATAAAATTATTTACGTAATTCAAATTTTTTAATCATGATAATAATTTGTTTTATTTATAAAATGATTTCTTAATGTATGTAATGACATTTATCTGACTTTTCAAAACAATTAGTATCTGCGATGCATAACACATTTTATAGAGTGGGTTTTCATATTTTGAATTATAAATTTTATTTTATAAACTGAAGTTATTAAAATTATTGATAGAAAAATTAATTAAAGAAAATGAATAAGTCAAACAAAATTAATCTATGATTTCATTCCTGCAAATATTATTCCAATTTTATATATGAGCGAAACTTTATTTAATTTTCAACAACAATAACTACACATATAGTACAAATTTACTATCAAATAGTAAATATAATTATATATGAAATATAAATGAAAGATAATATATAATATAAATAAATGGATGAAAATAACACAAAATAAAACATATACATATTTGATTTAAACAAAAAATACTTTTAAATTCTTTTCATATTTGTATAATATTACAAAAGATAAGAAATTTAAGTGAGAAGTTTTTTTTTATTATAAACTAATATTATTTTAGAGAATTTTTTTATCAAGGTAAGGAAAACACTTGAAATTTTTTTATCAAGGTAAGGAAAACACTTAATTAATCTATGTCATCAGGATAATGATTCACCAATCTGCTAGTTCTTTTCAGGAGGTACAAATAGGAGAATTTATCTTGGACGCAGAAGCACTACCAAAAGGTAAATTTTATGATTCTTTAGCTAAAAAACCCCACTCAATATGGATGATTTTCGGAAGAGGGCAATACATTACACGAATATGGAGGAATGAGAGGTCAACCGAGTAGGACATTCTGACAAAACCACAAAAGAGGAGTCCTAGGACAAACAAAGAACCAAGACACATGGCCTGTCCCAACCCAAAGTATGACACATTCACCCCTACCCCCTAAACAGTAGGAGGGACAAGATCATGCATGAAGTCTATAACACCGGACTACTTAAAATCCCCCAAAAAAGTAAGCGATAGGCTCCGATAGGACCAAGTTATGTGAGTTCCACAAGACCTTTAGCCGTAACACGGAGGATTGGTGGTCACTAAAAAACCAAATTGAGCACCTTATTGTACAAGGATATTTAGAAAAGTTTGTTGACCAAGGGAGGGCGACACCACGGGAAACCGAGCGAAAGCGGGAAAGGGAGTCATCGAGGCAAGTATAATTTCAACCATGCAAACGCCCTAGACAAAAGTCCGAGCGTTCTTAGTCTTGCAAGCTAGAAGACATAAGAAGCGATGGAAAAAGAATCATCCACACCATTTTAAGTGGTTTCCCCAAAAACAGAACTGGCACATCACGGGGAGTGGGGCAAGTTAACTCTATACACTACCTTTCTAGTAATAGGGTCATCATATTTGATAACTCAAACCTTCCCATGGGGTCCCCAAACAAAGATGAAACAATGGTGGTTACAATAGAGGTAGCAGAATGCGTCATCGGAATGTCAAGGAAGTTCCGCACACATTCTCCATTTGAAATCCTATAAGCAACTAAAACTACCTCATACTTGGCTTAAAAGGTATGGAGCACTACTCAACTTCACATGGGATTCGGTACAAGTCATAGGCTACATAGAGCTAAATACGATCTTTGCGTCAGGAAAGGACAATAAAGTAATTATGGTCAAATATCTGGTAGTCGACATCCCTAGTTCCTACAACGCTATACTGGGACACCCAATGCTTAATACACTCGATGTGATCATTTCCACTCTGTACCTCATTATGAAATTCCCACTCGGAGATGGACGTATCGGAGTTGTCCATACCGACCTCAAGATAGCTCAGGAATGCTATCACGAAAGCCTCCGACCTAGAGAAACATTCATTATGGAAGAGGATATTGAAACAGGTTTTAACCCTAGAGAAAAAGGGAACATGAGCGACCCCAGCTAGTAGAATCTTTGAAATTGGTGCAGGTTAGAACAAGCCCCTACCCAATGTACCCGAGTTAGTGTAATGCAGACCTTTTTGTAAGGACCCATTTGGATATGCCCAAAATTAACCCAAACATCGTATATCACTCATTGAACATAGATCAAGAAGCCAAGCCAATGGTGCAAAAGCAACGTAGTCTCGGACCCGATTGAAGAGCAATGGTGAAAAAAGAAACAGAAAAACTCATAGCGGCTAATTTCATTCTAAAAGTTAAGCTCCCCAACATAATCATGGTAAAAAAAGCTAAGGACAAGTGGAAAATGTGCATGGACTTCACTGACCTCAATAAGGTATCCCCTAAAGATCCTTATCCATTACCTAATATTGAGCGTTTGGTAGATGGTACATCAGGCTATCAGGTCCTAAGCTTCATGGATAGAGGACGTCGCTAAAACCCTCGTCGAAAACACATCAGCGACGCCACACTTGTCGTCGCTACCATATTGACGGCGTAAGGCCGTCGCTAAAATCGTCTCTGCCCCAATAACTCCAGCCGTCGCTAAGTGTTGCCATACAGCGACCTCGAAACCCCGTCGCTAATAACAGCCACCAGCGACCACCGTATGCCGTCGCTACATGTACTCATGTAGCGACCACCCTCGGCCGTCGCTGTTTCTAACAAGTACAGTGACGACAACATCCGTCGCTAGTGGTTATGATACAGCGACCACAAGGTTCCGTCACTAGTGGTTGTGATGTAGCGACCACACCACAGCGACCACAATATCCGTCGCTAGTGGTTGTGATGTAGCGACCACAGCGTCCGTCGCTAGTGTTAATAATTCAGCGACGGTAGTGGACCGTCGCTAACGGTCATTTTTAAATTTTTTTAAAATTGATTCAATGATAGGTAGGTTTTGTTAATTTAACTTTAAAAATATCTTAATATTTTGTATTTTGTATTGGCTGATAAAATTTTATAATTAAATTAAAATAATTTTTTTGAAGTAATAAATTATTATTAAAAACAAAATAATAGATTAAATTAATTTATCAAATAGGTTGAATTATTAATGATAGGTAGAATAAGGCTTTGTGATTTGAATGTAATTACCAATAAATATTGACATAATAAATAAAGAATGACAAAATAAATACTGAATGAAAATATAACATAACTAAAAATCAAATATACAATGTGTATAAATAAAAGAACTACAATCAAGGTGGTGGGGGATCCTGGGGTGGTGGTGGGGGCGCCTAGGAAGTGGGGGGAGGTAGCCTCGCCATCAACTGCATCAGTAGCTCCTGCTGCTGAGCAAGTTGCCGACGAGTCTCGGCGTGCTGCTCCTCGGCCCGCTGTCGGTCCGCCTCGGCCTTCTGTCGGTCCGCCTCGTGCCGCTCCAACAGCAACTGCCTCTGACGTCGCTCCTCCTGTAGCTCATCGTTCAGGTTTTGAATTACCTGAACGACCTCAGTCGGAAGACCAGAGGAAGACGAAGAGGAAGGGGTCTTCCCCTTTTTCGCCAGCTGCGTGCCGACGCCACCCAATCCAAACACCCTCCCTTCTTGTTCACACCGCCAACAGCCTCCATATAGATGGCGTTGTCGTCAGAACAAGATAGGGTGGGAGGAACCTCCCCTTCAGGAGTGGAAGCCACCAGGTCCGCCTCCTTCTCGGACCTCCTGGCCTGATACGCCTCCTGTAAATTCAAAAACAACGATAGGATTAGTAAGCTGATTTGTAAATTATAAGCATGTGTCAGTTAAAAGTAAATACCGCTAGCTCCGTAGTCTTCTGGTTTACCCATGCACCGGCTTTGTTCTTCTTGGTCATTTGCATGACCTCAAACAAAGAAGGCTCCCGGTGCTCCCTCTGCTCCTGTGGTGGACAAAAAACATTGAGATTATTATTTGTAAACATGTAAGACGAATCATAATAGAAATGTTTAACATAAATATACTTACAAATCTTTTCTTGTGCTCGAGGGTTGAAATGCTACCCCCAGTGTAAACCGAGGCTGCAGCATCGGCGGCTCTGTTGGCCCTATTCTGAGCACTCGCCTGCTGGAATGGGACCCCGCCCCACTTCTGGACCATCCCGTCCCAATGGTCCTCCGGGATCCAACGAGGGCGCTCACCCTTGTCCCTCACCTTCCAAAGGGTACTCTTGATGATTTTGGAGGTCTTTGTGGCAAAGACCTTCCTAATCTCATCAATCATACCCTCCGCCCACTGGTAATCACGCTGTAAAATGAATTGAGAAATCAAAATTAATAACAGGTCTATTTTACAAATCAAGTCACAATAAATGAGCTAGGAACTTACCGAGAAGGTGTCAAACCACCTATCTTGCACAACCTTCCCAGCATCTGTCCAAGATATATATGGACCATCCCACTGGGCCTTTAAAACCTTAGTAATCGCTTTGGTAGTGCGACTACTATCAACAAAGCTGTAATGACAACAATTATGTTAGGAGTAAAACAATACACAATCTAGGGAGACACCCAAAATTTCGGCAGAGTCTCCCCTGTAAATGTAATATTTCCAAGTTTAAATAGTTACCCTGTTACAAACAGAAGAGTGCCCAGTACAATTCAATCTATACAAGTACTAATTAAAGTAACATCCAATAAACCAACAAGTCTTTCCACTAAACCCTAATATAAAGTATCATACAAATAACATAAAAGTATATGAAATTTAGTCACTTACTCGTCTCCGGCCGGCACGGGTACCAACATGGAAGTTCAATTATTTTGAAAAATAGAAAATTCTATATTGCTAGATAGTTTGCTTTGTGTGTCTCTCTTTGTTTAGTTTCCTTGCTACTTGTAACTGTCTAACGACTTCTTGGTTTGTCATGCAGAGTAACACACATCACGCGTGGTCTTTGATCGTATCTCTTCAGCTTCGTATTCATCATTGACTTTTTTCCCTAGGTAATCCCCTAACGCTGACTTTCTTGATATGTGTATGTATGTCAATTGTTGTTTGTTAGTAGAGAGCAAAGCTCATTAGGAATTGGTTTTGATGTGTTTATAATGTGTTTTATACATGTGTAATGTTGTTTGTTAGTGGAGAGCAGAGCTCATTAGGAATTGGTTTTGTGTGCTGATAACATTATGTTTTATGCATGTGTAATGTTGTTTGTTAGTGGAGAGCAGAGCTCATTAGGAATTGGTTTTGTGTGCTGATAACATGATTTTTTATGCATGTGTAATGTTGTTTGTTAGTGGAGAGCAGAGCTCATTAGGCATTGGTTTTATGTGTTGATAACATGATTTAGGACTTAATACCTCTCAATATCACATACAATGCGTAACATATATAATTATCTATACTGGGAAGTTTTTTGTATATAACAGGCCATTTCTAATTTTGGGAAATGTCTAGTTTACAGGGGAGACTCTGCCAAAATTTCGCCAGGCTCCCTTTCTTAGAGAACTTAAAAAATGAAACTCAACGTTGATAATGTAGGGTTTAGTCGTGTGTGTACCCATTAGATTCCCGTTCAAGTTTCAAAACAACCGGCTGATATACCGTGTTGTGTTAGATCTTGAATTGTCCCGATTGGACAGTTTGGTATGAATTTGTAACCAGTAGGGCGTAACCCATCAATGTTGTATGTGGTCTATCTTGAGACGTTGAATGTTCATTTGAAATTTCGGTTATGGTGTTTCGTATTGTCCCTAGGGTGCATGACTGTGTGCGGTGTTTTATACCATACGTATCTCTGTGTACTTGGGGACCAATGTGAAATGCTGCCAAAATTTCAAATGAACATCAATGACATAAGATAGACCACATACAACATTGATGGGTTACGGATGGTTGCATATTCATCCCGAATGGGATAGGGCCCTACCAATTTGCAACATCAAAGAGATAGAGTGATTCACAACCGATAGTCAAATAAAGTTTTGAAAATGTAAAGTAACAGAAATCGTGCTTGTTAGATATTGTAAATGGAGGTACCGGCAAATCGGCGATGGATGTACAACCGACTAGATCGCAGTCGGTGAGTGACTGAGGAGTTTATGATGGGGCTATTGGAGTTCATTCCGTTCGCTATGGCAAACACGCCTGGATTTGAAACGACTCAGAAGATTCGTTGTCCGTGCTCAAGGTGAAAATGCATGAGTTTTGAATACGCGGATGATGTCATGTGCCACCTAACTGAGAAAGGGTTCATGGAAACATACCACTGCTGGTACAACCATGGTGAGCAGTTACCGTGAAGACCATCAGACGTAACCGTGCAACAGTCTTACTACGAGGTTGGAGGAAACAGGGATACGTACAACAACATAGAACAAATGGTGATGGATCATGTTGGACCCTCCACCGGGCGTATACTGGAACATGATGACCAAGGAGCTCATGGAGACTCTGACAATGTAGAGGAGGATCCTAATCTAGAGGTAAAGAGATTTTATGATTTGTTAGCAGTGGATCAGACTCCATTGTGGGATGGGTGCAACAGTCACACTGAGTTATCTGCCTCCCTAGCTGCTTTAAGCCTAAAGGCAGATTATAATCTTTCTGGAGGTTGTTTTAATAGGATGGTCAATCTGATGGGTTCCACTATGCCTAGTAATCATCGAATGCCAACAAACCTGTACCATGCTAAGAAACAAGTGGCAAACTTGGGGTTGGGTTGTGTGAAGATAGAGTGTTGTGTTGGCGGATGTATGCTGTTCAGAAATGAATTTACAGATAAAAGTGTTACAAAATGTCTGCATTGTAATGAGGAACGCTACAAAACCGTTAAAAGGAGAGGGAAGGTAACCCGGACGACCAGGAAGAAAATATGGTACTTCCCTATAACACCGCATCTTCAACGCCTGTATGCCTCATTGTCCACGGCAAAACACATGCGTTGGCATGCTCTGAACTGAACACAAGAGGGGTTTCTTTGCCATCCTTCCGACGGGAAAGCATGGAAGTGTTTGGATGAGCTATATCCGGACTTTTCTGGCGAGCCGCGCAATGTAAGACTTGGCTTATGTACTGATGGGTTTAACCCGTTCGGTCAATACAGAAGAGCTTACTCTTGTTGGCCAGTCATACTGACCCCATACAATCTGCCTCCTGATATGTGTATGAAGAGGGAGGTCATGTTTCTATCTATACTGGTTCCAGGACCCAAAAATCCAAAGGCAAACATAGACGTGTTTTTGCAACCATTGGTTGAAGAGTTATCACAATTATGGGACATCGGGGTAATGACATACGATGCATCTTTGAAGAACAATTTCATGATGCGTGCTATTTTGATGTAGACTATTAACGACTTCCTGGACTATGGTATGCTTTTTGGATGGTCAACGTCTGGGAAGCTTGCTTGCCCTGTATGCATGGAACATACCGGGGAGGAATCACTACCTGTTAGTGGCAAGACAAGTTTCTTTGACTGTCATAGAAAGTTTCTTCCGTTGGATCACCCGTTTAGGAGAAACAAAACTGCTTTTAAGAAGAACAAGGTTGTTAATGAACCTTCACCCCGTAGGTTATCCGGTGCACGGGTTTGGCAAAGGGTCGAAGAGTATCCATACATCTGGGACAAGAGTGTTAAGGAGTTTGCGGGTGATGGTAAGGAACACCACTGGGTGAAGCAGAGTGTCTTGTGGGATTTACCATATTGGAAAGACTTGTTGTTAAGACACACCATTAATGTCATGCACACTGAACGTAATGTTTTCATGAATATTTTTGACACTGTTATGGACATCAAAGAGAGAACAAAGGACAACAAGAGGAGTCATTTAGACCTTCCGATTTGGTGTTCTAGGAAGGAGTTGGAATTGAGGGATGCGGGACGTGGAAGAATGTTTAAACCCCATGCAAAATATGCTTTAACTAGACCACAATAGATTGCTGGGAAGGTCCTAGCTCATTTGTTGTGATTTGATTTGTAAAATAGACCTCTTATTAATTTTGATTTCTTATTTCATTTTACAGCGTGAGTACCCATGGGCAGAGGGTATGATTGATGAGATTAGGAAGGTCTTTGCCACAAAGACCTCCAAAATCATCAAGAGTACCCTTTGGAAGGTGAGGGACAAGGGCGAGCGCCCTCGTTGGATCCCGGAGGACCATTGGGACGGGATGGTCCAGAAGTGGGGCAGTGTCCCGTTCCAGCAGGCGAGTGCTCGAAACAGGGCAAACAGAGCCGCCGATGCTGCAGCCTCAGTTTACACTGAGGGTAGCATTTCAACCCTCGAGCACAAGAAAAGATTTGTAAGTATATTTATGTTAAACATTTCTATTATGATTCATCTGACATGTTTACAAATAATAATCTCAAATGTTTTTTGTCCACCACAGGAGCTGAGGGAGCACCGGGAGCCTTCTTTGTTTGAGGTCATGCAAATGACCAAGAAGAACAAAGCCGGTGCATGGGTAAACTAGAAGACTATGGATCTAGCGGTATTTACTTTTAACTGACACATGCTTATAATTTACAAATCAGCTTACTAATCCTATCATTGTTTTTGAATTTACAGGAGGCGTATCAGGCCAGGAGGGCCGAGAAGGAGGCGGACCTGGTGGCTTCCACTCCTGAAGGGGAGGTTCCTCCCACCCTATCTTGTTCTGACGACAACGCCATCTATATGGAGGATGTTGGCGGTGTGAACAAGAAAGGGAGGGTATTTGGATTGGGTGGCGTCGGCACACAGCTGGCGAAAAAGGGGAAGACCCTTTCCTCTTCCTCTAGTCTTCCGACTGAGGTTGCTCAGGTAATTCAAAACCTGAACGATGAGCTACAGGAGGAGCGACGTCAGAGGCAGCTGTTGGAGGAGCGGGCCGAGGCGGACCGACGGCGGGCCGAGGAGCAGCACTCCGAGACTCGTCGACAACTTGCTCAGCAGTAGGAGCTACTGATGCAGTTGATGGCGAGGTTACCTCCCCCCACTTCCCAGGCGCCCCCACCACCACCCCAGGATCCCCCACCACCATGATTGTATTTTTATTATTTATATACATTGTATATTTGATTTATAGTTTTTATATTATATTCCATTCAGTATTTATTTTGTCATTCTTTATTTATTATGTCAATATTTATTGGTAATTAAATTCAAATCAAAAAGCCTTATTGTAATTATCATTAATAATTCAACCTATTTGATAAAAAATTTATTCCATTATTTTGTTTTTAATAATAATTTAATATTTTAAAAAAATTATTCAAATTTAATTATAAAATTTTATCAGCCAATACAAAATACAAAATATTAATACATTTTTAAAGTTAAATTAACAAAACCTGTAAATATTTAATAATTTTTTTAAAAATTAACAAATTCCAGTTAGCGACGGAATTAGACGGTCGCTATAAGACACAAATAGTGACGGACAATAGTGGTCGCTGTATGGCTACCCACAGCGACGGAAGTATACGGTCGCTGATAGTCAAAACGTAGCGACAGATCCATTGGTCGCTACATGACTAACCATAGCGACGGAAGTGTAGGTCGCTGGTAGGCAACAATTAGCGACGGATCTTGTGGTCGCTATATGACTAACCATAGCGACGGCGTACAGTGGTCGCTACTAGCGATGGAGTTGTGAGGTCGCTGTATGGCCACAGTTAGCGACGACTGAAGTCAGTGAAGCAGAGACCATTTTAGTGACGGTATCATGCCGTCGACATTTTAGCGACGACGGTTCTATGGTCGTTGATATATTTTCGATGAAGGTTTTAGCGACGGGTGCGTCCCCGTCTAAAATGCCATCACTAAGTATTTTAGCGACGGCCTTGGCATGGATTAGCGACCAATTTATTCCATCGCTAACAGGTGTTTTTTAGTAGTGGTTGTAAACAAATAACAAAACAGGCCATGAACTATGGTTTGTGCTCAGGTTCCTAAACGGGTTCATGCCGTCTATGGCTAGTGTAAGCCTAACATTTCTTGGTTCATGGGTAAAATCCAAAAAAATTATATCTATTTTCTTCCATTGCGATCCATCGACTGGATGCCTAAGTAGTCCATCAACAACCCTTTCATCAGCATGCCATCTCATAAGTTTTGCATCATCTGCATTGGCAAACAGACACTTTAGTCTTGGAACTATAGGTAGATACCACAACACCTTTGCAGGAGACCCTTTAGTGCAGACCTTATCAGAATCCGCCTATTTCTTCTTATACCGTGACACCCCACACCTAGGACATCGATGCACCATTTTTAACTCACCCTAGAATAATACATAATTATTTAGGCATGCATGTATTTTCTCATACTCTAAACCCATAGGACACAACACCTTTTTGGCCTCATAGTTATGATTCGGCAAGGTGTTTCTAGCTGGGAGCATTTCTTTCAACAACTTCAGTAAATCAGTGAAACTTTTATTTGTTCACCCGTTTATGGCCTTCAAATTAAACAATCACAAAACTACTGATAACCTCATGCAATTTACGCAGTTTGGATATAACGGCTGCTCAGAATCCTCACACAGAGTCATATATACATGAGCTTTCTTAAAACCTTCTACCCCCACATCACGGATCATATCTTCGAATCGGTCATCCATGTCGACATCAGTGTCATGCATCGAGCTTCGATTTTCAGTTTAAGAGCTGTTACTTGGCACCACCATATCTTCACCATGCCATATCCAACGCGTATAACTATGCAGAAAACTGTCACACAGTAGATGTTCTCATACCTCTTCCAAGTCTACCCGACGCAGGTTTAAGCATTTAACACAAGGGCAAAAATACTTTTCATTCACCTCCACTGTATTTCTTGCTACGAATTCTATAAATGATTCAACTCCCCCTCGTACTCCAGACTTAGGCGTGATGTAGTTATCCAACTCTGATCCATACCAACTATTTACAAGGTGCTATGATCAATCTCATTTTTTATACAAAGGTGGCGGTCCTATACCCATTCAGGATGACAATTGTTTTTATATGTCATTCATATATACAGGTTAGGACTTATTTTAAAATTTGATGAAATTTCGGCAACATTTCGCAATGGTCTCTAAGTATACAAAATGAGAGTGGTCAAATCAAATTCAACCACAACCAAATATGCACCCAGAGAACAACACAAAATACAAGTTACCAAAAGTTTATCAAATTTTAAAATAACTCCTAACTTGTACATACTAATAATAACGTATAAAAAATAATTGTTCATCCCAAACTGTCCAAATGAACAATTTAAGATTCAACACAAACGATGAAATTAATTAATTTAATGACCATTTATGTCGAATCTCAAATGGGAACTCATGCACAGCAACTTTCATACTAGTTAAGTAACTAGTATGAGCCTACGAGTTCGCAAGAATGACAACCATACACATACAACAGCAACAGAAATAACACTATATATACGAGTAACCAAGATCAATAGAAATAACATTATATAAGTGAAATGTAAATTTTGATTAGAAATAATACCTAAAAATGTGTTATTTTGAAGTAGAAGTATGGTGTTGGATTATGGATTATGGATTATGGATTACGGATTATGGTATTGGATTATAAGACTTTTAAAGTTTGGACTTTTATTTAGTAATTAGTATGATGTTTTTAATTTATGTTATTTTGAAGTACAAGTATGGATTTATGGATTATGGATTATGGTATTGAATTATAAGACTTTTAAAGTTTACATTATGGATTATGGAATGGATTATGGATAATGGATTATAAGATCACATGAACTTTCATTAACTAGGTTAGCATTCACAACTTCAATTTGTTGAAAGTTTATTTATACATTTACTTTCTTATTTGTATTTGACCTCAATTTGGTAAATATTTTACATTATTTTTAATTTTTTAAATCTAATTATGTCTTCTAAATTTTCAATCCTATATATATTTATCTTAATTATAAGTTTGATAATCTTTTATTTGTTAAAAAAACAACTAACACTCTAAACAATGGCATGAACTATTTTTAAACATCTTGCATTTTCTTGATTTTGAGTGTGGATTATTTAGTTAGTAATTTCTTTCATTTTACTTATTTGATTTTGGGTTATGATCTTGCATGTTGATTTTGTTCTAATAATATTATTACTAGCATGCATTTTCTTTGATTTTGATGTCTTATTGAACACAATAAGTGGTTATTACACAAACAGATGAAATTTTATCAAAGTGCTAAACACAATCACACCAACATCGATCATTGAGTATATGTGAAAGTGGAGAAAATTGATAAGCATGTAGCATTCTGAAACTAGAAGTGATGAGTACACATTCAACTACTTCAATGTAGGGTGAATAAGCACCGAGTGGTTTCAGTAAGGGAAGGGCTGAATAAAAATTGAGGGCCTTCTTAGTGTAGTGTATTGCCATTCCTCAATGCCCATTTTGAGAATGAGGAACAAACCCAGTTTGCTCTTGCAGTTTAGCATAAAAATAAAATAAGATGATGTCCCTCTCAATTGCCAGCACATATTCTAACAGCTCCATACACACATACACAGAGAAGAGCTTCAACAAGCCAAGTGAAAACACACACACAGAAAACACACACACGCACAGGGATATATTGAACCAGCAAACAAATAGACACAGAGACACATATACAACCTTCGACTAATGGAGTTAAACTAAACAGAGCACAAATACAACATACACAGTATAATATAAGGACATGGGGTACATACCAGACAATGCTGCAAACAAGACGACTCGAAACCAAAGAATGAAAGAAGGACAGAGTGAACCAAAGTAAACGATGATAAGTAGAGAGTGCAAGCTAGAGAAAATTGCCAAAGATAAGCGCGAGAGGAGAAACACAAAGTGAAAAAGACTATCAAGCGCGGCTTTCACTACTAAAAAAACCCCAAATAGCCACCTCAAAATAGCGACCACCCCAAGGTCATCGTTAATTAGCGACCACCTAGCGACCAACTAGGAAAAAGGGACTGAAAAAAAATATTAGTGACTAATTTAGCGACCATATAACGCCGTCATTAAAAAGTATCACCAACACCGTTGCTACAACTGTCGCTAACACTACACTGTCGCTATTGCGGTGGCTATATTTTTTTCCCGCTCTTTTTTGTTTCCCTGTTGTTGGTGCCAAATATTTGCGATGGTACATTTGCCGTCGTTAATAGTCACCCCATTGCTACTACGGTCACTAGATTTCATTCCCTCTATTTTTTTGGTTTCCCTCCAAGTGATTTATTACGCCAAATTATAGCGACGGCCGTACACCATCCCTGAATGGAAGGAAAACGATAGCGACGGTCGGTGTTCGTCGCTATTGGCTGTTGTTAGCGACGGTGATGATCCCGTTGCTAATAACTGAAGGTAGTGACGGGTGTTGCTATACCGTCGCTAATGGTTTTAGAGTTTAGTGACGTTTTTACCGACGGCGGCTAGCAGTCGCTAAGGTTAAATGATACTCGACCAGTGGCTGTCCCCTAATCATTTGCCCTAAACCCTTTGTCCCTCCCTCCCTCCCTCCCTCCGACTCCCTTCCCCGACTCCCTCCCTCCCCTCCGACTCCCTCTAACTCCCTCTCTCTGAATCCCTCCCTCTGGCTCCCCTTGCGTCCACTCCCTTTCTTCTACCCGTTATCTCCCTGAAGCTCAGCACTCTTCGTCCGATAGTCGTCGAAGGCTGGTGTTCAGCTGGTCCAACCCACTCACCGGTCATAGGAAGAAAACAGCCAGGTACATTTTGTTTTATTTTTGTTGCAAGCTGTTGTTGTTGTTGAGAATGAGAGTGAGTTAATGTTTTTTGTTAGTTCATAGCTTTTGGTGACACATCTTTGAAATTAGTTCATGGCAAACACATGCTCTGGCTATGAGCATGACAGCCTTGTTGAAAAATGTCTTTTATAATTAGATTTGCAGGTTTTAGCCAATTTTGACATTCTATAGCAAGAAACTGGTGAGGGAATTTATTATTTTGATATTATGTTCTCACTCTCCAGGCACTTAATGACTGAATGTGCCTTTCTAGGGACAAACCTGTATTTATTGATACTTTTTTTCATTTTGATCAGATCCTTAGCCATGTTTCTGGATAAATATCAGTAATTGCTATTGCAGTGACAAAAGGCATCGAAGACATCAGGGCGTTACTGGCCAAAGTGATAATTCTGGAAGTTTGAGAGTTTCAAATAGAATTGAAGATCGAGTTAAAGAAGGAAAACTGCTTTCCTCTGGTTCTAGAGATACTCTGGAGGAGCATGTTTGGACTTTCTATTTAGTTTTTCTATGCAAATATAAGTGAAATATTTCCTTGTTCTTTAAAGTTACATGTTTTTTATTACTGGAACTGTATGCAGCTGAAGAATATCAACAGTCTTGAAAACTAAAAATTCCAGCTATTAGTTAGTTTTATATCTTATTATTACATTTTCTCTAATAGTTCATACATTTTATCTGTTAACTTGACACCTAAAAACATTGGTATTCAAGCAGTACTTATAAAAGTTTAAGAACCAAAATATATGTGTGATTAAAATTAGATTCTTGATCCATTTTTTTTTTCATTTATACATCAGTCAAGAGAGTTCATTCACCTCATGATCCATGAGTGATTCTACCTAACCTTGGTTGAAATTGTGTTCACTATAAAGGATTCTATAAACTTCAGTATGGTAGTAGAATATGGTAAACAGAATCAGATACCAAAGCTTTTTCCTGATGCTGTATTCTTGGTACTTGTTTGTCAAGATAAATGAACTAATTTAAAACTTAAATCTTTTTGAACCTGTGCATATTCTATTCCTTGTATATACTGACAAATTATACCTACATTCCTTAAGATTTCATGAAATTGCTCTCAATATCTTTGTCCTTTTCTACCTATAATAGGGGAAGTCAGTGTTAATAGAAAGGGTACACAACCAGGAGGGCCGAGAAGGAGGCGGACCTGGTCGCTTCGACTCCTGAAGGGGAGGTTTCTCTCACCCTGTCTTGTTCCGACGATAACGCCATCTATATGGAGGCTGTTGGCGGTGTGAACAAGAAAGGGAGGGTCTTTGGATTGGGTGGCGTCGGCACAGAGCTAGCGAAAAAAGGGAAGACTCCTTCCTCTTCTTCTTCGTCTAGTCTTCTGACTGAGGTTGTTTAGGTAATTCAAAACATAACGAGCTACAGGAGGAGCGACGTCAGAGGCAGCTTTTGCATGAGTGGGCCGAGGCGGATCGACGACGGGCCGAGGCGGACGCCGAGACTCATCGGTAACTTGCTCAGTAGCAGGAGCTACTGATACAGTTGATGGCGAGACTACCTCCCCCCACTTCCCAGGCGCCCCCACCACCACCACAGGATCCCCCACCACCATGATTGTATTTTTATTATGTATACACATTGTATATTTCGTTTACAGTTTTTATATTATATTCCATTTAGTATTTATTTTGTCATTCTTCATTTATTATGTCAATATTTATTGGTAATTAAATTCAAAGAAAAACGCCTTATTTTGATTATCATTAATAATTCAACCTATTTAATAAATAAATTTAATCTATTATTTTGTTTTTAATAATAATTTAATATTTTAAAAAAATTATTCAAATTTAATTATAAAATTTTATCACCCAATACAAAATATTAATCAACATTTTTAAAGTGCTTCACTTAATTTCTTCTGCAGTATTGGGCTTTGGCGGTATTTATCATGCACTTCTGGGACCGTTAATTAACAAAATCTATAAATATTTAAACAATTTAAAAAAAAATAAAAAATCCCATTAGCGACGGAATAAGATGGTCACTGTATAACTACTCATAGCGACGACATCCAGTGGTCGCTGTATAACTACTCATAGCAACAACGTCCAGTGGTTGTTGTATGGCTACCCATAGCGACGGTCATAGGTGGTCGCTGTATGGCTACACATAGCAACGGGCAATGGCGGTCGCTGTATGGCTACCCATAGCGACGGGTATAGGTGGTTGCTGTATGGCTACCCATAGTGATGGGAATAAGTGGTCGCTGTATGGCTACCTATAGCGACGGGCATCAGTGGTCGCTGTATGACTACCCTTAGCGACAGGCCGAGATGGTCGCTAACAGTAGCCACGGGATCTTCGTCGTCGCTGAACGTGGACAGTTAGCGACGGCTGAAGTAAGTGAAGCAGAGACCATGTTAGCGACGGTGTTATGCCGTCGGTGCGTTAGTGACGACTTTTCCATGGTCGCTGATCTATCTTCGATGAAGGTTTTAGCGACGGTCGTATGACCGTCAGAAATACCGTCGCTAGTCCTCTTAGCGACGGCCTTGGCATGTATTAGCGACCAATTGTTTCCGTCGCTAACAGGTGTTTTTTTAGTTATGTTTTGAAGTTTCAAAAAAGATGTATAACCACGGTTACCATTGAAACCGTGAATATATTACACATATATTCACGGTTCAACAAAAACCCGTGGATAAATGTTAACTCTATAACCACGGTTAAGACCACAACCGTGGATAAATATTAAATCTATAATCACAGTTATACAAACAACCGTGGACATACAGTACCCAATGATTAAACCCTAAAACCTGAACTATATATCCACGGTTGGAAACACAACCGTGATTATAGACATCAATATATATCCACAGTTAACATTATAACCCTGATCATACCCATGAATATATAGTCACGGTTGTGTAGACAACCGTGGATATATATTTCAGGTACTATATATCCACAGTTAACTCCTCAACCGTGAATATATATTGATGGGTACGATCACGGTTATGATGTTAACCGTGGATATATAGTTTTTCCTGATTATATCGTTCACCTTATAATTTCAAAAATGCCATAGCGCATGTTTTTATCACTGATCCACTTCAACCCGTGAATATATCCCGTTGTTATATCTAATTTTTGCACTAGCTGTATCCTTAATTGGCTGACCTTTACAGTTGTGGTCATCGCAAAATATGCCATAACATTCTTCCATATTTGGAATGAAAATTCACAGCCACCACCTTTCTGGTATGCCAGTTTGTTGACATTGAGGCTAGTAACCATGTTAAAAGAAGTTGATCTTGTTGTTCCCAGTTGATGAATTTTGGGTTTATTATCTTTTGTGCTTCATCTTCCTCTGTAAGATATTTCTTTGTCATTCCTCCTAACTCATCTTCCGAGATGTACTTGGCAAGCTTGTATCCCTTGATTGTGCCTAATGCTTGCTGCTTCCAGGTGAGGAAATTTTCATCAACTAATTTGATGGAGACAAGAACTGTTAGAGGCTGCATCACAATTTGAGTTACCCCTGTCTAAGAGTTCATCTTGACTGATGAGCTCTGATACCATAAAGGTATCTCAGATCTGCTAAGGCAAGAAAAGCTATAGATTGATGAAGGAGAGTAACAGCATTAGAAGAAAGGAATTTCTATATTGCCCTAATAGGACAGCATATACATGATTATATAGCCAAGTGGTCAGGGGAGATTGGGTAACTGTCTAACCATATTTGGTTACAACAAACTCTAACTGCTAACTAACTCTTAACAACCTTTCTTCTCTCTTCAATTAAATATTTCAAACTAAATATTTAAATATCATTATATATTAAATTTATATTTAAATTTATATGTTTTGATATACCATATGTATTTATGTTTAAATATTTAATGGGAAATATTTAATATATCATATATATTTATATTTAATATAAATTAATATATAATGATATTTAAATATTTAATATGAAATATTTAATATATCATATGTAATCTTTAGTGAAATAGTATATCACATATGTATTTAAATATTTAGTGTGAAAAACAGGACACATGGAATGAATGTAACATCTAAAACACGTGGGCTTAAATGTTCACATCTATTGACTATTCCAATCTTTGGATACCATCCTTTGGCATACATGTTTCAACTTTAAATGATACTATGATACTTTAATTTTATTTTATATTTATTTTTAAAAAATATAACAGAACAAAATAAAAAAATTAACAGTGGAGTGTATTTTAGTTCCGCTAGCTAAAAATTGTGAAAGAAAATAGAACGAATATCAAACTTAATATGTAACACTTTTTATAACTCCACTCTATAATATTTTATTCTGTTTACTTTTGAAGTTACCTATCACGGGATTAATATTTTTTATTATTTCGCGTATTACTAAAATATGACTTTTGCTTTTCTAACTAGTTGGCGAAATACAATTACCCCAAATTGTATTGTACATTTTCATAATTAGTTGCTAAATTTGAATTTCTACCGTTTTATTCGTGGTTTAATTGTTATAATAATTTGTTATTAATTTTTGGTAAAACTTGAGTCACGAGTCCAGTTCAATGCACGGGTGTATTTAGTTTGCAGTTAAAGAAACATATTTACGAAAATAAAAAAATTTAAAAGTTAATATTAATCTTTCATGTTGTTTGAGACAGTTAAAATTTCATTTGACCGTATAATTTATTTTTGGATTGGTCAAATCGAGGTTTTATTAACCCAGTTGAAAAACTAAGCGGTCAGAAATGTAGGTTGATCTAACCAGAAGGATAGTAGCAGGAGATGGAGAGTGACACGTGGAAAAAGATGTGATGTTACCTTTGTTTTGTTCCTTAAGTTTGTTTGTTTTGTTATTATATTCTCACACATACACACACATATGTGTGTGTGTGTGTGTGCGTGAGAGAGAGAGAGAGAGAGAGAGAGAGAGAGAGAAAGATCTCAAATTGAAACACAAGGTCATGAGGAGGATAAACTCATTCTCAACTCAATATTCAAACAACATGACTAACAAAGAGAAACAAGCCTTATTTTAAACGCATACGTGATTTTACTCTAATCAACGATATGCATGACACATTTGGCTACATTACGAAGTCACACATAGTAAGGAAATGCATAAAGTTAATGGTCACCACCATTAGCTGCATTCAGGCTGCTTTCCTTATGACAACATTTGTATTTGATAAAGACCTCCATTGCACGGTGACATTCTGGACACTCAATTGTGTCTGGGATTTTTCCTGCAACATTAGGAATTTCAAGGTGGGAGCAACGATGAGTGATTTTAACAACCTTCTCATATTGTTCTCTAATAGAGATCTCGAGGTCATTCTTAACCATTTGCTCTTTCCATTTGTCAAACTCTTGCACAATCTTCAAGATAGTGTTTCCATGGCCAGAAAGTATCACACTAGAGCCTTTGGTAAGAACTGCCCAACCGCTCTCATTCTTGTATGAGAGCAACTTTTGCACCTCTTTAGTTACATTATTGGTCTTCATGTGCATCTTGGTCACAAACAAACTCTCCACTCCACTCCAAAAGCGGCTAACAATATTTTGGTGCTCAAAATCCAAGCAACATAGCTCAATGGAAATCTTTTTGTCTTTGAGTGTCACATCATTTGCTAGGGCACCTGCAAATTTGTTGAATTGTTGAATCCATTCCTTATCCTTACCTCCATAAAAGAAGATATACTTCTGCTCCTTAATCTGCTCCAAGGAAATATTAAATTGATTAGCCACGTCTTCTTAAAAAGTTTTATGTTTCAATTTAAACTTGTCACCAACTACTTAATTTATTGATAAGTGAGACAATGTACACGTAAAAAGTATCACGAACTTACTGATGTGGTTATTTTTGGGTTGATGTTAATCACCAGCGACTCAATCCAGCTTGCTTCTTGGGTTCGCATGGTTTCAATGGATTTAGTGAAGGGAAAGGCATCCAATCCCCAAACTTGAATCATGTGATATGCATTTGGATGAAGAATTTTTCCTTGGGGGTTCAACACAACAAACATAGGATTCTTCTTAAAATGCCATTCTTCTTTTATGAACTTGAACCCTTTTATGGGTGAAAAGTGTTGCAACACATACCATGGCATCTTAGACTTTAGCAACTCAAATTTTTTGCGCAACTGATCATTCCATTCTTCTACAATTGGAATCCATAAAATCTTGTACTGATTTACAGATTTTGTTTTATCATAAATTGGTTTCAGAAGAGAAAATTCTTCTTGGGTGATGTCTAAGGTTGAAATGAACAAGAACACTTCCTTCTTTCTCAGTACTTCAATGCTAACCTATTCTCAAAGGCATTCAGTTAATTAGTTGTTAAGTGAAATTAATTGGTCAAGCTTAAAACTTATTAATTAAATATTACTAACCATCGTCTTAGTTGCACCATCATAGATGGGTGCATGTGGAGTGTCTTTCCAAAATATCAACACCTTAAGCACCTCCATAATTTCAGTAGGGGTTTGAAAGAGTTTCCTCAGTGTCTTGTTGTATTCTACTTGCTCTAAAATAGTCATTAGCATCATCCATAAATTTAGTGACTTTTGCATTTGAAGCTATTAATTTCAAGGGGTTGGAAAAAAACTATTACTACTTGTGATTGACAACCTAAATGAAATCTGATTAACAAAAACCTGTGTAATTACCAATTTGTTGGCTGCATAGTGAAATCTGCTTCCTCAGTTTGCTGAGTATAATGTTAATCTTTTGACCAAATTGAGCCAATTCCTGCTCCTTCTCACTATAATCATAAAACCATAAACAGTAAATCAAATGAACATAATGTAAGTTATGTGCAAGCTTTCACTAATTTGTAATTAAACTTACGAGTTAGTGGTGAGGCAATCAATCTGAGTAACAATTGCTACAATAGTGACGATAGCCCAATAGACATCTGCAGGGACATGTTCTAAGGTTGATGCCAAAGCTGGCACATCCTTTGTGTCATAAGAGGTGAACTTTTCCAGCTCAAAGATGGCCTTAATTGCTTGTAAGGTGACCTTGATGAGATTGTTGACCTCCAAAATGGCATTTTTGTGTTTTTTCAAGGATAACGGCTTTGTGAGCACGGGAACTCTCTTGATGAAGGCTAATGACTTGGCAAGTGGGTCAGTTGGTTCATGCACAGAAAGCAACCAAAACTCACCATATTCAAGAGCAAAAGCAGCAAGGGTAAGCACTCCTTTTGCTTCCCATGAATAGCTTGATAGCTTGTTCAGTATCGCCATTGTTGTCTTGTGCGCAATTTCCTCACCTGGAGCCTTGCATGACATCTATGATACCATACCATCATATAATTAGGATTCTTATGACTGATGATCATAAGATTGAATTAAAACATAAAATTAGAAAATATAAGCAAAACCAATTTATTATTCTCAATAAAAATGTTAAAAAGTTAATTTCATGAACACCAGTCATTTTTGGTTATCAAAGTATTCCAGAAATAACTTAATATTAAGTCAAGCAGTTTAGTTATTTTTTTATTTAGAAAAAAAGTGTTTTCTTATAATTTTGAGTTTATTAAAAATCATATGCATGTTTAGCTTAACTTATAAAAGTAAAAAGTGACCTCTGAACTGATTTGCTTCAAAGTACACAAGGGCGAGGAGAAGCTAGCTTGAGGGATCTTTTCATGTATGTGCCGCGGGCTTCCATGGTTTCCCTGTAAGAAACCATTAGTATTTAGGAGACCAATGTTGTATAGGTAATTATTGATTAATAATTAAATGCACAGAATATCGATCCTTAAAAGAAAAAAAAACAAAAGATTTAAGTGAGGAGCTTATATATACTTGCACAAAATTGTCGACAATATGGGTTGAATAGTTTATAATGTGTTCAGCAAGGTTGAAAAGAGAGTCCACATCAAATTTAGAGTCACTGTGAACATGTGTTAAATAAATCTCATTCAGAATGTGGTCATCAGACATTGTTAATGGGTTATGGCCACCAATATGGAGAAGTGATTTCACTAGGTTGGCCATATATTGGTTTTAGAATGGAGAGAAGATCTAATCTGGGTAATGGTTTACAAGAGAAACAAGGTTTTTGGTGCATCTTGTGCTTGCTTCGAATGCCCTATTTATAGCCTCCAGAATGCAACGTTTTCTAGTGTGAAAACTGTGAATTTTTTCTTTTTCCTTTTTGGCTAAACATGTTTTTAATTTGGGTGGTTGTTAGTTCACGTTAGGACAAGGGGATGGACCATGTAAGTTATAGTAGCGGTAATACACTCAAGTGTCCATGACCCAAATCATGTATATAAGATATCTTTTTAACAATAATACTTTCTAAATTAATTAATTTTTGAAAATAATATTATTGTTTTATTAAATTTCATTCTTATTTTCTAATTAATAATTTAATAATTTATTCCTTTTTATTCAGTTTTCTTCTCAATCTTAATTTCTACTTCTTGATCTACTTTTACACTTCTTTATTATTAAACCAATCTTATGTTATAATAATTAGTTTGTCACAGCCAACATTATGCATGTTTTAGCATTATTCAATTAGATTATCCATATACGGATATTTTTTATTTGATCAAATATTCAAAAAGTTTTAGTGATAATTAACATTCATGTGATATAAAATTTAATTTTCTCAACTAAAAACACTATATATGTCATGTAAGTTTTAGTGATAATTAACATTCATGTGATATAAGTTTTAATTTTTTAACTAAAAATACTACATATGTCGTATAAGACCAAGACAATTAGTAGTTGATATGAACACATAAAATGTTGAGGGCGGAATTTGAATTTGAATTTTCACACTTCTCATGATAGATTTAAAGATCTCAATGAATTTAACTGAAGAAAAATTTTACAAAAGCATAAAATTTTAAAGGACTTCAAATAATGTAAGCAATCAAAAATATATTATTTCTCTATTTTTAAATATCCTATGATATTACTAAAGAAATGGGAAAGGAAACAAAATTTATGGATATATTATTTAATTCCGGTAAAAATAAATGCACGGTAGATGGTATAATGGGTTTGTTGGTACGCGGGACCACATATATATTAATTTGTATTAAAGTTAAAAATTACTTAATATGCATTAAATTTTGTTAAAATAGGTGTAATATATATTTTAAATATTTTTATGTATGTTATTTTAATCAAACCTGTGTAAAAAAAAAAAAAGCTAGATCTTATATGATTTTTATATCAATTGTTTCAGCGATCTATGCACAACTATTAAAATAAATTATTAAAATAAGCTATGAATTATTAATTTCCAGTGTTTTTATATATTCTAATAACTAAAAATTATTTTTTATATAAATTAAAAATATTTTTTATATTAATTAATTTAATAATTTAGGTATAAATTTTTTTAACCTGATTATTAAAACAACTAATATGAAATATTAAAATATATATTTTATTTTAATAAAATATTTAATAACTATTACTTAAATTAACCACAGTTTTACATGGTAGTCCCGTAACGCATTATAATTCTCGAAGAGTAATTGAAAAATATGATACAGACGTGCGTGTATAGTGTTAATATCTAATCACTCTGGGTAACATTTGGCGTAGTTGTTTGAAATGATAAATACTATTTTAATTTGATTTTATTTATTTTTAAAACATATAATAAATAGAACGATGTTAATAAATTAAAAATGGAGTGTATTTCAATTACATTAGCTAAAATTTGTGAAACAAATATTAAGATAAATATAATTAGTATCTAAATTATAAAACTTAAAACAAATCTTAAATTATTATTACACTCTTATATGCCAGTCTCAATAGCAGTGCATGTTCGAGCAGTGTATAATGTCTTTCCCACATTTGTCATGTCAGAAATGTATTGTTGGAGCAGTGTGCAGGGTCTACTACTCATTTGTCAATTTCTCATAATGGACGTTTTAATTTACATTAAAAATTTTAGGTTAAACACACGGTTTGATCCCCTAACTTTTTAAGTTTTTTTAAGTTGGTCTCTTATTTATTTTAAATTTTATTGAGGTTCCCCTAGTTTTTAAAATGCGTCTGTTTGGTCCTTCCGTCATCTCAAATGTTAACGTCGTTTGAGACTTGTTTGACGTGTAAGAGGGTTATGACATGTATGTCATGTGTCATTCAATTAGTTGCTCTGTTGGAAACTCAAAACGAGCCCGTTTTGAAGAATGGATGTAAAACGTTTCCAAGTTGGTCCCTTCGTTTTCTTCGTGTTTGTTGCGTGTGTGAAGGGTGGCCTAAGATCCAATCAAACCATAGCTCTGAGGAGAAAGTCAGGCATGTTTTTGTTTGCGTCGTCTTGTTCAACAGAGCATGTAAGTTTTGTAATCCCCTTCGTCCTTTATTTTTAGTTTCACGTGTCTATGATTTGGTGAGCAATAATGTCGCTTTGTGTTAATGGTTTAGGATTGGAAAATATTTCTTAGTGCATGAATATGGTTTTTGTAATTTACTGAATTTGTATGGTTTTTGATCTGTCCTGGACCGGGGTCAAGAGATCCGATCTCAAGCCAGTCACGAATAGTATGTCAATACCGTCTAGTAGACCGGATGTATGTGTATCCGATGTAAGTATCCGTTGTCCTTGAATGAGGAGAGCGGATTGGGCGTTCTGGAGATCCTTCACACCGACCTAACGCGTTGAAGTGGGCGAATAGTGGTGTCACCTGCAAAGATTCTCCGACGCTCAAGTCAGTGATTATATTCCAAGTAAGGAATGTATTCAGAGAGGAATCAGTCGTCAAAGTGCTGAAGAAGAAGAAGATCCCTAACTTCAATCATGAAGTTAGTTCATATACCTGATTGGCTCGATTAACGAGGACTCGTTGGTGGGGAACCACCAACTCCCATTAGCATTATTATATTGCGCACTTACCTGCATGATTGGGTCAAGTGGCTATTTTATATTGAGCATAGAGAATGTAGACTAGGATTAGGGAACAAGTTGACCATTCCCGTGAGCAGAATTTGGCTCGTAGTGCAGGGAATTATTGATCGATCCCTGTAGCAACAATCCTTGTCATTAGCACAGTGACGTGTGTATTGTCCGATGTCATGGTGTTATCCTGAACAACCGGTATAGGGAGAACGCCTGATACGGAATTACAGTTCGGATGTATACCGATGACACCGGTTACACGTTGATGTCTTATCAAAGACGTTGAAATATGTATAGCAGATCGGATACCGGTATTGAGACCGGATCAGTTTTAAAGTGGAGCCTTGTAGGATGAATCCTCGTTTCAAGTTGGAGATTTTTCATAGGGGGTGTTTTATTGAAGAAAATGGGAAGAAGGTGGGGTATACCAGTGCCGACTCTGAATGGGATATCGATGAGGACAGATGGAGTTATTTTGAAGTAATGGGAATACTAAAGGACATGAGGTATATGAATGTTGAAGAATTACGGTATAAGATCAGAGGTAGAGAGTTTCATGTTGGTCTAAAGAAATTAATGGATGATCACGGTTGCTTAGAGATGGCAAGGGTTGCACACTCATTGGGGAAAATTCAAGTGTTTATTGTGCACCCTCTTGATGTGCCAGAGATTATTCTAGACCTAACTGGGCCAGAAGAAACCCATGATGTTGATGATTTAGGTGTTAATAAGGCTATTGATGCTAAAGGTGATGAAGTACATGATGCTAAAGGTGATGAAGTGCATGTTGATGCTAAAGGTGAAGAAGGTGTACAAGGGATGGGTGATGAAACAGATGACAATGACAGTGCAATGGATATCCATTTCCAAGATTCTGATGATGAAGGGGTGGATGTTGATGATGTGATGAATGGTCAAATAGAGAAGACACATGTTGAAGCCAGTGATCAGAGGGTGGATGAAGAGCCTATTGGTGATGCTGCAGTAGGTGATGAGGCTGTAATAGGTGATGATAGATGTGGTACTACAGAGCCAATTGCCAAACAGAAATGGAAGAGGAAAAAAATACCTAGAACAGTTAACCTGTGACGTCCCGTGTAATTTTCCGAATAAATTTTTCACGTTTTTAAAAGATCATTTTAAAATTTATAAATTAAATTCAAAGTTCACGTAACAGTTGATAATTGCGGAATATTATTATACATACTAGTCGTGAATAATTAAATTCAAGAAAATATTTAAGTAGCGGAAATGATTTAGAAAATAACGGTACATGATACGTTATACTTATTACAACCCATAAAATCAAAGTCCAAGTAATAATTCATATAGGCATCAATCATGGCATCACTCTTCATTCTGCATGGCAATCACTGTAAAAATTAATGTAAGAGTGAGACAGAATATAGAATAAATATAAAATAAATAAAATTGTACAAACACAATCAACAAACCATAATGATATGATGAATATGCCAAACAAGTTCATTTATATATCTTTAATTAGTCACATGATGTCATGCTGGATCCATTTGGTTTGGTGGGAATACTGCAGTAAAAGGTCTCATAGAGACATCGGTAGGAATTAATACAGTCATGGATCCCTACAGCCCCATGACCAACACATCGGTAGGAATTTATACAGTCATGGATCCCTACAGCCCCATGACCAACACATCGGTAGGAATTTATATAGTCATGGATCCCTACAGCCCCATGACCAACACATCGCAAAAATAGGGCTTTAACTCCTCATAGAGTAACCCCCCACCAGGGTAGGCAATCATGGAACCCCTAAAATTCCATGGTGCGTCCAAATGCTTATGATGCATGAATGCCTTTAATTCTCTTTATCATTTAACATACCATGATATATCAATTTCCAAAACCACTTGGAAAACCACAAGTCCTCAAAGGACATATCACATATAATAATTTTTAGAATCATGGATTTACTGTTTCAACCACATATATCAATAACCGCAAGGCATTCATGTATATATATTAATTTAATCATTCATAATTATTCACCACCAAAATACACAAACTGAATGATGCTCATTAGACACTCATCAACATTCATAATACTTCATAATCACTCAAGAATTCAATAATAAATTGTTACCCATAGGGAAAATATCATTTTTTATCCATAATAACCATTATAAGCAAATTTCAGCATTTCCAACAGCAACATACGTTAGTAAAACAGTCATAACATGAGCAAATCAAATCCTTTTCATGTGATTCCACTTTCTATAGCTCAATAACATAAATATCTACAACTTTGATGAAGACCATAAATTCAAATTATAAACAGAAACATCACTTATTCACAGAATACAAAACTGCCTCAAAGAGGATTTTTAAAACGTACATAGGTTAGTATTTTCAACGTTTCTGGAGCTACAAAAACAATTTTGGCATGAAACCAGTTCTAAATTATTCTTAACACAAATATATACAATTTTCATGAAGACCATAAATTCAAATTCTAAACAGAAACATCACTTATTCACAGAATACAAAACTACCTCAAAGAGGATTTTTAAAACGTACACAGGTTAGTATTTTCAACGTTTCTGGAGCTACAAAAACAATTTTGGCATGAAACCAGTTCTAAATTATTCTTAACACAAATATCTACAACTTTCATGAAGACCATAAATTCAAATTCTAAACATAAACATCACTTATTCACAGAATACAAAACTGCCTCAAAGAGGATTTTTAAAACGTACACAGGTTAGTATTTTCAACGTTTCTGGAGCTACAAAAATAATTTTGGCATGAAACCAGTTCTAAATTATTCTTAACACAAATATCTACAACTTTCATGAAGGCACCAACCACTAATTCTCACCACAAAATTCCCAGTTTTAAAAATAATATTCGGATTTCATAGTTAACAGATTTTCATCATGAACATACTTCTGTATTTTGAGCATATCTAGAGCTACAAGAATATTTTTAACTCAAAACCACTTTCTATAGATCCCTAGCATAAATATATACAACTTTCATGCAGACCATACTTTCAAATTCCAAACAAAAACATCACATAATCATATAATAGTCAATAGATTATCATTTTTCATTATCACCAATTGTTGGAAAATTTACTGGTTTGACAATATTTAGTAAATTAGCTATAACTCATAGTATAAAAATAATTTTTTGAATGAGGCCAAGTTCTATGTTTCAATAATTCCATTATCTATAATTTTTATGAAGACCAAAAATTCCAAATCCAAACAGAAATATCACAAATTCATAATATACTAAACTATCTCAAAGAAAGTAACAAAACGTACATATGTTAGTAAATTCAACGTTTTTGGATCTACAAAAATAATTTTGGCATGAGACTGGTTCTAAATTACTCATAACACAAATATCTAAAACTTTTATGAAGATACTAAATACTAATTCTCATCACAAAATTCCCAGTTTTAAAAATACAAACAGTGATTCACGTCAGCAGATTTTTAGCATGAACATACTTCTGTCTTTTAGGTATAACTAGAGCTACAAAAATAATTTTGACTTGAAACCACTTTCTAAAGATCCATAACACAAATATATACAACTTTCATGAAGACATCAAAGGCTGATTATGCATGTATAAGTCCCAGAATTTTAATATATACACAAAACATAGGGTAAATATTCCACTCTGACATACTGTAGTATTTTGGCTATAACTTTTGCTATACATATCCAAATAAGTTGATTCAGGTCTCCAAATTCACAAAACAAAAAGATCTACAACTTTCATGAAGACGTCAGAATCCAATGCATACGTTTTCAACTTCAAAACTGAGCAACAAGATACGAAAATAATACTGGAATCCTAGAACAGCATACAATTCTACCCATTTCATAATTATTCACAACCCTGTCCCCTCTTACCTTGATGGAGGTTCCTAAAGTGGTTGAAAGTGTTGTATTATTGTCCTAACTTTAGATCAAGAGTGAAATTGATGGAGAAAGTGAAAGAAAATAAGAGAGATACTTCACTAACTTTAGCTTGTTCTAAGAATTCAGACTTGGGAACAAGATGTAGTGTTGATTTAATGATGCAAATGACAAGTGGGGGACAAGATTTTCATAATGGGATTGTAGTGGGATGTTAGGTGCATGAATTATGGTGATAATGGAGGTTTTAGATGAGAAAAATGAGCTGGATTGTTGACCATTTCCGCAGCCTACATAATGTAGTTTGTTTGATTGAAGTAAATATCAATTTTGACACTGTTTTGGTATTTTTGGCATATCTCTCTCATATATTAATGGATTTTAACAAATGTGGTCTTGTTGGCAAGCTAAGACAAAGAGGAACAACTTTGTAGTTTACCACGTTTTCAAATTCAGACTCTAACAAGGTAATAAAATATGTACAAGATGATATGATTGAAGTAAAATATCAATTCTGACACTGCTTCGGTATTTTGGACATATCTCTCTCATATCTTAATGGAATTTAACAAATTTGGTCTTTTTGGAAAGATAAGAAAAAGAGGAACAACTTTGTAGTTGGCCACATTTCCAAATTCGGATTCTAACTAACAATTAAAATGTGTACAAGATGACGAATTTTGAGTGGAGTATGTGGCAATTTGATGAGAGTAATTGGAAAAGCCAAGGAAATTAATAACTAAGAAAATAGGTAATAAATTATTTGATTAAATTTTACCAAAGGTATAAAGTTAAAATTATTTACCATGGTAAAAGGTTAAATCGAAGATGTTGTCCTAACCAAAAATTTATGTAGAAAGTTGAGATAAAATGGATAATATTAATAATGACCTAGATTAAAAATAATTACACATGAGATTGAAATTTTTGGGATGTTACAATTCTCCCACCCTAATAAAAATTTCGTCCTCGAAATTTCAAAGCTGAAATCATTCCGCACCATCATTCGGAACACAATCTTATCACAACTATACATATTCATGCTATTATTATACCATCATAAGACATCATCCCCCAAAACTCATTATCAAGTCCTAAGCTTGTCTATATTCAATTTACACGTCCATGTTAGGCTTCGGGAATTCCTTTCCCAAGACCTAGATTCTTTAAATCTAAAATGGCTAACCACACCTAACAACAACAATACTATGTCCCTTAGCCTTAAGACCTCCAAATCATCACATGAATCATTCAATCATCATCAAAAATCTATTCGAACTCATTATAAACCTATCGGATCCGTCTAAGACCATTACCAATTCAACTATTTCAAAATGGCATATCCATTCATCAATTTAAGTATCTATTTCCCTAATCCACTATCAATGGCTTACAACCATTTTTAACATCATCATAAACATCAACAACCTAAATTAATTCCCCCAACCATACATATATTCATATACACTTTTCTCCCAATCCTCAATATTCAACACTAATGCTTCAAACATTCATTTCCTCTTTATATAATCATTCTAGAGTATTCAAAGTCATCAGAAATCTTTAATTTAACTAAATTCCCCAAATCACAACACTTAGGGTTCTTTATCAAAACTAAATAACCATTTCTAATAACCACCAACCTCCATTATTAATAACACCTACACACTCATTACTAGGGGTTTTCACTAAAAATCATTTCATAACCTTATTACTTATTTCCCCCAAATTCTAGAGTTATGATTTCATTAAAATCAATAATCACCATTAACAATCATCATCTTCCATCTCTAATCTTAAAACTTTTGTATACTACTTCACACCTAACCAAAAACACATAAATCATATCCCACCTTTGGGTTTTACATGAAAATGGTTCTTATTTCTAAATCCATTCATAAGACACTCTCCTAACCATTTAGAAACCAAAACCTAGGGCCAAAACAACAAAAGAGTAGAGAAGTTTACCTCAAGCCCCAAGCTATCCCAAAACCCTAGCATGTATACGAATATGATGGGAGAATAGAGAGCTTCCAAGCATCTGAATCATTCTCCAAAACGAATAAAAAGAAGGCATGGTTGGTTGGGTATGGAAGGAGATTCATAAAATGGTGAGCTTTGTAGAAGAAGAGGAGAAAAGAGAGTTTGTGTAGAGGAGGAAGAAGTGACAAAAATGAGGGAGAGGAAAAGGGAAATAAGTTATGTCTCGGTCCATCATTAAAATATTTCCCGTTTTATAACAAACAGGATTCCCGTTCTTTAATATTAAATCCAAAAATTATTCCGAATATAGATTTGGATTCCCAATAATATTCTTAATAGCCCTGACCAATGGCATCTCAATTCGAAGATACTTGGTCTGACACCCATTTTCTAACTGGGCATAATTTTAACTCTAGTCCCAATAATATTTAACGGATTTTCTATCGTAGCCCTCCTTCAAATTTTTGCGCATCTCAACGCTTTTCCCATTTAGGTGTAGTAGGGACATTTGGCCAATTCATCAAACTTAGAAGCGTACTCCCCAACTGTCATATTACCTCATTTCAAATTAAAGAATTCCTGCTCTTTCTGCCTCTTTATGTCTTTAGAGAAATATTTGGCGAGAAATTCCGTCTTGAATTCGTTCCCAAGTGATGGCGTGTCCATCAGTTGTTAACCTGATTCTAACATGGGTCCACCAATACTCTGCTTCCTCAATCATCGTATGGTGGTATACTCCTCCTTCTCAAATTCTAAACGGGGTAAGGCTCGAAAATGCATTCCATTTCCTTAATCCATAGGTATGCTACCTCTGGATTATCGATGACTTCCTTTTTTAGGAAGTGATCTAGTCTGTGAAGTCCTCCAGTGTTTCTTAGTTGATTCTGCCTCTCCAAAGCCTCAGCCAAACGGTTGAGAGCGGCTGCCATAGCGTCGTTATTGTTTCTTGCCATCCTACATTTGTGGTTTGGTTTATACTAATTCTAAGGGAAAATATATCGTGTATATATATATATAATATTATAACGTAACTATAAGTATTCTACAATTTATCAGATAAGCAATAAGTCATATAACACACATTTATCATATCATCAAGCTAGTAATCAAACAAATCACTTGCAGTTTATCAATCAGGCACAAGTCATATAGCACATACGTAACATATTATCAAACAAATAATCAAACAATTCACATAGTATATCAAGAATCAATACATGTCATAGTAATTGGTCCTGAATTTTTGAAAATGCTCTGATACCACCAATGTGACGTCCCGTGTAATTTTCCGAATAAATTTTTCACGTTTTTAAAAGATCATTTTAAAATTTATAAATTAAATTCAAAGTTCACGTAACAGTTGATAATTGCGGAATATTATTATACATACTAGTCGTGAATAATTAAATTCAAGAAAATATTTAAGTAGCGGAAATGATTTAGAAAATAACGGTACATGATACGTTATACTTATTACAACCCATAAAATCAAAGTCCAAGTAATAATTCATATAGGCATCAATCATGGCATCACTCTTCATTCTGCATGGCAATCACTGTAAAAATTAATGTAAGAGTGAGACAGAATATAGAATAAATATAAAATAAATAAAATTGTACAAACACAATCAACAAACCATAATGATATGATGAATATGCCAAACAAGTTCATTTATATATCTTTAATTAGTCACATGATGTCATGCTGGATCCATTTGGTTTGGTGGGAATACTGCAGTAAAAGGTCTCATAGAGACATCGGTAGGAATTAATACAGTCATGGATCCCTACAGCCCCATGACCAACACATCGGTAGGAATTTATACAGTCATGGATCCCTACAGCCCCATGACCAACACATCGGTAGGAATTTATATAGTCATGGATCCCTACAGCCCCATGACCAACACATCGCAAAAATAGGGCTTTAACTCCTCATAGAGTAACCCCCCACCAGGGTAGGCAATCATGGAACCCCTAAAATTCCATGGTGCGTCTAAATGCTTATGATGCATGAATGCCTTTAATTCTCTTTATCATTTAACATACCATGATATATCAATTTCCAAAACCACTTGGAAAACCACAAGTCCTCAAAGGACATATCACATATAATAATTTTTAGAATCATGGATTTACTGTTTCAACCACATATATCAATAACCGCAAGGCATTCATGTATATATATTAATTTAATCATTCATAATTATTCACCACCAAAATACACAAACTGAATGATGCTCATTAGACACTCATCAACATTCATAATACTTCATAATCACTCAAGAATTCAATAATAAATTGTTACCCATAGGGAAAATATCATTTTTTATCCATAATAACCATTATAAGCAAATTTCAGCATTTCCAACAGCAACATACGTTAGTAAAACAGTCATAACATGAGCAAATCAAATCCTTTTCATGTGATTCCACTTTCTATAGCTCAATAACATAAATATCTACAACTTTGATGAAGACCATAAATTCAAATTATAAACAGAAACATCACTTATTCACAGAATACAAAACTGCCTCAAAGAGGATTTTTAAAACGTACATAGGTTAGTATTTTCAACGTTTCTGGAGCTACAAAAACAATTTTGGCATGAAACCAGTTCTAAATTATTCTTAACACAAATATATACAATTTTCATGAAGACCATAAATTCAAATTCTAAACAGAAACATCACTTATTCACAGAATACAAAACTACCTCAAAGAGGATTTTTAAAACGTACACAGGTTAGTATTTTCAACGTTTCTGGAGCTACAAAAACAATTTTGGCATGAAACCAGTTCTAAATTATTCTTAACACAAATATCTACAACTTTCATGAAGACCATAAATTCAAATTCTAAACATAAACATCACTTATTCACAGAATACAAAACTGCCTCAAAGAGGATTTTTAAAACGTACACAGGTTAGTATTTTCAACGTTTCTGGAGCTACAAAAATAATTTTGGCATGAAACCAGTTCTAAATTATTCTTAACACAAATATCTACAACTTTCATGAAGGCACCAACCACTAATTCTCACCACAAAATTCCCAGTTTTAAAAATAATATTCGGATTTCATAGTTAACAGATTTTCATCATGAACATACTTCTGTATTTTGAGCATATCTAGAGCTACAAGAATATTTTTAACTCAAAACCACTTTCTATAGATCCCTAGCATAAATATATACAACTTTCATGCAGACCATACTTTCAAATTCCAAACAAAAACATCACATAATCATATAATAGTCAATAGATTATCATTTTTCATTATCACCAATTGTTGGAAAATTTACTGGTTTGACAATATTTAGTAAATTAGCTATAACTCATAGTATAAAAATAATTTTTTGAATGAGGCCAAGTTCTATGTTTCAATAATTCCATTATCTATAATTTTTATGAAGACCAAAAATTCCAAATCCAAACAGAAATATCACAAATTCATAATATACTAAACTATCTCAAAGAAAGTAACAAAACGTACATATGTTAGTAAATTCAACGTTTTTGGATCTACAAAAATAATTTTGGCATGAGACTGGTTCTAAATTACTCATAACACAAATATCTAAAACTTTTATGAAGATACTAAATACTAATTCTCATCACAAAATTCCCAGTTTTAAAAATACAAACAGTGATTCACGTCAGCAGATTTTTAGCATGAACATACTTCTGTCTTTTAGGTATAACTAGAGCTACAAAAATAATTTTGACTTGAAACCACTTTCTAAAGATCCATAACACAAATATATACAACTTTCATGAAGACATCAAAGGCTGATTATGCATGTATAAGTCCCAGAATTTTAATATATACACAAAACATAGGGTAAATATTCCACTCTGACATACTGTAGTATTTTGGCTATAACTTTTGCTATACATATCCAAATAAGTTGATTCAGGTCTCCAAATTCACAAAACAAAAAGATCTACAACTTTCATGAAGACGTCAGAATCCAATGCATACGTTTTCAACTTCAAAACTGAGCAACAAGATACGAAAATAATACTGGAATCCTAGAACAGCATACAATTCTACCCATTTCATAATTATTCACAACCCTGTCCCCTCTTACCTTGATGGAGGTTCCTAAAGTGGTTGAAAGTGTTGTATTATTGTCCTAACTTTAGATCAAGAGTGAAATTGATGGAGAAAGTGAAAGAAAATAAGAGAGATACTTCACTAACTTTAGCTTGTTCTAAGAATTCAGACTTGGGAACAAGATGTAGTGTTGATTTAATGATGCAAATGACAAGTGGGGGACAAGATTTTCATAATGGGATTGTAGTGGGATGTTAGGTGCATGAATTATGGTGATAATGGAGGTTTTAGATGAGAAAAATGAGCTGGATTGTTGACCATTTCCGCAGCCTACATAATGTAGTTTGTTTGATTGAAGTAAATATCAATTTTGACACTGTTTTGGTATTTTTGGCATATCTCTCTCATATATTAATGGATTTTAACAAATGTGGTCTTGTTGGCAAGCTAAGACAAAGAGGAACAACTTTGTAGTTTACCACGTTTTCAAATTCAGACTCTAACAAGGTAATAAAATATGTACAAGATGATATGATTGAAGTAAAATATCAATTCTGACACTGCTTCGGTATTTTGGACATATCTCTCTCATATCTTAATGGAATTTAACAAATTTGGTCTTTTTGGAAAGATAAGAAAAAGAGGAACAACTTTGTAGTTGGCCACATTTCCAAATTCGGATTCTAACTAACAATTAAAATGTGTACAAGATGACGAATTTTGAGTGGAGTATGTGGCAATTTGATGAGAGTAATTGGAAAAGCCAAGGAAATTAATAACTAAGAAAATAGGTAATAAATTATTTGATTAAATTTTACCAAAGGTATAAAGTTAAAATTATTTACCATGGTAAAAGGTTAAATCGAAGATGTTGTCCTAACCAAAAATTTATGTAGAAAGTTGAGATAAAATGGATAATATTAATAATGACCTAGATTAAAAATAATTACACATGAGATTGAAATTTTTGGGATGTTACATAACCCAAGGACATACATGAAGGGTGAGGGGAGCAGTGCTCAGAAAAGTACATGCAAAGGCAAAGGCAAACAAAAAGGAAAAGGCAATGAGGTAGTTTCTGACCTTGAGGATGATTCTGATGAACTATATAGTCATGACTCAGAAGAAAGTGAAAGCGAAAGGTATCCAACCTTCCAGATGCCTGCATAAATAGAGGGTTTTCATTAGGAGAAGGGTACTTTGTTCCTAACTAAGGAGCAGTTCAAAGAAGCAATCATTGCATACACCATTGTAAATGGTAAAGATCTAAGATTTGAAAAAATGACAAAAAAAGGGTGGGGGTCAGGTGTATTGAAGGGTGTGAATTTTATGCTTATTGTGGGAAGCTATCAGGTGAGGAGACATGGCAGCTAAGGACCATAATTGACAGTCATTCTTGTGGCAGGCAACACAGGATTAAATTTTTTTAGTGCAAAATGGCTCTTTAAACAACTGGTGACTGGTGTGAAGGAGAATCTAAATTTGAAACTACAAGACATATGCAACAGAGCTCAAGTTGGCATGCAAAGGTGAGCAAGTCCAAGGCTTACAGGGCAAGAAGAGCTGCAATAGGGATTATGGATGGTGACTTTACTGAGTAGTATACAGAATTGTAGGACTACTGCAATGCTTTACTGAATTCAAATCCTGGTTCAACTGTTATTGAATGTATAAACAGTTACAGATGCAAGCCAAGTTAGTGATGATGTAGGAGCAGTTGCCACATCTTTTCATAGGTTATATGTTTGTCTGAAAGAGTGCAAGGATAGTTTCAAGCATTACAGAAAGATAATTGGTTTGGATGGGTGCTTTCTTAAAGGGCCATTTGGTGGGCAATTACTTAGTGCAGTGGGTAGAGACCCTAATGATCAGATGCTACTCGGTATGGTTGAGTGTGAAAACACAGACTCATAGAGGTGTTTTTGGAACTTCTTATTGGGGATTTAGGTGGGTCTCAAGTCTACAGCAACATCATATTTATGTCTGATCAACAGAAGGTATGTGAGTATGCAATTGTATATAGCTTGTATGTTTACCTGAATCTGGTTTGGTCTAGCTGTATGCAATTGTATATAGCGTGTACCTGAATGTGCAATTGTTTAGTAACCATATATGTGACTATATGCAATTGTTTAGTATAACCTGAGCAGTGATATGGCCTGAATATACTGATTATGATGGATTTGCTTGTTCCTGAATTATGCTTGTATGTAATTGTATAACATGACCTGAGTAGTGCCATGACACTAGAGTAACTGAACATACTAATACCTAAATCTAGCTTGTCTACAACTGAATATACTAATACCTGTATCGAACCTAACTTGAGTAATTGTATATAAGTCGTTTGCAATTGTATATAGCTTTTACCTGAATCTAGTTTGTATGGAATTTTTTTCAATTGTATACCAGACCTGAATATACCAGACCTGAATATTCCATGGCCTGAATATACTGTTTATGATTCATGCTGACCCCCTAAGTGACAATTTTCCAAATTATTTAGTCCCTTATGTAAGAAACAATTTTTATTTAGGTCCCCTAACGCATATATTATGTTTCAATGTGGTCCTTTAACTAAGTTAATGTGTTATAATCTAGCCCTTTAAATCGTTCCCTTATGTAAATTTGTTTCAGGGTTTGCTTTATGCATTGGAAGAGCTTATTCCAGGTGTTGATCAAAGATTTTGTATTAGACATTTGTACAACAACTTTAGGAACAAACATCTAGGCAAACAACTCAAGGAATTGTTGTGGAAGATAGCTAAGTCCACTTACACACAAGCTTAGGAAAGGACAATGTTAGAGATCAAGGAACTCAATGAGGCAGCCTACAGGGACTTGATTAAAATACCTCCAAGACACTGGAGCAAGTCCAAGTTTTCATTCGAACCAAAGAGTGATGTATTGGTAAATAACATGTCTGAAACATTTAATTCAGTAATCATTGGAGCGAGAGGGAAGCCAATCATCACTATGGTAGAAGCAATCAAGACTTATATGATGGAACGATGGGCTAACAACAGGACTAGGATGCAATTGTTTACTGATGATGTCTTGCCAAGGATAAAACAAAGGATTGAGAAATCAAAATCTTTATGCAATATGTATAAAGTCAGGTTAGTTTTGGTCTAATTTTTATATGTTATTTGACCTCCCTACTAAGATGTTTAACACACAACTATCATCTTCTTATGTGCAGGTGGTCAGGAAACAGTGTATATGAGATTAACCACATTAATCAAGCTGACAAATTCATTATGGACCTGAAGGCCAGGGAATGTAACTACAGGAGGTGGATGCTAACAGGAATCCCTTGTAACCATGCAATTTCCTGTATGGCAGAGGTTAATGAAACTCCATATACATACATCCCAGTAATGTATAGAAAGGCAGCATATGCTCACTGCTATACTCCCATTTTCTTACCCACCATTGGGAAAAATATGTAGGACAAGGTTCAAGCAAACCCTATACAACCTCCACCATTCAAGAGGCAAGCTGGCAAGCCTAAGAGGTTGAGGAACAAGGATTCAACTAAAAAGGATGACATCAGGATGTCTAGGAAGGGTTTGAAGACCAAATGTAGTGTCTGTGGAACTACAGGCCACAACAAGACCATCTGTCCTTCCAAACCACTTCCAGACGAGCCCCAGACCCAACAATCTTCCAGCAACCAAACAACAGGCCCTACTGCCATAGCTGTCGCAGCCCCAAGAAAATGAAAACGTGCCACTATTGCTTCTATAGATCCCGTCCAACTAAGGCCAAAGTTAACACCAAAGCGCAAAAAAAATTGAATCATTATGTGTTTGCATGATTGAACAATATAACATTGTCCTTACGAGTAACAGTTTTATGTGTATAATGTGTTGTGTTATGTCCTTCTAAGATGGAACAATGTTAATTTGTGACCACTATTTTGGAAATGTTAATGTTTTTATTTTGGAAATGTTAATGTTTTTATTTTCTCGCAACTAATGGTGGTTTATTTTCAATGTTGACAAACGCAACTTCAAAATTTGTAAAACCTTATCAACTTATTAACTCAAATTAAAAAATCAATTTCAAATTAAACAACTCAATTTCCCAACTCCATGGTGTATTTATTCATTAATAACTGAATTTTACAACTGAAAATAACAACTGCACATAACACTTAACATAAGAACTAAACAACTAAAATTAACAACAGGACTCCACACCCTAAACTTAACCAAAGTACACTAAACAAGAACACACCAACATTTAATTCATTGTGACCAACAAAATAATATCACAAACACATTACATATGGCAGACAACACATAAAAACAGTACATCCACTTGTTCCATCTTGTTGATTCCTTAAGTGATTTCTTCAAAGCGATTATTCTTTTCCTTTGTTTGATAATCAATAGATCATTCTCAGCTTGGGCAGTATCTGTGACCCATTGAAAGAAATTACAGCTCCTATCACCAACTACACCCTATAAAAACACCATTAACAACATAAACACACTGAAAATGACATTAACTTGTCCACAGGTACAAAAGCAAGTTCAAAAGCAAGGTAACAATAAAAAAAATTACATTACCCGATACTTCCTACACCCCCAGAATTGTCTTCCATAATTTATCATTGTTTTTTATGTTCGGAGTACAGCTTTATGATTCCCGACACATTCACAATAAGGATGAACAGCAAGAGTCGAGTTGCTTCCATTGTTGAACAAAGAACCTCCAGAGCTGGCCATGAGAGAGGATTGTAACTGGCAAGTCACGTTGTTGAAGTTCTGGTCCAATTCCAACGCCAAAGCACTAACCCTAGAGCTTCAATGGGACTTTAATAGAGGAAATGTTCGACTTGCAACGTCTTTATGCCACGCCAGACAAGTCTCAAACGACGTTAACATTTGAGATGACGGAAGGACTAAACAGACGCGTTTTAAAAACCAGGGGGACCTCAATGAAATTTAAAATAAATAGGAGACCAACTTGAAAAAACTTAAAAAGTTAGGAGACCAAACCGTGTATTTAACCGAAATTTTAATTTCATGGTAGAGAATGTGAACGAAGAAAAACTCCGATAATTTGTGGAAGCTTTTTTATTTACAATCAACAAAAGTTTTGATTATCTCAAACGACGTAAAAAATTAATATTAACTTTTAAATTTTTTACTTAATCTGTTATCTTATTTTAGTAAGGGGTTTGCGTTTTTATATTTAATAAATTTAATATATAATGATATCAACTATTTAGTGTGAAATATTTAGTATATCATATGTATTAAAATATTTAGTGTGAAAACATGATACACATGGATGTAATACTTAAGACACGTGGGCTTAAATGCTCATATCTGTTCACTATTCCAATCTCTGGATACCATCATTTGGCATACATGTTTCAACTTCAAATGATAAATGATACTTTTATTTTATTTTATTTTACATTTATCTTTTAAAAAATGTAAGAATGAAATAAATAAATTAACAGTGGAGTGTATTTTAATTCCGCTTGTGAAACAAAATAGAACGAATCGAACTTAATATGTAAAACTTTTTATAACTCCACTCTATAATATTTTATTATGTTTATTTTTGAAGTTACCTATCACGGGATTAATATTTTTATTATTTCGCATATGTTATTAGTTTTATATTGATTAAATTAATTAAAAGAGTTGCAAAATACTTTCGTTCATACTTTTGAGAGGATATTGTTTAATTTTTTCTATTTATATAAGAGTTTTTCAATTTTTATTGTGTTTTTTTTTCTAAATTATACGCTTATTAAATCAACTCTCCCACTCCTTATAGCAATGAAAAATATGGAGTGCATTTTTCACACTCCCTTCCCCATACTTACCATTCCTTGATATTAGAATGGATTTTGTTTTAGTTTTCCTAGAATCCAAGGTATGAACTCTATCTTTGTTTGGAAAAGGTAGATAGTAACCCACGTGGAAACAAAAGAAATTTATTTTCAAGTTCAGCGTGAATTAGTTTATATGTGCCCTATTGTTGCGGCAGCTGTCCATTTTGTCCGGACAAGGTTTACGATTCGCTTCGGTGTCGGGTCTTTGGGCCATTTTTTAGGGTGTGTCCGTTAAATTTTAATTTTAAATTTGAAAAGCAATTATTGAAGAATTTTAGTAGCACATATGAAATTGATAAAGCTCGTTTTATTTTATTTTGTTGTGTGTGATCGCAGTCGGGTTTGACCGGGTTCGATTGATAAATACCTCAACCAATATTAACCGAAAATAATTTATGTTTAACCAACCTGACCAAATAATCCTACGGTTTGATCAGGTTTTGGTTGAACGGTTTCGGTTAAGTTTGGATGGTTAATTTCGATTTAATCTTGTAATGAATTGAATTTTTTTATGGTTAAAATTTATTTTTTAAACTTTTTTTACATATTTCCCTCATCAATTCGATAGAAAATGATAAAGATTTAAAGTATAATTAAAATAAAATAAATTTATAGGTTAAAAGACTTAAAGTATAATAGTCCAGTTAGGTACGGTTAATTTGGTTGATAAACATCTAAAACCGTACCCGTCCAAATTTAACCATACTTAACCAACCTGATTCAATTGTTTATCCATTTGAAACCGACTAAACTCATTTTTTATTTCTGATTTTTATGGTTTGTAGTCAGGTGGGTGATTGTTGGTCACGCCTTATATATATCCAAAGTTAAAAAATAATGATACGCGGCAATCATGCATGATGATTTAGTGACACGCGTCTCGGAGCCCATCCTGCCGTTTGTTGTTTCTTGTTTGACATTTATTGGTATTAATTACCCTCTCCCATCACGTGCCTTTACACGCTCCCATGGGATCCAGTAAGTGAAGATGCTCATTCCTCATCCCCATGTCACCACCGAAAGCGCATCCAGAAAACAATATCAGTGTGTTTTCTTGGGTGTTTGGTTTAGGGTGTTTCATTTATAGGTGAGGAAATAGAGTTAAGTTGAAGTGAAAAATTTAAAAGTTGATATTAATTTTTTATGTTATTCAAAATAATTAAAACTTTATTGATCTATAGAATCAAAAAACTCTCCCCACTTAACGAAGAAAAACTCCGTTAAAGAAGACACCAAACGTCCTCTTCATTTCTATTAACACGGAAATTGCACCCTAGATAAATAATTAAAAGATAAAATGAATTATTAATCATGTCATTTGTGAAAACATTTCCACATTTAAATTAGTAACAGATAAATTAGATAGGAGCTTAAATAAATAAAAGGTATCTATAAACTTGCATCACAAAATTATTTTACGACGAAATATATAAAAAATAATAAAACGTATATTTATACACGTTTAATTTACTTTGAGCTTTATGAAAGTATTTGGTTTGCAGTTAGAGAAACAAAGTTGAGTTAATATAAAAAATTTAAAGGTTAATATTAATTTTTCACACCATTCAAGATAATCAAAACTTCGTTGACCCGTAAAATAAAAAGTAGGTTTTCTCAGTTTGGAGACTTTCTCCAAACAAGCTCTATGTCATTGTGTGTATGTATTGCAACTTACGTCAGCTGCTAGGCTCTTCGATTACGTATTCGCTCACATGTTATTTATTTATGATGCTTCTAATAGGAATGGGACAACGAATTGAATATGTAGGGCCTTATCATCCTAATCACCGGGTACTGTCCTTTACTTAAAACGCGTAAAGGTTTTCTCCCAACACCACAACCTAAGAATAATATATATTAAACAACTTATTTTATTGTATAAGAAAATAATTCTTCATGAATTTTCAATTTTTTGTGAAATTAAATATCATAATTATTGATTAAATTAAATTAATTTTGAATGAGTTTATGAAAGATTAAAAAATTTCAATAAAATTATTTACGCAATTCAAATTTTTTAATCATGATAATAATTTGTTTTATTTATAAAATGATTTCTTAATGTATGTAATGACATTTATCTGACTTTTCAAAACAATTAGTATCTGCGATGCATAACACATTTTATAGAGTGGGTTTTCATATTTTGAATTATAAATTTTATTTTATAAACTGAAGTTATTAAAATTATTAATAGAAAAATTAATTAAAGAAAATGAATAAGTCAAACAAAATTAATCTATGATTTCATTCCTACAAATATTATTCCAATTTTATATATGAGCGAAACTTTATTTAATTTTCAACAACAATAACTACACATATAGTACAAATTTACTATTAAATAGTAAATATAATTATATAAATGAAAGATAATATATAATATAAATAAATGGATGAAAATAACACAAAATAAAACATATACATATTTAATTTAAACAAAAAATACTTTTAAATTCTTTTCATATTTGTATAATATTACAAAAGATAAGAAATTTAAGTGAGAAGTTTTTTTTATTATAAACTAATATTATTTTAGAGAATTTTTTTTATCAAGGTAAAGAAAACACTTAATTAATCTATGTCATCAGGATAATGATTCACCAATCTGCTAGTTCTTTCCAGGAGGTACAAATAGGAGAATTTATCTTGGAAGTAGAAGAACTACCAAAAGGTAAATTTTATGATTCTTTAGCTAAAAAACCCTACTCAATATGGATATTTTTGGAATAGGGCAATACATTACACGAATATAGAGGAATGAGAGGTCAACCGAGTAGGACATTCTGACAAAACCACGAAAGAGGATTCCTAGGCCAAACAAAGAACCAAGACATATGGCCTATCCCAACCCAAAGTATGACACATTCACCCCTACCCCCTGAACAGTAGGAGGGACAAGATCATGCATGAAGTTTATAACACCGGACTACTTAAAAATCCCCCAAGAAAGTAAGCGATAGGCTCCGATAGGACCAAGTTATGTGAGTTCCATAAGACCTTTAGCCGTAACACGGAGGATTGATGGTCACTAAAAAACCAAATTAAGCACCTTATTGTACAAGGATACTTAGAAAAGTTTGTTGACCAAGGGAGGACGACACCACGGGAAACCGAGCGAAAGCGGGAAAGGGAGTCATCGAGGCAAGTATAATTTCAACCATGCGAACGCCCTAGACAAAAGTGCAAGCGTTCTCAGTCTTGCAAGCTAGAAGACATAAGAAGCAATGGAAAAAAATCATCCACACCATTTTAAGTGGTTTCCCCAAAAACAGAACTGGAACATCACAAGGAGTGGGGCAAGTTAACTCTATACACTACCTCCCTAGTAATAGGGTCATCATATTTGATAACTCAAACCTTCCCATGGGGTCCCCAAACAAAGATGAAACAATGGTGGTTACAATGGAGGTAGCAGAATGCGTCATTGGAATATCAAGGAAGTTCCGTACACATTCTCCATTTGAAATCCTATAAGCAACTAAAACTACCTCATACTTGGCTTAAAAGGTATGGAGCATTACTCAACTTCACGTGGGATTCGGTACAAGTCATAGATTACATAGAGCTAAATATGATCTTTGCATCAGGAAAGGACAATAAAGTAATTATGGTCAAATATCTGGTAGTTGACATCCCTAGTTCCTACAACGCTATACTGGGACACCCAATGCTTAATACACTCGGTGTGATCATTTCCACTCTGCACCTCATTATGAAATTCCCACTCGGAGATGGACACATCAGAGTTGTCCATACCGACCTCAAGATAGCTCAGGAATGCTATCACGAAAGCCTCCGACCTAGAGAAACATTCATTATGGAAGAGGATATTGAAACAGGTTTTAACCCTAGAGAAAAAGGGAATATGAGCGACCCCAACTAGTAGAATCTTTGAAATTGGTGTAGGTTGGAACAAGTCCCTGCCCAATTTACCCGAGTCAGCGTAATGCTACACATGAGCCCAGAAAAATCATTGATCAATCTTCTACGGGCCAATGCAGACCTCTTTACAAGGACCTATTTGGATATGCCCAGAGTTAACCCAAACATCATATATCACTCATTGAACATAGATCAAGAAGCCAAGCCAATGGTGCAAAAGAAGCGTAGGCTCGGACCCGATATAAGAGCAACGGTGAAAGAAGAAACAGAAAAACACCTAGCGACCAATTTCATTCAAAAAGTCAAATACCCGGCCTGGTTCTCCAACGTGATCATGGTAAAAAAAGCCAAGGACAAGTGGAAAATATGTGTGGACTTCACTGAATAAGGTATCACCTAAAGATCCTTATCCATTACCTAATATTGAGTGTTTGGTAGATGGTACGTCAGGGTATCAGGTCCTAAGCTTTATGGATAGATATTCTAGGTATAACCAAATATGAATGAACCCGATGTTAGGGAATCCCTCAGGTTCAGGCAGCGGAAACATAAAGGATTCCCAAAAGGGATTGCAAAAACAGATGTCTCAAGGCATTATGCAAAATTAAAATTTTGATTTAGGGTTTACCTCTTGTAGACGCAAAGCGAGTTCCTCGATTGAAGTAATTGTAGCTTCGCCCTTTGGAGTCCACATGAGCACTACCACTAGAAATCGAAATTCTGAATGGTAGTACATAAATTCAAAAGTAATCTAATTTCTGAGCAGCAGCCTATGAGTATCCCATACTCTATATATAGGCTTAGGTCTTAACCTGCTGAGCTCTCATTAAACATTGGGCTCCTAACTCATTCTTAATAAGTTAGGCTGAATAGTTTTATTTTTAGTCCAACTAAAATAAAACTATTATCTAGTGGGTTTACTCTATGTGTGTGACCTTATAGGTAAAATATTCGGTTATATTAATAATAAGCTATTTTATTATTAATATAAAATAATAGTGGCATCTAGCAATACATCATTATGTTCGAACATTATTTATCATCGACATGACCTATAAGTGATAATTATTTTATATATTTATTCCTTTTGTCACGATATCTAATTGGGCCCAAGGCATGGTCATCGTCATCTTTGTATGACCTAATTCATTTTACTTGATACCAGAGTAGAATTTATAGAATAAATATCAAATATTTATTCGTCCTAGCATGGCCATGCATTTTGTGACATCCCTCGTCAATTTTTCCATTTTCCAAAATAATTTTTCACGTTTTAATATAAAAATCCACTCAGTCTTAATATAAAAATATTTACTTCTCTTAAATATATTCAAAGTAGTAAAATACACTTAAATTAGCAAATTCCGACTGAAACAGATCCGAAATACATCCATTAATAAATTAGTTATTTAGAAACAACGAAAGAAGGGAAACAGAGTCAGGGGTTAATCACCTGAGCGAGCCTCTGATTCGCTTAAGTGAGTGCCGACTCGCTTGAGTGAGTGCTACTCTTTAACTTAAGTGTACAAGACATGCGAGTAAAGCCAACAAGTCGGCTCTCACCTGAAAATAGGTGCACTCGGGTATCCCTCGCTCGGAAACAACTTAATCTTCACTCAACAAGGCTTCCTCAATCTGACATCACTCGGAAAATAAGTCCGCTCGGTACCACTGGTCTTTTATCACTCAGAAAAGCTTAACTTCCTTTCACTCAGGAAAGATTCACTCATATCTTCACTCAGGAGCACTCTTATCTTTCTTCACTCGGAATTTTAGCCATAACTCACTCGGAGTCGCTCTAACATTTCCACTCGGAAGTGAGTCTCTCAGTTATTCTTCACTCAGAGAAATGGAGAATATTCATTTGAGCATAATGAGCACCAAATCAATCAGCTCTTGCTCGGGTAATGAGGAATCCACTCGGCTAGCTTCACCCGGTATACGACTCTGCTACAGTAATTCAAATCCACTTATAAAGCAAACACCAATCATTTCGCATCAAGAATTTATACTCACTTTGCACAGCATACCGATTCGAATTTATTTCATTATATTGGTAACACTGTAATATAAAACACTCAAAAAAGACTCAATATATATAAATTACAATGCATTCACTTTCACTCGGTGTCTTGGCATCAATCCCCCGCTCGGTACACCACCATGGCTCCGATCTCCTCCCTGTCACTGGTTACTAAAAATGAAAATAACAGCAAGGGTGAGTGTTTAGCATCATAATTAATCTAGAATGGAATTCAAATAAAATACGAGTAGAAACTCCGTCCGACTACTTTATCCTTAAAACTGCATAGCTCACTCAGCAAGTAACTTATTTGGCAATACACTCACTCGGCAATACATCCATTAACACTCGGTAATTCATCTATTAACACTGCCATTTTAGCAATTCTCTTAGCAAGTAATTCATTCGGCAAGCATAGCAATCACCCGGCAATTATAACAATCACTCGGCAATATATAACAATCACTCGGCAACATATAATAATCACTCGGCAATATATAACAATCACTTGACAGTGTATAATTATCACTCTGCAGTATATAATAATCACTCGACAATTATATGAAATCGTTCAGCAATGGTTTAAACTTTCATTCAGTAATTATAATAAATTAACACTCGTCAAATACAACAGTTTGGCCCTCGGCAAATACAACATCATACTCATTAATTTTCACTTGGATAATATGACATCTTACTCAGCAATATTATACTTCATACTCAGCAGTTATATTCAACTTCATTCAGCAAATATATATCAAAATCTCATTCGGTAATCATAACAAACTTCACTCGGCAAGTATAGCAAGCTGCACTCGGCAAACATACACCACAACTAATAATTCATCAAATTACAAGTCACAACTGACTCTCATAAAATTGACTCTTATTATCCGGATACTAAAGGATTGGCCTTCAGCTGGGAGTCCGACTTGACATCCCATGAACCTGACTTGGTTCACCGAGCCCGACTTGGCTCCCCCTCAACCACTAGGTCAAAGACCATTGGGTAGCTTAACTGGGTCCGACTTGACCACAAAAGCCAAATATACAGGGTAATATATACCATCGGTCATCCCATACCACATAATCACATCTCAATCATTTCATATTATTAATAATCAATAAATGCAACCACCAGAAACTGGCATGTGCTCACAACACAGGGTGACCGACTTGTCAAACCCATTCATCACATTGCTACTGGGTGACCTGCTTGTCAAGCCCATTCATCACATTGCCAACAAATACCGATTGTCACAGCATTAAATATTTTAATTTCAATTGGCTCAAGCCACACACACACGATCAGAAACCGATCAGTGTCCATAGATCTACATGCATTCATTCTCATTCATATACACTTCATTCGGTATTATCTCAATTATTACAACATTAAATACTTCTCAAGTCATATGCACACAATCAGAAACTGACCAGTTTTTACATACAGGCATACTCATACATTCACAACCTTATCACAATGTCAACATCCGATATTTCTTTGTCACATACACACACATTCATACATATATTCACATACATTTCTTCCAGTCTTATTTCTTACTCAGTTTACAAATGTCTCAACAACTCGGACAGTATGTCCTATTCTAATTAATTATAACCCAAACACCCCCCTTACCTCTGTTCCATGCTTCAACAACCGTTAGGTTCACTGTTCCTCCTCCGTTCCAGCACCAGCCTCCTCAAGCGTTCCACAGAGTTCGTTCCACCACCTAGAGGTTTGAAACGTTAACGTCACACCACCATCCACACGGTTAAAGGGCCATTTCCAGGCTCACAGCCACGAGGAGTGAAGATCGGAACAGTACCCCCACATGTATGACCATTTGGTCCAGAAAAAAAAACAAAAGGGGCAAGATAATAAAATCAAACGATCCAAAGAACTCACCTTGAAATCACTATCTTAGCTATGTAACTATTTCAAAGTTTGATGCAAAAGATACCTTCCTTCAAAGCTTACAGCTCTCAACAATGGAGGAAAGAAAGGAAGAAGAGAAACAGATGAAGAAGAAGGTTCTTGCAGCAACGAATGATTGAGAGAGAGAAACCTTTATTTAAACTCATGGCAACCGGTCACCTGTCCAACCGGTCACCTCCAACCGGTTACCTCTTCAACCGATCATTTCTCCATTTCCTTTTTAATTTCTTTAATGATTTAAATTAAACCTCTCTTCTTCTACTCACACCTTTTATAATTAACCCATAATTCATAAAAATACCAAATAAATCCTAAAAACAAATTTTTTAATATTTTCCACTTCTCAAAATTTTTTATAAATATCCGGGATGTTACACATTTTGTTAGTCTCACTCCATCAAGTGGCCCATGGATATCACTCTTGTCATATAGGGGAGACAAATCCCATCTACATCACTCACATCCCTCTGTATAATTTTTCCATTACCTAATCACAATCTTTATGGTCATCTTAGTACAGATGACGTTTGATTTATTAAAACAACAAACCCCTTATGTAGGAATCATAGTGACTTCAGGTCGAAGGATTATATACCATTATCATATTGAGAACCATTATGACACTCATGTAATGATCCATGCAACGTTCTCATGGTGGGTTTGTCCAGTAAAACATTAGTCTTAATGTGTACTCGTGTAAAGACTTGATATTATATATCCATGATTTGTGAGATCAAATCATCACTATATTCACACACTAATCTTAATGTATTTACATGTCCCCATGTAAATACTTGATTAGGGATGTTTTAGGAATAATTCTTATATGACCTATTATTCCAGGATAAATAGTTTTAAAATAATCTTAAAACTGAAAATACTAATTTTATTAAGTTAAAGTTGATACATTAATAGCTCGTAGTGCATACACCAACACCCGAGAGATAAAAAAACCGCAGTCATCACTAGTGGAGCAAATTACTGTTATCGGGTGATGCCTTTTGGATTAAAGAACATTGGAGACACATATATACCAACCACTCGTGGTCAAAATCTTTGCTAAGCATATTGACAAAAACATGGAAGTTTACGTAGATGACATATGGTTGTAAAATCCAAAAATGTAAATGATCACACCAAGGACCCAGAAGAGACATTCGCTGAGCTAAGGAGACACAACACGTGCCTCAACTACGGATAAGTGCTTTATTGGAGTCTAAGGTGGTAAATTCCTAAGATACATGCTAACTCGTAGAGGCCAGTGTAAATGGATGCCTCACTGTTGGCTCGATTTTGCTTTAAAATATTAGACTTGATTTTAAACTCCTCATACTCCCAATATGCATCTAATCTATCTCTATCCACTGGACTCAGCCAATCCCCATCATCAAGATTATGACGTATCTTATTGAATGTGTTATTTAGCATTTTTGACCTTTTATGTGTAAATACCTGGCAACCACTTATAGCTTTTCTATGAAGAAGTTATAATAGTTAATAAACTTGAAATTCATAGAAATTATCAAAACAATAAATATATTAATAACTGGGGAGAGCTATTTTTCCCACCTGAAACTCTACAAACCATATTTTTTTAGTGTTAGCATCGACCTTTTTCCTAGAAGGCCACACACCCTTAATAACAATGATAGCTTTCTATTGAACAAAGATCAGGGGCACAGTCTTTGAAGAAGCTAGACTTAGAAGATGCTTTGAAGAAGCCAGATTATGACATCGATGGAAACTCTTTTAGCGTAACTTTTTAATAGGAATATTATTATTATCATCCTACATTTTGGCAATATAAACCTCTTCACAGAGTCACCATTACTCCCTGGAAGCCATCTATCACCACTGCCAACCACACTCAGTAAAACATTATCAGACACAACATTGGTTAAAACCTAACTTTCTTAGTATTTCTCACAACATAACTAATTTAACGGATATTTATCTTACTAGTATAGAAAGAGGGCTGTTACAAACATAAAACCATAGCGACGAATACAGATCCCGTTGCTAAATATTGTGGCTAGCCTATCACTATAGACGTTGCTAATGTGTTCTTTTAGTATTTTTTATTTTTTCACTCATAGGAAAATTATTACTGACAGAAACTAGAGATTTTTTTTCAAATATTGTATTATTTTATAGGGGGATACTAGTGGTCCTTAAATAGGATAAATGAAGTTACGAGGGTCTTTGAGCACGAGACCTGTAAACTCATCGTAAATATTTTATACAAATACCGTAAAGGTTGCATAAAGCCTAATTGGATTGATGTACCTAGTGGGATGGGATATGCAAGAAATCAAATAAAGAACCGTTTATGCAGATAAGTGGGAGAAACAAGACTAACTAAGTAATTAATGTTAGGGCCTTCGCCTACACTAGCGGTTCTATCTTTAGGACTGCATACAGGAAGAAAATGGTAAGTATTGTGTTCAATAATTAGAATTAATTAGTAATTTCTCCTCGCAATGAATTGTTAATTAAGAATGTTTTATATTTAGCAAGTTCAGGAGATGCACACCCTGTCCCATAACCTATGATCTCATGGAGCGGACTAAGAAGAATAAGGATGACAATTGAGTTAATAATAAGACCCAAGATATGGCGGTAAGTTAATTAATTACTAAATTAGGACAATATATGTAGTGTAATTATGAATATCTTTAACGGATAATATAGTGTGATTATGAATATATGACTGATATGTTAGGAATTTTATATAAATATTTGAATCTGGCTAATAACTTATACTGCATTAAAAACAAGTTGATGTTATACTGAATGTCATTGCAATTGAAAAATGTACATCAAACTTTTGCCTAGTGACTTAGGGATATTATTTTGATATAATTGCAACTATAAATTGTATTAAGGACCTTTCTAGTTATTTTACAGATATTTTATGCATTATGGTTTCTTCTATTTATATGAGAAATTTTGTTGGCTTTTTTTAAAAATTTTAAACTTGAAACAAACAAGTTTGTTGATTTTTATTATTTGAAATATGCATGATGCCTATAAGGCAATGAGGGCATAGATGGAAACACAACTCACCATACAGACTACTGGCGAGTTAGACAGGGAGATACAGACTCTTTCTTTTGCAAATGACAATACTTATTACCTGAACGTTGTCAAAGGAAAAAACAAGAAAAGGAGTTTGGGTTCGCTTCAAAATGCCCTTCCTCGTCGACTCTTATGACAAACTATATTTAGGTTATTGAGAACATAAACAGGGAGCTTGCTGAGAAGAGTGTGCAGAAATAACACTTCAGTAGGCAGTGTTGGAGGAGCGACAAAGCACGTGAGAGGCTTTGGGCTGACATGAGGGCATGTTTGCAAAACTTATAACACACCTTGACCCTTCTATGTCTAGTTCTTCCCTGCAGGAATAACAACCCTTGTCCCCTCTCTCTATCCCTTTCCACGTGACATTGTATTTATTTTTTGCCATAAACGTTGTTTAGTTTGTACATGTTATACAATGATTTTTGATATTTAGTTGTGTATATAAAGATTTTAATAACTCACTTGTCAATGATTTTAAAATTTAGCATTATAACCGTTATGTGACCATAATTTATTCTTTTATTTATAACATTAAACTTTTATTTATAACATTAAATCCTTTTTTTTTGAAAAAAACCTATAACTTTTTTAAATGCAGCGGTGATGATAATAGCGACGAGATATGCACAGTTGTTATTGTGGGTTCAGATACTCATATTAGCATTGGAGTCCCATTGCTAAGTAAGGTTCAGAGACCCATAATAGTGACAGTCATCGCCACATTACTAGTGTGGATTCAACACCCACTGTAGTGATGGGACAAAGAACTGTATTAAAATTTATCCCAGCCTTACCCCGTTTTAGTGATGGACCTTGTTCCCCCCTCGAGATGAGGGGTGGTCCCCATCAATCCCTCAGATCTCTCTCCAATATCAGATAACGGATTAACGTATATATCTTAATTTAATGGGCTGAAGCCCACCCTGTAACTTTTGTATAAAAGCACATGTTATTCACACATTGTAATCAAGTGACACATTATAGAGATTAATAGACCTAATTCCTAGGAGGATTTTCCTAGGGTTTTATGCTTCAAGCTCTCACTAGTGCAAAAAATAGATTTAGTCACGGTTAAAATGGGTCTTTAATTACAGTTCATGAATCGTGGTTATTCCAGTCGTGGTAATAGATTAGGGTTTTTAATCATGGTTTACAACCATGGTTATGGATCACATTTAATCATGGTTGTTTGAAACCGTGATTAAATAAGACCCTATTTAATCACGGTCGCCAACCACAACCGTGATTAAAAGCCAACCTTCTATAATCTTCCACGCCACAATCCAAACCCAACTCACCATCACCACCACCGTTCCTTTCGATCAGAGAACGTGATTAAAAGTTCTGCGTAAATCTCCGTAGTTGCCACCAACATCCTCCTCAAAATAACCCTAACGTTGACCTTCAAAACAAAAAACCTCCATTATAGTAACAAATAGAAGCAAAATGTAGAGATTAAAAACAAACAGAATAACTAACAAACATGTAAAACCTTCATTATAATCGAAAGAAATAGAAAAGAAGAGATGTACAAAAGAGAAGCCTTACATGGTTGAACGAGAAAATAAGAGAAGGGTCGCGTGGTGGTCGTCAATGGCACGCAACGAGAATAGCAAAAGAAAACCTATAAAATATACACATAGAACCATGTTAGATCTAGAACACAAACAAATGCAAACGTCAATGGCAATGGGAAAACAAAAAAGAGAAATCTTAGAGAGAAAGATGGGAGAAAGCTAACAGAGAAAGAGAAGGAGCGCGCGACATTGCAAAATTTATATTTTGAAAACACCTATGACCACAGTTCCCAAACACCCGTGATTGTAGGGTATCTATAATCACGGCTTTCTTCTCAACCGTGAATGTAGGTACATTTTTTTAAAATATAAAAATTAAAATAAAAAAATATGATTATAGATATAATCACGGCTTCCCATAAAGCTGTGATTATAGATGCCCTACAATCACGGTTTTGTCTCAACCATGATTGTATTTACATTTTTAAAAAATATAAAAATTAAAATAAAAAACCTGGTTGTAGATATAATGACGGCTTCCTATAAAGCCGTGATTATATATACCATACAATCACGATTTTCTCTCAACCGTGATTGTAGGTACATTTTTTAAAAATATAAAAATTAAAATAAAAAAACTTGTTCCTACGACCACGGTTACGTTAGAACCGTGATTAAAAAACTTCCTCATATTTACAAAAATGTCACCGCGTATTTTTCAAATACGGTTTTTCCCTGAAACGTGATCATATCTTGTCGTTGTAACCATTTTTTGTACTAGTGTCTGTGTGTGAACAGACTTTATTAAAATAATTAGCAACTCTATATAAATAAAGGGGCATGATAATAATATAAAATTAATAGTGTTATAAAATTAATAAAAAAGAAAACTTTATAAAAAATTTAAAGCATAAAAGATTAAGTTAATTAAAAATAAAATAACATAAAAGAAAAATATATTTTATAAAAACGCAACTCTCCCATGAAATTAAATTTCTAATGTAAATTCAAGCTGACATAATTGACAAATTAACAAATGAGTGGAATACCCTACACACTGCTCCAAGAATACATTACTGACATTGAAAAATGAGATTGGAATATAAGAGTGTAATAATAAATTAAGATTTGTTTCAACTAATTATATTTTTAATTAATACGTAATTTATCTTAATATTTGAATCTCTTATCACTGTACATGCTGACCTAAGTTGCCGACAGTGCAAATCGGCAATGGATTCTTATGATTTTTCAAGTTCCTGGTATCATACATATTATCCTCAGAATGTTAGAAACGGATCTATCTCAGTTGCCCCATACCAGATACCTTATCTATTCACTTACTGCAAAATAATAATTGGAACAAGAAGTAAAACTGGAAAATTACTTGGTTTTTAATTATATGGATTCATGATCTCTAACTTGTTTAAATTCACTGTTTGATTTGATAATAAAAATCAAAGCTTGAAGTTGGGTCGCCTAAAGATTAGAGGATTTATATTTTTCCTTTGTAGAATGGGGAGCTAGAATTTGTTGGCTATCTGTATCAATTTCATTATGCCTTGCACTCTTAGCTTTGTTCCTTTTGCATTGGACGGTAGTATGAGATTTAACCTCTCACTACTTATGCTAAATCATCATATTAATTTATAAACTGTTGGTTTTTAATTTTAAAGTTTATATGTTGATAAAAATAGTACCTCATAAGAATAAGAAATTATATTTTCGTAAGTTTGTCGTAAGTTATTTTAAACGCACTACTTATTATTTAATACATATTAAGTAATTTGTAACTATAATACAAATTAATATATATGTGGTCCCGTATACTACAAACGAACCCATTATTCCAGCTATCGTGCGTTTATTTTTACCGGAATTAAATTATATATCCATTAATTTTGTTTCCTTTCTCATTTCTCTAGTAATATCATAGGATATTTAAAAATAAAGAAATAATATATTTTTGATTGCTTACATTATTTTAAGTCCTTTAAAATTTTTTGCTTTTGTAAAATTTTTCTTTTCAGTTAAATTCATTAAGATCTTTAAATCTATCATGAGAAGTGTGAAAATTCAAATTCAAATTCCGCCCTCAACATTTTATGTGTTCATATTAATTATTAACGGTCTTGGTCTTATACGACATATGTAGTATTTTTAGTTAAAAAAATTAAAACTTATATCACATGAATGTTATCACTAAAACTTACATGACATATATAGTGTTTTTAGTTGAGAAAATTAAATTTTATATCACATGAATGTTAATTATCACTAAAACTTTTTAAATATTTGATCAAATAAAAAATATCCGTATATGGATAATCTAATTGAATAATGCTAAAACATGCATAATGTTGGCTGTGACAAACTAATTATTATAACATAAGATTGGTTTAATAATAAAGAAGTGTAAAAGTAGATCAAGAAGTAGAAATTAAGATTGAGAAGAAAACTGAATAAAAAGGAATAAATTATTAAATTATTAATTAGAAAATAAGAATGAAATTTAATAAAACAATAATATTATTTTCAAAAATTAATTAATTTAGAAAGTATTATTGTTAAAAAGATATCTTATATACATGATTTGGGTCATGGACACTTGAGTGTATTACCGCTACTATAACTTACATGGTCCATCCCCTTGTCCTAACGTGAACTAACAACCACCCAAATTAAAAACATGTTTAGCCAAAAAGGAAAAAGAAAAAATTCACAGTTTTCACACTAGAAAACGTTGCATTCTGGAGGCTATAAATAGGGCATTCGAAGCAAGCACAAGATGCACCAAAAACCTTGTTTCTCTTGTAAACCATTACCCAGATTAGATCTTCTCTCCATTCTAAAACCAATATATGGCCAACCTAGTGAAATCACTTCTCCATATTGGTGGCCATAACCCATTAACAATGTCTGATGACCACATTCTGAATGAGATTTATTTAACACATGTTCACAGTGACTCTAAATTTGATGTGGACTCTCTTTTCAACCTTGCTGAACACATTATAAACTATTCAACCCATATTGTCGACAATTTTGTGCAAGTATATATAAGCTCCTCACTTAAATCTTTTGTTTTTTTTTCTTTTAAGGATCGATATTCTGTGCATTTAATTATTAATCAATAATTACCTATACAACATTGGTCTCCTAAATACTAATGGTTTCTTACAGGGAAACCATGGAAGCCCGCGGCACATACATGAAAAGATCCCTCAAGCTAGCTTCTCCTCGCCCTTGTGTACTTTGAAGCAAATCAGTTCTGAGGTCACTTTTTACTTTTATAAGTTAAGCTAAACATGCATATGATTTTTAATAAACTCAAAATTATAAGAAAACACTTTTTTTCTAAATAAAAAAATAACTAAACTGCTTGACTTAATATTAAGTTATTTCTGGAATACTTTGATAACCAAAAATGACTGGTGTTCATGAAATTAACTTTTTAACATTTTTATTGAGAATAATAAATTGGTTTTGCTTATATTTTCTAATTTTATGTTTTAATTCAATCTTATGATCATCAGTCATAAGAATCCTAATTATATGATGGTATGGTATCATAGATGTCATGCAAGGCTCCAGGTGAGGAAATTGCGCACAAGACAACAATGGCGATACTGAACAAGCTATCAAGCTATTCATGGGAAGCAAAAGGAGTGCTTACCCTTGCTGCTTTTGCTCTTGAATATGGTGAGTTTTGGTTGCTTTCTGTGCATGAACCAACTGACCCACTTGCCAAGTCATTAGCCTTCATCAAGAGAGTTCCCGTGCTCACAAAGCCGTTATCCTTGAAAAAACACAAAAATGCCATTTTGGAGGTCAACAATCTCATCAAGGTCACCTTACAAGCAATTAAGGCCATCTTTGCGCTGGAAAAGTTCACCTCTTATGACACAAAGGATGTGCCAGCTTTGGCATCAACCTTAGAACATGTCCCTGCAGATGTCTATTGGGCTATCGTCACTATTGTAGCAATTGTTACTCAGATTGATTGCCTCACCACTAACTCGTAAGTTTAATTACAAATTAGTGAAAGCTTGCACATAACTTACATTATGTTCATTTGATTTACTGTTTATGGTTTTATGATTATAGTGAGAAGGAGCAGGAATTGGCTCAATTTGGTCAAAAGATTAACATTATACTCAGCAAACTGAGGAAGCAGATTTCACTATGCAGCCAACAAATTGGTAATTACACAGGTTTTTGTTAATCAGATTTCATTTAGGTTGTCAATCATAAGTAGTAATAGTTTTTTTCCAACCCCTTGAAATTAATAGCTTCAAATGCAAAAGTCACTAAATTTATGGATGATGCTAATGACTATTTTAGAGCAAGTAGAATACAACAAGACGCTGAGGAAACTCTTTCAAACCCCTACTGAAATTATGGAGGTGCTTAAGGTGTTGATATTTTGGAAAGACACTCCACATGCACCTATCTATGATGGTGCAACTAAGACGGTGGTTAGTAATATTTAATTAATAAGTTTTAAGCTTGACCAATTGATTTCACTTAACAACTAATTAACTGAATGCCTTTGAGAACAGGTTAGCATTGAAGTGCTGAGAAAGAAGGAAGTGTTCTTGTTCATTTCAACCTTAGACATCACCCAAGAAGAATTTTCTCTTCTGAAACCAATTTATGATAAAACAAAATCTGTAAATCAGTACAAGATTTTATGGATTCCAATTGTAGAAGAATGGAATGATCAGTTGCACAAAAAATTTGAGTTGCTAAAGTCTAAGATGCCATGGTATGTGTTGCAACACTTTTCACCCATAAAAGGGTTCAAGTTCATAAAAGAAGAATGGCATTTCAAGAAGAATCCTATGTTTGTTGTGTTGAACCCCCAAGGAAAAATTCTTCATCCAAATGCATATCACATGATTCAAGTTTGGGGATTGGATGCCTTTCCCTTCACTAAATCCATTGAAACCATGCGAACCCAAGAAGCAAGCTGGATTGAGTCACTGGTGATTAACATCAACCCAAAAATAACCACATCAGTAAGTTCGTGATACTTTTTACGTGTACATTGTCTCACTTATCAATAAATTAAGTAGTTGGTGACAAGTTTAAATTGAAACATAAAACTTTTTAAGAAGACGTGGCTAATCAATTTAATATTTCCTTGGAGCAGATTAAGGAGCAGAAGTATATCTTCTTTTATGGAGGTAAGGATAAGGAATGGATTAAACAATTCAACAAATTTGCAGGTGCCCTAGCAAATGATGTGACACTCAAAGACAAAAAGATTTCCATTGAGCTATGTTGCTTGGATTTTGAGCACCAAAATATTGTTAGCCGCTTTTGGAGTGGAGTGGAGAGTTTGTTTGTGACCAAGATGCACATGAAGACCAATAATGTAACTAAAGAGGTGCAAAAGTTGCTCTCATACAAGAATGAGAGCGGTTGGGCAGTTCTTACCAAAGGCTCTAGTGTGATACTTTCTGGCCATGGAAACACTATCTTGAAGATTGTGCAAGAGTTTGACAAATGGAAAGAGCAAATGGTTAAGAATGACCTCGAGATCTCTATTAGAGAACAATATGAGAAGGTTGTTAAAATCACTCATCGTTGCTCCCACCTTGAAATTCCTAATGTTGCGGGAAAAATCCCAGACACAATTGAGTGTCCAGAATGTCACCGTGCAATGGAGGTCTTTATCAAATACAAATGTTGTCATAAGGAAAGCAGCCTGAATGCAGCTAATGGTGGTGACCATTAACTTTATGCATTTCCTTACTATGTGTGACTTCGTAATGTAGCCAAATGTGTCATGCATATCGTTGATTAGAGTAAAATCACGTATGCGGTTAAAATAAGGCTTGTTTTCTTTATGTCATTTATGTTGTTTGAATAATGAGTTGAGGATTAGTCTTGTGTTTAAATTTGATATCTTTCACTAGCTAGTCTTCAACAATATATGTATGACAAGAGTTCAAAAATAAATAAATCATAATATAAGGTCACTTTATCTATGATTTACACACTACTAAAAAAAGCCTCCATATACCAAAATCAACTACTGAAAACAGGCGTCACTAATTAGCGACTACATTAGTGGCTGCTAAGTTAAAAGGAACCTTCAAAAGGAAATTAGCTACCATATCAGCTACCAACCAGATTACTGTTATTATGTTTTGCATAATCCGTCGCTAAAGTACTCTATCGTAGACATGTAGCTATATTTACCTCCCTTTAATTTTTTTGTTTTCCCTCCAATTTCTTCTTGTTAGTGCCCAACTTAGCGACGGATACCTGCTGTCGCTATTTTTCCCCATCCCTCCCATTTTTTGGCTTTCTCTTCAATATAGCGATAGTTAGTGTTTGTCATTATATTTTCCCAACTTAGCAACGACTAATAACGACTAATAGTCATCGCTATATCAAATAAAAAACATTCACCGTTGCAGTCGTCGCTAAGATTTCCCTTTTCCCACTAATTATTTCTTTTCCCTTTAATGTATCCGCCCAACGTAGCGTCGGTCATGTGTCGTTGCTGTATTTGCCCATTTTAGCGACAGCTACGCACCGTCTCTATATCAAAATAAAGAACATTTGTCATTGAATCAGTCGCAAAGTTAGGGATATGTTGAATCTGTCGCTAAGTTGGTAGCAACAATGTTGCTTGTGCGGTCGCCGACGTTGGTCCATGTGGATAAGTTACAAATAACTTGCTGCCACTTGGTGTGTTTGTTACGAGTTCAGCGATGGGGCGTTGGTTGTCGCTAACTCTTAATCAAAGTCGAGCCCTCTTCTTCAGCTTATCAGTTTTTCCTTCTTCTCCAAACTCTTGAAGGCTTCTCCCTCACAACGTCCTCCCTAGAAACCCTTGAAGGCTTCTCCCTCTGACTTGTGGAAGGTGTCCTTTCCTCTCCCTCGTGGCGCTTCTTCTGCAGTTCGTCTCCCTCGCGTATTCTCTCCCTCTCTAGAAGCAAGGTAACCAACATTGCCTCTCAGAGCACAAAATGATGATCCTTAATGTTTGTTACTGTTTTGTAGAAAGTTTCTTGTGTTTGACAAAATTCTTCTTCCTAATTGTTGTAGAGAATTTGTTGTGTTTTTTTGTTATTTTTAGTATGTATATATGGTTCTATACTTCTTGTGTTGTGTTATTGTTACTTTGTTTGTCAAATAAATTAAACATCTGTTCACAATAAAATTTTCAATGTCGTTAAACTATTAAGTTAAAATAACAATTTTTCTAGCCAATTAATTTCATATATGCTATTGCAAATCACAGCTCTATTGTATCCTATTTTATTACAATGCATGCCTGATGTTTTCTAATTAAAACGTCAGAAGAATCTAACCCTGTCGGCAACTTGCTTCTTCCAAATAAGCCAAGTTGAAACTCTTCCTAGCATGCTCAACATAATAATTAAGTCCTAATTGTCACAGTGTTAACTAATTATGGTTAGAAGAGAAGAAACGGTGTTCAGCTCGAACTCACAAACTTTGCTAATAAAGCCATCATCAACCACGGAGCTGCTTAGTTTCTTGAACAGATAATGCAATGCTTCAATCTCAGAAATATTAACTGAATAAATACACAGAAGAATAATTAATTAAATTTAGGGATTATCAGCTATTAACTTGTTCTTTTCTTATATCAAGAAAATGTGATAAAGGAATTTAAGAATTCGTTTCCCCTTTTGTCTTCTCTTTCTCTTCCCAGCCATAGCCAAACATTTCAAACACCACTATCCCATTCTCACTCCTTTTCACACTTGTAACAACATCGTGCATTATAAAACTTGACTTCATTTTCCTTGTTCTTTCTCTATTTCTCATTCACAAACATGACACAACACCATTTTCTCAAAACCAGAAAAACACTATCTTTTGCCTATGCTTTTATGCTTTCCTTTGTTACTTTCACTGCTTCCACATGACACAACATTTCCACTTCCTCTGCCTCCACCACCTCTATTGGTAGTTCCTACAAATCGCAACTTTCTTCCCTTTTCTCTTTCTTCTTCCATAATACCACCACTTCTAACCCCTCATCATCACATTCCTTCCCTTTTACCCTTCACCCCAACACCTTTAATGTTCTCAATCTGTGTCTTTTTTTTTTTCTAACCTATTTCTATTCAAACAAGCAATGGACTGATCTTATGAACATTGCTTGCTTATCCAAAATATGCGAAACACTCTGCAACACTTATCTCATAGTCCCTTGCTTCATGTGGATAATCGTTATCCAAAATACACGAGAAATGTGTGATCAAAAAACTTGAGAAAACTAAAATGTTCAGCTGGAGCTATTTTTTAAAAACAAAACAAAATTAATAGGGATTAGCCCCTTATTTGGATCTAACACTCACATTTACCTTGATCATGTTTCCTTCCTCTAAATAATGAGTTTCTGATCAACGTCCTATTCATTTCTTTATCAGTGAAGTCGAATATGCAACTTAGAGAATAAAAACTGAGTTTCCATGCCTATAGTGGATCACAATCCATATGCAATTTACGTTCAAGTATTTGTTTATTGTAGGATTTGGAGAACGATTATCCACACGGTTTAAAAATATAAAATAATTACCATTTATCCGCAAGGTTTTTAGATCAATTGAACAGACTGTTACATCAAGAATATAATTATCAAGCATAATCGCAGCCATATATTCCACCGATTCTCAATCAATTATATAATTTCAGCAGCCAATTATCATCAAAAGTAACTTATAGGAGCTATTTTCAATTAATAAACAGCGTCATATACCATCATATATAATTTAACCTTTAGCTTAATTTAACCTTTAGCTATTTTTAGTTTTTTTTAACCTTTAGCTTAATTTTTCTAGCATTGTGCTTTTCTTTTTTCCTGGTTGGCTAATGTGATTGAACATATATAATTTATTATACTTCTCTTACTTATACATACATAATTTTTTCACTAGGTTTGCTTGATGTTTGCCTCAATTTCATGCATAATCCATATTGTATATATTAAACTGTACTAGGCTGTTTTCTGCGTATAACAGAGTGATTTTAAAATTTTGAAATGTGTAATTTACAGGTGAGACTCTGTCGAAATTTCGGTAGGCTACCTGTGTCATTAAACTGTGTGTGTACCTAATAGGTTCTTGTTCAAGATTCAATACAACAGGTCGATACACCGTGTTGTGTTGGATCTTGAATTGTCTCGGTTGGACAGTTTATGATGAATCTGTAACAGTAGGGTGTAACCCATAGATATTGGTGTTTGTGTAAATCTTATATTGTTGATGTGCAATTGGAATTCTGATTTTCACATTTCATGTTGTCTACATGGGATAAGTACATTTGGGATAAGAATGTTAAGGAGTTTACGGGTTATGGGAAGGAACACCACTAAGTAAAGCAAAGTATACTATGGGATTTACCGTATTGGAAAGACCTATTGTTAAGACACAACATAGATGTCATACACACTAAACGGAATATTTTCATGAATATATTTGACATTATAATAGACATCAAGGGGAGAACAAAGGATAACGAAAAAAGTCAATTAGACCTAGCAAGTTTGTATTCAAGGAAGGATCTGGAATTGAGGGACGCGATACACAGGAAAATGTTTAAACCACAAGCCAAATATGCATTAACAAAAGCTCAATGGATGTTTGTCTATTTATGGGTGAATAAGTTGACCATGCCTGATGAGTTGCTTCAAATTTGAGTAGATGTGTCAATGAGGGCATGGTGTTTGACATGAAAAGTCATGATTGTCATGTGCTTAAGCAACGACTATTGTCATATGCATTTCATGCCTTACTGAAACTCATCTGGAAATTGTTGGTTGAGTTGAGTCATTTTTAAAAAAAATTGACAGCAGAAGTCTTAATAGAGGAAACTCTTTTGAGGATGGAGGAAAACATTTCAGTTTTAATTCGTAAGCTAGAGCAGATTTTTTCCCCTAGTTTTTTTGATTCTATGGAGCATCTGCTGACTTATCTACCATATGAGGCTAGGGTTGGTGGTCCAGTGCAATATCACTAGATGTATCCATTTGAAAGGTTGGACGTCAGAACAACTTTATTTCAAGTCCAAATTTTGTTGTAAAAATTAATGTATATGTAACTCAATAATTCTTTATGTTTCACTAGATTCCTATGCTCTTTAAAGACAAAGTTTCAAACAAGGCATACATTGAAGCATCGATTTGTGAGGCATACTTATTGGAAGAATTGACCATTTTTGCTGCATTCTACATTGCGACAAAGATAAAACTAGAATGACTAAAATACCCCACAATTTATTGGGGTCGCTAAAAACCCAGTGTAGATGAAAAAAGCTTAATATTAACTATCTCGGTCATCCTGGGGCAAGGTCATAGAATGTTACATTAATGAGAAACATCGAAAGACGGCTCACTTGTACATTCTTTTAAACTACGAGGAAGTTGAACCATGACTTGAGTAAGTCACCAACTTTTTTAGTTCATTCTGAACATAGGATTTTCTTGTAGCTAAACTATTTCTATTTAAATAGAATATATGCAAATATATTGAGACAATAATAAAATTATATAACTGATGACCAAATACGTAATGAGGTATCATCCAAATTCATCAGTTGGTTTGCACAACACGTAAGAGCCTATACCTTATGCTTTTTTTTAAAACACGTATACTTATGTTATCTAATATTGTTGTATGTTATGCTTTAAATAGATTCAAGACCCAAACAACTAAATTGAAGAGCCTTTACTCCAAGCTTTTTCTTGGGGCCTTGTAAAAACTGTTAAAAATGGCCAATTTACTAAGTAAACAGCTATAAGTTTAACATTTTCCAATGGAGTGAAGAAATATGAACAAATAATTATAGGGTTTGTGTTAAAGGAACAACTAGACATTGAGAGGAAGACTTCTATGGTGTCATAAAAGAGATTATTCAAGTTTTTTTCTCTGGTCGGTTAAAATAGATTTAGTTTTATTCAACTGTGATTGGTACGACAACATAATTGGTGTGGGTACAAAAGTTGATAACCATTATAATTTAGTTGAGGTGAAAAAAGTGGTAGATATAAAAGGTTTCATCCTTTCATTGTTGCCCAACAAGCCGAGCAGGTTTATTACATAGAATTCCCTAGAGGGCACCAGGACTGGTATGCAGTCATCAAAGCTAAGGCTATTAGTCAGATTACTGATAATGTCTCTGATGAGATTGAAGATGTTAATCAGCGAGCTCTGAACAAACTTAACGACAATTATTTAGTGTTGAATATTGATCTAGTTATATTGGATGAAACACTTCTGACTTCACGAGGTGAACACATTGACATAGAGGTTTCTCTTAATTAAAACGGTTTATGGCCAATTTGGATACTGATGACACGCCTGAAACAAATACAGAGGGTGACACTGACACTAAAGGGGAATTCCAAACTGAAACAGACACTGAGTATGACTTCATACAATCATTCTTATTAAATAACTATATATGTAGTCATATATATATATTATTCTTTTTAATGAAAGTTGTTTACATTGTTTTATTGAAAGATGACTGGATGTACACCACGATATGCTCAGGGTGGTGGTAGACAGACCCCAATTACTCGTCTTGGTACCCCTGGCACACCGAGGGAGCCGATGACCAATGAGACTACACAAAAGACCCACACTAACAATTCCTAGTGATGTTGTACCCACGAACAACCCAAACACATTACAGGCTCAGCAGCAGGTCCGGTCCACAAGGCAACCCCGTCATCTATACCCGACAACCTTCCCACTCTAGTCCCATTGTCGAACATGGACGAATAAGTATTACTATATTTCCTAAAATTTAAATATTGTTTGTATTATTGTATGGTAGTTAAGGCACACCTTAATAAGTTATCTATATATGCATCTGTATTATTGAGATTGATTTGATTATTATTTGTGAGCAGAAAGCAAAGCTCACTAGGTACTGGTGTGCGTATCGATAACATACAAAATTATGCATGTCTCTTGTTGTTTCTTTACATTGAACTATACTAGAAAGTTTTCTGTATGTAACAAGGTGCTTATAAAATTTGGAAATGTCCAGTTTATAGGGGAGACTGCCAAAATTTTAGTAGACTCTGTATGCCACTAGTCCAAAATAACAAAGTGATTATGTTTCATTAATTATAGCTAGTACTTGCATTTCATAAATGATTAATTGTTCATTTTTAACTACAATTATATTGATAGTACTCATATTTCAAAAGTGATTACTAAAGTCCTTAAGGCCCAGTGGGATGGTCCTTACATCTCTTGGACAGATGCTGTAAGACTGTCCAAAAGAGATGGTTTGACACTTTTTCAGTAAGTTTAACATAACCCTTTTAATTTCATCTATCTTTTGCATGATTGTATACACTTGTTTTTTAATTTGGAATTGTATTTTAATTAACTGTTGGTGGGAGGAGGGTATGACTAATGAGATTAGGAGGATCTTTACCATAAAGACATCAAAAATCATCAAAAGTGCCCTTTGAAAGCTAAGGGCGACGGATGAGCGTCCCCACTGGATCCCAAAGCTCCACTGGGAAGGGATGATTCAGCAGTAGGAAGATGTCAAGTTCTAGTAGGCCAGTTCTAGGAACAAGGCAAACAGACAGGCTGATGTCAAAACCTCCATCTACACTGGGGGTTCCATTTCAGTTATAGAGAATAAAAAAAGATTTGTAAGTAAACTTTGTTAAACATGTTTATTAATTCATCGACTTGAAAGCCTCTTTCACTAACAATTTCAATATGTTGTGAATTGCAAGAGCACAAGGAGCACTGTGAGCCTTCGTTGTTTGAGGTGATGCAAATGACCAAGAAGAACAAGGGCGGTGATTGGGTTAACGAGAAGACCACCGATATGGTAGCACGTTATTTAAACTTACAAATGTTTAGAGTTTCTTCAAAGATTTACAAGTTAAATTACTAACTTGTTTTATTTATATTTTACATATGCAGGAGACTATCTAGCCATACGAGCTCAGAAGAAGGCTGAACTGGCGGCCCAAACACTTGATGGGGAGGTACCTCTAACCCTTTCTTCTACCGATGATAATTCCATCTATTTAGAGGTTGTTGGTGGCGTCAACAAGAAAAGGGATGATGTTTGGCCTTGGAGGGATCAGGACACAGATCGCTAGTGTCACATCGCGGTTTTTCAGGCCTGAATCCCGATGTAATCAAGATAATTAAATAATAAAAATATGAGTAAATTTTTCACGTTTAAAACAATTTGAAAACACCTCAACGATTACATCAAGACTCGAACCACAGAAGACCAAATAGTGAGATTTGATAATTTATAACTAGATCGTAAAATAAATCACCCATAATTGTATACAAAAATATTAGAGTTTACAACGGAAGAAGAATATGTATACAGGACACACGCCTGGTCCCATATATGAAGATATGAGAAAAGGCTTGACAAAGCATGTAAACATAACACTAGCCTATTAGGCCATAATTATTTTCACACATAAATCATAATCATGCATTGCCTAAAATATTTATATATACATCTATATAGTCATGTAACATACATCTCCAGTGTCCACATTCCATAATTGACCACATCCGATTCAATCTTAAAGTCATATACCATCAACACTTATATATTCTCAAAATGGGCTACATGACCAACACATTTCATTCATAAAATGGGTATAAATTTTCCAATGCTTAAAATATCAATACATCATCCATTTATATTATCATTTACGATGCATCCACCAATATCAATGATTATTAACACTATCACATACACTTTATTCACAATATAATGAATTACAATCGCTGCCGGCCAAGGCAATCTATTACCACTATTTTACCTTCACAAAAGCTTTACTTTAAAAATATCCTCATCCCATGATATTTCTGCATCAATGCTAAAAATGGACAACATGGGAGAGTGAGTTATACATTTCAAATGACGAATATGAATACAATTGAGATTATGTACATATGCATATCAACATCATGTATGCTTTGTTAAAATCATCAATAAACGTCATCATTTAATTTATTTCAACAATATACATGTATCGTATTCATCCATCAATTCATAGCAAAGCAATCACATACACACATTAGTTCTCAAGGCCACAACAGGCCAACATCATTGTCATCAAACATAGACAAACAAGTCTTTCATTACATTAGGCCATCACATACAACATCATCGTATTCAATATCATTTTGTTGTATTCATATTTTACATGTTGTCTTTTTGGTATTTATTTATCCATCTCATCATCATTCTATCTCAATCTTAATCATCATCAATCATCATCAATCATCACCACCTATTGGCATATCTCCATGCTATATGCAAATGCTCTTAGGCTAATGTATATACACAATGGAATAACAACAACAAATACGGATCTAACTATAGGAATAAACACCAAATTTTGGGTTAAGCATGATCACATACCATGCCCCTACTGCAATAGTATAACGTGTACACATATATCATATTGCATGCATAATCACCAATTTTACTGGTACCAAACCGCATCGCCCATTTTCCAACACTGGTCATTTTCACCATGATCGCGGTAAACAACATAATCAATAATAAAAGGTGTTGCAGGTCAACCATGATTCATAACATGGCAGCTGTGATCTATAGGACCACCGGGGACACCTACTCCTCAAGAGCCAACCCCCACAAGGGTCAACCACATGCAGCTCAGCTCCCTGTAGCTCAGCATGAGCAGCTTTGTGCCTTACATATCGAGTCACAGGGGAACAACAAGAATGCTCATGCACTGAGCCGCCCTCCCACTATGCCAATCGGGGGAATCCCCTAATATTCCAACACCGGCAGCTATGATATGCCATGGATGTAAATGTCAATCAATGTATCCTATCATGTCATTCATCAATCATCATCATCCACACCAACACCACCATACAATCTTTAGTGGATTTTATCATTGTTGGTTTTAGTAAATTGTTTTCAAGTCTTAAGGTGTGGCATTTTATTTCAACATATTTTATATCATACATGTAAGTCAATACTTGCAACAATCACAATGGAACCAATATCATCAATAACATTCATCAACATCACCATGTAATTTCTTATTGGATTTTCATCTCATTGATCATTATCATTGTTTTGTATATTAGTGTGGCATTACAACAATTCATCAATATAATTTAAACCACACATACACAAGATCACACTTGTATTTATCACAATGGCATTCAACAATCATCAATAATAACACTCATCCTTTTATTCAAGGAAAAGATCAAGAATATCATCTATCATTATCCATTATCGATATCATCTCTGATTCATCAATTTAAAATAAATACATTGTCATGCAATCATCCCTCATTAGTTTCATCATCATACAAGGGTGTGTTATACATCAACGTCATTTAGTCTTCCATTATCATTCATCATAATATATCATTAGTGGTGGAATGTTCATGTCTCCCATGACATATCTTAGGCACATACACATTTTTCCCATTTCATAAAATAACCTCAAAACACCACTAGACACACCATAATCACATACCCTTTGCAATCATGAGTTATTGTATGATGAAACAAAGTTTAAACAATAACAAACTCAATTCAATTTCAATACCAAGGTGTGAGGGAAGTTCATTTTCAGTTTCAAAAATTGTAGGACATGTCACAAATATCACTTATTTGTCCCAATTTGACAACCATAAAAATTTGGGTTCAAAACCCTCTTAAATATGAGTTTATAATGTAGTGGGTTCGGTGTTTTACACCTAATGAGAGTTACAAAGCTCCAATTAAGGTGATACTAATTTTCACACCTCTGTAACATAATTATCTACAACTTTCATGAAAAAGTCAGAGGCCAAAAATGTTATTAAGGTACCCAAATAGGCCAAAAACATCAAAGGAAATGCAGTAGTTAGAAAAATAGCATAATAGTGGCCATAAAAGGGCCATGAATCGATTCCTACAACCTGGGAATCGATTCCTATAGCCATAAATTAATTCCTACCTATTGTGAATCAATTCCCACACTCTTAAAAAGCCATGAATCGATTCCCACACCCCAGGAATCGATTCCCCACGCTGGAAAACACCTTGAGACATCAGATTCATCAATTCTACCTCTCATTCATGCATACATATCAAAATCATGACCTCATTCATTACATATTTTATTCATTCATTGATTTCCTTTCATCTATCACATTATTAATCATCATTCAAAGAAATCATGGCAAGGCAAGCATGAGCATATTTATATACATTAACCATCAATCATCAACTCATGCAATTGAAATGTAAACTCCTTTCCTATCCCGAGAGAAGAACCGCAATTCAAATGCTTCAATCACTCCACACCATCATCTGGAACACAATCTACACAACACACATATATGCATTCATTCAATCATGAGTCATCACAAGGCTTTCATCATAATTCTAAACATTTGCTAACATTATATAGGGCTTAGTATCAAGTCCTAGACTTGTCTAAACACCAATTCATATGCTTATCTTAGGTTTTAGCAATTCCTTTTCCAAAACCAAGACCTTCTAAGTTTCAAAGGTCTAACCGAGACCCAACAACAACTATACCACTATCCCTTATCCATAATGCATTCCAATATCTTATAAATCATCCAATTTCAATATAAGCCATCTTGGCTTCCTTTAAAACTATAGTCAATCAACAAGTTCAATTAACACTCATCTTGGCCTAAGGCCTCATCAAAACACAATCTTACTTTATTGATCCATCTTCTATGGTTATTTACCCTTATCATTATCATCTATCATCGTTAACATCCAACATTGAATGTTTCATATCCATTCTTAAAATCAATTTCTCTAATCATCATAACTAACAACATCCAAGCATAAACATCATATAACCATCCTCAAACTCAATTCCTCTACATCTCAAGATTGGAACCTTAATAATTAACGCCAATGATTTCCAAACATCATCTCTACCCACAAAATCATTCTCATGACAACCACATTATTAATTTCACCATCTATGCCAAAAGCCCCAAAATTATCAATTCTTAAGGGTTCCATACAAATTGACATTCATCAATTACATCAATTCTCATACATCATCACAAGCATAACATCATCATTATTAAAGTGCCAATCAAATGTAAACAGCACACAATGATCCCAATGGTCATCTAACCTATGGTTTGGGTTTCACATGCATGCATTATTATTTACAACAACATGAACTTAGTTCACAATTTCATCAACATCAATAATTACTTCCAATGCTTCTAAAAATTTATTTCCTCATATAAAATCATTCTAAGACATCCAAACCATCAAAATCATCATTTCGGCCAAAACCCCCAAATCACCATATATACTTAGGGTTTTTCTCTAAATTTTTCCAACAATAATCCTAATCAATTTTCTTAAATCTTCATGAGCATCCTAACCCTTCCTCATTACATAATATCAAGCCACATTCAAGAGTCATATTTCCATACTTAAAATTATATTTCAAGCCATTTAAGCCTAGGGTTCCATCATTTCCTTCAACATCTTTAGTTTCTACAACTACCATTTCAAGCTAAACATCATGAAAATCATAAATAGAACATTTAAGAGGCAAGAATCCTTACCTCACATCCACGCCAATGCCAAAATAAAAATGAGAAGAAGGGAGAAAGAGATGACCCAAGCAAAGCTCCCATGTCCCTTACAAGCTTCATGATTCCATAAAAATCTAGAAATTTTGGTGGGTAATGGCAATGGAGAGGGGTGTCACGATTTTGCCATTGGAAGAGGAAGAAAGGTGAAGAAAAATGAAAGGAAGGGAGAAGAGAAGTGTTCTGCTAAAAATAAGAAGGGAAAGAGAGAGAAAATGCCAAAAATTGGTTACTAACCAATGGTCCAAAGGGTGCATCACTTTTACTTTTTCCAATGGGTAATAATTCCCATTATTCAATGGGTAAAAGAATGAAAAGGAGAGGGAGAAAAAGTGCCACAGTCATAATTAGAGGAGAAATGGGATTTTGGATTTTCTTTTAATTCTAATTGGCTCGTATATTCCCCTTTTAATAACATACGCTGTGTCCAATTAATTATTTCCTCAATACCAAAAATTATTTTAACTATACCACCATAACCATAATAATTTTCTAAGTATTCTAGACCCATCAAATATCCAATTTAATCAAGTGGGTCCCATACTATCTGTTAAATCATCCGGTTCTGGTAATTCTTAATTTACTAATAATTCACCTCTAATGTTTAATTAAGTTTCCTATAATTATTGGACCATAAATAATTAATTATCATCATTTAATAAATTTATTTTCTTTAAAATTTGGGATGTTACAGCTAGGACAGGGAAGGCCCCCTTTAACATCCCTGTTTTTGGTAAGCAGTTTTAAACTCAGTAAGTTTCCAATTATGAGATTTTTGTAGGTGATAATCAAGGTAGAGATCATTCCATAAAAAGAATAATGTTATTGGATTAAGAAAACTAGGTAAAAGATATAGCAAGCGTATATAATAATAATAATAAAGAGTTATATTCAACCATAAATAATAATATAATATTATAAAGAGTAAATAAAGACCTCGTGGGTAGTCAAGAATTGACTATCCAATCCCCTATCTAGCACCTTTATAATAAACTAGTTCAGCTGGTACCATTGTTTAAGTAAAACAAGAAAGAATCGGGTTAGTTCCTGCGCACCTATTTTATACCAAAAAGAGGCCCACAGTTGTTCATTTATACATTTTGGGAAGTCTAATTCCAGCATGAACAATCCCTAATGAACCATTTGGTAAATTAAACACTTATCCTGAAGAGCCCCAACTCTAATTTGGACCTCATCAACTTCATTAACTATCGAGTTAAATTAAAACCTTTGAGTCTGGTTTGAACACCTTTAGTGTTTTGAGCATAATATGATGTCAAAATCAAAAACTTCTCATCTTGGTTTCTTTGTTGTGAAAAACCTAAAAACCTCTATTTCTAATCTCAAACTCCGATTCGTGGCCTATCATCCTCAATTTGATGAACTAAGAATTTGTACTCTGAAAGCTTGTTATTTAATCATGTGAAATTGTATTAATTTACTAGAAAAGCCATATTCTCATACGAGCTTAGAATCAGTTTGTAGCAATTTCTTTATTCTCATATCGAACCCTCTACAATTCTCGTGAAGAACTCAAAAGCTAGTTTCTACCCGATCATCCTCATAGGCAACCTCTTAGGATAGGTGAAATATTAAGAGTGTAAGCATAATTTCAGTTTGTAAGCATAATTTTAGTTTACAAAATAGACAAAGCTCTCTATAATGCTATAGTGCCCTGTTATGATTATGTGGTTTAATCGTGTAAGAATGTCATCATTTCATCAACCAGCCCCTTTGAATCCTAACAACCCAATTATAATTTGCTAAAGGAAAATTTTTAATTTGTTGATGAAACAAAATTAAATGATATCTTAAATGGTGTATGGAATTATTATTACCATTACATAATACCCTCTTCTTAACTCTTTTGCCTTAATTGAGTTATCAAATACATACTAAATTTATAAAACTAAACCTCTTATATCCCCATCAAAAACATATTTCTTTTACTGTCATCCGTTATGCCTAAACACAATTACTATAATCTCCAGTAGAGTTTAGTTTAAGTGTAAAATCCATGTGGCATTGTTGTCATAATTATTTAGAAATTTTAAAATTTAAAGAATTTACACATTTTGTTTATGTGAAATTTAACAATGAATATTAAATTTAATTTTAGAAAATCAGATTATACCTCAAAAGGAAATTAAGTGATGAAGGTAACTAACTTTTAGATGTATAAATAATTTCTTTAATACAGGTGCAATGTGATATGTGTTACTTCCCTTTTTCTTCTTAGTGCTAAAAAACAATAAAAGGGAAAAAATATTTTTCTCAGATCCTAATGTACAATACTGGAATCTAAATTAGGTGAATCACAAGTTTTATTTATTGGTTTACCGATTTAATACATGTTATTCAGACTCAAGATGGACAAGAATACTACATATTATAAATGGCTCAGAATGCCAAGGAAAAAACTCAAAAAAAGTGAAAACTCAAATGAGCTATGAAAGAAAACTTATTAATTGCTTAATGAAAATAGCTTACAAGGCTTGGCTGTTTATGGAACTCAGAATGCTAATAATCATAATAATTAAACACCACTTGCAAGGAAAATAAGCTGGAGATGGGTTGGATTTTGAAAAGCTCCCCTTGCATTTATCAATAATGGCTGCACCATTTTTGAGAGTTCATAGAGGGGAAGCTTTTGGTTCTTTCTCCCCAGGTTGGAAAAGACTCATCCTCGAGTCTAAGCATCTTCTTCTTAAAAGTACAGTGAGAGATCAACAACGTTAAAGGTAGCTGATACAGCATAGGAACCTGGTAGCTTAATCGTGTAAGCATTATCATTGATCTTTTGAATTCGGGACCATCGGCTCTAGGGGACAACTTGGCATTGGGTTGCTTTGGAAACCTCTCCTTTCGAAGATGAATGCATACCAAGTCTCCTTCTTTAAACACTTGTTTCTTTTGATACTTGTCTCGTTGAGCCTTGTATTTTGAATTTTGCTTCTTGATTCTAACTCGAACTTATTCATGAAGCTTCTTATTTCTTTGGCTCTTTGGTCAGTATCAGTATTGAATTGATTCTTTGTAGAATAAGGAACCATATCCAATTGACTGAGAGGTTGTACACTATACACTACTTCAAAAAGGCACATTCCAGTAGCTTGATTTATGAAATTGTTGTAAGCGAACTCCATCCGAGATATGACTTGATCCCATTGACAAAGATTTTTACCAATAAAACTTCGTAATAGGTTTCCTAGAAATCAATTGATTGCTTCTGTTTGGCCATCTGTTTATAGATAACTAGCACTGCTGAACTGTAGCTTTGTACCTATCTTTTTCCATAGAGTTCTCCAAAAGTGACTTAGAAATTTGATATCTCTATCTGATGTGATAGTTTTCATAATTCCATGGATTCGTACAATCTTTTTGAAGTATAAGTTAGTTATGTAAACAGTATCATTAGTCTTTTGACAAGGTATAAAATGTGTTATTTTTGAAAACCTGTCTACGACCATCATTACAAAATCTTTCTGTTGTTGTGTTCGTGGCAGCCCAAGAACAAAATCCATGCTGACATCTTCCCATGGTGCTATAGGTACTGGCAATGGTAAATATAATCCATTATTTTGACTCTTAGATTTGGCAAGGTGACAGATACAACATCATTGGATATGTTAAAGGATATCCCTTTCAAGCTTAGGCCAGTAGAAGTTCTCTTTGATTAGTAAAACTATTTTGTCTCTGCCAAAGTGACCAATAAATCTTCCATCATGTGCTTCCCAGATAATGGCTTCTCTCAAAGAACAACGAGGAATGCATAAAACATTGTTCTTGAATAAAAAGCCTTGTTGACAATGGTAACTTTGAAAAGGTTGGTTCTCAATTGACTGCCAAATACTGGTGAAGTCAGGATCATCTTGATACAATTCCTTGAGAATCTCAAAGCTAATAACTTTTGTTTGCAAAGTGAACAACAAAACATGACGTTGGCTAAGAGCATCTGTAACAGAGTTTTGTTTCCCAAACTTATGTTTGATTAAGAATGAATAAGCCTGTAGAAACTCTATCCATGAAGCGTGCCTACGACTGATTTTCTGTTGGGAATTCAAGTATTTGAGAGCTTCATGATCTGAATAAAGAATGAATTCTTTTGGAAGCAGATAATGACTCTAATGTTGCAAAGCTCGTACAATGGCATGAAATTCCTTATCATAAATGGAGTACCTCAACTTAGCGTCATTTAGCTTTTCACTAAAGAAAGCTATTGGTCGGCCTTCCTAACTGAGTACTGCACCAATACCAATGTTAAAAGCATCACAACTTACCTCAAACACTTGGTCAAAGTTAGGTAGTGCCAATACAGGGGCTTTCGTCAAGTGCTCCTTTAGTTCATCAAAACTCTTCTGTGCTTGTTCTGACCATTGAAATTTATCACCTTTAATGCAACTGGTGAGCGAAGCTGTAATGGTATTGAAATTCTTGATAAACCTACGATAAAAAGAGGCTAGCCCATGGAAACTTCTGACTCATGGATTGATTGAGGAATAGGCCAGTTGTTGATTGCCACGATCTTGCCAGGGTCTACATGGATGCCTTCAACGCCAACAATATACCCAAGAAATATCACTTCTTTGGTCATGAAAGAGCATTTCTCCAGGTTGGCGTAGATTTTTTTTCTTAAAGAACTTCTAACACCTGTCTTATATGTTTTAAATGCTCCTCCTTGCTTTTGTTGTAAATCAAGATATCATCAAAGGAAACAACCACAAATTGTCCATTGAAAGGGCATAATACCTTATTCATGAGGTGTATGAATGTGCTGGGGGTATTGGATAGCCCAAATGGCATGATTGTCTTTTCATACAGACTATCTCATGTTTTAAAAGCAGTTTTCCACTCATCTCCTGGCCTGATTCTGATCTGATTGTATCCATTAGGGAGATCAATCTTGTAAAAGAAAAGGTATATTGAGGAGTGTTCCAATAATATTGTCATATACATTTTTCTCCACATGCATCACATCAATACAATATCCTACATCATGATGACAGTAGTAAAGGAGATCAAGAAAAAGATAGACCTTTTCTTTTATACATTTTTTAGTATACTTACGTTTTTGCTTTTTCCCAAAGACCACATTAATATCCTTTACCCATTTATAAACTTGCTTTTTGATTGAGGCCACAGGGGCAATTCACTTTTTTGAGATCCATGGAAAGCTTTTTTTTAATCAACAATATAGGTAACCATGTTTAAGAAATCTCTAATGGATAAAGTAAACTATTTTCTTCCCATGATGTATTTGATGGTAGCATGTTCCTTCTACATCAACACAAGTTACCATATTCTAGGAAGTCATTTATGGTACAAAATATCCTGGCATGCAGCTTGAAATATTCACAGGAATACCCATCAAACATTTTGATGCCTTCCTCCCATAACATTGTTAAATCTTCAATCAAAGGTCTCAAATAAACATCTATGTCATTTCCCAGTTGTTTTGGGCCCATATAGTGTGCTTTTTTTTCATGCATAGTTAAGGAGAGAAATTGTAAATTAGCAATAGAACAGTCCATAAACTATGTATATTAATTAAGCTAACATAAGGATTCATTACATCTATGTCAAGTCCAAGCCTGAGATTTCTTAGTTCATTACTAAACATATGAAATAATTAATCAATTTTCTTTAATTACAAATAATTTGTTGGATGTTGAAGCTCTCCATCACATTTCCTTTCATCGGAATGCCACCTAAGACTTTTTGCATCATTTTTATTGGCAAACAATCGCATTGAACCTTAGAATTATTGATAGATACCATAAAACTTTTGCAGGAGGATTTTTGGTGCTCATATAATCACTAGATTCATCTTTCACCTTATAGCAGGATTCACCATATACAGGACACTCATGCAGCCTTTCATACTCTCTTATATACAAGATGTAGTCATTCGGATATGTGTGTTCTTTTTTTGTACTTCATACCCATAGGACATAAAATCTTCTTTGCCTTATAGGTACGACTAGGTAGTGTATTACCCTTTGGTAGCATATCCTTCAATAACCCAAGTAATTCAATGAAACTTTTATCAGTCTACTCATTTTCCCCTTTAGATTCACCAATCTTAATATTGTTGACAATTGTGTGAATTTACTACACCCTAGATAAAAGGAAAATTAGCATCTCTATTCAAATTACCATAGACATATGTTCGTTCAAAAGAATCACATCTAGTATCACAAATCATGTCTTTTAGTCGATCGTCCATTTTTACATCAACTTCTTTTGCTCGAGACATACTTGGCATGTTTATCGATTCACTATGCCAAGTTCATATTGTATAACTCTTGCAAAACCCATCGCAAATGACACGGTCTGTAATTTACTCAATGCTTAACCATTTTATATTTAACCATTTTACATTTAAACACTTCACACAGGGACAATAAAATCTCACATTGCTATTAGACACATTTCTCTTGGCGAATTCCAAAATTCTTCCACCTGATCTTATACTCGTTACTTGTACGTCTAAGATTAATCCAGCTCTAACCCATAGCTACAAAAGAAGTAGTGGAACATTAAACTGTATCTCAAGAGTATATCAGGCTAGGGATTTGGCAACATTATTTGGTGCTACTGTCAACATGTTGATTTAAAAAGCAAACCTCACATAAACTCATCACTCTTTATATTCAATACAATATATAGTCCAATAGTATCCACAAAATAATAGAGTGATGAATATAGAAGAAATGAATGACTAATAGGTTCATTAAAGATAGCAACTTGGAATTACAAAATACCAACTTTGGATTTATAAAGTCATACAAGCTGATATAATAAAATGTAATTTGTGATTATCCTTGTAATGGTGCAAATTAAACATAAAATATAATTACCTGGAAGCTTTAGTTGGATACTTCTTTGTTGGTGCAAATTATAGTGTCTTTTACCTCTTCCTCTATTGCGGTAGTAGCAAAGAACAAAAATTACAATCCATTTTAGTTAGACTAATTAGACTCGTCTATTACAAAAAAAAAAAGAAGATAAAGATAACTAAAAAGGTTGCGATTTCTGTGAAGTTATCCCTTTTTTGGCCATATACCAAAGACCCATCCCTCAAAAAAGAGAATAAAAGATTCACTTTAAAATATAATTCAGCAAGATGCTAATTTACTATTTATAAATATTAAAAAAAATGCTAAGTTAAAGTTACGAATTATATATAATTCTCAATTAATATGCTAAGGAAAAACACTATAAAAGAGAAAAGTTGACATACATTTGCATTAAGATCCTAGCCACTTTGATTGATAGCCTTACACATATACATACAAGAGAAGGACCTAACGTGAAAGTGGAAATCTCTTGATGTGCCATTACTTAAACCTTGTACAATTATACGAGTTTTCCTAACGAGAAAGACATGTTATTTATATATGAGTTTTCACTTCTTGTACAATTATTATGTATTGATTTTGATTCAATCAGGAACTATGCATACCACAATAAGCTTTGCTATAATTTCAGGTCTTTTCTCAACCTTCAATGCAACAGCAGCATCTCTTAAAGAAATCCATACCTGTCTTACAATTTAAACTAACAAGTGAGAGGTAAACACTAATGGGAGGGGTAGTTAGGAGCATGGTTATCAAATCAAGCTACAGGTGTTGAATTGATTGAGGTATTTTCTGAATCTTAAATCGTATTATATTATGAATCATAAAATTAATGAACAATGATTTCAAATAGCATATAAAATTAATATAATTATATAAAATCACAAATTCATGATTAATTGTAGGAAAAGTTACATTTAATAAAGTTTTAGCATAACTAAACATATATTAATAAACATTTTAAAGTCAAATAAATCATTATATAACTAACAAACAAAAAACAAGAACAAACAAGGAACCAAACAACACCATACAACAAAAAAAAGGGACCAAATGACAATACAATAAGGACCTAACAGGCCCAAACAACAGCCGAAAGAAACCCAGCACACACTAGAGGCCTATAGTCACAACATGCAAAGGGGACCACAAATCGACACCTAATAAGTGTAGAATATTCAATTGTAATTGTATTTTTGTTACTGTAGCATAATACGCCCTTTTGTAATTAACACAGTAACAGAATCTGTTACTGTTTTAGTCTGTCTCCCCTTATGAATATCTTTACCCAATAGGTCAATACTGTTGTAATGAAGTTATTCTCTTATAATCAATAATACAACAACTTTTAGTTTCCCAACACTTTTTCTTTCTACTGATATTGATGTCATAACAAGGCCAATTAGAAGAATGATAGGCAAAGACATGTTAGCAATCAAGACCAAGGCTTTGGAAAGATCATTTAGGGAATTTGGTAGAAGGAAAAACCAATCCTAGTTTGGAACAGCTCTGACACCATAGGCTGGAGTGTATTTAATTGAATAACCAATCTGATTGAATACAGAGATCCTAGCAGTAATTAAGGAAATAACCATCTCCCTTCTGTAAACCCATGATTTTTGGGATTTATGTTGATTAATAACTAATTACATATTACAAAGTAATTACAATATAAAATAAAATACATGCATTCCTAAAATAGCATACAAATCCCCCTATTTTTTTCCTTCTTTGGAACCTAAAAAAGTTGGAATGAAATAACTCATGCACACTTTCAAATCCATTTATTTTAACCTATATGTTTCTATTGATTAATATGATTCTTGTATATATAACGTGTTTTGGTAATGACAAACTTAAGACAAACAGGCTAAGGTAAATGGGCTAAGGCATATGGACTAAGTCAAAAGGACCTTGTGTGGACTTATAGACAAAGGGTGGTCAAGCTTTGAAACAAAAAAAGTGTCCTTATCTTGAGAGCTTACCCTTATGCTTCTTATTGTGATAAGTTAGTTAAGTCTTAAGTGAGCTAAATGAACTAACTCATTAATTAATCATGTGCATTAAAATAAGGTAACTTAAAAAGATTAATTAAAGAACTAAAATCAGAATTCAAATTTAAGCTCAATGGTTTGAATCACTCCGGAGGAATGGTTCGAACCACTAGTGGTCAGAAGTAGTTTGAACCAATAAGCAGGATGGTTTAAACCACTCAGCTAGGATGGTTCAAACTACCTATTCAAATGGGTTTTTTCTTAATTTTTTATTTAAAACATTATTAAAACTCATTCATCTTGATTTTTAAGTACTCCGCATAATTTTCAATAAAAAATTATACTTGTGTTTCCTTAACAATCTTCTTAAGTTTGTTTAATATGTGCAACCTTGTATTGATTAACACGACGAATTTTTATGATCATATCATAATCAAATAAAAGTTTGTCTAAAATGTGTAACCATTATACATTATAAGAAATCAAAAGTATAATTATTTTTTATTTGCACCTTACACCAACCAAGATGGTTCGACACCAGAACAACGCCTATAAAACAAAGACACTCCACGCAAAACATCTCGTGACACCAATCAACCCCTAGCATGATCCTAATCCCCTGACCTGACTCCTTTAAGACCAAACTTAGGGAGAGTCTGACAAATGTATTAGGGTACACTAGTAATTAACCTACAAAGCGTGTCAAGAATGTATGTAAAGGCATCAACTTTTCACTTGGTTTACAAATTCGTACTGAAACAACACCATGAAGGACTTAACTACCACTCAACTTTATAAGTACTTCTTATTTATAACCCATCAAGGTACGTTACATTATTTAACTCATGCTCGCGCTCAGATATTAAGTATCTGGATTGACTTGAGCATTGGAGTATCTTTGTGGGTGGTAGCATCTTTTGCCCATCAACGTGATTGACCGATATGATAACTAGAAAAGGGACATCAAGACTTATGACTCTCCATTGGACCAGAAGGTATAATATCAAATCCTCACTGGACTAGTGTAAGATATAAGAAGGGGTTGTCATTAGTACTCATACCAGTTATGTTATCCCCTTACTAGATAGCTCATTAGCATGCTTAGTGGAACTTGTTAATGGTATTCCCATATCTGCAATCAAGTTCTTTACCTTGGACACAAGTAGCCAACGCCCTAAAACCCCTGGGGGCCATGTAAAAGATGTCCCGCAATTTGAACTGAGATGTTTGGCCTATGACATCGACTTTCCTAAAAATCTAGTATTTACCAACCAAAGAATGAGACACGTAGTTGTAATCCCACTACCAGATCCTCTTAATGAAGTTATCTAATAGCTCAAAGCGGAATTAGCTAAGTTAAAGAAGGAACATGCTAGCTGGAGAAACAAGCAATGACCCAGTACCAACCAAAGGTGTCTATCACCGCATCCTATTCCAAGATTTCTATATATGACGACCTATACCAATCCCACTATCGGGATGATCGTTATTCCCCTCGATGTCGGAATCCACAAGCCATTGCGTTTCAATAAGGTACAGGTTGAATGTACCCTTCTCTAGAAGATTGATGAGGATTCTTATTCCCAAACATTTGCAAACCACCCAGCCAATGTCCATTGGCAAGTGCTCTAGTGAAACTGACCTAGGTAAGTACTTGGACATGTACACGTATAAGACTTTTTCTAAATGCTTAATTCAATGTTGTGTGTCGGATGTTCCCCAGAACCCTCATCGGAGAAGCTATTAATTAGTTTAAAAGTCTCCCCATCAGTTCTATTAACTCTAAGATTGATATGGATAAGGCATTTAACGATCATTTTGTCATTTCTCCAAAGATGTCTCAAAGACTTCCCACACTCTGGCTTAGATCAATCAGGGTGAAAAGGAATCCTTCAAGGATATTTTGAAGTGATTATACAAGGAGGCGGCCTTTATGTCTGATCTAACATAAGTCATTTAGTTATATATGTTCATCGAAGCCCTTCAATCAAAGTCTTTGTTTACCTTTTCTTTAGCGAAGGGACCACCCCAAACTCTTAAGGAATTTCATAAGAAAGCCACAAAATACATGTTCATTGAAATACATCTAGAAGTAATAACAGTCAAGTCTTCTCCTATAACTACCTTAGCCCGACAAGAGAAAGAGAACAAAAAACCAAAGTTTTAGAAGACGTTCTAAAAGACAAAACCCCCTATTTGGTCCCTCACTTTTTCACAATCGGACACTTAGGTCCTCCATTTTATAAATTGACCTCGTTAATCCCTTTCTTCTTCTTCGTCGGACACTGAGGTCCCCACCGTCAATACACGTTATAACGACGTCAAATTTTGGTGACATGGCCGTTTAAATCCAAGCTGCCATGCCACGTAGGGGTTCACACGACGCCGTTTTATGCACATGGAAACCCTAAACCAAAATCCCCTCCTTCGTTCAGAATCCATCCACGAAACCTTACCCCCTCCTATGTTTGAAACCTCATCCCATCCCACTATCCATTTGCGACTGCCTTGAGAAATTCCCTTTGATACCCACTGTCAATGGAAGGTGTGAATCTAAACCATAGTCGCTCAACATCATCCTCAGCCTCCAGTCAGCGTCGGCCCCGTCTCCAAAGCTTGGAAATGTCACATCGTCGATGTCGGTGTGAAGACCCACCAATGTTGCGCGTATCCCAAATGGTGAACAATCCAAATCGTGAGTTCTGGACATGTCCTCAACTTCGAGGTTCACGGTGTGATTTCTTTGCCTGGGTGGTGGATAGGGACTTAGTAGCTCATGATGAAGAATGGAGGAAGAGCGTCATGACGAAGCTGATAGAGATGAAGGAGGTTATGACCAGACTTAGAAATGATGTTCGTAGGGAGGTCTGTGAAGGCATGACTCATGCTATGCAAGATAGAGTGGGTGAGTGGCAGATGCATATGCAGTCGGTCGTGAAGAAATTATGCATGGAAAGGCAGACTGAAGTCGGGCAACTGAAGATGATTTTGATGGCTCAAAGTTTTTTATATTATTTTCTGTTAGGGGGATTATGTTGATGTTGTTGAAGATGTAGGGTGTAGAATCAGGTGATGGGGGTTTAGGCTTTTGATGTAGGGTGTAATGTAATTGTTTATGGATTAGGAGTATGACATGTGTATGGTGGATTTTTCTCCTTAGACTGAGTTAAACTATTGAAATGGTTTAGCATATGTATAGTTGTATGAATGAACAGGTTGATGTTATGAAAATTGCAGTTTTATTTCTTTCTCCAACACTGCTTCCCATTGTATAAAACGTTAACATTTATAGATTAAAAAAAAGAATCTTCGAAAGAAACATTATACTGTTATTGTCATCATTTGTGTATCCATCAAGGATAACCCTGCCTCTCATAATTTCCAACCCTGCTATTATACAATCATTATGTGTGCATTATACAATCCTTTTCCATATTCATTCAGGTTCAGTCCTTCTATGTGACATTCAAAGGGATCATTCACCAAATGACATGTATAATTGACCTTCATTGTAAATATTAAATTAAACATGTGTAAAAGTTAGAGCATGCACATAAATTATCATTGAGTGTCATAAGTATTCCTAGCCTAGAGAATTCACCAAAACACAACCTGTTGTAACAAACATGCCTGGTTACTAGCCAAACTAATTAATATGCAACAAAAATAATCATTTGTTTCCCCTAAGATTATATCGGGTGGGGCTTGGTGATGCTGCAGTTCTGGTGGGGGTTGCCAATCTTGGACTTCTTCTAACAGAGGTTGTGACCTCTGCCTGAGATATTGGTTGTGAAGAGGTGGTATCAATGACATCTTGAGTAAGAGGAGGAGGAGGAGGAGGAGGTTGGTTGGTTGGTTGATTCTACTGAAAGTTGGTCAACACGTCTTTTCTTTTTAGCCACAGGGCAGGATGCTCTATTGTGTCCAACTTCATGATATTCTCGACATTTGCTTGGCTGATTTTTTCTCTTCATCTTAATGGTTTTTGTTTTTTCAGCTTGCTTCCCTTTTTTGTCCTTGCCTTTGGCAGCAGTCTGTCTACTGGTCTCACCTACCTTTCGTCTTTGTTTTTTGGGCCTGCCAACTATGTTTGTGATGGAAGGAGGTATTGGTGGGATATACCCTGTCTTCTCCCAAAACTCTACGCCAGGGACTGACTCAACATGATGCTCATATGTTGTAGTCCAGGCAGCCATTGTTAGACCAACATGGCAATGGTCTTCTGCTTGTTCTCCCTTCTCAGCTATGGCTGCATAAGCATGTCTACAGGGCATCCCTATAAGCCAAAGAATGGGTTGTTAGTCTTGTGAAGCAAAATTAGTTAAAGCCAAATGAAATCACATACCTGTCAACTGCCACATCCTACATGTGCATTCTTGGGTCCCAAGATTTACTGCTACCCTTGCAGGGTAACAGCTTACCTCATATTTTTCAATCCCTCCATCACCTAATTGTAGTCATTTAAAAATCAATTGAAATTCTAATTTAAATAAGAAATAAAAATTAAATTTAATTAAATAGTCAAATGAAAATTCAATTTAAATAAGTTACCTGTCCACATTACATTCCAGTTGTTACTTGCAACTTTTTCTTTCTCCAACCTACTTTGCTGAATCGGTGGTAGCTGCCCCATATGCCCTGTCAACTTTACCTTGTGGTTGCCTATTGTGACCATAATGTATGTCCTTACTTCTTCAAGCATAGTCACAATAGGTTTGCCTCTAGCATGCACCAATTTAGAGTTCAATACCTCACAATTATTGTTTGTTATGCTGTCCACCTTACAATTCTCATCAAAGAAGGCCTTGCTCCAGGATTCCTTTGGGAACCTTGTCAGGTATGTCCAAGCCTCTTGGTTAATCTGTCTTATCTTTACCATGTTTCCTTGAAATTGGGTGGAGGTAGTTGATCTTGCAGCCTGCCATAACAGGGACCTCAGCTCTGCTCCTTTCCATTGCTTTGAGAAATTCTGCCATAAGTGCCACACACAAAACCTATGTGGCACACCAGGCATGACCTCTTGAAGAGCTGGGATAAGCCCCTGCAAAGTAAGTAAAATGATCAGAAACTAATTAATATGCTAACTAAACCATAAAAAAATTAGTGCAAATACCTTTTGCATATCACTCATGAAGGTAAGCTTTCTTTCTTTATAATCACCAATATCTGCATGGAGCAGTTGTGACGTCCTACGTCAATTTACCTTTATTTATATCCATTTAATTAATTTACACAGCTAATTTTTGGCATTTAATAAAATTTAATTATTTCTCATTTCAAAATAATATTTATTTTCACTAAACATACTCAAAATAATAATTATATAGTTTGACATAACCTTAGAGTTCCCTTAATTTAGAAAAGAACCAAAAATATGAAACAGGGACCTGACGCTGCGCGTCCCAGCCACGCTACGCGTCAGAGTCCTGATGTCATTTTCCTTAAAATTTCATTTAAAACTCCTTTTCCCCACTTAACATTTCATATACCATTTTATTATAAGCCAAATGATAATTTACTCATTTTCAATTTATTTTCTATTATCAAAACATCAGGGATGTTACATCCACTCCCCCTAAAAAGAGATTTCGTCCCCGAAATCAACGTACCTCATTGGAAAAGATTTGGATACAACCGCCTCATATCAGACTCCAGTTCCCATGTATACGTCACTCCATTTATATTTTGCCACTTCACTTTTACCAAGGGTACTTCTTTGTTTCTCAATCGTTTAGTTTGATAACCTTCAATACAAATAGGTGCTATCTCCACAGTCAAATCTTCTTTCAGCTCAATGGAATCTTCAGGCACAATCATCGAATCACAGGGAACATATTTTCTTAATTGTGAAACATGAAATACATCGTGAATATTTGTCAATGCACGGGGAAGATTCAATCTGTATGCTACTTCACCAATTCGTTCCAATATTTGGTAGGGTCCAATATACTTTGGATTAAGTTTCTGACTCTTCATCACACGGCCTACACCTTTAGTAGGTGATACCTTCAGGAATACCCAATCTCCCACCTGAAACTCAAGTGGCCTATGACGATTGTCATAGTAACTCTTCTGACGGTCTTGTGCAATTTTCATCTTTTCACGAATCATTGTCACCTAATCACTCATTTCTTGAATTAACTCGGGTCCCAAATGGATTGCATCTCTATCTTCATTCCAACATAAAGGCGTACAACACCGTCTTCCATATAAAGCTTCATAAGGAGCCATCCCAATGCTACTATGATAGCTATTATTATAAGCAAATTCCACCAATGGTAGATATCTCTCCCATGAGCCACCTTGCTCTAGTACACAAGCCCTGAGCATATCCTCCAAGGTCTGTATAGTTCGCTAAGACTGGCCATCAGTCTGAGGATGATAAGCTGAACTCAACCTCAATTCAGTACCCAATTCTTGCTACAAACTCCCCAAAAATCTAGAAGTGAATCGGGGATCACGATCCAAAATAATACTTGAAGGTACACCATGCAATCTTACAATCTCCATAATGTACAATCTAGCCAACCGGTCCAATGACCATTTCATATTCATAGCCAAGAAGTGAGCACTCTTGGTCAACCTGTCCATAATTACCCATATTGCAATACAACCAGAACGAGTACGGGGTAATCCAGATACAAAATCCATAGTAATGCTTTCCCATTTCCAGATTGGAATCTCCGGGGGTTGAAGCAAACCTGGGGGTCTCTGATGTTCGACCTTACACTTCTGACATATTACACAAGATCTCACATATTCAATTATTGCTTTCTTCATTCCCGGCCACCAGAATTCTTTTTTTAAATCATGGTATATCTTAGTGATACCAGGATGGATACTTAAAGAACTTTTATGCGCTTCAGCTAATACAGCCTGTCTGAAATCACCCTCTATGGGTACCACTACACGGTTCTTGAACCGCCAAATTCCATCCTTACCTTTGGTTAATCCCATATCTTTGCCTTTTGCTTGAGTGTCAAGCATTTCCAGCAACTCTTCATCACCCTCCTGAGCCACAGCTAAGGATTCTAAGAATTCATTGGAGATCTTTAGCATTCCAATTACCATCTGATCTGAGGCTTGAATGGCAACCCCAATATTCATATCACGAAAGTCTTCTAACAATTCTTGTTCTTTTCCCATCAAGAAAGCTGCATGTAATACTTTTCTACTTAAGGCATCAGCCACAACATTCGCCTTACCAGGATGGTATTTCAAATCAAAATCATAATCCTTAAGGTATTCCACCCATCTCCTTTGCCTCATGTTTAATTCCTTCTGATCAAACAGATACTTCAAACTCTTGTGGTCACTGAATACCATAAAACGAGATCCATACAAGTAATGTCGCCAAATCTTCAATGCGAATACCACAGCAGCGAGTTCCAAATCATGAGTGGGATAATTCTGTTCATGCGACCTTAATTGCCTAGAAGCATAAGCAATTACTTTGTCATCCTGCATCAGTACACAGCCTAAACCAAACTTAGATGTGTCACAGTATACCACAAATTCTTTCGTCACATCTGGTAATGCAAGCACAGGTGTAGTAGTCAAACACCGCTTCAGCGTTTGAAAACTCAATTCACACTTTTCCGTCCACATAAAGGGATTCTCCTTTCTTGTCAATCAAGTCAAGGGTAGTGCAATGCGGGAAAACCCTTCAATAAAGCGGCGATAATAGCCAGCTAATCCAAGAAAACTCCTGATTTCAATCACTGATTTAGGCCTTTCCCAAGTCATAACTGCTTCAATCTTGGATGGATCCACAGACACACCATCACAAGAGATTACATGCCCCAAAAATTTCACACTTGCTTCCCAGAAATCACACTTCGACAATTTAGCATACAACTTCTTTTCATGTAGCACCTGTAAAACAATTTGAAGATGTTGTGCATGCTCTTCAATGGACTTTGAATACACCAATATATCATCGATGAACACCACCACAAATTGATCCAAGTATGGTTGGAAGATCCGATTCATGTAATCCATAAAGATAGCTTGAGCATTGGTTACTCCGAAAGGCATTACAACATACTCAAAATGTCCATATTGAGTCCGGAACGTTGTCTTCAGAATATCTTCCGACTTCACTCTAATATGATGATATCCAGATCTCAAATCGATCTTAGAAAACACCACAGCACCTCGCAACTGATCCAACAAATCATCAATTCGTGGTAAAGGATATTTATTCTTAACCGTCAATTTATTCAATTGTCGGTAGTCAATACACATTCTCATACTGCCGTCCTTCTTTTTCACCAACAACACCGGAGCGCCCCAAGGTGAAGCACTCGGTCGGATAAACCCCTTGTTTAACAACTCATTTACTTGTTTCTTTACTTCAGCCAACTCCACTGAAGACATTCTATAAGGTGTACGGGACACAGGTTCTGCCCCGGGAATTAAATCAATAGCAATATCAATCTCCCTGTTTGGAGGCAATTCCGGAATGTCTTCCGGGAATACATCAGGAAAATCACACACCACTGGAATATCTGCAAGTTTAAGATTATACCGCCCCTCTGAAGCCAACAGAATAACATAAATTACAGAAACATCACTCACCACATTTTTAGTGTCCAATTCCTGAGAGAAAATTATAGTCTTGCGGTAACAGTCCACCATAACATGGTTAACAGACAACCAGTCAAGACCCAGAATAACATCTAAATTCTTCAATGGCATACATATTAAATTTACCAGGAAAGATCGATCCTCTACTTGCATAGGTAATTCCTCACACATAGTAGTTGCTCGAAATGTAGAACCAGTAGGTGTGGAGACATTAAGAGCATTCTCCATTAATACCACCGGTAAACCAAGCCGCCGAACACAACTCTCGGAAATAAAAGAGTGGATTGCACCAGAGTCATAAATAACATTTACAAGATAGCCATGGATAAGACACTTACCCTGTACCAAATTATCATTTCTTGAAACTTCAGAAGCATCAAAAACAAATACACGTCCAGCCATAACATTCTGAGTACCACTGGACTGAGCATCAGATCGCCGAGGTGTTGGCCTCCACGGCTACCGCCGCCTCGGCCTCCACGGCTACCGCCGCCTCGGCCTCCACGCTGAAAATTTCCACCACGAACCATAGAAGCACTTGCCCGATTACCACGTCCTCCCTGTTGCTGCCTCTGTGGACAGTCGGGCCTTAGGTGTCCAGGTTATCCACACTGGAAATAAACAGTTTGATTTGTAGGACAATGTCTAGAGATATGACCTTCCTGACCACAATTATAACAAGCACGACCACTAGAACGACCAGTAGATCCACGTCCAGAAGAAGAAGAAGATGTAGCAGAAGACTTGCCACCATGGAAAAACTGACCCATCTTTTTAAAACTGAATCCTTTAGCCTTCAATGGTCTCTTGTCCCTTGACTGGGACGCTCTCTGTAACTGCACTTCCTCAGCAAGTCTGGCCTTATTTACCAGAGTAGGATAGTCACGGATCTCCATAGGAACAATGACACTTCGAAGTTCAATTCTTAGCCCGGATTCATAATTTGCACACTTACTACCTTCGGTTCCTTCAAGAGAAAAAGGATGATAGAAATCATATAGTTCATCAAACTGTGATGTGTATTCTGCCACTGACATCCTGCCTTGCTCAAGTTTTAGGAATTCCATCTCCTTGCAGATTTTATAATTATCTGGAAAGTATTTAGCAAGAAATCTCCTCTTGAAATTTATCCACATTAATGGTTCGCCCGCAGCATTCATCTGAATTCTAGTCCTTGACCACCAAACACGAGCCTCATCCTTCAATTGATAAGTAGCAAATTGCACTCTCTGTTCTTCAGAGCATTCAAAGTATTCAAATGTTTGCTCAATGTCACGCAGCCACATATGCGCCCCATCATAATCATGTCCTCCTTTGTAAATAGGTGGATTCCTCTTCAAGAATTTATCAAGGGTGGGACCGGAATCAGTCCTCCCCATCATTTGAGAAAACCTCTCAAAGAAGTCATCACCACCAACAGAACTACTTCCTTCCGTCATATTTTAGTTCTACAATATCCCAAAACACATCACCATTAATAACCAATAATTGACCAGGGAGTACAAAAATTACCTCATATATAAACACATAACAAGATGCTGCCCGGAGTGCCAAGAGAATGATGCCAAGTCAACCTGTTAATATGTAAACAATCACAAGCATAATGCAATAAATGCAAAACAGCCTGATATAGGACTCAAACAATCCCCTAACTCTGCCTATTTTCCCGGCTCTAGAAAAAACCGCTCTGATACCACCTGTGACGTCCTACGTCAATTTACCTTTATTTATATCCATTTAATTAATTTACACAGCTAATTTTTCGCATTTAATAAAATTTAATTATTTCTTATTTCAAAATAATATTTATTTTTACTAAACATACTCAAATAATAATTATATAGTTTGACAAAACCTTAGAGTTCCCTTAATTTAGAAAAGAACCAAAAATATGAAACAGGGACCTGACGCTGCGTGTCCCAGCCACGCTACGCGTCAGAGTCCTGATGTCATTTTCCTTAAAATTTCATTTAAAACTCCTTTCCCCACTTAACATTTCATATACCATTTTATTATAAGCCAAATGATAATTTACTCATTTTCAATTTATTTTCTATTATCAAAACATCAGGGATGTTACAGCAGTCCCAGAAACCATTTCTAATTGTCCTTATTCTCCACCTGACACACACCATATGCTATAGGCCATATATGGTTGTTGGCATCCTGACCCACAGCAACTAAAAGCTGACCCCTGTAGTAACCTTTAAGGAAACACCCATCTGTGTTTGAATATGCATACAAGTTCAAGGATGTTCAAAGATTTTGATAATGACAAGCACTCTTGAAGAAATCTGTGCAAAAACAAAGATATGGAATCAGGTGCTGAGTAACAACGAAGCTAATCGATTAGGTCACTTATGCTAATCGATTAGGAGCATTCTGTTTTGGAAGAATTTGATTCAGGCAATGAGATAATCGATTATGGAAATAAAGCTAATCGATTATGAAGCTACTGGATTTAATCTAATCGACTACGTACTTGATGTAATCGATTACAACTGTCAAAAATAAGATTAAATGCATCAGGGATATTTGCTAATCGATTAAGGGAAGTTGCACAATCGATTAGGAGGCTACTGAAATTAAGGAAATCGATTACAAGACATGCTAATCGATTAGGAAGCTGCGAAATCAAGATTAAATGCATCAGGCATAGATTCTAATCGATTACAGGAAATGAAATAATCGATTATGGACCCTCTGACTTGAAGCTAATCGATTACAACGTGAGGGTGTAATCGATTACGATCGTGGAAAAACACTTTTAAGTGGGAAACCAGCTCATGTCTCCACCATTCTTCAAAATCCCACTAAGTGCAACGGCTAGGAAGAAGAAGGGTACACCTCAACACTTCAATTGGCTCTATAAATTGAAGAGGAACACAAGCACAAAGACACACCAAGAAGCCATAAATCCTTTGCTCTATTTTGTGCTTTGTAAGCTCTATTTCTTGTATCTTGAATTTTATTTGTATATCCTCTCATCTTGAGAGATTAGAAAGTGTGTGAGCTATCATTGTCTATTCACTCTATCAAGAGAGTCATTCACTTGTAAACACTTCAAAAACACAAGATATTTTCACTCTAGGTTGAGTGGTTACAAAGGTTGAGGCTCAACCTTTGGGATATTGTGAGATTGAGAGATTGGGTGGGTTGCCCTTATACTTGTGAGGATTGGGTTCTTGAGTGTGGGACACTAGGAAGCCGCAATTGCTCAAAGTTGTATCTCTAGTCTACAATAGTGGAAAATCCTCTAAGTGGGTTGCTTAGAGGTGAGACGTACACCGGATTGGTGGAACTCGTTAAATCGGTTTGCAAAGCTCTTCTCCCTTACTCTTTTACTTTCATATACTGCACTTAATTGGCTTGTGTTGATTGATTGTGGCTTGCATACTTGAACTTGTTTAAATTGGTAAATCTTGAAGACTACACACCAAGTGTTTGTTTAATTGTCTAAGCCATATTTACCTTTGTTTTGCATTGCATACTTCACTAAACTTTATTTCACTTGCATAATCTTGTAAATTTGTATATAAGGATCAAGTTCAAAGGTATTCCAACTAAAAGTTTTAAAAACTCAATTCACCCCCCTCTTGAGTATTGAGGCCACTTGAATAACAAGTGGTATCAGAGCTTGACTCTTGGTAGATCAAGCTTAACAGCTTCAAGAGATAAAAATGGCCTCAAATTCTCTAAACCTTTTTCCTGAGGGTGGTGCTACAAATCGACCTCCCGCTTTCAATGGGGAAGGTTATACCTTTTGGAAAGAGAGAATGAAAATCTTCATTCAATCAGTTGACTTAAGAGTGTGGAATGCCATTGAAAATGGTCCTTTTATACCTATGCATACTGTTGATGATAAACTAGTTGAAAAACCTATGGATAATTGGACTAGTGAAGAAGAGAAGAAAGTATAATACAATTACAAGGCTAAAAATCTAATTACTCTTGCACTAGGACCAGATGAATTTTTCTGAGTAATCACTTGTAAATCCGCCAAGGAAATGTGGGATACTCTTCAAGTAACCCATGAAGGTACAAATGATGTTAAAGACTCTAAGATTAGTACACTAACTAGTCAATATGAGTGCTTTAGATTAAACTCTCATGAATCAATTGTTGATATGCAAAAAAGATTCACTCTCATCATTAATCAACTCATTACACTTGGAAAGACTTACACTAACAAAGAGCTCATTCATAAAGTGTTGAAAAGTCTTAACAGAGAATGGCAACCGCTAGTTACCGCCATCAAACAATCTCCTAGCATAAACGAAATGTCTCTTGCCACACTATTTGGTAAGTTGCAGGAACAGGAACAAGAGCTGAAAGAATTAAAGATGGCGGAAGAGGAAGAAAAATCTTCCAAGAAAAAGGGTCTCGCTCTCAAGGCCACTCCCATAAATGAAGAAGAATCCGGAAGTGAACTTGATGAAGAAGAAGAGTTTGGACTATTTGTGAAACGCTTCGGGAAATTCATGAAAGGCAAACGCTTCCAAAGAAGCTTCAAAAACCCAAGTAAGAAACCTATCACTAAAGAAAATTCTTCCTCACCCAATTGTTTTGAATGTGGCAAGGAAGGGCACTTCAAAGCGGATTGCCCAAATCTTAAGAAGAAGGGAAAAGAGAAAAGAGGAAGAAGGAGAGCATATATAGCATGGGATGAAAATGAGATAAGCAGCTCAGATGACTCAGAAAATAAAGAAGCAAACCTTTGCCTCATGGCCAACCACCAAGAAGAAGATGATGAGGTAAACTTCCATGACTTAGATAAGGATGAATTACTTGATGCTCTAGAGGAATTGTATGATAAATTTATAAAAGTCTCCAATAGACTTAAGGTGTCTAGAAAAACTAGTGACACTCTAGAGATACACCTTATAGAGGTTTGCAAAGAGAATGAATGCTTAAAAGAAGAATTGAAAAACGCTCAAACATGCTCCAAAAGTAAACCTTGTGATTTTGCTAAGAAATGTGTTGATCTAGAAAATGAAGTCCTAGATCTAAACAAAACCTTAGAGAGGTTTACAAATGGTAGAGATAATCTGAATGTACTACTTGGAAATCAAAGATGCATGTTTGACAAAACTGGTTTAGGGTATAATACTGTTAAAAAGGAAAAGCATTACAAAAACTTCTTTGTACCCCCTATGAGATCATCTTCGCCCTTTATGAAATGCAATCATTGTGGATTCAAAGGTCATAACTCTTCAAATTGCAATGTTAGAAAATTAGGGCCAAAGGTTATAAGAAAGGTGTGGGTTCCCAAAGGGACATTACCACAAGCTAACCTTAAAGGACCCAACATAAAATGGGTACCTAGTTCTCTAAACTAATCTTGTTTTGTAGGTATGCTTCAAGGCAAGCAACACCCATTGGTACTTGGATAGTGGGTGTTCAAAGCATATGACGGGAGACATAAGCAAGTTTACATCATTCACTCCCAAGAGAAAAGGAAGTGTCACCTACGGAGACAACACCAAAGGAAGGATCCTAGGCATCGGAAATATAGGTAAGAATTCTTCCACATCCATAAGTGACGTGTTGTATGTTGAAGGCCTCAAACATAATCTACTTAGCATAAGTCAATTATGTGACAAAGGATATAGAGTTTTGTTTGAATCAAATTGTTGCATAATTGAGCATAAGACTAATAAGGAAGTTAAGTTTGTAGGCCAAAGAATTGATAATATTTACATGATTGATATCGATAGTTTATCTACAAATGATGAACAATGCTTTATTTCAAAAGAGGATGAAACTTGGCTATGGCATAGGAGAATAGCTCATATACATGTAGACCATTTGAACAAACTTGTTTCCAAAGAATTAGTAATTGGTTTACCAAAGCTTAAGTTTGAAAATAGATTTTGTGATGCATGTCAAAAGGGAAAACAAGTAAAGGCATCTTTTCAATCCAAAAACATTGTTTCCACACAAAGGCCTTTACAACTTTTGCACATGGACTTATTTGGACCATCCAAAATCAAAAGCTTTGGAGGCAATTACTATGGTCTAGTCATTGTAGATGACTATTCTAGATATACATGGACATTGTTTCTTGCTCATAAAAATGAAGCTTATCATGCATTCAAGAAACTGGCAAAGATTATCCAAAATGAGCAAAATTCTAAAATTACATCCATTAGAACCGATCATGGGGGAGAATTTGAAAATTAATCTTTTGAAAAGTTTTGCGAAAAACATGGTATTAATCACAATTTCTCAGCTCCTAGAACTCCACAACAAAATGGAGTAGTTGAAAGGAAAAATAGATCTTTAGTGGAGCTTGCTAGAACCATGCTAAATAAAAACAATATTGCAAAACATTTTTGGGCCGATGCGGTAAACACCGCGTGTTATGTTATGAATAGATGTTTAATAAGGCCTATTTTAAAGAAAACCCCCTATGAACTTTACAAGGGTAGAAAACCCAACATTGCATACTTTCATATTTTTGGATGTAAATGTTTTGTGCTCAACAATGGAAAGGATAATCTAGGAAAGTTTGATGCAAAATCTGATGAGGCAATATTCCTAGGATACTCTCAATCAAGTAAATCTTATAGAATCTTCAACAAACAAACAAATACCATTGAGGAATCTATTCATGTTAAATTTGATGAAATTAGCCATAACCCTCCGAGAAAGGAAGATGTTGATGATCTTGTAGGTACCTTCCAAGAAATGAACTTGGAAGACAAAGAAGAAGTCAACAATGATGGAGGAGCAACACAAATTGATAAGCAACAAGATTGGGTAACCTTAAAGGATCATCCCTTGGACAAAATCATTGGAGAAATAACCAAAGGGGTAAGTACTCGAAATGCCATTAGAAATGCATGCAATCACTTAGCTTTTGTATCCCAAATTGAACCCAAAAATATTGATGAAGCCATTATTGATGAACATTGGATGTTGGCTATGCAAGAAGAATTAAACCAATTTGAAAGAAATGAAGTTTGGGAACTTGTGCCAAGGCCCAATGACCATCTAATAATAGGCACCAAATGGGTTTTTAGAAATAAGTTAGATAAAAATGGTATAATAACAAGAAACAAAGCTAGACTAGTTGCAAAGGGATACAATCAAGAAGAGGGAATAGATTATGAAGAAACGTATGCTCCCGTAGCTAGGTTAGAAGCCATTAGGCTATTGCTAGCTTTTGCATGCTGTATGGATTTTAAACTTTATCAAATGGATGTCAAAAGTGCATTTTTAAACGGCTTCATTCAAGAAGAAGTTTATGTAGATCAACCTCCCGGCTTTGAAAATCATAAATTTCCAAACCATGTCTTCAAATTGAGAAAAGCTTTATATGGTTTGAAACAAGCTCCAAGAGCTTGGTATGAAAGACTAAGTAAATTCCTTTTAGAACACAAATTTGAAAGAGGAAAGGTTGATACTACACTATTTATAAAACGCAAAAATAATGACATTCTTTTGGTACAAATTTATGTTGATGATATAATATTCGGTGCTACTAATGAAAATCTTTGTCAAGAGTTTGCCAAGATTATGCAGAATGAGTTTGAAATGTCCTTGATGGGAGAACTCACCTTCTTCCTTGGATTACAAATAAAACAAGCAAATGATGGAACGTTCATTAGTCAAACCAAGTATTGTAAAAAACTGCTCAAAAGGTTTGAAATGGACAAGGCAAACGAAATAGCTACACCCATGAGCACATCTTGCTATTTAGACAAAGATGAAAAGGGTAAGGACATTGAAATCACCAAATATCGAGGTATGATTGGATCCTTACTGTATTTAACTGCTAGTAGGCCCGATATTATGTTTGCGGTATGCATGTGTGCTAGATATCAAGCATGTCCTAAAGAATCACACTTAACTGCCGTAAAAAGAATTTTGAAATATCTTGTGGGTACTCAAAATGTTGGTTTGTGGTATCCCAAAGGCGTTGAATGTAATCTTTTAGGATATTCCGACTCTGACTTTGCGGGCTGTAAACTTGATAGAAAAAGTACTAGTGGCACATGTCATTTACTTGGTAGTTCCCTTGTTTCTTGGCATAGCAAGAAGCAAGCAAGTGTTGCACTATCGACGGCTGAGGCAGAATATGTAGCCGCCGGTAGTTGTTGTGCTCAAATTCTTTGGATGAGACAACAACTTCTTGACTTTGGCATTGTTTTGAACAAAGTACCCATCAAATGTGATAATACTAGTGCCATTAATATCTCAAATAATCCTGTAATGCACTCTAGAACCAAGCACATTGAGATTAGGCATCACTTTATTAGAGACCATGTGTTAAAAGGGGATTGTATACTTGAGCATGTTGAAACTTCTAGGCAACTAGCAGATATTTTCACGAAACCCTTGGCTAGAGAACAATTCATTCATATTAGAAGAGAATTAGGCATTCTTGACATGTCAAATTATGTTTGAATGATGGAGTATTTTGATAAAAATATGTTGTATGGCATGATCAGAAAAATGGTAGTACTCATTAATATTACATGTCGTGTTTGGAACTCTACTGTATGAAAAACCTGAAGTTTTTGAATCAATAATCGATTACATGCTTCCTAACAATCGATTACTATGCTTCTGTTTCCTTTATAATCGATTAGTCAAAGCCTCTAATCGATTACAATGATTCTGTTTCTAAGCTAATCGATTGTCTTTGATCCACAATCGATTACACAGCCTCTGTTTCAGGTACAAAACGTTTCCTCTTCTCCATAATCGATTACCATCCTGCTCCAATCGATTAGGACTATTCTGTTTCTTAACTAATCGATTAGTCAAAGGCTCTAATCGATTACGCTCTGCACGAAACCTTTGGAATTCCCCAGAAACAGTGAGCTAATCGATTATGCACTGTCTAGTAATCGATTATCCTCGGTTCTGAAGAGTCAATATTGTAATTTCCAAGGCATACTCGAACCACTCCCTCTCTTAACTCCCTTCACTCCTTTCTAAACCCACTTTCCTCCTTCCTAAACCTAATTCTCACCTATAAATACCCCTCTCTTCACCTTCTCATCTCACACTACCTCCTTCCTCTCAAACCTCTCCAAAACTCTCAAGCACTCTTCTCTCTTCATCTTCTTCTTTGCCTTCTTTACCATGTCTTCATCTCGCAATGTCAAGAGAGCAAGCTCAAGCCCATAACCCCCTTGATTTTTCAAGGTTCTTTGCTTCTCCAAGAGACCTCCAAAATTTCATGAAAAATTTTTCTGAAAAGGAGATAATGACCCCTCACTACACCATTGCCGACACCTTCGATAACCCCAACCTAACCTTCACTCAAAGCCTTCACCACTACAACCTCTTTCCCTTCCTCTCCCTCAAGGAAGAAGAGTACTACCCTGAACTCATAAGGGTATTCTACTGCAACCTCCGACTTGTCAATGGGATGGTTGAATCCAAAGTGAAGAACGCAACCATCAAACTCTCCAATGCTCAATTTGCGGAGATCTCCCAACTGCCTCTCAACAATGCTGATTTTGATGGAGGAGAACCGGAAGACGAATGGGGCTTCAATGCTCTAACTGCTCGTCAATCCTTGTGGAAAGCTGACCGCCCCAGGAGCAACCACAAGTTGGTAGGCCACTTGACCATGAATAACCGTTTACTTCACTTTTTCTTGGTCAAGATGATTGTTCCTCGTGGAGGGAACTATGCTTTGGTAGAAGAGGATGATGTCCTCTTGATGTGGGCAATGCTGAATCATAAGGAGATCAACTGGGTTCAGTTGGTCAAATTTCATATGCGCCACGCCAAGGACCAACAAAAACTCCCTTATGGTATTCTCCTTACTAAAATTTTCAAATATTGTGGAGTATACTTGGCTGGAGAATTATCAGAAAAAGTGCCTCCTAGAGCTTGCATTGACACCCATCACCTCACCAAAATGGGTCTTGTTCTTACACATGGAGCATGGTACTCACGAATGGAGGGCATTCATGCCAACATTCCCTTCGAAGCTCCTGCTGAAGAAGAACCCGTTCCTCCTCCTCCTCAATCACAAGCTGCACCCCAAGCCTCTTCATCTGCACCCCAAGCTGACCCCTTTGCATCTCTTTACGCCCATCTTGACCGCCACTTCGATCGCCTTGAAAACTCCCTTCAAGAGTTTTCAATGACCGAGCAGCAACACTTCGAGATGATGCAACAACGCTATGAAGAGCTGTCCCACCAAATCGCTAAAATTCGCTTTTTTAATCTGGATAATTAGATCCTTTGTTATGTTTTCTGTTTTAGGGTGCTTATGTTTGTTCCTTTTCAATTCTGCACGTTTTGCTTCATGTAATTCCCCACTATGCTTTGAAATTCAATAAAATTTTCAGTTCATCATATATCTCATTAATTGCACGAATTATTTTTGATGATTCCAAAGGGGGAGAAGAATAATTGTTCATATCTTGTTTAACTTATCATCTTGTTTAAAATCTGAAAAACATAGGCTTAATAAATTGCTTTTGATAGGGGGAGATTTATTAAGAGATAAGCGATAAGAGATAAGAAATTATTTGCTGCTGAATGTGATAATGATTTAGTTAAGAGATAATGATTCTGATTTTTGAATTTGGTAAATAGATAATCTGCTATTTGAAACTGATTACAAAGAGATAATGCAACAGAGATGTTTTTACAAAGAGATAAAATTAGAGATAAGTTTAATTGCTTAACTAACAACCCTCAAAAGATGAACATAGTTGTCATCATCAAAAAGGGGGAGAATGTGTTTGAATATGCATACAGGTTCAAGGATGTTCAAAGATTTTGATAATGACAAGCACTCTTGAAGAAATCTATGCAAAAACAAAGATATGGAATCAGGTGCTGAGTAACAGCGAAGCTAATCGATTAGGTCACTTATGCTAATCGATTAGGAGCATTCTGTTTTGGAAGAATTTGATTCAGGCAATGAGATAATCGATTATGGAAATGAAGCTAATCGATTATGAAGCTACTGGATTTAATCTAATCGACTACGTACTTGATGTAATCAATTACAACTGTCAAAAATAAGATTAAATGCATCAGGGATATTTGCTAATCGATTAAGGGAAGTTGCACAATCGATTAGGAGGCTACTGGAATTAAGGAAATCGATTACAAGACATGCTAATCAATTAGGAAGCTGCGAAATCAAGATTAAATGCATCAGGCACAGATTCTAATCGATTACAAGAAATGAAATAATCGATTATGGACCCTCTGACTTGAAGCTAATCGATTACAACGCGAGGGTGTAATCGATTACGATCGTGGAAAAACACTTTTAAGTAGGAAACCAGCTCATGTCTCCACCATTCTTCAAAATCCCACTAAGTGCAACGGCTAGGAAGAAGAAGGGTACACCTCAACACTTCAATTGGCTCTATAAATTGAAGAGGAACACAAGCACAAAGACACACCAAGAAGCCACAAATCCTTTGCTCTATTTTGTGCTTTGTAAGCTCTATTTCTTGTATCTTGAATTTTATTTGTATATCCTCTCATCTTGAGAGATTAGAAAGTGTGTGAGCTATCATTGTCTATTCACTCTATCAAGAGAGTCATTCACTTGTAAACACTTCAAAAACACAAGATATTTTCACTCTAGGTTAAGTGGTTACAAAGGTTGAGGCTCAACCTTTGGGATATTGTGAGATTGAGAGATTGGGTGGGTTGCCCTTATACTTGTGAGGATTGGGTTCTTGAGTGTGGGACACTAGGAAGCCGCAATTGCTCAAAGTTGTATCTCTAGTCTACAATAGTGGAAAATCCTCTAAGTGGGTTGCTTAGAGGCGAGACGTACACCGGATTGGTGGAACTCGTTAAATCGGTTTGCAAAGCTCTTCTCCCTTACTCTTTTACTTTCATATACTGCACTTAATTGGCTTGTGTTGATTGATTGTGGCTTGCATACTTGAACTTGTTTAAATTGGTAAATCTTGAAGACTACACACCAAGTGTTTGTTTAATTGTTTAAGCCATATTTACCTTTGTTTTGCATTGCATACTTCACTAAACTTTATTTCACTTGCATAATCTTGTAAATTTGTATATAAGGATCAAGTTCAAAGGTATTCCAACTAAAAGTTTTAAAAACTCAATTCACCCCCCCTCTTGAGTATTGAGGCCACTTGAATAACACCATCTAATCCCACCAAAGGTCTTCGACAGGCTATAAACCCATCTCTACATCCCTTCAAACATATGTACAACCTTTCAAAAATGGGTGGACCTTCTGGTTGAGGTTGGCACTCCATCCTCACAGTGGAGCCAGGATTCCTCTTTAGCAGCTCTACACAGTAGTCCCATAACATAGAAAATTATTCTTTTTCACAACCCTCAATTACTTCTCTGGACCTCTTCATTGATCTGTAGATCATTTTGTCCTCCAACTTTACCTTGTACTTTTCTCTAAAAAGATCATAAACCTCAGAGTGCTTAACATTTCGATGCCTCCTCATGAAGTTCACAAGCTTGCCTGTAACCCATTGTTGATCACACACTGAGTTCTTGAACACCCTAGCACAGGAATGATGATCATTAAATGTCTTGATCTGGAATGATTTCCTGATAGGGTTCAGACTACAAAACACTTCCCATTCACAATTATTCATCTTGCACCTTGCCCTTACTCTCACCTTATCATTTTTCACCCATTTAATTTCTCTCCCTGCCTGTACAGTGTAGTCTTTCACAGCCTGTTTAAACACCTCAAGTGATGGAAATTCTATCTCACACTCCAACTTTATATTGCCAAATGTGACTATTTCATTGAATTGAGGATAAACATCTCTGCCATCACCATCATCTTCTGAACGTGCAGGAGTCCTTAACTCTTCAGAAATCCATGTGTCTTGACTCTCACAATCATCACCTCCCAGGTGGTTAACTTCATCCTCACTATCATCCCCTACATCAATGTCAAAGATAGTAGGAACAGCTGACCTTTTCCTCCCTTGTGGTTTCCTCTTCCTACTCCCACCTTCATTTGTATCCTTCATCTTTCCTTTCCCCTTCTCACCTTTTTTCCCCTTCAACTTTCCTTTCCCCTTCAACCTTCCTTTCCCTTTCAACTTTCCTTTCTTACTTTTAGCCTGTTTTTGCACATCCTGCCCAATTTCCACATCTGCTAACTTAGAGTTACTATCTTCACCCTGCATTGAACATTCACCACCTAACTGTTCTTCAACCTGAACCTGACCTTCAACTTTAGCCACGCATATGTCAACATCTTCATCAACCACTATCTTCTCAACAACTTGCACTGACTGAACCCCTACCTACATACTACTACCAACTTCACCATTATTCTCTTTATGAATATCCATCATACTTATCTCATCCATTGGATCTTCAAAATACACATCTATCAGTCCTTCATTCGACTTTGCACAGGCAACCATTTCTAAGATATCGTTATCACATTTGAGTACCTTCAACCCATCATTAAGACTATACTGTGGGTCATGCCATAATATCTTACATTTGTTATTATACCCATTATTCTCAACAAATCTGTTAAAAGCAAAACAATCTATATAATCCGGGTCCACCTCCCCCCAAACCTCAACCTTTTCCCATTTATATTCCTTCTCACCAACATTGTTGACTACAAACCTACCACCATAATGTAGACTAAGCCTGATTTCCTACCCAAATAAATCAAACAAAATAAATATTTATTACTCATTAAAATAATACTGAAATATGACATGTATAAACAATGCACGCACATGGGGGGCACAAAAAGTAAACAATTCACAGCGCGATAGGAAAAGACAATGAAAGTACAGGAATCCAATGCATGCTCACGGGACCACATAACCTTGTTCTCCTCTATAAGAAGGTTCAACCCCAAAACAAAAGCAAAAAAATTGACCTAGTAGTTCGAAATATAAACCCCCAATTGTCCGAAACCCTAAACCCCTAAAGGTTCCAAACACACACCCCTACCTAAGTTTATCCTTAAAAAAACCAAAGAATACTGACCTCCACAGAATCTCCCATTTCTGTCGACTATGACGTCTTCTTCGACCAACGCCGGTGTTGCTCCTCGTGACAGTGGGTATCAAAAAAGGACGACCACGGTTCCAGAAGATGAGAGTGAAAGGAGGTAATTTCTGAAGCCAATCGAAGAGTAGGTATCGAAATAGGTTTGGGATTCCTGAATACAATCAAACACTTGGTATCGAAAATGGGTTAGGGAATTCTGAAGGGCAGGGAATCAACAAAGAGGGAATTTTTGTTTATTTTCATTTTACCCATCTGGCATAAAACGACGTCGTGTGAACCCCTACGTGGCATGGCAGCTTGGATTTAAACGGCCACGTCACCAAAATTTGACGTCGTTATAACGTGTATTGACGGTGGGGACCTCAGTGTCTGACGAAGAAGAAGAAAGGGATTAACGGGGTCAATTTATAAAATGGAAGACCTAAGTGTCCGATTGTGAAAAAGTGAGGGACCAAATAGGGGGTTTTGTCCGTTCTAAAAGGATAAGGGTAGAGAAACCTAATCCTAATGACAGGAGAAAAAAATGTTCAACTTTAATCATTATGCTTCTATTAACACAAAGACAGTCCAAATTCTATGTGAGATCAGTTGGCCATCTTTCACTGCCTACAATATTAGAAAGTCAAGCCTATTAAGAAGCCTGGGAACTCGAGGAAATATGTGACTTTCATGAGCAGACCGGTCACAACAACAAAGAATATTGGAAGCTTAAGGTCACTGTTTCTTATCAAGAAGGGTAAGTTGAAGTAGTACCTCCTGAAAAGCAAGCCCCATGATGGGCCAGACCGATTTGAGAAGAGGAGAAGGAACATTCCCCTGATAGTGATCACAGATGAGGTTCAAAAAGATTCACAACCTTTGAGAAGAAAAAGACCCAAGTGGTGGAAACTATGCAAGATGTAGATGATGTTCATCCCTACCTCTCAAGTCTAAAAGAGACATAATTAAGATAATAGTGGAGGCTTCACTAGGGGCGATGTATCTAATACCGCAAGGCAGAGTCATCTTCAGATGATCATGTTTGTTCAGAACAAGAACCAGGACATTCAACTCTTTAAGGACGATGTTAAGACACCTCCTATTTTATTTTCTTATAATGATTTTGGCCTAACAATCCTAGGAAGGGACGATGTCATAGAAATTATGGTTATAATCCCTAAGATAGGTGTTGAGTGAATTCTGGTGGATCAAGGAAGTTCTTGTGATCTAATCTTCTATGATTGCTTCAAGAAGATGGATTGGACCGACATAGACCTACGACCTTACCTGTAGAACTTAACAACGATCAATGACGCAAAACAACCCACTAAGGGGTACTTGGATGCTAGGATCACTTTTGATGGTGAGCCCAATGTAAAACATTAAAAACAAGGATCCTTATGATCAATGTGTATAATGGCATTATTGGCTGACCCACATTGAATACTATGAAAGCCATAGTGTTTACTCTTCATCTCTTCATAAAATTCAATGGTAAGGATAACTGGGTTTCCTATATGTCTAGGTGATCAGGAGAGGACTCAGTATTGTTATAACTTGAGTTAGAACATAGTGAAGGGGGAGGTGACCTTCAAGAAGAGAAAGTTCAATGATAAAGGAACATTGGCTAGATTTGTCAACTTATCGACTTAGACCTAAGAGAAGAGTTGAAGATTGATTATCTCAATCCTTTAAAACCCCACATCAAAGGGATCATCTAAAATCATTATGCTTGGGGATGGTGCTAATAAGGTGATGCACATCAATGACAAGCTTGATCACAGAATGGAGAAAAGGTTAGAAGAACTTCTCCAAGAGTTCAAACAACTCTTTACTTGGACTGCGATTGACATGCCTGGTACGAATCCCAATTTCTATGGCTACCAGTTGATGATGTATCCTAACAAAAAATCATTTATGTAAAATAAAAGGTGCCCAGGGCCAAAAAAGCAGAAGGCTACTTGTAAGAAAACAAATGAACTCCTTAAGGTCGGTTTCCTTAGAGAAATCTGGTATTCATCCTGGCTATCCAACATTGTCATGGTTTAGAAGTCTAACGTAAATGGCAGATGTGCATAAATTATGTCAATCTAAATTTTTGTTACCCCAAAGACCCATACATCTTCCCTAATATCGATTGCATAGTAGACAATTCATCAGGCTACCAATTATTGTCCTCCACGAACACTTATTTTTGTTATAATCAAATTTTGATGTGGAAGGGAAATCAAGATCAAAGACCAAATTCATCAATGACATGGGTGTCTTTTGTTACACCATCATGCCTTTCAGTCTGAAGAACGTCGGAGCCACCTACTAGTGCATGATCAACAAGGTCTTCGAAGAAATGCATACCAAGCTAGTGGAAGTATATGTGGACAATATCTTAGCTAAGACTCCAAGAGGGGGTGATCACATAGCCAACTGATCCGGTTTGGATACCAGCCCTAAGAATAAGAGATAATTATCTTAGCTGGCCTAGAGTTTAGCCGGTATCACAGGACAACGATCTAGACTGCAACTATACCGGTTATCTGAACTAGTGACTAAGATATCAGATACCTCATCCGTGCTCCTTTCACCCGCTGTTGAGAGGCTGATTCTGACCAATCAACCGGTTTCCATTCTATAATATACAACCGGTGTCATCAGTATACATCCGGACTCTAATTCCGAGTCAGGCATTCTCCCTGCACCAGTTAGTCCGTATAACACCATGACCCCGGATAACATACATGTCACCCAACAGAAGATGATGGGCATTGCTACAGGGACCGATCAATAATTCCATTCCCCCGCTACGAGCCAAATCTGCTCACAGGAATGATCAACTTGTCCCCTAAGTCTGGCCCCATTTTCCCTACGCTCAATATAAAATGTCCACTTGCCTTAATCATGCTGGTGAGTGCGCATTAAACAATAATATACTTGCATAATGAAGGTTGGTGGTTCCCCACTAATAGATCCTCGTAAACTGAGCCAAGCAGGTATAAGAACTCACTTTAGTTTACTGTAAAGGGGTTCTGGTTCTTCTCTCTTGAATACACCTATCTGATCCTTGTGATCATTTACATTCCATACTTGGAATATCTTATTGACATGAGCGTTGAAGAATCTTCACAGGTGACACCACCTGTCGCCCACACTAACGCGAGAGGTCGGTGTGTAGGACCTCCAGGACGCCTAGACCGCTCTCTTCATACAGAGACACCGGATACATACAACGATACTCACAGAGCCATCCTTCAAACATACACTTCTTTTACTATTTGTTACTGGCCCGACACCGGATCTCTTGACCCCGGTTCAGGATAGAACATTGGCACGCCTAGTGGGACCCGTTAAAGTTATTCCCATCTCTCATTTAGGGAGTCTTATCTCTTACCATGGAAGGCAATAGGAGGAACCAGCTAGATGGGCATGTGAAAAACATGACTACCTAGGAACAACCAGTGAATAGACGCTTGGCTTTCGAGTCACCTGTGGAAGGATCAAGAAAGATGGTGCAGGTATCTGCACCAGATCCAAAAGATGAGATGATACGAAGGTTGATGGAAGAACTGATGGAGTTGAAACATGAAAGAAAGAACATGGAAGATAGAGCCATGTCTCAGACCAAGGGGACACATCACACCACCGAGAGAGAAAAATCCTCAATCCCCCAGTACTCAAACATCCCCACGTTTGAAGGGAAGGAACAGATCCATAATTCTAAAGAGAGAGTTGTTAAAGGGAAGAGGAAAATGATGACAACATCTCCAGTAATTTATAAGCTCTCAGTCCTTTTTCAAGAAGATTTATGAGTGTACATATCCCTAAGCACCTGCAGACTACTCAACCTCTCTCTGTTGAAAAATACAGTGGAGAAACTGATCCCACTAAGCATCTTGATGCTTATGCATTTGAAGTTATGTACTTGGGGGCAGATGAAGATATCATGTGCAGGATGTTCCCTCAGACTCTTGTTGATGATGCCCTTAGGTGGTTTAAGGGTCTACCATCAGGCTCCATCAACTCATGGTAAGAAATGGCAACAGCGTTTGTAGACCACTTTGTCATTTCCAGAGATATTCCCAGAACATCTCATACTTTGGCCCAGATTAGGCAGGGGGAATATGAAACTCTCAAAGACTTGTTGAAAAGGCTTTACAAGGAAGCAGCTGCTATTCCAAACTTGGCAGAGGCACTACAGTTGCACATAGCAATAGAAGCTTTGCAACCGAGCTCATCCTTTGCCATGTCATTGGCAAAGAATCCTCCAGTGAATTTCGAGGAATTCAGGAGAAAAGCATCCAAGTATGTGAGTATTGAAATGCACTTGGAAGTAACAACAGCAAGAAGGAAATCCCCAACGCCACAACAACGGAAAGATAAAAACTAGCCTAGATCAGAACGAATGGAGAGACCGTTCCAAGGGCCACGTATTCAACAATCCTGTACCTCCGAGTCAGGAAGAACGGGTAAATGCATTTAACAATTATGCTCTATTAAATTCTAAGCGATCTCAGATTCTGAGAGAGATCGGATGGCCAACGCTTATTACATACGGGGTCAGGAAGCCGCCCCAGCTTCATAAACATGGTGACTCTCAGAAATACTGTGAATTCCATGAGCAAAAGGGCCACTCGACAAATAAATGTCAGGCCCTGAAAAATACTATTAAGACCCTAATCTGAGAGGGTAAGCTCAAACAGTATCTTTTTAAAGAAGGAACTTCTGATGATCTAGAACGGATTGAGAAAAGGGGAAAGGATTACGAGGAAGGCGATGATGATCATCCCACTCCGATTAGAAGATTTACTACTTCTGAAAAACAAAAGGGAGTTCTGGTTGGTGAGCCTGCACAGGAAAACGCTATGCCCCGACAACAACATCAGGGCCGTCGAGAGGTGATTGATTAGGGATCAGGCCATCAAAGTCAAAAAACACCTTTCGCTGTTATAGTTAGTCGGTAAGACGGTGTGCACTTTTTCCTTACTTGGGTTTTCCCGATCGGGTTTTACCAAGAAGGTTTAACAAAGCATAACCCCGACTCAGCTCTCCTTTTTTGTAATTCATAATTAATGAAATATTATATATGTTTACCCATTGTCTTTATAATTTTATTTAATGCACAACACTGTTGTGACAAGATACTTTCAGGACGGATGATCCTAAAAATTTATCTGTTGTTAGTGATGAACCTCTTCGAAGGTACAACTGGGTGAACCATTTATTTAAAGGCCCAAATTGTTGGATTAAAACGAACTCTAGGTACGGTTAGTAAGTTTGCTTGAACACCGGTGAAGACCTGAGTTGTAGGATTGAACTGAACCTCAGGAAATGGGTTGTAGGATTGCACCGAACCCCATTTGAAGGTCGGTGAATGGGTAAAATCCAACACCGATAGAGGAAGAACGGTGAATGGGTAAAATCCAACACCGATTGAGAAGGCCAGTGAATGGGTAAAATCCAACACCGAGTGTGAAGAATAGTGAATGGGTAAAATCCAACACCGATTGAAGAAAAATGGTGAATGGGTAAAATCCAACACCGATAGAGGAAGAACGGTGAGTGGGTAAAATCCAACATCGAGTGAAGGCTTGGACGCAGTAAGCTGGTTCTTCTTCAAGACCACGCTGAACCTCGAGTAGATTGACAAGGCCGGTGAATGGGTAAAATCCAACACTGATTGAAGAAGGCTAGTAGGATTAAACCGAACACCATTGCAGACATGGGTTGTAGGATCAAACTGAACCCCATTTAAAGACTTGGATTGTAGGATTAAACCGAACTCCAAATATAACTTCGAATTCGCTCAGAAGTATTTCCCCTAGAAATTCTTCACTCGGAAACACTTTAAATTCGAAGTCAGACTCGAATTATTCACTTGGGAATATCTCAACCCGAAATATACTCATTGGAAGTCAAAGCCTTCCTTTGACTAGAAGTACTTTTCCTGGAAATGGCCCACTCGGAAATCCTTCACTAGGTACCATACCATGTGGAGATCGGAAATTCTTCCCTTGGGGCCATACCATGTGGAAGTCGAAAATGTCTCACTCGGTGCAATCCCAATTAGTAGTATTGCACTCGGAGACACACCAATTCGGGAAAGTAGCACTCAGAAACTTCCCAACCGAATGAAAACTCGGGGACAGAATCGTACTTCGAGTACGGTTAAGAGAATTAAACCGATCACCATCGAAGGATTACTCAGAAATCTTTCATTCGGGGAACGATCACTTGAAATCTTCCACCCGGAGAACGATCACTCAGAATCTTCCACCCAAGGAATGATCAATCAGAAATCTTCCACCCGGAAGTATCACTCAGAATTTTCAAGACAAAACATGAGGAGATTACAAGTAAAGTAATTTCCCAAGTGACACGGCAAGAACCAACTTCACTCGGAGTCACTCACTCAAAGTCGAATATTTGCTCAGAATCACTCATTCAGAGTCAAATATTCACTCGGAACCGATCATTCAATAATGCTCGGGGACAATATTTAATGGCTGACGAGTACTGCAAAGATATTTTTACAAATTATACCGATATCCAGACCTCTCGCAGGTTGTATAGCTCATATGAGCAACTTCATAAGTCCCTCATATAAGCTAGGGGACATATGATCCGGTCTGGATATCGGCCCTAAGACTAAGACATAATTATCTTAGCCGGCCTAGAGTTTAGTCGGTATCAGAGGACAACGATCTAGACTGCAACTATACAGGTTATCCGAACTAGTGACTAAGATATCGGATACCTCATCCGTGCTCCTTTCACCCGCTGTTGAGAGGCTGATTCAGACTAATCAACCGGTTTCCATTCTATAATATGCAACTGGTGTCATCGGTATACATCCGGTGTAACACCCTCTGTTACACCTTAATAAAATATATAAAAATTCGTAAATTTTTTTTTTAAAAAATGATTGTTAAAAAGAAACTATCTGAATAAATTACATACATTATTTCTGAAATACCTCATAAATATTATTAAAACTTTATAAAGTATTTGTACATTCATCCGAAGAAAATAAACATTAAACATTATAAGAAAGAGAGGAAACTCCATGGCCCAGAAGTAGTTACTTATTAACATTATTTATTCATTGGACCACGGTATTCATACCGAGCTCCCTTTCTAGAACGTGCTATAGTTACTGCCGATATTCTTCGATCCTTCTTTCTGAACCATCAATTTAGAATATATGAAACAAAAACACGGAGAAAGGAGTGAGAAACAGAATATAATATTCTCGATTAAGACATAAGCAACCAAGGGTTTTCACAAACCAATACATAATAATATTAATCACAATCACATACACAATCAATTATGAATGCATGAATGTTATGCAATATCTTCATCATAACTTACCTATATATGTGGGCCCTTAAACTTTAATTTGTACTGGGCCAACTAGGAGTTTACACTGTTCCACAAGTCTGGATAATAATAATATGAACAGCTCAACTGACATGGAAACACTTAGAGACTAGTCAGATTGAGAAAGTTTTTATTGTGAAAGTACCCGACACTAGGGAGCTACCCCAGGTCCTCTGAAGCACCCTTTCACACCCTCTCATCCCAAGGCTCGTAATTAAGCCTCCTCTAATGTATCCTCGGTTTCTATAATCCGTCCCCAGACAATACCATTTTGTTTCACTTTAATGATTCATGATGCATGAGCTACTCGCGTATTGAGTTGGTTAAGGCTTTTAGAAACTCAATTATTAAATCCCTTAAAGGTTTACAATATCATTTCAATAAACTGTACATTTTCTCAATTCTCTGAATTTCTGTCCCACAGAAATAAATTTGGTACAGTTTTCGAATCTCACTGAAATTTGAGTTTCTAAGCCTTAAATATCTAAAAACTTTCTTATATAAAACTTTACATAATCTTTCTCAAATTAAATCTTAACAAAATCAAATTTAGAAATCTCAATTATTTTAAAATATCCTTAGTTATTAAGTTGGAAAAATAAAATAATTTTCTTTTAAAAATTTTATTTTATTAAAAGAGAATAATCTTTAAATCATTAACTGTAAATACTTAAAATTACAAAAATTTTCTTTAATTCAAAATTTAATTATCTCAATTAATTTTTATAAAATGTCTACTTTCTAAAATAAATACTAATTTTTTTTATTCTAAATATAAAAATAATTTCTAAGAAGAAATAAAAGATAATAAAAATTTAAAGAGTAAGGTAAGAAATTCTTACTGAATTTTAGCTTTCCGTCATGCTTGCTATATGCTCAAACTCCACATTACAATATCAACAATCAAATATTACCAATCACAATTAAACATCATCAATCACAAATATAATCAATCATAATCAAATCAATCAAATTAAATATCATTAATACATATCATAATACAAAATTTAATAATTATTAATATAGTTGATTTTTTTTAGTTCCTTTTGTGCTATATGTAAGTCCATATAATTCAGTCCTTGCATAGGTATTGTTCAGTCCATATGGGTCATAATGGTCCAAGTCCTTGCATAGGTATAGTCCAGTCCATATAGGTCATAATGGTCCAAGTCCTTGCATAGGTATGTTAGAGTTAGTTAAATCGGATATTTAATAATTTATGAAAAATTTTAAGTTAAAAAATTAATATTTTAAAATAATAATATTATTAAATTTAAAAGGAGTAGGGGACTCCTCCCATTATTCTTATGTCTTCTCATATTATACTCTTATCTCACTCCCCCTTACCTTGAGTTCTTACCAAAAGAGAGTTTGCTTTGCGCCTCCGATTTCTAGAAATATTAATACCAATCTTATTTCAGTATAGGCATAAGATGAAGATTAAAATTACTACTTAAAACAGAAATGGTAAAATTTGAATAGTGAATAGTGAATAGTAAATCATGAATAGTAACAGTAAATAGTAAAACATGAATAGTAACAGTAAATAGTAAATTATGAATAGTAACGGTAAATAGTAAATCGTAAATAGTAATGGTAAATAGTAAAAACATGAATAGTAAAGGTAAATAGTAATAGTAAATAGTAATTTACTATTTGAATAGTAATTTACTATTGAAATAGTATTTTACTATACAGAATAGTAACTTAAAATAATATTATTTCTAGTATAATAACAGATTTCTAAAAACAATATGAAAATAACCCAAAAAAATATAAAAGAGAAGTATTCTTACCTTAGTATTTTAGCAGAACCTTCTCCAAAAAAATTTACTTCTCTCTCTTACTTCCACCACTATCTCACTAGCACTACTATATTAAGAAAACTTAATCTGAAATTGTGAATTTTAAAGAAGAAATCCTTCGGTATTTATAGGAAAAATTTACTATGCATTCCATTATTTTAATATAAAAGTACTATACATTTTTGAATTTTTTATTCCTGGTTACTGTGCATCTTTTGAAAATTTCATACATGCACAGTATTTTACATAGTAATTGTCAGCAAAATTATTAAGTCAAATAGTAACCCTTCACTCGGTATATTTTAAATATTCAAAATGAGTCCTTTTTGAAAGTTAGCGATATTATATCAGTCCTCACTAATTTTATAATAAGTAATATAAAGATGAAATTTTAAAAATTTAAAATTTTCTATTAATAAAAATTTATTGATACGTTTCCAATTTTTTAACGATTGGAAAAAATCAAGATTTTTCTCAAACCGATAATTTTTAGATAAGTCTACTTGAAATAGATTTTAGAAAATTTTCTTATAATTTCAATTCACTTTCTTATAAATAGTTTTAATTTAAGTCCCTTATATGAATTTAAAATTATTTAAAAAATATTATTTTATTAAAAAAATTCCAAAATTCCAAAAAATCATAAATAATACGTAGATTAAAAAGTTCTAAAGAACCATAATTTAATTCCTTCAAAATTTTAATATAAAAATAAAAATAGGGGTGTTACAACTCTACTCCCCTTAGAAAATTTCGTCCTCGAAATTTACATTAATTAGTAAAATAAATGAGGATGAGACTCTTTCATCTCAGTTTCTAATTCCCATGTAGCATCTTCTCCTCTCGTTTCACTCCAAATGACCTTTACAAGCGGAATTGTCTTGTCTCTTAACTTTTTTATTCTTCTATCACCTATTCTGATAGGTGGTGCATCATATGTAAGATTATCTTTAACTTGTATGACATCAGGTTCAATAACATGTGTAGGATCAGAGATATACTTTCGTAAGTTTGACACATGAAAAACATTATGGATATTAGAAAGAAAAGGTGGTAATGCTATTTGGTAGGCAAGGGGACTAACTTTATAAATTATTTGATATGGACCAATAAATCTAGGAGTTAGTTTTCGAGATTTCATTGCCCGACTTTCAAGAATACATGATCGCCTTCTTGAAATTCGAGCGGCTTTCTTCTTTTGTCATAGTAACTTTTTTGCCTGCTCTGTGTTGCCTTCATCTTTTCCTGAACTATTTTGATTTTATCTGTGGTTTGTTGTACCAACTCTGGTCCTAGCATCAAGTTTTCACCAGTCTCAAACCAACATAGCGGGATCCTACATTTTCTTCCATATAATGCTTCAAAAGGTGCCATGCCAATGCTAGCATGGAAACTGTTGTTGTAGGTAAACTCCACATATGGTAAGAATTGATTCCAACTTCCTTTATGCTGTAACACACAAGCTCGTAATAAGTCCTCTAGAGATTGGATTATTCTTTCTGATTGTCCATCCGTCTGAGGATGATATGCTGAACTTAGACGCGTCTTGTTCCCAAAGCCTTGTGCAAGCTCTTCTAGAATTATGATGTAAAACGAGGGTCCCGATCAAAAATGATACTTGAAGGAATTCCATGCAATCTCACAATCTCCTCGATGTATAATTTTGCCAGCTTCTCCATAGAGTAACGAATATTGATGGGAATAAAATGGGCAGACTTTGTTAGTCTATCAACTATTACCCATATTAAATCATGTCCTAATGGAGTTTTGGGTAGAGAAGTCACAAAATCCATGGTAATGCTATCCCATTTCCATTCCGGTATTTCCATTGATTGTAGCATTCCAGGGGGTTTTTGGTGTTCTACTTTAACCTTCTGGCAAATTAGACATGCAGCCACGTACTCTGCCACTGCTTTCTTCATTCCAGGCCACCAAAATAACTTCTTCAAATCTTGATACATTTTTGTAGCTCCGGGATGAATGCTCATATAACTTTTGTGGCCTTCTTCCAGAATTGCTTTCCTCAACTCCTCTTGATCATGGATACACACTCGATCCTTATACCTTAGTAATTGGTCACTTCTTACATTGAACTCGACTTCTTTTCCTTGTCTCAAAAGTTCTTTCTTTTCTTGCAGGAATTCATCATCTCGTTGAGCCTCTAAAACTTGCCTCAGGAATTCATTTGTCACTTGTAACGCTCCTAATCTGTAGCTGTTAGCATTAACCTTTACTGCTAGGTTAAGATCTCTGAAGTTCTCTATCAATTCCAGCTCTTTAATCATCATTGTGGACGCATGTATAGACTTTCGACTCAAAGCATCAGCTACTACATTCGCTTTTCCAGGATGGTACTGTAACTCAAAGTCATAATCCTTTAAGAACTCCATCCATCTCCATTGCCTCATGTTTAACTCCTTTTGGTCGAATAAATACTTGAGACTCTTATGATTGCTAAACACATCGAATGTTGCACCATATAGATAATGCCTCCAAATCTTTAAGGCAAAAACTACAGCGGCTAACTCTAAGTCATGGGTAGGGTAGTTAATCTCATGTTGCCTTAATTGGCACGACGCATAAGCTACAACCTTCTTGCCTTGCATGAGTACACTTTCTAGTCCTTGTTTAGACGCATCATAGTAAACTTCAAAACTTCGATGTGGATCGGGGAGTACTAACACCGGCGCAGAAGTAAGTCGATCTTTCAGCTCTTGAAAACTATTCTCGCATTGTGTCGTCCACACAAAAGGTTGTCCTTTCCATGTTAGGTTGGTCAGTGGATATCCTAACTTTGAAAATCCTTCAATGAATCTCCTATAGTATCCAGCCAAACCCAAGAAACTTCTAATCTCAGTGATTGTGGTTGGTTTCTCCCATTTTAAAACTACCTCCACCTTGGAAGGGTCTACAGCTATTCCTCCTTGACTAATTACATGTCCTAAAAGGTTCACCTCTTCCAACCAGAATTCACACTTTCACAGCTTTGCATACAGTTGTTTCTTTTTCAGGACTTCCAACACAACCTTCAAGTGTTCAACATGTTCTTCTCTGCTTTTAGAGTACACTAATTTATCATCAATGAACACCACTACAAATTTATCTAGATATGGATGAAAAATCCTATTCATGTAATCCATGAATACGGCTGGTGCGTTAGTTACACCAAAAAGCATTACTAGATGTCGCGACCGGGATCGCGGCGGCACGATCGACCCTTGAAACGATTTTAAAAATAAACAGGGAGTCGCCACCAATATTTTTTAGGATAAAATACTGGAAAAACCTTTCGTTAAAGCACTGGTTATAAAAATGAAATTCCATGATTCGGGAGTCTGATTACAGGTGAGGAAGGTATTAGCACCTCACAACTGTCCGTTATAAAAACGGTTACCTTAATTTGATAGCGTGCATTATAATTAGCCCAATAATTATTTTAACTTCTTCATGAAAAGAAAAATGTATGGAACGACAAAACAAACAAAAAAATAAACAAAAATCAACACAAAATATTTACATGAGACCAACAGGACGTCTCGTCCAAATTAATCTCGCTCCACCTTTTTTTAAAAGAGATATTTAAGAAATATGAGATTAACAGGACGTCTCGTCCAAATTAATCTCGCTCCTCCTTTTAAAGAAATACTACAAAATATGAGATTAACAAGACGTCTCGTCTAAATTAACCTCGCTCCTTCTTTTTTTTAAAAAAAAAGTATTTAAAAAAATATGAGATTAACAGGACGTCTCGTCCAAATTAATCTCGCTCCACCTTTTTTTGATAGCAAGACAAAAAAAATGGAAACTCTAAAAATTAAATAAAGAAAGATGAGCCCGACAGGAACTATTTCCCGCTCCTACGTATTCTCAAGCTTTCGAGAAATCAGGGTCACGTAGTTCTTTAAATATTTTATTTTTAGGAAAAAGATTAAGGAAATGTTGATGGGAATCATTATGGTGAGGAACCCATACAAGGCGAAGTTCTTTGCACGTGTACGAATCCTATAAAGGTGGTGTAGACGGAAGTATTTTCTGTACGACACTGACTAAGAATGATTTATTTTGATTTTTATTTAAACTAGAAAGAAAACATAGGAAACATTTATTTCCTTTATTATATTTTTAGTACAAAGCAAAAAAAAGAAAGGTAGCAGAAGCTACAAGAGAGAAAAGGAGACAGTAAGTTCGGAAAAGGGAAGAAAAGAAAAAAAAAGAGTGAAAACTGAGTGGGAGAAGAGAAAACCGAGTGCAAAAAATGGAAAAAACGAGTGAAAAATAAGAAAACCGAGTGAAAAATAAGAAAACCGAGTGAGACTATGAAAATCTGAGTGAAAATAGGGAAAGCCAAGTGAAACTGGAAAGATCCGAGTGGAAAAATGAAAATCCGAGTGAAAATAGGGAAAACCAAGTAAAAATAGTCAAATCCGAGTGGAACAACGAAAGATCCGAATAAAAAATGAGGAACGCTGAGAAAAAAAAGTAAAATCAGAGTGATAAGAGGAATACCGGGTGAAAATTGAGCAAAACCGAGTGATGATGGAGCAGGAAAGCTGATCCGAGAGGGAAAGGGGAATTAGAGGGAGTAAGAAAGTGCTAGGTGAGGTGCTGTTGAGTGGGAGGGAGGACGGTATTGGAGGAGAGAGAGTTTGAGGGACTGTTGGTATGAGTTTAAGGAAGGGGGTGAGGGTGAGGGAGAAGTGAGAGGGACGGAGCTTAGGCAGAGTTTTTCCTCTTCAATCCGTGAATCCCTTGGTGCTTCAACCCCTGCCTATTTATAGACTTGTTTGAGTAGAAGGCCAGCTCAGGCTTCCGCTCAGAGTGGAAAACCAGCTCACACTTCTATTCAGAGTGAAGTGGGGGACAACGGCTGACTGGGAATTTTTAATTCCCCCTACTTCCGCCCCTGTCTGCCACCCCCAGGATTCCTGGATCCACTTGAGTGGTGGAATCCAAGTCAGCACGGGCGAACAGAGGGAGCCGGGTGGAAATCCGAGAGAGGATGGTGAAAATCCAAGTTAGAATGGCAGAATTCCGAGTGAGAATGGTAGAATTCCGAGTGAAAATGACTCGGATCAGCCTCTCAGTCAGCATTCATCCATATTGGGAGTCAATTCCGAGTGGAAAAAAGGGTCGGTCTTCATATTGCCTCCTAAATCCGAGTGGAAAAGGCCTCTTTTATGCTAAAGACCGAATGAAATCATGTTGGTGTTGTGCAATTGGATTGAGTGGGCAATCAAAGAAATTCCGATTGGAACATTCAGTCAGAACCGAATGAAAACTGACTCGGATTCCCATTCCCGCTTAAGCGTAACAAGAATCGCTTGGGCGAAAGACCTGAAGAGCACTCAGAAATGATCGAACGATTACTCGGAATTGAGTGAAAAGTGGGCCACTCGGTACTGAGATGTGTGAAATGGTGCTGTTTATACAAAAACCGAGTGAAGTGTGACTCGGAATTGGCTAAAGGATGACTCGTAGATGGGTGAAAGATGACTCAGGAATGGACGAAAAGTGTCACTCAGAATTGGTAAAAAAAATGAGTCAGAACTAACCAAGAACTGACCAAGAATTGACTCGGAAATGTGAAGTATGGCTCAGAAGTGGTACAATGGTGGCTCGGAATTGATTGGCCAAAGGGGCTCGGGAAAGGTTTAAGTATGGCTCGGAAGTGGTACAAATAGTGGCTCAGAAGTGATTTAAGGAGGGCTGACACGAAATTGGTTTGAAAAGGGCTGACTGAGTAAAGTATCACTCGGTTCCGACTGACTGAAGAGGGACTCTCGGTTCTGATTGAAGAGGAAACACTCGGAATTCCTTCAGTCGGATGTATTTTGCTCGGATCTCATCTGTGTGTGAAGCATTCACTCGGAATTTCTTCAAAAGTGATACAGAACTTCACTGCTTGAAGGATCTACTCGGAACTGACCTTGGGATCTCTTAATCCGAATGGAACTTGGACATTTTCACTCAGAATTTGCCTATTTTCCACTCAGAAATTGTAAGTTTGGCCATTTGCACTCGGACATGGCCTTCTCCTCACTCAGAATTTGGAGACTTGGCAATCTTCACTCGGATCCGGCCTTCTTTCCACTCAGGAATTGAAATCTCACTCAGAATTTACTCATTCTGAGTAATTCTACTCGGATTTGATCCTCCTGAGTCATTTCACTCGGATTTCTCTTCAACAGGGACATACTCCATTCGGCAATGCTCCAATCTGAGTCATTTCACTCGGATTTGATCATTCTAAGTCCTTTCACTTGGAAATGATCATTTCCGAGTCCTTTTTTTGGGAATCTTCTTCATTTATGGATGGGCTGAAATAGGTGTTCACAGATGCCCCTCTTTACTTCTTTTCCATGAGAAAAGCACGAAGTTTTTTGCTTTTGAAATGGAAAGGGAGTAAAGACGTGAACACCTTTGTCAAAGTATTAAATGAGGGGGAAAAACCTAGGAATTGACACTTGAACCTTCAGTTAACAAGAGGTGAGAAGGTAGGGGTCGACTTCTGGTAGAATGGAAAGTAAAGGTTGCCTTCATAGGCGACTGAAAGTAAAGGGTGCCTGAATAGGTGGACAGGAAAGTAAAGGGTGCCCGAATAGGCGGCTGGAAGATAAAGGATGCCTTGATAGGCGGCTGGAAAGTAAAGGATGCCTTGATAGGCGACCGGAAAGTAAAGGATGCCTTGATAGGTGGCTGGAAAGTAAAGGATGCCTTGATAGGCGGCTGGAAAGTAAAGGATGCCTTGATAGGCGGCTGGAAAGTAAAGGATGCCTTGATAGGTGACTGGAAAGTAAAGGATGCCTTGATAGGCGACTGGAAAATAAAGGATGCCTTGATAGGCGGCAGGAAAGTAAAGGAGATTGGGGGAGCTAACAGGACGTCTCGTCCGAATTAACTCACTGTTGGCCGGAAATGTAAAGGTTGGGGGAGCTAACAGGACGTCTCGTCCAAATTAACTCACTGGTCCTAAAGGTTTGGGGTGATGTCCCAGTTTGACATGATTGAGAGAATTGCTCTTTGACTAAAAGAGAATGATCCTGAGGTGATGCCCCCAGTTTGAGATGGTTGGAAGGAATCTTGGGGAACTGCCCCTTGACTGGAACAGAAGAAATCTGGGGAGATGCCCCAGTTTGGCATGATTTGAATGGCTTTGGGGAAACTTCCCTTTGACTGCAAGAGCAATCTGGGGAGATGCCCCAGTTTGAGTTACCTGGGAAGTATAGTTCTACTGGGGAAGAATTTGATGATTCGGGGTACTGCCCCTTGATTAAGAATGGAAAGTCCAGAGTCCATGTGGAAAAAGAACTTAAGAAGTGCTAGTTTTTGGCGATCTGATTCCACTGGGTAGGAGAGTTTGAGAGATACGGACATTAACAATTGAGGATGAGACTCTGAAGGTTCCTACTTAGGCGATGGAAGAAGAAAACATTGAAAGGTGCCAACTTTGGCGATTTAGGGAAGGGACTTGAAGGACTTGATTGAGGTGTTAATACCTAGCATGACTGTCTGTGAGATAACCTACAGAAAAATGGTAAGTAATGCAAGGATAAATTCAAAAAAACTGGGTAGGTCTTGTGAAACCGCGACTCTTGAGATGACTCATGGACGAAGTAGAACGAATGAAACAAACATAGCTTCGGAGCGCGTGCCTGACCAAGTCTCTGCGATGATCACCCATGATGAGGTCGAGTAGCAGGAGCATCTTATCCCTTGCGACTTTAAATGTTTACCATTCTTCCATTTTATTTTATTAAAACACATGTTTTTTATCAGATCAACCAAATTCATAACACGTATCGAAGAGGGTGAATTTTATTCATGCACGTTAAACAAGTACAGAGAAAGAAAAATAAAGAAGGTAAATAAAATGAATGAGGTCACATAGAACAGGTCAAGGACAGGTGAAAACCGGGAAGATTCACGGATCCTCTAGTGAATCTCTGAGACCGATGAGAGCCTTAACCCCCAACACGACTTCATGTTCACCCTTCGACTTTGCTTTTGGAAAAGTAAGTTCGACAATGATTCACGTGCCCAAGCTTGGACTCGTACTTCTTTGAGTCAGAGGTCTTATTTGCATTACTAGAAATTTGACCCTAACTTTTGCCTGAGCCGCCCTTTTCGGGTTTTCGACTCACCGGGTCGCTCTAACTTTTGCCTAAGCTGCCCTTTCAGGTTTTCAGCTTAGCGAGCATTAATTTTCTTTTCTTTCCCTTTTTTTTTGACATTCCCTCCCTAAGCATAGTATTTTCTCACTGCATCTATGTTTACAGGCATTGGCAAATCCTTGCCATCCATATTAGTGAGTATCAAGGCTCCTCCAGAAAAATCCCTTTTCACAACATATGGTCCTTCATAATTAGGAGTCCATTTGCCCCGATTGTCCTTTTGAATTGGTAAAATTTTCTTGAGTACTAGGTCTTCCTCTTGGAACTGTCGATGTCGTACTTTTCTCTCGAATGCTCGTTTTATACGCCTCTGATATAACTAACCATGACAGAGGGCAGTCAATCTTTTACCATCAATCAAGTTTAGTTGGTCATGTCGAGCTTGAACCCATTCAGCTTCTTCTAATTTTGCTTCCATCACTACCCGAAGGGACGGGATCTCTACTTCAAAAGGCAAGACCGCTTCCATTCCATATACAAGAGAGAATGGGGTTGCCCCTGTCGAGGTTCGGACCGAGGTGCGATACCCATGTAGAGCGAAAGGGAGCATCTCGCTCCAATCTCTGTAAGTGACTACCATTTTCTGCACTATCTTCTTCATGTTCTTATTGGCCGCCTCAACCGCTCCATTTATTTTAGGCCGATAAGGAGAGGAATTATAATGGTGAATTTTAAAGCTTTCACAGAGTTCCTTCATCATTTTGTTGTTCAAATTCATACCATTGTCAGTAATGATCTGACTTGGTAAGCCGTATCGGCATATCAATTCTCGCTTGATGAATTTGACCACAACATTCCTTGTTACATTGGTATATGAAGCCGTTTCTACCCATTTGGTGAAATAATTGATGGCGACCAAGATAAAACGATGACCGTTTGAGGCTTTTGGCTCGATGGGTCCAATGACATCCATGCCCCACATTGAGAAGGGCCATGGTGCCGTCAAGACGTTTAGGGATAACGGGGGTGCATGAATATGGTCAGCGTATATCTGATATTTGTGACATTTTCGAACATAGGTGAAGCAATCTGCTTCCATGGTCATCCAGTAATAACCAGCCCTTAAGATCTTTCTAGACATGGCATGTCCATTAGCGTGAGTCCCAAAAGATCCTTCATGAACATCCCTCATGATTTCGTTTGCCTCATCAGCATCAACACAACGAAGAAGGACAGAGTCATAGTTTCTTTTGTAAAGCACATCCCTATTTAAGAAGAAACCCATGGCGAGTCGTCTTAGGGTCTTCTTATCATTTTCTGTAGCACCCTCGGGGTATTCTTGACTCTGGATATATCTTTTAATATCATGGTACCAAGGTTTCCCATCAGACTCCTTTTCCATCATTTGACAGTATGCAGGCTCACAATGCTTCTTTACTTCGATGAGAGGCATATCGTAGTCACTACTTACTTTGAACATTGAGGCAAGGGTAGCCAAAGCATCAACCATTTGATTGTCATCCCGGAGAACGTGATGAAAAGAGATCTCATCAAACTCTTTGATCATTTCCTTGATATGATCATAATAAGGAATCAACTTACTGTCCCTAGTTTCCCACTCGTCTTTCAATTGGTGGATAACCAAAGCAGAGTCCCCATAAACTTCCAATAATTTTACTTTTGCATCCAACGCTGCTTGGATTCCTAATGAGCATGCTTCTTATTCAGCAATATTATTGGTATAGTCAAAACACAATCTGGCGCAAATAAGGATAAATTCCTTATTGGGTGAAATCAAGATAGCCCCAATTCCGTGCCCCAATGCATTAGAAGCTCCGTCAAATCTCAGGGTCCATTTCTCTTTCTGACCACCTTCTTCATTGAATAGTGTCATGATATCTTCATTCGGAAAGTTAAATTGCATCGGCTGATAATCATTGATGGGTTGGTGTGCCAAGTAATCAGCCAGGGCACTTCCTCTTATGGCCTTTTGAGTGACATATATTATGTCGTACTCAGTTAATAGCACTTGCCAACGAGCGATCCTTCCGATCAGAGCAGGTTTTTCAAAAATGTACTTAACGGGGTCCATTTTAGAAACTAGTCAAGTGGTGTGACTCAACATGTATTGCCTTAGGCGCTTAGTGGCCCATGCTAATGCACAACAAGTTCGCTCTAAAGCGGAGTACCTCATTTCACAATCAGTGAACTTCTTGCTTAAGTAGTAGATAGCATGTTCCTTCTTTCCAGTTTCATCGTGCTGTCCCAACACGCAACCCATGGATTCGTTCAATACAGTCAGATACAATATAAGTGGTCTTCCTAGGGTTGGGGGCACCAAAATCGGTGATTCTTGTAGGTACTGCTTAATCTTTTCGAAAGCTGCTTGACAGTTCTCATCCCATCGCCCCGGTTGATTCTTGTGGAGTAACTTGAAGATGGGTTCACAAGTTGCTGTCAATTGTGAAATAAATCGGGCAATATAATTGAGCCTTCCCAAGAATCCTTGGACCTCTTTTTCTATACGGGGAGGGGGCATCTCAAGAATCGCCTTGACTTTGTCAGGATCAACCTCTATCCCTCTTTTGCTTACTATAAACCCTAGCAGCTTGCCTGACCTTGCACCGAACGTGCACTTGGCAGGGTTCAATCTTAGCCTGAACTTTCTTAACCATTCAAAAAGCTTCCTTAAATCGCTAATGTCCCCTTCATCTGTTCTAGATTTGGCAATGATGTCATCCACATAAACTTCTATTTCCTTATGCATCATATCATGGAAAAGAGTCACCATTGCTCTCTGATAAGTCGCTCCAACATTTTTCAACCCAAAGGACATCACCTTATAACAAAATGTGCTCCATAGAGTGATAAACGTGGTCTTCTCCATGTCTTCAGGTGCCATTTTAATTTGATTATACCCCAAGAAACCATCCATGAATGAGAAAATGGAATGCTGAGCTGTATTGTCAACCAAAACATCGATTTGTGGTAGGGAAAATCATCTTTGGGACTAGCCCTATTCAAATCTCGGTAGTCCACACACATCCGTACCTTTCCATCCTTTTTTGGGACAGGGACAATGTTGGCTACCCACTGAGGGTATTTTGCCACAGCTAGGAACCCAGCATCAAACTGCTTCTTAACCTCCTCTTTGATTTTTAAAAGCATTTCTGGCTTCATTCGACGTAGTTTCTGCTTTATTGGAGGGCACTCAGGTTTTAAGGGTAGTCTATGCTCGAAAATGCTAGCATCGAGCCCAGGCATATCTTGATAAGACTAGGCAAAGACATCACAAAATTCCATCAACAACTTGATTAAATCTTCTCTTTGTTCTCTGCTTAGGGTAGTGCCGATCTTGACTTCCTTCTTATTTTCTTTATTCCCTAAATTAATGACCTCAACTATGTCTAGGTGGGGTTGAATCCCTTCATCCTCTTGCTCTAACAACCTTGTTAGCTCAGGTGATGGCTCACAATCTTCCTTACCTTCCTCATCGGCGTAATCAACTGGGTGATCGAAGTCGTGAAACAGGATTGCGACCTCACTCTCCTCAAGAGAGTCATTTTCGGATCTGTAATTTAGTGTGATATGGCCAATAATTAAAAAAAGGAACAAGCGAGTAAAAAGAAGGATTCAAAACAAGGATAAGGGATACAAGAAGAGTTTTTTTTTTAGAATTTCGATACGCGTTTATTGATGAAAATGATAAAAACAAGTTTTCTTCGCCCTTATTACATGGAAGAGTCCCAAAGCCTTAGGCAGAGCAGAGGGACGAATAAGTACTTAAAGCATAAACAAATTACTTTGGCGAAACATTCAAAGTCATGGGGAATTCAATGGCCTCCCAGTTATGAAGTTCTTGGCCTGGTGGACAAGCAATCACAAAATCAACACTATCACAGGGACTTTCTTCAATGACAGCCACTTGGTCAGGAGGCATCAGTCCGGCGCTCCGAAAGCTCTGGTAGAGATCACAGATGGGGACTCTTGCAGTATGAGGTTTTCTGCCGGTAAGACGAGCAGCCCTTCTTTCCCTCTTCTCTTCCTCTACCCTTTTTCTGTCAGCAGCCGTGGGCCGGTATCCTAATCCAAAACCATTTCTGTTATCAAGCAGGCGTATAGGTTCTATCTCTCCATTCAAAGCATGTCCTAGCCCTCTTCCAGGTTTATACCCTCCCCACAGCATAATCTTTACCATCATTAAAGATGCACTTGGCATGTGAGCTTTTACCATCGTGACTCCTTCCCCTACATAGGTAGCGTTTGCTATCTCTAATGCTTGGAAAGAAGTTTCAAGAGCCTCTTCTACTGCCTCGATGTAAGGGGTTGACAGAGGTTTGCTGACCAGAAGGTCTTCCTCCCCAGAAACAATTATCAGCTTATTGTCAATTATGAATTTTAGTTTTTGGTGCAGGGTAGAGGGCACCACTCCAGCAGAATGGATCCACGGCCTGCCTAATAAATAGCTATAGGCGGGCGAGATATCCATGACTTGAAAAAGGACCTAGAACGTTCACGGCCCAACCTGTATGGGCAGCTCAATCTCACCCATAACCTCCCTCCGAGTTCCATCAAAAGCTCATACTATCGTGGCACTTGGCTTCATAAAAGTCCCATCAAATGGTAACTTGGCCAATGTAGACTTTGGCATGACGTTGAGGGACGACCCATTGTCAATAAGTACTTTTGCTAAGATGTAATCTCGGCATTTTATGGAGATATGGAGAGCCTTGTTGTGCCCAATCCCCTCTGTTGGTATTTCGTCGTCACTGAAGGTCAGATAGTTATCTGCAACAATGTGGCCTGTAACATCCCTGTTTTTAGAAACAGTTTTACCCTTGTAATTTTTGAATTATGGATGGTTTGTAAGTAAGAATAAGTCAATATATACCCTATTGATGGTCTGTAGTATCTCAGAAATGTCATTTTTATGCATAATAATGGAATTTATATGGACCATTAGTGAAATTATGCAAAAATTGAGTGAAAAAGGCTCTGTTCCGAGTAACAGAGAGGAATTCCGAGTGAATAATTATAAATTCCGAGTGAAGGATGGAATTCCGAGTCAGTGTCATGTTTTCCGAGTAAAAATATGACTGAGAGGGCTACCACCGAGTGGAGTCCTGACCTGAGAAGCAATTCCGAGTGAAGTGTGTTCAAGAGAACCACTTCTGGGTGAAATTCCGAGTCAAAACACCTAGAAAGGCTCGTTTCTGAGTCAAACCTTGCCAAATGCTTCCTTTTCCAAAGGAAATTCCTCTGATTGAAGCATTCCGAGTGAAAGAATACATATATACTTATGTTTATGTTGATTTGATGCTTCCTACCGACTGGAATGTGTTGTGGAATCAATTGGGAAGGATTCCGAATGGTTTCGTATGTGTTTGCTTAGGAAACCAAGTGGAAAATGGTAGAGGGAGCCCATTCCGAGAGAAATGTAAGAGGCTGAACCATTTCTGAGTGAGTCTATGAGTATGACCCCTCTTTCGAGTGAGATATACTCTACTGGACCAAAATCGAGTGAGACTCGTATGTGTAGGTCTTGTTCTGAGAGGTAATGGCTTAAATAAGCCTTAATTTGGAAAGATAGTTGAAGAAGTTGGTCTAAACCGAGTGAACCAAGTGAATGAAGACTCGGATTTCCAAGTGAAAACTCTGAGAAAGAGAGAACTCGGTCTGGACAGATATTACCGAGTGAGAAACCGAGTACCTGAGTCGGTTTCAAAAGAATTCCGAGTGAGGACTTGAAGACTCGCTCAAGTGAGTCGGATTCCACTTGAGCGAGAAGGACCCCTGATGCATATTTCTCTACTTCGCTCAAGCGAGCAAGCCACGCTCAAGCGAGCCTTGTATTTGTTGGCTCAGAAGAAGAATTCCAGTCGGCATAGTGGTTAACCGAGTGGAATTTTCACTCGGTATTCAGTGTCAGTTTTGCGTGTTGACTTCAATTTTGTCTTTTAATGCTTATTTTAATTCAATCATGCGCACTATAGCTAGTAGGCGGCCAGAAATGGGCACTGACATAGCCTACCTCCTTATTTAAATCTCCACTGACACTCCATTAACACTCCACTAAAAATCCACTAGCAGCCCACTCACAAAAGCTGTTCCCCATTTAGTTTTCCACTTACTCTCTCATTATTTAAACCAGTGCGATGACTCTTAGAGAACACACACACACGAAAACAAACACACCTCTATTATCATTCTTCTTCCTACAAGTTCCTTTCTCTCTCTTTTCTTTTTTCTTTCACTCGGATTTGAAGCAGGACAGTGGAAGGAACCTTTTTCTTTCCATCCAAGAACTTCATTAAGGTAAGGGGGGTATATTCTTGGGTGCTCTGTGGGAAAACCGAGTGAAGGAAAGGGTTATGGAATTTGTTCCTCACCTTTCCAGGACAGATTCAGTGATGGGTGAATTAAATGCTTAATTATTACTATTTTGTATATATATATATATATATATATATTTGTTGGTAAATGATATACTTTGTGTGAATTGTGAGAAAAATATGAACTGTATTGACTGTGAAAATACTAAATCATGGGTACCTATGTGCGTTCCAGCGAAGAATTGCAATTAAATGTTGGAATAAATGACAAACAACTCGGTTTTATATGAATTCAATCGGTTTTTAAACAATATCACTCGGTAAATCATTATATATATCAGACAGAACCCTTTTCTTACTTGAAGAACCTCCTTTCAATCATTTTTACTCGGAATTATAGTTATTCCACTCGGAAATCTCTTTCTTAATTATATTTCACTCGGATTTGCAAACAATTCTACTCAGGGAACCATTTTCATACTGATTTCACACGGAATCATGTTTTAATTCACTTAGAAACTTATTTCCCTCAGAATTTAAGTTATTTCACTTAGAAAATCCTTTTCAGTATCTGTTTCACTCGGAAAACATATTAATTTCATTTAGAAAACTCTGCTTAGTTTTATTTCACTCGGATTCATAGCTAATTCATGCGGAAAACCCATTTTCACTCGGAATCAAACCTGTTTCAGTCGGAAAACAGCCTTCCAGTTCATTTTCACTCGGATTTATAGTACTCGAATGTATTCTATTCAAACAGAATGATTTTTTACTCGGAAATACATCTTTTCAGTCAGATTTCACCCGGAATTATAAGTAAATTATTCAGAGAACTCTTCCTTAATTATATTTCACTCGAAAAACAACATAATTCCTCTCAAAAAATTTCATTCAGTTTGATATCACTCGGAGTCATGGTTATTCCACCCGGATTCACATTTAATCTACTCAGAAACTTCTCTGAACCATATTTTCACTCGGATTCTTACTTATTTCACTCGGAAATTCTATTTATTACACTTAGAATCAATCTCTTTTACTCGGAAACTCTGTTTTTAACATATATCACCTGGATTTTTCATTCAAAGACTTTTCTTTAATTCTTTTAAATTATTTTGGAAATGTTACAACTAAAATTACTATTATTCTTATTATTATAATTCTTATTGTGAATCTTATCATTATTAATAACTAGTATTATTGATATTATCTTGTTATGAAAAAAAATTAAATAAGGAATATATTATTTTACTCTTGATACAAGTATAATTCTAATCAAGATATAATCGATATATTTTCTTACAACGCTTGAATAATGGAATCCTAGAACTTGAGAATAATATAATGAGACTGGAAACACATAGATATCCAAGGAATCAATTGATAAAATAAATGCATTTCGCATCATGAAAATATTTTTGAAGAAGAAAAACCTCTAGAGCATACACTTGGTACAGTGGAGGACACTCACGTTCGATCTCCATGAAGAATCTTGGGAGTACAACTGGAACGGCAACCCAATGGCATCAGAGTCGCGCCTGATAGCCGGGTGAGACGATGCAATTCTAGTGTACTTTGACTAAATGACGGAGTGTAACTATGATCGTAGGGATCCAAGTTCCAAAAATATTTAAATCAATGATAAGAACCAATGAGTTCATTTGTACCATATGGAACTTGGGCGGACCCTGATCGCTCTAGAAAAATTGGAATGGAGATATTCCAAAAATGAGATAAAGAAATGATTTATTGGGCCCACATGCATCATGAGACTTAATCAAAGATAAATCATAATAAATTCAACCCATGCATTCCATGACAACATGCTTGATTGTTATAATTATGAATATGCTAATTGTATGATGTATGTGATATTGTATGTTAACTGGATTATGTCTGCACCGGATTAACCAATCAGGGTCTTGGGTTATACTCACCCTTACTGTTGACCATTTTTCAGAGGAATTAGGAAATCAAGAACTCGAGTATTAAGAACAACAATATGCTGAACCTACTGAGAATAATCATTAGAGATAGAATTTATATAGATTGAATACTTATTAATGACAAAGACACCGGATGACTGTATAATGTTTAAGGGTGCCTGCGTGCCCCATTCTGTTATGAGTACAATTATTTGTAAGTTTGTGAATAACTATGTGATATATTCACTATTTGCTTCCATTGATCTGCCATCTCTTTATTTAAAAAAAAAATATTCACTTTTTATGAAAACTGTTAACACTCTTAGTTAAATAGGATGATCCTATAGAAGGGTTGTCTTATCTAACCGAGGGTGTTACATGCCCCACTATTCCTTGAAACTTATCAACGGGAATGTCATGACTGACATGGGCCTCATTCAGGACCTTCATCAACATCTTCCGATGTGGCTCAGAGTTCATCAACAATGACAACAAAGAGATTTTTGCAGGAGTATGGGTCAGTTGGTCAAGCACTTGATATTTGCTCTGGCGAATAAACTTTAAGAATTCATGGGCCTCTTCATCAGTCACGGCCCTTTTGATTTCACCATTGGCCCCTTCTTTGTCCACCTTGGCATTTCCGGTAACCTGATCCTTCTTTGGCTCCGGAGGGGTGTATACTCTTCCACTTCGGGTTATACCTCCTACCCCAACAATATTTGTGACGGACGAAGGAGACGGGTCACTCGTTGCCGAGCTTGCAACGACCACATCTGCGTTGTACTTCCAAGGGACAGCCTGAGAATCTTTGAACGCAAACGGGGTGGGTGCTTGAATAGTGATGATTGGTTGTACAGAAACAGGAGCTGCTTGAGGGTTCCTAGTGTAAAAAATTATCAAGGGCTTAGGGACCCGTGTCCCTGTTTGTTCCTCGATCATGTCGACCTTATTTCCATGGCGTTTACAGACCTGCACAATATGGCTGTCCATAAGGCTTTGAAGGACTTTACAGAAACCTTGGTGTTCGGCAGTCTGCTCGCAATCATGTTCCACACTTCAGGTCCCCTCAATTAGTCCCTTTCAAGCAAAATGGAATGAACTACCCTTAATGACATTCTTATGTCAGCAACATTCTTAACGCACCCCACATCATCTTCCAAGGCGTTGACTTCTGAATTCCCATGGTTAGGCAGGGGATTTGTGGCCATATTTGGGCTGCCTTCCTTAAAGTTAATCCAGTCGGCTTTGATCAAGTCTCTTACTTTATATTTCAAAGCCATGCAGTTTTCTGTGGAATGCCCTGGTGCCCCAGCATGGTAATCACAATGAGCGTTTGGGTCATATCCCCTTGGATAAGGAGGTTGCAACGGCCTCATAGGGGATGGAGCTACCAGACCTTTCTAAACGAGGATTAGAAAAAGTTCGATATATGTTATGGGAATTGGATCGAACTGCACAGGGGGGCGCTCATTGTTGGAATTCCTTGTGTTCTGATTATGATTGGGTGGTCGAGTCACTTGCTGCGGGTGATGGTATGGCATAGGTTGCGGCGCTGGCGCTCTTACCATGGGTGGATGGAAGTGGGGAGTATAAGCCGTCGGGCCCTGAGTGGTAGCGGCCACATAAGGATTGGGAGCTTGAATCATAGTAGGAAAGAATGGTCTCGGCGAAGCCGTCTTTTGATTAGAAGAGATGGAATTAGTTTCTCCATCCCTTTTCCCAGGCGTCGGCCTTCTTGTCATGCTTGCCCCAGATGAGCCCTGAGTGATCTTTCCTGTTCATATTCCGCTTTCCACCCTTTCCCCAATAGTCACAATGTCGGAGAAGTTGGATGAAACGCTACCAATCATTTTGCTGTAGAAAGGTGATGGGAGTGTGTCGATAAACATCGTGACTATCTCTTTCTCCGACAGTGGGGGGTCCACTTGCGCTGCTGTCTCCCTCCAGCGTTGGGTATACTCTTTAAACGTTTCATTGTCCCTCTTCACCATATTCTGTAACTGAACCCTATTGGGCGCCATATCCATGTTATACTTGTATTGCCTAAGGAAGGCATCTGCCAGGTCCTTCCAACAACGAATATGATTTCGCTCAAGGTAAGCATACCATGTAAGAGCAGCCCCTGCTAGACTATCTTGGAAGCAGTGGATCAATAATTGGTCGTTAGAAGAGTAGGACGCCATCTTCCGACAATACATCGTGAGATGGTTCTTTGGACAAGTCATTCCCCGATACTTGTCAAAGTCAGGCATCTTGAATTTGGGCGGGAGGACAACATCTGTAACTAGACATAGCTCAGAAGCATCTATCAGCCCAAAACCTCTAGAGCCTTCCATCATCCTCAAACGCTCCTCTAAGATTTCTATCTTTTCCTTTTGGGGACCTGTAACTGTGCTATGACCGGCTACAGGGTTCATCATGCGGGTTATATCTTGGAGATTGGTCATATAGGGGGTTGCATATCCGCATGGATAGCCAAGCGGCTGGTTGAAAGGAGGCAATGCATGGGACTGGTTCATCAGGCCTGTACTTGGTGAGGGACCTTGGGGTTGGGCTATAGTTTGTACAGCATAATTTGGTTGGGTCGTCTGGGCTTGTGTGTTTTGGGCTTGTGCGTTGTGAGTTGGCTGGGCCATCGGGGCCTGGGTGTTTTGGGTCTGGTAGGTTTATGGGTCATGGGCTTGCGGGTTTTGGGCTTGATGGAGCGATGGTATATTCGGCTGGGTAGGGTATGAAGCGTGAGGATTCATCGCTTGTTGGTCATGGGCGTCTTGTTGGTTAGCGAGCAGGGGATAGTATCCTGGTGGAAGGCCATAAAGTGGAAAAGGTACTGGGTTGCCGTCAGGACCGACAAATGTATGCTGTGCATAAGACTGGCTGTAAGGTAGCTGGGTCTCAATGGCAAGGTTAGGTCTTCCAACATGAATGGTGACAGGGGGTGTCATTGTGTTTGGTACTTGGGTCCTTGCTGGGTCGGAACCAAGGGGGGGTGGTACAGTGGCAGGCTGCTGTTGGGTGTTCTCAATACCTACAGAGGAGTCCCCTTCTGTGATTCTCTTTTCCAAAAGCTTGGTCAATTCGGCTACCTGTTCTTTCAGCTGATTGAACTCATTTCTGAAATCTTCATCCCTGATTTCTGCTTCGGCCATGAGTCTCGTTTGAAGTCGGGTCGGATAAGGATGTTTACCCGTAATGTCTAATGTAAGTCAAGACACAAAATTGTTAAAAAGAAAGCATTTAAATAAAAATGGTAAAAGAAAAACCATTAGTATGGTGCACGAAGCTATCGCGGAACTCGGCCAATATCCTCCAACCATTTCTCAGAACGTCATATTCAAGAATAATAAGTATGTGATAAATGGAAATTAACATGAGATAGTTGTGGAGACAAAAGAATCCTTCTTTCTGAATTTCAAAGTACATTACTACTGCCAATCTTTTTTTTATGCAGGAAAAGTAAATCAGCCGTTCCTAGCTCGGGCAATCATAGCCCTCATTTTACAAATCCTTTCTCTACAGTAATCAAGGAAGGTTACAATTTCTTTTGGGGTACTAAGAGGGTTAACCATCCCCTCAGCTTGCTTAAGCAGGAGCGGGAGGTCTTCCAGAACTCCATTAGCCAAATGTGCCAAGTGGGCGAAGCGGTTCATCCATGAATGAATAACTTCATCTTGTTGTGTCATTTCAGTTTTCAAAATATGGATAGCCCCACGACATTCTTGCTCAGTATCTATCGCGTGCTGTCGCTCGCCGTTTATCTCTTGCTGGCAAGCTTCTACCACCTCATTAAGCTGATGCTCTAATTGGCCAACTTGCAATTGTAGGAGCTCTTTTTGCACCAAGGCAATTTGCTCGTTCTCTTTGGCTTTTTCCAACATATCTCTCAAGAGTTGCTTGTCAGCTAGCATAGTATCCCTTTGCTTGCTCTTCATCCTCAGTTGGGTATTAGCTGTTCGGAGGCATTGACTTTGCTTCCTCAAGTAATCCCTTTCAATTTTCCCTTTTTTTTCCAATCTCCTTGATGGTTTGCTTGCTTTCTAAGTTCTCCCTTTTCTGAAGGGCGCATTCTCGTTGAGACTTTAGCAAGTCTTTCTCTAGCTTCTTATTTTTTACAATTAACTCCTTTATCTTGGCTTTCATGGCCTCCTCTTCTAGGGTAGGTGAGGGGACAGATGCTCTTGTCAGGAGATAGGAGGGACTTTTGAAAGGCAGCTTGACAATGGAAACCCTATTCAGGATCCATTGGTAGTATTCGTCCTTCACGGCATGGCTTCGAGCTCCTAGTTCTTTTCCTTGCCTATGGACCATCTTCCATGCGTTTGCTATATCTCGAATAACAGAGGTACAATCTCCTTTTGAGTAGCGAAGGACAAAAGGAATAAGTGATTCTTCATCAGGTGGCCCAAGCAATGGATAAGCTAACTACCGTTTGGCTATGACAGGGTTATAGTTAATGCATCCTTGAGTGCCCATGAGAGGAACGTTCGGGTAGCTTCTGCAATGATGAATAATGGTGTCAACCTTCAACCATTGTGGATACCACCTTACTTTGTCAGCTGTGAGCCCCATCAGGTGATTGGCCCATTCACGCCCGTTCTTTGTTACTAACTGGCATAACTTCAGATCAGAAATAGGACATTCAACTTTGCCAACTTGGTGGAAAACATATGACGTGAGCCACACATACAGAGCAGGTAGACAACAAATGATTCTCTTTCCACCTTGTGTACAGCAGAAGTCCATGGTGCAGTATATATTTGCCAAGATAGCAGTAACAGGATTTTCATATTTGAATTTGCGGGCAAGGAAAATACCAATGGCATCATAGTCTATGTAATTGTCAATATTGGGGAACAAGATAACACCATAAATGGTTAGAGCCAAGGTATCGATGAAGGCTTCCCAATCTCCTTTCTCAGCCAGCAAGTGCATGTGCTTCTCAAAATATTCCCGATCAAACCCCATGACCTGATTTCTATTTAGTTACTTACTTCTTAAGACTTCCAGGTTTATCCTTAGGATATCAGCGATGGTAACAATATTCGCATGACGTCCAAGGTGGCGGTAAGGCATTTGTCCTTCTAGTGACATCCCCAAGATCCGTTCGAACTCCTCAACAGACGGAGCCAATTGAAAGTCTCGGAAGGTGAAACAACGAAGAGGTGGGTCATAGAACTGAATCAAAGCAGTAATTGCCTCGACTTGTACCTCCACTTCTAGCAACTTTAGGATCCTCCCATATTTCCTTGAAAATACCATTTTCTGATTCATGTCCAATTTCTTGCCTAATACTTGCAAACTGGTTGTATCAACTTTCCTAGCCTTAACATGCAGTAATTTTTTCAACCCGGGTATATTTGTACCACAACTATCTGATCTCATGTTAATTTCCATATTTTCACTCAGAGGTACTGGCTAAGCTCTTGATAGCTTCCTGCAAGAACATAAAGAAATGAGAAAATCAATCATTAGAACTGACGTGTTTTGCAAATCGATACTCCCCTAGTAACTTTGAAAATATTTTTGTATTCAGGGAAGTTTCGATTTGACAAAACTTATAACAAATCAAGGGTCATGTGAGCTACGGATTTTCTGATCATTGTCAATAAAAAAAATTGATTTTTTATTATTTTTTTATACCTTTTTTGATTCAAAACATCCGTAACTCAAAACCCAAAGACTTGTGCATAAAAGGAAAGGACTACTTGCCCGTTAAAAGATCACTAGTTAAAAGTATGTCATTTTTTTTGAAAAAACAGTAATCCACTAAATGGGCAAGTAGTCCTCTATTTCAGATCAGAAAAGAGAAGTGAGAATGAGAGGAGGTATAAGTAAAGTTTGCCTCTTTTGTGCCTTAAGGTGGGTTTTTCTAGAGGTCTCCTAATGGTTCTAAAGTTCATCTATCAGTGATACCTCGCATTAGGTGGCTTGTTCTAAAACTTCTAAAGGTCACTAGAGCCAAGATCCTACTCATGATGTTGACCACAAATAGTAGGAAGTATACTAAGTGTGGGCACCATGAATAAGTCAAACTCTAGCTGAGATTCTTATGGTAACCAGACAGGAAGTACATCCTAAATGGCTCCGCTATCAACCTCCCCTAATCTTAAGTTTTAGTTGGGCCCGGGTATAGGGTCCCACTCAAAAGTGTGTGCAAATTGTGAGTGTAGTGTATGAAAGAGGCATTCAATACCTGTACCTTACTCATCCTGCACATAGAACAAACACAGAGCAACAAAATAAAGTCGACTACCCTAGGGTTCAATGATCATACAGATATTTACAGAACATAAATGATAGAATATAAATAAAATAGAAACTAAACATTGACAAGGAAATAAAATAAAAGAAGAAGTTAAATAATTAATATGCTAATTAAAACATGCGCTATCAAATTGACTGGCTTGACTCTCTTATCCCCAGTGGAGTCGCCATCTGTCGCGACCGGGATCGCGGCGGCACGGCCGACCCTTGAAACAATTTTAAAAATAAACAGGGAGTCGCCACCAATATTTTTTAGGATAACATACTGGAAAAACCTTTCGTTAAAGCACTGGTTATAAAAATGAAATTCCATGATTCGGGAGTCTGATTACAGGTGAGGAAGGTATTAGCACCTCACAACTGTCCGTTATAAAAACGGTTACCTCAATTTGATAGCGTGCATTATAATTAGCCCAATAATTATTTTAACTTCTTCATGAAATGAAAAATGTATGGAACGACAAAATAAACAAAAAATAAACAAAAATCAACACAAAATATTTACATGAGACCAACAGGACGTCTCGTCCAAATTAATCTCGCTCCACCTTTTTTTAAAAGAGATATTTAAGAAATATGAGATTAACAGGACGTCTCGTCCAAATTAATCTCGCTCCTCCTTTTAAAGAAATACTACAAAATATGAGATTAACAACACGTCTCGTCTAAATTAACCTCGCTCCTTCTTTTTTTTTAAAAAAAAGTATTTAAAAAAATATGAGATTAACAGGACGTCTCGTCCAAATTAATCTCGCTCCACCTTTTTTTGATAGCAAGACAAAAAAAATGGAAACTCTAAAAATTAAATAAAGAAAGATGAGCCCGACAGGAACTATTTCCCGCTCCTACGTATTCTCGAGCTTTCGAGAAATCAGGGTCACGTAGTTCTTTAAATATTTTATTTTTAGGAAAAAGATTAAGGAAATGTTGATGGGAATCATTATGGTGAGGAACCCATACAAGGCGAAGTTCTTCGCACGTGTACGAATCCTATAAAGGTGGTGTAGACAGAAGTATTTTCCGTACGACACTGACTAAGAATGATTTATTTTGATTTTTATTTAAACTAGAAAGAAAACATAGGAAACATTTATTTCCTTTATTATATTTTTAGTACAAAGCAAAAAAAAGAAATGTAGCAGAAGCTACAAGAGAGAAAAGGAGACAGTAAGTTCGGAAAAGGGAAGAAAAGAAAAAAAAGAGTGAAAACTGAGTGGGAGAAGAGAAAACCGAGTGCAAAAAATGGAAAAAATGAGTGAAAAATAAGAAAACCGAGTGAAAAATAAGAAAACCGAGTGAGACTATGAAAATCCGAGTGAAAACAGGGAAAGCCGAGTGAAACTGGAAAGATCCGAGTGGAAAAATGAAAATCCAAGTGAAAATAGGGAAAACCAAGTAAAAATAGTCAAATCCGAGTGGAACAACGAAAGATCCGAATAAAAAATAAGGAACACTGAGCAAAAATAGTAAAATCAGAGTGATAAGAGGAATACCAGGTGAAAATTGAGCAAAACCGAGTGATGATGGAGCAGGAAAGCTGATCCGAGAGGGAAAGGGGAATTAGAGGGAGTAGAAAAGTGCTAGGTGAGGTGCTGTTGAGTGGGAGGGAGGACGGTATTGAAGGAGAGAGAGTTTGAGGGACTGTTGGTATGAGTTTAAGGAAGGGGGTGAGGGTGAGGGAGAAGTAAGAGGGACGGAGCTTAGGCAGAGTTTTTCCTCTTCAATCCATGAATCCCTTGGTGCTTTAACCCCTGCCTATTTATAGGCTTGTTTGAGTGGAAGGCCGGCTCAGGCTTCCACTCAGAGTGGAAAACCAGCTCACACTTCCATTCAGAGTGAAGTGGGGGACAACGGCTGAGTGGGAATTTTTAATTCCCCTCACTTCCGCCCCTGTCTGCCACCCCCAGGATTCCTGGATCCACTTGGGTGGTGGAATCCAAGTCAGCACGGGCGAACAGAGGGAGCCGAGTGGAAATCTGAGAGAGGATGGTGAAAATCCGAGTGAGAATGATAGAATTCCGAGTGAGAATGGTAGAATTCCGAGTGAAAATGACTCGGATCAGCCTCTCAGTCAGCATTCATCCACATTGGGAGTCAATTCCGAGTGGAAAAAAGGGTCGGTCTTCATATTGCCTCCTAAATCCGAGTGGAAAAGGCCCCTTTTATGCTAAAGACCGAATGAAATCATGTTGGTGTTGTGCAATTGGATTGAGTGGGCAATCAAAGAAATTACGATTGGAACATTCAGTCAGAACCGAGTGAAAACTGACTCGGATTCCCATTCCCGCTTGAGCGTAACAAGAATCGCTTGGGCGAAAGACCTGAAGAGCACTCAGAAATGATCGAACGATTACTCGGAATTGAGTGAAAAGTGGGCCACTCGGTACTGAGATGTGTGAAATGGTGCTGTTTATACAAAAACCGAGTGAAGTATGACTCGGAATTGGCTAAAGGTTGACTCGGAGATGGGTGAAAGATGACTCGGGAACGGGCGAAAAGTATCACTCGGAATTGGTAAAAAAAATGAGTCAGAACTAACCAAGAACTGACCAAGAATTGACTCAGAAATGTGAAGTATGGCTCGGAAGTGGTACAAATGGTGGCTCGGAATTGATTGGCCAAAGGGGCTCGGGAAAGGTTTAAGTATGGCTCGGAAGTGGTACAAATAGTGGCTCAGAAGTGATTTAAGGAGGGCTGACACGGAATTGGTTTGAAGAGGGCTGACTGAGTGAAGTATCACTCAGTTTCGACTGACTGAAGAGGGACTCTCGGTTCTGATTGAAGAGGAAACACTCAGAATTCCTTCAGTCGGATGTATTTTGCTCGGATCTCATCTGTGTGTGAAGCATTCACTCAGAATTTCTTCAAAAGTGATACAGAACTTCACTGCTTGAAGGATCTACTCGGAACTGACCTTGGGATATCTTAATCCGAATGGAACTTGGACATTTTCACTCGAAATTTGCCTATTTTCCACTCAGAAATTGTAAGTTTGGCCATTTGCACTCGGATATGGCCTTCTCCTCACTCAGAATTTGGAGACTTGGCAATCTTCACTCGAATCCGGCCTTCTTTCCACTCAGGAATTGAAATCTCACTCGGAATTTACTCATTCTGAGTAATTCTACTCAGATTTGATCCTCCTGAGTTATTTCACTCGGATTTCTCTTCAACAGGGACATACTCCATTCGGCAATGCTCCAATCTGAGTCATTTCACTCGGATTTGATCATTCTGAGTCCTTTCACTCGGAAATGATCATTTTCGAGTCCTTTTTTTTGGGAATCTTCTTCATTTGTGGATGGGCTGAAATAGGTGTTCACACTAGATATTCGTAATGGCCATAGCATGTTCTAAAAGCAATTTTTAGTACATCTTCTTTCTTTACCCTTATTTGATGGTATCCAAACCTCAAATCAATTTTGGAGAACACCGTGGCACCACGCAGCTGATCCATCAAGTCGTCAATTCTTGGCAGAGGATATTTGTTCTTGATCGTCACTTTGTTCAGTTGCTGATAATCTACACACAACCTCATGCTAGCATCCTTTTTCTTAACCAACAACACTGGTACACCCCAGGGGGATACACTGGGTCATATAAACTAGTTCTCTATCATCTCTTCAAGTTGTTTCTTCAACTCTGCTAATTCTAGAGGTGACATTCGGTATGGTGCAATTGAAATGGGTCCAACTCTAGGTACTAGATCAATGGCAAATTCCACATCTCTTTCTGGGGGTAAACCAGGGATATCTTCAGGAAAAACGTTAGGAAATTTACACACAACCGGCAGATTTTTTATTTTTGATTCTTGCTCTCCTTTCGTTGAAGGCAATATCATGAATCCTTCAGCCCCTCCTTTTAAAGAGGCACTCACTTGGTTGGCGGTTAGAAATCTCAAATCCTCAGGATTCAAATTCACTGGTTCTTTAAATATTATGGTTTTATTATGACAATCTATTAGAACATGATTGTCAGACAACCAATCTAGCCCAATAATAACTTCTATGCCAGAAAGGGGTAAAAAGAAAAGATTAGCCTTAAAGTCCCTACCATCTATGACAATAGGGTATTTCCAACAGGCTTTAGAAGTGACAATGGGATTGTTTCCAGGAGTATGTACAGATAAGTCAAATGGTAGTTCTATCACAGGTAATTTTAGTTTTTCTACACAGTCATTGGCAATAAAGGAATGTGATGCACCTGAGTCATACATAACAGTTAAAGGAATCTTATTAATGATACACTTACCTTCCACCATGGAATCAGAATGAGATGCTTCTTCTCTAGTGATTGCAAAAACCTTTCCTTTTGCCTTCGGCCTTCCGACTGCACTGTGCGCACCTCCTTGAGTATTTATGCTTGTACTTGCACTTTCAGGGTTTTCCCTCTTCATCTCTGGACAATCTTTGATGTGATGACCTGGTTTGTTACACTTAAAGCAAACATAAGTGTTTTTAGGACAATCCCTTTTCAAATAGGGTCCTCCATAGATAAAACATTTAAAATTTGGTGCAGATGTCGGGTAATAGCTTCCAGTTGAAGATTGGGGTCTGTTAGGAACAGATGCTGCTCCAAACCGGTGAAATGGTGCTTGGTAAGGCTTATTTCTCCTGAAGTCTCTTCTTTGGTGATGGTGAGGTCCTCCACTTCTCATTTCTCCTGCCTTGTGAATGGGCTCACGACTTTTGGTCATTTTATCCTTATGGTCTTCTTCAAAGATCCTGCAGCGATTTACCAATACAGAAAATTCACGGATTTCCTGTATTCGTATAGCTTCCTTAATTTCTGGCCGCAATCCATTTACAAACTTTGCACACTGATCTCTTTCATTAGTAGCATCATTATAATGAGAATGAAAACGAGATAGCTCTTCAAACCAGGATGCATACTCTTCAACGGTCATATTTCCTTGGGTCAGCGACAGGAATTTGAATTGTCTTTTCTCTTTAACATCAGCTGGAAAGTATTTCTCCAGAAACATATCCTTGAAATAATCCAAAGTGATCTCCTCGTCGTTGACTTCGAATTGTCTACGCATGTTATCCCACCAATGTTCGGCATCCTCAGATAAGGCATAAGTAGTGAAGACTACCTTATCAGCTTCATTACATTGCAATGCTCGAAAGATCTTCTCTATCTCTCGAATCCAGATTTGTGCTCCATCGGGGTTATATCCTCCCTTGAAACGAGGTGGATTGCGCTTTTCGAATAGGTCCAGCCTTCTCAAGGCATCGTTACCTTGACCTTCACGTGCTCCCATTGCATTGATTAAGCATTCTACAACTCCAGCAAGATCGTTTCCAGCCATTAGTTTCCTGTTTCACAGTAACTGAGATTTGTCACATCAATCACAGTTACTACCAAGTCAATTATTCTATTCTCTATCACCTATACAGAGTTTACAGACAAAGCAAGATATACCTTTTCCCCAGGCCTATTGGATTAACTGCTCTGATACCACTTTGTAACACCCTCTGTTACACCTTAATAAAATATATAAAAATTCGTAAATTTTTTTTAAAAAAATGATTGTTAAAAAGAAACTATTGGAATAAATTACATACATTATTTTTGAAATACCTCATAAATATTATTAAAACTTTATAAAGTATTTATACATTCATCCGAAGAAAATAAACATTAAACATTATAAGAAAGAGAGAAAACTCCATGGCCCAGAAGCAGTTACTTATTAACATTATTTATTCATTGGACCATGTTATTCATACCGAGCTCCTTTTCTAGAACGTGCTATAGTTACTGCCGATATTCTTCGATCTTTCCCTCTGAACCATCAATTTAGAATATATGAAACAAAAACACGGAGAAAGGAGTGAGAAACAGAATATAATATTCTCGATTAAGACATAAGCAACAAAGGGTTTTCACAAACCAATACATAATAATATCAATCACAATCACATACACAATCAATTATGAATGCATGAATGTTATACAATATCTTCATCATAACTTACCTATATATGTGGGCCCTTAAATTTTAATTTGCACTGGGCCAACCAGGAGTTTACACTATTCTATAAATCTGGATAATAATAATATGAACAACTCAACTGGCATGGAAACACTCAGAGACTAGTCAGATTGAGAAAAATTTTATTGTGAAAGTACCCGACACTAGGGAGCTTCCCCAGGTCCTCTGAAGCACCCTTTCACACCCTCTCATCCCAAGGCTCGTAATTAAGCCTCCTCTAATGTATCCTTGGTTTCTATAATCCGTCCCTAGACAATACCATTTTATTTCACTTTAATGATTCATGATGCATGAGCTACTCGCGTATTGAGTTGGTTAAGGCTTTTAGAAACTCAATTATTAAATCCTTTAAAGGTTTACAATATCATTTCAATAAACTGTACATTTTCTCAATTCTCTAAATTTCTATCCCACAGAAATAAATTTGGTACAGTTTTTGAATCTCACTGAAATTTGAGTTTCTAAGCCTTAAATATCTAAAAACTTTCTCATATAAAACTTTACATAATCTTTCTCAAATTAAATCTTAACAAAATCAAATTTAGAAATCTCAATTATTTTAAAATATCCTTAGTTATTAAGTTGGAAAAATAAAATAATTTTCTTTTAAAAATTTTATTTTATTAAAAGAGAATAATCTTTAAATCATTAACCGTAAATACTTAAAGTTACAAAATTTTTCTTTAATTCAAAATTTAATTATCTCAATTAATTTTTATAAAATGTCTACTTTCTAAAATAAATACTAATTTTTTTTATTCTAAATATAAAAATAATTTCTAAGAAGAAATAAAAGATAATAAAAATTTAAAGAGTAAGGTAAGAAATTCGTACTGAATTTTAGCTTTCTGTCATGCTCGCTATATGCTCAAACTCCACATTACAATATCAACAATCAAATATTATCAATCACAGTTAAACATCATCAATCACAAATATAATCAATCATAATCAAATCAATCAAATTAAATATCATTAATACATATCATAATACAGAATTTAATAATTATTAATATAGTTGATTTTTTTTTAGTTCCTTTTGTCCATTCCTAGCATAGGTATATGTAAGTCCATATAATTCAGTCCTTGCATAGGTATTGTTCAGTCCATATGGGTCATAATGGTCCAAGTCCTTGCATAGGTATAGTCCAGTCCATATAGGTCATAATGGTCCAAGTCCTTGCACAGGTATGTTAGAGTTAGTTAAATCGGATATTTAATAATTTATTAAAAATTTTAAGTTAAAAAATTAATATTTTAAAATAATAATATTATTAAATTTAAAAGAAGTAGGGGACTCCTCCCATTATTCTTATGTCTTCTCATATTATACTCTTATCTCACTCCCCCTTACCTTGAGTTCTTACCAAAAGAGAGTTTGCTTTACGCCTCCGATTTCTAGAAATATTAATACCAATCTTATTTCAGTATAGGCATAAGATGAATATTAAAATTACTACTTAAAACAGAAATGGTAAATTTTGAATAGTGAATAGTAAATAGTGAATAGTAAATCATGAATAGTAATAGTAAAAAGTAAAATGTAAATAGTAACGGTAAATAGTAAATCATGAATAGTAATGGTAAATAGTAAATCGTGAATAGTAATGGTAAATAGTAAAAACGTGAATAGTAAAGATAAATAGTAATAGTAAATAGTAATTTACTATTTGAATAGTAATTTACTATTGAAATAGTATTTTACTATACAGAATAGTAACTTAAAATAATATTATTTCTAGTATAAAAACATATTTCTAAAAACGATATGAAAATAACCCAAAAAAAATATAAAAGAGAAGTATTCTTACCTTAGTATTTTAGCAGAACCTTCTCCCAAAAAAATTTACTTCTCTCTCTCACTTCCACCACTATCTCACTAGCACTACTATATTAAGAAAACTTAATCTGAAATTGTGAATTCTAAAGAAAAAATCCTTCGGTATTTATAGGAAAAAAATTTACTATGTATTTCATTATTTTAATATAAAAGTACTATATATTTTTGAATTTTTTATTCCTGGTTACTGTACATCTTTTGAAAATTTCATACATACACAGTGTTTTATATAGTAATTGTTGGCAAAATTATTAAGTTAAATAGTAACCCTTCACTCGGTATATTTTAAATATTCAAAATAAGTCCTTTTTGAAATTTAGCGATATTATATCAGTCCTCACTAATTTTATAATAAGTAATATAAAGCTAAAATTTTAAAAATCTAAAATTTTCTGTTAATAAAAATTTATTGATACGTTTCCAATTTTTTAACGATAAGAAAAAATCAAGATTTTTCTCAAACCGATAATTTTTAGATAAGTCTACCTGAAACAGATTTTAGAAAATTTTCTTATAATTTCAATTCACTTTCTTATAAATATTTTTCATTTAAGTCACTTATATGAATTTAAAATTATTTAAAAAATATTATTTTATTAAAAAAATTCCATAAAATCATAAATAATACGTAGATTAAAAAGTTCTAAAGAACCGTAATTTAATTCCTTCAAAATTTTAATATAAAAATAAAAATAGGGGTGTTACATCCGGACTCTAATTCCGAGTCAGGCGTTCTCCCTGCACCAGTTAGTCCGGATAACACCATGACCCCGGATAACATACACATCATCCAACAAAAGACGATGGGCATTGCTACAGGGACCGATCAATAATTCCATTCCCTTGCTACGATCCAAATCTGCTCATGAAAATGATCAACTTGTCCCCTAAGTCTGGCCCTATTTTCCCTACGCTCAATATAAAATGTCCACTTGCCTCAATCACGTTGGTGAGTATGCATTAAACAATAATATACTTGCATAATGAAGGTTGGTGGTTCCCCACTAATAGATCCTCACAAACCGAGCCAAGCAGGTATAAGAACTCACTTCAGTTTACTGTAAAGGGGTTCTGGTTCTTCTCTCTCGAATACACCTATCTGATCCTTGTGATTATTTACATTCCATACTTGGAATATCTTATTGACTTGAGCGTCGAAGAATCTTCACAGGTGACACCACCTGTCGCCCACACTAACGCGAGAGGTCGGTGTGTAGGACCTCCAGGACGCCCAGACCACTCTCTTCATACAGAGACACCGGATACACATAACGGATACTCACAGAGCCGTCCTTCAGACATACACTTTGTAACATCCCTGTTTTTAGTAGCAGTCTTATTTAGTAAAAATTGAAGTTTAGAAGGTCTGTAAGTGGTAATAAGTGAATAAATGCCCTGTAGATGGTCTGTAATGTCGCAAGAATTTCATTTTTATATGTAATTATAGAATTTATATGGACCATTAGTGAAATTATGCAAAAATCGAGTGAAAAAGGGCTCTGTTCCGAGTAACAGAGAGAAATTCCGAGTGAATAATTAGAAATTCCAAGTGAAGGATGGAATTCTGAGTCAGTGTCATGTTTTCCGAGTAAAACATAACTGAGAGGGATACCACCGAGTGGAGTCCTGACCTGAGAAGCAATTCTGAGTGAAGTGTGTTCAAGAGAACCACTTCTGGGTGAAATTCCGAGTCAAAACACCCTAGAAAGGCTCGTTTCCGAGTCAAACCTTGCCAAATGCTTCCTTTTCCAAAGGAAACTTCTCTGATTGAAGTATTCTGAGTGAAACAGTACATATATACTTATGTTTATGTTGATTTGATGCTTCCTACTCACTGGAATGTGTTGTTGAATTATTTGGGAAGGATTCCGAATGGTTTCGTATGTGTATGATTAGGAAACCGAGTGGAAAATGGTAGTGGGAGCCCATTCCGAGTGAATTGTAGTATGCACAGAGCCATTTCCGAGTGAGTCTAAGGTATATAAACTAATTCCGAGTGAGATTCACATGTGTGGGTCTTTTTCCGAGAGGTGATGGCTATAATGGGCTTTGATTGGAAATGTAGTTGAAGAAGTTGGTCTAAACCGAGTGAACCGAGTAGAGAAAGACTTTAATACTCCTGAGTGTTGATTTCCGAATGAAGGATGTTATAATTATTCTGAGTAAAAGCTATATATATGTTCTGAGTTAACATGAGTACTATTCCGAGTGAACAGGGTGTTATGTATTCCGAGTGAATAAGATAATGTATTCTGAGGGTCTAAGTATGGAATGAGTCCGAGTGGGACTTGACTTAATGGTTTTACCTGAGTGGTTAAGTAATTCATAAGTCCGAGTGACTTACCTGGTGAATAAATACCGAGTGGAGTACGGTTGTGGAGACCCCTCCTGAGAAATGAATGGCTAAGGTACTCTCCGAGTGAGAATAGGCATGAATGCCAAGTGTGAGGCCGAATGAGTATTGGTCGGTCTTAGTATTAGTCACCGAGTGAGATGCTGCTCAGAAGATGAGTTGATGAACTTGTAGTATACTTCCGAGTGAAATAAGGTTGGGAGATATTCCGAGTGACGTATGACATTGGGGACCCCTTCCAAGGGAAGGAAAGTCTATGTATTCTCCGAGTGAGAAAGGTGTAAAAATGTCGAGTGATGAATGGGTAATGCATTCCGATTGAATAGTGGTTGGAATACACCGAGTGGTGTTTAATTGGGAAGTAATCCGAGTGTGCAACTCTGAGTAAGAAGATACCGATTGAAGAGATTCGTGTGAAGAACTTGGGAACAACTTCACCGAGTGAAAGACCTTGTGCTGGATGGATTATTTGAGAGGAAGAAAAAGAGTTTAGAATGAACGCCGAGTGAAAGTTAACCAGGTAATATGTCAATCCTGGAATAAGGTTCCGAGTGAGTGGATGAGTTGTACCGAGTGGAACAGTGTGTAGAGATGACTCGGATTTAGTTTGAAATTACCGAGTGAGACTGGCTAGAACAGACACGGTTTTAGGATGACTTAACCGAGTGGTAATCTGAGGAACTTGAATCAGTTTAGGACGACTTGACATAGTGAACAACCGAATGAAAAGGAATCGTAGACCGGATGGAACATTTCCGAGTGCCTCGACCCGTCCTGAACTGGGATCTAAGATCCGATGTCTTTATAACAGCTTGGATGGGCGGTGTAAGGGAAGACTGACTGATTACAGACCGGATTCATACTCCACACCGGCTAGTTACTAAGGAAGCTGTTCTTGAACCGGTGTGCCTACCAAACAATTCTGAGCCGGTGTTCACAAACCGACCTCTTCGTAGCCACACAACAACCGTCCTTCCACACCACAACACCGCCTTCTTTCATGGACGTTGTCCCTCAAATCACACCCACACCGTCCTTCCCTATTTCACTCCACACCGCCCCTCACACTCAATACGTCCTCACGCGCAATACCGACCTCTTCAAATCCTCCAACACTGAACACCTTTTAATTTCCACTTCAGCTAGTGATCAGCCCACTTAATCACATGAATCCAAAAATGAGTGGCACAATGAACCAATCGCAAGGGAAAGTTGCACCCATTATAATACCTTTATATATTTTATTCCAATCAATGCAAAGCTGACTGTGAAAGGAGTCAAAAGGCTCCATTATCCCACCTAATCCTCCAACCAATGTTTCCCACTCACTTTCTTATTATTAAACCAGTGCTATGACTCTAAGAACACACACACACGAAACATAGCCACAGACACACCTCTATTATCATTTCCTCTTCCTACAAGCTTTGTCCTCTCTCCTTTCTTGCCTTTCTCACGCGGATCTGAAGCAACACAGAGAGGGGAGCATTTCTTCTCATCTAGGAACTCCATTAAGGTAAGGGGGTATATTCTTGGGTGCTCTGTGGGAAAACCGTGTGAAGGAAAGGGTTAAGGAATCTTATTCCTCACCTTTCCAGGACAGGTTCAGGAATTGTTGATTTACATGCTTTGATTTTATGTATGTTTATATACATTTTTATTATTATGAACATGTTCAATTGGTTGTATAATTCATGATTCAATGAATACATTTGATTATCTGTATTGATTATGATAAATTTTGATGATTGAGTGAATATGTTCGATGCTGAATTATGAAAATATTAAGTATCATGTGTATTCCAGTAGAGAATTGTAAACAGGATATAAAATAAATGATAATAAGCTCGGTTTTGTGTAAATTCAATCGGTTTTGTGTAAATTCAATCGGTTTTGTGTAAATTCAATCGGTTTTGTGTAAATACAATCAGTTTTGTGTAAATTCAATCGGTTTTGTGTAAGTTCAATCGGTTTTGTGTAAATACAATCGGTTTTGTGTAAATCAATCGGTTTTATGTAAATTCAATCAGTTTTATACAAATCCAATCAGTTTTACATGATGTCATTCGGTAAACCATTATATATTTCAGACAGAACTCTTTTCAACTAATTTCACTCGGTAAACTCATGTTTCACTCGGAACTTATCTTAATTTCACTCAAGAAACTCCTTTCAGACTAATTCCACTCGGAATCCTATTTTATTTCACTCAGATACTTATTTTCACTCGGATTCACAAACATTTTTACTCAGAAAACTCTGCTATAATCTAATTTCACTCGGAAAACAGTTTAGCTTCACTCAGGAAACCCTTTTCAGTGATTTAACTCGGTAAACACATTAATTTCACTCAGAAAAACTCATCAGTGTGATTCTACTCGGATTTATAATCATTTCACGTATAAACCTCCTTTTCAGTCAGAATTTACTCAAGAAATAATTAATTTCACTCAGAAAACTGTTTCTTCATTATGTTTTACTCGGAAGGCATTTTAACTTCACTGATAAAACTCTTTCAGATTGATTTCACTCGGATTTAGATTTGTTTTACTCAGAAGATCCTCTCAGCTTGATTTTATTTGAAATCCTGCTTATTTCACTCGCAATCTTATTTATTGCACTCGGTATTAAACCTATTTTACTCAGAAAGCTTGTATATCAACATTTCCACTTGGATATAACTTGTTTTTAATCGGAAAAAAAATCATTTCCACTCGGAATAAGACCTGTTTCAGTCAGAAAATAGCTTTCCAGTGCAATTTCACTCGGATTTTTAGCGAGTTCATTTAGAAAACTCTTCTCAGTATGATTCCACTCGGAATCATACTTATTTAACTCGGAATTACCTTTGTTTCACTCGGAAAATCTTGATTTTAATGTTTTTCACTTGGATTTTCATTTAGAAACTCTCCTTTAATCTTTTTTTAAATTATTGGGAAGTTTAGCTTTATTGTTATTGACATTATTAATGCTTTAATTATGAGTAATTACATAAAGAATGTATTATTTTACTCTTATAAAAATATATAATTTTTAACCAAGATATATCTGATATATTTTTTAGAATAAGAACAAATATCTTACAACGTTTTAATAATTGATGAGATTCAAGAACTTATGAGGATGTATAATAAGACTGGAAACACATGAATACCCAAGGATCTAATGATAAAAATAATGCATTTCGCATCATGAAAATATTTTTGAAGGAGAAAAGTATCTAGAGCATACACTTGGTACAGTGGAGGACACTCACGTTCGATCTCCATGAAGAATCTTGGGAGTACAACTGGAACGGAAACCCAATGGTATCAGAGTCGCGCCTGATAGCCGGGTGAGACGATGCAATTCTAGTGTACTATGACTAAATGACGAAGTGTAACTATGATCGTAGGGATCCAAGTTCCAAGAATATATAAATCAATAATGAGAACCAATGAGTTCATTTGTACCATATGGAACTTGGGCGGACCCTGATCGCTCTAGAAAAATTGGAATGGAGATATTCCAAAAATGAGATGAAGAAATGATTTATTGGGCCCACATGCATCATGAGACTTAATCAAAGATAAATCATAATAAATTCAACCCATGCATTCCATGACAACATGCTTGATTGTTATGATTATGAATATGCTAATTGTATGATGTATGTGATATTGTATGTTAACTGGATTATGTCCGCACCGGATTAACCAATCAGGGTCTTGGGTTATACTCACCCTTACTGTTGACAATTTTCAGAGGAATTAGAAAATCAAGAACCCGAGTGTGAAGAACAGCACTATGCTGAACCCACTGAGAACGATCATTAAAGATAGAGTTTATATAGTTTGAATATTTATTAATGACAAAGACACCGGATGACTGTATAATATTTAAGGGTGCCTGCGTGCCCCATTCTGTTATGAGTACAATTATTTGTAAGTTTATGAATGACTATGTGATATATTCACTATTTGCTTCCATTGATCTGCCATCTCTTTATTTAAAAAAAAAATTCACTTTTTATGAAAACTGTTAACACTCTTAGTTAAATAGGATGATCCTATAGAAAGGTTGTCTTATCTAACCGAGGGTGTTACATTGGTGGTATCAGAGCATAGTCTATTCATTAAGCTTGGGGAGTGGACCATTAGGTTTCCACGTACTCTGATAGTAATATTAAACAGTCCATCAAACACCTAAGACTAGATTTCCTATATGGAATTCTCCACATAACATATACCCTGAACCCTTTTGTTGATATTCTTTCAACAATTTCCTAATGACTCGCCGAAACAACGATCATGTAATGGAGGATCTTCTTACTAGAATTGTGGAGGTATGATAAATCAATTTTAATACACTTATTATAGTTTTACACTTGGGGTTTATTATATAATTACTATGTTTAATAATAGTATTTTAATTAAGTTTTATGTTGTTTAGTTAAATTGAAGTATTATGTATATATGTTTCAATTTTCATTTTTTGTATGTATCTTGAGTATCTTGCCTTATTTTGGCCATAACTTGGGCTTTTGTGATCCAAATGGGTTAATCTGGGAGCCCATGGAAAGCTAAGACAGAGGGCTACATCATGATGATCAAATTTGGTTATTTTTCATCTGGAAAAAATAAAGAAATGGAGCTTGAATCAATCAGCCCCCATGTGTCCCACCAGCATTGACATAGTTCACCAAAATACAGATATCTGGAGCTCTAAATATTCAAATGACCTGATTCTTGCGCCAAATTCTCAATAAGACAGAGATCTACAACTTTTATGTTGAATGGTTTTCAAAATGAGGCCATCTAGAAGGTCATATTGGACTCGCAATGTGGAGAAGATAAAGAGGAGAATGAATTTCAACACCTACCATTATCTTCTTTTGAATTATTGTAATTTCAAGCCCACCAATGTTGAAAAAATGCATTAATAATCAGAAAATGAATGTATAGTATCATCATATCTTGCCTATAAATAGATGCTTGAAGTTGTAAGGGAGATACACAAGAAATACATAAGAAATACATGCTTTAGTTTTCATTACAATTCTATATCTTTGCTTTAGCTTCTTAAGTTTTAGTTCTTTCTCTTGCTTTATCTCCTTGTTCTATATTCCATCCTTCAAGTTATGGTTTTCATTTCCCTTCCTCAATATCAAGTAAGTTAATTTTATTATTTGTTATTTACTTTTATAATCAAAGTTTTAGTAAATTTAATATTAGCTTTCATTGTTAAAAATTATCATGGAAGCTTAATCTTTTAAAATCAACTCAAGGAATTTAATTTTTCTTTATGTTAACTTTGAGTTCTTGCTCTTAATATTTTGATTAAAGATAATTACTTTTCTTTGTTTCTCAAGCACTTATAATGGTAGATTATTTAAGTGTATAACCGATTGGTATATAATTAAAAAATCTATAATCTAAACTGATGTTGGTTGGTTAATCAATAATCAATTTGAGAACAAAGATTAAGTTACTAAATAAGAGATTTCTATTTAGTTTCTTAACTCAATCAAATTATAGTTTTAAAGTTATTTTAGTAATTAATAAGAATATATCGATTGATTATTCTTATTAGTTCATTAATTCAATTCTAGAAGATTTTCTAGAATATAATCATTTAGGGATTCCAAATGATTCAAGATTGAGAAATTAATTATATTTAATCATATTTGTGAACAATGATTAGTTAACTAAAGATTTATTAATTCCTTGGGTTGGTTGTTTCTAAATTTGATTATTCCTACTCATAAATTTACTTTTTGCACTATCATATAATCACTTAATTTTCCTTTCAAGCTCAACACAAACCCCCCTTTATTATAACTAAATTGAGTGTAACTAATTGAACTAAGGTCCTCGAGAGACGACTAAGGTTGTTCACCTTATACTATATTAATTTAACTTTTTATTTGACCCGACAACGACAGCGTGTCAAATTTGGCGCCGTTGTCGGGGACCTTCGGTCCTAATTATTTACATTCAATTATCTAATATATTTTACATTTTTTTGTAGGTATATTGAAGATATTAAGGTTTGGTTGAATGTGAGCATATAAAAAATAAAAAAAATCCACTTTATTATATTCTTATTCATTTTCTAGTAATCTCATTTTCAACCATTGAAAAAAAATATAAATATAAAAAAAATCTTTAAATTTTTAAATATATGTTCTAAGCATTTCATAATTAAAATGATAACTTTTTCCTTTTATTACATAGTTGTAGTATTTTGTTACGATATATGTAGATGTATTGTGCATGACTAGATCTAATCCCGAGCCACTATATTCTTTTGATCCTGAAATAGATAGAACATTTCATCAATTAGTTAGATCATCTAAGAAACTATTAGACAATAATAATAATAATAATAATAATAATAATAATAATAATAATAATAATAATAATAATAATAATAATAATATTTTAGCTAATAGCATAAATAGTGAATCTAAACCTTCAACTTCTGAGTATTTACATAACATGGCTGAAAAGACATTAAAAGAACTAGCTACACCAGATGTCACTAATCAAACATCATGCATCTTATATCCTGAGGAAGATGTTCCTTTTGTGCTTAAAACTGGTTTAGTTCATTTGTTACCAAAGTTTCATGGTCGTGCAGGTGAAAATCCTCATAAATACTTAAAAGCATTTCATATCCTTTGCTCTACCATGAAACCTGAAGGGGTTTCAGAAGAACATGTAAAACTTAAAGCTTTTCCTTTCTCCCTAGCAGATATCGCTGAGGATTGGTTATTTTACCTTCCTCCTGGCTCTATTACAAGTTGGGATGACTTAAAGAAAATGTTTCTTGAAAAATTTTTCCCCGCTTCAAGAACTTCCTCAATTAGAAAAGAAATATGTGGCATCCGGCAACATGACCGGGAAAATCTTTATGAATACTGGGAAAGATTTAAAAGATTGTGTGCTAGTTGTCCCTATCACCAAATTACGGACCAACTTCTTATACAATATTTCTATGAAGGTCTTAATCCAATGGATAGAACTTTAGTTGATGCAGCTAGTGGTGGTGCTTTGCAAAATAAAACTACAAATGCAGTAAAAACTTTAATTGAGAATATGGCTGCTAATGCTCAATAACATGCCACCAGAAATAATTCTGTAGTAATTAGAGGAGTCAATGAAATTGAAACTACTAATGATGGAGATAAAAAATGGGAAAGTAAATTTGCTGAACTAGCAACACTTATGAAAAATATTATTGTGTCTCAAAAACAACAACCTGTAACCCCTGCTAAGGTATGTTCTATCTGTACTTCATCAGATCATTATACCGATTGTTGTCCTTCACTGCAGGAAGCTAAAATTCCTGATGAAAATCCTCAAGTATGTGCTGCTAACTTATACAATAATAGACCGCCACAACAACAACATAATAATTATGATCTTTCTTCTAACAGATATTGAACTGTTCTTTACAGGGGGTGTAAAAGTATGGTTGATGAATAATTCAAAATGTACATGTAATGTCAATCTGGTACAAGGAGATATTTGTATATGTGCAAGTACGGAGTATCCTTGTGTACTGGGGCGGAATACAAAACACTCTGGGCGGTGTGACAGTCCGCCTGAAGTAACCTCCTTTGCCTTGACACAATTGGTGGTGGTACCTGCAATTATTCTCCGACACTCAAGTCAGTATTCTGAAATACTGTAAGACTTAGAAAGCAAATCTGAGAGAATTATGCAAGTAAAAGTGTAAGGTTCAGAATGGGGGGGTCCCTTATACCTTTTCGCTGAGGTTTATATACCTGTTACTGGTGCTCCATTATTGGTAGGACCCGTTCCTTGTTTTCTGGCATAATGCAAGAAAGGTAGTGGGTCCCAGTGTCGTTCACGAGCACCATCACTGTAGTGGGTGTTTCCACTTTCCTGGAAAGCGTTAATGCTTTATTATTTTATTCATTGTTCCCTTTTATGCGTGACAGCGTGATTCCCATTTTCAACCTCTCAAGACAGAGTCAATCTCGTGCTGGGGTTACAAGTATGGGCTCGCTACGTAGTATGGGAAATTCAATATTCCGCCTGTATTGAGCCTATGGCTTGGTGGAATAATATGCATTGGAAATACTTTATGCATGTGTATAAGATATTCAATGTTTTCCACCTTGGCAGAGTAATAAGCTTTGGCGGAGTAATAAGCTTTGGCGGAGTAATAAGCTTTGGCGGAGTAACGTGCCCCTGGTGGAGTTACGTGCCCTGGCGGAGTTACGTGACCTGGCGGGGTTACATGCCATGGCGGTATGTACTCCGTATAAAAGTAATTATAAGGTATTTGAGACATACTTCTCCTGTTCAAAATGCTGATCTGGTAAAGCATTAAAACCATGCTCTTGGGGACCGGTGTTGGGACCGGATCAGATATAATCCTGGTTGGAGGAATCACCCTAATTTAAGATGGGGTAATTCCTCACAACAACCTCATGCACCTTTTCAGGCAAATACTGGACCAAGCAGACCATATCAATCTCCTCATGTACAACAACAAGCTACACAAATAGCTGCACCTTCCACTGAGAAATCAAATTTGGAGGAATTGATAAAGCAAATGTCAGTAGATAATCTGAACTTCCAAAAAAGAACTGAGGCTACAATTCAGACTCTTGAAAATCAGATTGGTCAATTGGCTACATCTTTAAACCATTTGCAGTCTCAAGGTTCAGATAAGTTGCCCGCTCAGACAATTGTCAATCCTAAAAATGTAAGTGCAATTACTTTAAGATCTGGTAAAGCTATCCATGGACCAGAAAAACAACAACAAACTGAAAATACTATTGTCACAGAAAAACATGCAGAAGAAGTTTTAGATAGTTCAAGTAATAATAGTAATGATATATCTCTTACAAATCCTCCTTCTGCAGCTGGTCCTGATAAGCAACATATCCCTCTTCCATTTCCACAAAGACAAAAATCTATACAAAATAAGAAAATGGATGAGGAGATCTTGGAAACATTTAGAAAAGTAGAGGTAAATATACCTTTATTAGAAGCCATCAAGCAAATCCCAAGATATGCCAAATTCCTTAAAGAACTATGCACTAATAAAAGAAGACTAAAAGGCAATGAAAGGATTAATATAAGTAGAAATGTGTCTGCATTAATTGAAAAACCTTTGTCACATATACCAGAAAAATGTAAAGACCCTGGGACGTTTACCATTCCATGCATAATAGGCAATAACAAATTTGAAAATGCCATGCTAGACTTAGGTGCATCTATTAATGTTATGCCTATGACTGTATTTACTTCACTTTCCCTTGGACCTTTGCAAACTACAGGTGTGGTTATACAATTAGCAAATCGAAGCTCTGCACATCCTGCAGGAATTATTGAAGATGTCCTTGTTAAAGTTAATGATTTAATTTTTCCTGCAGATTTTTATGTTCTAGATATGGAAAGTGAGAATTCCACCAATAAAGCTCCAGTAATTTTAGGTAGACCATTCTTAAAAACAGCTAGAACAAAGATAGATGTGCATGCAAGAACACTTTCTATGGAATTTGGAGATAGTGTGGTTAGATTCAACATTTTAGATGCTATGAAGCATCCTACTGAGGATCATTCTATTTTTCAAATTGACTTAATAACTGATTTAGTTGAGGATAATATTATTAAGTTGTCTGATGATGTTAATTTTCCTGTATTGTCTAATTTTTATGATTCATTTGTTTGTGATTCATGCATGGATTCTCATCAATGCAATGTGTGTGCTAAAATTGAGAAATATTTGCTTAATGATAATAATGATCCAAACTTCCTTAAAACAGAAAATATAGTTCTAGATGTTGTTTCAAAAGAATCAGAGTGTGATAATTTGATTAAAGTAGTTACAAATACATCTGATTATGTTGAAGTACAAGTTGCTGAGACAAATTCAACCAAGTTGATTCCTTCAATAATGCAGCCTCTTATGTTAGAGTTAAAACCTCTTCCTGAACATTTAAAGTATGCATATTTAGAGGAAGATAAGAATCTTCCAGTGATTATTTCTAACAAATTAAATGTTGATCAAGAAATAAGGTTGTTGCAGATTATTAAGAAGCATAAGAAAGCAATTGGTTGGACTTTGGCAGATATCCCAGGTATTAGCCCTTCCATGTGTATGCATAGAATTCTATTAGAGGAAGAAGTTAAACCAGTAAGGCAACCACAAAGAAGACTTAATCCTCAGATCCTTGATGTAGTTAAAAAAGAGGTAACAAAATTATTACAAGCTGGCATTATTTACCCTATATCAGATAGCACTTGGGTCAGCCCTGTACAAGTGGTTCCCAAGAAGTCTGGAATCACAGTGGTTAAAAATGAAAATGATGAACTAATTCCTCCCAGAATCCAAAATAGTTGGCGAGTATGCATTGATTACAAGAAACTTAACAAAGCAACTCGAAAGGATCACTTTCCTTTACCTTTCATTGATCAAATGTTGGAACGACTGGCAGGTAAGTCACATTACTGCTTTCTAGATGGATTTTCAGGTTACTTCCAAATTTATATTGCACCAGAAGATCAAGAAAAAATAACATTTACATGTCCTTTTGGCACTTTTGCTTATAGGAGGATGCCTTTTGGCTTATGCAATGCCCCCGGTACCTTTCAACGATGCATGATTAGTATCTTTGCTGATTTTCTTGAAAATTGCATGGAAGTATTTATGGATGATTTCACAGTATATGGTTCATCATTTGATGCTTGCTTAAATAGTCTAGATAAAGTATTACATAGATGCATTGAAACTAACCTTGTTCTTAATTATGAGAAATGTCACTTCATGGTAGAAGAAGGAATAGTTTTAGGTCATGTGATATCTAAAAAAGGCATAGAAGTAGATCCTGCAAAAATTACTGTAATTTCTCAATTACCTTATCCCTCTTGTGTGCGAGATATTCGTTCTTTTCTTGGTCATGCAGGTTTTTATAGAAGGTTTATAAAAAACTTCAGTAAGATAGCCCTTCCGTTGTCTAACTTACTACAAAAAAATATAACATTTGACTTTAATGACAAATGTATAGAGGCTTTTGATTGCTTAAAGAAAGCTTTAACTACCACTCCTATCATTCAGGCACCAGATTGGTCATTTCCATTTGAACTTATATGTGATGCATCAAATTATGCATTAGGAGCTGTTCTTGCTCAAAGAGTAGGTAAAGTACAACATGTTATTTACTATGCCTCACGAACTTTGGATACTGCACAAATAAACTATACTACCACAGAAAAAGAACTACTTGCTATTGTGTTTGCACTTGACAAATTTAGATCTTATTTGCTCAGTTCAAAGTAGTTGTATTTTCAGATCATGCAGCATTAAAGTTCCTTTTAAAGAAACCAGATGCAAAACCAAGATTGATCAGGTGGATGTTGTTGCTCCAAGAATTTGACATTGAAATTAGGGATAAAATTGGAGCAGAAAATTTGGTGGCTGATCACTTAAGCAGAATTGAAAAAGAACTTGACCCAATTTCCATTAAAGATGATTTTCCTGATGAACAACTTATGGGAATACATGATTCCACTCCATGGTTTGCTGATTTGGTAAACTACTTAGTTGCTTATGTTACTCCCATACATGCATCTAAACAACAAATAATAAAACTAAAAAGTGATTCTAAATACTATGTTTGGGATGATCCTTACTTATGGAAACTTTGTAGTGATCAAATCATTAGAAGGTGTGTACCTGAAAATGAAATTCATTCCATTCTTACATTTTGTCATACATATGCATGTGGAGGACATTTTGGACCTCAATGTACAGCAAGGAAAGTATTAGAATCTGGTTTGTATTGGTCAACAATTTTTCGTGATGCATATACGTTTTGTAAATCTTGCGAACAATGTCAAAGAATGGGAAACATATCTCGTAGAAATGAGATGCCTCAACAACCCATGTTATTTTGTGAAATTTTTGATGTTTGGGGCATAGATTTCATGGGACCTTTTCCTGTATCTTTTGGTTTTGTTTATATACTACTTGCGGTCGATTATGTGTCTAAATGGGTTGAAGCTACTCGAACTGATGATTCTAAAGTTGTTGCAGATTTTGTTAAATCACACATATTTTGCAGGTTTGGTGTTCCTAAAGCCATCATTAGTGATCAAGGATCACATTTTTGCAACCGTAAAATGGAGTCCCTTCTTAAAAACTATGGAGTTATGCATAAGGTTTCAACACCTTATCACCCCCAAACAAATGGGCAGGCTGAAGTGTCTAATCGAGAATTAAAAATGATCCTTCAAAAAACAGTACAACCAAATAGGAAAGATTGGAGCAGAAGGTTAGAAGATGCTCTTTGGGCTTATAGAACAGCTTATAAAACACCTATTGGAATGTCCCCCTATAGGATTATTTTTGGAAAATCATGTCACTTACCTGTAGAAATTGAGCACAAAGCTTATTGGGCAGTAAAACAATGTAACCTGGAGTTAAATGAGGCCGGTAAAGAAAGGAAACTCCAACTACAGGAACTGGAAGAAATTCGTTTGGAAGCTTATGAAAGTTCTAAAACCTATAAAGAAAAAGCCAAATCCTTTCATGACAAACAGATCTTGAGAAAAAACTTTTTCATTGGACAAAAAGTTTTGTTGTACAATTCACGTCTAAAGCTCATATCTGGTAAGCTTTGCTCTAAATGGGCTGGCCCATTTGAAATAACTAATATCTTTCCTTATGGTGTGATTGAAATTTCAGATAAAGCGACAAACAAGGTTTTCAAGGTAAATGGGCACCGACTTAAACCTTTCTTTCAAGGGTTCCAAGAGCACATAGATACGGAGGTGTATTTGTGTGATGCCAAATATTTTGACTAATTTTTCCTAATAACAATATTTATAAAAAAAATAAAAAAATAATAAAAAAATAAAAAAGTAAAAAAATAAAAAATAGATATCAATTAATTACATCATCATTCTTTTCGGTGCTAACACTTGTCTTAATCATTATTACTATTATTGTTTTGGCATTATTAACATTTTCTTGCAGTAGTTAAAAGGTCATCGTCAGGCTCGTGACGTTAAACAAGCGCTTGATAGAAGGCAACCTATCACCTTTTTACCTTCTTCATCTCTACTATTCTCTATAACCTCGTTTTCTATTCTCTCTTTTCTAAACAGCCACAACTTCAAAATAATCTGACAATGGAACAAACCCTTGCAAAACTTAAGGAAAGATTCCCTACACTTCCACGCGATGTGATTGTAAAAATTTACAAAGCTCGAGTTCAAAGGTTAAAACTACTCACATATTTTGGCATTCCAGAGGATGTTCATTGGCTTATTGAAGCAAAGATACGTCTCTCTGGTGAATTACATAAGTCCTATATAAAACATTTGCCAGGTATGGGACATAGTTCTTATTCTAAAAAACGAAGACCTAAAAGGATGGGAGTTTGCCATAAGTGTGCAAGATGGAATTGTGATACACGTTGTAGGAACCCTGGAATGGTATCTATAAATCGGGAGGACAAAATTAAATTTATAAAGGATGGACTGAGTAAAGAGAACTTGGATAACTTAATCCAAACTCTTGAGACGCATCCATGTGGAACGGTTCAAGGAGTCCTTCTGAAATTATATGATCTATTCATTCAACAAAAAGAAAACTATAGCCTTGGGAATCTGGCGTTAAACGACCCTGTTTGCCAGTTTATAAGAAAACTGGATGGGTAGCAAAAACCTCAACTCATAGAAGGCGTTTAAGCCGTTACTGGATGTAAAACCAGAGGAAGATGTGAGCCATAATCACAACTACTGTACATATTTACTGTTGCTTTCAATGTTTTACTTTTCTGAATTCACTTTGACTTTTAAAATTACCTATTTTTATTTTCTTCAATCATGTCTTTTCAAATTTCTTCATTACCGTCATTTATTTTTATATAATAATAATTATGTAAACTTTTTATCTTTCATCAATTATTTCATCTCAGTTTTTATCTATATAAGGGCGCATAACTCTATATGGAAAACACAAAAAAAAAATGAAAAAAATCAAATCCATTTGTGTGCTTGGTGGATCCAACAATGGTAATTGTAAGGAGTACCTAATAGCAGCTACTAAGTTGGGAAAACTATTGGCTGCGAAAGAAATAAAGGTCTTGTATAGAGGAGGAGTACAGGGTTTGAGAGGCTCCATGGCACTATCTGCACTAGTTGAAGGAAGCAACGTTTCTAGTATCATCCTACATCATGTTGGTATTACACCAGATATTGTTGTAGGAACTGAGGTCAAAGTTACAAGCCTCTATCAACGAATGGCTCGTATGGTTATAGGTGCTGAAGCCTTTATCGCACTTCCTGGAGATTTTGGTACTTTTGAGGAAATATTTTGCATTTTATCATGGTGTAGCATGAACTTTCATAAAAAGCCATTAGGATTATTAAATATTAATGGTTTTTATGACAGTTTGTTAATGTTTTTAGATAAAGCTGTGGAACAGGGCCTTATAACTCAAGATGATCGATCATTCATTCATGCTTTATTAGATGCAGATGAATTGATTGATATTTTGCAGAGCTTTTTACCCCAACCTCAACCCCTCTTGAAGCAAGATAAGGATCACACACACAAGCGAAAGAATCCAGAACCAGACACCACCCTTCGGTTATAACTTCTTTCTCACCTTTATCTATATTTTAAAAAAAATCATTAAAAAAAGAAAAAAAAGAAAAAAAAATAGACTGTGGAAATCATATAAGACACTGAGGACAATGTCTTGAATAAGTGTGGGGGGGTCTGAGTTATATATATGGTCTGAGTTATATATATATATATATATATTATTATTATTTTTTTTGTGAGGGATAGACAGAGTAAAGATTAATTTGGGAAAGTTGTATCTAAAGTCATAAAGATGCATCTTTGAGAACCAAAGTCTTGAGACGTATCCTTCACTATATAGTGTCAGTATCACTTTTGTTTAATTCTTTTTAAAATAAAAATAATAATAATAATTTTTTTTTCTTTTCTTTTTTTTCATGAGTACTTTTGTTGGGATGGGCTGAGTAAAGAGTCCAAACTCTTGAGACGCATCCTCATAACAAATCTCACTCGGATAACCACAATTGTTTCACCTTCCTTATCAAAACCATTTTTCATAAAAAATAAAAAATAGAAAAATAAAAAATAAAAATAAAAAATAAAAAATAAAAACACACACACACACATAGCCACTATATTTACTTTAGTGTCGCGCCTTTGCCTTTACCTTCACCCGAATCATTTCTATTCGACATCAACCATTCTGCAACCATAAACATCATCTTCATTATTCTTCAGCCGCCACACTTTGCCTTCATCCTTTTCTTTCAGATCAGAGCCATACCTCACCACTAGTCAATCATCAGGTTCTTTATTTTCTCTTAATGGATGATATAGCAGAGTCTTTCTATAGGCATACGAATGAATTAAGATGTATGTTATTGCTCTTGATGCTAATCATGGTTGTGTTGATGATATTTCTCTTATGGGTTCTAACACAAGGCCTATGAAACTGGGTTGTATGACACAATCAAATTGTTCAGTTATACTAATCATTTCACATGCAATTGAACTGACCAATTTGTTGTAGGTATCTTCGTTACTAAGCACCCTTAAAAAAAAAAGTACAGAGTAAGAAGCATAAGGAACCGGATCTTGACACCAATATTTGGTTATGATTTATTTTTCCTTTTTTTGTTTCTTGTTCACAAAAAAAATCATCATTTCCAGTTTTTTATTTTAAATTCTACATGTTTTTCACTAAATTTGTTTTTTAAATTTGTCTAAATAATGAGTAATTGCATCACCCTTGTCCAATATTTCATGACATGTTATGAATAATTTCCTTGCATATTAATTTAATAAGTTGTTTGTGAAGATCAAATTGTATATGAATTGTGATAGATTGACCACCCTCGGTGAGATTTTGAGCTTAATTGGATGGATCATATTATGCCATCTTTCCTTTTTCTTGATTAACCCTTATTTATTAGTACTCTAGAACTTGACTTGTTTCTTTTTGATGTATTATGTTCCATATGCATGCTTTGATGTGATTAAGGCCATTTTTTTAACTAGCCACTAGTCATATGCCTTACCTTACATACTTTCCATTGTTACCCATATTGAGCCTATATCCATTTCTTGATTCAGCTACATAATTTGCCAATAGCCAAAAAAAAACGTGATCACCTTTGCTTAGGAATTAATTAGGAGTTTTGGAATTACTATGAATAAAGATTCTTGATGATTGTGGAAATGTACCCAAGATATATATGTTGTTGTTTCATTGTTCAAAAAGAAAGTAAAAAAAAATAATAAAGAAAAAGAGAAAAAGAAGAAAAAGAAGAAGTGGTGAATATATGTATGAAAATAATCAGGAGGATTTATTCTCATGTTTTATCCTCCATCATGTTTCATTTTGCTAAGTATTGAGTTTCAAAATGTACTTCCACAATCACTAAATCACTTACTCCATTGCTCTTTTTCAACCCTAAGTTTAGCCATACTATTTCATTTTATCCACCCTATATCACCTTGGCCCCATTACAACCTTAATAAAGTTCTTTTGATCTCTGCATGCATATATGTTCAAATATGGAAATTAGAAATTTGTCAAGCCTATGGTAGTGCTAATTTATTTGGGTGATTTCTGAGAGTATACACAAACCCAAGCAATTGAGATATAGAGAGCATAAAGAGAACATCTATCACATTTTCATCCACTCTTTGATTTGATCACTCAATTTGTGAAACTAGTATGTAATGCTTCTTATTCACACTTATCATGACCTATTGATATAAGGGATGATGTGTATTACTTATTATTTTAGACTTCAAAAAAAAAATCAATTTGAAAAAAAAAAAAACTTTTTTCTGTTGTTTCTCATTTTAGTTTTTGGTTTAGTTTTGCCCTGGAGTGCAAAAGCTTAAGTGTGGGGGAATTTGATAAATCAATTTTAATACACTTATTATAGTTTTACACTTGGGGTTTATTATATAATTACTATGTTTAATAATAGTATTTTAATTAAGTTTTATGTTGTTTAGTTAAATTGAAGTATTATGTATATATGTTTCAATTTTCGTTTTTTGTATGTATCTTGAGTATCTTGCCTTATTTTGGCCATAACTTGGGCTTTTGTGATCCAAATGGGCTAATCTTAGAGCCCATGGAAAGCTAAGACAGAGGGCTACATCATGATGATCAAATTTGGTTATTTTGCATCTAGAAAAAATAAAGAAATGGAGCTTGAATCAATCAGCCCCCATGTGTCCCACCAGCATTGACATAGTTCACCAAAATACAGATATCTGGAGCTCTATATGTCTAAATGACCTGATTCTTGCGCCAAATTCTCAATAAGACAGAGATATACAACTTTTATGTTGAAGTTTTTTCAAAATTCGGCCATCTAGAAGGTCATATTGGACTCGCAAGGTGGAGAAGATAAAGAGGAGAATGAATTTCAACACCTACCATTATCTTCTTTTGAATTATTGTAATTTCAAGCCCACCAATGTTGAAAAAATGCATTAATAATCAGAAAATGAATGTATAGTATCATCATATCTTGCCTATAAATAGATGCTTGAAGTTGTAAGGGAGATACACAAGAAATACATAAGAAATACATGCTTTAGTTTTCATTACAATTCTATATCTTTGCTTTAGCTTCTTAAGTTTTAGTTCTTTCTCTTGCTTTATCTCCTTGTTCTATATTCCATCCTTCAAGTTATGGTTTTCATTTCCCTTCCTCAATATCAAGTAAGTTAATTTTATTATTTGTTATTTACTTTTATAATCAAAGTTTTAGTAAATTTAATATTAGCTTTCATTGTTAAAAATTATCATGGAAGCTTAATCTTTTAAAATCAACTCAAGGAATTTAATTTTTCTTTATGTTAAATTTGAGTTCTTGCTCTTAATATTTTGATTAAAGATAATTACTTTTCTTTGTTTCTCAAGCACTTATAATGGTAGATTATTTAAGTGTATAACCGATTGGTATATAATTAAACAATCTATAATCTAAACTGATGTTGGTTGGTTAATCAATAATCAATTTGAGAACAAAGATTAAGTTACTAAATAAGAGATTTCTATTTAGTTTCTTAACTCAATCAAATTATAGTTTTAAAGTTATTTTAGTAATTAATAAGAATATATCGATTGATTATTCTTATTAGTTCATTAATTCAATTCTAGAAGATTTTCTAGAATATAATCATTTAGGGATTCCAAATGATTCAAGATTGAGAAATTAATTATATTTAATCATATTTGTGAACAATGATTAGTTAACTAAAGATTTATTAATTCGTTGGGTTGGTTGTTTCTAAATTTGATTATTCCTACTCATAAATTTACTTTTTGCACTATCATATATTCTCTTAATTTTCCTTTCAAGCTCAACACAAACCCCCCCTTTATTATAACTAAATTGAGTGTAACTAATTGAACTAAGGTCCTCGAGAGACGACTAAGGTTGTTCACCTTATACTATATTAATTTAACTTTTTATTTGACCCGACAACGACAGCGTGTCAAGGTAATAGAACGCCAAGAGTTACCTCATTCTTCTACTAGGCAAAGCCAAGGATTAGCTGATTTCCAGAGGAATAATCCTGCTCAATTCAAAGAAGGACTACGACAGGAAATCTGTCAAATATTATTAGGACTTTAAGAGATAAAAAAAATTTTACCCATGTAGAATCTGGGCGTCAGACCAAGTGTCTCTGATGAAAATACCATTGGTCAGGGCTATTAAGAATATTAATAGGAACACGAATTACATTCGGAATAATTTTTGGAGTCAGTATTAAGCCCAAACGGAGGTCCTGTTTGTTATAAAGCAGGATATAACTTATTTCCTTCTCTCCATTTTCATGTACATGCTAGGACTTGAGATAGCTTGGAGCTTGAGGTAAATTTCTCTACTCGTTTGATGTTTGTGGCCTAGGTTTTGATTTCTATGTGGTTAGAAAAATGCCTTATGAATGGATTTAGGAATAGGAAACATTCTCATGTAAAACCCAAAGGAAGGATACACTTATGTGTGTTTCAGGATGGATGTGAAGTGGTATACGAAAATTTCAAGATTAGAGATAGAAAATGATGGTTGTTAATGGTGATTGTTTGATTCTAGTGGAACCCTAACTTTAGGATTTAAGGGAAATGAATAATAATGTCATGAGAGATGATTTTTAGCGAAAACCCACGATAATGTGTATGTAGGTGTTGTTAATGATGGAGATTGATGGTTATTAGAAATGATTGTTGAATTTTGATGAAAAACCCTGAGTGTAGTGACTTGAGGATTTTGACTGAATTAATGATTTTGATAACTTTGAATGATTATATATGAATGTTTGAAGCATTAGGAGTTAATCATTGAGGATTGGAAGAGGAGCGTATATAAGTAAGTATGTGATCTGAGGAATTAATTTAGATTGTTGAAAGTTGCAAGCCAATGATGGTGGAAAAAGGAAATAATTGATAATGGATTAAGTTAATGAATAGTTATGTTATTTTGAAATAGTTGATGATCTTAGACGAAACCAAGAGGCTTATAATGAGTTTGACTAAATTTTAGTGATGATTAAATGATTCATGTGATGATTTGGAGGTCTTAAGGCTAAGGAATCATAGTATTGTTATTGTTAGGTGTGGTTAGCATTTTAAGATTTAAAGAATCTTGGTTTTGGGAGAGGAATTCCCGAAGCCTAATACAAACGTGTAAATTGGATTTAGACAAGTCTAGGACTTGACAATGAATTTTGGGGAATGATGCCTTATAATGGTATATCAGTAGCAAGTATTTCTCGAAGTTACCCCTACCACTGGGATAGGAAGAGCTATAAAGACCAAGAAGTTAAGTCCCAGATACGTAGAACCTATCAGATTCTGCAAAAGATACAAACCAATGCGTACCATAATGCTCTATTAAACCTCCATAATGTCTTTCATGTTTCTCAACTTCGCAAATATGTACCAAGCCCTGATCATGTTCTAAGTCCGATCAATTTGTTCTGAAAGAAAACCTTACCTTTGAAGCATCACCGGTTAAGATTGTTGACCGACGTCTCAAACAACTAAGAGGCAAGGAAATCTCTTTGGTCAAAGTAGTTTGGAGTCAGTTAAATGATAGGGACACTACTTGGGAAATTGAGGAAAAGAGTAGAGGATTGTACTCTTAATTATTCCAACCATGAATTTCGGGACGAAATTCCCAAAAGGGGAGGAGAGTGTAACATCCCTGTTTTTAGTAGCAGTCTTATTTAGTAAAAATTGAAGTTTAGAAGGTCTGTAAGTGGTAATAAGTGAATAAATGCCCTGTAGATGGTCTGTAATGTCACAAGAATTTCATTTTTATATGTAATTATAGAATTTATATGGACCATTAGTGAAATTATGCAAAAACCGAGTGAAAAAGGGCTCTGTTCCGAGTAACAGAGAGAAATTTTGAGTGAATAATTAGAAATTCCAAGTGAAGGATGGAATTCCGAGTCAGTGTCATGTTTTCTGAGTAAAACATGACTGAGAGGGCTACCACCGAGTGGAGTCCTGACTTGAGAAGCAATTCTGAGTGAAGTGTGTTCAAGAGAACCACTTCTGGGTGAAATTCCGAGTCAAAACACCCTAGAAAGGCTCGTTTCCGAGTCAATCCTTGCCAAATGCTTCCTTTTCCAAAGGAAACTTCTCTGATTGAAGTATTTCGAGTGAAAGAGTACATATATACTTATGTTTATGTTGATTTGATGCTTCCTACTGACTGGAATGTGTTGTTGAATTATTTGGGAAGGATTCCGAATGGTTTCGTATGTGTATGATTAGGAAACCGAGTGGAAAATGGTAGTGGGAGCCCGTTCCGAGTGAATTATAGTATGCACAGAGCCATTTCCGAGTGAGTCTAAGGTATATAAACTAATTCCGAGTGAGATTCGCATGTGTGGGTCTTTTTCCGAGAGGTGATGGCTATAATGGGCTTTGATTGGAAATGTAGTTGAAGAAGTTGGTCTAAACCGAGTGAACCGAGTAGAGAAAGACTTTAATACTCCTGAGTGTTGATTTCCGAATGAAGGATGTTATAATTATTCTGAGTAAAAGCTATATATATGTTCTGAGTTAACATGAGTACTATTCCGAGTGAACAGGGTGTTATGTATTCCGAGTGAATAAGATAATGTATTCTGAGAGTCTAAGTATGGAATGAGTCCGAGTGGGACTTGACTTAATGGTTTTACCTGAGTGGTTAAGTAATTCATAAGTCCGAGTGACTTACCTGGTGAATAAATACCGAGTGGAGTACGGTTGTGGAGACCCCTCCTGAGAAATGAATGGCTAAGGTACTCTCCGAGTGAGAATAGGCATGAATGCCAAGTGTGAGGCCGAATGAGTATTGGTCGGTCTTAGTATTAGTTACCGAGTGAGATGCTGCTCAGAAGATGAGTTGATGAACTTGTAGTATACTTCCGAGTGAAATAAGGTTGGGAGATATTCCGAGTGACGTATGACATTGGGGACCCCTTCCAAGGGAAGGAAAGTCTATGTATTCTCCGAGTGAGAAAGGTGTAAAAATGACGAGTGATGAATGGGTAATGCATTCCGATTAAATAGTGGTTGGAATACACCGAGTGGTGTTTAATTGGGAAGTAATCCGAGTGTGCAACTCCGAGTAAGAAGATACCGATTGAAGAGATTCGTGTGAAGAACTTGGGAACAACTTCACCGAGTGAAAGACCTTGTGCTGGATGGATTATTTGAGAGGAAGAAAAAGAGTTTAGAATAAACGCCGAGTGAAAGTTAACCAGATAATATGTCAATCCTGGAATAAGGTTCCGAGTGAGTGGATGAGTTGTACCGAGTGGAACAGTGTGTAGAGATGACTCGGATTTAGTTTGAAATTACCGAGTGAGACTAGCTAGAACAGACACGGTTTTAGGATGACTTAACCGAGTGGTAATCTGAGGAACTTGAATCAGTTTAGGACGACTTGACATAGTGAACAACCGAATGAAAAGGAATCGTAGACCGGATGGAACATTTTCAAGTGCCTCGACCCGTCCTGAACTGGGATCTAAGATCCGATGTCTTTATAACAGCTTGGATGGGCGGTGTAAAGGAAGACTGACTGATTACAGACCGGATTCATACTCCACACCGGCTAGCTACTAAGGAAGTTGTTCTTGAACCGGTGTGCATACCAAACAATTCTGAGCCGGTGTTCACAAACCGACCTCTTGTAGCCACACAACAACCGTCCTTCCACACCACAACACCGCCTTCTTTCATGGACGTTGTCCCTCAAATCACACCCACACCGTCCTTCCCTATTTCACTCCACACCTCCCCTCACACTCAATACGTCTTCACACGCAATACCGACCTCTTAAAATCCTCCAACACTGAACACCTTTTAATATCCACTTCAGCTAGTGATCAGCCCACTTAATCACATGAATCCAAAAATGAGTGGCACAATGAACCAATCGCAAGGGAAAGTTGCACCCATTATAATACCTTTATATATTTTATTCCAATCAATGCAAAGCTGACTGTGAAAGGAGTCAAAAGGCTCCATTATCCCACCTAATCCTCCAACCAATGTTTCCCACTCACTTTCTTATTATTAAACCAGTGCTATGACTCTAAGAACACACACACACATGAAACATAGCCACAGACACACCTCTGTTATCATTTCCTCTTCCTGTAAGCTTCTTCCTCTCTCCTTTCTTGCCTTTCTCACGTGGATCTGAAGCAACACAGAGAGGGGAGCATTTCTTCTCATCTAGGAACTCCATTAAGGTAAGGGGGTATATTCTTGGGTGCTCTGTGGGAAAACCGTGTGAAGAAAAGGGTTAAGGAATCTTATTCCTCACCTTTCCAGGACAGGTTCAGGAATTGTTGATTTACATGCTTTGATTTTATGTATGTTTATATACATTTTTATTATTATGAACATGTTCAATTGGTTGTATAATTCATGATTCAATGAATACGTTTGATTATCTGTATTGATTATGATAAATTTTGATGATTGAGTGAATATGTTCGATGCTGAATTATGAAAATATTAAGTATCATGTGTATTCCAGTAGAGAATTGTAAACAGGAGATGAAATAAATGATAATAAGCTCGGTTTTGTGTAAATTCAATCGGTTTTGTGTAAATTCAATCGGTTTTGTGTAAATTCAATCGGTTTTGTGTAAATTCAATCGGTTTTGTGTAAATTCAATCGGTTTTGTGTAAATACAATCGGTTTTGTGTAAATTCAATCGGTTTTGTGTAAATTCAATCAGTTTTGTGTAAATTCATTCGGTTTTGTGTAAATACAATCGGTTTTGTGTAAATTCAATCGGTTTTATGTAAATTCAATCAGTTTTATACAAATCCAATCAGTTTTACACGATTTCATTCGGTAAACCATTATATATTTCAGACAGAACTCTTTTCAACTAATTTCACTCGGTAAACTCATGTTTCACTCGGAACTTATCTTAATTTCACTCAAGAAACTCCTTTCGGACTAATTCCACTCGGAATCCTATTTTATTTCACTCAGATACTTATTTTCACTCGGATTCACAAACATTTTTACTCAGAAAACTCTGCTATAATCTAACTTCACTCGGAAAATAGTTTAGCTTCACTCAGGAAACCCTTTTCAGTGATTTAACTCGGTAAACACATTAATTTCACTCAGAAAAACTCATCAGTGTGATTCTACTCGGATTTATAATCATTTCACGTATAAACCTCCTTTTCAGTCAGAATTTACTCAAGAAATAATTAATTTCACTCAGAAAACTGTTTCTTCATTATGTTTCACTCGGAAGGCATTTTAACTTCACTAATAAAACTCTTTCAGATTGATTTCACTCGGATTTAGATTTGTTTTACTCAGAAGATCCTCTCAGCTTGATTTTATTTGAAATCCTGCTTATTTCACTCGCAATCTTATTTATTGCACTCGGTATTAAACCTATTTTACTCAGAAAGCTTGTATATCAACATTTCCACTCGGATATAACTTGTTTTTAATCGGAAAAAAAATCATTTCCACTCGGAATAAGACCTGTTTCAGTCGGAAAACAGTTTTCCAGTGCAAATTCACTCGGATTTTTAACCAGTTCATTTACAAAACTCTTCTAAGTATGATTATTTCACTCGGAATTACCTTTGTTTCACTCGGAAAATCTTGATTTTAATGTTTTTCACTTGGATTTTCATTTAGAAACTCTCCTTTAATCTTTTTTTAAATTATTGGGAAGTTTAGCTTTATTGTTATTGACATTATTAATGCTTTAATTCTGAGTAATTACATAAAGGATGTATTATTTTACTCTTATAAAAATATATAATTTTTAACCAAGATATATCTGATATATTTTCTGGAATAAGAACAAATATCTTACAACGTTTTAATAATTGATGAGATTCAAGAACTTATGAGGATGTATAATAAGACTGGAAACACATGAATACCCAAGGATCTAATAATAAAAATAATGCATTTCGCATCATGAAAATATTTTTGAAGGAGAAAAATATCTAGAGCATACACTTGGTACAGTGGAGGACACTCACGTTCGATCTCCATGAAGAATCTTGGGAGTACAACTGGAACGGAAACCCAATGGTATCAGAGTCACGCCTGATAGCCGGGTGAGACGATGCAATTCTAGTGTACTATGACTAAATGACGGAGTGTAACTATGATCGTAGGGATCCAAGTTCCAAGAATATATAAATCAATAATGAGAACCAATGAGTTCATTTGTACCATATGGAACTTGGGCGGACCCTGATCGCTCTAGAAAAATAAGAATGGAGATATTCCAAAAATGAGATGAAGAAATGATTTATTGGGCCCACATGCATCATGAGACTTAATCAAAGATAAATCATAATAAATTCAACCTATGCATTCCATGACAACATGCTTGATTGTTATAATTATGAATATGCTAATTGTATGATGTATGTGATATTGTATGTTAACTGGATTATGTCCGCACCGGATTAACTAATCAGGGTCTTGGGTTATAATCACCCTTACTGTTGACAATTTTCAGAGGAATTAGAAAATCAAGAACCCGAGTGTGAAGAACAGCACTATGCTGAACCCACTGAGAACGATCATTAAAGATAGAGTTTATATAGTTTGAATATTTATTAATGACAAAGACACCGGATGACTGTATGATATTTAAGGGTGCCTGCGTGCCCCATTCTGTTATGAGTACAATTATTTGTAAGTTTGTGAATGACTATGTGATATATTCACTATTTGCTTCCATTGATCTGCCATCTCTTTATTTAAAAAAAATATATATTCACTTTTTATGAAAACTGTTAACACTCTTAGTTAAATAGGATGATCCTATAGAAGGGTTGTCTTATCTAACCGAGGGTGTTACACACTTCCTTTACTATTTATTACTGGCCCGACACCGGATCTCTTGACTCCGATTCAGGACAGAACACCAACCTTCTGAGGATATTTGAATGATTAAAGATGTACAACATACGCCTTAACCCCCTCAAGTGTACCTTTGTTATGCCAAGAGGAAGATTCTTGGGTTTCATGCTAACCCAGAAAAGGATAAAGGCTAACCTGGACAAATGCAACATAATACAAGCTTTGTAGAGCCCTAAAATCCTCAAGTACATTCAATCTTTGAACATAAATATTGTTGCCATAGCTAGATTCATGCCAAAGATGGCACACCAGTCTCTTACCCTATACAAGATTCTAAAGAAAAATAAGAAGTATGAATAGGGCGAGGAGCAGGAGACGGTATTCCAAAGTCTTAAGCACATCTAAGCACAACCTTCAATCCAAGTAAATCCTGACCCCAAAGAATAACTAATTTTTTATTTATCTATTTTAGATAAGGCTCTAGAAGTAGTCTTAGTAATTGAAGGGCAGGGTCCTATTTATTTCACCAGAAAAACTGTCCAAGGCACCGAGCTTCGATATTAGAAAACAGAGAATATAACATCAGTTGTAGTCTGGGCATCCTAGAAGCTGAAACTGTACTTCCATGCGCAACTAATTATAGTTAAAACTAATTTTCCATTGTGAACAGTGTTATTTAAATTAGACTTGGCTAGAAGGATGATCAAATAGGTCATAGAGCTGTTTGAGTTTGATATCACAAATGAGCCCTAGATTGTTATTAAAACCTAAGTCCTAGCCAGTTGTGTTGTTGAGCTAGCCCATGAAAACCCTAAGGAAAAGCATTCTCATTGGACGGTGTTCATGGATAGGTCATTCAATAGTAAAGGTTACAAATCTAGTGTGGTAGTTGGGAACGATGTTAGAGTTCATCTTGAAACCTCTGAGATGTGATTTCAAGACTTCTAACAACCAGGCTGAGTATGAAGCATGTATGGCTAGACTATGCGTAATAATAGATGTCGAAGCGAAGGCAGTCACCCTCTATAGTGAATTTCAACTTGTTATTCACCAAGTGTTCAGAGAGTACCAAGCCAAGGAACCATTGTTGCAGCAATACTTGGCAGGGGTTAATGAGCTAAAGGAGAAATTTATGCAAATTGAGCAACCATGTGTCATGTGAGAACAACGTCCACCTTATGCCTTGTCTAGATTGGTTAGTACAAAGAAGGCTGGCTTGACTACAATTGTAATCTAGAGTACTCTCATAGAGCTTAGTGTTATAGTTTTACCTCAGCTCAATGTCATCCATACTCAGGCATTTGACGAAGATTCATGGGTGGCTTCCTTGGTTTAGTATATAGTAAATTCTTAACTACCTATAAATCCCCTATAAAGGAAGAAGTTGAAGAAAGATTTGCCATATTTCACTATGGTAAACAAAGTCATATTTTGGAGAGGCATTTCAGTGTCCTACCTCAAATGTTTAAATGAGAATAACACTGTAGAAGTCATGGAAGAAGTCTATGAAGGCCAATGTAGGCACCATATTAGAGGTCAAAGTTTGATGAGAAAAATCCTATAGGCTGGCTATTGGTTCCCCACCATGAGAAAAGACACGGTGGAGTATGTAAAGAAGTATGATCTCTACCAAAAATTTGCCAATCTAATCATAAACCGATAGATAAGTTATTCATGTCTGTTGTTCCCTAGCCCTTTCATTAGTGGGGCCTTGATATCCTAGGGTCCTTCCCAACTACCATGTGTGATGTCAAGTATCTAATTGTAGAAGTATATTGCTTCACCAAATGCAATGAGGCCAAAGCCGTCATTCACATCACATTAGCATGAACTAGAAGGCTTTCTTATGAAAACATTATTATAGGGTTTGGTGTCCTAGGGTATATTTTCATGGATAACGATACTTAATTCATAGACGAGAAGTTTACTAAGTTGCTAGAAGGTCTTAAGATTGTCTAGGTGTTCTTATTAATAAAGCACCCCTAAACAAGTGGTCAAGCCGAGGTAGCAAACAAAGAAATTCTTAACGTATTAAAGAAGCGACTTGGTGGAAATTCAAAGTGGTCATATTGGTGGAAATTCATGAATCTTGTAGGGTCCAAAATTTTTCTGATGACAAAAATAAAGACAATCTCCGAAACAAGCTAGAAGTAATTTATGAATTACACAAGACTAACTTTGTCCCTGATTAGGCTATCAAAGCCAAAGTTGCTCTAAGATACAACAAGAAGGTCCAACTTCAACACCGATAATCTAGTTTTGAGACATGCTAGCATCGAAAAAAGGTTGCCCATCAAGGGAAGCTTGCACCAAGCTGGGAAGGCCCATACCGGATCAACAAGGTTACCCACAAAGGCACATATAGACTAGTAACCATTGACAACACTACCATCAAGAATAAATGGAACTTATAGAACCTTAGAATTTATTACAGCTAATTGGTGTTCCACATGTATTCTTTTTCCTAACTTAGGTTTTTCCATTAGGTTTTCCCTAAGAAGGTTTTAATGAGGCATGTTTTGGTATGCATAAGTTGTAAGGTTATAACTTCAATAACGATATAACTACTTGACCTTAACAATTAGCGAGGATCGATTTTCTTACGAGACTGTACTAAACCTCAACAAACGGTGCAAGTAAAATGTAACACCCCACGAGCGGCCTAGTGACAGGCCCCGTAAGCGCACGGGTTATGTCGCGTAATATAAAAGATTATCGTTCTCCACAGGGACTGTGTTCAAAGTACCAGCATATTGAAATTTAATTATCTACACAATTGATTTTTAATATTTTTGTAAAATAAAACACAATTTAAAAATCCAAATTTAGAAACAAAATTTACTTGATACTTAAAAAATCAGAGTTGAGAGTATCTTGGGATTTCAGGGGATCAAGACTCTATTTTATGTTAATGAATTTTAACTTTTCATAAATAAGAATCGAATTAAGTTTTCCAAGGCGAATTTTCCAAAAGCTAATTAATATGTTCCTCTCGGAATCCTATTAATGTACCTAACCTATGGAAAGCGCTGCTTAATCCTCAGAAAGGCCCATTATCGTTTTATGAAAATCCCTTTTATTTCCTCAAAAGAATTTTGATTACTTTCATGGTTTTACCGAGGTCACATAAAGCATTTCAAAAATCTTAGGTTTAGTTCAAAGCTTTCCGGTAAAAATAAATCTCTCGATTCTATTTATTACCTAAACTTATTAATATACCCGTAAGTATATAGTTTTATCATTTAGGTTCTTGTTAGGAATTACTAAAAGCATTAAGCATAATTGAACTAAATGGAAAATAGAAATTTATTTAATTCTAAGTCAAAATAACATTAAAATAAAATATTATCATACCCCCTTTATCCCAAGATAATTAATTTAGCTACTCATGAAATAATTTAAATTCATGTAAATAATGAAAAAATAAAACATACAAGACATGGTAAAAATAAAGACTTACGGGTTTCTCCAAAAGCTCAAAATAATTTACCACTTGTATTTCCTTGTTGCAATATTCTCCACCAATTACAAATTTAAATTCTCACTTTTACAGCCCTCACACTCTTACAAAATAAAAGAAAGAAAAGAAAATAAAAAGAAAGAGAAGAAAAACGGACAGAGAAAGAAAAAATAGAAAAAAAGAAAACTAAAGAGAAAAGGAGAGAAAGTAACGAAGAAAAGAAAAGAAATCTGATGGTAATTGACTGGGAAGAAGTTGTTGTTTGCTGATGGGTTGCTGCTGCTTTTATAGGCAAATGGATTGAGGATTCCAGCAATGAAAACGCGTTCAATTTGCAAGTGGAAGAAACTTTCGGTGCATGTGACTTCCAACTGTCCCAAATTGCATTATTTTAATATTTCCAATAATTCGGTGCTTGGATTTATTCAGCTGGGCAAATTCTGAATGGAAAAGTACTGGAATTCCACAAGACTGAGTGAAAGCTTGCTGTTTGGTATTAGTTGCTGGGCGTTGTTGGTTTGTATGTGGCAGGTATGGTGATATGAGGGACAGTGGAGTTGCTGGACGGTATGGTGGATGGAGCCGGTGTTGCTGGGCGGTGTTGTGTTGAGTGAGTTACTGGGCGGTGTTCAATTGATCTGGTGTTAGGCCTGTGAAGAGAGTCTGGGCGGAGTTGTGTATTAGAAGAAGAAAGGGAGACGGTGTTGGGAAGTTGGGCGGTGTGTTGAGGTGAGGACGGTTGGGCGGTGTGTGAAGTGAGGACGGTTGGGCGGTGTTGAGAGGTGAGGACGGTTGGGCAGTGTTGAGATGTGAGGACGGTTGGGCGGTGTTGAGAGGTGAGGCCGGTTGCTGGGCGGTGTTGAGGCTTGGATTAGAAGAAAGGGACAGCGGATAGAGAATGGGACGGTGTTGTTGATGGAAAGGAGAGGAGTCTGGTTGAGTGAAGAATCTAGGCGGTGTCATGGATTAGGAGCTTGGGCGGTGTCATGGATTAGGAACTTGGGCCGTGTTGGTTGGGGAAAAGTCTCGGCGGTGTTCTGGATTGAGGACGGAGTTTGTGGAGTAGGTCGGTTTTCTCTTGTTTTTGACCCTTTATTTCCTTAATTCCTGCAAAACATACCCAAGTAGAATAGAGTGGAAAGAAAATAAAAATCACAATAAATAAAAGGAAATACAGTGGATAATGACTAAATTCTAAGCAAACTAAATCTATTTTATTGTATTAAAAAGCACTTATCAAAATACCCCAAACCAAAATATTGCTTGTCCTCAAGCAATCACCATATTCACAAGATAAAATACAGAAAACACTAAACTTAATAAACTAAGGAATCCAAAATAGAGAAACAGATTTATTCAAATGCCAATTTTTATTTACTTATGTGAATCAAATTTCAATGTCAAGACTTGAGATACTCTTCTCACAATTTTCACTCAAGTGTTTCAAGGTTTGTGTATCTCTCAAATCATCATAGTCAAAAAAAGACATTACCATAAGCTTGTTAATAAACCAGAGACTCCACAGTTTAGATAGAAAATATGTCAAAGTCTAAAGGTCTTTCAAAGGTTGTAACGCGGCCTTGGGTTGTATTGGTAGGAATTTCAAGAAAAATGGAATACAAAAGGGCTTCAACATCATGAATGATTCAAATTACCATTATAATTTTAACAGAGCAAATTTTTGAACTTTTATGGACTTTTTTGGAATTCATTCAATATCATCCTTTTGATTTTCTTTTTCTTTTTCTTGCTTTTCTTTGCATTCAATACATATTTTTCTTAAGTCCTTTTTTTTTATTTCTTTGCTCCACTAAATTTCCAACTTTTTCACCATTATAGAGAATATTAGTCAATGAAAGGTTTCAAAGAAAAATTTTCACTTTTAGGCTCAAAAGGGGCAACTAGGGGTCAAATTATACAAAATTCTGAGGCTTAAGAATAAGACCTAATTGTGCCTTTTTCATCCTAAGACATATAATCAAAAACCATTTTGAATCGGTTGAAAAACAAGTTCTAGAATATTAATGACTATGAGATTCACTCAATCAAGAAAATATATGGGTTTTGAAAATTTATTTGATAGATAACCCATTTTGGCTCAAGTCTCACCATGGAAAGTCCTTTCAAAGAAAATTTTAATCACATAAGATTCATTTAGACATTGATTTGGCATTTAAACAATCAAATGTTGAAAATTTTACTCAAAATTTTGGGGTCCTTAGATACTTTAGCCTTGTGTTCAAAGTAAATTTGTCATGCAATCATGGTAAATTACAAGATTACAAACAAATCAAAGAAAACACACATGCATAATAAAATGACAATCACACAACGTAAACAAAACAGTTAAGTTTTCTTACCTACCACCCCAAACCAGAATTTGACATTGTCCTCAATGTTAAAATGGATGATAAAAGGATAAGAAAACTTACCTGTAATAACCCCAAACCAGCATCTGACATAGTTGGTTTTTTTTTATTTATTTATTAAAGACATGGGGTTACCTCCCCACAAGTGCTAAGTTTTAAGTCTTCAGCCAGACTTTTTACCGTTTGGATTTACTCATCAGGAGCATCAAACAAGTCCAAGTCACTTGCTTGTTGTATTGGTTGACCTGTGAAGTAATGCTTTACTCTCTGTCCATTTACTCTAAATGTACCATATTTCTCGCTCCATAGTTCGACAGCTCCAAAGGGAAAGACTTTTGTCACCTTGAATGGTCCCGACCATCGGGATCTCAGTTTACCTGGAAAAAGCTTCAGTCTGGAATTAAACAGTAAAACCATATCACCTGGATTAAATGTTCTCCGTTGGATGTGACGATCATGCCATTGTTTGGTTTTTTCTTTATAAATTCTGACATTTTCGTATGCATCTAGACGGAGTTCTTCAAGCTCATTTAATTCCAACAATCTTTGTTCACCTGCAGCCTTATGATCAAAGTTAAGAGTTTTAACAGCCCAAAAAGATTTATATTCTAGTTCAACAGGTAAATGACAGGGCTTCCCATATACTAGCTTAAAAGGTGTGGTTCCAATGGGAGTTTTGTATGCGGTCCGATACGCCCATAAGGAATCATCTAACTTAATAGACCAATCCTTACGTGATGTATTCACCACTTTTTGAAGAATATTTTTAATTTCCCGATTGGATACCTCAACTTGTCCACTAGTTTGTGGGTGATAAGGTGTAGCAACCTTATGCTTAACTCCATATTTCTTTAGAAGGGTCTGAAAAGTTTTCTCAATAAAATGAGACCCTCCATCACTTATAACACATTTTGGGACCCCAAACCTTGGAAATATTATTTTCTTGAAAAGTTTAATAACAGTCTTAGCATCAGAATGAGGTGAAGCAATGGCTTCCACCCATTTTGACACATAGTCAACTGCCACTAATATGAACTGATTTCCAAAAGAAGAGGGAAAGGGACCCATAAAATCAACACCCCATACATCAAACAATTCAACTTCTAAAATTGTATTCAATGGCATTTCTTGTCTCTTACCAATGTTACCTGTTCTCTGGCAAGCATCACAAGTTAGAACATACTTACATACATCCTTAAAAATATTTGGCCAATAAAACCCAGCTTGCAATATTTTAGCAGCTGTCTTGGAGGTGCTCATGTGCCCTCCACAGGAAAGAGAATGGCAATGATCCAAGATAGCATGGACATCATCTTGTGAAACACATCTCCGAATCATACCATCTGCACATTGCTTGAAAAGGAGTGGTTCATCCCAATAATAATGCTTGACATCTGCATAAAACTTTTTCCTTTGCTGAAAGCTAAGATCAGGAGGTAAGATACCACATGCAAGAAAATTTACAAAATCAGCATACCAAGGAACACGTTGGATACTAAGGTTCAAGAGTTGTTCATCTGGAAAAGATTCATTGATGGGAATATTATCTGTTTCTTCTTTTTCAGATGTCAACCTAGATAGGTGGTCAGCGACCAAGTTCTCGGTACCCTTCTTGTCCTTAATTTCCAAGTCAAATTCTTGCAATATTAGAATCCACCTAATTAATCTAGGCTTTGCTTCCTTTTTATTCAATAGATACTTAATGGCAGAGTGGTCAGTGTAGACAATAACATGTGAACCTACCAAATAAGACCTAAATTTATCAAAAGCAAAGACAATAGCTAACAGTTCTTTTTCAGTTGTGGCATAATTTACCTGAGCATCATCTAGCGTCCGGCTGGCATAATGAATTACATGGAGCTTTTTATCCTTTCTTTGCCCCAACACAGCTCCTACTGCGTAATCACTCGCATCGCACATCAGCTCAAATGGAAGTTTCCAATCAGGTGGTTGTACGATGGGGGCAGAGATTAGAGCTTGCTTAATCCTGCAAAAAGCTTCCATACAAGATGAATTAAAATTAAAAGGCACATCCTTACCCAGAAGAGTTGTAAGAGGCTTTGTGATTTTGGAGAAATCTTTAATGAACCTGCGATAAAACCCTGCATGTCCAAGAAAACTCCGGATACCTTTCACATTCGTGGGTGGAGGTAATTTTTCAATTACTTCCACTTTAGCCTTATCAACTTCTATACCTCTCTCAGACACCAGGTGTCCAAGAACTATGCCTTCTCTTACCATAAAATGGCATTTTTCCTAATTTAGAACCAAATTAGTTTCTTCACAACGCTGCAAGACTTGGCACAAATTTGTTAAACAATTATCAAAATCCAAACCATGCACTGAAAAATCATCCATAAAGACTTCCATCACATTTTCAATAAGATCAGAAAAAATTGCTTGCATACACCTTTGAAAAGTCGCAGGTGCATTACATAAACCAAAAGGCATACGTCTGTAAGCATAAGTCCCATAAGGGCAAGTGAAGGTAGTCTTTTCTTGATCAGATGGATGAATGGGAATTTGATGAAAACCTGAATACCCATCCAAATAACAGAAATAAGAGTGTTTTGCAAGTCTTTCAAGCATCTGATCAATAAAAGGGAGGGGAAAATGATCTTTTTTCATGGCGCTATTTAACTTCCTATAATCAATGCACATGCGTCAACCAGAGACAATCCTAGTAGGAATCAAGTTATGTTTATCATTTTCAATCACAGTTATTCTCCCCTTTTTAGGCACCACATGGACAGGACTTACCCATTTACTACTATCAACAGGATATATGACTCCAGCATCAAGTAATTTCAAAATTTCCTTTTTAACCACTTCTTGCATTTTAGGATTTAATCTCCTAAGTGGTTCTACTGTGGGCCTACTTTCATCTTCTACAGTAATCCTGTGCATACAAAGAGAAGGGCTAATCCCTTTGATATCATCCATTGTATAACCTATTACCTTTCTATACAACCTAAGTTGTTTCAAAAGTTTTTCAGTTTCAGATGGATTCAATTCAGCATTGATAATCACATGATATGTGGAATTAGGACCAAGAAATTCATACCTTAATGAAGCTGGTAAGGGTTTTAATTCCACATTGGGGCTTACCACTTTGTCACACATGACCTCAGTATCATGTGGGGCCTCAAAGCAATCAGATGTTTCTGTCGACTCAATCATGAAAATAGTTTCAAGTGGGTCATTAGGAAGGGTTGCTTCCTTTACCACTTGTTCGACAAAATCCACAGTACAGCAAACATCATTATAAGGTTTTTCTAAAACATTTTTCAAGTTGAAATTAACTTTTTGGTCTCCAACAGTTAGAGACAACTTACCATTCTTGACATCAATCACAGCACCTGCAGTTGCTAAAAATGGTCTGCCTAAAATAATAGGAATCAAAGAATCTTCATCCATTTCAAGCACAACAAAGTCAGCAGGTATAAAAAATTTTCCTATCTTAATAGGAACATCCTCTAAAATTCCTACAGGATATTTTACAGATCTATCAGCCAATTGTAAAGACATCCTAGTAGGTTTTAGCTCACCTAATCCTAACTTTTCAGCAACAGATAATGGCATTAAACTCACACTTGCTCCTAAATCACACAATGCTTTATCTATATTCATGTCACCAATCATGCAAGGAATAGAGAAACTACCTGGATCTTGGAGCTTGGGTGGAAGTTTCTTTTGAATTAGAGCACTGCACTCTTCAGTAAGTGCAACTGTACCATCTTTCTCCAGTCTTCTTTTGTTGGACAGAATGTCCTTCAAGAACTTTGCATATGTAGGCATTTGCTGCAAAGCATCTGTAAAAGGAATATTAATATACAATTTCTTTAAAACATCAAGGAACTTACCAAATTGTTTGTCCAACTTTGCTTTGGCTAAGCGTTGAGGAAATGGAATGGGAGGTTGATATGGCTTAACCTCCTCCTTCTTTTCTTGTGGTTTCTCTTCTTCAATTACTGGATGAGATGAAGATTCATCGACTTTCCTTTCCTCCTTTGCTGTCTTGTCAACTGGCCCATCATATTGAGTACCACTCCTAAGAGTGACAGCCATGGTTTGGTTGGATGGTCCAGCCTCTGGTTTTCCAGGAAATGTTCCTGGTGCTCTTTGAGAATAGGAGGCTTGTTGGGCAATTTGATTTTCCAGTATTTTGTTGTGAGTGGCAAGAGAGTCCACTTTTGAAGCCAAGTTTTTTATTGCATCAGAGAATTCATCATTTTGTTTAAGTTGAGTAGCTACAAATGTCTCCATCAAGGATTCTAGCTTTGATTTTTGTGGAATATAGTTTCCTTGTTGAGGTTTGTAGTTACTTTGGAATTGAGGTGGCCTATTTTGGAAGCCAGGTGGACCTTGTGGAGGTCTGTAGTTACCTTGATAGTTTCCACCATAGTTTCCAATAGCGTCCACCTGATGCATTTCTTGTTCTTGATTAGGGGTCATGGCTAAGTTGCAGTTTGTAGCTCCATGTCCTGAAACACCACAAACTTCACAAACAATATTAGTAGCACCTGTTGACCCTATTTTATCAAGTTTTAATGTTAATGCTTCAACTTTGGCAGAAAGTAAGGAAAGAGCATCAACAGAGTACTTACCTGGTGTTTTAGAAGGTAATCCTCTCTCAGAGTTCCATTGGTGAGTGTTTTGAGCTATTTCCTCGATCAGGTTCTCAGCTTCATCAACATTTTTACTCATGAAGGCTCCTCCAGCTGCAGCATCTAAAGAGATCTTTTGTGTGGAAGTTAGTCCATTATAGAAAATATGGATTGTCAACCACCTTTCTATCCCATGGTGAGGACATTCTCTTAGCAACTCCCTGTATCTTTCCCAGGCTTCATACAAGGATTCATCATCTTTTTGTGAAAAATTGATGATTTGTTTTCTTAGAACATCAGTCTTGTTCCTTGGGTACCATTTATTGATAAAAGCACTGGACAATTGTTCCCAAGTCGTGATGGATCCTTCAGGAAGAGAGTATAACCATGCTCTTGCTTTATCTCTTAAGGAGAAAGGGAAAAGTCTTAAGCGAATGGCATCATTGGTGGCTCCGTTCATCTTCAGGGTGTCACAGTATTCAAGAAAGATTTGAAGGTGAAGGTTTGGATCTTCAGAGGGTAAACCTCCGAATTGGTTCTGTTGAACCATTGAGAGTAGTGAAGGCTTCAATTCAAAATTGTTAGCCTCCACTGTGGGTCTAAGAATGCTAGATCCTCTCCCATTAGTGCTTGGAGCTGCAAAATCTCTTAAGGGTCTATGTTGGTCTGCCATTTGTTTTTCTTTTTGTTCTTTTTGTTGTTTTTGTTGTTTTCTCAAAGCTCTAAGGGTACGTTCTATCTCAGGGTCAAATCCTAAGTTTAGATCGACACTACGGCTTCGTCACATAAATAGAAAATAAATGACAAATAAAACAAACAATTACAAAAATAAGACAGATACACAGAATATAGAACAAAATACAAAATTACAAAGAACATAAAAATAAAAATAACAATAAAAATATTAACAAGTATGATCTAATCGAATTTCAATATTGCCAATATTTGAGGGACAACAGTCCCCGGCAACGGCGCCAAAAACTTGACAGGGCCCACAAGCGCACGGGTTATGTCGCGTAATATAAAAGATTATCGTTCTCCACAGGGACTGTGTTCAAAGTACCAGCATATTGAAATTTAATTATCCACACAATTGATTTTTAATATTTTTGTAAAATAAAACACAATTTAAAAATCCAAATTTAGAAACAAAATTTACTTGATACTTAAAAAATCAGAGTTGAGAGTATCTTGGGATTTCAGGGGATCAAGACTTTATTTTATGTTAATGAATTTTAACTTTTCATAAATAAGAATCGAATTAAGTTTTCCAAGGCGAATTTTCCAAAAGCTAATTAATATGTTCCTCTCGGAATCCTATTAATGTACCTAACCTATGGAAAGCGCTGCTTAATCCTCAGAAAGGCCCATTATCGTTTTATGAAAATCCCTTTTATTTCCTCAAAAGAATTTTGATTACTTTCACGGTTTTACCGAGGTCACATAAAGCATTTCAAAAATCTTAGGTTTAGTTCAAAGCTTTCCGGTAAAAATAAATCTCTCGATTCTATTTATTACCTAAACTTATTAATATACCCGTAAGTATACAGTTTTATCATTTAGGTTCTTGTTAGGAATTACTAAAAGCATTAAGCATAATTGAACTAAATGGAAAACAGAAATTTATTTAATTCTAAGTCAAAATAACATTAAAATAAAATATTATCATACCCCCTTTATCCCAAGATAATTAATTTAGCTACTCATGAAATAATTTAAATTCATGTAAATAATGGAAAAATAAAACATACAAGACATGGTAAAAATAAAGACTTACGGGTTTCTCCAAAAGCTCAAAATAATTTACCACTTGTATTTCCTTGTTGCAAAATTCTCCACCAATTACAAATTTAAATTCTCACTTTTACAGCCCTCACACTCTTACAAAATAAAAGAAAGAAAAGAAAATAAAAAGAAAGAGAAGAAAAACGGACAGAGAAAGAAAAAATAGAAAAGAAGAAAACTAAAGAGAAAAAGAGAGAAAGTAACGAAGAAAAGAAAAGAAATCTGATGGTAATTGACTGGGAAGAAGTTGTTGTTTGCTGATGGGTTGCTGCTGCTTTTATAGGCAAATGGATTGAGGATTCCAGCAATGAAAACGCGTTCAATTTGCAAGTGGAAGAAACTTTCGGTGCATGTGACTTCCAACTGTCCCAAATTGCATTATTTTAATATTTTCCAATAATTCGGTGCTTGGATTTATTCAGCTGGGCAAATTCTGAATGGAAAAGTACTGGAATTCCACAAGACCGAGTGAAAGCTTGCTGTTTGGTATTAGTTGCTGGGCGTTGTTGGTTTGTATGTGGCAGGTATGGTGATATGAGGGACAGTGGAGTTGCTGGACGGTGTGGTGGATGGAGCCGGTGTTGCTGGGCGGTGTTGTGTTGAGTGAGTTACTGGGCGGTGTTCAATTGATCTGGTGTTGGGCCTGTGAAGAGAGTCTGGGCGGAGTTGTGTATTAGAAGAAGAAAAGGAGACGGTGTTGGGAAGTTGGGCGGTGTGTTGAGGTGAGGACGGTTGGGCGGTGTGTGAAGTGAGGACGGTTGGGCGGTGTTGAGAGGTGAGGACGGTTGGGCGGTGTTGAGATGTGAGGACGGTTGGGCGGTGTTGAGATGTGAGGATGGTTGGGCGGTGTTGAGAGGTGAGGACGGTTGGGCGGTGTTGAGAGGTGAGGCCGGTTGCTGGGCGGTGTTGAGGCTTGGATTAGAAGAAAGGGACAACGGATAGGGAATGGGACGGTGTTATTGATGGAAAGGAGAGGAGTCTGGTTGAGTGAAGAATCTAGGCAGTGTCATGGATTAGGAGCTTGGGCGGTGTCATGGATTAGGAACTTGGGCCGTGTTGGTTGGGGAAAAGTCTGGGCGGTGTTCTGGATTGAGGACGGAGTTTGTGGAGTAGGTCAGTTTTCTCTTGTTTTTGACCCTTTATTTCCTTAATTCCTGCAAAACATACCCAAGTAGAATAAAGTGGAAAGAAAGTAAAAATCGTAATAAATAAAAGGAAATACAGTGGATAATGACTAAATTCTAAGCAAACTAAATCTATTTTATTGTATTAAAAAGCACTTATCACCTAGTTAATTATCTGATATGAGTATAGTTAACAAAGCCCTAGAAGTGGCTCCCCAATCATATAAATCAGTGATTGGCTACTTGGCCCTAACGAATAGTGAGGATTGGTTCTTTTACGAGACCATCTTGAATCCCAACGAGCGATGCTAGAAGAAAATACTATACATAATGGATCTATAAACCATCCATGATGAGTAACTTTCCCAAGGTGACCTCGATACACTCATATACGCGAATTCTTATCTACAGTGGCAATTACAACTATACAAATAAAATTCCTTTACTTCGGTAAGGAAAATATCATATTAAGTTAAAATTTAAGCAAAGTTATAATATCATCTCATGGGTTACATGCTACAAGTATAGTAACTATGGCATGCATGAAATTACAAGAGTAAGCATTTGTCATTAAATCGAATAAATGGGTCATCGACCCGAAGTACACAAAATAACAAAAGAGCTAAGGGCACTTTGGCCTTGGTACATTTAACAAAATGGAAAAAGCAACAATTCAATACCAAAGCCTATCTTGAGACAAGGCTAAAATGGAAGAATTATAAATATAGAGAAATCAACCTTGGGGCTCTGGCGACACCACCTTCAGCACTATTCTCTGAGAGGAAGGGGAAGGTAGCAGACCAAAACGCTTATATATAAGTTCCTCAAACTAGCTTTAATTCACCTTGTATAACTGTCCATCATGGAATTAATAGTAGACACTTACTCTGCTGGTGTTCAGTTCTAAGTTTAGGTTTCGATGTTAAATCTTCCTGATCACACTGTTGAAGGCCATATGGGTAATAATTTTAAATATGTTTATTGCCTTGTCCCAATCATCCATTCATGCACTTGTTCCTCATCTAAGGCTTTGATATCAGATAAAAGTCTTGACACCAAGTTGATGTGGTCTCTTCAAATACTACCTTATCGTTCCACAGCTATTCCTTTTTATCCCATAAAACCTTCAAGGCTTCTACATGATATACCTTGGATGTTTTCACTTCATCCTTTAACATCTTTGGCTTCTCCTTAGCCTTGGATTAGAGCCTCTTCTCTTCTTTTAGATCAGTCTGGGCAATGTTTCTCTTAGCCAAGACCCTATTCATCCTAACAAAGTATTCATACGCTTGGGCTTAAGTAGCACAAACATGACTAAGAGAGCATATAACACTAGCAATATTCGTCATATGCCAAATAATAGCCTATGGTGCCACATGCATCTGCTCCATAGTTAGATCCTCCCTCAACTAGAATAAGATGTCAAATTAAAAAGGCCTACATCCATTATGCTCCAAGTACCCTAACAATTGTTAGCAAGACTAGATTTGTTCTTCCTTCACCTTGATGTCTATAGTAGCCCCCAGGGTTTTAGGCCAAGAACCTTTAACAGGACCCATCCATGCTTTTCCTAGGTATTCTGCCTTTTAGAGTCCTTATGTGTTGGCTTTTCCTAGCCCAATGTTGAGATTTCTTCTTTGAAGGTTTCACTTGAACATCTGAGTTAAACTCTAGGTTCCCTACCTGCTCTATCGGGATACTGATGAGCTTTGCTTGAAATTTTTGTCCCCCTATTTTCAGAGGATGGTGTTCTTATTCTCTCAAGGGCGACTGGCATCTTTTAGAATTTGGAGCTTCTCAAGTGCATCCAACTTCACCATTTCCTTTGTAAAAACATGCACTATTAGCATATCAGATACAAGTAAAAAATAACTTCATTCAAATATAGGAATTAAAGGCATTACTTAGGTATACATCTTAGTGAGAGGGATCTTCTAGAAGCACCCTACAGAATATATTATTAAAGGGAGAAAACTCTTGAAAGGCATGGGTAACCTTTACTGACGCCGATGATAATTCACTCTCATTCATAGTGTAGGATGTGTTTGTCAATAGGAAATACTCATGATTCCAATCAGTGTAAAATTTCTAACTAGAATCTCAGTTTTCCTAAAGATAAGTTTCATCAACTTCATTTTCACATTAAAAAAGAATTCTTAAAGTTGACCCCGTCACTCAAAGCTTGATATAGCTCAATCCACCTCCTTTGTTAGCCCGTCGCATGACCCTATTGTAGAAGAAGAACATCACCACCGTCGCTACAAACAAAAAGTACTCCCTGAGCACTTACAAGGCTTTAACCAATCCCTAGCCATTAGGATGAAGTTAGCTTAAAGTGGCATCTAAAAACTTCAGCATGCCTATCTCAAAGTCAATTCGTATATATATATATATATATATATATATATATATATATACAAACCTTAACCCTGGCATATGACAGATTCGATCAATCACTAGAGGCCAAACCATAGAGAAGTAATTGTTGTACTCCTCGATGGCATGAACTTGAAAGCCAAGAACTTTTTCATCGTCTATTACGGAAGAATACCCAAAAATACTTATTCTTCACCTTCTCTATGAGCCATTTTAATGTGGTCAGTAGTTACAACCTTTAATGTGGGATTCTTCAGATGCCATAGGAATATAATTATATGTTGCAAGAAAGGGACACAGTTGTAAAAAGTTACATCGTCAATAAGGTAATGTTTGACACTACAGTTAGACCCAAATAGAGCAATTATCTATGGATCTATTAAAAAATTTGGTGACGTGTGTAACATCCCAAAAATTTCAATCTCATGTATAATTATTTTTAATCTAAATTAGTAATGATATTATCCAGTTATATTAACTTTCTACATAATTTTGGCTGTGAATTGAAGCTTCTTTTGATTCGTTCAAATAGTTTCCTTTAGTATTAACCACTGGAAGCCCTCTGATTGGGACATTACCGAGTAAAATATTAGTGAGCAAGAAATTTCGAGTGGATCAGGTCAGAAATAAGACTTTCTGAGTGAATAAAAGAATCTATTTCCGAGTGAAGGTTATGACTGAGAGAAATTCTGAGTGAAGGTTAAAATTCTGAGTGAAGGTTATGTCTTCCGAGTGAGTCATGACCGAGAGAACCATTTCTGAGTGGAGTCCTGGCCTCTGATACTTCTGAGTGAAGCGTATCCGAGAGAACCATTTCTGAGTGAAAGAAAGCTTTGGCTTCAAATGAGACATTTCCAAGTCAAATGTCTTCGAGTGACACAATTCCGAGTCAAATGTCTTCGAGTGACTCATTTTCGAGTCAAATGTCTTCGAGTTACTTATTTCTGTGTCAAATGTCTTTGAGTGACTCATTTCTGAGTCAAATGTCTTTGAATGACTCGTTTCCGAGTCAAACATCTTCGAATGACTCATTTCTAAGTCAAACATCTTTGAATGACTCGTTTTCAAGTCAAACGCCTTCGAGTGCCTCATTTCCGAATGAAACATTTCCGAGTGAAACGTTTCCGAGAGAAATACTTCCAACCGAAGAAAAGCTGACTTCGAATGAGTACTTCTCGTGTAACATTCCTGATATTTTAATAAAAATTATGATGAGTGGAAAATATTAACAAATGTTTTAGATATTTATTTAATACTTTATCCGACTGAACCAGGGTCAAGAAATTTGGTGTCGGACCGGTCTCGGATGTGAGGACTGAACGATGTTGAAGATCGGTTATACTTGGGAGGGCGGTCAAAGACGTACCGTCTTATGACTGATGCTTACCCGGTGTGCCTGGTGTGGGCTTGGACTAACCGGTGTGAGGAGAATGCCTAACTCAAAATTATAGTCTGGATCAACCTCTTATAATGGCTGAGGTAACCGGATATACGTAACATGGATGTGAGAATGGATGAAGTATCCAATCTCTTAAGCGTTAGCTCGGATTATCGATATGTGACACTACGCCAGTATACCGGTTGGCTGGTATCCCAATCGGGTTGTTACTCTTATGAAGTATTAGACAATTATGAACACTTAAATGTTATGAAAGTAAATAAACTTAGTTGGTTGGTTAATGATAAAAGGGTCCAATGAGGTGAAATTAATTTAATTAAAACCTTTATGAGAATGCAAATAAAATAGGGGAAAAGGCTGTCTTGCCCCTGAGCCTTATATAAAAGGAGGTTTTCTCTCTCTCCCTCTTCATTATTCATGAGAACTTCTTCTTTCTCTTTCTTGGTCTGTTTCTCCTTCTTTTTCATTTCTCCTCCCTCGTTGCTGTGTTGCATGCTTTGGAGGAGGACTCCGTTAGTATCAAAACTTCAATCGAACCTCATTTCTGTGATCGTGGCCTCAAGGTGAGTCCACTGATCCATTTTATTTGTGGTTCCTTATCCCTTTTGTTTCTCTGGTAGCCAAGTAACCATGCATGGCTATATGCAAGTCTGTTCTCCACTCCTCTGGTGAGTGTGAGCTTGAATGTGGTCCTTAGAGCCGAGGGTGTTAAGTTAATGGGTTTTTGTATTCTGACCCATAGGTAGTAGATTAAACAACGAAAGGCTGAGTGACGAAGCTAAGACTATGAACCCAGTGCTCAGAGGATGAAATCGACACCAGGAACAGATCATCGAAGCTTGGAACTGAGGTATGGGGGTGTTCAGGTTATGATTAATTAAAATAGGACTTACTTCCTATATGAGTCGTTGAGCGGTATGAACAGAGTGAGAAAATGTTATTGAATGTTGTCGTGTGCGTATGTTTATACATGTGTGACTGTGGTCACCGATCAGATGAAGATCGGGTGTGGCTTGAGTTAATCATGTTATGAGTTTAAAATATTTAATGTTGTGATGATCGGTGTTGTAATGTGAAGCCGGGTTTGACAAGCAGGTCACCCGAGCGATGGGAAATTGATGTTAATGACCACTTATGATATGTGAAATGTGAACTGTATGTATGACTATGTGGTGTGGGACGGTTGACGGTATGTTATAGCCCCTTATTTCCGGCTCTCGTGGTTTTTGTACCCAGTTGAGCTACCCAGTGGTCAAGTAGGACCCAGTGGTCGAGGTGGAGAGTAAAGCAGCACTCGGTGAACCAAGCAGGGTTCACGGGGTGTCAAGTAGGACCCCCAGCTGAAGGCCGATCCTTTAGTATCCGGATACTAGGTGTCAAATTGTATGAGAGTCAGTGGTGATTATTGATGAGTATGATATAATTGCTAAGTTTGAGTTGATATGTTTATCATGGGCAATGTCCTATATTTCCGAGTGTGACTTGATAGATCTCCGAGTGAAATTTTATCATATTTGATGAGTATGAATTGATACCTTTACTGAATGCAGTTGATGTATTTGCTGAGTAAACTGCTATGATTTCCGAATAAGACTTATATATATATATATATATATATATATATATACACATATGTATGCTGAGCGAGATTCGTTATATTGCCGAGCATAAATTGGGAAAAGGAATGAAGATGCAATCGGATAGAACTTATGCATATATAACTTGTTAAATTCCATTCCATATTAATTATGATGCCAAACACTCACCCTTGTTGTTGTTTTCAATTTAGTAACCAGTGACAGGGAGGAGGCTGGAGCCATGGAGTCGCGCCAAGGGGGAGATCGATGCCAAGGCCCGAGTGATTTTAAGTGATTGTGTAATATATATGTGTATAAGGAGTTTTCCGAGTGTGGGACATTATTTGTGTGTTGACCTAAATCGAATCGGATGTGAATTTATATTATAATATACTTGATGTTTATTTTCACGTGTTTGCTGTAATAGTCTATTGCCGAGCGAGTCTTGCCGAGTGGATTCATTCCAGTTTGGGCGTGGGCCAGTTGGGTCGGTGTCTGTTCCACCACTATGTGAAATTCCCGCCCTTTTTTCCGAGTGAAAACTAATCAAGGGATCCCCTTCTAGGTGGAAGGTTAGAATATCCCGAGTGAAGAAAGTGTATAATGATTCCGAGTAAAGAAGGTGTATCACGGTTCCGAGTGAAGAAAAGTGGAATAATGCAAGTTTCAACAATTCTCGTTCTTTACATTTCTTTCTAGCTGCTTGGCCTGTAGTAGGTATCTGGTTTACCGCGTTAGGTATCAGCACTATGGCTTTCAATTTAAATGGATTCAATTTTAACCAATCTGTAGTTGATAGTCAAGGTCGTGTAATTAATACCTGGGCTGATATTATTAACCTAGCTAACCTTGGTATGGAAGTAATGCATGAACTTAATGCTCATAACTTCCCTCTAGATCTAGTTGCGATCGAAGCTCCTTCTATAAATGGGTAACATTTGGATCTTAAAGTATACGAGTTTTTGAAAGTAAAGGGGCAATATCAACAAAGTTTATATTGCTCCTTTACTTTATACTGGTTTTCCTAGTCTTTTTATTTATACATATTTAGACATACATCTATTTTGTATTTACTTTTGATCCGGTCTTAATACCGGTATCCGATCTGCTATACATATTTCAACGTCTTTGATAAGACATCTACGTGTAACCGGTGTCATCGGTATACATCCGGACTGTAATTCCGTATCAGGCGTTCTCCCTATACCGGTTGTTCAGGATAACACCATGACATCGGATAATACACACGTCACTATGCAAAATACAAGGATTGTTGCTACAGGGATCGATCAATAATTCCCTGCACTACGAGCCAAATTCTGCTCACGGGAATGGTCAACTTGTTCCCTAATCCTAGTCTACATTCTCTATGCTCAATATAAAATAGCCACTTGACCCAATCATGCAGGTAAGTGCGCAATATAATAATGCAAATGGGAGTTGGTGGTTCCCCACCAATGAGTCCTCGTTAATCGAGCCAATCAGGTATATGAACTCACTTCATGATTGAAGTGGGGGGATCTTCTTCAGCTCTTTTACAACTGATTCCTCTCTGAATACATTCCTGACTTGGAATATAATCACTGACTTGAGCGTCGGAGAATCTTTGCAGGTGACACCACCATTCGCCCACTTCAACGCGTTAGGTCGGTGTGAAGGATCTCTAGGACGCCCAATCCGCTCTCCTCATTCAGGGACAACGGATACACACATCAGATACACATACATCTGGTATCTTATACGGTATTGACATACTATTCGTGACTGTCTTGAGATCAGATCTCTTGACCCCGGTCCAGGACAGATCAACTTTAATATCAACAGAAGAAAAAATGGAATTTCCTATATATATTCAATTTTTACATTTTCCATATTATAAGACTTTGAAATGAAAAATAAAAAACAACAACAAAAAAACAAATGGATATCCCCGTTCTTTTTTTCTTTTTTTTCCTATCTTAGAATAAAAAAAATGATAACGAAAAGCATATATATAATTGAAATTATAATTTAAATAGATTTATTTTTGTGGAAAATATAGGTTATGACAATAAATCTAGTTTACTAGTTGTAAAACGTTTAATTATTCGAATGTATCAACAGACTCATTTGATCATTTCTGCTAATGATTCCAACAAATATATATGGGGATATAACAATCAATTTTATTCTCAAATAATATCAGAGGGTTTTGTTATCATCGTTGAAATTCCATTTTCCCTACAATTTCATTCTTCCTTAGAGGGGTCAAAAATCGTAAAATCTTACAAAAATTTGTGATCAATTCATTCCATTTTTCCTTTTTTTGAGGATAAATTTACATATTTAAATTATGAGTATTTCTGAGTGAAAAGTTGAGTGCTGCTGAGGGAAGGTGAAAATGTTCCTGAGTAAAATGTGGCCGAGATAGCTTCTTCTGAGAGAAGTAAGGATGGGGTATTTCCCGAGTGAGGATGTCCAGAGAAACTCTCACCGAGTGTAGAGGGGTTAGATTATCCCTGAGGGAGCTGTGACCGGGCGAACCTTTCTGAGTGAAGGGTAGTAGTGAGTCAAGTGTGATATGCCCGAGTGAATGGAGGTTGAGTGTTTTCCAAGTGAAACCCTTTTGCCGAGTAAAACCTTTTACCGAGTGAAACCTGATGTGAGCTCCTGTGTACGCCTTGTTTGTCAAGACTAAGGTATGGCATTCGCTCAAGTGAGTCGGCACTCGCTTAAGCGACTCTCGGATTTTGCCCAGACACCTTGGGGTCTCGCTCAGGCGAATGACCCCTGTCTTTTTCTTCTTCTTCTCCTTCTTCTCCCACTGTTTTAATTTCACTTTATCAAAAGATGTGTTTCCGACCGGTCATTACTTTAACATACTTTTATTAAAGGATTTATTTTCAACCGGTTTTGTGTGTACTAGGTACGATTTTACTACTTAGAAGGTAATTAAACGAAGTAAATATTATTTTACATCAAGGCCGAGTGGATTATTTATTAAGGGAGGTACATATTATTTTATATTAAGATCTAATTTTTATTTAACGTGAAAAATTTATTGTGGAAATAATTTGTCGGGTGTAAATAAAAAGGTAAATCGACCTAGGATATTACAACGTGTCATATCTTTCTAATAACTCACCCCATTTTTTTCCTGGATACCATCCTTAAGGGACGTCTAGCCCTTACTCCCCAAGTTAGGTGGGTACGGGTTAGCACCATTCGTGGATTACACTGGATGAAGCAGATGACCATTAATCAAGACTTTGGCAAGTGTATCAAAATCATTATAGTTTCAAAATGTTTAAAATTGGGTTGTCATGTCCATGGGGACATGTGAGAATTAAAGTGATTATGCAATTGTTGTTTGAAGTCACAAAGGGAAATATTCATGATATGTTCAAGTTTGATTCCAATTTTTAGTAGTTGAAAAAGGTTTCAAGTAGCTAAAGCAAGAAATAAGTTTAGGTTAAGTAAATCAATATAAAAGGAAATTAGGACCAAGCTATCCCCATTCAAGTTAATTCGTCAAGATCATATTATGATTGTATATATGATTAAACCATGTTAATGTAGTAAGGGTTCATTAACTTTAATCCCTTAAAAGATAAATTTTAAGCCCTAACATCAAAACTCAATTCCTTGACATTATTATGATAGGACTTGCATTAGGAATGAACCTTAACATCCACTTATCAAAACCCTAATCCTAGGAGACGAGATTAATGGGCATTGCACTCACAAAACCCATTTAGAACCCTAAGCACATAATTATCATTCTTCCGTTTAAAAATGCATTAGATTAAAAAAAAGAATGCTAACAATGGAATAAAAACATAGCTAACCATTAATAATCAAAAGAGTTTCATAACATAGAATATGTATTTGCATATTGATAACAGGTTTTTGATAATGACAAGGAAACAAGCATTACAAGCTCTTCATGAATCAAAAACAAATGAAACAAATCAAAGGTGTTATATAAAATCAAGAATCGGGAAGAGAACGGTTTCACAAGTTTGATAAGTGTTTTATAACACAATAAATTAGATTTAGTTTACTTAGGCTTTTAATCATTATGCACTGTATTTCCTTTATTTATTGTGATTTTTGCTTTCTTTCCACTGTATTCTACTCGGGTACTTTTATTTTGCAGAAATTAATAGATTTGGAATTATTGATGATCCATTTTAAGAATGAATGAATATAAATGTAAAATGGATTCAAGAACCCAAAAAGATGATCAAAGTGCCAAAGGATGAAAACAATCAAGAACCATGAGCTATACTGTCCAAAACGCCTCAAAAATGCAAGAAAACACTTCCAGGAAAGGGTAGGAATCGATTCACCCTTACAGGAATCGATTTCCATGTGAAACATAAGCTAGGAATCAATTCAAGGCTGTTGGGAATCGATTCCCCCTTATAGGAATCGATTCATTGATGTTTGAAAGGCCAGGAATCGATTCATGAAGGCCAGGAATCGATTCATCATGCTGGGAATCGATTCCCACCTTTAGGAATCGATTCACACACTGTTTTAAAGGTAAAAATGAACTGGAGGAATCGATTCATCAGTGAAATCATGTGCCAAATTATTGGAAACAACAAAAATACGCAAATTAGAGACAATTGGAACAGCTGGAAATCACATGCACCGAAAGTTTCCAACTTGCAACGTATTTTCTTAGCTGGCTTCCTCCCTTCCTTCGCCTATAAAAGGAGAAGCAATCCAAGCAGAGAGAGCATCCCATTCTTCATCAGCTTTATTCCTTTTCTTTTCTTTCTCTTTCGTTTTCTTTCTCTGTTTTATTTTCTTTCTCTTTTTATTTTCTTTTTCTTTCTTTTATTTTTGTGTAAGAGCTGTGAAGATTGTGAAATTGAGTGTTCCAATTTGTAATTGGTGGAGGAATATTGCAACAAGGAAATACAGTGGTGAAATTATTTTGAGCTTTTGGAGAAACCCGTAAGTCTTTATTTTTACCATGTCTTGTATGTTTTATTTTTCCATTATTTATATGAATTTGAATTATTTCATGAGTAGCTAAATTAATTATCTTGGGATAAAGGGGTATGATAATATTTTATATTAATGTTATTTTGACTTGGAATTAAATAAATTTCTGTTTTCCATTTAGTTCGATTATGCTCAATGCTTTTAGTAATTCCTAACAAGAACCTAAATGATAAAACTGTATACTTACGGGTATATTAGTAAGTTTAGGTAATAAATAGAATCGAGAGATTTATTTTTACCGGAAAGCTTTGAACTAAACCTAAGATTTTTGAGATGCTTTTTGTGACCTCGGTAAAACCGTGAAAGTAATCAAAATTCTTTTGAGAAAATAAAAGGGATTTTCATAAAACGATAATGGGCCTTTCTGAGGATTAAGCAGCGCTTTCCATAGGTTAGGTACATTAATAGGATTCCGAGAGGAACATATTAATTAGCTTTTGGAAAATTCGCCTTGGAAAACTTAATTCGATTCTTATTTATGAAAAGTTAAAATTCATTAACATAAAATAGAGTCTTAATCCCCCGAAATCCCAAGATACTCTCAACTCTGATTTTTTTTTAAGTGTCAAGTAAATTTTGTTTCTAAATTTAGATTTTTAAATTGTTTTATTTTACAAAAACCTTAAAAATCAATTGTGTGGATAATTAAATTTCAATATGCTGGTACTTTGAACACAGTCCCTGTGGAGAACGATAATCTTTTATATTACGCGACATAACCCGTGCGCTTGCGGGTCCTGTCAAAGTTCAAGAAATCAAGAAACCAATAAACAAAGACAAAGAAGAGCAACCATGGATCACAACATATCAATGGAAGACCTACAGGCATGGAAAAACATCAAACTGCAAAGCCTAAATCGATTCAACCACGAAGGAATCGATTCACAGCCCTGGAAGTCACCAAAAATAAGAAACAGAATGGGTTGAATCGATTCACCATGACCCTAAATCGATTCAAACACCTGGAAGTCACTAAAATTGAAAATAGAATGCTTTGAATCGATTCACCATGACCCTGAATCGATTTATTCGAAGCTGGCAACCCAGGAACCCCAAACAGAACACTCTGAATCGATTCAACAAAGCTCGAATCGATTCATTCGACACTGGAACTCCAAAAGGCATAAAACAGAACGCTCTAAATCGATTCAAGAGATCTAGGAATCGATTCACTTAGTGGGAAACACCACTAAATATACAGAATTGAGTAGGAAACAAGCACTCAAACCCTACTATACGTAGAGCCAAAAATTACAACGGCTAGGAGGACTTTTGAAGCTCAACCATGGCTCTATAAATGCAAGAGGAACTCAAGCATAAAACACAATAATAAGAGGCAATCAATCTTTTCTTACCTTTGTGCTTAGTAAGCCTTCATTCTTGTATTTTTTGAGATTTCATTTGCATATTCTCTCTTCTTGAGAGTTATAGATTTGAGAGAACTTTCACTTGTACATCTACTCTATTAAGAGAGTTACTTGCTTGTAAACACTACACGAAACACCAAAGTTCACTCTAGGTTGAGTGGTTGTTCACTCTAGGTTGAGTGGTTACAAAGGTTAGAGTTGAACCTTTGGGATATTGTGAGATTGAGAGATTGGGTGGGGTGCCCTTATACTTGTGAGGATTGGGTTCTTGAGTGTGGGACACTAGGAAGCCACAATTGCTCAAAGTTGTATCTCTAGTCTACAATAGTAGAAATCCTCTAAGTGGGTTGCTTAGAGGCGAGACGTACACCGGATTGGTGAAACTCGTTAAATTGGTTTGCAAGCTCTTCTCCCTTACTCTTTTACTTTCATATACTGCACTTAATTGGCTTGTGTTGATTGATTATGGCTTGCATACTTGAACTTGCTTAAATTGGTAATTCTTGAATACTGCACACCAAGTGTTTGATCAATTGTCTTAGCTATATTTACCTTTGTTGTGCATTGTCTATTTCATTAAACTTGATTTCACTTGCATTATCTTGTGAATTTGAATATAAGAATCAAGTTCAAAGGCATTCCAACCAAAAGTTTTAAAAACTCAATTCACCCCCCTCTTGAGTATTGAGGCCACTTGAATAACAAGTGGTATCAGAGCTTGACTCTTGAAAGATCAAGCTTAACAGCTTCAAGAGACTAGATGGCCTTAAGTTCTCAAAACTTCTTTCCCGAGGGTGGTGCTATAAACAGACCTCCAGCTTTCAATGGAGAAGGCTATGCCTTTTGGAAAGAAAGAATGAAAATCTTTATTCAATATATTGACTTAAGAGTTTGGAATGCCATTGAAAATGGTCCATATACACCCATGCATACTGTCAATAATAAGAATGTTGAAAAACCTATGGATGAATGGACTAGTGATGAAGAAAAGAAAGTGCAATATGGCTATAAGGCAAAAAATCTCATCACTATGGCATTAGGTCCAGATGAATTTTTTAGAATAATGACTTGTCAATCCGCTAAGGAAATGTGGGATACTTTACAAGTAACTCACAAAGGTACTAGCAATGTAAAGGACTCCAAGATTAGTACCTTGACAAGTCAATATGAAAGCTTTAGAATAAACTCAGGAGAAACGATAGTAGATATGCAAAAAAGATTCACTCTTATTATAAATCATCTCATTACTCTTGGTAAAGTTTACACTAACAAAGAACTTGTGCACAAAGTCTTGAAAAGTCTTAGTAAGGAATGGCAGCCGCTAGTTACCGCCATCAAACAATCTCCTAGCATAAACGAAATGTCTCTTGCCACACTATTTGGCAAGTTGCAGGAACAAGAACAAGAGCTAAAAGAATTAAAGATGGCAGAAGAGGAAGAAAAATCTTCCAAGAAAAAGGGTCTCGCTCTCAAGGCCACTTCCATAAATAAAGAAGAATCCGGAAGTGAAATTGATGAAGAAGAAGAGTTTGGACTATTTGTGAAACACTTCGGGAAATTCATGAAAGGAAAACGCTTCCAAAGAAGCTTCAAAAACCCAAGTAAGAAACCTATCACTAAAGAAAATTCTTCCTCACCCAATTGTTTTGAATATGGCAAGGAAGGGTACTTCAAAGCGGATTGCCCAAATCTTAAGAAGAAGGGCAAAGAGAAAAGAGGAAGAAGGAGAGCATATATAACATGGGATGAAAACGAGATAAGTAGCTCGGATGACTCAGAAAATGAAGAAGCAAACCTTTGCCTCATGGCCAACCACCAAGAAGAAGATGATGAGGTAAACTTCCATGACTTAGATAAGGATGAATTACTTGATGCTCTAGAGGAATTGTATGATAAATTTATAAAAGTCTCTGATAGGCTTAAGCTATCTAGAAAAACTAGTGACACTCTAGAGATGCACCTTATGGAGGTTTGCAAAGAGAATGAATGCTTAAAGGAAGAATTGAAAAATGCTCAAACATGCTCCAAGAGTAAACCCTATGAGTTTGCTAAGAAATATGTTGATCTAGAAAATAAGGTCCTAGATCTAAACAAGACCTTAGAGAGGTTTACAAATAGTAGAGATAATTTAAATGTACTACTTGGAAATCAAAGATGCATGTTTGACAAAATTGGTTTAGGATATAATTCTATTAAAAAAGAAAAGCATTACAAAAACTTCTTTGTACCTCCTATGAGATCATCTTTGCCCTTTATGAAATGCAATCATTGTGGATTCAAAGGTCATAACTCTTCAAATTGCAATGTTAGAAAATTAGGGCCAAAGGTTATAAGAAAGGTGTGGGTTCCCAAAGGGACATTACCACAAGCTAACCTTAAAGGACCCAACATAAAATGGGTACCTAGTTCTCTAAACTAATTTTGTTTTGCAGGTATGCTTCAAGGCAAGCAACACCCATTGGTATTTGGATAGTGGATGTTCAAAGCATATGACGGGAGACATAAGCAAGTTTACATCATTCACTCCCAAAAGAAAAGGAAGTGTCACCTATGGAGACAACACCAAAGGAAGGATTCTAGGCATTGGAAACATTGGTAAGAATTCTTCTACCTCTATTAGTGATGTGTTGTATGTTGAAGGTCTTAAACACAACTTACTTAGCATTAGTCAATTATGTGACAAAGGATATAGAGTTTTGTTTGAATCAAATTGTTGCATAATTGAGCATAAGATTAATAAGGAAGTTAAGTTTGTAGGCCAAAGAATCGATAATATTTACATGATTGATATGGATAGTTTGTCTTCAAATGATGTACAATGCTTCATGACTAAAGAGGATGAAACTTGGCTATGGCATAGAAGAATAGCTCATATACATGTAGACCACTTGAATAAACTTGTTTCTAAAGAATTAGTAATTGGTTTACTAAAGCTTAAATTTGAAAACAAATTTTGTGATGCATGTCAAAAGGGAAAACAAGTAAAGGCATCCTTTCAATCTAAAAACATTGTTTCCACCCAAAAGCCTTTACAACTTTTGCACATGGATCTTTTTGGACCTTCCAGAATCAAAAGCTTTGGTGGTAATTACTATGGTCTAGTAATTGTAGATGACTACTCTAGATACACATGGACCTTGTTTCTTGCTCATAAGAATGAAGCATATCATGCATTTAAGAAACTTGCTAAGATTATCCAAAATGAGTAAAATTTAAAAATTACATCCATTAGAACTGTTCATGGAGGAGAATTCAAAAATTAATCTTTTGAAAAGTTTTGCGAAAAACATGGCATTAATCATAACTTTTCAGCTCCTAGAACTCCCCAACAAAACGGAGTAGTAGAAAGGAAAAATAGATCGTTGGTGGAGCTTGCTAGAACCATGTTAAATGAAAACAATATTGCAAAACATTTTTGGGCCGATGCGGTAAATACCGCCTGTCATGTTATGAATAGATGCCTAATAAGGCCTATTCTAAAGAAAACCCCCTATGAACTTTACAAGGGTAGAAAACCCAACATTTCATACTTTCATATATTTGGATGTAAATGTTTTGTGCTCAATAATGGAAAAGATAATCTAGGAAAGTTTAATGCTAAAGCTGATGAAGCAATCTTCTTAGGATACTCACAGTCCAGTAAATCTTATCAAATTTTCAACAAACGTACAAATACCATTGAAGAATCTATTCATGTTAAATTTAATGAAAATAGCCATAACCCTCCGAGAAAGGAAGATGTTGATGATCTTGCAGGTGCACTTCAAGAAATGAGCTTGAATGAAGAGGAGGAAATCAACAAGAAAGAAGAAACAACACAAAATGAGAAACCACATCAATGGACACATTGAAGGATCACCCATTAGACAAAGTCATAGGAGAAATAACTCAAGGTGTAAGTACTCGAAATGCTATTAGAAATACTTGTAATCACCTAGCATTTGTATCACAAATAGAACCCAAAAACATTGATGAAGCTATTATTGATGAACATTGGATGTTGGCCATGCAAGAAGAGTTAAATCAATTTAAAAGAAATAAAGTTTGGGAATTAGTGCCAAGACCCAATGATCACCAAATAATAGGAACAAAATGGGTTTTTAGAAATAAGCTAGATGAGAATGGCATAATAACAAGAAACAAAGCTAGATTAGTTGCTAAAGGATATAATCAAGAAGAAGGGATAAACTATGAAGAAACGTATGCTCCCGTAGCTAGATTAGAAGCCATAAGATTACTATTAGCTTTTGCTTGTTGTATGGATTTTAAGCTTTATCAAATGGATGTCAAAAGCGCTTTTCTAAATGGCTATATTCAAGAAGAAGTCTATGTAGATCAACCTCCCAGTTTTGAAAATCACAAATTTCCAAACCATGTTTTTAAATTGAGAAGAGCATTATATGGTTTGAAACAAGCTCCAAGAGCTTGGTATGAAAGACTTAGCAAATTTCTTTTAGAAAATAACTTTGAAAGAGGTAAGGTTGATACTACACTTTTTATGAAACGTAAAAATGATGACATTCTTTTGGTACAAGTTTATGTTGATGACATAATATTTGGTGCTACTAATGAAATTCTTTGTTAAGAGTTTGTCAAGATTATGCAAGATGAATTTGAAATGTCCATGATGGGAGAACTCACCTTCTTCCTTGGATTACAAATCAAACAAACCAATAAGGGAACGTTCATTAGTCAAACAAAATATTGTAAAGAACTACTCAAAAGGTTTGAAATGGACAAAGCAAATGAGATAGCTACACCCATGAGTACATCTTGCTACTTAGACAAAGATGAGAAGGGTAAGGATGTTGAAATAACTAAATACTGAGGTATGATTGGCTCCTTACTTTACTTAACAGCTAGTAGGCCTGATATTATGTTTGCTGTGTGCATGTGTGCTAGATATCAAGCATGTCCTAAAGAATCACATCTCACTGCTGTGAAAATAATTTTGAAGTATCTTGTGGGTACTCAAAATGTTGGTCTATGGTACCTCAAAGGGGTTGAATGCACCTTAATTGGTTATTCTGATTCAGATTTTACAGGATGTAAACTTGATAGGAAAAGCACTAGCGGAACATGCCACTTGCTTGGTAGTTCTCTTGTTTCTTGGCATAGCAAGAAACAAGTGAGTGTTGCACTATCCACAGCTGAGGCAGAATATGTTGCAGCTGGTAGTTGTTGTGCTCAAATCCTTTGGATGAGACAACAACTTCTAGACTTTGGAGTTATGTTAGATCGTGTGCCTCTTAAGTGTGATAACACAAGTGCCATTAATATTTCAAAGAATCCTGTAATGCATTCAAGAACTAAACATATTGAAATAAGATACCATCTTATAAGAGACCATGTTTTAAAGGGTGATTGTGTGCTTGAACATGTCGATACATCTAAGCAATTAGCAGATATCTTCACCAAACCATTGGCAAAAGAACAATTCATTCATATTAGAAGAGAATTAGGAATTTTAGACATATCCAATTGTGTCTGTATGATAAATTCTTAAATGTTTGTTTCTTAATATGATGCTATTCAATATTTGATTGATAACTGTTAAGAATATCGTGTTGATCCTAATTGATTGTAAGAATAAGAAGGCAAAAGATCTTCATGAAAATGAAGCCATGATGATCCAAAAAAAATACTCTATGCCTTGAAATAATTCACATAGAGAAAAATGCAATCTGGAGTGAAATAGACTCGAGTGAATCGATTCACCATCCCTCAGAATCGATTCAAGCACCTGATTGCTCAATTTTTTCAAAACAGAATCGATTGAATCGATTCAGGACCCCTTCGAATCGATTCACAGCACTGGGTCTTCATTTTTTTTAAAATAGAGACGTTCGAATCGATTCACCTATTTCTTCGAATCGATTCACGCGACAGTTACAAACTTGGTTACATTGTTTTAAGGCATTCTTTCGTTCTTCTCCTCATTTCTTTCCCATTCCCCTTCCTAAAACCATCCAACTTCCTCTCTAGAACTACCTCTCCACTTCTCCACTATCAATGGCTTCCTCTTCCCAACCTCGCAAGAAGCAAAGAGCAAATGTTTCCGCTGCTTCAATCCCTCAACATTTAGATCTCTCAAGGTTCTTCTCCACCCAAAAGGAGTTGGAAAGGTACCAATCCTCCTTTTCTGAAAAACACCTAATTTCCCCTCATTGGCTTGATGTCTCATTCTTTTAAATTTCTGGGCTTCCTCTTCTAAGTACTCTTCATCAACATGAGCTAGTAGGATTTATGGCTCTTGAGGAAGTAGCTATCTACCCAGAGTTGATTCGGGTTTTCTATTCAACTTTGCGTCTCCAAGATGCTTGATATATTGCCAAAGTGAAGGGCAAAACCATTATTCTTGACAATGAAGTGATGAACAAAGTAGGATTGCTCCCTCTCAGCAATGCTTCTTTCCATGGCAAGGAACCACCTCTTGCATGGAACTACAACCCTTTGGAGGCAAGAACCTTCTTCAATCTCGCCGCCCCCTCTAGCACTGTTGGCACACTAAGCCTTGACCACCGCCTCCTGCATTATGCCTTAGTGAAAATCCTCCTCCCTTTTGGTGGAAACTATGCAAGATTGAATAAGGGATAAATCTTACTGCTGTGGGCCATTATTAATCAGAAGGAAATTAATTAGATTGATGTTGTAAGGCACCATATGATCGAGGCTCAGAATCTTGCTCATCTTCCCTATGTCATCCTAATCACAAAGCTACTACGCCACTACAAGGTGGACTTGAAGAATGAAGTGAAAGAAATTATAGGCCCCAAAGCACCAATCGAAAAAACTCATCTCACAAAGATGAATATAGTTGAATATCATGGGCGATGGCAATTTCTTCGATGCCCTCGTCATGATGCTGAAGACGCTGCTCCTCCTCTTCCACCCGCTCCTACTGATGATTTGTTTGCCAGGATCACTGCCCACATGGATCGACGCTTAGACATCATGGAAGCCAACTTCAACGCTCGTCTGGACAAGCTTGAAGCTAACATGGAAGAGCGATACACAGAGCTTGCCACTCAAATTTCCAGCATCCATTTTCCTCAGCCTTGATTGGCTTTTTGCACTTTATGTTTTCTATCTCCTACAATCATTTGATTCTATGTTCAGACTTGGTTGTCCTTTTGAGCATTTACCTTATTTACTTTTGTTGATTAAATGGTTATTTTGTTAGATGTTTGGATAATTATAATTGCTTGGATGTCATATTTGAGTAGTTTTATGCGCCATGTGATTATTACTCGCTTGATTAAATACTCTCTAAATTTGTTTTTGATAATGACAAAGGGGGAGAGATATTTGAAAGATACTAGAAAGATACTTGAAAGAAATAATTGGTTAATTGAAAAACAAAGGGGGAGACATACTCTGATTTTCAAATGACTTGAAAGAAATAATTGGTTGATTGAAAAACAAATGGGGAGACATACTTTGATTTTCAAATGACTCGTTATCACTGCTTCTTTGAAATTATTGGTTATTAACACCCCAAGAGATGGCCATTGGTTGTCATCATCAAAAAGGGGGAGAATGTATTTGCATATTGATAACAGGTTTTTGATAATGACAAGGAAACAAGCATTACAAGCTCTTCATGAATCAAAAACAAATAAAACAAATCAAAGGTGTTATATAAAATCAAGAATCAGGAAGAAAACGGTTTCACAAGTTCAAGAAATCAAGAAACCAATAAACAAAGACAAAGAAGAGCAACCATGAATCACAACATATCAATGGAAGACCTACAGGCATAGAAAAACATCAAACTGCAAAGCCTAAATCGATTCAACCACGAAGGAATCGATTCACAGCCCTGGAAGTCACCAAAAATAAGAAACAGAATGGGTTCAATCGATTCACCATGACCCTGAATCGATTCAAACACCTGGAAGTCACTTAAATTGAAAACAGAATGCTTTGAATCGATTCACCATGACCCTGAATCGATTAATTCGAAGCTGGTAACCCAGGAACCCCAAATAGAACACTCTGAATCGATTCAACAAAGCTCGAATCGATTCATTCAACACTGGAACTCCAAAATGCATAAAACAGAACGCTCTAAATTGATTCAAGAGATCTAGGAATCGATTCACTTAGTGGGAAACACCACTAAATAGACAGAATTGAGTGGGAAACAAGCACTCAAACCCCACTATACGCAGAGCCAAAAATTACAACGGCTAGGAGGACTTTTGAAGCTCAACCATGGCTCTATAAATGCAAGAGGAACTCAAGCACAAAACACAATAACAAGAGGCAATCAATCTTTTCTTACCTTTGTGCTTAGTAAGCCTTCATTCTTGTATTTTCTGAGATTTCATTTGCATATTCTCTCTTCTTGAGAGTTATAGATTTGAGAGAACTTTCACTTGTACATCTACTCTATTAAGAGAGCTACTTGTTTGTAAACACTACACGAAACACCAAAGTTCACTCTAGGTTGAGTGGTTGTTCACTCTAGGTTGAGTGGTTACAAAGGTTGGAGTTCAACATTTGGGATATTGTGAGATTGAGAGATTGGGTGGGGTGCCCTTATACTTGTGAGGATTGGGTTCTTGAGTGTGGGACACTAGGAAGCCGCAATTGCTCAAAGTTGTATCTCTAGTCTACAATAGCGGAAATCCTCTAAGTGGGTTGCTTAGAGGCGAGACGTACACCGGATTGGTGGAACTCGTTAAATTGGTTTGCAAGCTCTTCTCCCTTACTCTTTTACTTTCATATACTGCACTTAATTGGCTTGTGTTGATTGATTGTGGCTTGCATACTTGAACTTGCTTAAATTGGTAATTCTTGAATACTGCACACCAAGTGTTTGATCAATTGTCTTAGCTATATTTACCTTTGTTGTGCATTGTATATTTCATTAAACTTGATTTCACTTGCATTATCTTGTGAATTTCAATATAAGAATCAAGTTCAAAGGCATTCCAACCAAAAGTTTTAAAAACTCAATTCACCCCCTCTTGAGTATTGAGGCCACTTGAATAACAAAATAGGGTTTGATTAATCCCAATACAAAGGGGACTGACCACACATGATAAAACTAAAAAACATCAAATACATTAAAGCAAGAAAAAAGGAAAGTAGGAATTACAACACAAAAGGCACAAGATTCTCCAACTAAAGCCCTGGTACCTTGGTCCCTTTCTTCATGCAAAAGATAATGAACACCAAAAAATAAACCCAAAAACCCTTAAGTGAAAAATAGAACCCGTTAGGCTCGCTCATTTGAGCTACTTTCATAGGTGTGCCCATAAAAGATATGCTCGTAGATGCAAGTTACTCATTCTAGCTTCCTCCTAATAAGCTTCCATCCTTCATTTTTGGACCATTTTCCCTAAAAAGCCACACCAAAATAGATGTAAGTGACTGAAAGTGATGTTTGAAATTAACAAAAATCAAGGACTTAATACACATGACAATAGGTGAAACAAATAATAGATTAAGGCTGAATCCCTAAGGAAAATAACCTAAAATAGACCACTAACAGCCATGTTAACGGAGGAGATATAACTCTCATTGACTCATCACTCGTGTTTTCCCTTATTTATATAACTAGGCACAAAATAAATAAATGTTTAAAAAATAAGGGACAAAATGGCTACCTAGCATGACAATGCGAGCTATCTTTCATGTTCGAGCTAGGGAGCTCTAAAGGAACAAGACTGGTAATATAAGTTAGAGATCGGAGCAAGGTTTCAACAATAAAGGGTTCAACATTAAAATGAGCCCCTTTTATATATAGGGTTGGGGGGCCAACGAATGGGAACCCAAATGGGTGCGTCGTTTCGCATTCCGTCTGACAGGCTCATTGGAAACGAAACGTCATAACCAACTAACACACAACACATGTCCATGCCCTTCGCTAACAAATACAACATGCCAACATCAGTTGATAACTCAAGCCATGCTTATCAAAAGGGGTATCACATCAGATAGGTAACGGAAACACCGATAATCAACCATTCCGTAATTAGGCTACAACTTAGCTCATTGAAGTAACTCCTAGTCACTTTAATAGGCTAAGGGGGAAATGATCTAGGCCTCACCGGCCTAGATGGTTCTACATCGAAACATCATCATAAAATAAAGACGCTCCACGCAAAGCACCTTGTGACACTAGTCGATCACCTAACGTGATCCTAATCCCCTGACTAGAGTCCCTTAAGACCGAAGTCAGGGAGAGTCTGGCAAATGTGTTGGAGGCACACCAAGAACTAACCTGTAGAGAGTGTTAGGAATATTTACAAAGGCATCAACTTTTCATTTGATTTACAAATCTGTGCTAACACAACGTCACGTAGGACTCAATTGTCACTCAACTCTATAAATACTTCTCATTACATTATCTAACTCATACATGAACTTCAATATTAAGTATCCAAACTGACTTGAGCGTCAGAGTATGTCCTTACAAGTAGCACCATCTTTCGCCTATCAACGTAATTGATCGGTGTGATAACTAGAGAATGGACATCAAGACTTCTAACCCCCTAGTAAACCATAAGATATAATATTAAATCCTTACTGAACTGATAAGATATATGAGAGAATTGACACTAATACTCATACCGGTTATGCTATCCCCTTATCGGATAGCTCAATTTTATTAAAAATTGTTTAAGGATCACTTGAAATTAAGGTGAGAGAGCATTATTACTAATTTTAAATGAAAACTTTTATTTTCTAAATTTCTTATCACGCACGGTAAACTCTTCTTATGATTCTAATTTCATCATGATTCGATAATTTTATCATCATACTAATTATGAAATTAAATAGAAGATAAAGATAATATTAATTCTAAATGTTTGATTGAGAACATTGTTAAAGGACTGAACGTAGAGAATGGGAGAAAAAGCGGCCAATGGACAGTTTTGTTGTGATTCAAGCAAAATCCACTGTTTCATTTCATACCCACAGTCAACTCAACCGTTAGTTCAAGCTCATTAGTTAAACGCATTCTAACGGAATATTCCACCACGATATTCCCATTCAAAGATACTATGTCATTTTAAATGCCAGTCTTGGTTGATTTAAAACTACTCTATATAAAAATAGAAAAGAGTAAACCCAATAAAGAAAATATAAAAATTAAAAAATACGTATTACACTCAACGCTTTACATAAATTATACATTTAAAATAACCATAATATCAATATTTTCATCAGCAAACATTTATGACACATTTCATTTAATATAAAATTTCATATTAATTAAAATTTATTGAAAATTTTAAAATCACATGGAATTCACTAGTTAAAATTCACCTTTCTATTATCTTTCAATTATTTTCTTATTTTTTTACAGGTGACTCAAGGTATTTATTATTGATTACGGTGATTAATCCTTATAATTTAATTCAGTTTATTACTTTCATATTATTTCTCCTTTAAAATGAAAAGTATTTTAAAGATATTATTAGTTTTAAGATTTATTTTATAAAATGACATTTTAAATAAAAACATCTTTTCTAAAAGAACTAAAATATAGTTATAAATTTATTTAAATATTTAAATAAAATATCATGAAGAACAATAGTATTGAAAAGTGACTGATAGTCACTTAATTCAAAAAATCCTAATTTCTTCTTTTATGCATTTAAAAATTGGTTAAAGTGAATTTATTTGGTGATAAAAAAAATTAGAATATCAAATACACCTTAAAAAAAATCTAAAAGAGGATTCTGATTTTTAGTTTTTTAAAATAATTTCCAATTTTTTATTTTTTAAAACAGTTAATGAAAAACAAGTTATAAAATAATGTTACTTTTTTAAAATCAACAATTATTTCTAAAAACAATCATCAAACAAAGACATGATTTTACCAATTGGTTAAGATTCAATTGATAACATATGATGAGATCGTAAGAAAAACACTGAGTTTAATCCTCACTAAACTCAAAAAAGGGTACATATGGTAAATAAAAAAAAAACGGGTACATGGTCCTTCCTTCAGTATTTTCAAAGGAGACTTCCTAGTATTATTTTTAAATTATTGTTTCAATCTCTTTTTTTTAATAAATTTCAAGTTAAATGCATAACTTTTTTTATTTAATTAGGTTCATATTTTTTTTAAAATGTTTTAATTATATTTTCTTAATTTATTTTTTATTAATTTTATTAATAAAAATATGATATCTCATTGACCCTATTAATATGACTATTATATATATTAGATGTCGCTAATCTACAAACAAAAAATTACATTTGATGGAGAGACCCAAAAACTGTAAGTTTTCGGAAGTTTCAAAAGGCCAAGTTTGAAATAGAGTCTTCCCTTCAGTTTGTTTTTGTTTTTCTCTTTAAAAAAAGAGTCTCCCTAGCATTCTGTTTTTCTATATAAAAACTCGCTTTCCTCGTAAATGTTGGTGAACTACGGAGAAACCCAAAGAAGCACACACTGAACAACAACAGCACTTAAAAAGTAAAAACTAACAACTAATGTGATGAGCCAACAACTCAAACGAGACTACGTCGTTTTGGAAGAGATCGGCCGGGGAAGATTCGGTACCGTTTTCCGGTGCTCTTCCGTGAACTCCGGCGACTCCTTTGCCGTGAAATCCATCGACAAGGTGGCCATAACCGCCGCCGGAGACTCCCTTGACGCTCAATGCCTATGGACGGAACCCAAAATCCTGGAACTTGTCTCTCCCCACCCTCACATCGTTAACCTCCGCAACCTCTACGAAGACGAAGCGCACCTTCACATGGTTCTCGACCTTTGCTTCGAATCGAACCTACACGCTCGGGTCATGTCCGAACCCGAAGCTGCTTCCGTTATGTGCCAGCTCATGCAAGCCGTCGCGCACTGCCATGGGCTGGGCGTGGCTCACCGCGATATCAAGCCCGACAACATTCTTTTCGACGAGGAAAATCGTCTCAGGCTGGCCGATCTCGGCTCGGCTGGGGTTTTCAAGGAGGATGAGCGGATGAGCGGCGTGGTGGGGACGCCGCATTACGTGGCGCCGGAGGTTCTCACTGGCAGGGATTACGACGAGAAGGTGGACGTGTGGAGTGCCGGTGTCGTTTTCTATGAAATGTTGGCTGGATTTCCGCCGTTTCATGGTGAATCCCCTGTGGAAATTTTCGACGCTGTTCTTCGAGGTAACTTGAGGTTTCCTACCAGGGTCTTTCGCTCTGTCTCGCCCGCGGCTAAGGATCTTCTTCGTAGAATGTTGTGTAAAGACGTTTCTAGAAGGTTTTCTGTTCAACAAGTCCTAAGTAAGTTTTTCATCTAAAAAAAATAAAATAAAATTCTAGTCAATGTTTTTTATATGATGGGTATCAGTTATTGAGCTATTGAATTAGTGAAGATTCTCGTTCAAACTAGGAATCAAATTATCATTAAATCAGGGATTAACTGGTCGAATTAATTTCGATGATAATGATGTAATTAATTGTTTGGGCTTTTCTAATTTGGGATTTATTATTTATTTTTTAACAGGGCATCCATGGTTTAGCATTGCTGAACAGACCATGCCAACTGAGTGAGCAATTGATTCATCTCATTACTACTGTGGAGATGGGTGTTTTTTTTTTTTTTTGTATATCTAGATTGGTAACTTTTGCCTTTTGAGGGTGGAGATTTCTTCTGGGATCAAGATTGAAGAAAAAGCCATCTTTTTGGTCCTTGGCTTGAGGCTTTAGCAGAGAGTAACTATAGAGTAATGTGTAAAGAAACGCAACTTGCGGGTTGTTCTTTTGTTTCTTTCGTTTTCTGCTTTTAGGAATATATGTTTTGTAATAAGTTGCCACATCATGTTGACTATAGTGTGTATGTAGTATATGAATGTGAATATATAAAATCTTTGAAGTTGTTAGTTTTGTGGCAATCCATGGGATACATCTTTAGATATCCTGAAATATTTTGAGCGGGATTCCCCTAACAAATTGTTGCTTGTATAAACTGAGGGTTGTAATCAGAATTCAATTGAGATTCCACCTTGTACACCAAAAAACAAGTCCACCGAAAAATTGAGATTCCACCTTCTTCGCTTTAAGAGTTGATATGTACCTAACCCGAAATAAATCTGTGGGATTGCTATGTGAGTGAAAACTGAATTCAGTTGAGATTCCACCTTCCTTGCTCTGTCTTCTTGATTCCATGCTTAAGTAGTGATTGAATTGAGTTAGGATAATTAATATGAATGGCAATGGCATACTTTCATCGGTTAATTTACATTTTACTCCCACTTTGGTTGTAAAGAGGGTTTAGTTGACAAAAAATTATACTTTTTTTTAAGATAAAAGTTTAGAAGAGTTGAGATGTGAGTTCATTGTAAAAGAATATATGTCTTAAAAGATATATTTCACATTAATAAGATTTGAATTAGTGATTCATGGTCACTAGGGATGGTTAGGCTATCTATCGGGAGCCTATGGCCCAACTCGTTTAAAGTTTACATAGACCAGCTTTGTTGGGCTAGAAACTAAACAGATCAGGTCATAGGCTTTCTAAAAAGCCTTGGAAGCCTAATAGGTCGGCCTATTTAATTAGATTAATTGTTAATTAGTTATATATATAATATATTTATAACATAAAATAAAATATACATATATATATATATATTTACATTTATATAATATAAATTAATATTACAAGTTTACAATTGAAAAAATTAAAAGGGAATGGAACACAAATTTTTTTTAGGTTGGTTTTGGCCTTTTAAAAGTTTCACCATAAACAGACCTTTTAAACAAGCTTTTAAACAGGCCAGACCTTCAAACAGGTCAGATCAGGCCTTAAAGGGTTAAAAGGCCATACTCAGACCTTGAAAATTTGATGTAGGTCAGGCTCAGACCTTTCAAAGCTCGACTTGGTCTGACCCATTTCCATCCTTAATGGTCACAAGTCCCAATTATTTTTCATAGGTTTTGGTATTAATAAATTTTAAATTATTAAAAAATCATTTTTGTCATTATTAAACACTAGTAGCTTGTCATTTGAATGTATGTCTTTTGGGTCTATTTGTTTAAACTTATTTTAAGATATAATGTCTTTTTAATTAAAAATTTTTATTTTGAATTTTTATATATTTTTTAAAGTTTTAAAAATAAATAGAAAGAAAATTGTTGTACCCTTTCAAGATTGTATACATGTTATATTGTTAGCAAGTAATAATAAATATCATGTATTTCTCTCTCTCTTTATATTTATATATATATATATATATATATATATATATATATATTATTAATGGATTTCGCAAGAAAGAAGTTTGAAATTTGGATTGAATTTCACTTACTTTTTTTATATTGATCAATTAATAGAATAAATATTATCCTATTGGAAAACTGTTGAATCAATTCAATGAAGACACAGTTTGAAAGATGAACGAAACATAATAACATAAGATAATATCTTTCCAAAAGTTATGTTTGATAATTATAAAAATTAATGAAATAAGAAAACAAGAATATTTATTATTATTATTATTATTATTATTATTATTATTATTATTATTATTATTATTATTATTATTATTATTATTATTATTATTATTATTATTATTATTATTACTAATCTAGGCCTCATACCGGTGCAGATGGTATGGGATACCGAATGGTGTCCCGTGATGTTCGGACACTTTTGATAGACGTTCCCGGACGCCTCCTATAGACATTCCCAAACGTCAAAAGACCCCTTAACGATCCTGCACCCTTAACCGGAGTCTTCAAGAACCAAAGTCATAGAGGGTTTAACAAATTTGTTAGGAGCACAATGGTGGTCAACCTGCAGAAGGCGTCAAGAATATTTGTGATTGTAGCAGCTTTATTTATTTTTTACAAATTCCGTATGGACACATGTCACATAGGATGACCTCGTCACTCAAGTGTATAAATATCTTGCATTTTCTCCTTATTAAGGTATGTTTACCAACCCTCGCTTGAACTCCAATCTTGATTGATTTATCACTAACTTGAACATAGAAGTCTCTTCGTAGATGACACACTCTCTCACCCCATAACACATAAAACCAATGTGTTGACAGGACGAATGTAACACCACCTTATATACACGAGATAAAAAAACTTTTTAGAAAGATATACATATTTATCACTCTTTATCTCGTGTATACAAGGACGTATATACATCTGATTTCCTTTGAATATTGAAAATAAAAAAAAATTGTCTTTCAATATTTGTCCATAATGACAAAATAATTTATAGAAATCATAAGTGATAAATCATTACAATATTATATCCGAATGAAAGAGTTTATCAAAGTTTAACCTTTACCTTGTTACAATTATCTACTTGATATTGTAATAAGGCAAAATAAAATTAAACTATACCTCTACTACAAATGTGAACAAACATTTCCTAGTCCTTGAACCATCGAGTTTTTGAATCCTACTCTTGTCATATCTCTTCATCTAATCGATTGAGGATGAGACCACTTTATCCTCTTGTAATTACATATCCTTCCATCTTGGACTGCTAGCTATATATCATATAACATATATTTTGGACACAAAAATTCAAACAAGAAGGAGTGAGAAACAAAATATAATATATTACAGATAAGACATAAGCATAAGGGTTTTCACAAACTAATATAGTAATATCAGTCATATTCTCATATACAATCAATTATAAATATAGGGTTTCCACATACATAACACTTATATTTTCCTTCATAACCATCGATATAGAATGTCACAATCACATGAATGTTATGTAATGCTTATGCTACTATCTCATTCAGTTTATGCATGTGGGCCCTTAAAGTTTTAGTTTGCACCGGGCCAACCAGGAGTTTACACTGTTTCATAAATTCTGGATAATAATAACATAAATGACTTCATGGCATATGAACAGCTCAACTGGCGTGGAAACACTTAGAGACTAGTCAGACTGAGAAAGTTTTTATTGTGAAAGTACCCGACACCAGGGAGCGACCCCAGGTCACCTGAAGCACCCTTTCACACTCTCTCATCCCAAGGCTCGCAATTAAGCCTCCTCTAATGTATCCTCGGTTTCTATAATCCGTCCCCAGGCAATATCACATCTCATTTCTCTTTAATGATTCATGATGCATGAACTACTCGTATATTTAGTTGGTTAAGGCTTTTAGAAACTCAATTATTAAATACCATAAAGATTCACAAAATCATCACAATAAACTGTACATTTCCATAAGTTCTTCTTTGAACTTCTGTTATACTGAAATAATTTAGTACAGTCTTCAAATTCAGACCTTACCAAAATTGAGTTTCCAAGCCTTAAATATCTCAAAGCTTTCTCTTAAAAATCTTCATATATTTACATAATCTTTCTCAATTTGAATCTTAACTAGATTGAGTTTTTTGAAATCTCCACAAAATATTCGTTAGTTATTTCGTTGGGGAAAACCAAAATAATTTACTTTAAACTTCTAATTTCTAAAGAAAATAATTTAAAATCATTAACTAAGAAAAACTATAAAAATTTTCTTTAATTCAAGAATTAATTATCTCAACCTCTGATTTTCATAAAATAGCTTCTTTCTAATACTAGATTTTATTATAGAGATTAAAAATAAAGTTAATAAAAATTATTTATAATAAGAAATAAAAGACTAAAATAATTACAAAATACTTTCTCTTGGAATAAAAATTTAAAGAGTAAGGTAAGAAAATTCTTACTGAGTTTTAACTTTCCGTCATGCTTGCTATATGCTCAAACTTCTTATCACAAGATCATCAATCATTCATCAACCACAATCAAGTATAGTAATCTCATCAATCACAATCAAATATCATCAATCATAATTGCATATTATTAATCACAGTCTAATATTATAAATCACAATATCATTAATCGAAATCAAATATAATTAATTATAATCAAGTCAAATCAACTAAATATCGCTTATAAATATAATTCAAATTTTTAATGGTTATTTAAATTAGTAGATTTGATTTTGAGTCCTTATAGTCCATTCCTCGCACAGGTCTATATAAGTCCATATATCCAGTCTTCGCATAAGCATAGTTCAGTCTAGACAGGTCATAATAGTCCAAGTCCTTGCATAGGTTTAGTTCGATCCATATAGGATATAAAAATCCAAGTCCTTGCATAGGTTTAGTTCAGTCCGTATAAGTTATAATAATTCAGATCTATGTATAGATATTTCAGAATAAGTTACACAATATATTAAATTTATTATAAATTTTAAGTTGAGAAGTTATTACTTTAAAATAATAATATTATTAAATTTAAAAGGAGTAGGGGACTCCTCCCTTTATTCTTATGTCTTTCATATTATATTCTTATCTCACTCCCCCTTACCTCTTGTATACCGATTCGTTATTGAAAATCCATGCGCGTCTCGTCTCCGAGTTCTAAAACATACCAATTTCATTTTAATATAATAACAAGATGAAAATTAAGATTACAACTTAAAATAAAAAATGGTAAATTTTGAATAGTGAATAGTGAATAGTGAATAGTGAATAGTAACAGTAAATAGTAAAACGTGAATAGTAACAGTAAATAGTAAGACGTAAATAGTAACAGTAAATAGTAAATAGTGAATAGTAATGGTAAATAGTAACTGTAAATAGTAATTTACTATTTGAATAGTAATTTACTATTGAAATAGTGTTTACTATGCAGAATAGTAACTTAAAATAATATTATTTCCAGTATAATAACAGATTTCTAAAAACGATATAAAAATAACCCAAAAAATATAAAAGAGAAGTATTCTTACCTTAGGATTTTGGCAGAACCTTCTCTCCAAAAACTTTTCTTCTCTCTCTCACTTCCACCACTATCTCACTAGCACTACTATATTAAGAAAACTTAATCTGAAATTGTGAATTCTAAAGAAGAAATCCTTCGGTATTTATAGGAAAAAATTTACTATGCATTCCATTATTTTAATATAAAAGTACTATGCATTTTTAAATTTTTTATTCCAGGTTACTGTGCATCTTTTGAAAATTTCATACATGCACAGTGATTTGCATAGTAATTGTCGGCAAAATTATTAAGTCAAATAGTAACCCTTCACTCGGTATATTTTAAATATTCAAAATGAGTCCTTTTTGAAATTTAGCGATATTATATCAGTCCTCACTAATTTTATAATAAGTAATATAAAGCTGAAATTTTAAAAATCTAAAATTTTCTGTTAATAAAAATTTATTGATACGTTTCTAATTTTTTAACGATTAGAAAAAATCAAGATTTTTCTCAAACCGATAATTTTTAGATAAGTCTACTTGAAATGGATTTTAGAAAATTTTATTATAATTTAACTTTACATTCTTGTAAATATTTTTAATTTTAAGCAACTTTATATGAATTTAAAATTATTTAAAATATATTATTTTATTAAAATAATTCAAAATTTTCAAAAAATTCCAGAAAATCATAAATATTATGTAGATCAAAAAGTTCAAAAGAACCATAGTCTAATTCCTTCAAAATTTTATTTTAAAATTCTAATAAGAGTTAAATCTTAAATATGTAAAAAAAACAAAAATATAACAACATAAAATAAAATGGTGAATAATAAGGATATTAAAAATTCTTAATATAATTTTCTTAATTAGTGAATATTAATTAAGTCACTTTAAAATTCTCATTCAGAAATATTTTCATTTTATTATTATTATTATTTTAAAAAAACAAATAATAAAAATATAAATACCAAAATTTCAAAAAAAATAAAATAATAAACTAACTTATAGTAAGTATTTTTCAAGAAATATATATTAATATCTATTTCCTATTTGTGATGAAAATAGGATGTTACAACTCTACTCCCCTAAAAGAAATTTCGTCCTCGAAATTTAATATTGTTAATAAATCTTACCATAGATAAACTAACTGAACTGTTCTAAAATATATTTCTAGTTTCCTTGACAATTGTGTACATTTTCCTTAACATTGCCATTTATCTCTCTTTTTTTTTTAATCTTATCAGTATTTTTTTCCTTAACTCAAAAATATTACTCGTCTTAATTTTGTCAACCATGCTCATCATAAATTGATGGTTAACTCTAAACACTTCAATAATTACGTTTCTCAATCTATTAAAATCTTACTTAACATAATCCATAACATCTATTAATTAAAATTCCTACTCATAACATAGTAAAATGGACTGCTGAGAATTAATTACTGGACAACTAGCCGTTAGCAACTAGCCGTTGGACTAGCCGTTGGACTAGCCGTTTATGACCGTTGCAACTCTCCCTCCCTTGCTTGCTTATAAATTCTCATTCCATTCTCACTTCCTATCACAACTTCAAGATTTCTTAGTTTCTCTCTTCTATCTAATTTCTTCAATCTTTTTCTCAAGTACTATCATACTATTCGATGGCCAACCTTCCTAGAAGTAAGGAAGAACGAAGTCGGGATGGACTACAGGTTGTGGTAACAAGTGCCTCACTTCTTATAATCGTTATGATTATTTCTCTAGTTTGGATAATTTTTGTATTGCCAAGACTCTTAGACCTCTATCTATGATATACTAGATGTTCTATTTTATTTTCCTTAATGTAATCGTGTATAATAAATTATCCTAGTGAGAAAGGATAAATATGTCTTAGTCCATGTTGTACTTGTTTATCTAGTTAAATCCTTGTGGTCTTTGTTTCATGATAATCCAGGGTATGTAATCATTTCTTATTGTCTTCTATAATGAATTAAATATTCTTTAACTAAGTGATTGTACATTCCATTATAATTGACTACAACCATTACATATATTTGATAAATTCTCCAATCTTAAATGATCACAAATCACTACGTTGACTTAGAAATACTCACTTGAATTTTTTTTTTATGGGTAACTAAGACTTATGTAATTCTCTTTATAGGAAAATCAATAAGTAAAGGTTCATATATACTTCCTCATGGTTTACTAACACATTTCTTTATTTTAAATCTACAATGGTTATTACATAATAATGATTTATATCAGGTATGTATATTCGTCGAACAAAATCGATGACTAAAAGAAAATAACTTGATAAACATGTATCATATTGTTAGGAATCACAAAAATATTTTATGTCACAATTTCTAAATATTAAACCAATATCAATGTCTTCCAAAGATCTATAATGCTTATTTTAGGTCATTCATTGATATATTTATCACAATAAATCAATTTAAAAAAAATTCAAAAATATATGGTTAATTACATTCGATGTCACAATCATAAAAGTTTCATTAATTCATATATTTACACACATAACCATCATATATATTATTCAATCGTAGACATCATAAATGAAAACTTCATCAAATCAAACAATAATTAACATATTTTATATGTCATACAAAAGAAGAATCAATACAAATAGCCAGAGATACAATTCCTAATATGATTATTTGTTATATCAACAAGTTATAAATTATCATATTTCTTTCATGAAGCATACATCCACACATTTTTCTTTTCAAAATATATCACCAAAGGACAAAACTATGATTCTATCTTAAACAATTTGTTATACTAGTTTGGGATTACAACAGTTATCTACCCATTGGAATTCTAATTCACACAAGTATCTCTTACAACTTCAAGGACATGGTAAGGAATATCCTAATAGAATTTATTGAGTTTATCTCCATTTCTCCATATACCACATTAACCCAAGGTTAAATTCGTTGATCTTAACATCCTTCTTTTGACATGTCTTTCACTACTTAGTGCAAATCATTCAGGGTGATCAGTTCCGATAGTTTATAACTAAGTAGTCAAAGTCACGACAGCTCCAGTCTAGAATTCATACCAAAATATTTCTAAGAATTTTCTATTGTCTTATCTCCCTTGTTGTCTCATACCATATTGTAAAACAGGAAAATATTAGAATATTTCACTATCACATATTAATCAGAGAATCAAACACCATACAATACATTTGGAATAAAAGGAAATAACTGCATTAGTTAATTTACCTTATCATTCCACCATACATTAAGGCCCGTACTTAAACAATGTCAAGAAAGACTTCAGAATGGCCAGTTTCTGATAATCCCTGCAATAACATTTTTCAAGTAACAGGCTATAAAGTTCTAACTTATACTTCTTATGAACTTAAAATTAGTTCCTTCTTTCTATACTCCTAATTTTTCTTCACTTACTTCTTACCATTTACTCTAATAAAATTTCCTCTTTTCTTAACCATAAAATCTCTTGTCAAACTCAACCATCAGAGTACACTAACACGCTAGTAAGACCATACCACAAGCCGGTTTGGATTGAACTGCTCTGATACCACTTTGTAACACCCCCTTATATACACGAGATAAAAAAACTTTTTAGAAAGATATACATATTTATCACTCTTTATCTCGTGTATACAAGGACGTATATACATCTGATTTCCTTTGAATATTGAAAATAAAAAAAAAATTGTCTTTCAATATTTGTCCATAATGAAAAAATAATTTATAGAAATCATAAGTGATAAATCATTACAATATTATATCCGAATGAAAGAGTTTATCAAAGTTTAACCTTTACCTTGTTACAATTATCTACTTGATATTGTAATAAGGCAAAATAAAATTAAACTATACCTCTACTACAAATGTGAACAAACATTTCCTAGTCCTTGAACCATCGAGTTTTTGAATCCTACTCTTGTCATATCTCTTCATCTAATCGATTGAGGATGAGACCACTTTATCCTCTTGTAATTACATATCCTTCCATCTTGGACTGCTAGCTATATATCATATAACATATATTTTGGACACAAAAATTCAAACAAGAAGGAGTGAGAAACAAAATATAATATATTACAGATAAGACATAAGCATAAGGGTTTTCACAAACTAATATAGTAATATCAGTCATATTCTCATATACAATCAATTATGAATATAGGGTTTCCACATACATAACACTTATATTTTCCTTCATAACCATCGATACAGAATGTCACAATCACATGAATGTTATGTAATGCTTATGCTACTATCTCATTCAGTTTATGCATGTGGGCCCTTAAAGTTTTAGTTTGCACCGGGCCAACCAGGAGTTTACACTGTTTCATAAATTCTGGATAATAATAACATAAATGACTTCATGGCATATAAACAGCTCAACTGGCGTGGAAACACTTAGAGACTAGTCAGACTGAGAAAGTTTTTATTGTGAAAGTACCCGACACCAGGGAGCGACCCCAGGTCACCTGAAGCACCCTTTCACACTCTCTCATCCCAAGGCTCGCAATTAAGCCTCCTCTAATGTATCCTCGGTTTCTATAATCCATCCTCAGGCAATATCACATCTCATTTCTCTTTAATGATTCATGATGCATGAACTACTCGTATATTTAGTTGGTTAAGGCTTTTAGAAACTCAATTATTAAATACCATAAAGATTCACAAAATCATCACAATAAACTGTACATTTCCATAAGTTCTTCTTTGAACTTCTGTTATACTGAAATAATTTAGTACAGTCTTCAAATTCAGACCTTACCAAAATTGAGTTTCCAAGCCTTAAATATCTCAAAGCTTTCTCTTAAAAATCTTCATATATTTACATAATCTTTCTCAATTTGAATCTTAACTAGATTGAGTTTTTTGAAATCTCCACAAAATATTCTTTAGTTATTTCGTTGGGGAAAACCAAAATAATTTACTTTAAACTTCTAATTTCTAAAGAAAATAATTTAAAATCATTAACTAAGAAAAACTATAAAAATTTTCTTTAATTCAAGAATTAATTATCTCAACCTCTGATTTTCATAAAATAGCTTCTTTCTAATACTAGATTTTATTATAGAGATTAAAAATAAAGTTAATAAAAATTATTTATAATAAGAAATAAAAGACTAAAATAATTACAAAATACTTTCTCTTGGAATAAAAATTTAAAGAGTAAGGTAAGAAAATTCTTACTGAGTTTTAACTTTCCGTCATGCTTGCTATATGCTCAAACTTCTTATCACAAGATCATCAATCATTCATCAACCACAATCAAGTATAGTAATCTCATCAATCACAATCAAATATCATCAATCATAATTGCATATTATTAATCACAGTCTAATATTATAAATCACAATATCATTAATCGAAATCAAATATAATTAATTATAATCAAGTCAAATCAACTAAATATCGCTTATAAATATAATTCAAATTTTTAATGGTTATTTAAATTAGTAGATTTGATTTTGAGTCCTTATAGTCCATTCCTCGCACAGGTCTATATAAGTCCATATATCCAGTCTTCGCATAGGCATAGTTCAGTCTAGACAGGTCATAATAGTCCAAGTCCTTGCATAGGTTTAGTTCGATCCATATAGGATATAAAAATCCAAGTCCTTGCATAGGTTTAGTTCAGTCCGTATAAGTTATAATAATTCAGATCTATGTATAGATATTTCAGAATAAGTTACACAATATATTAAATTTATTATAAATTTTAAGTTGAGAAGTTATTACTTTAAAATAATAATATTATTAAATTTAAAAGGAGTAGGGGACTCCTCCCTTTATTCTTATGTCTTTCATATTATATTCTTATCTCACTCCCCCTTACCTCTTGTATACCGATTCGTTATTGAAAATCCATGCGCGTCTCGTCTCCGAGTTCTAAAACATACCAATTTCATTTTAATATAATAACAAGATGAAAATTAAGATTACAACTTAAAATAAAAAAATGGTAAATTTTGAATAGTGAATAGTGAATAGTGAATAGTAAATAGTAACAGTAAATAGTAAAACGTGAATAGTAACAGTAAATAGTAAGACGTGAATAGTAACAGTAAATAGTAAATAGTGAATAGTAATGGTAAATAGTAACTGTAAATAGTAATTTACTATTTGAATAGTAATTTACTATTGAAATAGTGTTTACTATGCAGAATAGTAACTTAAAATAATATTATTTCCAGTATAATAACAGATTTCTAAAAACGATATAAAAATAACCCAAAAAATATAAAAGAGAAGTATTCTTACCTTAGGATTTTGGCAGAACCTTCTCTCCAAAAACTTTTCTTCTCTCTCTCACTTCCACCACTATCTCACTAGCACTACTATATTAAGAAAACTTAATCTGAAATTGTGAATTCTAAAGAAGAAATCCTTCGGTATTTATAGGAAAAAATTTACTATGCATTCCATTATTTTAATATAAAAGTACTATGCATTTTTAAATTTTTTATTCCAGGTTACTGTGTATCTTTTGAAAATTTCATACATGCACAGTGATTTGCATAGTAATTGTCGGCAAAATTATTAAGTCAAATAGTAACCCTTCACTCGGTATATTTTAAATATTCAAAATGAGTCCTTTTTGAAATTTAGCGATATTATATCAGTCCTCACTAATTTTATAATAAGTAATATAAAGCTGAAATTTTAAAAATCTAAAATTTTCTGTTAATAAAAATTTATTGATACGTTTCTAATTTTTTAACGATTAGAAAAAATCAAGATTTTTCTCAAACCGATAATTTTTAGATAAGTCTACTTGAAATGGATTTTAGAAAATTTTATTATAATTTAACTTTACATTCTTGTAAATATTTTTAATTTTAAGCAACTTTATATGAATTTAAAATTATTTAAAATATATTATTTTATTAAAATAATTCAAAATTTTCAAAAAATTCCAGAAAATCATAAATATTATGTAGATCAAAAAGTTCAAAAGAACCATAGTCTAATTCCTTCAAAATTTTATTTTAAAATTCTAATAAGAGTTAAATCTTAAATATGTAAAAAAAACAAAAATATAACAACATAAAATAAAATGGTGAATAATAAGGATATTAAAAATTCTTAATATAATTTTCTTAATTAGTGAATATTAATTAAGTCACTTTAAAATTCTCATTCAGAAATATTTTCATTTTATTATTATTATTATTTTAAAAAACAAATAATAAAAATATAAATACCAAAATTTAAAAAAAAATAAAATAATAAACTAACTTATAGTAAGTATTTTTCAAGAAATATATATTAATATCTATTTCCTATTTGTGATGAAAATAGGATGTTACAACGAACTAGCAACAAGACTCTTAGATTCCCACATATCAATTATTATCAACATTGCTACTCTATTATTATTGATGTATTATTACTGCTATTATTTTAATTATTGTTATTATTATCGTTTAGTTTTTACATATTTTTAATTTAAGAATTTGTTTTTACTACCCTTGGTTTAACTCATTAATATATTCTGATTTAAGTGATTAATATAATCATAATACTAACAATATATTTTGGTTTTGTACTACTACTTTTTGTTGTGGTTTAATAATTAATATATTTTGGTTTAAGTAAATAATAATAATATAATTAATATTATTTTTATTATTATTTTGGTTTATTACTGCTACTATTTTGGTTTAACAAATTAATAAAAACTAAATATTGTTAGTATACGTTGAATCTGTGGAAGAAATATGTAAAATATAATAATTAATAGACGTAATATATATAATAGTAATGTAATTGAATATTATTTTTATACTATTGCTATTGTTTTGATTTAACTAATTAATTAAAAGTAACTATTTAGTTCAGTAATTTTTTGAAAACATATATAAAATATAATAATTAATAGACGTAATTTATATTATTATAATGTAAGTGAATATTATTTCTATTATATTAAATTTAGTCAACGAAATATACAAAATAGTACAATTAATAGAACTAACATAATGATAATAAAATAATATTATTCTATTACCATTATTTTAATTATAGTTAATTATAGATAAGGATACATTTATCATTAAAAAGGAGAAACATAAACGTTTGATCCTTTTAAGCTTTTTTTCCTTGATCTAATCTTTTCTACTAAATTATTAATCTTTTAAGTTTCAAAACGTTTAAAATACCTATAAAAATCATTAAATAGTTAACACTTAATTTGGTTAAGTAAGTAAAACTGTCATCATGAGAATCCAAATCAGCAATTATCATTTCTCTTCATTTTCCCTCTTGGATTTCCTTATTGTTTCCTTCTAAATTAAGAGGAGTCTCTGTGACGACCCGCGTCAATTTTCTCATTTTTCACAATAGATTTTTCACGTTTAATAAGAATCCACTCGGTCTTAATATAAAATAATATTTACTTTTCTTAAATACATTCAAAATAATAAAATCATACTTAAAATAGTAATAACCGATCGGAAATATTTCAACATAAAAATAGGATTTAGAATCAGCGGAAGAAAGAAATCAGAGTCAGGGTTAATCGCCTGAGCGAGACTCTGATTCGCTTGGGCGAGATCCGACTCGTTTGAGCGAATACTACTCTTTAAACCTGAGCGGACAAGACTTACAAAGAAAGTCAACAAGTCGGGTCTCACTCGGAAAATAAGTCCACTCGGTCCTCTCTCACACGGGAACAGCTTAACCTTCACTCAGAAAAGTTCACTCATATCTTCACTCAAAAGCACTCTTATCCTTCTTCACTCGGAAGTGATTCTCTCAGTTATTCTTCTCTCGGAAAGAAATGAAGGATACTCAGGCACCAAATCAATGGGCCCTTGCTACAGCAATACAAATTCATTCATAAATAAACACCGATCACATAGCATCACAAAGTCATATCCGATTCAAATTTTAATTCTACATACAGGCAACACATTGTAGCATCAAACACACGGAAAACTCAAAATATACATATATTACATAATTCATTCAATTCACTCGGTGCCTTGGCATCAATCCTCCGCTTGGCGCACCTCCATGGCTCCGATCTCTTCCCTGTCATTGGTTACTAAAATTGAAAACCACAGCAAGGGTGAGTGTTTAGCATCATAATTAATCTAGAACGGAATTTAAATAACAGATTACGAGTATAAACTCCGTCCGATTGCTTTATCCTCAAATTGCAAGTCACACTCGGCAATTAACTCACACTCGGCAATCATAGCAATTAACACTCGACCATATAGTAATTCACACTCGGCAATATAACAATTCTCATCCGGCAATTTTAGCAAATCACTCAGCAAGTATAACAATTTACCACTTGGTAAATATAACAAATCACTCGGCAAATATATGAAATTACACTCGGCAAATACATCAAATCATACTCAGCAAATATATTAATTCTCATTCGGCAATTATAACAATTCACACTCGGCAAACATAGCCATTACACTCGGCAAATATAACAAACTTCACTCGACAAGTATAGCAAAATGCACTCGGCAAATCTAGCAAACTGCACTCGGCAAATTTAGCAAACTACACTCGGCAAACATACACATCTCAATTAATAAATTCATCAACTGTCACAACTGACTCTCACATAAAATTGACGCCTAGTATCCGGATACTAAAGGATCGGCCTTCAGCTGGGAGTCCGACTTGACATCCGGTGAACTCAACTTAGTTCACCGAGCCCGACTTGGCTCCCCCTCAACCACTGGGTCATAGACCTCTGGGTAACATATACCGTCGGCCATCCCATACCATATAATCACATCTCAATCGTTTCATATCATCAACAATCAACAGATGCAACTACCAGAAACTGGCATGTGCTCACAACACAAGGCGACCGACTTGTCAAGCCCATTCATCACATTGCCACTGGGCGACCTGTTTGTCAAGCCCTGCATCACATTGCCACTGTACACCGATTGTCACAGCATCAATTATTTCAAATTCAATCGGTTTACGCCACACCCACATGATCAGAAATCGATCGGTGGCCATACACGTATTCATATACATTCACATACAATAACTCATCCAGCATCATCTTTATTATCACAGCATTAAATATTTCTCAAGTCACACACACACACGATCCTAAACCGATCGGTGTGCACATTCATACGTACATTCATACACATATTCACATAATTTTCACTTGGCATCATCTCTTACCCGATTCAGTCATTCCAACGACTCGGACAGTATGTCCTATTCTAATTAATTATAACCCGAACACCCCCTTACCTCTGTTTCAAGCTTTAACAGTCGTTGGGTTCACAGTTCCACCTTCGTTCAGCACCAGCTTCCTTAATTGTCTCACTGAATTTCGTTCCACTACCTACGGGTTTGGAACGTGAAGCTTGTTAACATCACACCACCATCCACACGGTTAAAAGAACTATTTTTAGGCTCACAGCTAAGAGGAGATCGGAACAGTACTCCTCCACACATGGCCATTCGGTCCAGAAAAGAAAGGAAAGAGGTGAGGTATTAATTTTAAACGGTTCAAAGGACTTACCTTGAAACCACTGTCACAGCTATGTAATTATTTCAAGGTTTGATGAAAAATGGACCTCCCTTCAAAGCTTTTAGCTCTCAACAATGGAGGAAGAAGAAGAAGAAAAGCAGCAGATGAAGAAGAAGATTCTCGTGAATGATTGAGTGGATGATTACGCAAATGATTGAGGAAAGAGAAGGAAACCATTATTTAAACTCATGGCAACCGGTTACCTTCTCAACTGGTCACTTCCAACCGGTTACCTTCTCAGCCGGTCATTTCTCCATTTCCTTTATGATTTCTTTAAAGGTTTAAATCAAACCTCTCTTCTTCTGATCACACCTTTTATAATTAACCCATAATTCATAAAATTATCAAATAAATTCCTAAAAACAATTTTTAATATTTCCCACTTCACAAAATTTTCTATAATTATCCGGGATGTTACAGTCTCTCATCCCCTTTTATTTAAGGAAAATGTCTTTATCCCTCCACATTCTTAAGAAATTATCATTGTCTATTAGATAATGTGTTGAAATCAAGGCTCATCTTTTAATGTATAAATAAGGCTTTAGAGCCCCTTTTATAATTCAAGTGACATTTTGAGAAATAAATCTTATTTTTTCTATTTTCCTAGAGTAATTTATATGCTCAGAGTGAAAACCTACCATTCTCATTCCTTCCACCACATCCCCATTTCCCTATTATATTGGCCTCCGTCAAAGAAATCCAAAATATCATGATAAAGGTGCTAGGGTTTGGCTAGCTACTACTAAACTAAGAAGACAATAAAATCTAGAATACCATTTTTCATATCATCAGAGAAGTTTTACAAAGCTTTAAATACTATTAAAATAAAAAAATAAAAGGACCAAAACAATTGGGCCTGCAACAATATTTAAAACTGACCAACAAAATTTAAATAAAATCTTTCATACAAAAAGGTTTTTTTTTCATCTTCAGAGCCTTTCTTCATTCTGGGCCAGGTGCCCATCAATTACCGGCGAGTTGGACAAGAACCTTGTCCACAAGGTTGGAAGAACCCGTTGTGATGAGTTGTCGCGTTGTCAATGGATGAGGCGCCTTGGCACAAATTGTGTTAATTAAGGAAGGTTGTGATGGGCTGATGGTGGAACTAAAGCATCCAACGGTGCAAAAAAGAAGAGAGTGGAGTCAGCAGCTTTCACGTGAACAAGAAGTTAGACACGTGAATTAGGGAAGCAGGGGCGGGAATCACGGCATCAGAACCATATGCATGTGCGTAACTCGAAGTGGGATTTGACGGTGGAGATTGTGTAAGAAGATCTGACGGAGTACATGCCTTGGAGCGCGCACTTTGAAAGGAGGGGCCAAATGAATGGGAATTTAACCGTTGGAGATCAAACGGATGAGCTATATCCGCGTGGGATAAGTGTAATTGTGGTGCACTGATGGAATCGAACACATACGATATAGATCGGGTCACGGGAAATACGCTTTGATCTAATGGCTCAAATATTTCACACGGTTTAGGAGAGAGGGAACAAGTAGAAATTGATAACTTGTGTAAATCAAATGTATCAATTTCATTTGAACACATTGATATTGTTGGGTTAAGCAGAGAACTCAAGGTTTCGTCTACTATTGAAATGGGGTATTGGTTTGTGTATAAAAAATTAGATCTAAGGGAAACACCGGTAAGGGATTAAAATGAGACTCTAAAGCATCACCATGGTACTTTCAGAGGAGAGAGACATAAAAAATGGGCTGGATTCAGGCAAAGGGAGGTAGTGCTATTTCGTACGCTATCGAGCTAATTCGTCGGAGGACTTGGAAAGACCCATAAAAGTGTTTGCTCAGATTTTGAGAGGCACGACGAAAGACAGTGATCTGCCAGTACAGTTGCAAACGGAGAAAAGCCCACTCTCCGACCTCAAAGGTAATGTCCATTCTGTGTTGATTTACTTGAGTGAGCATTTTTTGTCTTGTTCTCTGGAGGTTTTCGTTTAACGTGGCTAGAAGCTGTTTCCTCTGTTTCAGGGACACGTCTAACGGAATAACAGAAGTGGACTTTGGGGCATAGTCCAGTAACCAAGGGGGACGACGACCGTACAACGCCTGAAAAGGGGTCATTTTGATTGCAAAGTAAAAAGAAGTGTTGAACCAGTATTAAGCAAGGTGGAGGAATTTGTACCACTGTTTGGGGTGGTCACTTGTGAAGCATCGGAGGTACGCCTCAAGGCAACGATTGGTGACCTCAGTTTGGCCGTCGGTCTCAGGGTGGTAAGAGGAGCTGTACTTCAGTGTTGTGCCCTGCAACTGAAATAACTCCTTCCAAAACATACTTAAGAACAAGGGTTCACGGTCTAAGACAATAGACTTAGGAAAGCCATGCAGCTTGTAAATTTTAGAGAGGAATCAGGAGGCCAAAACTGGAGCAGTGAACTTAGAAGGCAGAGCCAGCAAGTGCACAAACTTGGTAAGTCGATCATAGATCACCCAAATAACTATATAACCAAAAGAAGTGGGGAGATGAGTGATAAAATCCATTGTGAGATCCTCCCAGACTTGATTAGGAGTTGGTAACGGTTGTAACAGTCCCTGTTTCTTTTTTGTGGCAGGTAGTTATTCATTTGGCAAAAGGAACAATGTTTGAAAAAATCTTTCACAACTTTGTAGGGACCAGACCAGTAGAAAGTGGCTGCTAAACGAGCGATAATGGGCTTACAACTTGAGTGGCCAGCCAAGGGGTGGCGTGAAACTCCATGATCAAATTCTGCCGCAACTGAGGTAAGTCTGGAACAAAAATTTTATTTTTGAAATAAATGATGCCTTGAGAATAAGAGAAGGTCCTCTACATGTTAGGATTAGAATGGAGCTTCTGTAGAAAAAGTTGACCTTTTGGATTACTACTAAAATAATTCTTAAGTTCATCCAAAAGGGCCAGAACTGGTGATGATAAAGCCAAAAACAGAGAGTCTTCTATGGATCTGCGGGATAAGGCATCAGAAGCACCGTTGGAACGACCAGGTCTTCAATTAATAGAGAATAAAATGATCATTTCGATCTCCACAATCACTTTCAGCCTCTCCATTCATTTTCTAGGTATGCTAGTTTATTTTTTCTTACTATTTCAGTTTATTTTATTTTAATCTCAATACTAGTTTATGCTGCAAAAACTTTCATTTAATTTCAATTACATTATGCATAATTAAGAACAATAATATAATTGTGATGGTGGCAATAGTGGTAGCGGTAGTGGTGATGACGTTGGTGTAAGTGGTGGCATCACGATGGTGGTTGGTGGTCGTGGTTATGGTGGTGCTAGCAATGCCAATGCTTTAAGGTTTAAGGGTATGATAACAGTGATGATTATAGTGGTGGTGGCGGTGACAATAATGGAGGCAATGGTGATGACGATCACAAGGTGGTGGTGATGACGGTGGTGATGGTTAAGGTGGTTTCAAGTTTAGGATTATGTTGTGGTGGCGACAATGGTGGTTATGGTATTGACAATGACATGATGGTTATGATTATGGTGGTGGTGATGGTGATGTCAATGGTTGTGATGGTAGTAGTGGTTTTGTGTTTAGGATAAAAAATTTATAAAAATTAAATATAAATAAAAAAAACATTTTTTGTTACTTTTAAATATAATTTAAAATCATTTTAAAAATAAATTAAAATTCAACTTAACATGAACAAGGGTGAAACCAACACATAAAAACTATATTCATAAACCAATCATATTATATTATTTTTATATCTCTCTTGTTTTAATCATTCATTTATCAAATTTTATATTTTTTTTCTGCTAATCTTTTATTCTCAAATATAAAAAAAAGGCCATATTTGGTTACGTATACTAATCATTGTTGACCAAAATAAGGAAGCCTGACCAACCAGTCGCCATTGTCGTGTAGCATCAAACAGAGAGTTGCTCACTAGCTTCCGTACCTTTCCGTAATTACGATCTCTATTCTCTTTATAATTTTGATTTTCTACAGATATTTAAATGTTGAATGTTCAAGTGGACTATAATTGGCTACTACCCTGTCACCCCATGTTACTGCCGTACGCTCCCTGTCCTGCTACACCTTTCCTTGAAATATGAAAATATCTACTCTCATAATTCCCTCGCGTAGAAATAATATATTAACCCATTTTTACCTTTAAATAGGTCGGGATATATCATTATTTTTAAAAAATAAATAAATATTTTCCTCCCAATCCATTAATTTTTATTTTTTTTACTTGATTTATTGTGATTATTGATTGTTTACATTTCACCAATATGAATATTTTATTGGTGAATACATGTAATTATATTTTTAAATATTCACTAAATCTTAATATATACGGGATTCTGGTAAATCATCAGGATTTAATTTATTTTAAAAAATTTTAATGAAAAAGTTATAAATACTTTTCATTCTGGTTTTCAGCCGACATTTGAAGCTGAAAGACTACCATAAGACTTTTTGTATTTTTGGTGGAGTACAATTTTGTATTTTGTACTCACTTTCTTCAATAAAATTCTTTTGCATCTTAAAAAAGAGATTTCATTCTTTACTAATCTCTATTTTTAAATTAATCCAGGTTATTTTATTTTAACTATTTCATTTGTCATACAATTGAAAATAATAAAACTAAAAGAAGTCAAGTCATATTAAAAATTAATTATATAAGCTTTTTCTTATTTTAAAATTTAAAAATAATAGCTAGTTTTATAACAACTTGTTTTTTACAATTGGTAGATTGAATACCTCATATTTTTATTGAACAATTACAAGGTTATGTCATCAACTCACATCTAATTGAATAATTAAAAAATTAACCAACGAAACATATATTTAAAGGGTAGTTATATTGCGTTTAGTTTATAAGTTTTCTTTAAAAAATAAAAAGTTATTCTTAAAAAAATTACAAAAATAAAAAAACTTTTTATTTACAAATTATTAAAAAAATTTAATAAAAAATAGAAACTGATTTTCTATTTTTTAAGAAAATTAGAAAACTCTTTTAAAAGGTTTTCTAAGAAAAGTAAAAAAAATGGAAATATGAAACAAACTGCTACTAATTCGAAAAGTTTTACTGCTACAAGTTTTTGAAAATTAGAAACACGATAACTTGCACTGTTCAGTTAAATTAGTATTATCATCCTTAAATATTGAATTGGTTTTCCTGCAATCCTGCTTAACAAAAGAAATAGTAAAGGGTTGTAGAGATCTTATCTATATTATAAGTTAGTTATTAGTGGAAAGACCAACCCCACCATATCTATCAATTTACATTTTTATTTTTTGTTAAATTTAAGATTTAATATTTCGTATGATTTTTATGATGTATCATGATAATATTTTTATTATTCTTTGTAACTATTTTGAAATATATTTAAACACAAACTCATTTGCTCTTATGTTAATATTACTTTAAATTTTTGTCACAATTTTTATGTGATGCATATACTATACAATATTGTCATAAATAATATATATATATATATATATATATATAAGATATATCTCAATTAATTTGAATTAAAAATGTTTAAAAAAATTTAAAAAACTGAGTGCACTTGAACAAATTTTTTAGTTTTCTAGCTTTTCAAATTAAAAAACTATCACATTATCTAAACGGCGGGTTTTCAAAATTTTTCTAGCTATTCTAGGAAATAAAAATTTTAGAAAACAAACGAAAACTTTTTCTAAAAAACTAGAATAATTTTCTGTAATTAAACGCAACCTTACTTATTTCCAACCATGTTTTCTTGAATAATTTGACACAATATTTGATGTCATTTTATTTGTGTTTCATTCATTTTATATGTGTCCTCCTTCAACATGTTTTCTCTTTCATCTTCAATTCCTTCTCCTTCAATAACTTTTGCATCTTCAATGTTTTTTCCTTCATCTTCAACTCTTGTTTCTTCGATGTAACCTTTTTCTTTTTGAAGAAGTGTATATTGAGTCATTTCAATTTTCTTTATCTTTTCCATATCTTGCATTACTTTCATGTCCTCCTCTATGGTAATTATTGGTGTTGTTGCATTTTCTTTTGCATTCCTTTTTGCATTTTTGTCCTCATTGGACGAACCACATCAAGCAAAGTTTAAATGTATTTGGTTTTTGGTTCTAACTAAGATTAGATGAGGGCAAGTATTGTCTAGTAGTTGAAATCTTCTCTCTTTTGCTACCTTCCTCCAATGATGCATTTACCTATTTAGGTTCATCTTTCAACAATTGTGACACATGTTCAAATGTAATCCTCTAGCTTGAATGTTGTGCATAAATCATGTGTATCTTGTAGCATCCTACAAATTTTGAACAACTTGATTGATCTTATGCCATCAAGCCTTTAGTTACAACGCTTCTCTCACTTATAAGGCACCCGATACTCTGTAGTTATATTTGATTCTTGACCAAAAGTACTCTACTCTTTAGTTAACTTCTATAGTTGTGTCCTTTGACACATTCAACCATGATTAGGGTAAAAATTTATCTTTCCATATGGTGAAAATTGTTGTTTGTTTCCTTTGGATCGATTCTTCTTATTCTTCTTATTTTAGTAGCTTGCAACATTTTTTGAAAAGCTACTTAAAATAGCTTTTGAATTTATAAGTTTCATGCTTATTCTATTTTGACATTTTTCTCCTTATTGATTTTTTAATCACTAATATCTAATTTTTAAAAATATATATTTTATGTCATTTTACATTTATCAGCTAGTTTTACCAAACACATTTTAATTTAATCAGCTAATTCATCAGCTTTCAACTTTCAGCTAGCTTATCGACTTTAAGTTAGTTTGTCAGCTTTCAACTAACTTTTTAACTTTCAGTTAGCTTATGTGCTTGTTTTGCTAAGGGAATAGTTGACAAAACTAGTAGATAAGATAACTTAAAGCTGAAAAACTAGCTGAAAGTTTAAAACTAGTAGTTGGAAGCTGAGAAGTAGTTAATTAAATTAAAATGTGTTAAATAAAATTAGTTATTTAATATAAAATAATATAAAAGATATTTTTTAAAATAGATAATAGTGATTTTAAACAATAAACACTAGTGATGAGAAAAATGTAAGAAATAAAATAAGCTTAAAGCTTATAAGATCAAACTCTACTTTAAGTAACTTTTTGAAAAACACTATAAGCTATTAAAATAAGTTTTATTATTAAACATGAATATTTTTCCTAACAAACTTTTAAGCTAGTAAAATAAACTATAAGCTAGCTAAAGGCTATGTTTGACAAGACCATAAATAATGATTTAAGCTATCTTGTAAGTTATTCTACTAGCTTAAAAGTTTGTATAGAAAATAGCCTCAATTGGTAAAGCAACTTATTTTAGTAGCTTCTAGAGTTTTTTAGAAAACTACTTGAAGTGGCAGTTAAGCTTAAGCTCTAGGCTTATTTTATTTTTTACACTTTTATCCTTATTGATTTTTTTAAAATCACTCATATATATTTCAATATATAAAATGTCATTTTACATTAAACAATTAGTTTTACTAAACATATTTTAATTTAATTAGTTAACTTATTAGTTTTCAGTTTCTAGCTTTCAAGTTTCAACAAGCTTGCCAACTTTCAACTAGCTTATCTGCTAGTTTTTCCTAATAGAGCCTAAGTCACTACTCATGACCTTGCAAAACATAGTCTAAATTCATATTTTTAAAAGGTTGAGAACAAAATTAATTTACATAAGTATGTAATTTTTTCGATGATTTGAGGGAGAAGGTTGTAGGTTTGAATTGAATGGAAGAAAGATCACCTTGAAATTTAGTTTAAGAAAAGGACTTTTTTAGTAAATAGTTTAAGGAAGGAGACACACTCAAGAAATAAATGAGAAGATGTGTGATAAGTTATGAAAGGAAGACGCCACAATCAAAGGTTGATAGGCCTAAAGATCGACGTATGAATGCAAATTCTTTGATAAGATCAAAGAGCATTTTATTTAAGAACTTAAGAGAAAATCTCACAAAAGAAAAAAAACTCAATTTTACTCAAAACTCAAGTTAATATTTGTTTTTTTTATTGAAACTTAACTTTGTTTATTTATAAGCTTTAAGGTTATAGCTAAGCTCTAGAGGACTTTTGCAACATGCAGGACACCAACCATATCGGCAAGTACAACGACGACTCTGGTGGAAGGTACGTTCCACATGCTATCCTTATGGATCTTAAAACCTCGTACCATGGATTCCATCAGTTCTAGCTCCTATAGCCAGAACTTTTACCCTAACAACTCCATCTTTGGCTAATCCAATGCCGGCAATAACTAGGCTGAAGGTGCCAAACTTATTGATTCCATTCTCGATGTCATTCGTAAAGGGGCCGAGAAGTGCGATTGCTTTCAAGTCTGTCAAGGTGGGGTACTAGTTTTGGCAAGAGGGCATTCTTTGTTCACCATATTTTCCGCACCTTAAAGCCTGCTACCCCCACCTTTAATGACCTTAACCACTTGATTTCTGCTACCATGAATGCAGTTACTTGTTATCTATGTTTCCCTGGGCAACTAAACTATGATCTTCACAAGTTTGCTGTTAGTCTCATGTCATTCCTTCGTCTCCATTTCTTTATGGATGGGTTTGCACCCTTGACACCAAGAATATCCCAACATAATCGTGTTTTGAATTGTTCCTGAGTGGACTCGATAAATGTGGGACAACGATGATGCCAAAGGTCAAGCACTTGCTGATGAGTATGTTATCAAGAAGGAGTCAAAGGGAAAGTTAAAGGGAATTCTTGGGTATACTGAAGATGTTGTGGCCTCTAATGACTTCATTAGTGATAGCAAGTCATGTGCGAGTTATGCCTATAAGGTGTTTGATGGTTTGGGTATGAATGACTTGGTGGCCCTTATAGTTACTGGTTGTTGCTTTGTTAATTAGTTGTTATGTTTCTTGGGCAAAATTGATTCCACTTCATATGTATGTTAATACATTCAAAGGAACCACCCATTAGATTCTATGGAAATTTTGGTCAAATTTGCTGGCTATGCAGGAAGAGGATCATTGCTTGCAAGCTGTTTGGTGATATGCTCCCTTTTGTTATTATCCCTTTGCTTGTATTTTCTTCCATTATTTGCTTGTAATCCTTTTTCGTGTGTCACAGAATCTGGTGTTGTTAGGCTTGTACTCTTTTCATGTTTCAAATTAATAATTGATATCAATTATTGGCTTGAGGGGATGTTAGAATTGTTCATTGGTTGTTAGTTTGTTTGTTTAGTTGGGTTTATTGTGGATAGTTTTTCTTTGGAGTCTATAAATACCCATGTAAAGTTGGGAAAATGAAACAAGGAGGAGTCTTTCGTCCTTTTTCTTTTAGTGTTATGGACAAGTTTTTTGCCATGGTTTATCATGTAACATTTTGCTGTCCATTCAGTTGCATGGTGTGAAGTACTAAGTCTATTTCAAAAATCAAAGTTATAAGTTCAATATTCCTCAATGTTTTAGCAAAATAAACAAACCGTAGAGAAGGGTAATGATATTTTTTCAAAGGTTCTCTTCAATATTAAGTTTTCCTGGGCTATCTCCAGTTACAAGGTTAGCTATTAGCTAAGACCAGGTTGCTCTTGATTATGATGAAAGTAATTAAATTTTGACTTCGTCATCTTGGTAACTGAATAAACATTGCTGCAAGCAAGATTATTACTTGGTAATATAATTTCCTTTTGCTAATCTAGTTAGATTTTGTGGGTTTCTAAAAGAGATACATACATGATCCTGATCGATATTTATGTTATAATGTATAGTTCATATGTTGTTGTCTTATTCTGATAAATCTTATATAGAAATGTTTCATTTTAATGACTCTTTTGGTGTTTCATTTTTTATGTTACTTTGCAGTTACTATCTTGAATATGTTCAATTGATATGAGCAATAATTTTTTAAAACAAGTATTGAAATGGATAGACAGGTAGATAAACAAAAGAATGTTCAGATATAATTTTTTAATGGATAAGAAAATTATTTAATCAATTGAAGGGTTAGATAACATTATAATGATGAAAATTAATTATTTTTTATTGGATTAAAAATTAATTCAATCACGCCCCATGCGATGGAAAAAGTTAAGAGAAGAACCCGATCTCGTAAAAGATAGAATAGAGCTGTGAATAAGACTCCACAAATTAGGTGTGGGTAGATGTAACATTGTACCTAAGTGACATGCTGACCAATGACTGCTATGTATTGGCTATTCATGGATGGAATGGTCGGTTTTGGATAATCAAATTGTGGTTTTCATTCTCATACAATTAACTTTTTGTCATATGAAAGTTCTACATTATTAATGTTGTACTGTATGCTTTTCATTAATTAGATGTTTAGATTGTCACAAAAATATATAGACTTGGGTGACAAAACAGTCGTGTGTCTTGCACACTGGACAGAATATCAAGTAAACTTTATTTAGAAATTAGCATCCAAACAAGAAAAATATTAGCAAGTGTCTTTAAGATATTGGTTTAAAAAATAAAAATGAAATTTTATTATTATTATTAAAACTTACCATACGACACTGATTAATAAAATGCTACTAATTAATAAGAATGTAAATTATGCCTACCTTAAAAACTTTTGAATGAGAGGTATTTGTAAGTTCTTATTTATCTTTCATCACAATTTACAAGAACCTCATAATATAATATTCTGGTATGGAGTCACACACTATTTGCTTTTTTTTGTTGGGGCCAACAATTTTGCATGGTGTCATGAAAGAACCATTTTGATTATTGGGTGAGAGTTGATTCTACATAAAATCGTAACACAAATTTAACATGGGACTTTAAGGATATTACATGGATCCTATCCCACGTAAATTCCACGTCATAACCAGGTGACAACTCCTCTTTCTTTCATTTCTTCTTCCCTCTTTTCTAAAAGCAGTAGTCCATACCCCCTCAAAAAAATTCTCCACAATCATCTCATTGGATATTCTATTTTAACAAAATAAAATACCATTGTGTTCGTGAGAAAAAAATAGACTATTTCTAACTAATTAATTTTATATTTTGATGAGAAGTTAATTATATTTTAACTCCCTTTAGTTTATGTATATTATGTTCATTGAGAATCTAAGTTTAAAATTGGTTAAAACATTAAAGTACATGACTATTGTATTGGATCTGACTAATAATTTAGAGAAATTATTTGTCTCTTTGAATTGTTGATGAATATTTATTGATGTTAATTTTTTGGATGTTCATAATATAGAGGTTGAAATGCAATTTTTTAATATATTATATTATATGATTATGAGTTCAAATTAAATATTACATTAATAATTGCATTTCTTGGATCCTAAGTGGTTAAATATATTAATGTAGAGAAATGGATCATGCTTGAATGTATGATAAAATTGATTCAAGTAACTAAGAGTTTAGAAAATTAATTTTTTTAGTGAGGTTGATGAATTCATCAACAAAGCTAAATAACAATCATTTGTCATATATGATGGCGGTGTTAGATGCCCTTGTGCTAAGGGTCATTATATGAAAATATTGAATGAAGGTCTTATTAAAGTTTATTTGTACAAGTAACTTTCAACCGAATTACTTAGTTTGAACTTCACATGGTGAGGTGTTTGAAAATTCAACAAATACTAGTTTATCATAATGTAACACTAGTGCTTCAGGTTAGATGATTAATAAAAATAATTTTGACAACATGAGTGACATGATATACAAGATATATTCATGGGTTCAAGAAGACTTCTTTATTCTACTATGAGTGATATGATCCATCACCAAAAGGCACCAATTTCATTCCACAATACAACATCATGGAAATTAACCGATCTAAACATTATGGCTTGTATGATCTATTCATTTTAGCACCAAATGCATACCAAGTCTATTTGTACCATATCCGTCTATGTGTGCAAGTAAGTGTGGTTGACATGTGGTCATAACAACTAAGTCTGGAGGCCATATGAAAATTGACACAAGTGAACATCCTTATTATGACATCTAGAACATCATCTATGAAACTATTACTAGAGCCAAAATCGTTGAAAAGATTGGTAGATGGTTATCAACATGATCTAGTTATTTAGTTATCGAGAATTGAGGAACTTCCACTAATTCAACCTAATTCTATTGCTAATGTAGAGGATGAAGTTGAATCCTAAAACAATTCAGAAAAATGATAATAATGATGATGATGTCGATGAGGATGTCGAGCCAGATAAATAAGGTAATTTACTCAAACTTGTCTCATTTGTTAAGTTTTTACATTTATTTACCTTATATATAATATTAATTTAAAAAATTTCCTAGTGTTATATAATTAATAGGTGGCAAATAGTGATGGAATGAACTATATGTTTTGCTCAACAATATTGATTAAATGTGTATTTATAATTAGTAATTTATTGTATTTTAAATTATTTATCATTTGTAATAATTGTATTTATATATTAATTAAATTTTGTGTATAATTGTACTAATTAGAATTTATTATCCTGATTAGAATTGATTATAATTGGTTGGTATATTTAGTTGATTCTATTTTGATTTAACAAGTTAATATCATTTTATAAATATAAAAATATAAAAAGATAAAATGGTATTTTGCGTGGGACACCTCATCCCACGTAAAATTGCACATTGATGCATGCATGGGACTTCAATGTCCCATGAAAAATTTACATTAATACTTCACATGAGACTTAATATCCCACATAAGAGTATGTTTGAGAGTTAGGGTCTCAAACAAACTTTGCATAGGATTTTTTTTATGGGACCCTGATTCCTAGATAAAATGTTGGAAAAAGTGATAGGATTATCAGAATTCTCGGTTAAGCGTGTGAGTTATACTATCCTTAAAGGTTTGTTTTTCTAGGATGTAGCCCCCTTAGAATTCAACAACCTCTTCTACTAAAAAGAGAGTAGGAATCATAACTAGTAAGGTATTTTTAAGAACAACCTAGTCACGACCCATAGGTAATAGAAAATCAAGAGTCTCGGTTAGTCTTTTATCAAAGCCATCAAAACTAACATAAATAAGGAAATGTTTATAATGAAAATTTTTAAAAGAAAACAATAATTATAGGCAATAAAACCATATAACTAAAATTTAATGTGTAATCAAATCAAACCAATCCATTATAAACAATTAAATGATCATTAAAAATAATGAAAAATAATTATCTTTTAATGACCATTTAAAACAAATCTGTTTCTAAAACTCTTGACATATTCTTTTGAAATATTACAAAATATCAAACAATTCCCTGGATATTTTAAAAGAAGTTAAAACATTTAAAAGACAATAAATCATTAGTGTAAATGCATCAAACCTAATGTCTTCTAGATTATTAAACAGATCTTAGTCTCTATGAACCAAGATCACTTTGGTATAAATTAGTAGTCTACCTGTCAGATTACACGTCATGACTCTTTTGTTGTTTTCGCCTATTTTGCGTAAGTGGGCCATGTGTGTGCCTAGTTATTCATGATTGCTTTAAAGATTTGCCTACATCTCATGCAAGTGGCCCTACTTGGTACTCATATAGGTGATTTCATCAATTGTATCTTATATTCTATACACAATCACCCATGAGGGATATGAGATGAAATGCTCAATAGCCTAACCCTTCGTTGCAGCCTAGCACCTTACTCATCATAGGAATGATGGGAAAATAAATAAATATATATATATATATATATATATATATATATATAATGATAGAGGATTGACAATGACTTATTTTTACCTATATGAACATTCTTTATGGGATCTTCAATTACAAAGGTTGGGTTCTATCACCATTAATTTTATTATTGGCATAAGACTCATTCCCTTCAATGTTTCATAGCCAACCTTTTTTTTGAAATGCTTAGTTAAATGATTGGTCAAAATCACTTCAGACTTCACATACTTTATAAATATTATTCAATCTTTTAGCAATTGTTTCATCACACTGTGTTCTAAATAAATATCTTTTTTCTTACCATTGTAAGAATTAATTTTAGCTATAACTATAGTCGATTGACTATTACAACATATAACTCAAACTCAAAGGAAGACTCATTTCTTCCATAAAAGAAATATGCTAAGAAATTTTCATAGCTTTACACTTTACCAAGTAAAACAATAAATTTGACCTTTATTTTTAATTTAGATCAGGTCTACTTAGATGAATTTTAAGTAGAAACTCCTTTTTTAAGGGTAAATTAAATTCACTTAAGAATTTATTCTGGTAAAAATTAGTCATCACTATCTAATTAAAACACAATAGAACACTTCATACTAAAATTTATTCATGATAACTTTATCAAGAATAAAATAAATTCATTTATGAATTTATTCTTGTTTAAATTGTATTCAACCAACATCATATTTAAATCATCATATCTTTAGTATAGAGGAAATTCACCATACACAATAAATTTATTAAATCCAATAATTTGGGCACACTCGTATACTAGACAACAAAATCATTTTTTAAAAAAAATAACATCACCATCGTAAGGTATCTCATCCAAATATCAAATTCTTTTCTCAATATATAATATATTTTGTAATAGCATTATGCTATCACACTTCCTTACAATTAAAATTCATGTAACATTTATTTCACGCACATACCTTTTCACTGTAGCATATTAAACTCAACTAGCTTATGCAAAATTTACAATATCCCTCAATAAATTTGATGCCAAACAAAACACAATTATGTAATCTCATCAGTACAAATTTATTCATTATCTCACCATCTTTGAAACCAAACCCAAAATTGGCACCATAAATATATTAAGCATAAATCTAATAAAAATATATCATAAAAAACTAAAAATATGTCCTTCACGCTAAAACATTGTTTTCACAAAATACAATTCACTTTATTGGACACCCTTATGATAATAAAACCAATCTAATTTATCATATATTTTAACTATAAACAAAGAATTATACACTTAGGCATTTAAGTAAGGGCATACAAAACCACATAGGTACACCAAACATGATATATGCATGTTAATTAAAACAAATCATAGTATACAACATAAGTTCTAAATCCACTTTTGTATAGTATTTCAAGCACTAGGGAAAAATCATTTCCTCTTCCATCATCAATCATACATTTTTATCTTTAGCAACAACAACACTAAGATATAATTATTTCAGTAGATATAAAATTCCAATCATCCATCATAAATTTTCTAAATTATTTGCTCTAAATGTAATTTTGTAAATCATCAAATAAAACATAAACACAAAACTTTAGCATTAATATAGCATTTCATCCATTCAAATATAGCATAACACGCGAGTATATATAACAACTAGTGGACTTTCCATTTCATTCAAATATAACATTCTATTTCAATCATTAATATAGCTTTCATAAAATAGCATATATACAAAATTAATATGACATTTACTGTATTCATAAAATAGCATAGCAAATTAGTAATTTAATTACGCCCACATCACAACATACAAATTTTATTTAATATTTTTTTCTCAATAAATATATCAATTATTTTACCACACAATTCAAGTCTCACACTATTGATTACTAAACTTCATGAATAAATTTGGTATCATGTGATAACTAATTTAATCTTTCAACACCACATCCCTAATCCTTTTTAATACTCACATAGATAAGATATACATTACCCCATACATAATTCTATGTGATTTGATTTTAGCAACCCTTCCACAGATTCATGATGAAAAATATGGGGCTTGACGCTGGTTTTTGAAATCGGATAGTGCATCAACAATAATGTGATAGCAAGATTAAAAAATTATGCTCTATCAGGATCAAAAGGAAACAAAATTTCCAATTGTTTTGAAAGCACTCAAACTCTTAAGATTGTAAGAAAAAGTGGTAGGATTATCAAAATTTTCATAGGCTGAGATGACACAACTTACATTATTTTTAAGAGTTTGTTTGTTTAGGATATGATCCCTCTTTTATTCAAAAGAGAGTAGGAATTACAACTAGCTGTATATTTAAGAGTAACCCAGTCATGACCTACAGGTAAGAGGAAATTAAGAGCCTAGGTTAGTCTTTTATCAAAGTCATCAAAATGCTTACTTAAATAAAGAAGTGTTTATGATGAAAAAATTATTAAAAGAAAGTACTAATTATAGGCAATAAAATCATATAATTAGAATTTAATGTGTAATAAAATCAAATCTATTTGTTATAAATAATTAAATAATCATTAAAAAATAAAAAATAATTGTCTTTTAATAACCATTTAAAACAAATCTATTTTTTAAACTCTTGAAATATTCTTTTAAAATATTACAAAATATCCAACATAATTAAAAAGGGCTATTCATCTAAAATGCTTTTTGCATAAGAAGACTTCTAGAGGTTGTTTGGTATAAAGTTAAGTTAACAGAGTTTAGAAAACTGAGATTTTGTAAACGGGGTTTTGTTTGGTTGACAGTTGAGTTAAAGTGAGTTGAGTTGTAGTGATTTTGTTTGATTTGTAGTAAAATTGGGTTTGAGAAATGGTATTTAAAAGTGAAATTACTTAAAAGGGTATGAATTTTATATAATTTGGTGTGTATATTTGTTTATATTGATATTAAATGTATAATATAAAACCAAAAAAATTATCTACTCTAATAATACATATTTATTAAATGAATGAATATATTAAACATTAATTAATGTAAAATTTTTTATATATAATAAAACCAATTAATTAATGTGATTAATTTTATATATTATGAAATAAGAATATATTTGATTGTTTTTATTATAGTAAAAGTAATAAATCACAGCCTTTTTATTTATTATATATTAAAGGTTATAAGGTACGTTAATTATTTATTTAAAAATTAAATGTAATAAATTGGTTTATTATTTTCTCTGAATTAAAAACCCCCAACATATATTAAAAATAACAAAGTTACAATACAATGATAAACATTACTGATTATTGAATTGTGCATAAACAAGTTGGTCCCTAATTGAATCACGAATTGCATTCATGGCCGGTGATGAGGTTGTGTCAACTTCATCGTTCGGTGCAAACTGAGAATTATTTTCTTGGGCCATATAGCTATCTTCATTTATGCTGTCAAAATCAATATCTGGTAGACTGTATCTTTGAATGAAGTTTTGTATCTTCATTGTGGCACATACTAGTTTAACTTGAGTCTCGTATGTGAATTTTGGCATAAACCTAAGAATTGCAAACCTACTCTTCCATACCCCAAAACTTCGCTCAATCGTGCACCTTAAACTGGAGTGGAAATAATTAAAAACCTCATTATGATTTTGAAAATCACGTGCACGTCTAAAATCTGGGAGATGATATCTTTCATTTCTGTATGGACCCAAGTATCCCATTGGCATTGGATATCCGCTATTGACCACATAATAGTTACCTATTTAAGAAATTAATGAAACACATTAGCGTAATGATGAAAACTTTAGCATGTATACAACAAACAATATGCAATGACATGTAAAAGTCAAATAATTTGAATTCTAACCTATGGGAGGGTGTGGGAAATTGTAAGTTGGGTTTGTAAGTGTGTCCTTAAATACACGTGCATCATTGGTAGATTTTTCCCAATCTGGCAAAACAAATGTGAAACACATGTCCCAATTACACACAACCATGACATTTTACGAGGTAAAACCTTTTCTACCGATAAACCTTATATTATCAATTGATGGCACTACACATGGGACATGCATTCCATCAATTGCTCCAATACAATCTTTGAAATATGGCCAATATCTCTTATCTTCATGAAATTTTTGGGGCACGTGTTGGAAGGTTGGATCTGATGGCTTTATCATATCAACTGAGAATGCTAAACATGCTTCTAACACGGTGAAAATTTCTACTCACTGTTTCACCTGAATGCTGGAACCTTTCTTGAATAACTCTATTGCCGACCCCGTGTCCAATCATATGCAAGAACATGGCCACCATTTCATGGATGCCCATATTTCTGGATGATGTTAACCCGCGGTTGGCTAATTCCTCGCACAATAAAAACAAGACATATTTACTCATCCTAACCATTTCGTGACATCTAGTGTCATTGCCGTTGATCAACTCTTGTACCCATGCATGCCCTGTTAGTTGACTTGTCCTACATGGTTCCTTACATATATATTTGATAGCATATTCCCCACAAAGATTTGTTGAACAACCTGCCAATGCTAAGTTAATGCTGGTCACCTGATCATCATTTAATCCTATATCCTCATCAAATGATGACATAATCGCTTATCACCTAGTCAAGATAAATACATTTCAATGTAAGACAAGTCATGCACATTTGAACCCTGAACACATTAACACAGACATCATCAACATTGACAAGTAATCCATTAGCATACGATGGTTGCATCATTCAATATTTACCAACATTACACAATGCATTACCATCTAAAATGAACACAACATATTATTTATAAGAATACATCCCTGTAGAGTATCGCAACAAACACAACTCAATAAATAAAGCATACAACTCTAAACCACAATACAACCTACACATAGTAAAGCATACAAATCCATAAACACATTACAAATGTCTGCAACTCATGACATGTCCCTGAGAAAACCACGTAAATAACATTTATGCTCCCATGGGGTCTTCAAACGTACAAACCACTCTCGAATTTCTTTATCTCTCAGAACTGTTAGGCACTTGTAAAAGACGTCTTCATCATTACAGAACTCGGGTAGCACGCATACTATATCAAGGCACCTCTCAATAGAACTGCCATCCTGGTTGGTTTTTGCCACAACTGCAGAGGTATGGGAACTAATAGCCTGAGCCACCTGATTCATTGATTCCTATATCATTGTAACATTATCCTGCTCCTTTTAGGTTGTTTCCCTCTACCTGCCGCCCTCTGCCTTTTGTCCCCACTTCTGGCTGATGGATTTAACTTGGAGTCCTGGTTCAGATCAATACCACCTAGTTCTATACCACCTGTGCCCCCAGCACTAACCCCCTCAGCACCTATGGTGGGATCCTCACTATCACCTGATCCCTCACTCCTATCCTGTGTCTCCGGTATGCTCCCAACCTGTATCTCTGGTACGCTTCTATCCTGCACACCTTCGTCAAACTCAGGAATATATTCATTCCCAAAAATAAAGGGCAGTATAATGCCCGATGATGGTTCCCAAGCATATTCACCAGTAGCCACATTGTCTTTAAACAATTGCGTTAGCTCATGGGCATGAGCCAAACCCTCGTAACGGTACTTCTCATAGGCTGGGTTTTCCTGTAGATAAATCATAAGTTTCAGTCATCCTAGATATATATGAAAATAACACTAATGAAACTACATAAGTGATTAAACACCTACCCGCTCCTTAGCATCCCACCATTCGTCATCGGCTATAAACGTGTGCCTCTGACTGTCCCATCCCAAGTCCGTTGTATGTTTAAACAAATTATACCACGCCACCCATTCTTTCCACAGATTATCCTACTGATTTTTGAATTGATCCTTACTGTAGTGCCTGTAACACTTCATATTAAAATAACCCTTTAAACCCTCTCACCCTTTCTTTGTTAGGGAGGTACCCTTGCGCTCCCCATTCCTAATTTGTTCCAAAGCACCATCCACAAAAACTTTTACAGCATAACGATCCTAAGAAGCCTTTACAGACTATATGGGTGCCTTCCCCTTGTCCCTGTTCTGGGTAGACATGCTACACAATACAATTTGTCACAACATTGCACAAGAAAATACAATTACGAACATTTTATGCATAACCTCAAGCTTATATAATTGTACAATATTTACATGCATCTAAGACACTTAATAAGTTACTTTTACCCTTAATCCTTAGGGTTTAGGGTTTAACCTCTAAACCATAAACAAATACAAACCCTAAACACAAAGCCAACTAATTTTATTCCTAACCTCGTAATCAATTTAAATTTTAAACTCTAAACAAACTTTAACCCTAAACACTAAACCAATTAGTTTTATCCATAACCTTTTAACCCTAAACTTTAACACTAAACAATACAACCCCTAAATAAATTCATTTCATCCCTAAACCCTAAATAGATAATATCTTATCCATAAACTCTTCATAAATTAATTTTAACCCTACACCACTAAATTAAAACTTACATATGTATTTAAAAAATTCATGTTATATTATTTTTAGATTTACACCTTAAAAAGTCATCTGTGACGTTACATCAAATTAAATGGTTATTTACACCTTAAATAATTCTAAGTATATTCATTTTAAGAACCGATCCAAAACAGGGCATGATTGACTGATTTGGTTAATTGTATGAAATTTATTAATAAAAAATGTATAAAATGAGCTATATTATTTGTATAATAATATTTATGCAATAAAAGTATACAATATTTTTTTATCTCTAATTATTATATCTATCTTATCTTGCACAAATTAAAAATGACTTTCATTTTGATCCCATAAGTAAATTAAGTTATAGTAAAAGAATTTAAATGTTAACGTTTTTTTTAAAAATGTGGTTCAACACAAATCTAGACTTAATTTCGTTATAACTAACCGTTATATGCTACGAACCCGTTATTTACGCAATATAACTTAAATTTTCGCATTACTCATCGTTATTTACGCAATGTAAGTTAAATTATTGCATATACGCCAAGGTTTACGAATTCTTACACATTACTCATCGTTATTCGTCATTCATTAGCGTAACAACTAAAATTAATCTACACAAATATTAAAATCTAAACTATAATTAACTTTAAAAATTAACTTTAAAAATACAAAACTAATCTAACATGCCTTCATTAGCATAATCAACCTTATATAATTGGAACATTAACCTTACATTTTTCATCCCTAAACAACATACAAACAACACTTTACATGAATAAACTAACATATAAACCAACCCAATACACATAAACCAACCCTAAACATAACAAAATAGATATATCATTTAAAAAAAATCAAAAAAAAAGCAAGGCACTTCTACCATACACCAAGCAACACCAACACACCCATGCACCATACCCAACTTCAGCAGCTTCACCTCATCACCACCGTTAATCCCAAAAGCCATCATCCATCATCACCACCAGCAACCACCAACAGCCACCACCAACAACTACACCACCAGCCACCCAGCCCGAACCCAACCCCATGCTCGAGCCCAACCCAACCCAACCCAACCTGTCCCTCCCCCACCATCCTACGGCCAATGACCCTATCCCACCACCACCCAAACCACCCCAACCCAAGGCCAAAACCCAACAAACCCTCTACCCACAACCTAACCCAAACCCCACACCTCACCCAACCCCACCCCAAATGGCCACGAACCCGCGGCCAACATCCCACCCCTACCAGCACCCAACAACCACCACCCACAACCCCCCTTCCCGAAGCCTTTCCCCAACCCTATCATCCTCGAAACCCCGACGACACTCCCCAAGCCCCACCCCAAAAAACATCCCAACCCCACCCCAAACATCATCCCAACCCCACCGGCTACCCCACGACCCAACAAACACCCACCCCACTCCCCGAGCCCAGCCCTAAAATGAAACCCAAACCACCCATAGCCTTCTCCTAAACCTAAACAACCCTAAACCTTACACACAGAAACCCACAGTCCTAGTCTCGATCCCATCCCCAAAACCCAACATTGCAAACCAAAAAAACTAGAGAGACCAGAGAGACGGAGAGAGGAAGAAACAGATCGGGGTTGTATTACCTCAACAACGGTACAAGATGTTCTCCTTCTTCAGATCGGAGTTGCCCTTGTCCCAACTGCAGATCGGAGAAGAAGAAGGTCCCTTCGTTCACCAGATCCGAGGAAGAGGGAAGCGTCACGTCTTATAGTCGTTGGAGGGGTATTCCGGACTTTCACCCAACGCCGTTGAAGGGAGGGAGGTCCTGGATCCTTCTTCCCAACGCGCGTTGTGGCCAACCGAACGACGTTAGCCTTCACGGAACGTAGCAGGGGTCGCGTGCCAAACAGAAGGGATCGACGAACGGAGATGCGGCGACGGAGAAAACCTCTTTCAACGCGATGGAACGGGGCTCAGGGTTTCGAATCAATTGAGCTACCTTAGTTTGCTCAGAGTTTGAAGTCATCAAGAATAAATAACATCACCAATTTAATTATCAATCTAATTTTAAAAATATTGATGTATCATAATGCAATCTATAAATAAACTCTTAAACTTGACATTTGACTTAACCTAAGAAATGGTTATTGGTCATGCTTGATAATCAATGTATGATTATCAAGATCTAAGTTAATTTTAAAAATAAGTTAAAATCTTAGTTAAAATTAGAACCTAATTAAAATCATCATGAAAGTGCTAAAATCATTAAATTTACATGAGTTTAAAGACTCTTACAAGTCTAACATATTTTTTTTGGTTATTTTTTTAATCAAAATAACTATGTTTTAGCTTTTGGAACACAACCTAGTCTAGATGTATTAGAGAACATTCACGGCCTGTCATAATTCGTTCCTCCTATGCTGCTTTAGAGAACATACTTTGCATCTCTAACAATCTGTGTTCGTATCTTCTTAATCTGTAACATCTTTTGTGTTCAAGACTAATATAGTGGAAGATTAAATTTTGATCAACAATGATATTAGTTACTTAGTTATCTTATTTTGAGTTAGTTACCATATAAAGTTGAGGTAAACGAAAGGGAGGATCACATTAAATTTTAGTTTTCAGGAAGAATATTTTTTTAGAGGGTAATGATGAGTTTAAGGAAGAATATTAATGTCATATTCAAAAAATAAATAAAAATATGAATGATAGGTCATGAAAAGAAAGTATATCAATCAAAGATTCATAGATGTAAAGAGATCGTCACAAAAATAAGAATTCTTAATAATATCAAAGAGGTTCATTAAGAACCTACGAAAAACTTTATCAAAAGGAATGAAACTCTTATTTTACGTCAAACTCAACTTTATCTATTTATTTTACATGAGATCTTATTTATAAGCTTTAATGAATTATTGAAATTCTGTTAACTTTTTAATTTTCTTAGTATTAAAACTTTAAATAAACTCTCGTTAATTATTATATATTTAAAATCCACTTAAAGAAAACCAAAAAACATGTAAAAAATACTTAAAATAAATACAAAAACTATTTAAAAATAAAAAATTACCTTTCTAATGACTAAATTACCTTTTAGATTCATATCTGAAGTTGTGTTCAACCTAAAGTTGTTACCAGTTACTTTGTTTTAGACTTAGAATTGATATTTGCTTTATTTTAGACTTAAAACATTAAATAAATGATATTGTGTTTCCTCTACTGTGTGTGTAATGTTTTTAATTTTAGTTAAATTCTTACCACTCTAACTGAGATCTTTAAATTAAGACTCTATAAAATTTAAACAATTCTACACATAATATAATCTTAATTTCGATTCGAGAACGTTAAGTCAAGGTACCACCACAGTTACGAGTTTATAAACGATAGTGATCGAATAATAGAAAATTATAACAAACGTACAAGTAGGTGGTGGAGTAAGTGGAGAAGCCAATGGGAATCGAAAATGGGTGATGAGTGAGTGTGCATTATGCACATCCTTTATGGGTCCACAAGATGTACTATAATCTAAACGTTCATAATTTTATTAGGTCGTAGGTTATTAAGGGTTGGGTTAAAAAAATCCGTATAAATTCAGATATTGAAATTAGAGGCTTTAATCTGACCCTCAACAAGTTACAAGTTATATTGGGCGGTCTATTTTTTTTTAAAAAATAATTACAATATTGAATTACAAAAAATTGAACCAACTTCGTTGAATTTTTCTAAAACTACATTTGTAAAAATTTTTGTGCTATTGAAAATAATTAACTGTTACTAGACAAACAATATTATAAAAACAATAATTTTTCTTGTACAAAATATTTTTGTTTTTTGTACTATAATTGAAAATTAAAATAAATAAAATATTAGCTACTTACTAATAATACTAATACACAAATGCTATAAAATTAACCAAATTTCTTAAAAAATCTGTTTGTAAAAATATCAACTAATAAATAATACTTCTTATATTACTAGATTAACTAATAAATAGTACTAATTTTTTTTTTTAAAATAGACTCAGGCTGCTTGCGGGTCTTGCGAGCCGACCCTCAATTCATTTTTTAAAGTTTTTTTGTCATCGAATTTTGTTTTCAATTATTAAGTTTTAATTTATTTTTAAGGCGCAAACAATACTTTTTATGATAGATTTGGCCCATACGAGTCTGTGAATTTTGCCAACTCTAAAGAATATGGTAAACAGCAACCTATACGACACAAATGGCAAAATCTCAATGCTGGTGGGTCTCAATCAATTAATATGCACTCAACTTAACAAAAATAAAACAATGTTGCTATATGTTAAATTATGTGAGGTAAAATTAATGAATAAACTACTTAAAATTAAAAAATTAGTTTAAAATTGTTAAGTTAATTATAAAATTAAAACTGATAGTTAAAAGTTAAAAATTAATAAATTAATTAATTAGATTAAAATATATACATTTAGTAAAATTAACTATTAAATATACACCCACATAAAAGATATATAATACCGTTCGTTTTCTTTCTTTCTAATATATAATTAGTTGCTAATTTATTTTTATATATCATATTTTTATTCAAATTAAATTACACGATTATGTATAAGTAATACAACTTAAAAGTTATTTTTCTATATTTTCTATTTTTTTGAGAATTCAAGAAAAATTTCTAATTAAATTACACTAATTACCCTTTTCTAATTAAATTAGAATAATCTCATTTTACTTATTTTCCAGCAGAATTTACTCATGATTTAGTGTTAAAAAATTTATATTGTCATCATAGAAATTACTTCTAAATAAACTTTTAGTAGAAACATTATGTATAGTAATAATTTTTGTGTTTAATTGTCACTTATTCAGTTATTTTGACTTATTTTTGTGTTAAATCTTGATAGTGTATTCGATTTAAGTCAGAATAAGATAAATAAAAAAACATACTTTTTATTGTTGTGGGGAAAAAAAACCACACCAATCCACTGTCGTGTAAATTATATTCTTCAATGAGATTTTTCTTTCAATTAATTGTAATTAATTTCGGTTTCCATTATCCACTCGATCGCCTGAAGCAATCAGGTGTACTACTTTAGTAATGGTTTCTGTCATCATATATCCTTGAAAATTGAAATAGACCCAGTCACTAACTCATATTTTCTCCGTTTTTATTTAGATTGGAACTTAATATATTAATCTTTAGTATTAATAGTTAGTAGTAACTAAATAATTTACTGGATCAAATTCAAAATTATATATTTAAGAGATAAGGTGTTGAACTACCACAACAATTATATTGGTCAAATTTTAATTTTATTTAGTTGTTTATTTAGAATTTTAATATATATATATATATATTTCATAATACCTAGATGAGAAAAAAAATGTCTAAAACAAAAAGAGTTTATTTAGTGTAATAAATAAAAAGGTAATAAAAAATTATATTTAATTAAGATAAGATAGAATAAGTGTATTTTTTGTTTGTGTAATTTTTTTCTACACACTACAGTGTTAAGTTAAAGAGTAATAGGTTGTTTGGTTTGAAACCCCGAGCCCCGTTCCGTCGCGTTGAAGGAGGTTTTCTCCGTCACTGCATCTCCGTTCGCCACTTTCGCTGTTTGGCACGCGATCCCTGCTCCGTTCCGTGGAGGCTAACGCCGTTGGGTTGTTGGGTGGCTGGTGGGGGTGGGATGTTGGTCGTGGGTTCGGGGCCTTTGGGGTGGGGTTGGGTCAGGCTGGGGGTTTGGATCAGGTTTGGGTAGGGGGTTGATGGGTTTTGGTCTCGGGGTTAGGTTTGGGGGAGGGGTGGTTTCTTGGGTGGTGGGGTGAGGTCATTGGCCATGGGAGGGGGGACAACTTGGGTTGGGTTTGGGTTCGGGCTTGGGGTTGGGTTGGGCTCGGGCTGGGTGGCTGGTGGTGGTTGTAGGTGGTGGAGGCTGGTGGTGGTTGCTGGTGGGATAACCTGCAGGTGGTGGAGGTTGGCTGGTGATGGCTGGTTGTGATGGACGGTGGTGATGATGTGAAGCTGGTGCATGGATGTGGTGCTCTTGTTAGGTGCATAGTAGCATTTCCTGGTTTTTTTTAATTTGTATATGTTGTTAATTAAGTTTTTTTATTTGTATATATTGTTAATTATGTGTTTTATTTGTATATGTTGTCAATTATTAGTTATTTGGATATGTTGTTAATTATGTTTTTTATTTGTATATATTATTAAGTCATGTGTATAGTTATTTATTTAATTATTTTAGAATTAATTAGTTTATTTTAGTTGATAGTATTACGTGTAACAACCAACGGATAATGATTGATGAAACGTGAAAAATCATAAACCTTTGCGTACTTGCAATATTTTAAGTTATAGTGCGTATTTATCGAACGATGAGTGAGGAGTGACGATTAAGGTCGACAATATCGAACTAGGAGCAACGAGTGACGATTAAGGTTTAACAACATTTTATATAAAAATATGACAACATTTAATATAAGTTTAATTATAACTTTCATTTTTTAGATGTAAAAATAAATATAAATTTTATTTTGCAGATGAAAAATAACATGATAAGTAGTTAATTTGTTGGGGGTTTTTGATTCAGAGAAAATAATAAACCAATTTACGACATTTAATTTTTAAATAAATAATTAACGTACCTTATAACCTTTAATATATAAAAAATAAAAAAGGCCCAGATTTATTAGTTTTACTATGATAAAAACAATCAAATATATTCTTATTTCATAATATATAAAATTAATCACATTAATTAATTAGTTTTATTATATATAACAAAATTTACATTAATTATTATTTAATATATTTATTCATTTATTAAATATGTATTATTAAATTTAATCCATTTTTTGGTTTTATATTATACATTTAATATTAATATAAACAAATATACACACAAATTATATATATATATATATATATATTTAAATTCATACCTTTTTTAGTAATTTCACCCTCAACTACCATTTCCCAAACCCAATTCTACTACTAACTAAACAAAATCACTACAACTCAACTCACTTTAACTCAACTCTCAACCAAACAAAACTCGGTTTACAAAACCCCAATTTTCTAAACTCCATTTACAAAACCCCAGTTTTCTAAACTCCATCAACTCAACTTTATACCAAACACCCTCTAAGAGAGAGTAGTTGTTGCATTGAATCTTTTGATGGCTTGTTAAGTCCAGGCAGGAGATAACCGTGTGAATATTAATAGAGTAACAGTACCTGTATGGAAATTTCAGTGAGTTTTAGTACTTGAAAATGATATGTCAGATGTTGTCTTGGCTAGTAGTTAGAAACACACAATGTGAAATTCCAAAATTGCCCCTACCCGTGACTTGTGTGACATGGACTACCAACCCAAAAGGTGCGGACCTCACTTGGGTATGGACCAGAGGACACTCAGATTTAGAACATGTTTGGTGTAAAATTGAGTTAATAAAGTTGAGAAAATCAGAGTTTTGTAAATGAGATTTAGAAAACTGGGGTTTTGTAAATGGAGTTTTGTTTGGTTGACAGTTGAGTTAAAGTGAGTTGAGTTGTAGTGATTGTGTTTGGTTTGTAGTGGAATTGAGTTTGAGAATTGGTAGTTAAGGGGAAATTACTAAAAATGATATGAATTTAAATATATATAATTTGTGTATATATTTGTTTATATTAAATGTATAATATTAATCCAAAAAAGGTACTTAATTTAATAATACTTAATTTAATAAATTACAACCAATAAATAAATTTGATTCTTTATTTATATATTAAAACTAACATATATCAATAGTTGATATATATATATATAATAGTTGATAAATTTGATTGTTATCTAGTAATGTTACATCTAATGATTAAAACTTATATATATACACTAGTTGATATTATATTCAATTTATAAAAATAAATTACAAATTAACTACTTCTTACATTATTTTTGCCTTTTAACTAATAAAAGTCACATTAACTTTGCATCTAAAAAATAAAAATTATATTAAATATTGTCATTTTTATAGAACATGTTATTACTAATCGTCACTTGTTGCTTTTTGTTTGATATGTCACTCCATATTCCTCGTTCAAATAAATACGCATTCTAACTTAAATTTTCATAGGTACGTAAAGGTTTACAATTTTTCTTGTTTCAACACTCATTTTTGTTATTCGATACGCGTAAAGACAAAAATAAACTAAACTTATATCAAATCAACTAAACTAAATTAAAAATAAACTAAATTAAATTAAATTAACTAATTCTAAAATAATTAAACAAATAACTACATAATTAAAAACCTTACACATCACTTAACAACCTAAACACAATACATAATTATATTCAATTAATTAAAAAAATAAAAAAAGGACTGTTACAATAAATTATATAATTAAATTAAATTAATTAAAAAAATAAAAAAAGGACTGTTACAGTACACCAATATGACCATCCTCACCCGTGCACCACACCATCACCACCGTCCAACGCCTCTGCCATCACCACTCGTAACCACCACCTGCGACCACCACCATCCACCGTCCAACAATGGAGAAACTACCACCCTACCCAACCAACCCCCACCTCCACAAACCCTCACCCTAAAACCAGACCCCCATTCAGTACCCACAGCCACCCACGGCCACCCCCACCCACGATCACCACCAAATCGCCACCCCTACAAACCCCCAATCGAAAACCCAACCCCAACCCCACCCACCACCCAAAACCCCCTTCCCATAACCTCACCCCACCCCTCACATCACATACCATGGCCAACCTCCCAACCCGAATCCTACAGCCCTCATCCCACCCCCAATACACAATATTTCACAGCAGAAAACCATGAGAGGAGAAAAATAAAACGGATGAGGGTTTCTTTACCTGAGACGACGAGGATGGTGGGTGAGGTCCTTCAGTGGGCGCGGCTCCTGCAGCTTCAGATCCGAGAAGGGAGTTACGTCTTATGACCGTTGGGATAGGTACTCTCAATTTTCTCCTAACGGACCGCTTGGAACGAAGCTGGTCGAAGCTCCCTCTGGCCAACAGAGCATGTTGTCGTTCGCCTCAACGGAATGGAGCTCTTCGTCGCAGCCAAACACACGTAGAGAGAGAAGGGTCACGTTGAACACGACGGAACACAAATGAATGGAGGTGAACAGAGGTTTAGGGGCTGTGCCAAACAAGCTCTTATTTCAAAAACAAAAATGGAATGGAATAAGGATACCTTCAAAAAATAATCAATGCCGTAATTATCTTTGGCAATGGAATAAGGATACCTTTAAAAAATCTGACATTGAGATAGCCAGACTTCAACAGAAGCTTAACTATTGAAAAAAAAAAACAGAACCTTAACCAGCTTGTTAACAGAAGAAGCAGTGATTTTGATAGAAATCAGGTCGTTAAAGTTTAAAATCAGATTGACCAGATAAGAGAAAGAGAAGAGATTTACTAGTCTCAGAGATCAAGAATTCAATGGCTTAGATAGGGGATGCTAACACCAAGTTTTTTCATGCATCTAGTATTCAAAGGCGTGCCAGAAACAGAATTGTCAGGCTTCAGGATGAAAATAACAATTGGTTTGAGGGGCATGAAGAGGTTCTTAATATGATAACAAGGTACTTCAAAAATGCTTATAAGGCTGAACTAACTCAAGGCATCCATTCTTGTCTTCAGGCTAATACAATAAGAGCCAATAAGTGACATAACCTGACCCTCCCAAAGAATGAATGACAACTTATTGGCTCCTGTAGCTGATCTTGAAATTGAGAAGGTAGTGAAGGCCCTTCCTCCTCTCAAAGCCTCGGGTTCAGATGGACTTAATAGGCTTTTTTATCATAAAATTTGGGAGACTATTAAGGACCAGGTGTGCTTGGCTGTGAAACATTTTTTTGCTTCAAGTGAACTCCCTCAAGAAGCTAATTTAACACTCATTGCCCTAATTCCAAAAATCCCCAACCCAGAAAAAGTGACCCAATTTAGACCCATAAGCTACTGTAATTTTATTCCTAAAGTTATATCCAAAATTATGCAACTTAGACTCAAGCCATTCCTTCCCCAAATTATTTCTCCTTTCCAATCTGCTTTTATTAAAGGTAGACTAATCCAAGATAGCCTCACTATTGGCCAGGAGGTTTTCCACTCCCTTAAAAGTAGAACTATTTTCTCTAAAAATCATATGGCAGTCAAATTAGACATGAGTAGAGCCTATGACCGCATGGATTAGGATTTCCTTCAACAAGTTCCTATTTCCTTCAGTTTTAGTATTCATTGGGAGGGTCAGGTTATGTCACTTGTTAAATATGTTTCTTATTGTATTAGTCTTAATAGGGCTAGAAGCCCCACGTTCTCCCCTCAAAGAGGTCTCCGACAAGATGATCCCTTTTCCCCATACCTTTTTCTGTTTGGAGCTGAGGCCCTATCCTATCTTCTCTCCAGGTTAATGGAGGACGGGACTCTTTCAAGTATGACTTTAGCCCCAAGTTGCCCCAAGCTAGCTAACCCATTTTTTTTTACAGATGATGCTATAATTCTCTCTAAAGAAAATGAATCTGAAGCCTATGTTATTTTAAGGATCCTTAACAGTTATACTCAGGTCTCAGGTCAAAAAATTAATGTCTTTAAATTAGGTATCATCTTTGGGAGCCAGGTGTTAGGGAATCCCATTAGGGTCAGGCAGCGGAAACACAAAGGATTCCCAAAAGAATTGCAAACACGTATGTCTCAAAGCATTATGCTAAATTAAAATTTTTAATTAGGGTTTACCTCTTATAGACGCAGAACGAGTTCCTCGATCGAAGCAATTGTAGCTTCGGCCTTAGGAGTCCACACGAGCACTCTCACCAGAAAACAGAGCTCTGAATGCTAGTACAGAAATTTGTTTATGGTCTAATTTCTGAGCAGCAGCCTATGAGCATCTCATGCTCTATATATAAGCTTAGGTCTTGACCTGAGCTCTCATTAAACATTGGGCTCCTAACTCATTCTAAATAAGTTAGGCCCAAATAGTTTTATTTTCAGTCCAACTAAAATAAAACTATCATCTGGTGGGCTGACTCTATGTGTGTGACCCTATAGGTAAAATATTCAGTTATATTAATAATAAACTATTTTATTATTAATATAAAATAAGAGCGGTATCTAGCAATACATCATTATGTCTGAATATTATTTATCATCGACATGACCTATAAGTGATAATCATTTTATATATTTATTCCTTTTGTCACGATATCTAATTGGGCCCAAGACATGGTCGTCGTCATCCTTGTATGGCCCAATTCATTTTACTTGATACCAGAGTAGACTTTATAGAATAAATATCTAATATTTATTCATCCTAGCATGGCCATGCATTTCATTAGTCTCACTCCATCAAGTGGCCCATAGATATCACTCCTGTCACATAGGAGAGACAAATTCCATCTATATCACTCACATCCCTCTGCATAATTTATCTATTGCCTAATCACAATCTTTATGGTCATCTTATTACAGATAACATTTGATTGTATTAAAACTATAAACTCCTTATGTAGGAATCATAGTGACTTCAGGTCGAAGGACTATATACCATTATCACATTGAGAACCGTTTATGACACTCATGTAATGATCTATGCAACGTTCTCATGGTGGGTCTGTCCAGTACAACATTACCCTTAATGTGTACCCGTGTAAAGACTTGATATCATATATCCATGATTTGTGAGATCAAATCATTAGTACATTTACACACTAATCTTAATGTATTTACATATCCCCATGTAAATACTTGATTAGAGACGTTTTAGGAATAATTCTCATATGACCTATTATTCCAGGATAAATAGCATTTGTCTAAAACTGAAAAATACTAATTTTATTAATAAGTTAAAATTGATACATTAATAGCTCGTACTGCATACACCAACACCAGGTTCCAAATTCATTACATACCAGAATTTGCTCCATTCTTAATATGGACCAATGGGTTGAAGTTGGAAATTACTTGGGTTTACCAAGTGATTGGGGACGATCTAAAAGTAGAACGTTGGCCTGGATTAAACATAAAATTCTTTCTAAGGTGGAAGGATGGAAAGAATCTCTCCTTAGCTAAGCAGGAAAAAAGGTTTTGATCAAGGCGGTCCTCTAGGCTATTCCATCTTTTGCTATGTCTCTCATTAGATTTCCTAAAAGCTTGACTAAAGCAATTAACTCCATTATTTCTAACTTTTGGTGGGCTAAGAGTGGAAACACAAGTGGGGTTCATTGGAAAAGCTGGAGCTTTCTCTCTTCAAGTAAGCACTTGGGTGGATTGGGATTCAAGGTAATGCATATCTTAAATTCTACCTACTTGGACAAGCAGGCTTGGAGGGTCTTGACTAATTCTAATGGCCTTTGGGTACAGGTACTTAAAGGGAAATATTATCCTAAAACATCCTTTCTAGAGCAAAAATGTAAAAGGAAGAACTCCTGGGTTTGGCACAACTTGCTTCAGGGTAGAGGTCTTCTATTAAGACTTAGGCAATGGTCTATCGGGAATGGAGAGCAGATAGAAATGTTTAAGCATAAATGGCTTTGGGATGGATCCATATGTTTTTCAAGGCAGAATTTTATGATTCCTTCTGAGCTTAAATTGAGTTTTATCATTAATCATTCTACCCGATCATGGGATGTCCATAAATTGAAATAACTCATCCCTCAACAATTCTGGTTACCTACTCTTCAAACCCCACTAAGGAAATATGAAGGGGAGGACAACCTTAGATGGCCATTCACTCCCAATAGGGATTATAACATTAAATCTAGTTATAGAGCCATTAAGCAGCTAGAAGATGGAATAGAGCAAAGACCCTCCTCATCCGAGTCACTTAGCATATCTTTTTGGAAGTTAATTTGGGTATCTTAAGTGCCTAACGAGATCTAGATTTTTATCTGGAAATTATGCCACAATTTACTTCTTGTTAAAGCAAATTTAAGAAATAAAAAGATAATTGTGGATTCCTTATGTCCAATCTGCTTGAAAGAGGAGGAAACTATTGAACATAGCTTCCTCCTTTGTGAATGGACAACTCCTCTTTGATTTGGTTTGAATATTCAGTGTCATCCTAGAGAGGAACAAATTTCTACTATTAAAAAGTGGATAAAGGGTAAGATAAATTTATTCTATGAAAGCAAAGTGGAATCACAATTTCTCATTTCTAAATTATTTTTTACACTCTAGAATATTTAGAAAATGAGAAACAAATACATCTTCCAAGGACCTATGCTTGACCCATTGTAAACTATGCATCAAGTGCAACATTATGTCATATAATTTTACAAAGAAAATGATAAACAACATCTCAGTCGTCCATCTGTACCTTCACAAGCAGTTACAGTTTGTTGGAGACCCCCTCCACAAGGTAGACTAAAATTCAATGTTGATGCCTCCTGGAAAGATCCTACGAAGAGGGCTACTTTTGGCATTCTGATCTATGACCATAAAGGGGACATCCAATATGGCCAATCTTCGATGTATTAGGCTCCGAGTGCCCTTCTTGCTGAGAGTATGGCATTCAGGGAAGCAATAATTCTGGTGTGAAGCTTAGATTGTAAAGAGGTGATTCCAGAGTCAGACAATTTAAACTTAGTTCGGGCATGCAGAGGAGAAATTAAAATTAGGGAAATCAACCCTATCATTTAAGATGTTACTCACCTGGCTCAATCTTTTGATTCTTGTGGTATAATGTAGGCTTGAAGGGAGGCTAACAAAGCGGCTGATTTGGTCGCTTATCTAGCAAAGATCAATGCTCTTGGCAGAAATTAGTGGCTTTCTCCTCCTTTGAATCTGAGAAAGAAGTTGGCAGAAGACAAACGAAATATTCCTCTGAGAAGGGAAATGTCTCGTTTTAATGGCTGATGGTTTCTTTTTCTTTTATCTCTGTCGCCTCTGATTGCAACTTACATAGGGTTTTTCTTTGTTGTGAGATTAGCCTATTGAAGTTGAGATTTTAAGGTCTAAATTTTTGTTCTCTTGAAGCATGCAATCAGGCTTTGTGGTTTCTTAGGTTCATTGTGAATTAGCCTTGTGAATTGCTGTTTCTTTGTATTGGGCCTTGGGTCTGTTTCTCTATTTAATGAAACCCAATTTCTTTGACAAAAAAAACTAAAATGAGAAATTTCTTCGCGACTTGGTATGGATTTATACACTTAATCATATTCACTCAATCTAACTTTAATTAGTGGAGTTATTGAATTTATGATCTATAAAATTGAATAAATTCAAACTAAACTAATCACTTGATTGCACATATTATTTTTAAATTATTTTAAGATTTGATAAAATTTAATTTTTAATCTTTTTTAGTAAATTAGCAAAAGACTAATCTATTTGAGAGGTAGGGATCATTGACAACAAAATCTTTTATAGCATGACAGGATCTATAAATTTGACAACATGCTTAAGGAACTTAATTATATTATGTTAGGTTTTAATAGTATTAGTGTTTTAAATTTTTTATTAGTGAGTGACACAACTATCTATTAGTTGTGTCGGGTTTTGTTGATATTAATATTTTTAATCTGTGTATGACTTAAATATCTACTAACTGTGTCAGGTTTGTCTCTTTTTTTATTTATGTGTGGATATATGACTTAATTATTTTTCAGTTGTGTTAAGTTTTGTTGGTATATATTTTTTATTATTTATTTATGTGTGTATATAGGTATGTGCATGAGGGGTGGGTATTTATTTGGTTTAGTTTTGTTGAAAGATTACACAAATCAAATCCAAATAAACCAATTAGTTTTAATTAGTTCATAATTTTTTTTTAAAACTGATCAGACATGCAGAGTTATCCAACTACATACCAAAATAAGAAACAAAAGGGTTATATTCCTCTAATTGTTTCAATTTGTTATTTATGGCTTTGGTTTAAGTTACCATGAAAAACCATGCCTTGCAAAGTGTTTCGGGTTCCTAATTGCGCAGGTTTATTGTGTGAAGGAGAAGGTGCACAAGTGCCTATAAATAAAGTAATTTTCATTTCTTTTATGTAATGCATACAAAATACAAAATAAGAAGTTGTGAGTTATGTGAAAATGTTCTCTAGAAGGGTGGAATGAAGTTATTTGGGAGATTTTGTAACAATATGTTAATAATAAAGTAGATTGTTTTCTTCCAAACTCTTTTATGCTATTACTCTATTTCTTCAATGAGTGGTATCAGAGCTTTAGTTAAGATTTTCAGGAGGATAAACTATTGAGATATCAATAACTAAGTAGGAGATGACCATGCCAGCTACCATTTAAGCACAAAGTTATTGACTTATCATCACTAAGTTTTATCTTGTTACACTACTATTGTATGTAGATAACATGTTGATAGTTGGTAAGGATATATGCAGCAATTATCAAACATTTGAAGGGGGGACCTTTTTCAAGTCCTTTGATATGAAAAACTTAGGGCCAACATAATAGATTCTTAACATGCATATTTACAAGGATAGGAAATATGGAAGTTATGGCTATCCTTGGAAAAGTATATTGAACGGGTGATTCAAAGGTTCAATATGGAGAATGTTAAGCCAGTAAGCTAGCCATTGGCTAATTACTTCAAGCTAAGTAAGAAGTCGTTTCCCTATTCTAGAAAGGAAATGAATGAAATGTTTACAATTCCTTACTCCTCAATGGTTGGGAATTCGATGTATGCAATGGTGCATATGAGGTTAGGTATAACTCATGTTATTGGGGGGCAATAAGCATATACCTGTCAAATTTTGGAAAAAATATAATGGTTCAGAGTCAGACTTAGAAAGAGGGGTTGAATAAGTCTAAGACTTTTTTTCTTGTGGAAATAAAACTTTTTCAAACAACAAAGGTAGCAGACTTTGAATAATACATATTTAGACTAAAGAGATAAGGGATAGAAAGATTAGGCAAACAAATTTATATTGATTCACTTTCAACCCAGAAGCTACGTCCAATACCTTCAGACTTGATTGATTTTTACTATGTAAAAACGTCTTTTTACAAACATAACACAGCTCGTGCCTCAAGTATTCTTGACTTCAACCACTTTTGGCTTAAACCCAAAAATTCTTTCAAAAGCCTTTTCAGGCTAATAATGTTTCCCTCAAGAAACTAAGACTGACAACACACTAGACTTTGACACAGGTTGTGATTTGAGAGTGTTTGTTTTTTTGTAACCTAGTATACAAAAGAATGAAACTTAAGATAAAGATACACTAAGTAGAAAAACAAAGACTAAGTCTACAAGAAATAGAGATACAAAGGAAGTCTGTCTTTGAAACGAAAGCTTTGATTCAATCACTTGCGTTTTTCAGTTTGTTGCTTTCGTGTATATTCTTGCTGAGTCTAAATGTCTCTTCGTATTTATAGGCCATTAAAGATGGTCGTTACTGATGCATTGAAGCATGCAAACTCTGAGAGTTGAGAAGAAGACAAAAGTCTGACTCGAGGATCTTTAGAAGTTGCACTAAAATGGAGTGCCCCGAGTATTACAGAGCAAAAGTCCTTTTGTTAGGTATCAACTATCATGAGCTTTTGCAAATCAGGCTTAGTTTGACCTTCTGAAGCATTCTGACCCAAGTACTGATAAGTGTCAGCTTTTTGATTAACGTAGAGTAGCTTCCTCGATTTCGTCTCTATGCAAGCATTGGTTTTAAAACGTCCTAACCCTTAATATAATTATCCCAATATGATTAATTAGAATAATAAAATTAAGAGTAAATTTTTTGCGGATTATCAAATCAATTAAAATATAGAAAAGACCGCGAAACATTTATTTAAACAATACTCTTGGACCAATTAAAGAAACCTTTCCCATATATGACGATATAAGAAGGTATAAAAATAATTTAATCGTATCTTGGATAATCGAAATGGAGAATATCACAAGAATCAATGAAAAGCGTATTTTGAATCATTAAATACAAGAAAATATGATTTTATAATAAAAATAATAAAATCATATTAAGCAAAATGAAGAAATTGAAGAAAAATGAAGAAATCAACTTGCTAGGCGAATCTCGCTTGAGCGAGACACCCTTCGCTTGAGCGAGATTGTGAAAATCGCTTGGGCGAAACCAATTCGTTCCCCTTCAAAGGTATTTTACTCTTTCTCGCTTGAGCGAGTTCAACTTGCTTCGCTTTGGCAAGGTATGGCTCGCCTGGGCGAAACACACGCCATACATTTCTACTCAATCTCGCTTGAGCGAGACTTTACTCGCTTGAGCGAGATTAGTCTAGAATCAAATCCCCATCCATTTCGCTTGGGCGAGATAGGCTAGCCTGAGCGAAATCACTCCAGTGACAACCCCTGATGCTTCAATTAATTTTCTCTTGGGCGAAAGCCATTTTCGCTTGAGCGAAATTGAACCTGAGACTACAACCCTGATACATCACCATTCCGCTTAGGTGAGATTCTTCCTCGCTTGAGCGAAACGCCATTCTCGCTTGAGCGAACTCAATTCGCTTGGGCAAAAATAATCCAGTATGCCAACCGCCTTAACTCGCTTGAGCGAGTTATGCAGAGCAAACTTGGAAATTCAATTTTGTTGTATAATTGGCATTTTAAATAATTTAAACCAACTTCCTACCTACGTAATTTGCCCGTTTTAAGTTCGAATACTATGAAACTTCATGGGCTCTATATTTTTCCCATTCCGAATCTAATGACGATGTCCGTTTGCCAAAATTCGGATATATGACCAATTTATGCATAAAAATACATTATGGTCAAATCATGCCAATTATATGCATCAACCCCTCCTAATTCCATTCAAATACATCAACACCTTGTTAAATAAATCATATATGATATAGGGAATCTATCAATCCCTTCCGATTACTCAAAAACTAATCGGATTATCATTTCACACTTCCAATTCCTAATTTTCCAATTCATACATATAAACCATATCAACTCTCAAGATTTAAAATTTTATAACATATCATGAATATATACTCATATACATATACATATTCAAAATCAAGTTTTAAGCTTCTAAATGAAGCTATCCATCATTCAAATCCTCATACATATTATAATATTTCATCAAGAGTCGACCAAGGCACAAATATACTTCTAACACATACTATGTACAAATAAGTACATAATACATCATTCATATGCTGAGTGACACTTCATAGGCCTTCACTTCTTCCTACATCCACTGAAAAATAGCCACAAATAGGGGTGAGCATACTACATGTTAAATGACAGTTATTGAATCAGATCAAGTGTCCAATTCATAACCACACATATATCATAATCATATCACATAATCTCATTACATTTCATTTATTCACAATGATCATATAACCATGTTGTTCACAAGAACATACACCAATGCAATCACATGTTCAATCAAATGGATCCATTATTAAGTTTTAATTTTGTGTCGCAACACTGGCTCTCAGCCATAACTCAACTCTCAGCTGATCTGGCCGTTTTACTGGTACCAAACCGTTTGCCCTCTCACGTGACACAATTACTCCCAGCGACAACGGTAGTGTCACAGGCTAAACCCCGAGCCCCACTCAAGAGGTTTTCCTTGAGTCCCACCCAAGCTCTTTTTGTGGAATCCTCAAAACCACATTATACTTCATGTTTGTTCATCACATAAGCATCCCATGCTTATCAAATGCATCCCATGCATTCACATATTATGAATATCATTCATATCATCAACATCAATCATATATTCTATTGCATCTCATGCATTGAATTCATCACAAACTCATATATGACATATACAGTTCATATCTCATATAAATTAAAGATCAAAACCACTTACATATAAACGGAAGACATCATATCTCATAATATATCACATATGTCATACATATTCAGGATTTCTCATTAAAGATAACAATATTATCCTGATTTCGTTCATAAACTATACATTTAAAATGTAAACGCTCCCCCTACCTGGAATAAAGGATTCCAGAAGCTCCTCGAGCTATCGAATATAATCCTCTCACTTTCGTAAGTTCTGAATCAAACTTTTAGCTCTGAAACCTTCCGAAGCTACCTAGTTTATTGAAACATCATTAATCAAACCTCAATTCTATAGAACTAGCATCAAGAAGCTACTTTTATTGTCTTTTTCTAGTGAGAACTCATAACTCTAGGAAACCTAAGTTTTCCATCTTCATCAATGGATTCCAATTGCTTCTAAGTTCTAAAACTTAAGAATTGAAAAAATACGGATTAAATCCTATTTCTATGCAAGAATTCATCTTCTTACCTTGAATTGAAGAATTCAAGCTCTCTCTTTAATCCAAGCACAACTTGAAGAGAAGAGTGGAGAAGATGATGAAGTTCTTCCTCAATTTGAAAATTTTCACTAGAATTTAGAAGATAAGGGATTAGAGAGGATAATTCTTGATGAGGAGAAGAAGAAAATGAAGAAGGAATGTTTTCTCTCTATTCTCACGAAGGTTTGAATGGAAAGGAGAAAGGATTTTTGAATTTAAAAGATCAAGGGACGCGTCCGTCATTACGGTAAATGTTAGGGATGTATCCGTCATTTTGACAATTGTTCAAATTAATTTCCCATTTTCCTATAAATCCCTCTTTAAACCATGTTTTATTAATAAATCCTATTTTTAGGATATTACAGGTTTTATGAGGAGTTTGTCTTGTTTATTTTAATGATAAGAGTAGTTTAGCTTAAATAAAGCTTGATCTGAGCATCTTTAGAATGTCTTTAGATAGATTGATGCAAAGTCAGAGTAAAGTTCTTATATACCAAGAGTCTGAAGTCTGATTGTTTGAAGCATTTGTGAAAAAGAGTGTGTGTTGAGTCCAAAGTGTGAAATTGGTAAGGCTCATGACTCAACCGTCCTAAGTCTGAAAAGACACACTTGAAGAATTTTCTTGTGATAGACTTGAGTTGGGACAGATTTGGATAACAAATTGTTTTAGTCCTACACAGACTTGATCTTGAAATATTTTGTATAGCTCAAGGCAAACTTTTAATTAATGGACTCCACCTTTCATTTATAACATATGCATCACATTATTTGTAACCTGAAATACTCAAATAGAGAGGTTAAATAACACGTAGGCAAATTTTACTTAATCAAAGGTTTTGATGTGTGTTATTAACAAATCTTGAGGTCTTTAAATAATATCTAAAAACAACCAAGACCTTCATGTGGAGGGGAAGACTTGGTCAATATGATGCCTTGAATCTTAATCCTAATGATTGGTGGACGGTGTATGGTGCTTTAATCTTTAAACCTCAATCCCTTGCCTTGAAACTCCTTTCACAACCATAATCACCTTCTTGTTATGAAAGAAATTGGAGTGCATATTCCTTCATCTATTCCATAAGAAGGAATAAGCTTAATCTAAAGAGAGTGAGGATTGGATTTGGTTTTAATTCATTCAAATCTTCATCTTGTCTTAAAAAGAGCAAGCTATAATGAGGGTGAGAGCAAGAGGTGAGACATTGGTCCATTTGAAGGGGTTGGTATTTCAGAAGTTGCATCTCTTTCTCTTGATGAAACAGATATAGAGACTATTTTTTTACTGATGATGAAAATGGAAATAATGACATTGACACTGTTAGAGTGTGACACCCTTAGATATGTTTAGAATTTATGATGTTTCTTGATTATGTTTTTATTTCATGATGTTAGTTGTTGTTTTGATGAACAATTTATGCATTATGATTTATTGACATTATAAATTATAATTATTTTTTGTTATGTAATTTAGTGTTATTTGCATCTATTTAATTTTTTGTAATTAAATTAACAATTTATTATATTAATGTGCGCGTATCATGCATTTTTGAAATTTCCAACACCTGTATATTCATACCCGGTATCATACTTTATCCATGTAACATACACAAATACTAATATGTTAGTTTTTAGTACGTTAGATTATTGGTGTAGAATTCTGGATTTAAATCTACAACCTCTTCACCCATACTTCTCTTTTAACAATTGCATCAACCTTATATTTTCTCCTGTTATTGAGTAAGTAATGTGATTTAAAGAAAACAGGAATGTGAGTAGGACAGTTTTGATTTCAACAGCAAATGTTTTGTCTTTGAGCTCTTTGATTGCAACCTTAATCGAATATAATCCAAAGATGGGGCCATTCTGCTTTATTCTAAAGGATTTATACAAAGAAAACGAGACAATATAGAAGCATGCACCCGCAGAATTACACCGCAAGGAAAAGGATTAAAAATGACATTCGCACACACATAGAGTTGTTTGCTAATAAGTACAAAAATAAGAAAAATATCAATGTGAAGAGTCGAGAGAAAAGGCAGATATATAATGATAACTGCAAGAATTTGATTCTACCACATTAAGATAAACTGTAAGGTTCCGCTAAATTCAGACTAAACATTTTTTTCTTAAGCAAGTAGGGATAAAATAAAACATTTGATTCTACCAAAATCAAGTCCCATACCAACTTAATGTAGAACCATTAAAATGGGTGAAGTTGGTTCATTTGATTTAATATAATACAATTGCTCAATTTCTTAATTTTTGGAGTTCTAAAAAAAATCTAAGTCTAACTCAATCCGTAAGTGAGGTAGACTTACTCACAAACTGGTTCACATAATTTAAAAATATATAAAAAAAAAGTGAAAAAATTATATAAAAAAAGAAATATATTTTCACAACTCTAATACTGACAGGTTTGAGAACAGCAAATGAAAAAGAACACAAAGAAAGAGCACATATATGATATCAGGAAAAAAAAAACAAACTAGAGATACATAAGAAAAATTTATATGGCAAAAGTTTTTTTTTTTTTAACTCCAAGGCCTGCATGGTACATCCCCCAAGACAAACAAGGAAAACAAAAGAGAAGAAAAGTAACTAAGCAATTAGACAGAAAAAGTCCTAATTCCTAACTTCAACACCAGCCTCCATTGCTGATTCTCTTGTTTCCGCATTCTCTTCTTCAGCTTCACCAGATATCTCCTCCAGTGATTTTCCTTTAGATTCAGGCACCAAGAATGTAAACATCATCCCCAAGAAGTTAACCACACCCAAAGCGATCAGTGTATTTCTCGCTCCAATGCTATTTTGAGCATACAAGAACCCAAAAGAACCTACAATTGCCCCAGCTTTCCCAGCAGCAGCTGATATCCCATGGCAAGTTGACCTTACCCTTGCAGGGAAAATCTCAGCTGGCACAATAAATGTGGTGGCATTTGGACCAAAATTGGCAAAGAAGAAGGTCAGTGAATACATCACCACAAACCCAATTTGGTTTCCCTTCGTTGTCCAATGGTGGTAAGGAATGGCCAAAGCAAACATGAACACAGTCATGAAGAAAAACCCTATCAACTGAATAGCAAACCTTCCCATCTTATCAATAAGTGCCACTGTGAACCGGTAACCAGGGACAGTACTGCAAAGTGCTATAAGGGTCTGTGCTCTAGCAATCTTGTAAACCTCCTCAATTGCACTCATGGTTTTGGCTTCTGCAATCCAACCAATTGCACTGAAAATGTCCTTCTGGAAAAGGTTCTGACTATAATAAGCAATGTCCAAAAGAAACCAAGTAGAGGCCGTTCCAACCAAATGAAGTCCATGCCGGAGAAGAAACTGTCTTGTGAACAAACCAAAATCATTCCCTCTTGGTGCATCCAATTGCTGAACTTTCTCCTCTTCAGCATCTATATCTACCTGCAGCACCTTGGACATATCTGCAGCAGCTTTTTTGGCATTCTTGGCAACCAATGCGGTATATCTTGCAGTCTCAGGCATTTTCATGCGCCAATAGTATGTAAGCAAAGCCGGTAGAGCACCAAACATCAAGATTATCCTCCAAACATAATCAGCTTGTGGCACTGTGGACAAAACTGGGTTAACCTCAAATGCAGGAGCTGGGTAATTGACTTTGAAAACAGATGAAACTATGATTGCAACAGCACCGCCAGACAAAATTCCAAAACCCTGCATGGCAAAAACTGCAGCTATAAATGCACCACGAGTCTTCTTGTTTGAATACTCAGACATGATAGTAGCGGAAAGAGGGTAGTCACCACCAATGCCAAATCCAAGCCAGAACCGGAAGAAGCAAAGTGTAGCCATAACAGATTTAGGGTCTTTCCCAAAAGAGAGACCAGAAGCAATTGAACATATCACCATGAGCATAAGAGTCATCCCATAGACACGCTTTCTTCCCATTTTATCACCAAGCCAACCAAAAAAAAGTTGGCCAACAAGTGTTCCACAGAATGCAACACCATTGATTGCAGCAGAAACATTTGATGGCAGAGAACCAGGCTTGTCTGTGCCTTCTTCATAGTAATATATCCTACCAAGCAATTTTGTGACAAGGGAGATGCAGAAGAGATCATAAGCATCAGTGAAGAAACCCATCCCAGCAATCAGTATTGCTGTGAAATGGTACCATTGTGTCTTGGCAACATCAAGGGCAACAAGCACATTGTCCTTAGACATATCTGTCACAGAAAAGTATCTTCAATATACACAATAAACAAATAGGGAAGACCAGGGGATATGGATTAATAAACAATTAAGGCGGTGCTAGACAAGTCAAAAGCATGTGCACGTGATACTTAACATGGCAAAATAAATGAACCATGGATCAACTGTGAAAACCATGACAATTCAATTCGTAAAAAGAGATAAGGTAATGACAATAACGCAATTTAGAGAGCTACAATTTCCACAGCAAGTCAATCTGAACACAGGTTTAAATACTGGGCCATAGCTTCAAAATAGTGAGATTAATATCATCTATGATTATGGACGGATCCAAAACTCATGAAAGGAGGAGCAAATCACCATTTTTTTGTTTCTTAATATTTACTAGTAAATGTTATTAATCCACACCTATTAATAGAAAAACAGTTTGACACACCTATTAAGGCTGTTCAAACTGATTGGGAAGGTAAATTTCGCCCCTTCTCAAAGTATCTAGCTAGCCTTGGTATTGTGCACTGAGTTATTTGTCCACACATACACACCATCAAAACGGTGTTGTGGAACGTAAGCATAGACATATTGTTGACTTGGGCTTACTCTTCTTTCCCAAGCTTCCCTACCCATGATCTATTGGGATCATCCCTTTCATACAACCACCTACCTTATCAACCACATTCCTTTTTTTTGTCATTCACCTTCAATCTCCTTTCAAAGCTTTCTATCATGCATACCCTAATTATTTCTTCCTAAAGACCTTTGGATGTACTTGTTATCCTCTTCTAAGACCCTATTAGCCTCACAAGTTTGATTTTCACACTTAGGAATGTTTATTCCTAGGATACTTCTCTAACCACAAAGATTAGAAATTCCTAGCTTCAAATGGACGAATTTACATTTCCAAAGATGTTATATTCAATGAACAACATTTTCTTGCTACTCATTGGCGTACACAACAACGACAATCTTTCTCAATCTCTCTTGTCATTGGTATCCTACCTTCCCTCTCTCCTCCATTCATCTCTCTAACTCCTATTTCACCCATTGTACCACCCTTATCATCTTTACCTTCTACCAATTCAAGTTCTACTTCCCAATCATCCTAACTCATTCTCACAACTCCTTCTCAACCTACATCCCCAATTCCATCTACATCTGGCTCCTTACCGACTTAAGCATCTCCAACAGCCCAACCTAAATCCTCTTCTTCCTCTTCAGCCTACATTCAAGCTCAACCATAAATTTCCAAGTCCACCTATCCTATGCAAACTCGAGCAAAAGTAGCCATAGTTAAACCAAAACTTTAACATACTTTTCTTTTAACTCACATTGAACCCACATCAGTTAAACAAACTCTGTCTAGTCCCCACTGGCTGGCAACAATGCGTGATGAATATGATGGTCTTCTTAAAAATGGCACTTGGGATCTGGTCCCTCTTCCACCAGATCGAAGTCTTATTGGTTGCAAGTGGATTTTTCGTGTCAAGAAAAATCCTAATGACACTATTTTGATTGTTATAAGGCACATCTCATTGCTAAAGGGTTTCATCAACAAGTTGGCTTCAATTTCTCTAAAAAATTTTCTCTGATTGTTAAACTTGCCACTATTCGTATTATTCTTACTATTGCATTGACTAATAGTTAGCCTCTTTATCATATTGACGTAAATAATGTCTTTCTACATGGCAATCTCCATGAGGAGGTGTACATGACTCAACCACCTTGGTTTGATTCAACCAACTTTAAACCGGTATGTCATTTACACAGGGCTCTTTATGGATTCAAACAAGCTCCTAGAGCTTGGTTTGAACGTCTACAACATTGGTTTAGTATGGGTTCAAAGGCAGTCAGTGTGACTCTTCTCTCTTCACCTTGTTAAGTCCAAAAGACATCATCTTTATCTTAACCAATGTTGGTGACATCATGATCACTGGCTCTTCTAGTGATTTAATTCGCCAAGTTATATCTAAATTGAGTCAAGAATTTGCTCTTAGGGACCTTGGTTCACTTGACTATTTTCTAGGCATTGAAGTCAAGTCTTCATCTCCTAACACTCCTCTTCTTTGTCAGTCTAAGTATATTCATGATTTGTTACTCAAAGCGAATATAATTGATGCCAAGGCAGTTCCCTTACTTATGGTTGGGTCCTACAAGCTTATAAACACAAATGGAGAACCTCTAGCAGATCCTTAGTTTTATCATTCAATTGTAGGTGCTCTACAATATGTTGCTATTACTAGACTTGAAATTGGATTTTCAACCAACAAGATTTGTCAATTTATGGCTAATCTGTTGTCAGAACATTGAGTTGTAGTAAAACGTATACTTAGATACTTGGTAGGAAGAATAGATCATGGTTTACTTCTCACATCAGCTCCTACTAATGGTCCTTTCTCTCTTCAAGCCTTCTGTGATGTTGATTGGGCCATTGATTCAAATGATTAATGCTCTACCTCTGGTCTTATTTCTATTTTGGTCCCAACTTAGCCTCTTGGTGGTCAAAGAAACAAACAGTAGTGGCAAGATCTAGTGTTGAAGCCAAATACCTCAGTCTTGCACTTATTACTATGAAACTTACTTGGATATTGTTATAATTGGAATTAGATCACTCAACTGAAACTTCACTCACCCTTAGCCCCCAAGAACAAAAGAGGAAACGGATTCAATATTGATTTTCTCCCCTTTAAAATTCACACAAGGGTGCTTATTTATAACCCTTGATTCCCAATACAACTTTTATTTCCCCCCAAATAACTGCTATTTCTGTTTATAACAGCCTAACCTACTGTCAGGAAAGCTAAAGCCACTTTGTGGCAAAATTATTTGGCTTATTTTCAACAATGGTAGGTAATTAATTATGGTGGAGTGGTTGGAAATTTATGGTGGAAATTCAAAGTTGCATTGGCCAATTAGAATCAAGGAAGCATTATGGCCACAAGTTTCCCATGGAACTTCTCCTATAAATTGAAGCTTCAAGCAATGGTTATAGCATCCCAAACTAGAAGCATTTCCTAGTATCTAGAGAGAAAAGTTCAGAGAGAAAAAATTAGAGTGTTCTTCTGTGAGGTTCTCCTAGTGAGTGTTCTCCTATTTAAAGAGAGAGTGTCATTGTTCTCTCCTTGTGAGATAGAGAGAAGTTGTAATATTTGTTCTTCCACTTAGTAAAATTATTTCTCTGGTCTTGTCCGTGGTTTTTCCCTTATCAAAAGAGGGTTTTCCACGTAAAATTATTGTGTTTTCAATTCCTCTTTTCTCATCTCTATTTTAGCTGTGTGATATTATTCTAATACTCTGGTACCTAACAGTGGTATCAGAGCCACTGGTTGTTGACGCTACGGTACTATTCATGGGTACTATTCACTGTTACTATTCACACGTGTGGTTGTATACTTTTACAGTAATTGTTAACGTATACTGGAATTATTCTTGTGTACGGTAAAAATATACAATACTGTTTACGTATATTATACTATTCACGGTGAAATTGTGTAAACTGGTTTAGTCAAAAAAAAAATGGCGGCGAAATTTGAGATTGAGAAATTCAGTGGGAGAAATTTCTCCCTGTGGAAATTGAAGATAAAGGCAATTTTGAGGAAAGAAAATTGTTTGGCGGCAATTGAAGGTAGACCCGCTGGTATAACCGATGAAAGGTGGAAAGAGATGGATGACAACGCTGTTTCCACTTTGCACTTAGCAATGGTGGATTCGGTCTTGTCAAGTATTGCAGAGAAGGATACTGCAAAGGAGATCTGGGATACCCTCATCAAACTGTATGAGGTGAAATCACTTCACAATAGAATATTTTTGAAGAGGAGGTTGTATACTCTTCGGATGAGTGAGTCCACATCAGTGACGGACCACATCAACAATCTAAATACGTTGTTTGCTCAGCTTACAGCGTCAGACTTTTCAATACCAGAAAATGAGCGTGCTGAACTTCTGCTTCAGAGCTTGCCAGATTCCTATGATCAGCTCATCATCAATATAACAAATAATAATATTGTTGGTCGCTTGCACTTGGATGATGTCACCGGAGCTATTCTTGAAGAAGAATCCAGGCGCAAAAATAAAGAAGATAGTAAAGAAAGTTCAAAGCAAGCGGAAGCCTTGACGATGACGAGGGGAAGATCAACGGAGCGTGGCCCCAGTGGGAGCCAGAATCATGGCAGATCAAAGTCTCGAAGAAGGAAGAACTTTAAATGCTACAATTATGGCATGAAAGGGCACCTGAAGAAAGATTGTTGGTACAACAAGAAAAATCTGGAGAAGTCTCCTGGAGCAAGTACATCTCAAGGGTGTGTTGCTAGTACCTCTGATGATGGAGAAATTCTGTACAGTGAAGCAGCAATTGGTTCTAAAAGTAAAAGACAGCTCAGTGACGTATGGGTAATGGATTCGGGAGCAACATGGCACATGACTTCACAACGAGACTGGTTTTGCACTTATGAACCTATCTCAGAAGGATCTGTGTTCATGGGAAATGATCATGCTTTGGAAATTGCTGGGGTTGGTACTGTCAAATTAAAAATGTATGATGGTACTGTTCGCACAATTCAGGGAGTACGCCATGTGAAGGGACTGAAGAAAAATCTTTTGTCCATTGGGCAATTAGATGACCTCGGTTGCAAGACCCATATTGAAGGTGGGATCTTGAAAGTGGTGAAAGGAGCTCTAGTAGTGATGAAAGCAGAGAAGGTCACTGCTAATCTATACATGCTTCTGGGAGATACTCTGCAAGTGGCAGATGCATTAGTTGCTTCAACCAGCCAAGAAGAAATGACAATGATATGGCATCGTAAATTGGGCCATATGTCAGAACGTGGCTTGAAGATCCTTGCAGAGCGTAATCTCCTTAACGAGCTCAAATCGGTAAATTTACCTTTCTGTGAGCATTGTTTGACTAGTAAGCAACATAGATTAAAATTTGATAAGTCTACTACTAGAAGCAAATGCATATTAGACTTGATTCATTCTGATGTATGGGAGTCACCAGAAATGTCCCTTCGAGGAGCAAAATATTTTGTATCTTTCATTGATGATCATTCCAGGAGATTATGGGTGTACCCAATCAAGAAGAAGTCTGATGTGTTTCCAGTATTCAAGGAGTTCAAAGCACAAGTGGAGCTTGAAACTGGAAAGAAAATCAAGTGCTTGAGGAAAGGTAATGGAGGAGAATATACAGATGGTGAGTTTATAGCATTCTGCAAGCAAGAGGGTATTCAGAGGCAATTCACAGTGCCACATACACCTCAACAGAATGGTGTAGCAGAGCGGATGAATAGAACTCTCTTGGAGAGGACGAGAGCTATGTTGAAGACTGCAGGTCTAGCCAAATCTTTCTGGGCAGAAGTAGTCAAAACTGCCTGTTATGTGATAAATCGATCACCATCAACTGCTATTGGTCTTAAGACGCCAATGGAGGTATGGAAAAGAAAACCAGTAGATTATTCTTCTCTACATGTATTTGGTTGTCCTGTGTATGTCATGTACAACACCCAGGAAAGAACAAAGCTGGATCCAAAATCCAGGAAATGTATATTCTTGGGCTATGCTGACGGTGTTAAGGGGTATCGCCTGTGGGATCCCACTGCCCGCAAGGTTATTGTCAGCAGAGATGTATTTTTTGTAGATAATGAGCTGCAAGATAAGCAGAAACATGAGAGCACTTCTAAAGAAGCCATAACTGTCCAGATAGATGAAAAATCTGGAGAAGATGATTCTTCTGAAGCTGAACCAGAGCATGAAGAACAAGAACCAGATGAAACCAATGATGAAGAAGTTCGACAATCAACACGTCAGATAAGGAAACCATCATGGCACTCAGATTATGTGATGACAAGCCACGATGCATACTGTCTTCTAACAGAAGAAGGAGAACCGTCAACCTTTCAGGAGGCTGTGAGCAGTTCAGATGCTTCTCTGTGGACTACAGCAATGCAGGAAGAAATGGAAGCCTTGCATAGAAATCAAACATGGGAACTTGTAACACTTCCAAAAGGTCAAAAAGCCATTGGATCCAAATGGGTTTACAAAATCAAACGAGATGGCAATGATCAAGTGGAGCGGTATCGTGCTAGACTGGTGGTCAAAGGATATGCTCAGAAAGAAGGAGTTGATTTCAATGAGATTTTCTCTCCGGTGGTAAGACTTATTACTATCAGAGTTGTGTTAGCTATGTGTGCTTCATTTAATTTACATCTTGAATAATTGGATGTAAGAACTGCTTTTCTTCATGGAGAACTTGAAGAAGAAATATATATGTTCCAACCAGAAGGCTTTAAAGAACAAGGAAAAGAAAACTTGGTTTGCAGGTTAACTAAATCTCTGTACGGTCTAAAGCAGGCGCCAAGATGTTGGTACAAGAGATTTGATTCCTTCATAATGAGCCTCAAATACAACAGACTGTGTTCAGACCATTGTACATACTACAAGAGGTTTGGTGTTGATGATTTTATCATTTTACTGTTGTATGTGGATGACATGTTGGTTGTAGGCCCCAACAAAGATCAAATCCAGAAATTGAAGGCGCAGTTGGCTAGGGAGTTTGATATGAAGGATTTGGGACCAGCAAACAAGATTTTAGGGATGCAAATTTACCGAGACAGAAAAGATAGGAAGGTTTGGCTTTCTCAGAAGAACTACTTACTGAAAGTTTTGCGACGCTTCAATATACAAGATTGTAAGCCAATTTCTACCCCACTTCCTGTCAATTATAAATTATCCTCAAGTATGAGTCCTAGCAGTGAAGCAGAGAGGATGGAAATGTCTCGAGTACCGTATGCATCAGCGGTGGGAAGCCTTATGTATGCAATGATTTGTACGAGACCAGATATTGCTCAGGCGGTTGGTGTGGTCAGTCGGTTCATGGCAGATCCTGGTAAAGAGCATTGGAATACTGTGAAGAGGATCCTAAGATACGTTAAGGGAACCTCTGGTGCTGTATTATGTTTTGAAGGATCAGAGTTTATTGTCAGAGGATATGTTGATTCTGATTTTGCAGGTGATCTTGATAAAAGAAAATCTACTACAGGCTATGTGTTTACACTTGCAGGAGGAGCTGTAAGCTGGTTATCTAAATTACAATCTGTTGTAGCCTTATCAACTACAGAAGCAGAATATATGGCAGCTACTCAGGCAAGGAAGCAATCTGGATGCAAAGGATATTGGAAGAACTCGGGCATAAGCAACCGATGATTACGGTGTATTGTGATAGTCAGAGTGCCTTGCACATTGCAAGGAATCCAGCCTTTCATTCCAGGACGAAACACATAGGGGTGCAATATCACTTTGTTCGAGAAGTAGTGGAGGAAGGGAGTGTGGATCTACAGAAGATTCATACAAAAGAGAACCTAGCAGATGTTATGACAAAACCAATCAACACCGACAAGTTCAAATGGTGCAGGTCCTCCTATGGTCTATCAGAAACGTAATTACAGCAGGAAACTGGCAAGAAGAGAAAAATTTGATAAGCTCACAAAAGTGACTTTAAGTGGGAGATTGTCAGGAAAGCTAAAGCCACTTTGTGGCAAAATTATTTGGCTTATTTTCAACAATGGTAGGTAATTAATTATGGTGGAGTGGTTGGAAATTTATGGTGGAAATTCAAAGTTGCATTGGCCAATTAGAATCAAGGAAGCATTATGGCCACAAGTTTCCCATGGAACTTCTCCTATAAATTGAAGCTTCAAGCAATGGTTATAGCATCCCAAACTAGAAGCATTTCCTAGTATCTAGAGAGAAAAGTTCAGAGAGAAAAAATTAGAGTGTTCTTCTGTGAGGTTCTCCTAGTGAGTGTTCTCCTATTTAAAGAGAGAGTGTCATTGTTCTCTCCTTGTGAGATAGAGAGAAGTTGTAATATTTGTTCTTCCACTTAGTAAAATTATTTCTCTGGTCTTGTCCGTGGTTTTTCCCTTATCAAAAGAGGGTTTTCCACGTAAAATTATTGTGTGTTCAATTCCTCTTTTCTCATCTCTATTTTAGCTGTGTGATATTATTCTAATACTTTGGTACCTAACACCTACCATTTTAGAAACTAACAACTAATTGTTTTCCTACCAATAATAAGGAAACTAACTTTGCTAACTGGCCCTAATTAATTCCACTTATTACAATTGTCCCTTCCTTCCAAAAGGACTTGTCTTCAAGGCCTTAAAACGCGCCAATGAAAATCCAGAAATTGGTGTTGCAATGTGTGTAGGTATGCTGCCATTGAATCAGCACCTTAGTAACAGCTCGATTGCCCTTTTTCTTCATTCTTCTGTCTAAAACCGCCAATGGTTGTGGCTGCATCTCTCCTTCTTCATTGTATACCGGAAGCTTGCAACACCTCATCTTGTAATCTTGCAATTCAAATTGCTTCTTAAATGGAGATTGGTCGATGAACTCTTAGTGATATTTCTAACTCAATGGTTAATCCAGAAAGAAAGAAACTCAATGCCAATTCTTTAGTTATAGCCACCCTAGCTAACAACGTGTTATACTTTTCAAAATAGTCAAGTAAGGTTCCCTCTTGTTTTAATCTTGCGAGTGCAACGACTGGATCATCAAATACACCCGTGTCAAATCTGCTCCCTGCATCCCGAAGTATCTGTTGCCAAGATTTCCCATTATTATTAGTATTTTGCATGTAGTGCCTTTGCCAAGCAAAAGCCTTGCCATCCATAGATAACAACAATAAATGACTTCTTTGTTCTTCGGGGGTTCCCTCCAGTTCAAAAAACTGTTCAACCTTCGCTTTGCAGTCACAAAAGTTGGAGCCATCAAAGGAAGGAAATGGGATTTGCGCCCGTTCAACCATCAAGGGAACCGTTTTCGGTGATTCACCGTGAGAGTCTTCTTTTTGTGTGACTTTCTTGGTCGTATGTAAAGCTGTTATCGCTGCCGTAAGCCCTTCAATAGATTTTTGCACCGTCTCCGGTGATTGTTGCACTGATTCTTGATGATCAGAGAGGTTCTTCTCATAGGAATCCATGAGAGTCTTAGGATCCTTTGTGGTCATCATCCTCCCTTAGCTAAACTGATACCGATTGTTATAATTGGAATTAGATCACTGAACTGAAACTTCACTCACCCTTAGCTCTCAAGAACAAAAGAGGAAACAGATTCAATATTGATTTTCTCCCTTTAAGAATTCACTCAAGGGTGTTTATTTATAACCCTTGATTCCCAATGCAACTGTTTTTTCTCCCCAAATAACTGTTATTTCTGTTTATAACAGCCTAACTAACCATTTTAGAAACCAATGACTAACTGTTTTCCTACCAATAATAAGGAAACTAACTTTGCTAACAGGCCCTTAATTCTACTTATTACAGATACACTTCTTTCTCATTGAGCTTCACATTCGCCATGCCTTTCTATAAATTTTTTACGACAATCAAAGCACTGTAGCTTTATGTCATTTCTTCATTTTAGGACAAAACATTTGGAACTTGACCTCCATTTTGTCAAGGGAAAGTTTATTATGAAATCACTTACTATGACTCATGTTCTTTCAATTGATCAAGTTGCATGCATTTATTGTGATCTTCACTCCAAACTCAGAGTGGCTAGTACTCATATGAGTTTGAAAGGGAAATGATAGAGTATAATATCTGTTAGTATGTTATCTATTATGATAGGATATATGTTATCCGTTAGTTTGTTGGATAACATATAATATTTGTTAGTGTATTATGTTTTAGCAAGTTAGTCTTGCATTAGCCCTACAAATTAATGTTTTAAAAATCGGATCGGTTATTGAATCGATAAAGATACTGATTTAAACAAATCGTGATAAAATCAAGATTAAATCATAGTTAAACCATTTATTATAAAGAAATACTATAAATAGAGTCTTACTCTCTCATTATCAATATGAATAATAATAGAATTTAAATTTCTTTTTCCTTTCCTTTCTTTGTCTGGATTTATATCAAATCTGATAGTCATGGTGAGCAATAGATCACAAATTTTAATATGTAAAATTTAAAGGTTAACACACTCAAATGAATAGGATCAAAAGTCCATAAAAATGTTAAGAAACTATAGCATGTAAAGCATATTAAAGGAGATTCAAGCGTAGTTTAGTAAACCAGATGCATAACAATAAAAGACTACTCACATAGTCGAGGGAGCGCAGTAATCAAATATCCAAAGCGTACAGATTTACTTATATATTTATATATTTATAGACTCATTCCCACTAACAAAGTAATTACCAAATGTAATCTAATAATAGTATAAGACTAAATTAAATTTACCAATAAAATAATTGATTCAATCTAAACGATAAACCAACTAAACTAACCTTATCAATAAAACAGATAACAAAAATTTAATAGTAACAATTAAACTAACTCTATCATTAACGCAATTAATCCAAAATGCAAACTATAATAAATCCATACTAAGGCGAATTCAAATATATGGTAAATTTCTCAAATCAACAATGCTGATTTTTTGGTACATATCAAGAATGCTGATGATAAATAAAGATCGGATAAAATAGATTATTCTATTATATTATTAAGTCAGTTGAATTGAATAAGATAAGCTTATCACATGCAACTTATGATCCATTTGTTTTAGCTTTTTTAAGGAAATTACTTTTATTATTGGAAAAAAAACAACTTTGTCAGTTTAGCTTTTGAAAAAAAAATCACTTTTATCATTTATAACGTACACAACAACATGTTTTAGCATTTTTTAAAAGGGAATTACTTTTATATTTGGAAAATAAAATCAGTTTTAACATTTTAATAAAGGTGTTTGTTTAAGATTTTCAAGAAATAAATAAATAATCTGAACAAAATTAAAAAACAGGGTATGTTTCAGAACTGTTTATTTAGAACAATTTTCATTTTAAAAACAAGAAAAGAAAAAAAACTTATTTGATAACTTACTTTTAGTCCATTATTTTAAAAAACAATAAAATGCTTTCTAATGGTTATTTTTAAAAACAACCTATTAGCACCTTTTAGACATTAGATAAAGTTTATTAAATATTTTAATATTTTTTATCACTAATTAAATTCACTCCAACTAACTTTTAAATATCAAATAGAGAAAATATCATTTATTAAATTAACCGTTATTTTATTTTAAAAAATAAATTTGTTATGTGTATATATGTACATAATCAAAAAGAATTTATTTATCAAGAAGTTTCATTTGTGAAAAATAATTAAAAATTGCTTCTAAAATTTATATTATCAAACAGATTTTTAATTTCTTATTTTAAACACCCTTCAAAAATAAGTTCTTAAAAACAAAAAATTAAAATAAACAACTTCAAACAGTCCGTCGATCTCTCATTAATTTTATAATTGTTTTAGATAATCTTTTAGAATTAGCAAACAAAAAAAAACATTTTATAATTATAAACAAGCATGATACAACTTTTAATTATAATAGAATGTATGAAATATAAATAAGTATTTTATATAGTTTTAAAATCACTTCTTTTAAGAGTTTATACAAAGGGACCCAACATCATATCAAACTAACTGCAGTTGATCCACTTAAACAATCAAGTTTTATTCAACTTTTCATAGAATAAAAAAAATATATTTAAAACTTAAAATCAACTTTAATGTTATCTACATATAATTTCCAATTCAGTTTCAATATATACCATCTTCAATAAACCTTGCCCGTTAAATTATGTGCATGCAACACTAAAGAATCCCACCACCATATATGACAATAGTAGTAGAAAATCCGAGAACTTAGGGCATATAAAAGATATGGAAACAAGGGAAAATCTCCACCATTGTTTCAAAACGAAAATCATGCCAAAAAAGGATGTATTTTCGCTACTCAGTTAAAATGCTGTTACATACATTAGTATGTTACAAGAGAGTGAACATGAAGTAAAAATAAAATAAAATTGACCCGAATTAAATTTCTCTTCAATATCAATGTTTATAGGATTAGATTAATGATTAGACAGTGATTGAATCGGTTGCATTCGATAATAATTTCAAAGAAAAACCATACATGTAAAGAAAATGGCCAGGTTATGGAGTTCAACAAAGCTCAAGTTAAAAACAAAACAAGAAAACATTGCGCAGTTGAATAAAAATTAACATTTGAGAACTTCGAGTATCTATAACGTTAAGCAGTGCTCAGTTATTTCGCGTCAACAAGAACGAAGAAGAATAAATTCATCGTAACACCTTATTAATAATAATAAAAGAAGAAATCAAACGAATAGAATAACATTAAAAAAATAAAACAGAAACAAATAAGAAGCATAACATAAACAAACCTCGCTGTGCAGGGAACAAGAAAACGTGACGTAGAGGAAGTGAAAGGGATTGGTTCTGTTCTATAAGAAAGAGAAGGAATGAAGAAATGTTATTGTTGAGGATGGAGAGAATGTTTCTCTATTCATGTATTTGATATTTAACTGCACTGGATATGTGTTTCAGAATATAATATAATACTCGAAGTAAAAAAAAAGCATTATCCAGTGTTTTAAAATATAATATAATACTCGAAGTAAAAAGAAGCATTCTTACCCCCCACCCCCAGTAAAAACAAGCATACCACAAATTCCACAGAAATTCCATTTCTCTTTATTAATTTTTGGTAAAATATACTAGCCTTAATTATAATGATTCTTTTATTTTTTACATAAAAAATGACTCTTTTAATTTCTAATAAGAAATGTTACTTTTAATCTACTAGTTAAATAATTATGACTTAAAAGTAAAAAGAAGCATATTCGCCACAAATTCCACAGAAATTCCATTTCTCTTTATTAATTTTGGTAAAATATACTAGTATTAATTATTATGATTCTTATTTTTTACATAAAAAATGATTCTTTTACTTTCAAATAGAGAAATATTACTTTTAATCTACTAGTTAAATAATTATGAATTAAAATTTTATTTTAAATTTTCATGAATGCAATTCATCTTATTATTTTAAAGATAATCTCGATAAAAATATTATTTTTAAATTCTTAAATGAGGGACACCAGCTAGCTAAAAGGATGTCATGCTAATCATGATTGTTTATGAGGGCTTTAAATGCTTCATATTAGGACTTAGGTTTTATGATTATAGGTCATTTTGCATTATATTCTCCTTAGATTTCATAGCATTTGTTTTGTTTCTGCCTTTGTTATTTGGGTATTCTTATTTTGTAGATTTATTGGTGTTTAAGATCATTTGATAAGCAAATAGGACACTTTGAAAGCATTATGAGCATTGAGAAAATCATGGAATGAAGTTTAGAGCCCAGAACATTTCCTAAAGAAGGATAGGAGCATAAAAAAATGGGTCTTTAGAGAACCATCGCAAGGGTGGAAATCATTGCTTGGCAGTAGAGTGCATTACCTAAATTGAAAAAAATAAAGGGAATACACCTAAAGTGATCCACGACCTAGTTGTGGAACTCACAACGATCATGGATCAAGGCTGTGCAACATATTAAGAGATGTAGCCTTAATCCTAATGAGGATCTTTGACACTTTTGAGGCTAGACCTGTTTTTGAGACTTAGAGAGAGAGATGATTTCAGAGGGAGAAATATAAGGAGAACGTAAAAGATTCGTGGGGAAATCGCGAAGGCTTTCTACCATATGTTCTAGTAATCTTCTTTGTGTACTTATTCTTAATCTTTTCTTTTCTCTTTAACATGTATCTTAGAGTTTCTTTTTCTATGAGGAACTAAACCTTGTTTCTTGAGATTTGGGGGTTGTTGAATACATGTGATTGAATCTTTTGAGTTTTTATTAATGAATCTTTGTTCTCTATTTAATTCATTGTATATATGCTTAATGCACCTTGTGATTTAGAGATAAACTTAGGTGATTTTAAATAATTAGGGATAAATTGAGAAGCAAACCATTTGTTTGGAAAACATGAATTGAACCTAAAGTTAGAGTTACAAAAGTAATATGGATTTATTGAAGATTAATTGGATTTTCAAAGAATGATAAAGGATTTAATCTAAGAATTGGACGTGGTTCTTCTTATATTAGGTACATTAGTGGAGTTTCAAGAAGAAAATGATAATCAACTTAGGAAAATCTACTTTGAAAACTTAATTTGAATTTCATTAATAAAAATGATCTTGATCAATCACATTGTTCATTCATACTTAATCCTAAGATCATCTCTTTATTTAATCTTAAAAACAGAATCTTGCTTTTCTTTAAGTTTTTGCCTTATTTAGTTTTGATTCTTGAATTTCAAATCATTAGTTTTGATAACTAAATCACATCAAATTGGTACTTGCTAACATAGTTTCTGTGGGTATGATATTTTTTTTATATTACACAACACCTTTGTACAGTTGCAAAGCCCTATCAATTATGCTAATTAATACAACAAATTTCAATATTATAATATTGAGTAAGCCACCCTTGAGATTAGTAATATTACACTCCACCTCAAACTTTTCAATTACACTTAACCTTAAAATATTCCTAGAGAATATGATGAAGACTGGAGGCAACCAAGAATACCAAAGAAGTGCTTACTATTGGGCTTTTTTAGAGTTAAAGTTAGGCCTAAGCCCATGAATGACACACCATGAAAATCTACTCTTATATCTCTTGTACCATTTTAGTAAGCTAAAGTTTCTTTTTTTCCATTGTATACTTAGGCATGTATCATCATTGTTTAGGGATGAGCTTAACCCAATGGGCCATGATTTGCTTGTATATTTCCACTTAAAGGCCCATTAGTGAGTCATTCTAGGGTTTAACGAGTATTGGCCCTTGTCTAATCTTAGGCGTTACTTTTAACCCTAGTTAAGGTTGGGTGAGCTAGCTGAAGTTAGGTTAGCTTCACAACTAGAAAAATCCAATCTGACCATAGGAATTTTGCAACAACACTATCACCCATCGCTAATTGCTATGGATTTAACAATGACCAAGGATTAGCGACCAAAATAGGTATAAGGTTGGAACTAGCGACGGATTTAGTGACAAACTTAGCAACGATGGCTATTTACGCAAGATATCTATCATTAAATCTGTGGCAAAATGTTATCTATAACATGTATAACAATGAATGTCTAATACCTTAACCAAATAAGATATCTAAAAACCCCTCTAGGAACTTTTTGGTGATGGCCAAGTATACCTGTCGTTAACCTACAAGGTTTTGGCTCTTTCTTTACAATGACGCGTAAATGAAAAATTAGCATGGCTACTAATGATAATTTCTATCGCTAGATATGTTTGTAGTTAGCCATTGATTAGCTAACACGTCGCCAACCTCTATGTCTGGAAACTATTGGGCGTGAAAATGAAAATGAGATGACGACGAGTTGACAGTTCTAAGAAGCCTGTCGCTAACATTAGCATATGAAAAGTTTTTTTTCTAAAGTAGTTAGTAACAGGTTATTTGTGTCATCGCTAGATACGCTAGTTTTTGGTGATAGGTTAAAAGTGTGGATTTAGAAAGTACTGGGCGTGAAAATCAAAATAATATGGTGACGACTCTCAGAAGTCTCGCTACATTTGGAAATGAAAATTTTTCACTAACCTCGTTGGTGATGGTTATTGGGTTTCATCGCTATGTAAAACTTTTGGCTCCAATCTTGGAGAACGTGAAAATGAAACCTTATTGGTGATAAAGGAACTAGCATACCCATTGTCATAGTTAAGATATGAAAAGGTTTTTAGCAATAAATATGGCAACGAATATGTAGCCTATCGCCAAAGGGGAGATATGAAAAGGTTTTCAAAAGTCAGCTGGCGATGGGGATATGTTAGTTATGTCACCAAATACTAAAGCATCTGGCACTCAGACATGGAGTTGGCGACGAGTATGTTAATGTCGTTGCCAAATACTGAACCACATGGCACTCAAACATGGAGTTAGTGACGTGTATGTACTTTAGTCACCAATTTCTTTATCCCTAATTTTAGTAGAGTCCTTCTTTTTTTAACTTTATTTCTATGCCTCATTTTCCTTCCTCTACCTCAATCTATTTATACCTCTGTAGTGGCACCACCGTTGATAACCTTATCCACCGACAATAACCCTAACCACCATGACTCCACCGATAAGTCCCAAAATTCTTATCATTTCTCTATCCCTTTCTCCCTAAACTCTTTTGATTTATAGAACCTTATTAGTAATTGAGTATTAAGCAAGTGTTCTTGGTCTATATGCTTATTCTTTTGTAGTCACTACTATTTGCTACAGGGTTGTGGCCCACTCCTACATAGGTAACTGTAATTAGTTAGGTAATTTGTTCAATTAAATTTTCTACTTTTGAATCACACGATTAACATGTGCTAACAGTATGTGTATATTGTAATGTTGTTCTTAAATGTGGAGGTTACTGAAATGCTTGAGAAATTACAGATCATGCATTTTGTGAATGATTTTTGTTATGGTTACAATGTTCCATGTCATTTCAAAAGTGTAATGTTACTTTAAGATAAAAATGAGAGTCAACTATGGATAAAATGCACTTAAAGGAGAGATCTTTCATGAAATTGAACTATTGATAACCTTTCAAAATAATTTAAGCTTCATGATACTTTGATATTATTGCTTTGTGTTGATTTCTTAGACCTATCCCTTTCAAAAATACTTGATAAGTTTAGTAGCAATTATAGTATCAGATCAATAAGCTATATATATATATATATATATATATATATATATATATATATATATGCATGCATTCTTAAATTTTACTTGGTGTATTTGTGATTTTCTACATTGTTGTGCCTCAAGCTGTATAGAAATTGCTATGATAGAAAATTCTAAAAGATATATGTGATACTTTGTTTAGTCTCAATCTTTGTTAAGTCCTTAAACTCTTCTCTGTCATCTCCCTATCCCTTTCTCCCTGAGACATAAAACAATATGTATGAACACTGGTATGAATATTACTAATTGTATATGTATGAGCATCGATTATGTATAAATACTAATTTGGTGTGCATATTGCTAAATGAGACATCAAAGATTGCATTCATAATCATTAGGTCATTAAAAGATTTAAATTACTATGCACACTGATTTGGTATAAACACTAACTTAGTATGCACACTACTAACTGTATTTACATGAACTGTTTAGTTTAAAAAATTAGGACTTTATTGTTAATTGTGTCTAGTTTTGGTCGACATAAAAATTCTGATTTGGTATAAACATTGTGTGTATGTATGAACTAATTGTTAATTATGTCCAAATTTGGTGGAAGTGAAAATTATGATTTGGTATGAATGGTGTGTATGTATGTATGTATGAACTATGCGAGATTGTGTATATCGATGAGTGAGTGTATATAGATTTGCTTAAAATTTTGATTTGTTTAAAAATTCTCATTTACTTAAAATTCTAATTTGCTTATAAATGAGTTTAGGGTTTAAGACTGAAAGGGTGAGGTTATGTAAAGATGAGTGAGTGCATATACATTTGCTTAAAATTCCAATTTGCTTGACTTTGAGTAAGGCTATGTATATAGAGGATTTGAGATTTCATTTTGTCTTCTAAATGGATTCATTTTGCAAGTTCGTTATTGCGGATAGTTCCTACAAAGGATTGGACGCAGTATACAATACACTACTGAAAAAACCTTAAACAGCGACCACAATTTAGCGACCACCAACTCCCGTCGCTAATCAGCGACCGAGTTAGCGACCATTTTAAGTAAAAAGGGACCAAAAAAATGTTAGCGACGCATTTAGCGACCAAAAGGGGAATCGGTCGCTACCAAATGTAGACACCGTCGCTAGCACGGTCGCTAACATCCGCGACGGTCAACTGCGTCGCTAAGTTTTGTGCTAGTGACGGAGGCCTCCGTCGTCGCTATTATTAACAAAGGATATTAGTGACGGATTTTTCCTTCCGTTGCTAATATTCAGGAGCGTAGTGACGGAATTATGTACCGTCGCTAATGTTTTCGTCTTCCCTCCATATTTCCACTTTCAAGGAGGGAACGTAGCGACGGGGATACACCCCATCGCTAATATTTAGGAGGTTAGCGACGGCGTTTTTCTTCCGTTGCTAATATTAAGGAGAGTAGTGACGGAATTGATTTACCGTCGCAAATATTTTCGCCTTTCCTCCATATTTCCATTTTCAAGAATGGAACGTAGCGACGGTGGTGTTGACCCGTCGCTAATATTTAGGAGATTAGTGACGGAAGTAATGTACCGTCGCTACTATTTTCGTCTTCCCTCCACATTTCTACTTTCAAGAAGGTAATGTAGCGACGGTTGTGTGTCCCCGTCGCTAAGATTTAGGAGATTAGTGACGAAGTTATTTTACCATGGCTAATATTCAGGAGCGGAGTGACGGTGTTAGTGTGTCGTCGCTAATGGTTTTAGTTGTAGTGACGTATGTAGCGACGAGAATTTTGCCGTCGCTAAGTGTCAGTAATACTCGACCAGCAGCTCTCCCCAAATCATTTGCCCTAACTCTCCCTCCCTCCCTCCTCTGTTTCCCTGAGCTCCTCCAAGTGCCTCCCTATCTCCGACTTCCTCGACCGGTGTCCCCCCCTCCGTTCCTTCCCCAAACCCTCCCTCCCTCCCTCCTCTGTTTCCCTTAGCTCCTCCTTCACCCTCCGTCTCTATCTCTCTTCTGTGCCCGTCGGTTCCTCCCTCTATCTCCTTCTCCGTGCGTCTTCGTTGGCACCTCCCTCCCTCCTCTGTTTCCCTTAGCTCCTCCGTCACCCTCCGTCTCTATCTCTCCTCTGTGCCCGTCGGTTCCTCCCTCTATCTCCTTCTCCGTGCATCTTCGTCGGCACCCATTCCCTCACCGGTGGCTACACGCATCCCTTCGTGGTCAGGTTAGTTCTCTACATTTTTCCCTTGGTGTATGTTAATATTGCCATGGATACTTGTAGTTGCATGAACCCTTGCTATCATAGATTTGCAGTTACAATTTTTTCATATCTTTATAGATGATATAATTTGGTTTTATGTGTATTACTTATTTGTGTGCTTACTAGGACAGCTTTAGTTGAATTAAGAACTTTCCATTACAGTTTTTTCAAGTAGTCTATATTTGAACTTGCCTAGATGTGTTATATTGATAAATGTGTTGGGCTGTGTGATAGTGTGTAAAAACTGTGTGCATTGTGTTATATGCCCTGTTTGAAAAGTTTATGATTCTTCACTGATTTTTTTCATCTTAACTTCAACATTTAATTCCAATTTTAAATTTACAAGATGCTTATTAAAATGATGGATTCAGTTCAGGTGTAAACCGTATTCTTATTTAAATTAGAATTATGTATTCATATTATTCTTTTTTAGTTTTCATTAATTGGTTTGATGTAAATATTAGATGTCATTTAGACATGTTAAAAATTTGAATCAAGATGGGAGGAATGAAAATGACATTGCACAGTTGAATAGGACATGGATTCAGCATAGCAAGTGTGCGAGATGCATAGATAAAGTTGTAGTTGTAGTCTATATTTAAACTTGCCTATAAGATTATTTGAGTTTTTTTTGTTGTTGTTGTTGTAGTTGAAGAACGTGACAATAATAAGTAAAATCCTTATGACATTTATTTTGTTCAAGCCTATTTTGAACCTGTGTCATAACATTATATATAAAGTTAAAATCATGACCAGGAAGAAAAGTTTCTTTACAAAATTTAGGAGTCAACTTCTCAAATGATGTCCAAATGCATTAAGTTTTGGTGGTGGAGGAGGAAAGTACAAATTTCTGACAAAGAAAATATGATGAAAGTTCTGTAATTAAAAATAAAAATAGACAACATTTTCACAATTTGTCAAAAACCTATTTCTTTTTTTTTGGACAAACAAATACCTATTTGTTTTTGTTCATCAAATTGATACCTATCATTGTTCATCAAATGGGCTTGCTGTTTTGGGCCATAGAAACCCCGAGTCACGGGCCTTTGTTTGGAGCCCGTAAGATTTGGCTCCACGTGGCGCAACAGAAGCAGAACTTGGAACCTGCCATATAAGGTCTCCAATTCGGAAGCTGTGACTGAGAGAATGTAGCAGTAGAAAAGGGAAATTTCGAAAGAAACAGTAAAGAGAAAATGCGAAAGTTCGAACTATATTATAATTATAACAATGCTTATTCCACAATTTTCTTATTTCATTTTCGTTGGCTGACAATCAGCATACAACATTATTTTTCTCTTCATTCTAAATTGTAACTTCAACACTGTACTCTCCTTCCTTTATAATTTCAATTGCAAAATTTTAAGAAATTCACTTGGTAGCTCTTGATTCCTTAACCAGTACCAACCTTCCTCTTTATCACTTCATTTTTTTTAATTTAAACCTCGAATTGGCACCACTGTTTCTCTCTATTACACGCTGGACAGAGGGCATCAAAGAGGCAAAGAGTTTGGAGCCATTGCCTTCTCTTGACTGTGAGGTATAGAGTGGATACTTTGTCATCTTTTGTTCTTAGTCATCATATGCAATACACTTTTGAATGATATTAACATAATTACTAATGCTGGACAGTAAGGCTTCCTTTAAATTTAAAGTGTGTATGGTTGATTGCTTAGAAAGCTTCAATTTGTAAGTTTGATTTTATCAATTGATGATGAATATTTGATGCATGATGCGTGATGATGGATAATCATGGTGATGATGTTTCCTTAGTTTAGGGCAGTTTTGAATTTTTTTTAATTGCTGGAAAACCATGTTTTAGGTAAAGTTTTAAGATTATAAAAAGGATTTTTGAATGTTGATGAAATGATGTTGTGAGGTATACCCGTAAGTTATAAATTGTTTGCTAAGTTTTTGCTCTTTCACCATCTTTTGGTCTAAGGTTGCATATTGTTTTCCTAAAATTTTAAAACAATTTTCTAAGTTTAAGAAATGATTTTAGTAGGATAATAATTGTTGTTTGGATTTTCCTAGGGCCATGAAGGCATTGTAGTGTGTTCTTGAACTGTTGAAAAATGATAAAAGGCCTTTATAAATGCTAAGCAAATTAATTGATATTAATTATGATGAAACTAAATTGTAAAAAAGGCAAAGTACTTATTATAAGAAACAGCGACGGAATACAGTGGTCGCTGTATTGTAAGAAACAGCGACGGAATATCGTGGTCGCTGTATTGTTAAAAACAGCGACGGACCCAAGTGGTCGCTGTATTGTCAGAAACAGCGACGGAATATCGTGGTCGCTATATTGTTAAAAACAGCGACGGACCTAGGTGGTCGCTACATGAGTACCCATAGCGACGGCTTATGGTGGTCGCTGGTGGCTGCTTGTAGCGACGGGGTTTTGAGGTCGCTGTAGGGCAACACTTAGCGACGGCTGGAGTTATTGGGGCAGAGACGATTTTAGCGACGGCCTTACGCCGTCAATATGGTAGCGACGGCATGTATGTGGTCGCTGATGTGTTTTCGATGAGGGTTTTAGCGACGTCCTCTGTCCCGTCTGAGATGCCGTCGCTAATGGTTTTAGCGACGGTTTTGGCATGGATTAGCGACCAATTCCTTCCGTCGCTAACAGGTGTTTTTTTAGTAGTGATACTTGAATTCTTGATGTAGATGCTACATAGTTGGTTCTCATCCTTCAGAGACTACGAGTACTTAAAATTCTGATTTGCTTAAAATTTCTGATTTGAGGTGTTCTTTGCTTTATGATTTTTGGATAAAATTTTGGCATACCATAATATGTTTTGACCCATAATAAGTTAACATTAATTAGACTGATATGTACTTAGAAATTTATTATTAGTCTTTCTGTCCCTCATCGGACGAAGCTCTGACCTTACTGTGGCATAATTATGCACTCACTATTTTCGTTGTCTCTTCCTAGTAGATGTTTAGATTTATCACTCTTCCTCTAAGTTGTATATCATATGATGTCATGATTGGTTTGTTGTTTGTTACTGGAGAGCATATCTCATTAGGGACTAGTTGTGTGCTAATAACCTATAAATGATGTATAGGTAATGTTGTTTGTTAATGGAAAGCATAGCTCAATAGGGACTAGTTGTGCTATGAAAATATGTTAATGATACATGTCTATTGATGTATGTTAGTATAACTTTTGAATTGTATTGGAATAATTTTGTGATTGTTTTCTAGAGTTTAAAAAATTGAAACTATCTATGTTTTAAGGGAAACTCTGCCAAATTTTTTAAAAATGGCTCACCAATTATTTCTTTCAGTTTGTAAAATTATACGATATGATATAGTTATCCAACTTTTTTTGCTTTTAAACTTTATTTTCAAGTTACTAAGGTGAATTTTAGATAGTATTTAAACATAAGTGAAACCTTAGAATATCTTGTTCAAGAATGCATATGACAATACAAGAATGTTATTCTATTCAAACTTGAATTATCCATGTTGGTCAGTTTACGTATAATGAATTTCATTCAACAGAATGTTGTTACCACGTTTGGAACTCGTTGTTTACGGTTGTCAATAAATTCGTCCATTTCACATTTTTCTCTAGGTACATGCATTACCATAAAAAAGAATGTTTGTGTTTTGTTTTTGACATTTTACAACACTTTCTGGTGTTTTATATCTCCCACTATAATACTTTTTAAGCGCTTAAGTAAATTATATTTTACATTGTCTAGTTTAACTATACGTTTTAGTAAATAGTGTACTAGAATACATTTTATAGGGCTTGCTTCCATTATGCATTTTAATAAGCATTGTATGTAAGATCCCAATTTAAAATTTAATAATCGATTATTGATAAATAAATAATAAATAGGTGTGAGTTAATTATAATTAAAATAAATAAATAAAATTTAAGTCGGGCCTAGTTTGAAATAAATTAAAGTTATCAATTAATTTCAGAAGTTAATCAAACACATAAAATGACTAAACTACCTTTACCCCACTTAAACTTTTTTCCTCATTTCCTTTCATAAGAACAAAACAAAGAAAATAAATTCTTTCTTCCACTCTCTTCCTCATTGTTGTGGCCCTCCTCTCCTCATCACCATCTTCTTCTTATCAACCAAAGAAAGGAAAAGCTTCTTCCTTATCCTTCTAATGGGCACACATGCACCATTGAAGGATTGTTGGATTTTCCTCTTTCGTAGCCAAGGTAAGTTCTTAGAGAAATCATAATGGTGCCTAGCTTCTATCTCATAATTTTTGGCTCAATTCCCTAAATCCCTATCATGTAAGCTCATTATGAACTGGTGGGTGTTGACCAAATTCTAGCTCAACTCCAAACCCTAACCTCAAACTCATGCAGTAAGTAAAAAATGTCAAAACTACTACATCTAATCAATTGTCGTAATTTAGAAATTCACCCCTTTATTCTTTTGATAAAAAAACTAACATATGTTGATGTTAACATGATGGTATAAAGGTTAGGATACTCCATATACAAAATAAAAAGAACTTCAAAATCCATCAAAATACCATCAATGGAAAACTAATATATTCAACAATCATATATGGCTAAGTGAAAATTTATATATCAAATATTTATTGGTTGATGAGTAAAATTAAAAATTATAGAAAAAATTATATTGAATAAGATTTGACCTCACATGAGCTAGTACATAATAGAACAACTACTCAACCACTAAATCACAACTTCATTTAAGCATATGCACATCAACTATTATATATAGAGAGTAATAAGAATGTATTTAATACTATATAGTATTAATAAAAACATATTATTATATTTAAAATTTATTAAATATAGTATTAATAAAAATGTACTTAATACATTTTTTAAAAATATATAATTAAATATGTTTTTAATTCATGTATTTTATTATTATAAATACATGTTTATGAAATATATTTCAAGTAACATATTTATTATATAATTTTTAAAATATATTTATTAAAAATATAAATATAAAAATATGTTAAATAATATTTATTATTAAATATATTAGTATTTAATGAATATATTATTAAATAAATACATTTAAATATACAATAAAAAGTATAATAATAGATATTATTGAAGATATATTTAATATATTTTTTAAAATATCTATTAATATGATGTGTTAAGCCATAAAATATAAATAAATTGAATTTCTATTTTATCATATTGACTCCTTTCATTCATATTGTATTTAAATTAATATTGAATTCATATTTTACATATAGAGCAATTACTTTATATAACTATTAATGAAATTTTGTTTAATGGTTGAATAGTAGTCTTTTATACAATCATGGATTTAAATCTCATCAATTACATTTTTTCAATTTAAAATTTTCTCATTAGTCATAAATATTTGATGAAAAAAATAAAATTTAAGAGTTTAACTTAACACAAATATGAAACATATTTTAGGTCAAGAGTGTAGCTTTGACTAAAATTATTAGTGATAAATCCTAGGTTTTTTAGTTTTACTAATTAAAATGATAAATTAAGTTATCCAAACCCACACTAAATTAATACACTATATTGACATGATATATAACTAGGGTTTGTTTAATTTGTGCAAGATGGATAAAAGATCAAAAGTAGAATTGTTTTATCAAAATTTGTGTGGTGATTATTTAAAAATCAATGTGAGTAGGTATTAATGATGTTTTTAAATTAAAACTTTCTATTTTTTAATCTATTAACCTATGAAAAGTTGCACATGTTAGATAGACTCATATAACTAATATGTCTTAATGTAAACCTTTAATATATATATTTATCAATTCAAATTTCACTAGAAAATAATTATTAAAATCAATTATTTTGGAAAATTAAAGAGACCAAGAAAGAATTCGATATCATACATACATACATACATACATACATCATGTTATACAATAATGAAATTTTTAACACTCGATTATTTTGATAGATAAAGAAATAAGGTCTAAAACCACTAGGGTTATAAAAAGTAACAACAAAATTAAAGAGTATAAAACTTTATCGATTTAGAAGAGAGAGAGCTTATAAGAAAACTGAAGAGAAAACCATAAATAGAGATACTTCTTTTCGAAAGCAAACTTAGTAATTTTCCCTTTGCCTCTTGTCGCGACCGGGATCGTGACGGGATGACCGACCCTTAAAAATAAAACGAGTTACAAAATCCTTTCGAAAAAAAAATAGAGAGACGTCACCAATATTTTTTAGGATAAAAATATCGGGAAAAACCTCCTTTAAAACACTGGTTATGAAAATAAAATTCTAAGTTCGGGAGTCGAATTACACGTGAGAAAGGTATTAGCACCTCACAACTGTCCGTTATAAAACGGTTACCTCAAATTGATAGCGCTTATTTCAAAATAGTCTAGAAATTATTTTAACTTCTTTTATGAAAAGAAACATATACAATGACAAAACATACAAAAATAGACAAAATAAATATGAAAGTTTGAAATAAGATTAACAGGACGTCTCATCCAAATTAATCTTAAATCGCACAACCTGACTAAGCAAATACAATGAAATACCAAACAGTGACAGGAAAAGATTAGACGATAAAAAAACTAAACAGTAGAAAACAGTAACGGTAGAAGACTAAACAATGATAGTAAAAAAGAAACAAATGATGACAGTAGAAGATTAAAACAGTAACAATAAGAAATGACAAAGCAATGATAGTAAGAAACTCGATAAAATAGTGACAGTAAGAAGCTTAACAAAACAGTATTAATAAGAAACGACACACAATGGCAGTAAGAAACTTAGCAGAATATGGACAGTAAGAAAGTAAAAAACAATAACAATAAGAAATGACAGATACAATAAGAAACTTGACAAAATAACAACAGTAAGAAAAAGTATAATAAAGTGAAAGTAAAGGTTAACAGGACGTCTCATCCAAATTAACCTTAATTTGTAGATAAATTTAAAGATTAAAATGAAATTAACGATATAAAAAAAATAAAGTTGATTAAGAAAATATTATCTTTTAAAAAAAAGTGTTAAAAACATGAGTTAACAAGATGTCTCGTCTAAATTAACCTCATTTTAAAGAAAATAATATTCTAATAAAATATTAAAAACATGAGATTAACAAGACGTCTCGTCTAAATTAACCTCATTTTAAAGAAAATAATATTCTAATAAAATATTAAAAACATGAGATTAACAAGATGTCACGTCTAAATTAACCTTCTTACGACAATAAAATTTTAAAATATTAACTATATAAAATTAACCGAAATAATAGCAGAGGCATAGAAATTAGTAACGAGAAAGTGAGCCCAATAGGAATTGATTCCCGCTCCTACGTATACTCAAATGTATTGAGAAATCAGGGTTACGTAGTTTTTTGAGGAAATTAATTTTGAAAGAAAAATATTTAAATTGTTTTTGATTGATTTTGATTTTTAATAGTGAAAGAAAATTCATGAGGAAGGAGAAATACAAGGCGAAGAAGATCGCACACGCATAAACCTTCGAGATCCTATAAATTTAGGCAACAGTGATTTTGCACGACATTGCTTATAAGATTTGATTTAGTATAAGAGATTATTATTTTTTTTATAAAAGATATATTTAGATCTTGATAGAATCTTATTTTTAAAACTCATCATAAATAAGAAACTAATTGTACCTTTATTTTAGAGAAGATTGATTTAGCTTAAAAAGATTATTTATTTTTATAAAAGATATGTCTAGATTTTAAGTTTAACACAAATAGAGAAACATTTAATATTTATTCTAAGAAGCATTTTTAGATTTTTACTATAAATAAAACCATTTACCTTTTATTCTTGACAAAGATGTGGATCTTAATATTTTTTGCATTTTTGGCATTTGACATAAATAAGAAGTATCTACTTTTATTTGAAGAAAAAAAGGACATTTAAGTTTTTAATATCTTATTTTTTTTATTTTGACATAAATAGAGAAGCTATCTACTATTATTTAAAAAGATATTTAGATTTTTGCATTTAATAAAAGCCACTCATTTTATTTTAAGAAAGAGCGTTTACATTTTAAATATTTTTGTTCATTTCTACAAACAAAGTTTAACACATTCAAAACAAACAAACAAACAAACAAAGCTTAATATTTCCTAAATGATAATAATAATATACTATTTTTAAAGGTGAAAATAAAATAAAAAGGACATTGGGCTTCTGAAGCCCATTACTAAAATAGAAAAAACAAACTTTGGACAAAACCTTTTGAGAATGGGCCTCAGATAGTGAGGCCTAAATAAATGCACCCTAAGAAACTAAAACAACAAAAGGAGGCAAAGGAAAGAAGGGGGTGGGCGGCTGAAACAGAGAGTGGGAAAGAGTGGAAGATTGAGACAGAGGGGGAGAAAGTGAAATAGAGAGAGGGGGAACCGAAAATAAGGAGAGAGATCGGAGGAAGGACCGGCGGCCAGCGAGCAGAGCTTCGGACGGCGTCGGCGAGCTGGGACCTGGGCAGCACGGAGGATGGAAGGTGGTGTCGTGGTCGTCGCGGTGGGTGGGCTCGCAAGAATAAGACCGGTCCAGGTTGGCAGTGACCCCTTTTTGTTATGTTTGCTATTGATGGTTCTGTTTTTTGTTGTTATTTGGATTTTTGGGTTGTTGTTTATTGACTTTTCAGGTTAATGATGAGATGAGGAAGATGATGGAATGTTGGTGTTGGTAATTATAGATTGAGAGGAAGAAGATGAGATGAGTTTTGATCCTATTCTAATTTTTGATTTTGTATGGTTTAATGATAAAGAAGATGAAGGTGATGAATGTTGAAGTTCTCTATTTTTTGGCTTTTGATGAGATGGGAAAATGGTAAAATTGGATGCTCATTTGGGATTGTTCTTGGGATCAGAAAAGAAGAGAAGAAAGTGTTGTTTTTTTTGTTTTTGTTTCTTTTCTTCCTGCTCTGTCTTTTTGATGATGGTGAAGAAGATGAGATAAGGAGGAGACGACATCCGGATTCCGGACTAGTTTTCCGGAATGGTGTGGGAAAAAATTATTATTATTATTTTTAATATTTAAATAAAATAAAAATAAAAATAAAAAGGGGACAAAATATGGTGTTTACACCTCTCAAACTCCTTATTTATACACAAGATTACATCACTCTTGAAGATAAGATTTCATCACCATTGAAGATAAGATTTCATCACTATTAAAGATAAGTTATCCTGAGGGATTCTTGCCAACACTTGCCTTTGTTGTTTTGGATTTTTTCTTGCCGACACTTAATTGAAGATTCTTGGCGACACATGCTTTATTGCGTTATTTTCTTTTTCTTGCCAACACTTGATTATTGAAGATTCTTGTCATTACATGGTAAGGGAATTATTTAATCAAACATGCCAAAACACATGTCTTTGATTTCTTGAGCGAAATCTTGAAAAAACTTATCCTCTTCATTTAAATGTTTGGGCGAAGAGGAAGATTCTAATGAAAGCATTTTTAATTTCTCTAACTTTTTCTGTCATTCTTCTACTAAAGAGGTTACTACTAGCTTTGCCATAAACTTTTGTCTTTTAGCTAAAAATAAGGAAGTTTTGGTTTAGGCTGCTATTAATGGAGATATGTGTATTGGATTATTGGTTTGGCAGAGTTTGACCCATTCATTAATTTTGTATTTGGAAATCAAATCAGTATTGAACTTGACGCACCATTTATTGTCCAGGTTAAGGAGTAGAGCTTTAGTGTTTCATGAGTAAGATTTGTAGAATAATTTCATGCCATTATCCAAGTAATTCCTTAGCTAGTAAGGAGATTAATCTATAACTTTGTAGAAAGGTGGTACTATCTTTTAAATATTAAAGGCTTTCAAGAACAGATTTTGGAAAGCTTTGAGAAATTGGTCCCATTTTGAAGAACCACTTTATAAACCATTTTGAAAATTTTAAAGAGATGTATCTTCTGAACCAAATAAACCAGGAGTGGGTATATGGATGTAGATATAGCAATGTTCTCAGAACCGGATCAGTCCTTGAACCTGTGAAGGCACCGGTTCAAGGGTCACTGGTCGAACCAGTGGTCGAACCGTGGTCGAATCGGTAGTAATAAATTATTATTATTTATTAAATAATAATCAATTAGATTGTTAAATAACTAAATATTTATTAAAAAAATTAGCTCATCATGTCATAGTAACTAAAAAAATTAGAAAGACCATTCAACTTTGCAATTTCAGACAGAATATACACAATAAGTTTCATCCATGCTATGCAGCAGTTGCATGCTATCTTGGGTGCTTGCAACTGAAAAATCACAATATATTCACAATATGATATCAAAGTCTTTATAGTGTATAAGTGAAACTAGGCACTCTTTCTTTGGATTGAATCTAATAAATTCATAATACTAACATTGTTATACACTTAACAAGTTTTTTTTTCATTCATTCTTCATTTGCTTGAAATAACTAATGCACCCACATCCCATAGTTTGATTCTATTTCTCCCTATTTCTATGACATAAAAACCAGGCAGAACATGATATTATAACAACAACAAATGCACAAGAAAGAGTGACATTGTAAAACATACACAGCAACTCAACGTTTGCAATTTCTATGACATGGAAACTAGGAAGAACATGCAATTTCTATGACATTGTAAAACACACACAGCAACACCAATTAATTTACCAACAACAAGTCAACCCTTTGTGTTTCTTTTTCAATTTTGGTTTAACAAAACATACACACACACCAATTAATTTACCAACAACAACTTTTTTGTTTCCATTTCAACTTCAGTTTAACAAAACAAAGCAATTTCAATTTATTTAATAACTAACAGAAACAGGGAGTGCACAAGAAGAGAGGGATTCACCACCGTGAAAGGCTTGACGATGATGGAAGATAGGGGTTCACCATGAGGAAGGTGAGACACGGTCACGGGGGAGATGCCAAATACAGAGCCTGGAGCATGATAAAGGGAGCCTGGAGCATGATGAGGGAGCCTGCAACAACAATGAATGAAGCCGCAATAGTGGGAGGGAGAAACCTGTTCACGGGGTAAAGATACAGAGCAAGTGGGGGAGAGGCACGACGAAGGAATGAAAAATCAGAGAGGGAATTTTGCCTTAACTTTAGCAATACAATGTTGGGGCATAATTTGTTTTAAAAATAAATATATTAACCCGGCTTGAACCGGGTAAAACCCGGTTTTTACCGGTTTCATTGGTTTTTGACTGGTTTAATTAATAACCAGTTTTTCCTCCATCCGGACCAAGCAAGGCACCGGTCTGACCGGCCGGTCTGGTTTGGTTCTGGCAACCATGAGATATAGCATATTGTACCAGACACTCATATAGTCAAAGTAATTATAGGTCTGAGGAGTAAACTATATATAGAACTCTTTAGAGGTGATTAACAATTCATTCTAGCATATAGAATTTTAAACATTTTGATCTTTGAAAAGGTTATTCTGTTAGTATTCTCTTGTTGAAAATGATGTTCTAATTGTATTGAGTCTATATCTATCAGAATAAATTCATAGAAAAGTATATTTTTTTCTAACATCATCTGACACATATTGAAAAGGAGATTGTAATTTTTTTACTAATTCAATGGGATTTTGACGCATCCATTCATTTTCTAAAGTTATGATGGGTAATTTTGAAGGTTTTTCTAAATAACCTTCTTAAGCAATATATGGTGTTGATTTAGTAAGATCAAAAGGCTTTACTAAAGTATTCAAATATTGAAGAGAAGAATACGGGCTTTTCAAAGAAAGGGTTTAAACTACTTAAGAATCAGTCTTTTCAGGAGTTTAGGGTGATAAGGTTACTAATGATAATCAAAATGATAAGGGTAACACTCTTTTAGGTGTACCATATTGATCCCTTTGATACTGACTTTTCTTTATCACTCATTTTGATCCTTGTAAAAATTCTCGAGAGGAAGAATGTTTTCTCTCCTTTTATATGTTCTATATTAAATTCAAAACAAGAGAGTAAGGATTGCCATTTAGAAAAAATATGCTTTGAAACAAGGTTTTGAACCCTTGTTTAAAATGCTAGAAGTGGCTTTGCAATATGTTTGATTAAAAATATTTTCTTGAATAAATCATTTTGAAATTTTAAAACTCATAAAACTATTGATAAAATTTCTTTTTTGATTGTAGAATATTTTTGTTGGGCTAGATGTCAAATGCTCGAATAGAACCTTACAATTTATTCTTTTGAAGAATTAGAAATTTTTTGCTTTAAAATTCCTCAATATCCAAGATCAAAGGCATCAGTTTCTAATATTAGATAGGCACTTGGATTTGGGATTCCTAAACGTGGTAATTCTTTGACTAAGGTTTTTACATGTTTTATAATTTACGTCATTTTATTGGAGCACAGATAGTTCTTATGTTTGGCATAAATTCCTTAGTGTTCTATATATTGGAGCACATATAGTTCTTATGTTTAGCATAAATTCAGCTACATAATTTATACAACCTAAAAATCTTTATAATTGTTTTTTATCTTTTATTTCATCTAAAAATTTATCAAATTCTAAAGATATTGGAATGGGAGTTATGGTTTTTTGATAAATTTCATATCCTAAAACTCTTACTTTAGTTTGAAATGATTTTATTTTTCTAGTTGAAACAACTAACCATTTTCTTTTATTATTTTTATAAATTTTCTAAATGTAGAATACGTTGATTTATTCCTTTCAAAAATATTAGTATATCATCTAGATATACTATCGAAAAATTCTTATAAGGATAAAATATATCATTCATGATATTTTGAAATTTGTCAGGCGCATTTTTTAATCCTTGCGGCACTAAATTCCATTCATAATGTCCAAAAGTTATTACAAAAGTTTTTTTATATTTATCCTCTTTTTTATAGATATTTGAAAGTATCCAGATTTCATATCAAATTTTGAAAATACAATTGCATTGTGTAGTCTTTTGATTAGGTCTATTTTATGGGGTGAAGCATATCTAATCCATTTTAATACTTTACTTAAAGGTTTATAATTTATTACTAATCTTGGGGTGCCCTTTTCTTGTTCTGAAGCATTCATTACATAGAAGGCAGAACAACTCCAAGGAGATTTAGATGGCCTAATTAACTCTTTATTCAAATATTCTTGAATTTCCTTTTTACAATATTCTAAGTATTGTTGATTTATTTGTATTGCCCTTGGTCTAGTGAGTATCTTGTGTTTGTTAAATCCTTCTTCATATGGTAGCGAGACCTCATACTTTTTTATATTCCAAAATGTTGTTGATATGTTTCATAGATATCTCTCTTAACCTAAGTGGTTTAATGAATTCGAAGCGGATATCTTTCTCGATGGTTTTAGACATAATTCCTATTTTAGTTACTTCAAATGGAGATAATAAGGTTAGAAATGAGGTTCCTAGGATTAATGGAGTGGTCATATTTTTACTAGTGCAAAAGAAATTTTGTAACATTTTATTTTTACATATTTTAGCGTTGGGTAACTTTAATACTCATTTTGGATCTATTAGCACTACTAACTCCTTCATTGGGTTTTTTTATAATATTTTATTGGAATTAATCTTTCTTGTATACAGTTAATATGTGCTCTTGCTCTTGAGTCTATTAAGGCTATCATATTAAAAAGTTATTCTTTTATAACTAATGATCAAGTAACCATTTATGAGAGGTTGTTAAACTTAATAAATTTATAAACAAGCTTCATTTCTTCATTCTTTTCCTCGAGTTTCCCTTGAGTTTTGATTATCCTTTTTCCTTGTAATTCTAGTAACATATACTCTAAAGAAATATCATTCTATTTTAATTCTTGAATTTCGTGTTTTAGTGCTTTAATTTCTTCTTGTAAATCCTTATTAGTTATTTGATTAGTTAGTTGCCTAAATCTTTTCAAAATATCTTTCATTTCAATTTTCTCTATAGTTTGAGCTCTATTTTGTTCATCTTTAATAATTAAGTCATTTAGTTGATGTAAAAATTTAGTTTTTTAATAGGGAATCTTCCATCTTGTTAATCATTAAAATTAAAATAAAAGTTTGATATTTAGTAATCATATTTACTGTTATACAATTTGATCAAGAACATAATCCCGGTCCTAGACAATAATTTTCTTCTTCATTCTCATGTTCTTCTTTTGAAGAGGAGGAAGCACTAGTGGAAAAAATGGATACAACCACGGGGGTATAATCACGGATTAGTGTGTATCCGTGATTAAAAATGACGCGGTGGCATTTTTGAAATTTTTGAGAAAACTTTTAATCACGGTTGTTATGACAACCGTGATTAAAAGTCTCTATAATCACGGTTGTATGACAACCGTGGATATATGTCAAAACGAGATGGCATTTTTGAAATTTTTGGGAAAACTTTTATTCACAGTTGTTAGGCAACCGTGATTAAAAGTGTGTCTATAACCACGGTTGTTTGACAACCGTGGTTATATGTCAAAATATTATTCACCTTATTTTTAGGAAAATCCAAAAAAATAGAAAAACATGGAATTTTGATCTGATTTTTTGCGTCATGACTTCTTTTGGTACTTATTAGCCATTCGAGTTGGAATTTTTGAAAAATAAATTTTTGAGTGAGAGATACAAAAATTTTGTGACGACAAAAATCGGCAAACTTCAAACGAGCATAACTTGAGCTAGAAAACTCAGAATCCTTATTGCTGCATATGATTTTGGGGTAGAAAAAAAATCCGCATTCATTCCAACTCGCTACGCCAGTTGGGGTTGCTCAGATTTTCAAAAAACCCTTGTTTTCTCAAAATTTTTTATTTTTTGTGATTTATTTGCTTATTTTTTGGATTTTTAGGCTTCTACTTTACCTACCAAATAAATTCTAAAAATTCTAAAATTTTTTATGGTGTTTTCTAATGCCAAAATAAGATTTTCACATATAACCACGGGTCCCTTGTTCAACCGTGGGTATATGTCATATATATAACCACGGGTCCTGGAGTAACCGTGGTTATAGGTCATACATATATATAACCACGGGTCCTGGAGTAACCGTGGTTATAGGTCATACATATATCCACGGGTACTCTCATAACCGTGGTTATAGGTTATACATATATCCACGGTTCAAGTGTGTAACCGTGATTATAGCTTCCTTTTCGTTTTAAATTTCGTAATTTCATGAGCGCGCCTAACTCTCTTTTCTCTCCTTCTTCTCTGTAAGGTTTCTCTTCTCTGTTTTCATGTTTCCATTTACATCTACATTTCATTATTTACGTTCTAGATTTGTTTATTATGTGACTTCTCACTATTTTTCATATGCCATTTACAGGTTTCCCATCGCACGCCATTGCTTATTTACAGGTTTACATTTTAGATTTATACTTGTGTTCTTCGTTTTGCAGTAGCATTCTTGTTTCTTGTTTCTTATGGTTGTTCTGATTTTGTTTCATTCATTTACTTTTCTTCATTTCTTGTTTCATTCATTTACTTTTCTTCTGTTTTTGTTTCTTGCGTTCTTGCTGCGTTTCTTATTTCTGGTGTTGGTGTTCATTGTGTTCTTACTGTTTCTGAATGGTGAAGATGATAACCACGATTTTTATTTTTTTTTGGTCCAGTACATTTAATCACGGTTGTTAGGGGCAACCGTGGTTATATCCACTCCACTTTTAACCACGGTTGTTCAACCGTGATTAAATATCCTGATATACAACCACGCCCACTTTTAACCACGGTTGTTCAACCGTGATTAAAAGCCTTTTTTAACCGTGATTAAAGCCATTTTTTCCACTAGTGAAGAAGTTTGATTAAATTGATATATTTTATTTTCTAACTCATTTTCTTCTAATTCTTCTTTGGGTTCAAAATTATTGAAACATTTAATAAACTTTCTTTAAGTTTCATCAATCTCTAACACATTTATATTTTCTTCAACTCTATAATTTTTTGCAATATGCCCTTTTTCTATTACACTTCCAACATGTAACTGTTATCCTTTCTTTTTAGGTGTTTTTATAGGTTAATTTTGTGGAGTAGGTTTTTTATTGTAATTTCTTTTATAAGGTTTTGCATATTTAGAAGTTGGTTTTTGCAATTATTCATTTTTCTCACTTCCTTTGATTACACGGAGCTATTATTGACTTTATTTCATATTATGCATTAAAAGTACTTATTTTTTGCTTATCTATAAGACTTTCTTTTCTAATTTTATTTTTCAATTTATAATCAGTACATATATTGATTCTTGTGTCTACTATACAATTATGTAATTATCCATAAGTTAAATATTTGTAATTTAAATCATTCCATATACTTTTTGTAGATTTGTCCTTACCTTTTTAGATAAAAGTCTTGACAATCATGCTATAAACTTTTCTTTCCAAAAACTCTAATTACCATCTTCTCTTATAGTCACTTAAGATAAGAAATTATCCGTATACCATCTTTAATCAAACATAATTAGACAATGTAAATTAGTTAATTGGATAGAAAAGTCTATCTTTGAACATATGTGGATTTCCTATAAAACTTTTAATTATTGAATAAGCTAACAAGACAACATTAGATTGTTGCTCTCCTATTTCACTTTTTACACTTTCTAATATAATTCATCTTTCTATCGTGGTTAATAAATTATCTCACCATCCTTTTAGCTATAAATATTATATCATCTTTTTCAAGAATTTTGTTTGATTTGTATATCGTGACACACATGGTCATATAAGTTACCACATCTAGAATAGTTTGTTCACTTAACCCATCTATACTACATGCTACTAAGTCGGATCCAAAATAATTTATATTAGTTAATTTTCTTTTTTCTTCAAATTGTATAACTGTAAATGTTGACTGAGGATAATAATTTCTAAACATAGGATAGTTTCTTGTTTGAGTTCTTATTTTATTTATGGTAAAATTTTATCTCTAAGACATTTGTTGAACTTCCAATATTAATTCTTCTTAACTTTTCTTTCATATCATCAATATCTAATTCAAGGCCAATTTTAAGTCTTAGAGAATCTACATCTTTTTGTGCTACATTATTGAATTTATATATAATAGTTATTAAATTTTTTTATCATTACTTAGTTTGGTTTCTATCCTAACTAACTATTTGTTCATGGTTTCTAATACGGTACTTGAAAATTTTAATTATTGATGGATCTTTTTTATATTTTTTTTCTATATGAGCTTCTTACATTCTTATATGAAGTTGTCTCTATTTCAAGATCTTTCTATACTAAAATATTTATGTCTTCAATAGGAGGATATTCTAATTCGATATTTTCTTACCATTAATAGTTTTCTATGTACAAGTAGTTTTTATTAAGAGTTGTCTTCTTTTGCTTGTTATGAAAGGATTATAAATATTCTCTTTTTCACAATGATCAAAGTGTCAAAGAAACAACTATTTAATTTGTTTTCCTTTAAATATTAATATAAAATAATTTTTTATACTTATTTTTTAAAAAAAGTTAGAGAAAAGCTATTCTCTTTCTTGTCAAATCCAATTTTTATCTTCCACAAAAAGAGATTCTCTATTTAAAGTATTTAATACTTGAGGAGATTCAGATTTTTAAGTTTCTTGATAAATAGTCATAACAATGTTAGGCATATCAATTCTTAATCTTCTTAAATCTAAATTAATGGTAGAATTATCTATGGAATGTCTAGATAACTCTCGTCTAATTAATTGAGGTTTATTAGTCTTAAAGGATGATCTGTTTACTCTTAATCTGATATCATTTCCTTCCCTAACTAGTATTATATAATTTTTCTTGTTCTATTTAATACCTATTCTTTAGGAATTCTTTTTATTATCTTATCGTATGATAGTTTTTTAGGAACAATAACATGTGATTTTCTTATATTAGCCTCAACTAAAATTCTTTATCTTTTGAAGAAGATCTAAGAGCTCTAAAATTATAATTTACTTTAGTAATCTTATAATAAATTCTATATATAATTTTATATGGACTTGACTTCTCATTGATCATATTAGTGGATTTCAAATGAAGTTTTCTTGCATCAGGGGTATGTTTATTTCTAATGTCCATTAAAAAGTTTGGATAACAATTAAAAAAGGTCGGTCAATCATGAAGATTACTTTCTAAAACCGCTATCATTGATTCTTCAAAGTTTTTAATTCTAATATCTCTTAATATCATTAAATAGAGGAATTTATTCCTAACATGTAATTGTGTTTTGCTACTACTTGTATTAGTCCTAAATGTATAACATTAAATCCCTTTTCTATGCGTTTATCTATCATATCTCAATCTAAAATGTTAATTTCTCTATTAGTTTTTTTATCCTGGATAACTATATTCTAAAATATGGATCTCTTCATCAAGGTTTGATTTCCATAAGAACTATTGTTTATAAACTTGATCCTTTTTTACTATAGGTATTGACCAAACATTTTCTATTTTTGCAATTTCTACTTTTTTTCAAAGTTATATTACCATATTTAGAGGACGAGGAAGTATTAGCTTGATTTGTATTTTTAATTTTATCTTTTTTTTTCAAGATTGAAATCACTTAAGGATTTTAATAAACTAACCATTTATCTTTTCATCGGGATTCTACTTTTTTTTTAACCAATGGACTCACTACGCCTCCAGGATTTACTACTAAGACACAAAGACCATGAAATCTTAACTAAAGATAAATAAACTATCTTATTAAAATCTTTAAGTTTTCTTAATCTTAAAGAAAGTTAGATTGTTGTAGGCAAGCTAGTACTAATTCTTGTTCAACAATTTTAATATTATTTATTAGGTCTTGAACCTTTTCTCTTTATATTTTTTTATTATGGATGGTTATATTTATATTACCGAGTTCTACAAGTCTTTTCCTAAGTATGGCTAAATGAAATTTACACTCTTTACGTTTTAGCCACACTTTAGAAGTCATCTAGGATCTGGACAAAAGATGTAATCTTTTCTTAATACTAAACATTTCTTTTAAGTTTTCTATTGAAGCTCTTCTAGCCAACTCTCCTGCATGCATTCCATTAAAGTCTAATATCTTGCATGTTTATTCTAACTTCTCCTTTTACTCCATAAAAACTGTTAATTAAAATTTTGTTGGGTTTATTAATATACTATTTACCTCTAGACCTTAATATATCAGCTATGTCTATTCTATCATAGTCATCTGTATATAATTGTAGTTCTTTTAAATGTATTTTCATATACTTTTACTTGATTTTTACAAATTATATTATCACTACCATCACTACTATTAGGATTTAGTGTTTATATAGAGAGAGGGTTCAAAGGTAGTATTTTAACCTAGACTATTGAATTTTCTCAAGTCAGACAAAATACATGCCTTTGTTTTTCAGTCTTATAATATATATCTACATCCCATTACATGTCAAAATTTGCCATATGCATATAACAGTTTTGTTGGAATTTTGCTTTGAATCATTAAAAGATAATTGGTTAATTTTTCTGTTGCATCTCAAATTCTCAATGGTTGTCTTCCTAACGTCCTCACATATTTCTTCAAACTTTGTGACCACAAATTAACCATTTCATCAAAAAGCCATGACCGAAGAACCGTGGCGTATTATAATGCCTAATCAAGCTTGTGAACCATCCCGTGAAAGAATCTTCCGCTTTCCATTTGTTGCGTGATACGGTTACATTAATACAGTTGTCCGATTTATACGTTTAACCACATTTATCATTGTTTTAAGAGTGGTTTTAAAGCTGTTAAAATGAATTATCCAGTCTAAGTTAGAAAGGTTAATTTTGAATTTGGGTTTAATTTTAGGGTGTGGTCCATCTTAAAAAAAAGTTAAGTATGGATTTTTCTAAGTCAGGCTTAAAAAGATCTGGTTTTAATCTTTTTTAATACACAAACTTATCTATTTTTCAGTCTAATCTTTTGAATTGGCCTAGGTCGGGGTACAAGATCTAGCATGGGACCAATCCTCAAATGATTTTTTTTATATGTACTTTACATCGTTTTAGTGAGGATCTGTATTTTATCTTCTATTCGAGTGGAGAGATAGAAGTCTTGAAGTGTTCCTTCAATCAAATATCAATAGCCTCACACGTTATGGGGCAAAAATGGTGTCACCTGCAAGAACTTTTTGACGCTCAAGTCGGTGAGACATTCAGAGATAATAAAAGAGCTTGAGCGAAAGTTGTAGTAAGAATATTCTACCTTTTCATCGTTGATTTGTAAGTTTTTATACCTTGGAGCAATAGAAGAGTCGTTTCGAGTATGTGAGTTTACCGTATGAAATTTCAGCGTGATTCTGATCATTGCAGAAAAGCCGACATGCAACAGTGACGCTACCTACCGATTATACCTTCCCATCAGTCATTTTGCAGGTTACTTTGTGACGTCCTTAGTCATTTTATCATTTTTTAATTCGTTTAATTAAAAATTATAATAAATTTTTCATAAGTTTATTAATTAATTATCCGACATTTACCAAAATAATTATTTCCTGCTAAAAGTCCCACAATACCATTTATACACACATGGAAATCCCAAAATATCAACCGGAATGCAAAAATACAATATTTAGGAAACAGGGGCGTGATGCGTAAACACAGCCCTAACGCTACGCGTCAGGCTAGCGCCCAACGTCAGTGTATTGGAGACAACACCTGATGTTATTATGCATTTTAGGCCATTCAGCCAACTTTTAGCCTACCCAATTGGCCCGTTTCAGGTCTGATTGCCATGAAACTTCACGAGCTACCTGTTTTTCCCATTCTGGAACTGTTGGCATTGTCTGTTTGCCAAAATTCCATCATATGCGCGAGTTATGTGTGAAATGCAGTTTAACCCAAATTTGTGCCAAACCCTTGCACCAAACCACCTAAATGGACTCCAAATGATCCAAGGCTTATATGCAGAGCTTCTAAATAACCTAGGAGACCTATTGGTTCCTTCTGGGGGTCCCAAAATCGGTCGGATCTTAAATTCACCCGTTTAGTTCTTATTTTTCACATGAGACGCCTAATTCCCATATATGCAACAAGTCATCCAATTCATCAATTAGTCATCAAACTTCCTAATCACATCACATAGCAATCATGCACATAACAACACCTGCCCACGACAATTAATCATGCATCGATTCAAGGCTCCATGCCCATGGTCATACATTTTCCACTAAATTCGACATTATACTTAATGCAAGCCTTATAATCAAATCCACATACTAGTCATAAGTCATCAATCATTATGATGAAACATCATAATCCAATTCATCATCATCAATCAATCGTGTGGTCATCATCATCATTATGCATAATCAACATATATCAAGAACTGAACTAATTTATCATCACGTAAGACGTAATATGCTATTACATACACTAAATCCATAATATAATTAATTCATTTCATGATTTCATCGCTTCTTGGCATCAACTCTCCGCTTGACGCGCCTACAGGGCATTGACATCCTCCTTATCACTGCTCACTAAATTAAATAAAACTACAGCAAGGGTAAGTGTTTGGAATATCGCAATTAATATAGAATGACAACTATAATGAACGGGAACTACTCTTAACTTTATATTCTAATTACTACTAACTTACCAGTTTTGTTATAATTATAAAATTACCTCTTCTACTTCATGATAATTCATCTTTGCCTGAACCTTGGTTCTATTTTTAAACATATATCGTTATTAATGTCATATATTTCATATCACACTTCATATCACAATCATTATTTATCCTTAAATTCATCAAACACATCATAGATATTAATTCATAGTTCATCATAACACATACATCAATATCACATATGCACAACTGACTTGCATATATCTCTAACTCCTAGTATCTGGATACTAAAGGCTTGACCTTCAACTGGGAGTTCTACTTGACACCCCGTGGACCCTATTTGGCCCACCGAGTCCTGCTTGACTCTCCACCTCAACCACTAGGTCCTACTTGATCACTAGGTAACTCAACTAGGCATAAAAACCACGGGAGCCAAAAAACGAGGGGCTACACATACCGTCGGCCGTCCCACACCATATAATTCCATATAAAATCATATCATGCATAACTTTAAACATCATCAAATCCATTCATAACTGTTAGAAACTGACATATAAGCATCCCATAGGGCGGCCAAACAGACCCAGCCCTCACATGTTATATTACCATTTTTCCATAACTATTGTTTTATCGTTCTCATCAAATTCCTATACTCAGAGCAATGTATACCACACATAATCATCATCACATTCATTTCCACTCATGATTCTTAAGGTACCACGTATATATACAATTCATATATTTTATTCTTTACTTCCAGTCGTATAACTAATCAATTTAACATGTTTTCTCAACACTTAACTATTTAATCATACATAAACACACACACATAATCATATAAATCATGTCTAACTAATCTACATCATTTTTAGCAATTCCTAATTAATTTCTAAGCTTCCTGCAACTACCATACATGTCGATTCTAATTAATTACGACCCGAACACCTCCTTACCTAAGTTCCACGCTTCAATTATCTGTTCTTGGTGTCGGTTGCGTCCTACGGTTATTTGATTCACTACTCTGTTTCTGAACCCAACACCCACTTTATCAATCGACCCTCCAACACTCATTCTAGCACCTACAATCACCGAAACATAGAACCCGTTAGTGTATTACCTTCCTTACCATTCTAGAATCAATATCTAAGCTTCCAAGGTGCATAAAACTCAAAGTCCAAGCCTCTCCCACAACATGCAAGCTTGGTTTTGGAGAGGGGAAAGAAGAGGAGAAGAAAAAGCTTGTGATCAAGGGTCCTCACATGCGTTACCTTAGCCCCCAAGGTCCAAAACGCAAGTAATCGAAAGTTTCCACCAAGTCTTGGTTGCCAATCGCAGGGGAGAAGAAAAGATGAGGAAATGGTGTTTCTGCCATTCTGTTTTGCATGCCTCGTTTTAAAATAGGTCGCGACGCTGACACTATGCGCCCCACTAGCGCTACGCGTCAAGTCATTAATTCCCAACCAACGCTACGCGCCACAGAAACGCTACGCGTCAGGCTCCTGATGTCATTTCCTTTAAAATTCATTTCTAAATTATCTTATCCTTCTAAAAATTTATTTTAAATCCTTATTTCCCTTAATTCCTACTTAATTAAATATTTAATTTATCTTTCCTAATATTAAATTACCAGGGATGTTACAACTTTCTCAATATGCGATTGCATAAGTGAACTCTGACCTTCCGTTATTGAGAGAATAATTCATACCGGTGTTGGGTCATGAGTCTCATGTCCGTCTTACGTGGCGACTTTAAGTCTAATGACCTTTCTGCTCATAAACCAGATCACGTTTTGAGAGCCTTAGATGATTTGAATAAATAATTTAATTAAGGATTTATTTAATATGAATGATAACGTTAATATATGCATGGGTCAAGCCTGCTGCCCAATAATATAGGCTTAAAAAGTTGCTTGAAATGTGCCCAATTTTCAATCCTCACATCAATAAATGGATAAAAGGTAGCAGTGTAAATTCGAAGTCAGTTTAGATCCGGAACCAGGAATACATGATTTTATAATTCCATACCATATTGCAGCTAAGTATTAACTCTTCTAACGGTGACTTTTACCATCAATACCCAATTTCAACATATATCATTTAAAAATTTAAACACCATTTCAACAATGTGAAAGTGTTAACATATAGGATAATGGAAATTAATCATATATATGGAATTTTTCGAGGTGCATGTATTAGGACGGGTGAGAGGTTAGAGGTTGTTCGGTTTCTATTTTTATTTTCTAATTTTATTTTATATTTAATTATAAAATTGTTATCATGTTTTATATTTTTAAAAATTTATATGGAAAATAATAAAAAAGAAAATAAAAATAGGAAAAGAATTATTTTCAATATTTTTGTATAAAATTAAAAAAATAATGGTTTTATAATTAAAATTTAAAACATAAATCAAACATACTCCAGCTACAAAAATAATCCTTTAGGTTGATCCTATATCTCATGCTGAAAGTTCAAATCATTGTCAAATATCGAATGACAAACTAAATCAGTTATTTTAGGATTTGGATCTTTTGCGGTCATATGGTATATAGTTCAGAGACCTTTAAGATCAATTATTTATTAATTAGTGTAAAATATATAATAAATGTAAAAAATTATTTTTATAATATTTTTATAACAATTTTTTAATAATTCATTTTAAAATTATTTTTTATACTAATTATTTTAAAAATTAATAAAATAAATATATTACACTAGTCAATAATAATGGATGTTAAAAATTCTTTAACTGTGAATGTATTGGAGGATCCAAATCCTGAAAAGAGATAATTAAAAGTGATACATGTCCAAGTAGCCCCATATCAGAATACACAAAAAGGCCCAAAAGAATTATTAAAAAAACCAGCTGGCTGAAGGACTTTGTTTAAATTTATCTTTTGTTCGGAGCCCACTTTCTTTCTAGGTTAGGGCAACCTTTGAATCTTATATATTGTCTCTTTTTATGTTGAAAGGAGGATATGAATGAAATAGTTATCCTTTTTGTTTTCTCTTATTTTCTTCCTCTATGGCTAGTTCCCCATCTATTTTAGTAGCTTGTTTAATTGAATAGGAGAAGGTGCGTATCATTTTGGTGCTTTCATTGTCTTTCTCATGCCTCTTAAAATCCACTACATCTAAGGATCTTAAAGAGGTTCTTCATGGTATTTCTAAAAAATTGGGTATGCTTCAAACTTAGTTTGGCACTCATCGTCATACCCAAAAGGCTCGATCAATCATTGCAAACAAACTATGGATGCCCACCATGATACAATGACCACCAATTTTATTGGGGGGGGGGGGGTTGTTAGAACAAGTAGCTTCCCTTCAAATTTAGCCACCTCACCTCGGATCCCCCTCTACCAACACCCCAAACCCATCATCTCCCATGACAATAATTTTTCTTACCTCAACAAATAGTCATGTGGTTATACCGTGCTCCATTCCCTTACCCAACACAACCTTTGCGTCTACCCTAGGCCTCACCTCTCCACTCCCTTCTTTGTCAACTCCTCACTCTGGACCCACTTACACCACTAATCCCATTACCTCGTCTATTCCTCAACCTTCTTTCCCCCAATTTCCCTTTACCCCGTCCTTTCCATTTTCTCCAGCAACCAATAACCTTCCTTTACATCCCCCAAACTAGACCTTGCCCCTTTTGATGGTTCTGACCCCCTGGATTGGTTATTTCAAGCTGATCAGTTTTTCATATTTTACCAGGTTCTCCCAGACTTGCATTGACCTATGGTGGCTTTTTATCTGATGGGTGATACTTTTAGCTGATTTAAATGGATGTATCACAATCATCAACTCACAGACTGACACACATTTGTTTGGGCTTTAGAGCTCTATTTTGGGCCATCAACTTATAGAAATCACCAAGCTAAGCTATTCAAACTTCGCCAATAGGGGTATGTCACATATTATCAGGCTCAATTTGAGAAACTCTCTAATCGCATTATTGGATTACCCCCCCTGAGATGTTGCTTAATTGTTTTATATTAGGGTTGTACCCAGATATTAGGTGTGAACTGGGTATCCTTCAACCTACACATATTACACAGGCCATTAGCTTAGCAAAATTGGTCGAGTCCAAACACAAAGACTCCAGACACCGTGTTACCCATCCACCCATTCTAGCACCAAACTTTTCTAACCCACCCCCCAAAACTCCGTTTCCAAACCCCACTTCTCTTCCCATTAAGTGTCTAACCCCAGCCCAAAAAGAGATAGGTGCCTTAGGTCTCTACTATAATTATGATGGGAAATTCATCCCTGGCCATAAGTGTACCACTAGTCATTTTCTTTTGCTCCTAACTAATGAAGACCCTTCCCCTTTGGAACCCTCCCCCGATCTTGACAAATCCCCTACACCTAACCCTATTGAGCCTACCCCTAAGGCCATTAACTTTCAGTTCTCCCCTTAAGCCTTGACCACAAACCTTAAAATTTCAAGGGTTTATCATTGGGCTCCTTGTTCGTGTCCTTATTGATTCAGGTAGCTCCCATAATATTCTATAGCCTCGTATTGCTACCCACCTTAAGCTACTCACCTAGCCTGTTCCTGCTTTCCAGTGATGGTTGGAAATGGAGCCCACATTGTTCGCTCTGGCTTATGCCTTCAAGTTCCCATCTCCATTCAAGGTCATGACTTCTAAATATCTTTCCACTTATTTCTTATTGAAGGTGTAGATATTGTTTTGGGTATTGAATGGTTATATACCTTGGGCCCCATAACTATTGATTTCTCTGTCCCTAGTATGTTTTTTAGTCACTAAACTCAAACCATTACCTTATCTAGTGAACCCAACACTTCCCTGCTCTCATCCACTTACGCTCAAGTATGCCATCTCCTACACACAGGCTCCATTGCTTCATGCCACCTCATTTTCCTTCCTACAACAACACCTCCCTAGCCTTCTGAACCACTTAACCTTTCTCACCCTTCCATTATTACACTACCCTCTACCATATCTCAGATTATCTTAGCCCATTCATCCATTTTTACCAAACCTCAGGGCCTCCCCCCTAAACAACATGATTATCATATTCTACTTTTACCCAACACTGCCCTAGTAAATGTTAAACCCTACCGCTACCCCTACTTTCAAAAAACAGCTGTCTCACCTAATCCAACAAATGCTTTAGGATGGCATCATCACGCTTAGTAAGAGCACCTTCTCTTCCCCCATTCTCCTAGTAAAAAAAGATGGTTCCTGATGTTTCTGTATAGACTATCGTGCACTAAATGCTATAATAATTAAGGGCAGGTTCCCTATTCCTACAATTGATGAACTATTGGATGAATTGGGATCAGCCATAGTATTCTCTAAAATAGACTATATTCAGGTTATCGTCAACTGGAGTTCACCCACCTGACATACATAAAACTACTTTTTGCATTTGGGACGGACACTATGAATTCTTAGTCATGCCATTTGGTTTGGCTAACGCCCCTTCAACCTTTCAAGCTGCTATGAATGATCTTCTTTGCTCTTTTATGTCAATTTGTTTTAGTTTTCTTCGATGACATCCTCATTTATAGTTCATTTTTTGTTTATCATGCTTATTACTTAGACTATATTTTAACCTTATTAGCTAATCACTATTTTTTGTTAAGTTATCAAAATGCATTTTTGCTACTCCTAAGGTTACTTATTTAGGCCATATTATTTCATCCGCGAGAGTTACACCAGACCCGGACAAAATAAAAGCTATACTAGATTGGCCTCAGCCACGCTCCCTCACAACCTTACACGGGTTCCTCAGCCTCACCGGATTCTATCGACGTTTTGTTCATAATTACACCACTTTTGCCGCTCCTCTCACTGATTTATTATGTCATTTAGAGTTTACATGGAATACAATGGCAACAAAGGCATTTACAAATTTAAAGCAGCAAATCACAACTACCCCTATCCTAGATCTTCCTAACTTCTCAAAGCCTTTTTGTTGTGGAAACAGATGCATCTGGCATTACCATTAGAGCGGTCCTCACCCAAGATGGCCACCCGCTTGCCTACTTCAGCAAAAGACTTGGCCTGCGCCTGGCCAGTGCTTCTACTTATGTCAGGGAAATGTATGCGGTCACAAGCTGTAAAAAATGGTGTCAGTATTTTCTAGGCAACCACTTTCAGATTATTATAGACTAGCAAAGTTTAAAATTTCTCTTATCCCAGACCTTTCAAACCCCAGAACAACAAAAGTGGGCTACCAAATTACAGGGCTACAACTTTGATATTGTGTATAGACCTGGTTCCGCCAACAGTGTGGATGACGCGCTCTCCCGAATGTATTCAGATGACTCTCTCTTACTGTTTTCCATTTCCTCCTTTGTTCCTTATCTTGTTAAATCTCTGCAGAATTTTTATTCAGTGGATACAAAGGGAAAATTACTCTTTTAGCAGGCCTAGACAGAGAGTACACAATTTCAAATTTAGAACAGTTTACTAACTTCCAAAGGCAAGACTTTTGTACCTTCTGACCTGGTGTAACACCCTCTGTTACACTTAATAAATTCTAGAAAAATTTGTAATTTTTTTTAACTAAAGATATGATTGTTAAAAAGAAACTATCGGAATAAATTACATACATTATTTCTGAAATACCTCATAAATATTATTAAAACTTTATAACGTAATTTTACATTCATCCAAAAAAAATAAATATTAAACATTATAAGAAAGAGAGGAAACTCCATGGCCCAGAAACAGTTACTTAATAACATTATTTATTCATTGGACCACGGTATTCATACCGAGCTCCCTTTCTAAAATATGCTATATTTACTGCCGAGATTCTCCGATCCTTCCCTCTGAACCATCAATTTAAAACATGTGAAACAAAAACACGGAGAAATGAGTGAGAAATAAAATATAATATTCTCGAATAAGACATAAGCAACAAAGGGTTTTCACAAACCAATACATAATAATATCAATCACAATCACATACACAATCAATTATGAATGCATGAATGTTATGCAATATCTTCATTGTAACTTACCTATATATGTGGGCCCTTAAATTTTAATTTGCACTGGGCCAACCAGGAGTTTACACTGTTCTATAAGTCCGGATAATAATAATATGAACAACTCAACTGGCATGGAAACACTTAGAGACTAGTCAGATTGAGAAAGTTTTTATTGTGAAAGTACCTGACACTAGGGAGCTACCCCAGGTCCCCTGAAGCACCCTTTCACACCCTCTCATCCCAAGGCTCGTAATTAAGCCTCCTCTAATGTATCCTCGGTTTCTGTAATCCGTCCCCAGACAATATCATTTTATTTCACTTTAATGATTCATGATGCATGAACTACTCGCGTATTTAGTTGGTTAAGGCTTTTAGAAACTCAATTATTAAATCTCTTAAAGGTTTACAATATCATTTCCATAAACTGTACATTTTCTCAATTCTCTGAATTTCTGTCCCACAGAAATAAATTTGGTACAGTTTTCGAATCTCATTGAAATTGAGTTTCTAAGCCTTAAATATCTAAAAACTTTCTCATATATAATTTTATATAATCTTTCTCAAATTGAATCTTAACAAGATCAAATTTAGAAATCTTAATTATTTCCAAATATCTTTAGTTATTAAGTTGAAAAAATAAAATAATTTTCTTTTGAAAATTTTAATTAAAAGCGAATAATCTTTAAATCATTAACCAAAATTATAATTTTTTTTCTTTAATTCAAGATTTAATTATTTCAATTTGTTATAAATTAATTTTTATAAAATGTCTACTTTCTAAAATAAATACTAATTTTTTTATTCTAAATATAAAAATAATTTCTAAGAAGAAATAAAAGATTTTAAAATAATAAAAATTTAAAGAGTAAGGTAAGAAATTCTTATTGAGTTTTAGCTTTCCGTCATGCTCGCTATATGCTCAAACTCCACATTACAATATCATCAATCAAATATTATCAATCACAGTTAAACATCATCAATCACAAATCAATCATAATCAAATCAATTAAATATCATTAATACATATCATAATACAAAATTTAATGATTATTAATATAGTTGATTTTTTAGTTCTTTTTGTCCATTCCTCACATAGGTTTATGTAAGTCCATATAATTCAGTCCTTGCATAGGTATATTTCAGTCCATATTGGTCATAGTGGTCCAAGTCCTTGCATGAGTATAGTCCAGTTTATATAGGTTATAAAAGTACAAGTCCTTGCATAGGTATGTTAGAGTTAGTTACATCAGATATTTAATTTAAAATCTATTATAAATTTTAAGTTAAAGAGTTAATATTTTAAAATAATAATATTATTAAATTTAAAAGGAGTAGGGGACTCCTCCCATTATTCTTATGTATTTTCATATCATATTCTTATCTCACTCCCCCTTACCTCTTGTATCCTGATTCGTTATTGAAGATCCGTACGCGTCTTGTCTCCGAGTTCTAAAACATACCAATTTCATTTTAATATAGTTACAAGATGAAAATTAAGATTACTACTTAAAGCAAAAATGGTAAATTTTGAATAGTGAATAGTAAATCATGAATAGTAACAGTAGATAGTAAAACATGAATAGTAACAGTAAATAGTAAATCATGAATAGTAAAATTCACTAATGGAGAAAGGGCTTTTTACACCGGCGATTTTACACCGGTTGTAATATGACCGGTGTAAATAATAAGGCGGTGGCAATTTTGTAAATAATATAAAACTTTACACCGGTCCTTACTTTGGACCGATGAGAAATGATTAAGTTTGTACCGGTTTAAGCTTTGGATCGGTAAGAAATGACCAAGTTTGTACCTGTCTTACTTTTTAAACCGGTGAGAAATCTATTTGCAATACCCATCCCTTTTGTCAATTCTTTTCATTTTTCGAGCCCTTCCTCTCTCGAAGCTAGCCCCTCTCTCTCACGAACATGTCTCTCTCAAAAACCCTTCCCCCTCTCGAAGCCCCACATTGGTGTCTCCCTTTCGAAGTTCTCCGTGCATCTACGCTCTCCGTGCATCTGCGTTTGTAGAAGCCCTTCGTGCGTCTGCATTTATGGAAACTTTTCATGCGTCTCCGTTTTACGAAGCCCTTTCCGTCTCTGTTTATTGAAGGTCTCCTTCTCGAAACCCCTTCCTTTTTCGCTTAAGTAATGGAACATTTGCAATGATCTTCTTACTTAGCGCATTCTTAACATAACCATCCTCAATCACTGTCTCTCCCATTCAAATATTCAGAAACTTTTTGACCATGTCTTTGACCTAATTAGTCATGGTCATCTCCTTAACATTAATATTGCAGGTTTTGTCAACGATTCTGTCATTGAATACATTGCTGAGAGGTGTGTGTATATATATATATATTCATTTCTTCTCTTTTCTTTCCATTGTGAAACAAATGTTATCTCATATTTAATCTTTTTTCTTGTGGTGTAATGGTTTATGTTGTATATTTGAAGATTCCTTTTTTCAATTGAAAGAAGGAACCAGGAAGCCGCGGTTTGTTTTCTTAATTAGATTTGTTATTTTAAGATTTTTTGTTCCTTTATTTTTGTTATAATATTGGCTAGGTATATTACTATTATAATTCAAAACACTAATTGCATTGAAGTTATATCTTACATATATTTTTTGTTTTTTATGTTTCTTCGTTTCTATATCTACTATTATCTTTTGAAGAAAAACTTCATTGATTCTGCAATGGCATTTAAGGCTGAGATAAATGTTTCTACAGAAGAAGACCATGGTAAGATAATAATGCGAGCACTCTTAGGGGAAAGAAAATAGAAATCTGGTTGATGAAAATGCAAATGTTCTTTTAACTTATTGAACTTGAAGTTTACTTTTGGCCACATGCTTCATCTTCAACCGAACCTGGTATATTACTCCCAGGCCTATTCATTAAGTAATGTAGTTGTAACAATTTATGTCTACACTTTCAGTTTGAAATGTCTTTACTTCAATGTTTTGTTCATTTTGTAACATAGTTGTGAAAGTTTGTCTTTATGTTCAGTTAGGAATATTGTCATATCAACTATCTAATAGAATGATCATCAATGATCAAACCAGCTAACCAAATAATTTCTATGTCTAACCTGATCACTATTTCTGCTTTAGTTATGTAGCTTTCTCTGATATAGACTTCATACCATAATATAGTCCTCATAATTTGTACTTTGTAACTTTCTAGATTGAAGTCTTTGGCCAGATGGCCTTCAAAGGCTACATCTATAGAGGCAGAAAACCTGTACATTGGAGTCCTTCATCACGGACAACACTTGCTGAAGCTGAGTTAGAGGTATAATAATATATCTTTGTTTATTCCCCTTTCTCAGGGCTATAAATCCCTAAGTGAGTACTGTCAGGTATAATAATATATCTTCATGCCTATGTTTCTAATGGATCTGCTAATTACTGTTGTAGAACTAATGGGATTTTGTATTATGTTATCTCCATTGAAAGAAATATACTTGAATTTAGTTTTGGTGAAATAGATCAGAAGTTTCTTTTAGTTTTATTTTCCTTTTCTGCAGCATTTGAATCCTTCTTTCATTAAATTTAGATTGTCTTGAGTATTCTTGGGGCAGCTTGTTTTGTTGCAGGAACTTTAGCTGCTGGAGCTACATGCCTGCTAGATTTTGCAAAAACTTAAAGGCAGATAAAGGTTTGTTTCTGTTAAATAGATATGATATATAACCATTCATATGTATGGGCCTAACAATTTAAGCCTTTGGATTGTTTGTTCTTGAAATTTTATCAGAGCTTCTATGACCAAATTCTAGTAACAGGTTGTATTTCAACGCAAGACAGGTGGTGAGTCTATGCAATTTTCTTAAACCCAAATTGTATTGAAGGTTACATTTGAGATGTAATGAAAAACCATTTATGGATCACTTACTCATCAGTTTAAACTTGAGATTTTTAGCTCACGATAGTTTCTTTTGTTTTTAAATCAACTATAGTTTCCATGGTATGCCATTTGTTTATTCCTTCCTGAAAATTCTTTAAAATTTTATAGACTATATATTACTCTATTATGAAAAAGTTTAATCCAAGTGCACCATACAAAGAAATGGAGTGAACTAGCACGCCAAGTGAAATCAGTTTTAAAGGATTACCCAAAACTTTGTGTTACCCGAGGAAGAAAGATGGGCCATGCTTTTGTTTATTTTTTATTATCTATTTTTTTATTGGAGTGCTTGATTTAGTTTAAAAGGAGAATCAAATGTCTCTTTGGTTTTATGGTTATATATCAATTAAATTAAGGTTTGATAAGTAACAGAAAAATATATCTATTATTTCAATAAAAATTTAATTGATTTGAGAGATTGTAAAATTAATATTAATCAATAAAAATATATCTATAGTTACTGGAGCTCTATTGAAATTAAAATACAATAACTATACATGTATTTTGTGTAGTGTTTTATGCCACAGGACAGCTGAAGCTTATGAAATTATGATTAATTGAAATTATCCAACATTAAATTTCAGACTCAAGGACGTGAATCAATTGCTGCCAAGCTTGTAGCAAATTTAATTACAAAAGCAGGTGAAATCATGTTCCTGTATGTGACCTCCGTTTTGGACAGTCCATGGGCTATTTTGATATTCCAGTTGATCATATGTATGGACAGGTATACTGTGTAATTGGGTTATGTCTTTAATATATAACTGCATGGAAGAATAAAAAAACATGTCACTATAACTTAAAAAATGTTTTATGGGTATACAGTGTACTGGTAATTTATAGTCAGTTCAATAATTTGCTAATTTATTGTATTGATGCTTCTCAATCTCAATTCTGAATTGGAATTAGAACCTTCTAGTGACATGCTGATTTTACTATTTTTTAGAATATATGGAAATACTGACATACCAAACTGAATGAAACACACCTTGTCATCTTAGTGTTCAAAATTCAAATGATGTAACACTAGATAGACAAAAAATAACTATTCCATGTCTATTTTTTCTCTTTTAAAAGGTAAATCATTTATTATAATTTTATATTTTCCTCTTAGTTAAACCATGTGTAACACTATTTTTATCTAATTATTCCTCTGTATCTCAGTATTTTCATCTTTATATATGATTAATTTGGGTCATAATTGTTCAAGATTCACGGGATTACAATTTTACCTCACGAAGTTGAGAAATTTATTCAATATTTGAATGAAACTTAGACAATTTTTGTGAGAATGTGCAGGATTTCTCTCTAGAAAATTTCAATTCCAGTTTGGTTGCATTTGCTGACAATATGGGTAAACTATAAAGTATGAAGAGCTGGACCGGCTGGCTCCCTGGCAATCGCATCAGCTTCTTCCGTTCCCTTTTTTTAGAAAACATGTAGCTCTTTCCTCTAAGTTCATTTGTTTGCATTGAAATGGTCATATAAAGGGAACTCTATTTAGATATACTTTTGATATTAGTGTTGTCCTTTGTAATGTTTTTATATTATCTTGTAATTTGACAATTTTTAATAAAAGTTATTTGATTAGAGTTCTTTCTATTTGTATATACTTTTAATACAAGTGTTCTTTTTATTCTCTGTGACATTGTAGCATCACAATTTAATAGTAGAAAAAGGGAAAGTAAAAAAATAAAGGAAAATGGATAAAAAATAAAAGTTTCTACACCGGTTATACTAACCAACCAGTGTTAAAAGTCTATTTTTTGTACCGGTCGTCACAAATAGGACCAGTGTGTAATATAATATTTACACCGGTTGTTACCAATAAGACCGGTGTAAAATGTAATATTCACACCGGTTATAATGAACAGGACTGGTGTAAATATTACATTTTACACCGGTCGTAATCTAAGGACCCGGTGTAAAAACTATTTTTCTCACCGGTCCCAAAACCGGTGTAAAAAATCCTTATTTTTCTCACCGGCTTCATCTACACCGGTCCGACAACCGGTGTAAAAAGCCAAAAAGGACCGGTGTAAAAAGTCTTTTTTCCACTAGTGATTAAATAGTAAAACGTGAATAGTAATGGTAAATAGTAAATCGTGAATAGTAACAGTAAATAGTAAAACGTGAATAGTAAAGGTAAATAATAACAATAAATAGTAATTTACTATTTGAATAGTAATTTACTATTGAAATAGTGTTTTACTATGCAGAATAGTAACTTAAAATAATATTATTTCTAGTATAATAATAGATTTCTAAAAACGATATAAAAATAACCCTAAAAAATATAAAAGAGAAGTATTTTTACCTTAGGATTTTAGCAGAACCTTCTTCCAAAAAAAATTATTTCTCTCTCTTACTTCCACCACTATCTCACTAGCATTACTATATTAAGAAAACTTAATCTGAAATTGTGAATTCTAAAGAAGAAATCCTTCAGTATTTATAGGAAAAAAAATTTACTATGCATTCCATTATTTTAATATAAAAGTACTGTGTATTTTTTGAATTTTTATTCCTCGTTACTGTGCATCTTTTGAAAATTTCTTTTGCATAGTAACTGCCGGCAAAATTATTAAGCCAAATAGTAACCTTTCACTCGGTATATTTTAAATATTCAAAATCAGTCCTTTTTGAAATTTAGCAATATTATATCAGTCCTCACTAATTTTATAGCAAGTAATATAAAGTTTAAATTTTAAAAATCTAAAATTTTCTGTTAATAAAAAATTTATTGATACGTTTCCAATTTTTTAACGATTGGAAAAATCAAAATTTTTCTCAAATCAATAATTTTTAGATAAGTCTACTTGAAATGGATTTTAGAAAATTTTTTTATAATTTAACTTCACTTTCTTATAGATATTTTTAATTTTAAGTCGCTTATATGAATTTAAAATTATTTAAAAAATATTATTTTATTAAAAAATATCAAAAATTCAAAAAAAATCTAAAAAATCATAACTAATACGTAGATTAAAAAGTTCTAAAGAACCATAATTTAATTACTTCAAAATTTTAATATAAAAATAAAAATAGGGGTGTTACACCTGGAACTATGACAGCCTCCTTCATGAGTTCTACTTCACCCCCGTTGTTGGCCATTCAGGTCCTAAGCCCATACTAGCTCTTTTGACAGCATCTTTTACTCGGCCAGGAATCCAAAAAGATGTTAGAAATTTCATAAAAAATACACAATTTGTCAGGCATCTAAATATCAACCTACAAAGAAAAATAGACTCTTAAAACCTTTACCCATACCAAATAAGGTCTGGAAAGATCTCAGCATGGACTTCATCATCCATCTCCCAAACTCGATAGGCCATACCGTTATTTGGGTTATTTGTAACCGGTTCACCAAATCTGCTCACTTCTTGGCCCTACCAACATACTTTACCGCATCTGACTTGGAAAAATGATTCTCCGTCGACATATGTCGTCTCCACGGCATTTCTTCTACCATTGTCTTAGATCAGGACCCATTGTTTCTCAGCTCTTTCTAGCAGTAATTGTTGAAAGCATATGGCACAAAATTAAAATTCAGTACTGTGTATCACCCTGCAACTGACAGGTAAACAGAGGTTATAAATCAGAGGTTAGAAGGATACTTACACTATTTTTGCGGTGACCACCCCAAAACTTGGTTCGGGTTCCTCCACCTTACAGCATTCTGCTACAACACGGCCCACCACTCTGCTACTAGCATGGCCCCTTTTCCGAGCGCTTTACGGTCGAAGCCCACCTCTATCCCTGATTTTATGTATGTCATGGTCACCGTTCCATCTCTAGCCGCATCCCTTCATGAGAGGCACGCCATCCTCCATCAGGCTTACGCGTCATTATAACGTACCAGGCAATGTAAGCAAACCTGCATCGTCGAGATATTTCCTTTAATGTCGATGATTTGGTTTGGCTCTGTCTGAAGCGGTATAGTTAGGAGTCTCTCATTCACCGCCCCTTCCCTAAGCTGGCCCGTCGATTTTTGGCCCATTTTCAATCCTCCATCGAGTAAGACAGGTTGATTATGAACTCGATCTCCCTCTTCACTCGAAATTGCATTATATTTTTCACGTATCATTGCTTCGTACTTTTCATGGACAAAACCCTCCTCCCAGTATTAGACCTTTCCCTGCTGCTCTAACCTCTCATTCTCACCCCTTACTTTTGTTTTGGAACACCAAGACTTTACACCTTCACTTAAACCTAACCCATGAGTTCCTAAAATTTCCTCCCTTTCTTAGCCGATAATCTCGCACGAAACTCTAGGAATGCCTATCTCACCGTCAGTCTGGCCCAACTTTCTAACTCCTCATGTGCCTCGTAATGATGTAGTCCAACCTGGTACACGTTTTCCCAGTCGCTCTATAACTTCGCATGCCCTAAAAGCTTCTGTTCTTTTAGGCCCTGAGGACAGGGCCCATCTCCACCTAGGCGACAGTTATACATGTCTCAATGGCCCCATATCATAATACCCAAAAAGGCCCAAAAGAGTTATTAAAAAACCCAATTAGCTGAAGGACTTTGTTTAAATTATATCTTTTGTTCTAAGCCCACTTTCTTTCTAGGTTAGGGAAATCTTTGAATCTTATATATTGTCCCTTTTTTATGTTGGAAGGAGGATATGAATGAAATAGTTATCCTTTTGTTTTCTCTGGTTTTCTTCCTCTATGGCTAGTTCCCCATCCTTTCAGTAGCCAGTTTAATTAAATAGGAGAACGTGCCTATCAAAAAGGGACCAAAAATTGAATTCCAAAGTAAGAATTAAACTAATATATACTTGATTTGCACGCCTCGAGGATCCATGAGGAAGTAGTCTGGCTTGTTGTCCCTATGTAAAAACATTTTAATGAATAAATTCAACTCGATATATCTACAAACAATTCAAGATTGCCCCACTAAAAACATTTTAAGAAAATAGTAATTAGAAGAGTATCTACACAATACATGAATTACCACCATTTGATCACTAAGAATGGGAACAATTCTTAGGGACAATTTTCGACTACAGCAATTGAAAAAGGATCTTAAAGAATCCTGAAAGGGGTGATAATTAGCTTGGGCACGTACAATTGAATTTAGATATAAGCTGCCTAGTATCTATCCTATCCCTATCAAACCTTGCGCTCGCACTCGTGGTGTCGCTCGAATAGCATGATCTCTGTGGCAGTGATGTCATCCAAACTGGCATTAATTGTTTCTGGTTCAATGCAGTCTCAGAGAGAGTTCATACAGTAGGTTTGTGACTCAGATAGAGGGGGAGAGAGATCTGTGGTAGAGGAAAAGCGAGCAAGATTTGAGAAGAACGATGAAAATATGTTTCTAATTGCACATACTTGCTGCATGGCATGCACAAATACTTGCCAGTTCAAAAGGACAGCAAACGGCATAATAAATCTCTTAAAAATATTACACATATCACTGATCTGATTGAATTGACCTGATAAAAAGCAAGTTAATTATCATTCAATTGATCAAATCGTGGTTATACTGATACACCTACCACTTTTACTTGCCTGTAGTTATATGTTATTTGTCCTTATGGTTCTAGGGGATTCACCACAAGTGACTGTAGCTACGCTTTTCTCGCAGCAGAGATAAAAATAAGATAGAATTAGAGGTGGGTATGTTTTTATTTTTTCCAGTAATTAGTGTATACTTATTATTAATAATATTATTATAATGAAAAAATAACAATAATATTATTGATCTGTCCAGATCCGGGGTCTAGGATCCGGTGTCGGGACAGCCTCAAGAGTTGAAGATTGAATGAGGTTGAAGACCGGCTGTGTGTATCCGGTCTCTCTGATCCGGCCTCTCAGCGTGTGAAGGTCGGTCTTGTTGTCCAGGAGATCCTTCACACCGACCTCTCGCGTTGGTGTGAGCGACAGGTGGTGTCACCTGCGAAGATTCTCCGACGCTTAAGTTAGAAGAGTGTAAGTGAACTCTATTAATGCTCAAACAGTATAATAGCAAGAGAGAGAGCAAGGACAACGTAACCTGGAACATGTATTGCAACATGTTACTTATAGTCGAGCGTGGAAATGAATCGTTTAGTGTTAGTGGGCCCACTGGTTCTGATAGCGTGTGTAAAGAGTCAATCCGAGTGGGCTAGCATTCTGAGTATGCCAAGAGAGTAGGTGAATTATCAGTGTACTTTTCTGTCACATGGATGGAAAGGTAATCACCTTTTCCATAAATCACGCTGGTGATTGTACCTACTCCTATCGGTGGATGAAAGGGACATATTCCACTGTGCAGAATGCCTTCTTCATTATGATATTGGAGCAGTCAATTATAAGTCACCCGATGTAGGAGAGCGGATAGGCCACCCGGTATCTTGGATGTCACCTCGGATGACCGGTGTACGTGAAGTTTGCCTAGTGTGTTGCATACCGGATTGGTATTCTTGACACCGGCTGAACACTAGGACGGTTATAATGACTTCTCTTTAGGTGAGACCGGATCAACATGTTTACCAACTGGATTATTATCTTGGGATACCGGTTGATTTCTAGGAGGCTGAGTCGGCCTTTTGTCCTTAGAACCGGTATCCAGACCGGATAACCTTGGGACCGGTATCCAGACCGGATAATTTGTCCCCTAGCTTGTGTGAGGGACTGTAAGTTGCTCATATAAGCTACGCAGTTCACGAGAGGTCTGTATGCCAGAGCCCTGCAAGAATACATGTTATGTTTTTACCTTCGAAATACTCGTTAACCGTCGAATATTATTCCCAAGCGTTATGGAATGAACGGCTCTGAGTGAGTGATTCCGAGTGGAGATTTGACTTTAAGTGAACATTTGATTCTGGGAAGTTTTGAGTGATACTTCCGAGTGGAAGTTCTCAGATTGATTCTTCCGGGGGGAGGATTTCTGAGTAACCGTCCCTGTGTGGAAGATTTCCAACTGGAACTTCGACGGCACTCAGTTTCATCGTTCCAACCACACTCGGAGTTCGGTTTATTCCTACAATCCGAGTCTTCATTCGGGTTGGAGATTTCCGAGTGTACTTTCCTGAGATGGTGTCCCCGAGTGTGGCATTTCTGAGCGGGACAATACCGAGTGAGATATTTCTGATTCCCGAATAGTATGGCACCGAGTGGAGCATTTTCCGGGTGAAACACTTCTGGACGTATAGACTTTGACTTCGAATGAGAATGTTTCGGGTAGAGACTTTCCCAGGTAACCAATTCCTGGTTGAAACCCCGAAGTGAGATATTCTTGACTTAAAGAATTCATGAGTCAGACTTCAGTGAGATATTGCCGACTGAAGAACTTAAGAGTCCAGCATCGAATTTGAAGTGTTTTCGAGAGAGGAATTCCAAGGGAGAATATTTCCGAGTGAGGAATTCCCAGGGGTACTTCTGAGTGAACTCGATAACGATTGATTCTTCAATAGCAACCAGCCAAGTCTAGAAGTCGTACTCAGAGTTCAGTTTAATCCTACAATCCGAGCCTTCAGTCGGTGTTGGATTTTACCCATTCACCATTTTCTTCACTCGGTGTTGGATTTTACCCATTCACCAGCCTTCATCACTCGGTGTTAGATTTTACCCATTCACCGGTCTTCAAATAGGGTTCGGTGCAATCCTACAACCCATTTCCTGAGGTTCGGTTCAATCCTATAACCCAGGTCTTCACCGACGTTCGGCCAAACCTACTAGTCGTACTCGGAGTTCAGTTTAATCCTACAATCCGAGCCTTCAGTCGGTGTTGGATTTTACCCATTCACCGTTCTTCATACTCGGTGTTGGATTTTACCCATTCACCGGTCTTCAAATGGGGTTCGGTGCAATCCTACAACCCAGGTCTTCACCGACGTTCGGCCAAACCTACTAGTTGTACTCGGAGTTCAGTTTAATCCTACAATCCGAGCCTTCAGTCGGAGGCTCACCCCTTTGTAACTTCGAATTCATCACTAACAACAACACATTGTTAGGATCATCCGTCCTGAAAGTATCTTGTCACAACAGCGTTGTGCATTTAAATAAAATCGTAAAGACAATAGGTGAGTCAAGGAAAGCTTCATTAACTATGAATTATAATCAATACAAAAGAGAGAAAAAGAGCCGAGTCGGGGTTATGCCTCGTTAAACCTTCTTGGTAAAACCGATCGGAAAAACCCAAGTAAGGAAAAAGAATGCACACCGTTTTACTGACTAGTTGTAACAGCAGAAGGCGCTCTTAATTTTGATGGCCTGATCCCTAATCAATGACCTCTCGGTGGCCCAGATGTTGTTGGGACATAACATCTTGTTGTGCTGACTCGCCAACCATAACTCCCTTTTGCTTTTCAGAAGTAGCTTCTTTGAAAAGATACTGCTTGAGCTTACCCTCTCGGATCAGGGTCTCGATAGTATTCTTCAAGGCCTGACATTTATCTGTTGAGTGGCCCTCTTTCTCATGGAATTTGCAGTATTTTCGAGGGTCGCCATGTTTGCGAAGCTGGGACGGTGTCCTGACCGCGTATGCAGTAAGCGTTGGCCATCCGATCTCCCTCAGAATTTGAGACCGCTTAGAATTTAACAAAGTATAATTGCCAAATACATGTATCCGCTCTTCCTGACTCGGAGATACGGGATTATCGAAGACGCTGCCTCGGGCCGGTCTCTCCATGCGTTCCGATCTAGGCCAGCTTTTATCTCTCCGTTGTTGATGCGGTGTTGGGGATTTCCTTTTGGCCGTTGTTGCTTCCAAGTGTATTTCTATGCCCACGTATTTCGAGGCCTTTCTTCGAAACCCCTCCAACGTCATCGGAGGACTCTTTGCCAAAGACAAAGCAAAGGTGGATCCAGGCTGCAAGGCTTCAACGATGATGTGGAGCTGAATAGCCTCCGTAAGGTTAGGCACCAAAGCAGCCTCCTTGTAAAATCTCTTTAAAAACTCCTTGAGAGTTTCATTTTCCCCCTGCCTTATCTGAGCCAAGGTATGAGAAGTCCTTGGGACGTCCCTAGAGATGATGAAATGGCTCTTAAATGAAGTCTCCATTACTTCCCAAGAATCTATTGACTCCGAGGGTAAACTTTTGAACCAACCGAGAGCTTCCTTTGTTAAGGTTCGTGGAAACATCCTGCACATCACATCTTCATCGGCTTCCAAGTACATGTCCTCATACGTGTAAGCATCAAGGTGCTTAATGGGATCAGTTTCTCTGTTATACTTTCCGATGGAAAGTGGTTAGGTCGTTTGCAGGTGCTTGGGGATGAATACGTTTATGAGCCTCCTTGAGAAAGGGACATTGAGTCGGTATGCCCCCGCAGTCATCGCTGTCTGCCCCCTCTTCCTTGCACTGATTCTGTCCCTAAAATCTTGAGTTTGCTCTCTCCTCTCATAAGTAGGGATCTTAGAATACTGGAGAGTTGTGGATTTCTCTCTCGCAGACGCATGGCGAGCATCCTCTGCCTGAGATATCACTATGTCCCCAGCTCCTCCTTTCTCCCTTCGCAACTTCATCAACTCCTCCCTGAGTTGCCTGATAATTTCATCTCGAGGATCAGGGATTTCCACTTGTACCATTCTTCTCGAATGGGTTGCAGGTGATTCAAAAATGAATCCCTTATCAGCATGTTGATGGGTCACATCTTCCACATGACCGTCAACGAAGTCGCGTCCATCTCCTTCCATGGTCGACTACTAACTTCTGCAGAAAGTGGGAATAACTCTACCGAGTCCCACTGGGCGTGCCAATGATCTGTCCAGATCCGGGGTCTAGGATCCGGTGTCGGGACAGCCTCAAGAGTTGAAGATTGAATGAGGTTGAAGACCGGCTGTGTGTATCCACCTCTCAGCGTGTGGAGGTCGGTCTTGTTGTCCAGGAGATCCTTCACACCGACCTTTCGCATTGGTGTGAGCGACAGGTGGTGTCACCTACGAAGATTCTCCGACGCTCAAGTTAGAAGAGTGTAAGTGAACTCTGTTAATGCTCAAACATTATAATAGCAAGAGAGAGAGCAAGGACAACGTAACCTGGAACATGTATTGTAACATGTTACTTATAGTCGAGCATGGAAATGAATCGTTTGGTGTTAGTGGGCCCACTGGTTCTGATAGCGTGTGTAAAGAGTCAATCCGAGTGGGCCAGCATTCTGAGTATGCCAAGAGAGTAGGTGAATTATCAGTGTACTTTTCTGTCACATGGATGGAAAGGTAATCACCTTTTCCATAAATCACGCTGGTGATTGTACCTACTCCTGTCGGTGGATGAAAGGGACATATTCCACTGTGCAGAATGCCTTCTTTATTATGATATTGGAGCAGTCAATTATAAGTCACCCGGTGTAGGAGAGCGGATAGGCCACCCGGTATCTTGGATGTCACCTCGGATGACCGGTGTAAGTGAAGTTTGTCTAGTGTGTTGCATACCGGATTGGTATTCTTGACACCGGCTAAACACTAGGACGGTTATAATGACTTCTCTTTAGGTGAGACCGGATCAACACGTTTACCAACTGGATCATTATCCTGGGATACTGGTTGACTTCTAGGAAGGCTGAGTCGGCCTTTTGTCCTTAGAACCGGTATCCAGACCGGATAACCTTGGGACCGGTATCCAGACCGGATCAATTATTATTATAATTCTAAAAATAACAAAATAATAGTAGTAGTAATAATAATATAAAAATGATGATAGTAATAATAATATATCCTTATTGACGCATTAAATATAAGATATGATCAATTTATCTTAATTTTATTTTTTCCATTAAACCAACAAAAAAAAGATTTTACTAAAAACTTGTCTATCTAAAATTGACAAATTTTAATTGTAATTCTAACTTAATTTTTTATATTTTAATCATGTGTTAATATAAAACATTTTATTAATCTATCGTTTTAGGATCCATGTTTATGATCCTAAATGTTAAGCATCAATATTAATAACCATTTTTCATGGGTTCAGTTAGTAAGGAAATTGGATACTTTCACTAAATGAATTGGATTCATCCCTGCATTGGTTTAGGAAAGTAAAACTACAAAGATTCCCACCTATGATGCTAACAAAAGACATCTTTGACATGTCATACCCATACATAGGGATAGAGCCTAGTGGATTATGAGTTTGGTGTCTTACCTTGCAACGAGGATAAGCTCAATCCCTTTCTTAAAATTTTGCAAAAAAGAAAAAGATCGTTGTTAATAGTTTCAGTTATTTAAATATGTATTATTCTTTAATATGTCATTTAATTAAGTATCCATACAAGAAATTTTAAAGTGAAAATGTTATAATTCTTAGTTTTTTTTTCAAAAATGAGATAATCAGTATGTTTATACTACTTATTACTATACTTTTCACACTTTTAAAATATTTTTCCATTTTTTAAGCAACATATTTTCTTTATCTAATAATTATTTGGCTTCAAGCAATTAATAAATCAACTAATGATGATGAACACCAAGCCGAAAACATAGAGAGGCCTAAAAGAAACAAAAAACTTTTGTTTGGATGAAAGACTTTATTTAATTTTTGAGCATTTTATTTTAAATATTGTTGAAGGCCTAGTTGTTTTTTGCCTTCTTTTATTTCCCTAATTTTAATAGTATTTAAAGCTTTGTGAACCTTTTCTGAAAAATAGAAAAAAGTGGTATTTTGTTTTTTTAGTCTTCTTAGTCCAGTATCCTAACCCTAACACCTTTATCGTTGGTGCTTTCATCACCTTTCTTTATACCTCCTAAACCCCTCACCTTTAAAGATGTGGAAGAAGCTCTCCATGCTTTTACTGATAAAATGGGGTCTCTATAACCCAGTTGAACTTTTAACTCACTGAAAAATTAGCCAATCTAGAAACCCAACTGAATGACCAACAACAGGTTCATGCCTCTCGTCACAACAACCTTGAGCATGCTAGACTGTCGTATTGAAGCTCTTGTTGTACTCATGGGACACACATCAGGTCTACATTCATTCCAGCCTGAAGTATTTATATCCCCTCCCCCCTCCCCCCTCAAGTATTGCTTAAGAAATTTCACATTCTCCTACTACTTCAATTTTCTACAGAACCCCACCTACACTACCACCCCAACCTACCACAATGCCAACTATCCCAATACCCACCCCTACCCTCACGTCCACCTCATCCATTCAATTTGGCCATTAATTACCACCTATTTCCAATCTTATTTCCTCATTCGCACATACTTATTCTATAGCTCAACCTTTCATACCCTCTACCTTACCATATTTTTCCAATAACCTTAATTTTACCCTCATCCCAAACCCTATTGTATAACTAAACACTAGCCCACCTAAAGTCACCCTAAATGTATTTGATAGGTCTGAACCCCTTGACTGGATTTTTCAAGTTGAACATTTCTTCCTAGTTTACCAAATCCTTTTAGAACAACACCTCTCTTAGGTTGCTTTCTATATGAAAGGAGATGCTGTCAGCTGGTACAAATGGATGTATCAAAATAACCTACTCACTGATTGGGGATCCTTCATTAGGGCCCTAGCTCTCCATTTTGGACCCTTTACTTAGACCAATTACCAAGCTGAACTTTTTAAGTTGAGACAATATGAATATGTCATTGATTATCAGGCTAAGTTTGAAAAGTTATCCAACATGGTTGTTGGCCTCAATTAGGACACCATTTCAAATTGTTTTCTTCCTGGCTTAATTCTAGAATCAGATGCGAGCTAGCCATTCTTAACCCTCTATCTGTGCATCAAGCTATCCATCTTGCTAAACTAGCGGAAGATAAAATTAAGGATTCTAAAGCTAAGCTTAACTGTTTCCCACCCCTCAAACATATCCCTGTACCCAAACACTACCATTTTCCCTCACTCATCCATCATTCCCATGAAACCTTTAAATCTCACTCTGCCTATCAAACAATTAACCCTCACTCAAATGCAAGAACGACAAGAACAAGCACTTTGTTACAATTGTGATGAAAAATTTATGGTTGGCCACAAATGCTCCACTAGTCATTTCCTACTTCTATTAGGTGATGATGATCTTGAGTTAACCCCTAACCCTATTCCCTTAGAACCTACCTCCGTTATTCAACCCTCTGACCAAACAGGCCCTTCTACTAATGAACTTGCCTATGATACATTCCATTTCCATCTCTCTCCCTAGGCCCTCATTGGTAACTTTTCCCCTCGTACCCTTAAGTTTACAAGTCATATTTCTGGCATTCTTGTCATGATTTTAGTACTGGGAATTCATACAACATTATCCAAACAAGGCTTGCCTCCCATGTCAAACTCCCCATTGAACCTGCCCCAAAATTCTTTATTTTGGTGGGTAACGATACTCAAATTCACTGCATCGGGTTTTGTCTGGAAGTCCCTATATCCATTCAAAACCACTTATTCTACATTCCATTTTACTTGCTACCTATTAAGGGTGCCAATGTTGTGCTCGACATGGAGTGGTTATGCACTCTGGGCCCTCTTCGCTTTAACTTTGCAATCCCTAGCCTACTTTTACACATGCCAACCAATTCATTACCCTTACTGGAGATACTAATAGTGTCCCATCACCCACTACCTACCACCAATTATCCCAACTTATCCACTCTAATTCCATTACATCCTTTCACTTGTTATCCTTACAACCTATTACATTCCTTACCAACACGACCTAAAAAACAACCTTAGACTCTTTTCCCACGGAACTCAAAAACCTTCTCACTAGCTATATGATCGTTTTTCAAGAACCCCATGGCCTTCCCCCTTCCAGACCATATGACCACCATATTCCTCTCCTTCCCAACACTCTACCCATCACTATCAAACCATACCACTATCCCTACTCCCAAAAGGAGGTCATGACCCATATCACCACCGAAATGCTCCAACAAGGAATTATTGTTCCTAGTACTAGCCCATTTTCTTCCCTGGTCTATATAGTTCATAAAAAATGTAACAGCCCATTTTTTAAGCAGTAAATTAAATAGTGAAAAAAATTAAAATTTCTTAGAGAAATAAGAACTGAAACCTAGAAAATAGGAAATTTAAATATGAATACAAGGATATTTTCAGTTTGACTTAAAACGGAAATAAACGAGAATGGAATGTAGAATAGAATAATAAAATAAAATAAAAATCGGCTACAGTAAAATGCTACAGTAAAATGCTATAGTAAAATGCTACAGTAAAATGCTACAGTAAACGTCACATGAAAAATGTTGTAGAATGTAGAGAATTCATGAGAATTCTCCAATTTTCCACCGCCTCATGTCAATTTCGAGCTGCTACAGTGATTTGCTACAGTGATTTGCTACAGTAACCGCCATTGAAAGCCTATAAATAGAGCCCCAACCTCCCACATTTCCTCAGACCAAAAACCTCACTGATCCTATAACCTTTCATCTCCCTCTTCAAGCTCTCAAAACCTTCATTCTTTAATTTTCGCATAAGAAGAAATTACGCAAACTTGAAGATTTGAAGAAATACAAGGGAGTTTAGTTTAACGATCTTCAGTTGAGGTAAGAAAGAGGGGATAGGATATTAAATACATAGAAATTAAGTTAGAATTGTTTGCTTAATTGTTTAGAAACTTATATAGTTATATTTTAATTTAATTTGAATTAAATTGTGAAATGGATGCAAATGGTTTGGAATATGATATTAAACAATTACTATAACATGGAAAATATGTTTTCCATATTCTTTGAAATATGAAATATTATGGAAAATATGTTTTCATATGTTTGAAATATGATATGAATATTATGGGAAATGTGTTTCCGTATGATTGAATTATGATATAAATAATATCGAAAATGTGTTTCCATATTCTTTGAGTTATAAATAAAGTATGCTTAATTGATTATTATAATAATTTTATTGTTAAAATTAATTATAAAGGAATTTGATAATGTAATGCATTCATGCATCATATGCATTGGCCGTTCAAAGAATCCGCAGAGGGGTTCTTTGAGGGGGTTCCCGGTAGGGGAACGCGCTCTGTTGAGCACAGACCTCTGCGGTGGTTTTATACCACGGCCGTCTTAAGGGCTAAGCAGTGTGTCCTTAAGGGGGTCCCGCGACACTTGTTATTGATATTATGATATTGTTATCCGATGTGGTGTTGCATTATGGGGCGCGGTATCGGTTGGATATCTGTAAAAATGTTATTGTTGGAAATCACTGCAGATGTTCCCACCAGAATGGATCCATCATGCATTTTCATAAAAGAACGGAATATAATAATATCAGTATAATACAAAATACTTGTTTGGCATTTGCATCGCATAGCATGCTACTTGTGATTGTGTTTATTCTGATTTAATTTCTATTTATTTGATATTTTATCTCACTCTTTCTATTACTTGTGGCAACCCTTTAGTGGTTAACCAGGAGGACATGTGACAAAGTGGATGTTGCTGAATATGGATGAATTATGAAGACTTTTGATGATGATGCTTGCTTGCATGACTACTATTGTTGTATTATATATATGCTATGTTTTGGTACTTTACGTCTTTATATTTTATAAGATCTAGGTGCTTGTTGTAAAATATAATATGTATGAAACTCTGATGTTATGTATAATAATAAGAAGTTAATTATATAAAGGTTGCGTACTCTGATATTGTATCAGTAACCTCTGGAATCAGGTTGTGAATCTCTTGATAATTACCAAGTGAAAAATAAGTTATCTAAGTGATTTTATATGGTGGGGGTAATTATCTTGAGATTTGCAAGTTGGCTCCAGGGTGTTACAAAAAAGATGAGATTTGGCATTTTTTGTGTAGACTACAGAGCCCTTAATGCAGTTATCATTCCTTACAGATTCCTAATTCCTACTATTGATGAGTTATTAGATGAGTTAGGCTCAGCTACTATCTTTTCTAAGATGGACTTAAAATCAAGATACCACCAAATTCGAGTCTCCCATATAGACACACACAAAACAACTTTCCAAACCTTTGATGGTCACTATGAGTTCCTAGTTATTCCATTCAGCCTAACTAACACCTCATCTACATTTCAATCAACAATGAATGACCTTCTACATCCCTACCTTAGGCAATTTGTGTTGATTTTCTTTGATAACATTCTTATTTTTAGTCCAAATTTTTCTGATCATACGATTCACTTACAGTTGGTTTTAGAGTTACTTTCTACCAACCGATTTTATACTAACCTTTCTAAGTGCGTATTTGGTGTCTCTATTGTTAACTACTTAGGTCATGAGATTTCAAACAAAGGTATTGCCCTAGATCTAGACAATGTCCAAGCCATTTTGGATTGGCCTGAACTATACTCACTCACGGCCCTCCATGGAGTTTTAGGCCTCACCCATTTTTATAGAAAGTTTGTTCGAAATTACGCCTCACTCGTTGCTTCCCTCACTGATTTATTACGTTTCACTAAATTTTTATGGCATACAACAGCCTCTCAGGCTTTTACAGAATTAAAATAAATCATGACAAAAATACTTGTTCTAACTTTGCCTAATTTTAATAAACTCTCTATGGTTGAGACAGATGCTTTTGGTGTAACCATGGGCGCCGTTCTTTCCTAGGAAAAACACCCAATCGTCTTTTTCAGCAAGCACATGTATCTCGACATGGAGGCCTCCTCTATTTATGTGCGAGAAATGTATGCCATCACTAAAGCAGTCAAAAGTGACATCAGTATCTCATAGGGTGATATTTTCATATTTATACAAAACAAAAAATTTGAAGCATCTCATTACTGAGTCCGTTCAAACTCCAGAACAACTTAAATGGGAAACTAGACTAAAAGGCTACAGTTTTGAAATTTTTTTTATAGACCTAGTCATTCCAACGGGGCTGCTGATGCTTTATCCCGTAGGTACTCAGAAGACCCACCTCTTCATCTGGCATTCCTTTCGCTTCTTCCAGCCATTTGGGAAGAACTTAAGACTCATTTCAGTGCCAATCAAGATGGTTAAGCTTTTCTCCATCAATTCCATTCTAATCCTAACATACAGAGGACTTTGTATTATTCCATTGGCATCATCTATTTCAAGAACATAATCTTCATTCTAGACTTACCTCAAATGCGGCAGAATCTGATCAAGGAGTTTCATGCCACATGCCACCCGCTCTGCTGGCCACTCAGGTTTTAAGCCCACTGTTGCTCGTTTAGCAGCTACGTTTTACTGGTCGGGCCTTTACAAAGCTATGAAGGAATTTGTCAAATATTGTTCCCTCTACTAAATGAACAAGTATCTACCAAAGAAAAAATAAGGATTACTACAATCCCTACCAACCCTTAACTAAGTCTTGAAGGATTTCAAATGGATTTTATCACTCATCTCACTACATCTTTTGGCCATACAATAATATTGGAGATCTGTGACCAACTTACCAAATTAGTGCACTTGCTGCATCTGGCTTCAAAGTTTACTGCTCTGATTTTGGCCTCTGGATTCCTGACTGAGATTTGCAAGTTACATGGCACTCCTAAGTCTATTGTCTTAGACCGTGACCCGCTGATTTTAAGCATAATTTGGAAGGAGTTATTTAGATTACAGGGCACCACATTGAAGTATAGTTTCTCTTACCATCCTGAGACCGACGGTCAATTCAAGGTCACCAATCATTTCCTCAAGGCGTACCTCCATTGCTTTACTTGTGACCACCCCAAGCAGTGGTACAAATTCCTTCACCTGGCTGAATACTGGTTCAACACTTCCTTTAACTCTGCCATCGGAATGACCCCTTTTCAAGCATTATATGGCCACCGTCCACCTTCAATGCTTGACTATGTCCCAAGGTCAACTAATGTTGCCCCTTGGACATGTCCCTACAACAGAGGAAAATATTGTTGGTTACTTTAAAAGACAACCTCCAACGCACACGATAACAGATGCTCACTTAAGCAAACCAAAATAGAAAGGACATTACCGGTGACTAGGCTCCTTCGTTTGTAACCTTATCGACAGGTTAGTGTTCGTCGTCGTGTATCTTAGAAACTCTCCAAACAATTTTATGGCTCCTTCAAGATCCTCCGACGGATCGGTTCTATTGCTTAAGAATTTTCCCTTCCCTCCTCCGCTCGCATCCATCCGGTATTTTGTGTTTCTCTTCTCAAACAATACCATGGTGATATGCTGGAGATGCATTTCTCTCCCTTAGCCGTGTTTCCCTCAGACCTTATACTCTCAAATAACCCCCCCCCCCAGACTCAGTTTCTATAGAAAGAGAACCTTTGAGTTTTGTGCCTTTAAACAAGACATCATAACATGCAAAAGAGGACTTTTTGAGTAGCATACAGGAGTTATCACTTGTTGACCATACTCTCTCTTCTAGTCAGCGCCTCTGTTCTAGGCTTTTCAATCAAACTGCGTCCCATACGGTCCAATCTCACCATTGGATGCTGATTCCACTGACGCACCCCTTTTACACAAGGCTCATGTGGATCCTTCTCCACCGTCGGATCTCTGATGACCAAAATCCCCCTCATCTCATTCGTTCATTCAAAAAGTGCATTCCCAGGTCCTTGAGTTTCCCAAGTTTCATTTCACATCGTCTGCTCTTCTCACGCGATCCTCATCATTCAATTTCTCCTTAAGTCCCATACCTGTACATGGGCTTCCTTCTGTGTTTCTCGTGCCAGATTCCACGTTTCCTGTGCCTGATTGCCTTATCACATCAAATGTTGTTGACTTGCCCCTTCAAGCTTCTGCACCGTTAGATCTCCCATTTTCCCTGATGCCTTACCGCTCCCAACTAGCACAATCTATGCTAAGGAGATTCGCCCAATGGAACTGTGCCACCACAATGTATCAAGAAAATGCAAGAAGGCTTCCCCAGGTAGATCCAGCCTAACTCGGATTTTAAAAAACCCTATTTTAATATTCTTGTAAGATTAATCAAAGGCCCAGATCAAGTTGCGGCAGGTCACACCGTTCAGAGAAACCCAACCCACGGGTATCCCAACCTTTGAGATTTTAGCATTGAAGAAGTAAAAAAAGAGAGGTACAAAAGGAGGTCGGTCAAAGTTCTCGCATAGCACCTCAAAGGCCTTCACAAAGGCCCATCCATTCAGATGCAACTGGGTTAAGGCAATATTCAAAGCATTTAAAACCCTAACCTCAAATTCAAAAAAAGGAAAAGACAAGTGAAGCCGAGAGAAAAAGGTTTCATATACGAAGGTGAAATCCAGTTCGCTCGGATCCATGCGCTCATGACAAACCCACTCAGAAGAGAAGCAACAGACACATTCCACATTACGAGTGAAATAAGAATGGTTGAAGGTACCCCTTCCCACAACTTAGCTACAAATTCCTTACTTTGAAGGGATAAGGACATAACCATAACCTCATTTTTCACCTAGTCATAGACACCCCCCGTAGATGACACCATAACACTCTAGGAGTAAAGGTAATGAGAAGAAAGGAAGCACTAACCTAATAAGTAAAGCAGAAAATGCTAAGAAGAGATAAGGAAGAAAAAACTTCGAGACAGAAAAATCCAGCGACGAAAACTTCTAAGAAAGCAAGGAAATATAGACAAAGAAAAGGAAAAGCCTAAAGATTACAAAATGAGGAAAGAAGACAAATTTATGGGCAAATAGGTGACCCTTCGTTGCTTCAGATCTAACGGATAGGGTGTAAAAGGGCTTGCAGCCAACGAACATGATGATTCAGACAGCTTCTTTAGATGAAGGGACGCCCCGTATCCTAAAAAGGAACGCCTTTAATGACCTAGGGATACAGAAACAACGTCAATCATTACAGGCAAGTGTAAATATCCCAATAAAAGTGACGACTATCAACCCTTCGCCACCTCCTCACCACGTGGGCACAAAGGACTCAGGCTCGGGTTCTCCCTCACCCAGATCATGACGAGCATGTCACTTATACTCTTCCCTCTCCCCAGGTCAAGAATACGTCCTCACTCAGCTCGGCTACCACATATTCCCCGAATCTCTCCCTCACCCAGAAGACAGGCGTGCTTACCATTCACTTGGAACCACTTTGCTCGGAACTAATTAGAATCAACCGATCAATACCAGGAAACTTCATTCGAGAAGAGAGCTCAAGCTCGTAGTTATCCACTTCACTCGGCCTCACGCCTAGAGCTCGTGACTAGGGGCTCCTGTTCCCCCCAAGAGTTGGAAGGGTCCACGGGACCCCCTAATCCCTCTATCATTAGTAGATAATTGATTCTACGTTAGTTATAGTTTCATGGGCCTGGGCCGAATTGCCCTAGTTTTAGCCCTTGTATAAATATGATTGTAAATGCATTTGTAACTTATGTGACACATTTTATAGAAATAGTAATCCTAATTCCTAGGGTAATTCTCTAAATTTTCGTTTTCTATGTTGTCTTTGTGAACACAGACAAAAATTATAATTGGACAGCGCTAGTGATTGTTTTTGGTGTTTGAGCATAGAGATGGAAAGGAAAGAAAATAAGAGAAAAAAAACTTAGGATTTAATAGATGTTGGTAAGAAAAAGAGAGAGAGAGAGAGAGAGTAAGATCAGATAGAAAATAAAAAATTATATTAAATCATGTGATTGGTATATAAATATAATTGTAATTAGTTCTTATAAACTAGTCTCAGGAGTCAACACTTCACCTACCTTTTCACTTCTACATTCAGATTTTCATCATCGAAACATAATGGAGAATCCTTGATCAGCCTATTCGAGATCGAGAGCTTGGAATTCTCATTGTGTCTAGCGCATTACAGCAGTTATAAACTCCCCTCACACTGACACACATTACACATCACGTACCCGATATTTTGAATTTCAAAAGAATTTTCTTTGCACGATAAACCTCAAAAAGTCAAAGTCAATTGTTCTTGGAATGATCTAAAGATATTGGTCCCCATCTTCAAAATGGAGGAAACAGAATGAAAATGGAAACTCTTTATGATTGCAGACTTTCTATGATTGCATTAGGATGTAGAACTTGTTCCTCAATGAAAATACACATACGTGTTATTAGAACCAGTCAAACTGGTTAAATCTTGAACCTATAATAAGATCGGTTCAGTTTAATTCTATTGTTACCGGTTGAATCATTATTCATTATTCATATATAGAAACAGGAGTGGAGATCTACATAACACAGGAAACTAGAGACAAAACTTTTCTTTAGTACATTCAGTTACAAATATAATCATTCAGGTACCGATTTAATTAAAAACTATAATGAATGAAATACATAAACACTGTAATTAATCTGAAGTTTTAGAGCACCAAGGAACATGTATCTACATAATTATTAAGCATTTTGGCAGTGGATGACCCGAACTATAATTGTCACATAACAATAATAGCATGACATGAAGTTGAAAAAAATTGAAATACTCGGTTGAACACAGACTTTGGGGTTAAACTGGAACTGTCCTAGCAGAACCTCCTATCTCTATACCCTCAGCACCATTTTCTTCATTCTCCCCACTCAACTCTTCAAGTGATTTTCCCTTTGATTCTGGTACCAACAAGGTGAAAACCATTCCAAAGAAGTTGATCACACCAAGCATAATGAGGGAGTTCTTAATCCCAATACCAGGTGGGTAACCTTGATCAGTCTTGGAAGGGTCTTTATTTTGTGCAGCATATAAGAACCCAAAAGCACCCACAATGGCTCCTGCTTTACCTGAAGCAGCTGAGATTCCATGACAAGTGGATCTTAGTCTTGCTGGGAAAATCTCTGCTGGGACAACAAAAGTGGTGGCATTTGGACCAAAATTTGAGAAGAAAAAGGTTAAGGAGTACATCACAACAAACCCAATTCTGTTTTCTTTCTTGGTCCAATGATCATAGGGAATAGCCAGAGCAAACATGAAGACTGTCATGAAGAAGAAACCCACCAATTGGATGAAGAAACGGCCCAAGTAATCAATAGTGGCCACAGTAACCCAGTAACCTGGCACAGTACTGCACAGTGCTATAAGTGTTTGTGCTCTTGCAATCCTATAAACTTCATGAATTGCATTCATTTCTTTTGCAGGAGGGAGCCATCCAATGGCACTGAAAATGTCCTTTTGGAAAAGGTTCTGGCTGTAGAATGCAATGTCCAATAAGAACCAAGTAACTGTGGTTCCAACCAAGTGTAGGCCATGGCGTTTGGCAAATTCCTTGCTGAACAAACCATATTTTTGGTTCTGATTCTCAACAATATGCTGCAGCTTGTCCTCTTCAGCTTCAAGTTCAACTTGCAACACCTTGGACATGTCTGAAGCAGCTTGTTTTGCATTCCTAGCAACAAGGGCCGTGTAACGAGCTGTCTCAGGCATCTTCATACGCCAGTAGTAGGTAAGTGCAGCTGGAACAGCGCCAAACATCAAAATGATACGCCAAACATAATCAAATGCATGTACCATTGATCCGGCATGGTCATCTTCATAACTAGGAAGCTTGTATTTGTGATCAAATGCAGATGATACAATCAATGCAACTATTCCACCAGCCAAGATTCCAAAACCTTGCATTGCAAACACTGCAGCAATGAATGCCCCTCTTGTCTTTTTGTTGGCATATTCAGACATGATTGTGGCAGAAAGAGGGTAGTCACCACCAATCCCAAATCCAAGCCAGAACCTGAAGAAACAAAGTGTGGCCATCACACTCTTGGGGTTATCCCCAAAAGAGAGTCCAGAGGCAACGGAACACACCACCATGAGCATAAGTGTTAAGCCGTAAACTTTCTTTCTTCCCATCTTGTCACCAAGCCAACCAAAGAAAAGCTGGCCTGCTAAAGTGCCACAGAGTGCAACACCGGTCACAGCAGCTTGCACATTAGGAGGAAGAACACCAGGCTTATCTTTGCTTAGGTCTGTGTAATATATCCTACCCAACAACTTGGTGACAAGGGAAATGCAGAACAGATCATAGGCATCAGTGAAGAATCCCATTCCAGCAATCACAATAGCAGTGAAGTGATACCATTGTGTCTTTGCAACATCAAGTGCATTAAGCACTCCTAGTTGTCCTCCAGACATCACTAACTCTGATACCTCTTCTTCCCCCCAACAAGTTTTTACAAGTTTCCTGCACAAGAAAAATTTATGTAAATCTCCATATATGTCAGGAAGGGATAGTGAGTTCGATTCCCCCTGCTAACAAAAATTATCAAACTAACAACATTTATTTACTAAAAATAAAAGTTTCTATATATGTCAATAGAACTATAGGCATCAGGAACCGATTCCATGTTCTTTATCCCTTTACGGGTGAACCCAAGGTGTATTCCAATGGAAAGTCAAAGACTAATCCCTCCAATATGTAGAGATCAATATAGTGGGTTTTACTTCTTCTAACAAAGTCCTTTCTACACGCACAACAAGATTCGAACCTCACTGAATGTTTAAAAGATCCAACTATTTATTTATATGTCAATTGGCTGATGAAAAAAATTTTCTGCAAACCGTGACAAACATTGTTGGCTTTAATACTATTTTTAAGAACCAAAATTTGCATGGAAAAGAATCGGTATTGTAAAACTGAAAAGGAGGGGTAGACACGAGTTCCATACTTTCCACTAATTATAAAGAAAGAAACTTCGACGATTGATGAATTAAGCATGGTTTACTTTTGCAAGAAATTAATAATTTTAATAGAGGTTTGAGGAAAAGAAAGAAAGAAAATACAGCTGATGTTGATCTTTCTCATGCTGATGCAATGGAATGATGAAAAACGTTTACTTCGTACTATTTTCCACTATATTCATAGTCAACAGCCACACAAAGTTGAAAATTCCTATATTAGAACTATTATGATAATCTTCATGTAAATTGTAAAACCAATTTGACTCTTACTAGCTAAGACTCTATTGTACCAGTTCCGGCCAGCCTCTTACGGAATGGATCCTTTTACATAACCTTTGTCATATAAAATTAAGTTTAACACTAAAATAGGTAAAATCCTGTCAAATTTTGTAAAATACTTATGAAAAGTGAGATAGGCCAAAAATATCTCTTATTTATTACACTCAAATGAAAAACTAATGTAAGAGGATCTATTCCCTCTTCTCATAAGGTGTAAACCACTTTCCCCAAAAATTGCTTACGGTGTGGCTTGAACGGTTGAACCTACAAGTCAACTCCGGGATATACCATGACAATGAAAACTTGGTTTATAGATTAGAAATTAGTTGCTAATTTGGTATTATTTCTTTTTTCTTTGTGTCCCTACCAAGCCTTAAAGAAAAAATGTAAAAGGGAGAGCAGAATAAATAAATAAATAAATAAAAAGGGAGGAAAATTAATCAATTGAGGAAGGAGAATCTGGTGACTGAACCTACCCAACCAAGTAGGAAGTTTCTACCAGAATAAGTATCAGTAGCATCAGAAAGTTGCAAATATATATAAAGAAGGTTCCTTTTTTGTTTTGGGATCATGGAAACTCTACACACACGCTCAAGAAAAATAATAGGGATTAATTAACAAAAAGGATAAGGCTCAAAAGATAACTTTTTTAACTTCTATTTTTGTTTGTTTCATTGTTTCACTTCATGGGTGAGGGGAACCACCACCATCACTAGTTTTGCAAAAAGAGCAGAGCTAAAAAGATGGAAAATCTAAGACAAAACAATTATGAAATTGGCACCCTCGTACAATAGGGGTAAAAAGAGTTGCCAGATTTTGAGTGGTGAAAAGGTCATTATTATCACCATCAATCATTAAAATATGATATAAAATCTTTAAAAGTGGGTCTCCCACTAAGGAAACTAGATCTTTCACTAATAAAGGAACTGTGCTACAAGTTCCAACATGTAAATTGTAATTACTAGAAAAAACTACGAGAGGACTTTTCATTACCTGCTAACAAGAAACAGAAGGAAGGGGATACGTTGAAGGAAGAGAGAGACGGCAAAGGGTGTGTTGAGGATGAAGAGGCAGTTATTATATATAGAAAGGTGTGGGCAGACACATACAAAGGAATGGCTTTAAGAATCCAGAATCAACGCTGGTATCTGTGGCATATGCCCATGCCTAGACTTTTTAAGTTCACACCTCATTAGGTCAACGCTTTCACAAACACCTTCCTTCTTCTATTTCTCTACACACCTTATTTCTGCTCTCCTACTTCCTTTTGAGGATTAACCTAAAGTAAAATTAGTTACATATCTTTTAACTTTCTTTTTCATACTAGGTTAGTTTTTAATGGCTTAAAGTATAAAAATAGTCCCCTCAAAATGTCAAAAATAGGATTATTTTAAAGAATTTATTTGTTATGATTAGACCTAAGAATATATTTATATTGTTGGAACTATATCTTTAAATAATAATAAAAATATTACATAATCTGGACCATACTGTAACAAAAATGACAAAAAAATCAATGTCCATAAATATTACCCGTGATTAGGAATGGAAATGGGTGAGGTCGTCTGTCGGGGGCCTATGGCCCGACTCATATGAAACCTACATAGGCCAGGCTTATCCAGCTAAAAGGCCAGACTTAGGTTTTTAAAAAGGCTTTTTTAACTAAACAGGTTAGGCCATAAGCTTTTTAAAAAGCCTTCGAAGCCCAACAGGCCAGCCTATTTAATTAGATTAATTGTTAATTATTATATATATAATATTTATAACATAAAATTATATATATATAGTACATATTTATATTTATATAATACAAATTAATATTACAAGTTTACAATTAAAAAAATTATGAGGGAATGGAACACAAATATTTTTTAGGTTGGTTTTGACCTTTTAAAAGTTTCACTATAAACAGACCTTTTAAACGGGCCAGACCTTCAAACAGGCCAGATCAGGCCTTCAAAAAAGCCTGTGACAGGCTAATAGGCCAAGCTCAAACATTGAAAATTTGATATAGGTCAAGCTTAGGTTTTTCAAAGTCTCGTCTGGTCTGACCCATTTTCATCCCTACCCGTGACGAGATAGGGAGTGATATAAAGAGTACTAGTGCCCGTAGGTATTCCCTATACTTAAAATTACCAATACACCTTCACACATAGAGAAAGTGTGTGTTTTTTCCTAAATCTAACTTTTCCAATCAGTCTCCTTTAGTCACTCTCTTTTTCAAAGCCCGGCCTGGTCTGTTCCATTTCCATCCCTACCAATGACGAGATAGGGAGTGATATAAGGGGTACTAGTGCTCGTGGGTACTCCTTATACTTAAAATTACCATTACACCTTCACACATAGAGAAAGTGTGTGTTTTTTTCTAAATCTAACTTTTCCAATCAGTCTCCTTTAGTCACTCTCATTTCTTCTTTGAGATGACTCACACACTAACATACCTTATTATTCTACTCTACTTTGTTCATATTCTGATCCAGGGTGCTAACCAAAATCACTAAGGAGAGCCGGGGTGGCATCATTGTAATGCCACATCATCAGATCCACTTGTCTAAGAACGGTACAGATGTTGTATCCGGAGTACAAACCCATGGTAACTACGGTTCCAAGACCAAGACCCTAGACTTATCCTAATAACCAGACAAAGAGTCAGAATCGATATGGGCTGCATGTCCCTGCAAACGCTATAGCTATAGTAAGTTAGGAAGAAGGTCAAATCAATTCCCTGACTAAGGTAAATACTATAAATACAACTCATTTATTATTGAAGAGGGATCTGAACAAATCTACGAGTTACCTCCATAATACCATATTTCCTGTAATACCGTATTGACTTAAGCATCAGAGAATCTTTTGCAGGTTCATCTCCGGTGTGTTCCCTTGACCTCGATGTTGATAAGAACATCAATACCATCCCTAACTTGAAGAATCTAGGATTTCCACTGAACCTGGGTGTAAAATACTGTACTCCACTAATGTGGTGTAAAACTGAGAGCGAGAGAGGTAACTACGGTCAAGGTCATTAACCCTTGACCCCGGTCAAGACATTCAACTCTTGACAACAGTTCCAAAACAGAATATTATCGGGTGACGTCATATTCATTGTCAGGCTACTTTATTTCGACCATTCTGTCGTTTCTCTTACACACATGATTGACATTACTCGTGCCTCTCGTTGAGTCATGGTCTCGAACACACAACTACTAAGCAAGAGGTCTGCGTCTTCATGTGTATTTTTACCCTAAATCCAACGTTCCTAAATAGTCTCTTCTGATCACTCTCATTCCTTCTTTGAGACGGCTTACACACACTAACACACCTTACCACTTCGCTCTACTTTATTGATATTCATTATTGGGCCATGTTATTTCAATCATCGTATCATGTATACATCACTGTCATTACTCATCTAACGTCCCCTTAAGAATTTCTAGAATTTATCTCGAGATCTGCTTAAAATAGAGTAAATTTTTCGCGGTTAACGTTCCTAGCAATAAATAATAGGACCCTAAGGGCCACGCCACTCAAAATAGCTAAAAAATCTCAATTTTAGACTCTGGTAATCGATTATAGCAAGTGGTAATCAATTACCAGCATAAAAATGTAAATTTCCCATTTCTGACAGCAGGTAATCTATTACTAGAATGTGGAAATCGATTACCAACTTGACAACAATAACAATTATGTAGAATTTTACACTTTGGTTAACTTCTGGCCTACCTAAAACGTCTGTTTTAGATCCAATTGTTATGAAACTTTACAGGCCCCATGTTTTCCCCATTCTAGAGCTGTTGACGTCGTCCGTTCGCCAAAATTCTATCGTATGAGTAAGATATGCATAAAATTATAGTTTGTACAATTTGAAGTTACCTAAGGCTCTAAAACCATATCTAAACCATTTTAACTTAAATCAAGGCTTCACACAAGTTCTAAATGACCCAAAAAACCTATGTGGCCTATCTAGAGATCCTGGATCCCTTCGGATTTCCATTTCACTAGTCTAGTTCCTTGAATTTTCATGAATTTCAATAAGAATCTTAAATCATTTCTTCCAAATCTTCTTTCTAATGCCTCTAATCCATATAACTCAATGCTCCTATCCTCAATCGTCTAACATACAATATATTCCACCCATAACTCATACAATTCCTACCTATATGCATTAACAACCATAATTGGCTCCGTGCCATAACATTATACCAACAAATAACACCAACATATGTACATTTCACCATACAAAAAACATGGCATCACAATGTGCTAGCATGCCCACATTCATAGCATCATATAATTCATAATCACCATGTCCACACACACACACACACACATATATATATATATATCACTTTTATCATACTTAGCTACTTGGCATCAACATATAATCTCATGCAAACATATACCCATAAGATAACACATACATAGTTAAGTTGCTCAATTAAATCTCTAACACAACATAAACAAAATTCTCAACTCAATCATAATAAAATCACTAAGTCAACTACACATTACTACTCCATACTTGCAGTTGTATTCCTTGGCATTTCCCCGCTTCACTCGGCACTTCTTTCTGGAGCATCTTCAACATTCCCTTCTTTGGTCACTAAAATGACAACAAATGGTGAGTGTTCAAGAATCATAATCAATATAGAAATTAATGAAATGAAACAAATACCACGTTACCCTCACTATGGGACTTTCTTACATAGCGTTTCCCTGTCTTAACTTAATGAACCACAAAGCATGATCAATCAACAGGCTATACCATCATCAATAATACAAATCCACATCCAACCACTCAAATAACATATATTCAAATATATACCGTAATTCGTTTCCACTCATTGAGTTATACATAAATTTCAATTTAAATACATAATATCATCATAAATACACACACATCTAACTCCCAAGTAGACATCTTATGACTTACTAGTATCTGGATAATAAAAGGATCGACCTTCAGCTGGAGGTCTTACTTGACACTCTGTGAACTTGACTTGGTCCACTGAGCCCGACTTGGCTCCTCACCTCAACCACTGGGTTCTACTTGACTACTTGGTAGCTCAACTGGGTTCTGCTTGACAATGGGAGCCAAAAGCAAGGGGTAACATATACCGTTGGTCGTCCTCAACCACAAAAATCACATAAATTCATTTTAAATCTTATTTTACCTTAATTAAATGGCACAAAGGCCTCATATTAAATATATAGGGTGGCCACTCAGACCCAGCCCATAAATAATCTCCAGGGCGGCCACACAAACTAAGCCCTAATTATACGCCTCTTGTCATACATATATCATCCAATATCAAGTCAATCAACAATCAGGCGGTTATACAGACCAGGCCCAAAATATATACGCCAAACATATCTAAATATATCACACCAAACCACACCGCAAATCAACATATTTATCATGCTTTTAATTACATAATACAAGACACCAAGTTACTAACTACCACATTTCATTTATTAATGACAATTCAAATTTTAAATCACCATGCCTTTCAATTTACCCACAATACAATAAATCATATATATAACTTCATACAAATTAAATTATCGCTTAATCACCATTAAACATCATTTATAACAACAAAAAGGCGGTCCACATCATGTATTCTCAATCAATTTTTACCTATCCGCTAGATCATGTTACCTGTGATGGGATAGGGAGTGATACAAGGGGTACTAGTGCCTGTAGGTACTCCCTATACTTAAAATTACCATTACACCTTCACACATAGAGAAAGCGTGTGTTTTGCTCTAAATCTAATTGTTCCAATTAGTCTCCTTTAGCCACTCTCATTTCTTTTTTGAGATGACTCACTCACACTAACACACCTCATTATTCTACTATACATTGTTCATATTCATTGTCAGGATACTTTATTTTGACTATGGTGTCATTTCTCTTACACACATGATTGACATTATTCACCCCTCATTGAGTGTCTCAGTCTCGAATGCACAACTACGAAACACAAAGTCTACGTCTTCATGTGTGTTTTAACCTTAGATCTAACTTTCCCAAATAGTCTCTTCTAGTCACTCTCATTTCTTCTTTGAGACGACTTACACACACTACTAACACACCTCACCACTTCGCTCTACTTTGTTAATATTCATTATTGGGCCACTTTATTTCAATCACCATGTCGCTTTTCATGTATACACGACTGTCACTACTCATACCTCTTGCTGAGTCGTGATTTCAAACGCAAACCTATAAGGTTCTCTAGTCCTCTTGAAGATTCTAATTGTTGTGTGACTATTTGGCTTGTACGTTCTTTCCCCTTCTTTCTTTACTGAAAGATTTTGATTTTGTTCTGTGATAAAATCTGATTTTGATCATTCCCTTTCTTTCTTTCCCGAAAAATCTTGTTTTATAGATTATGTGAGAAACATGTTTCAAAATTACAACTATTGAGTAATTTTCATGAAAAATCCTATTTCTAACACTTGAAGGTAGATTGTCTAACCTACCACTGCTATTGCTACTACGAAGTTTCAAGCACATAAAAATTAAGGATTAAAGATTGTGTATTTTTTTCAACACTGCTACGCCAAGTATGTATATGAATAAAATATCATTTGATTCCACAAACTTGAATCCTATCTCTGCAAAGTGTTAGAGCAATACAATGATATCTATAATTTCAAATTCATTAAGGACCGAATAATAATATTTTACTTCCTTATTAATACTATATTAATATCTTTCTTTCGATTTATTCGTTTACAAAGGGTTAAATTGCTTCATTTTGTTTCAAATAAAAATCACAACAATTATTGTCTTGTAACAAGGCACATTTACAAATATGAAATACTCCATATATACTTTTGATTTGAAACTTTTTATAGGTTATTTTTTAAGTCTAAAGGAACAAGTTTTGCAGACGAAATTTTTTTAAAGAATACTTTAGGTTGTTTTAGTTACAGAAAATTATTCTAGTTTTTTGAAAAGTTTTTTATTTATTTTCCAAAATTTTCATTTCCTAGAATAAATACAAAAATTCTTGAAATATTCTTCCACTTTTCAATTTTTTTGAAAAACTTCTTTAAAGGCTTCTCTATTTTTCTTAAAAAAATTAAAAAACCGGATATCAGTTTTCTATAAGTTTTCTTTGAATTGTAAACAAACGCCTTTTTTATTTTTCTAACTTTTTTAAGAATAATTTTTCATTTTTGTTAGAAAACTTGCAAACTAAACATGACTTTATTACAACTTATTTCTTTTATTTTTCATACACCTTGATGAATTAGCAACATCGTGATAAAGTGAGACACTAGTGCAAAATAAGATTCCACATTTCAGTGTCTCAACAAAGTGACATTGTGTTAATTTGGCAGCGTTATTTAGATGAAAAATATTAAATATTATTTGTAACTCATATACAAAAAAGTTAATTACAATCCTGATTAGCATAGTAGAAACTCCCTATACCATTCAACAAAACTTCTCAACATTCACATTTTCACCCTTAAAAACGACGTCATTCCTTACTTCCTATATAGTCAAAACACTAGCAAACCACATCACAATCAACCTAAGTTGAATCTCTTTGTTGAACCCATATCCCAAAGTACCTTCAAAATGTTCCTTACCACAATGAGGCAAAACCAAGCAAAAACCCAACCAATCAAAACACATCTGTCATAATGAATAAGAAACTTTACGCAAAAAGAAGATATGAGAACAATTCTCCTCGCATTCACCACATAAGACACGTAAGCCAGAAGAATTATCAAACACAATCCCTCGTGATGCTAAATTATTCATAGTTTGAACTTGATCAAGTATTAACCTTTATTGTTCCAGAACAAACACACAAAATGCGAATTCCATAAATCTGATTGTTGAAGTAAAAAATTGTAAGCTGACTTTATAGAAGAAGATCCCAACCATAACCAAGAATTTTGCTCTGTCACACGCAGACCACCAAAACTTCCAAGATCATGAAGGAGAGATGATAAATAAAATTTACTTTCACCTCATGGTAATTTTATTCAACCACCACAATTTAATTCAACTTTAAATTTTATAAATTAAATCACCCAAAATTAATTACTCTAATGTTATCACTTTATTAACATTTCTCAATTAATTCAAATTAAATTAGGAAAATTCTCAATTAAATCTAAATTAATTTAATTTAATACTCACCGATACTCAATTAATTTTATACAATAAAATAAATTTTAATTTAGTATATGTTACAACCACCCCAAACCCCACGACCTCCGCCAAACCATCACCTATGAAATACAAACGAAACATAAAAGCACCACGAAGCACAAACAAAGTTTAGAATCTAAATAATCATCAAATCACAAATTCTATTTCCACCGTAAACACCATAAAAATATTCAACCAAATACCAATAACCCCAAAACACATAAATGTAGAAACATTAAAACCTAAAATTATGAATGCAGTTTTTATTTTTTTAACTAATTTTTCAATTTTCAACTAGTTTTTCATTAATTTTAATAAACATGTACATAAATAAAAGACGTTAATCTAAAACCTCATATTAAGTTACTCAAATCCCTTATTACTATAGTAATCCTAATAAGATATTCTTAACATGTGTCTGGTACATAGTTTATTTAATTTAAAACAACTTCATAAAAGTTATTTAAATAAGAATACAGAACAAATGTTTGACCTTGTACTGAAGAACAACTACTAGGCGAAAAACCCACTTGTTTATGGGTTAGACATATGCAAATGAAAACTTGTGCTCCTTGGTTTCAAGTTGCAATTATTGAACCGCTTTCCGCTTTATATTACTACATACATTGGTTGTTTTATTGAATCTAATGTATTTTTTTTTTCAAGTGATGTCAAGAATATGTGTTGGTCAAAAGTTGAAGATTAATTAATTTATTAAAAATATAAAACAAATTTAAAATGGATCTTATTTTTCTCAATAAAACTTTTCTATATATAATAGAATTAGAAATTCAAATAACATGCAAAATCTAATTTATATATTGGGAATGATGAAGGATGATTGTATGCGGGTGGACAGACAAAACGACGTGAAAGGTCACTGGTAAGCGAGTTGGCAATCTTACACTAAGTCAACTCCTATCCTTCCATTCACGTTATGATTCTATACACCCAGCATGCCTGTCTATATTTGTTGCTTTAACATTTCTTTATTCTACAATATAGTATACCAAATTCGAACTGTGTATTTGGATATTAATAAATTTAACCTAGTCGTAAGGATTACTTTTCTTTTATATCTTTAGCTAATATAAAACTTTCAATATTTTAAAAATAAACTTTTGGACGGATATTCCAATAATAAGGGTAGAGCTAAACATTTTTCTACGAAAGCCAATTATAAAAATAAAATAAACAATATATTTTTTTTAACATTGTTGTAGTATTATGCTAAACACGAAAAAAATAAATTATTAATTCTTATATAACTATAAATTGTAACATAAAATAGAAAGAAAGCTTACTATTAGTTTTCATTTAATTAGAAAATTCAACTTAATAACGTTTCTTAGCTAGAGTCGATACGCTCAACATATTTATTAACAAGGAAGTTGTTATGTATATTAGCAAAAACAAATTCATAAAATTAAGTGTCTTAAGACTCATGAAAGTAATATCTACCATGACATGTATTAGGGTAAGAATATGTCTGTTTAGAACCCAATGTCTAGCTTATTTAAGATCTAGTTAATAATATAATTAGACTAACGTTTTTCAAAAAGTTTATTTAATTAAAGAAGCAAAGTTTGAGTTTTTGAAAAAAAAAATATTCAACATATTTGGTTAGGTTTTTTCTCAAAAAACTCTTATATGATTTTAAAAACTAAATCATAATTTATGAAATATTGTAATTTATAAATATATATAATATTTTCTATATATAAGTTAAAGTTATGAGGTTAAAATATGTTAAAAATTAACTTAAATATGTAAAATTGATTTATATATATATATATATATATATATATATATATATATTGTATATGTTGTTAACATTTTAGAGGCTCATTTGTTTATTTAAAATGAATTCATTGATATTTAATATTTGTTTGTTGTTGACGTTTTTATTGATTTTAATAAATCAAGTTTTAATACATAATGTTACTACCCAATTTTTTCCGGACCCATAAAATAATAAATAATAAATAATGACAAAAAATTTTAATCTAACATAGGATTTAATTTTTAAGAAAAAAAAAGTGAACCTATGGGCTTGTTTGAATTTCAAATTGTTGATCCGGGCTTTGATATTTAAAATCTTTAAATCCTCATCAGAACCATAAATTTTGAATTTCAAAAAAAAACTGGAATCTAATCTTAGAGAAATGTTAAAATTCAAATAGGAGGGGGAAGTTTAAATTCTAAATTTTATAAAAAAAGGATCAGATTTGCGGAGAGGATTTTAAGGCATGAGATGAAGTTTTTTTAATAGAATGAAATAGAACTTTTTAAATATATATATATATATGTATTATAAAAAAATCAGCTTCAGATTTAATAATTATATATATAAATTAGGCTATTATGATATATATATATATATATATATATATATATATATATATATATATTATGAGATAGAATAAAAAATGAGGCAGCTGATTTGAAAAAGTGAAAGCCATTAGAAAAAGGCACACAACATATAAAAAATGAAAAAAAAGAGAGATTTACGCCAAGGGGGAGAAGAAGTTTTGGTACATATTCATTAGCTAAGAAATACACGCAGAGAGAAAGGGAACTCATGTGGAAATCAAGGCAGCAAAAAAGAATATGACGCAGCAAAAGCAAAAAAAAAAAGAAAAAGATTGACGCAAATAAAGAGAATAAATTAACACAAGAAAAAAAGGAATTAACGTCATTTGTTGGAAGAGAAGGCACAAGCCCTTCATGTGAAAAGGGAGCGTGAATCAAATAGGTAAGTTTCTAAACATTTTTATTCTATTCATTTTTCCTTGTTTCTTAACAAATTGTAATAAGATAATATGCATGATTAAATACATGTGAAGTCCATTCCCATCTAAAAAATCTAATAATCAGTAACATAGAGTACTTTTGATGTTTCGTTATCAACCAAGTTAGGGTATTACAATTTAAAAATAAAATTGACATGGGTATGTAACAAAAAATTAAAATCTTTATGTTAGAGATTAATTTAAATGAAACGTCCTATTAATCTATGTTTTAATTCTTAATTTAGACTATAAAAACTATTTTATTAATATTGGCAGGTAACAAAATTTAAAGTATTAGGATAATTTGGACGGGACTTCCTGTTAATCTATGTTATAAAGTATTTTAGTAATGCCAATATGTAACAAAAATAAGAATCTTTATGTTGGGGATTAATTTGGATGGGACGCCCTCTGAATCTATGTTTTAATCAATTTAGATCATAAGATATTCTGATAACAAAATTTAAAATCTTTATAGATTAATTTGGACAAGACGTCTTGTTAATCTATGTTTTAAGTTTTTTTTTTAAAAATAATTTAAACCATAAAATTTTTAATATATAACAAAAATTAAAATATTTATATTTGGAATCAATTTGGACGAGACGTCTTGTTGATCTAGATTTTCAAATAAAATAAATTTTTTAATTGTTTCAAAATTAATTTAGACCATTAAGTTTTTTCCTTTCTAAAAATAATAATAAAATAAACAAACCTAAGGTTCCCTTTTTTTAAAATAATACAATATTTGAGATAAATTTAGACGAGACGTCCTCTTGATTGATGTTTTCTAAATCTCGACGTTTTTAACTTCACGTTTTTTTAAATAATAACAAAAAATTATGTAACCCTGATTTCCCCTCATGCTTGGGAAATACGTAAGAGCAGGAACAATTAATCCCGTCGGGCCTAAATTTAAAAAATAAATATATCCCTTTAACTCGTAAAATAAAATCATAACGCTTTTAATGACAACCCGATTAATTTGGAAGAGACGTCTTGTTAATCATAAAAAATATAATCTTAATTATTAAGTCGACAATAAATCCACAAGACATTTTTAAGAGGTTTAAATTACAAATTATTAAGATTATTCAAAAACTTAAACAATTTAGGGTAACCGTTTAAAATGGACAGTGTGGGATGCTAATTCCTTCCCCACCTGAAATCAGACTCCCAAACTTAAAATTTCAATTTAGGACCAGTACCTTTACGTTAGAGTTTTTTCAGATGTTTTACATTAAAAGCATTACTGGCGACTGTAACACCCCCTTATATACACGAGATATATAAAAAAACTTTTAGAAAGATATACATATTTATCACTCTTTATCTCGCATATACAAGGACGTATATACATTTGATTTCCTTTGAATATTGAAAGTAAAAAAAATCATTGTCTTTCAATATTTGTCCATAATGATAAAATAATTTATAAAAATCATAAATGATAAATCATTACAGTATTATATCTGGATGGGAAAGTTTATCAAAGTTTAACCTTTACCTTGTTACAATTATCTATCTTGATATTGTAATAAGGCAAGGTAAAACTAAACTATACCTCTACTACAAATGTGACCAATCATTTCCTAGTTCTTGAATCATCGAGTTTTGGAATCCTACTCTTGTCATATCTCTTCATCTATCTGATTGAGGATGAGACCACTTTACCCTCTTGTAATTATATATCCTTCCATCTTGAACCGCTAGCTATATATCACATAACATATATTTTGGACACAAAATTCAAACAAGAAGGAGTGAGAAACAGAATATAATACTTTACAGATAAGACATAAGCATGAGGGTTTTCACAAACTAATAAATTAATATCATTCAAAATTTCATACACAATTAATTATAAATATAGGGTTCTCACACACATAACAATCATACTTTTATTCACAATCATCCATACAGAATATCACAATCACATGTATGACATGTAATGCTTTTAATACTATCTCATTTAGTTTATGCATATGGGCCCTTAAAGTTTTAATTTGCATTGGACCAACCAGGAGTTTACACTGTTCCATAATTCCAGATAATAACATAAATGCCTTTGTAGCATATGAACAACTCAACTGGCGTGGAAACACTTAGAGACTAGTCAGACTGAAAAAGTTTTTATTGTGAAAGTACCCGACACTAGGGAGCGACCCCAGGTCACCTGAAGCACCCTTTCACACCCTCTCATCCCTTAAGCCTCCTCTAATGTATCCTCGGTTTCTATAATCCGTCCCCAGGCAATATCACATCTCATTTCTCTTTAGTGATTCATGATGCATGAACTACTCGCATATTTAGTTGGTTAAGACTTTTAGAAACTCAATTATTAAATACCATAAAGGTTCACAAAATCATCTCAATAAACTATACATTCCCATAAGTTCTTCTTTGAACTTCTGTTATACGGAAACAAATTTAGTACAGTCTTCAAATTAAGATCTCACCAAAATTGAGTTTCCAAGCCTTAAATATCTCAAAACTTTCTCTTAAAAAACTTCACATATTTACATAATCTTTCCAAATTTGAATCTTAACTAGATTGAGTTTAGAAATCTCGACTATAACAAAATATCCTTTAGTTATTTCATTAGGGAAAACCAATTTAAATTTCTGATTTCTAAACGGAAATATATATATATTTTAAAATCATTAACTAAGAATACTTAAAACTATAAAAATTTTCTTTAATTTAAGAATTAATTATCTCAACCTTTGATTTTCATAAAATAACTTCTTTCTAATACTAGATTTTATTCTAGAGATTAAAAATAAAGTTAATAAAAATTATTTCTAAGAAGAAATAAAAGACTAAAATAATGATAAAATATTTTCTCTTAGAATAAGAATAAAGAGTAAGGTAAGAAAATTCTTACTGGGTTTTAACTTTCCGTCATGCTTGCTATATGCTCAAACTCCATATCACAAGGTCATCAATCATTCATCATTCATAATCAAGTATTATAATATCATCAATCACAATTAAATATCATCAAATCATAAATATTATTAATCACAGTCTAGTATTATAAATCACAATATCATTAATCAAAATCAAATATAATTAATTACAATCAAATCAAATCAACTAAATATCAGTCATAAATATAATTCAAATTTTAATAGTTATTTAGATTAATAAGATTAATTTTAAGTCTTTATAGTCCATTCCTCGCATAGGTCTATGTAGGTCCATATAGTCCAATCCTCGCATAGGTATAGTTCAGTCCATACAGGTTGAACCGTCCTTTACAGGGGGTGTAAAGTTATGATTCTGAAACAGCTCAATCTGATACAAAGCGATGTGCGTAAATGTTCAGATATGGAGTGTCTTCGTATGTTGAGGCGGAGTTTGGACCACATTGGGGCGGAGTGTAACTCACTATACGGCGATGTAGTAGTCCGCCTGAAATTGCCTTCTATGCCTTGACATAGAGTGCAGTATACGCTGGGGCGGTGTCCCAGTCCGCCTGGAGGAGTCTTCTCAGCCTTGACCCAATTTGGGGTGGTACCTGCAATTATTCTCCGACGCTCAAGTCAGTATTTCAGAATACTTTAAGACTTAGAAAGACGATCAGAGAGAATTATGCAAGTAAGAGAGTGTAAGGTTCAGAATTGGGGGAAAAGCCCCTGTATACCTTTTTGCTGAGGTTTATATACCTGTCACTGGTGCTCCATTATTGGTAGGGCCCGTTCCTTGTTTTCTAGCATAAAGCAAGAAAGACAGTGGGTCCCTGTGTCGTTCACGAGCACCGTTATTGTAGTAGGTATTTCCACTTACTTGGGAAGCGTGAATGCTTTATTATTTTATTGTTATTCCCCTTTATGCGTGACAGCGTGATTCCCATTTTCAACCTCTCAAGACAGAGTCAATCTCGTGCCGGGGTTTCAAGTATGGGCTCGCTACGCAGTATAGGAAGTTCAATATTCCGCCTGTGTTGAGCCTATGGCTTGGCGGAGTAATATGCATTCTGGCGGCGTTACATGCCTAGGCGGAGTTATGACCCTTGGCAAGGTAACATGCCTAGGCGGAGTTACCTCCTTGGCGGAGTATCATGCCTTGGCGGAGTTACTTCCTTGGCGGAGTTACTTCCTTGGCGGAGTTACTTCCTTGGCGGAGTTACTTGCCTTGGTCGTATATACTCCGTATAGAAACAATTATAATGTATTTGAAGCGTACTTCCCTTGTTCGAAATGCTGATCTGGCAAAGCATTAAAGCCATGCTCTTGGGGGCCGGTGTTAGGACCGGATCATTTGCCCCCTAGCTTGTTATAGTGACTGGCGGAGTCACTTTAATGAGCTATAACACTTAAGTTTAGCTTTTATAGGCATGGGTTTAGGCGGCGTTTGCTAGTTCAGGATTTCTGGACAAGTGTTTTCATGCATTTATTGGCTTTATCATTACTTGTCACGCCTGTCATTAATGGATTCCGTAAGGAGGCGGAAAAGCCTCTTAGGAATTTCAACGGAGTTGGATTCCGTAAGAAGGCGGAGTAGCCTCTTAGGAATTTCCAATAGATTGGATTCCGTAAGAAGGCGGAGTAGCCTCTTAGGAATTCCAAAGAGGTTGGATTCCATAAGAAGGCGGAGTAGCCTCTTAGGAACTTCAATCAGGTTGGATTCCGTAAGAAGGCGGAGTAGCCTCTTAGGAATTTCCAAGGAGTTGGATTCCGTAAGAAGGCGGAGTAGCCTCTTAGGAATTTTAATGGAACAGATTTCGTAAGGAGGCGGAATAGCCTCTTAGGAATTTTAATGAGATAGATTCCGTAAGGAGGCGGAATAGCCTCTTAGGAATTTTAATGAGATTGGATTCCGTAAGAAGGCGGAGTAGCTTCTTAGGAATTTCAAAGAAATTGGATTCCGTAAGAAGGCGGAGTAGCCTCTTAGGAATTTCAGTAAGATTGGATTCCGTAAGAAGGCGGAGTAGCTTCTTAGGAATTTTAATGGAACAGATTCCGTAAGGAGGCAGAATAGCCTCTTAGGAATTTTAATGAGATAGATTCCGTAAGGAGGCGGAATAGCCTCTTAGGAATTTCAAAGAAATTGGATTCCGTAAGAAGGCGGAGTGGCCTCTTAGGAATTTCAATGAGGTTGGATTCCATAAGAAGGCGGAGTAGCCTCTTAGGAATTTCAGTAAGATTGGATTCCGTAAGAAGGCGGAGTAGCCTCTTAGGAATTTTAATGAGATAGATTCCGTAAGGAGGTGGAGTAGCCTCTTAGGAATTTCAAAGAAATTGGATTCCGTAAGAAGGCGGAGTGGCCTCTTAGGAATTTCCAAGGAGTTGGATTCCGTAAGAAGGCGGAGTAGCCTCTTAGGAATTTCCAAGGAGTTGGATTCCGTAAGAAGGCGGAGTAGCCTCTTAGGAACTTCAATGAGGTTGGATTCCGTAAGAAGGCGGAGTAGCCTCTTAGGAATTTCCAAGGAGTTGGATTCCGTAAGAAGGCGGAGTAGCCTCTTAGGAATTCCAAAGAATTGGATTCCGTAAGAAGGCGGAGTAGCCTCTTAGGAATTTCCAAGGAGTTGGATTCCGTAAGAAGGCGGAGTAGCCTCTTAGGAATTTTAATGGAACAGATTCCGTAAGGAGGCGGAATAGCCTCTTAGGAATTTTAATGAGATAGATTCCGTAAGGAGGCGGAATAGCCTCTTAGGAATTTTAATGAGATTGGATTCCGTAAGAAGGCAGAGTAACTTCTTAGGAATTTCAAAGAAATTGGATTCCGTAAGAAGGCGGAGTAGCCTCTTAGGAATTTCAATGAAATTGGATTCCGTAAGGAGGCGGAGTGGCCTCTTAGGAATTTCCAATGAGATTGGATTCCGTAAGAAGGCGGAGTAGCCTCTTAGGAATTTCCAAGGAGTTGGATTCCGTAAGAAGGCGGAGTAGCCTCTTAGGAATTTCCAATGAAATTGGATTCCGTAAGGAGGCGGAGTAGCCTCTTAGGAATTTCAAAGAAATTGGATTCCGTAAGAAGGCGGAGTAGCTTCTTAGGAATTTCAAAGAAATTGGATTCCGTAAGAAGGCGGAGTAGCCTCTTAGGAATTTCAGTAAGATTGGATTCCGTAAGAAGGCGGAGTAACTTCTTAGGAATTTTAATGGAACAGATTCCGTAAGGAGGCAGAATAGCCTCTTAGGAATTTTAATGAGATAGATTCCGTAAGGAGGCGGAATAGCCTCTTAGGAATTTCAAAGAAATTGGATTTCGTAAGAAGGCGGAGTGGCCTCTTAGGAATTTCAATGAGGTTGGATTCCATAAGAAGGCGGAGTAGCCTCTTAGGAATTTCAGTAAGATTGGATTCCGTAAGAAGGCGGAGTAGCCTCTTAGGAATTTTAATGAGATAGATTCCGTAAGGAGGTGGAGTAGCCTCTTAGGAATTTCAAAGAAATTAGATTCCGTAAGAAGGCGGAGTGGCCTCTTAGGAATTTCCAAGGAGTTGGATTCCGTAAGAAGGCGAAGTAGCCTCTTAGGAATTTCCAAGGAGTTGGATTCCGTAAGAAGGCGGAGTAGCCTCTTAGGAACTTCAATGAGGTTGGATTCCGTAAGAAGGCGGAGTAGCCTCTTAGGAATTTCCAAGGAGTTGGATTCCGTAAGAAGGCGGAGTAGCCTCTTAGGAATTCCAAAGAATTGGATTCCGTAAGAAGGCGGAGTAGCCTCTTAGGAATTTCCAAGGAGTTGGATTCCGTAAGAAGGCGGAGTAGCCTCTTAGGAATTTTAATGGAACAGATTCCGTAAGGAGGCGGAATAGCCTCTTAGGAATTTTAATGAGATAGATTCCGTAAGGAGGCGGAATAGCCTCTTAGGAATTTTAATGAGATTGGATTCCGTAAGAAGGCAGAGTAACTTCTTAGGAATTTCAAAGAAATTGGATTCCGTAAGAAGGCGGAGTAGCCTCTTAGGAATTTCAATGAAATTGGATTCCGTAAGGAGGCGGAGTGGCCTCTTAGGAATTTCCAATGAGATTGGATTCCGTAAGAAGGCGGAGTAGCCTCTTAGGAATTTCCAAGGAGTTGGATTCCGTAAGAAGGCGGAGTAGCCTCTTAGGAATTTCCAATGAAATTGGATTCCGTAAGGAGGCGGAGTAGCCTCTTAGGAATTTCAAAGAAATTGGATTCCGTAAGAAGGCGGAGTGGCCTCTTAGGAATTTCCAATGAGATTGGATTCCGTAAGAAGGCGGAGTAGCCTCTTAGGAATTTCAATGAAACAAATTTAATAATGAGGCGAAGTTTTATCATCGAATCACTTCATATGTGATTGAGATCATCCGTCTTGGAGATGTGTACGGCACCAGGAATAACATCGTCAGATCACATAATAGGTGATTGAGATCATCCGTCCTTGGGGTGTGTATGGCGCCAGGAGTTACATCGTCAGATCACAGAATGGGTGATTGAGATCATCCGTCCTGGGCAAGTACACAACGTCAGGAGTTACATCGTCATATCACATAATGGGTGACTGAGGTTATCCATTCTGGAAAAGTACACAACGCCAAGAGTTACATCGTCAGATCACAGATTAAGTGATTTAGATAATCCGTCCTGGAGACATTTTTTCAATCGTAGGAGTACGGATTGTGTGAATGCTTCTCAATTTTCAAAAGCTTTCATCATAAGAATGATGATGGGAATTGTTTGTACCAGGAGTTACCTCGTCAACTCACAGAATATGTGATTGAGAGCATCCGTCCTGGGGAAGTGTATCTCAATCGTAAGAGTACGGATTGAGTCTTCAAAGACTTCCATCATAAGGATGATGATGGGAATTGTCCGCGCCAGGAGTTACCTCGTCAACTCACAGAATATGTGATTGAGAGCATCCGTCCTGGGGAAATTAGTCTCAATCATAAGAGTACGGATTGAGTCTTCAAAGACTTCCATCATAAGGATGATGATGGGAATTGTCCACGCCAGGAGTTACCTCGTCAACTCACAGAATATGTGATTGAGAGCATCCGTCCTGGGGAAGTGTATCTCAATCGTAAGAGTACGGATTGAGTCTTCAAAGACTTCCATCATAAGGATAATGATGGGAATTGTCCGCGCCAGGAGTTACCTCGTCAACTCACAGAATATGTGATTGAGAGCATCCGTCCTGGGGAAATTAGTCTCAATCGTTCTTCTTCAACCGGTGTTGGATTTCACTCATTCACCAGCCTTCAAATAGGGTTCGGTGCAATCCTACTACCCATTTCCTGAGGTTCGGTTTAATCCTACAACTCAGGTCTTCACCGACGTTCAGCCAAACCTACTAGTCGTACTCGGAGTTCGGTTCAATCCTACAATCTGAGCCTTCACCGATGTTCAGCCAAACTTACTAACCGTACCCAAAGTTCGGTTTAATCCTACAATCTGGGCCTTCGAATGGGGTTCGGTGCAATCCTACAACCCATTTCCTGAGGTTCGGTTTAATCCTACAACTCAGGTCTTCACCGACGTTCGGCCAAACCTACTAGTCGTACTCGGAGTTCGGTTCAATCCTACAATCCAAGCCTTCAACACGGGGTTCGGATCAGGGCTAATCCTGAACCTACTGCACCCGTTACTCGGGGTTCAGCGCGGTTTTCTGTATGAGCCGGCCTACTGCGCCCAAGCCTTCGCATGGGGTTCGGTTTGTGGCCTTGATAAAGGACCAGCCCTACAACCCACGTTGTCTTCGAATGGGGTTCGGTTTGTGGCCTTGAAAAAGGACCAGCCCTACAACCCATGTAGTCTTCGAATGGGGTGATTCACCCAGTTGTACCTTCGAAGAGGTTCATCGCTAACAACAGATACATTGTTAGGATCATCCGTCCTGAAAGTATCTTGTCACAACAGTGTTGTGCATCGAATAAAATCATAAAGACAATGGGTGAATCATTTAGAGTATTTCATTAATTATGAATTACAAAAGAGAGAAAGAGAGATGAGTCGGGGTTATGACTCATTAGACCTTCTTGGTAAAACCCGATCTGGATCTGCTCTTATCACTCCGTTGTAACGTTGGGGATTTCTCTCTTGCCGCTGTTGCTTCCAAGCGTATTTCAATGCTCACATACTTGGATGCTTTCCTCTTGAATTCTTCGAAATTCACTGGAGGATTCTTTGCCAATGACATGGCAAAAGCAGAGCTTGGTTGCAAAGCTTCTATTGCTATGTGCAATTGAAGTGCTTCTGCCAAGTTTGGAACAGCAGCTGCTTCCTTGTGAAACCTCTTCAAGAAGTCCTTGAGAGTTTCATGCTCCCCCTGCCTAATCTGAGCCAAGGTATGAGATGTTCTGGGAGTATCACTGGAGATGACAAAGTGGTCCACAAACACTGTTGCCATTTCTTCCCATGAGTTAATGGAACCTGATGGTAGCTTCCTGAACCAGCTAAGGGCATTATCAACAAGAGTCCGAGGGAACATCCTGCACATGACATCTTCATCTGCCCCCAGGTACATGGCTTCCCTTCAAATGTGGGATATTTGAATGCTGGGGGGTAAAGGATTTTTCTCCCTCGGTTGTGTGATGTGTCCCCTTGATCAGAGACATGGCTCTCTCCTCCACGCTCTTTCTTTCGCGTTTTAATTCCATCAGTTCCTCCCTCAGCTTTCTTATCATCTCATCCTTTAGATTTGGTGCTGAAACCTGCACCATTCTTCTTGAACTTTCCACAGGCGACTCGAGAGCTAAGTGCCTGTTCACTGGTTGTTCCTGGGCAGTGATGTCTTCCACGTGCCCATCTGGTTGGTTTCTCCCATTGCCTTTCATAATAAGAGACCAAACTTCTTAAACGAGAGGTGGGAATAACTTTAACGTGTCCCACTGGGCGTGCCAATGAACCGTCCTTTACAGGGGGTGTAAAGTTATGATTCTGAAACAGCTCAATCTGATACAAAGCGATGTGCGTAAATGTTCAGATATGGAGTGTCTTCGTATGTTGAGGCGGAGTCTGGACCACACTGGGGCGGAGTGTAACTCACTCTACGGCGATGTAGTAGTCCGCCTGGAATTGCCTTCTATGCCTTGACACAGAGTGCAGTATACGCTGGGGCGGTGTCCCAGTCCGCCTGGAGGAGTCTTCTCAGCCTTGACCCAATTTGGGGTGGTACCTGCAATTATTCTCCGACGCTCAAGTCAGTATTTCAGAATACTTTAAGACTTAGAAAGACGATCAGAGAGAATTATGCAAGTAAGAGAGTGTAAGGTTCAGAATTGGGGGAAAAGCCCCTGTATACCTTTTTGCTGAGGTTTATATACCTGTCACTGGTGCTCCATTATTGGTAGGGCCCGTTCCTTGTTTTCTAGCATAAAGCAAGAAAGACAGTGGGTCCCTGTGTCGTTCACGAGCACCGTTATTGTAGTAGGTATTTCCACTTACTTGGGAAGCGTGAATGCTTTATTATTTTATTGTTATTCCCCTTTATGCGTGACAGCGTGATTCCCATTTTCAACCTCTCAAGACAGAGTCAATCTCGTGCCGGGGTTTCAAGTATGGGCTCGCTACGCAGTATAGGAAGTTCAATATTCCGCCTGTGTTGAGCCTATGGCTTGGCGGAGTAATATGCATTCTGGCGGCGTTACATGCCTAGGCGGAGTTATGACCCTTGGCAAGGTAACATGCCTAGGCGGAGTTACCTCCTTGGCGGAGTATCATGCCTTGGCGGAGTAACATGCCTTGGCGGAGTTACTTCCTTGGCGGAGTTACTTCCTTGGCGGAGTTACTTGCCTTGGTCGTATATACTCCGTATAGAAATAATTATAATGTATTTGAAGCGTACTTCCCTTGTTCGAAATGCTGATCTGGCAAAGCATTAAAGCCATGCTCTTGGGGGCCGGTGTTAGGACCGGATCAGAGGTCATAATAGTCTAAGTCCTTGCATAGGTTTAGTCCAGTTCACATAGGTTATCCAAGTATTTACATAGGTATTCAGATCAAGTTACCCAAGATACTCAATTTAAAATTTATTATAAATTTTTAAGTTAAATAGTTATTATTTTAAAATAATAATATTATTAAATTTTAAAGGAGTAGTGGACTCCTCCCATTATTCTTATGTCTTTTCATATTATATTCCTATCACACTCCCCCTTACCTCTTGTATCTTAGTTCGTTTTGGAAAGTCCATGCGCGTCTCGTCTCCGAGTTCTAAAATTATACCAATTTCACTTTAATATAGTTATAAGATGAAAATTAAGATTTCTACTTAAAACAAAAATAGTAAATTTTGAATAGTGAATAGTGAATAGTAAATCATAAATAGTAACAATAAATAGTAAAACATGAATAGTAATGGTAAAGAGTAAATCGTAAATAGTAACAGTAAATAGTAAATCGTGAATAATAAAGGTAAATAGTAACAATAAATAGTAATTTACTATTTGAATAGTAATTTACTATTGAAATAGTATTTTACTATTCAGAATAGTAACTTAAAATAATATTATTTTCAGTATAATGATAGATTTCTAAAAACGATATGAAAATAACCCTAAAAAATATAAAAGAGAGGTATTCTTACCTTAGGATTTTAGCAGAACCTTCTTCCAAAAAAATTTATTTCCCTCTCTTACTTCCACCACTATCTCACTAACCCTACTATATTAAGAAAACTTAATCTGAAACTGTGAATTCTAAAGAAGAATTCCTTCGGTATTTATAGGAAGGAAAATTACTATGTATTCTATTATTTTAATATAAAAGTACTGTATATTTTTTAAAAATTTAATCCTGGTTACTGTGCATCTTTTGAAAATTTCGTATATGCATAGTGTTTTACATAGTAAATGTCGGCTGAGTTATTAAGCCAAATAGTAACTGTCGCAACCTGGATCACGACGACGCGGCGAACAAGAAAGAAAAGGGGTTGAATGAAACAGGGAGTCGCCACCAACGTTTTTATCCATAGGAAAAACATTGGGAAAAAACTAGGTTCAGTAAAGCACTGGTTTAAAAAATTGAAATCCAAGTTCGGGAGTCGGTTACGAGTAGGGAAGGTATTAGCACCCTACATCGCCTGTCAAAGACAGTACCAAGATTGAAAGAACAATATAAATAGCCTTAAATAAAACATGGTTTCTCCCCTTTTACTGTTGTATTTTTTTTACTTAAAAATGACAGAATTGAATGAGAGAACTGTACAAACATGGAATGTCGAAGCGAGGTCAATGGAACGTTTCATCCGAATTAAACTCGACTTCGATATGAGACAGAGAGGGGAGGAGAATGCTAATAAGGCGTCACGCCTAAATTAGACATTCTCGGATAAAAAAAACAGGGATAGGAAAGAGATAAGCGGGACGTCTCGTCCTAAGTATCCCTTCCCTATGAAATTATGGCGAGGCTTGAGCAAAAACTAGGGGGAAATCAACAAGACGTCACGTCTAAATTGATTTTCACGGAAACGACAAAAAGTAACATCACGAAAGCAACACAAAAAGCAAGGAAATAAATCAGTAAAAGGAAATAATAAAGATGGGCCCGACAGGAGTTAAAGTCCTGCTCCTACGTATTCTTGAATTATCAAGAAATCAGGGTTACGTAGTTCTAAAAAATGTTGTTTTTTTTTAGGAATAAATTAGGAAGATATTGATGGGCATCATTCTAGCGAAGAATCCATACAAGGCGAAGTGCTTCGCACGTGCACGGATCCTATAAAGGCTGTGTAGACGGAAGTATTTTCCGTACGACACTGATTAAGAAAAATGAATATATAAAAAATAAAAAAAACTGAGTGGGAGAAGAATACGAGTGCAAAAAAATGAAGAAAAACGAGTGAAGAATAAGAAAACCGAATGAAAAATAAGAAAACCGAGTGAAAAATAAGAAAACCGAGTGAAACTATGAAAATCCGAGTGAAAACAGAGAAAACCGAGTGAAATAGTGAGAATCCGAGTGGAATAGGAAAAATCTGAGTGAAAATAACAGAAACCGAGTGCAAAATAGTAAATCCTAGTGAAACAGTAAGAATCTGAGTGGAATAGGAAAAATCCGAGTGTAAAATAACAGAAACCGAGTGCAAAATAGTAAATCCTAGTGAAATAGTGAGAATCTGAGTGGAATAGGAAAAATCCGAGTACAAAATAGTAAATCCGAGTGAAACAGTAAGGATCTGTGTGAAAATAATAGTAAGTCCGAGTGAAACAGTGAGGATCTGAATCGAAATGAGAGAAGACGAATGCAAAATACTAAATCCTAGTGAAAAGAGGATTACCGAGTGATGATGGAGTAGGGGTGCTGGTCTGAGAGGGGAAAAAGGAATGGGAAGGTGCTGGGAGGTGTGGAGGATTGTGGACAGTATGGTGAGGGACGGTGGAAGAAGAAGAGGAGAAGAATTGCTGTGAGGAAAAGAGAGAATAGAGGTTTGGTTTTGGGCAGAGTTTTCCCTCCTCTCAATCGCCCCCTTTGAATGCCCTCCACCTCGCCTATTTATAGGCTGGTTTGAGTGGAAGGCCAGCTCAGGCTTCCACTTCCGAGTGGAATGCCAGCTCAGGCCTCCACTCAGAGTGAAGTGGGGGACAACGGCTGGGTGGGAATTTTTAATTTCCCCCACTTCCACCTCTGTTTGCCACTTGTCTGCCACCCCCAGGATTCCTGGATCCACTTGGGTGGTGGAATCCAAGTCAGCACGGTCTAACAGGGGGACCTGGTGGGAATCCGAGTGAGAATGGAAGAATTCCGAGTGAGAATTATGGAAATCCGGGTGAAAATGTTGGAAATCCGAGTGAAAATGGTGGAATTCCGAGTGAGGATAGTGGAATTCCGAGTAAGGATATTGAAATCCGAGTTAGAATGGTGAAATCCGAGTGATAACGGCTCGGATCAACCTCCCAATCAGTATTCATCTACACTGGGATTCAATTCCGAGTGGAATGAGGCATTCCCCATAGAAGGCAGAGTGAGAATACTCCTTTCCGAGTGGTTTTACTCGGTTTGTGGTTGCTGTGAGACATTATATCGGAAACGAGTGAAAGAGCCTCGGAGCCGATTGAAAATTGAGGAGAACGACTTGAAATTGACTCGGATCTTGTTTGAAGAAGCAAACTGACTGAATTGCCAGTCGATTCCGACCGGAAGTTGATGGAAATGGGCTCTTGAAAGGTTTGAAGAAGCAAACCGACTGAATTGCAAGTCGATTCCGACTGGAAATTAATGGAAATGGGTTCGGGACTCGGAGGTTGAGTGTAAAGGAAGACTCGGAACCGATTGAAATAGCTCGAAAATGGGTAAAGGAGGACTCGGATGAGTGAAGTTCGGAACCGATTGAAATGGCTCAGAAAAGATTTAATCATGGCTCGGAAATTGGTGGAAATGGATTCGAGATGAGAAGAATTGATTGGCCAAAAGGACTCGGGAAAAGGTGGCTGACTGACTGAAGTCTCACTCGGAAACCGATTGGAAATTGGCTCGGGTTTGAGTGGGAGTACTCACTCGGTGTTGACTGAAAATGCTTCAGTTGGTTCTGACTGAAGAACAACACTCGGAATTCCTTCAGCCGGGATTATTCACTCGGAATTCAGTTGAAGGATTTACTCGGATCCTTCCTTTTTTGCACTCGGAAATTGGATTTTTGGCCAATTGCACTCGGAATGGCTTGACAGAGAGCCTTCCACTCGGATTCACCTTCGATAAGGAAGGATTTTACTTGGAATTGACTCATCCTGAGTCATTTCACTCGGATTCTCTTCAACATGGCCTAATCCACTCAGATTTTGTTTTATTCTGAGTCATCCCACTCGGATTCCCCCAACAGGATCCTATTCTACTCGGAAATGCTTCATTTTCACTCGGTTTTGATCATTTCTGAATACTTTTACTCGGATTTGCTCCATTCTGAGTAGTTCCACTCGGTTTTGACCATTTCTGAGTCATCTTACTCGGATTTTTCTTCAACAGGGGCATTTTCTACTCGGATTTGATCCTTTTTGAGTAATCTCACTCGGATTTGATCCGTTCTGAGTATTTTCACTCGGACTTACTAGTTTTTGGGCCATTTCACTCGGATTTTTGTTCAACAGGGGCATTTTCTACTCGGATTTGATCCTTTTTGAGTCATTTCACTCGGATTTACCTCCAACAGGTCTATATTCCACTCGGAAATGCTTCCCTCATAGTCATCTTGTTCGGATCTGACCATTTTTGAGTTATTCTATTCAAATTTGCATCCAACAGGGCAATATTCCACTTGGAAAAGCTTCTTTCTGAGTTATTTTGCTCGGTTCTGATTATTCTGGAGCCATTCTACTCGAATTTGACCACTCTGAATTGGAATTCAGTATAAAAAATATTCATTCCACTTGGACCGGACCAAAAGAGGTGTTCACAGATGCCCCTCGTTACTTCTTTTTCATAAAAGAAACACGAAGCTTCTGTGTTTTTGAAGTGAAAAGGAAGTAAAGATATGAACACCGATGTAGGGGGCCAAGTGGGACCTCCGGATCGGTATGGCAACTGATGGTATGGGCAATCACGAATCTGTGTGACCTCTTTTTTCTTAAAACGAGCATTCTCCACTTCTGTTTCCCTTCTTCTCTTCTTCTTCTTTTTTTTTGTTTTTTTTGTTTTTTGTTTTTTTTTGAATGGACAGGGAAAAAATGGTCTTTTAGTTAACAGGAGGTAATGAGATCAGGATTGAACCCCAGTAGACTGGAAAGTAAAGGTTGCCCTCGTGGGTGACTGAAAAGTAAAGGGTACCTCGATAGGTGGCTGGGAAATAAAGGATGCCTTGATAGGCAGCTGGAAAGTACAGGACGCCATGATAGGCGACTGGAAGATAAAGGATACCTTGATAGGCGGCTGGAAGATAAAGGATGCCTTGATAGGTGGCTGGAAGATAAAGGATGCCTTGATAGGCGGCTGAAAAGATAAAGGATGCCTTGATAGGCGGCTGGAAAATAAAGGATGCCTTGATAGGCGACTGAAAGATAAAGGATGCCTTGATAGGCGGCTGGAAAATAAAGGATGCCTTGATAGGCGACTGGAAAGGTAAAGGATGCCTTGATAGGCGGCTGGAAGATAAAGGATGCCTTGATAGGCGGCTGGAAAATAAAGGATGCCTTGATAGGCGACTGAAAGATTAAGGATGCCTTGATAGGCGGCTGGAAAATAAAGGATGTCTTGATAGGCGACTGGAAAATAAAGGATGCCTTGATAGGCGGCTGAAAAGATAAAGGATGCCTCGATAGGCGACTGGAAAATAAAGGATGCCTTGATAGGCGGCTGGAAAGATAAAAGATGCCTTGATAGGCGGCTGGAAAGATAAAGGATGCCTTGATAGGCGGCTGGAAAGATAAAAGATGCCTTGATAGGCGGCTGGAAAGATAAAGGATGCCTTGATAGGCGGCTGGAAAGATAAAGGATGCCTTGATAGGTGGTTGGAAAGATAAAGGATGCCTCGATAGGCGACTGGAAAATAAAGGATGCCTTGATAGGCGGCTGGAAAGATAAAAGATGCCTTGATAGGCGGCTGGAAAGATAAAGGATGCCTTGATAGGCGGCTGGAAAGATAAAGGATGCCTTGATAGGCGGCTGGAAGATAAAGGATGCCTTGATAGGCGGTTGGAAAGATAAAGAATGCCTTGATAGGCGGCTGGAAAGATAAAAGATGCCTTGATAGGCGGCTGGAAAGATAAAGGATGCCTTGATAGGCGGCTGGAAAGATAAAGGATGCCTTGATAGGCGGCTGGAAAGATAAAGGATGCCTCGATAGGCGACTAAAAAATAAAGGATGCCTTGATAGGCGGCTGGAAAGATAAAAGATGCCTTGATAGGCGGCTGGAAAGATAAAGGATGCCTTGATAGGCGGCTGGAAAGATAAAGGATGCCTTGATAGGTGGCTGGAAAGATAAAGGATGCCTTGATAGGCGACTGGAAGATAAAAGGGGTGCCTGAATAGGCGAATGGAAGGGAAAAGTTGCCTTAATAGCCAGCAAGAAGGGAAAGGGTGCCCTGATAGGCTATCAGACGGGAAAGAATGCCTGAATAGGCGAATGGAAAGTAAAGATTAGGGGGAAGTTAACAGGACGTCTCATCCGAATTAACTCACTGTTGGCATGAAATACAAAGGTTGGGGGAGCTAACAGGACGTCTCGTCCAAATTAACTCACTGCTGGTAGGAAATGCAAAGGTTGGGGGAGCTAACAGGACGTCTCGTCCAACCTTAACTTACTGGACTTCAAGGTTCATGGCGATGCCCCGGTTTGACATAATTGAAGGTTCTTGGGGAATTGCCCCTTGACTGGAACAGAAGAAAACTGGGGAGATGCCCCCCAGTTTGAGATGGTTTGAAGGAATCTTGGGGAAAGGCCAGAATAAAAGAAATCTGGGGAGATGCCCCAGTTTGAAGGTCCTTAAAAGAATCTCGGGGAATCATCCCCTGTAACTGTAGGAGGAGAGACATGGGGAATCGCCCCCTTGATTGCGAACGGAGAAACATGGGGTGATGCCCCAGTTTGACATGACTTTAGAGAATCTTGGGGAATCGTCCCTTTGACGGTAAGAGGAGGAACATGGGGAATCATCCCCTCGATTGAGAAAGGAGAAACATAGGGTGATGCCCCAGTTTGACATGATTGGAGGGATTCTTGGAAATTGGCTAGAACAAAAGAAATCTGGGGAGATGCCCCAGTTTGGAGGTGATTTGAAGGTTGTTGGGGAACTACCCCTTGAATGAACAAAAGAAATCTGGGGAGATGCCCCAGTTTAAGTTGTTTAGGAAATGTATTTCTACTAGAGGAGGATTGATGGTTCGGGGTACTGCCTCTTTTAGGCGAAAGAGAATGAACCTGGGGTGATGCCCCAATTTGAACTATTTGCTTTGAAACCTCAGGGAGCTACCCCTTGAGCGAGAAGGAAATGATTCTGGGGTGATGCCCCAGTTCGATTTGTCTGGGGAGTGTAATTCCACTGGAGAAGGATTGATGGCTCGAACATCACTCCTAGATTGAGAAGGTAAAATCCGGGGTTCGCCTAGTATGTGTAGATTTACCGAGAAAAACGTGCTGGGGCTCTTTGGGGAGAATTGTTCTTGCTTGACTGCTGGAGTGTATCAAGTAGATTCCCCGGAAGGGAGTTTGAAAAGTGTCAGCTTTGGCAGTTGAGGAGAAGACTTCAAGAAGTGCCAACTTTGGTGATTTGGGGAAGGGCTTTGAGGAGTGCCAACTTTGGCGATTAAGGAGGAGACTTTAATGATCCTAGTTTTGGCAGCTGAGGTTCCATTGAGGAAAAGGTCTTGATTGAGGCGTCAGAGCTTGACATGACTGTCCGTTATAATAACCTGCAAAAAAAAGTAAGTAGTGCAAAGATACATTAAAAAAAAACTGGGTAGTTCCTGTGAAACCGCGGCCCTTAGGATAACTCATGGGCAGAGGAGATTCAAAGGGGCGATCATAGCTTCGAAGCACATGCCTGGCTGAATCCTTGTGATGATTGTCTAAGACGAGGTCAAGTAGTGGGAGTGTCTTGTCCCTTACGACTTTAAATGTTCACTATTCTTTCATTTATTTTTATAAAAAAAAACACAATGTTTTATCAGATCAATGCAATTCATAACACGTATCGAAAAAGGGATAAATTTATTCATGTAGGTCAAACAGAATACAGAGAATGGTCAACAGGGAAAATACAGGGGATGAAGTAAAGCCTCGTAGGACAGGTCAAGGCCAAGGGAAATAGGAAAGGTTCAAAGATCCTCCAGTGAATTCCTGAGACTAGCGAGAATCTTAATCCCACGTCAAAACCTCAAGTACCTCGCTCAATTCTGCCTTTGAGAGGGTAGTTTGACCATGTTCCTGATGCCTCAGTTTGCATGTTTTGCATTGGGAGCTTTAGCTATTCTGCCAAAATCTTGACCCTAATTTTTACCTGAGCCGCCTTTTCAGGTTTTCAACTCACCGGGTTGCTCTAACTTTTGCCTAGGCCGCCTTTTCAGGTTTTCAGCCTAGCGAGCTTTTCATTCTCTTTATAATGTGTTCTTTTTTTTTTTGGCTGCATCCTTCACAATAAAAAGTTGAAACTGATCACACTCCAATCGAGTCTGCTTAACCTTTTCTGAGTTTTAGCCTGATCCTTTGAGGAGCTGATGTTACCTTAAATAAGAGAGTCTTCCCCTATGCTATGTACCCAAGGAAACATTGGTGAGTCTTTTGGCATTGATGAGAGGGGGTTAATTCGAGTCATCATTTTGGCCTTTATATATTTTTTGATTTTTTTTGATTGATTTTTTTTTGTTTGCCCCTTTTTCTTTTTTTTTCTTTTTTTTTTCTTTTTTTTTTGTTTTGTGTTTTTTTTAACCCCCTTAATGACGCAATGACTCAATCTGACAGACTATTTCCTTGGCTATATAGGCATAAGGAATGGCGTACTCTTTGAGATGTTGATGATGACAAGAATGCGAGTTCTTGGTCTAATGACATTCATCCTTCTCGTATAGAAAATGACAGCTTGCTTGATAATCTGGGCATAACCATCTTACTCCATTTGGCACATGCATTGAACTCCGACCTTGATTCTATTTTTTCATTTTTCATTTTTTTTTTGACAAAGTCTCCCTTGACTGTATTTACATTTGTAGACATTAGCAATTTTCCCCTACTTATGCTGGTAACTGTTGTGGTTTTCTTAGTTGACTGGCCTACCACTTGTCCGATTCGGGACTTGGCAATGTTATCATTCACATAGATTATTTCCACGTCCTGAAACAATATTACTAATGTCTTCTGATATATATTGCCCCGTGATTCCTTCAGTCATTCTTGGCTCAGGGGTATTCCTTGACCTCTTGTCCTAACAATCTGGTTAACTTGTGTGGTGACTCACAAGCTTTCCTACCTTCTTTGTCAGCACAATCGACCGGGTAGTTGAGGTCGTAAAATGGGATTGTGATTTCATTAGTCTCAAGAGGATCATTTTCGGATCTTCAATTTTAGCGCTTTATGGCAAGAAATAAAAATGGAGAGAAAAAAAAAGGAACAAACAAGTAAAGACAATGGATCAAAGCAAGGATAAAGGAATGAGAAAAATCTTTTTAGAATTTCGATACACATTTATTGATTGACTGGTAAAACAAGTTTTTTCGCCTTTATTACATGGAAAGTCCCAAAGCCTTAGGCATAGCAGAGGGATAAACAAGACTTTTAAGGCAGTGACAGATTACTTTGGTGAATCATTTAAAATTGTAGGGAGTTCGACAGCTTTCCAGTTACTGAGTTCTCATCCTGGCGGGCAAGCGGCCACCAAATCAACATTGTTATCAAAACTATCAACCACCACGGCATTAACTTCTGAGCTTCCATGATTAGGCAGGGGATTCTTGACCACGTTAGGGCTTCCTTCTTTAAAATCGATCCATTCGGCCTTGATCAGATCTCTCACTTTATATTTCAGAGCCATGCAATTTTCTGTGGAATGCCCCAGTGCCCCAGCGTGGTAATCACAATGAGCGTTTGGGTCATATCCCCTTGGATAAGGAGGTTGCAATGGCTTCATGGGGCATGGAACCAACAGACCTTCCTGAACGAGGATTGGAAAAAGTTCGGTATATGTTATGGGAATTGGATCGAACTGCACCGGGGTACGCTCATTGTTGGGATTCCTTGGGTTCTGATTATGGTTGGGTGGTCGAGCTACTTGCTGGGGGTGATGGTATGGCATGGGTTGCGGTATTGGAGCTCTTACCATGGGTGGACGGAAATGAGGAGTATGAGCTGCTGGGCCACCAGTGGCTGCGGCCACATAAGGATTGGGAGCTTGAATCATAGTAGGAAAGAATGGTCTTGGCGAAGGCGTCTTTTGATTAGAAGAGATGGAATTAGTTTCTCCATCCCTTTTCCCAGGTACCGGCCTTCTTGTCATGCTTGCCCCAGACGAGCCTTGAGTGAGCTTACCCGTTCGTATTCCACTCTCCACTCTTTCCCCAATAGTCATGATGTCGGAGAAGTTGGCTGAAACACTACCAATCATCTTGCCGTAGAAAGGTGATGGGAGCGTGTCGATAAACATCTCGACTATTTCTTTTTCCGACAATAGGGGATCCACTTGCGCCGCTGTCTCTCTCCATCATTGAGCATACTCCTTGAACATTTCACTGTCCTTCTTCACCATATTTTGTAAATGAACCCTGTTGGGTGCCATATCCATGTTATACTTGTATTGTCTAAGGAAGGCATCTGCCAGGTCCTTCCAACAATGGATATGGTTCCGATCAAGGTGAGCATACCATGTAAGAGCAGCTCCTGCTAGACTATCTTGGAAGCAGTGGATCAGTAGTTGGTCGTTAGAAGAGTAAGATGCCATCTTTCGACAGTACATCGTGAGATGATTCTTAGGACAAGTCATTCCCCGATACTTGTCAAAGTCTGGCATCTTGAATTTGGGTGGGAGAACAACATCTGTGACTAAACATAGCTCCGAAGCATCTATTAGTCCAAAACCTCTGGCGCCCTCCATCATTCTTAAACGCTCTTCTAAGATCTCTATCCTTTCCCTTTGAGGAGCCGCGACCGCGCGGGTTGTATCTTGGAGGTTGGTCCCATAGGGAGTTCCGTATCCATACGGATAGCCGAATGACTGGTTGTACGGAGGCAAAACATGGGACTGGTTTACTAGGCCTGTATTTGGTGAGGGACCTTGAGGATGGGCCACAGCATAAGTCGGCTGGGTTATCTGGGCTTGTGTATTTTGGGCTTGGGCGTTGTAGGTTGGCTGGGCCACCGGGGCTTGTGTGTTTTGGATTTGGTGGGTTTGTGGGTCATGGACCTGTGTGTTTTGGGTTTAGTGAGCTTGTGGGTCATGGGTTTGTGTGTTTTAGGTTTGGTGGAGTGGTGGCATGTTTGGTTGTGTGGGTATGAAGCATGAGGATTTACCACTTGCTGGTTGTGGGCGTCTTGTTGGTTGGCGAGTGGGGGATAGTACCCCGGGGGTAGGCCATAAAGTGGAAAGGGTACTGGGTTACCGTCTAGACCGACAAATGTATGCTGTGCGTAAGACTGGCCGTAAGGTGGCTGGGTCTCAATGACAGGGTTAGGTCTCCCGACATGAATGGTGAGAGGGGGTGTCGTTGTGTTAGGGAGTTGGGTTCTTGCTGGGTCAGAACCAAGGGGAGGTGGCGCAGTGGCAGGCTGTTGTTGGGCATCCTCAACACCCGCAGAGGAGCCTCCTTCGGTAAGTTTCTTTTCTAAGAGTTTAGTTAACTCTGCGACTCGCTCTTTCAGCTGATCGAACTCGGTTCTAAAGTTTCCTTCAATAGCTTCTGCCTCAGCCATGAGTTTCTTTTGGAGCCGGGTCTGGTAAGGATGCCTACTCGTGACGTTGGTGTCTCTTTTTTTTTTAAAAGAAAGAAGAAGAAAAAAATGTTAGGTGGAAATAAAAAGAAGAAAAATGTTGTGGGAAACCATCACAGACTTTGGCGAATATCCTTTGACCATTCCTTAGAATTTATCATTCAAAAGTACTAGGTATGGTAATCATAGAAATTAATATGGGATAATTGTGAAGACAGAAGAAATCTTTCATCCTGAGGCGGGAGCCTCTAGCTCAGACATCTTCTTCGGGCAATTACAGCCCTTATTTCTTAAGTTTAATCCCATGTCAATTTCCATAGATACTCAAAGGGTACACGACCAAAAGAGGATTATCTATTCACCTGAAGAATACTATGTGTTTCAAAACGAGTCATTATTTCAATAACTCAGTAAATCTGCGGGTGGTAGATAATCCATTTTCTTGGATAAAAGGGGAAAGCAAAAATGACGTAAAGTAAAGTAAAGTTTGCCCTTTTGTGGCCTAGGTCAGGTTTTGTTGAAAGTTTTCTCTAGGCCCTATGGTTTGTCTAAAAGTGGCTCTTCACACCAGGTGGCTTATTCTAGACTTCTAGAAGGTCACCAGAGCCAAGATCCTACCCATGACAGGGGCGCAACAGTGGGGAACCACTAGGTGCGTATATCATGAGAGGTCGAACTCTGGTTGAGGTTCTCACGAACACCGGATAGGAAGTACATCCCATATGATTCCGTTACCAACCTCTCCTAACTTAAGCTTCATTTGGGGCCCGGGTATAGGGCGCCACTCATAGGTGTGTGCAAGTAATTGTGAGTGTAGTGTGTGGAAGGGCAGTCCATACCTTCTACCTTACCCCATTCTGCACAAAGAACAAACACAGAACAAATATACAAAGTCGTCTACCCTAGGGTTCAATAATTACAGGAAAGTAACATGGTCCTCTACCCTAGGGTTCAACAAGCATGCAAACATAGATAATGAAACAAATAACAAGATACGATTAAAACAAGAACAAACTTTTACAACAATTAACAGAAAATAAAACAAGAGGGAAGAAATCCAAGCTAACAAAGGCTATATAAAAAGAACATGCACTTTCAATCAAACTGGCCTGACTCTCTTAAGTATCCCCAGTGGAGTCGCCATCTGTCGCAACCTGGATTGCGACGACGCGGCGAACAAGAAAGAAAAGGGGTTGAATGAAACAGGGAGTCGCCACCAACGTTTTTATCCATAGGAAAAACATTGGGAAAAAACTAGGTTCAGTAAAGCACTGGTTTAAAAAATTGAAATCCAAGTTCGGGAGTCGGTTACGAGTAGGGAAGGTATTAGCACCCTACATCGCCTGTCAAAGACAGTACCAAGATTGAAAGAACAATATAAATAGCCTTAAATAAAACATGGTTTCTCCCCTTTTACTGTTGTATTTTTTTTACTTAAAAATGACAGAATTGAATGAGAGAACTGTACAAACATGGAATGTCGAAGCGAGGTCAATGGAACGTTTCATCCAAATTAAACTCGACTTCGATATGAGACAGAGAGGGGAGGAGAATGCTAATAAGGCGTCACGCCTAAATTAGACATTCTCGGATAAAAAAAAACAGGGATAGGAAAGAGATAAGCGGGACGTCTCGTCCTAAGTATCCCTTCCCTATGAAATTATGGCGAGGCTTGAGCAAAAACTAGGGGAAATCAACAAGACGTCATGTCTAAATTGATTTTCACGGAAACGACAAAAAGTAACATCACGAAAGCAACACAAAAAGCAAGGAAATAAATCAGTAAAAGGAAATAATAAAGATGGGCCTGACAGGAGTTAAAGTCCTGCTCCTACGTATTCTTGAATTATCAAGAAATCAGGGTTACGTAGTTTTGAAAAATGTTGTTTTTTTTAGGAATAAATTAGGAAGATATTGATGGGCATCATTCTAGCGAAGAATCCATACAAGGCGAAGTGCTTCGCACATACACGGATCCTATAAAGGCTGTGTAGACGGAAGTATTTTCCGTACGACACTGATTAAGAAAAATGAATATATAAAAAATAAAAAAAACTGAGTGGGAGAAGAAAACGAGTGCAAAAAAATGAAGAAAAACGAGTGAAGAATAAGAAAACCGAGTAAAAAATAAGAAAACCGAGTGAAAAATAAGAAAACCGAGTGAAACTATGAAAATCCGAGTGAAAACAGAGAAAACCGAGTGAAACAGTGAGAATCCGAGTGGAATAGGAAAAATCTGAGTGAAAATAACAGAAACCGAGTGCAAAATAGTAAATCCTAGTGAAACAGTGAGAATCTGAGTGGAATAGGAAAAATCCGAGTGCAAAATAACAGAAACTGAGTGCAAAATAGTAAATCCTAGTGAAACAGTGAGAATCTGAGTGGAATAGGAAAAATCCGAGTGCAAAATAGTAAATCCGAGTGAAACAGTAAGGATCTGTGTGAAAATAATAGTAAGTCCGAGTGAAACAGTGAGGATCTGAATCGAAATGAGAGAAGACGAATGCAAAATACTAAATCCTAGTGAAAAGAGGATTACCGAGTGATGATGGAGTAGGGGTGCTGGTCTGAGAGGGGAAAAAGGAATGGGAAGGTGCTGGGAGGTGTGGAGGATTGTGGACAGTATGGTGAGGGACGGTGGAAGAAGAAGAGGAGAAGAATTGCTGTGAGGAAAAGAGAGAATAGAGGTTTGGTTTTGGGCAGAGTTTTCCCTCCTCTCAATCGCCCCCTTTGAATGCCCTCCACCTCGCCTATTTATAGGCTGGTTTGAGTGGAAGGCCAGCTCAGGCTTTCACTTCCGAGTGGAATGCCAGCTCAGGCCTCCACTCAGAGTGAAGTGGGGGACAATGGCTGGGTGGGAATTTTTAATTTCCCCCACTTCCACCTCTGTTTGCCACTTGTCTGCCACCCCCAGGATTCCTGGATCCACTTGGGTGGTGGAATCCAAGTCAGCACGATCTAACAGGGGGACCTGGTAGGAATCCGAGTGAGAATGGAAGAATTCCGAGTGAGAATTATGGAAATCCGGGTGAAAATATTGGAAATCCGAGTGAAAATGGTGGAATTCCGAGTGAGGATAGTGGAATTCCGAGTAAGGATATTGAAATCCGAGTTAGAATGGTGAAATCCGAGTGATAACGGCTCGGATCAACCTCCCAATCAGTATTCATCTACACTGGGATTCAATTCCGAGTGGAATGAGGCATTCCCCATAGAAGGCCGAGTGAGAATACTCCTTCCCGAGTAGTTTTACTCGGTTTGTGGTTGCTGTGAGACATTATATCAGAAACGAGTGAAAGAGCCTCGGAGCCGATTGAAAATTGAGGAGAACGACTTGAAATTGACTTGGATCTTGTTTGAAGAAGCAAACTGACTGAATTGCCAGTCGATTCCGACCGGAAGTTGATGGAAATGGGCTCTTGAAAGGTTTGAAGAAGCAAACCGACTGAATTGCAAGTCGATTCCGACTGGAAATTGATGGAAATGGGTTCGGGACTCGGAGGTTGAGTGTAAAGGAAGACTCGGAACCGATTGAAATAGCTCGAAAATGGGTAAAGGAGGACTCGGATGAGTGAAGTTCGGAACCGATTGAAATGGCTCGGAAAAGATTTAATCATGGCTCGGAAATTGGTGGAAATGGATTCGAGATGAGAAGAATTGATTGGCCAAAAGGACTCGGGAAAAGGTGGCTGACTGACTGAAGTCTCACTCGGAAACCGATTGGAAATTGGCTCGGGTTTGAGTGGGAGTACTCACTCGGTGTTGACTGAAAATGCTTCAGTTGGTTCTGACTGAAGAACAACACTCGGAATTCCTTCAGCCGAGATTATTCACTCGGAATTCAGTTGAAGGATTTACTCGGATCCTTCCTTTTTTGCACTCGGAAATTGGATTTTTGGCCAATTGCACTCGGAATGGCTTGACAGAGAGCCTTCCACTCGGATTCACCTTCGATAAGGAAGGATTTTACTTGGAATTGACTCATCCTGAGTCATTTCACTCGGATTCTCTTCAACATGGCCTAATCCACTCGGATTTTGTTTTATTCTGAGTCATCCCACTCGGATTCCCCCAACAGGATCCTATTCTACTCGGAAATGCTTCATTTTCACTCAGTTTTGATCATTTCTGAGTACTTTTACTCGGATTTGCTCCATTCTGAGTAGTTCCACTCGGTTTTGACCATTTCTGAGTCATCTTACTCGGATTTTTCTTCAACAGGGGCATTTTCTACTCGGATTTGATCCTTTTTGAGTAATCTCACTCGGATTTGATCCGTTCTGAGTATTTTCACTCAGACTTGCTAGTTTTTGGGCCATTTCACTCGGATTTTTGTTCAACAGGGGCATTTTCTACTCGGATTTGATCCTTTTTGAGTCATTTCACTCGGATTTACCTCCAACAGGTCTATATTCCACTCGGAAATGCTTCCCTCATAGTCATCTTGTTCGGATCTGACCATTTTTGAGTTATTCTATTCAAATTTGCATCCAACAGGGCAATATTCCACTTGGAAAAGCTTCATTCTGAGTTATTTCGCCTGGTTCTGATTATTCTGGAGTCATTCTACTCGAATTTGACCACTCTGAATTGGAATTCAGTATAAAAAATATTCATTCCACTTGGACCGGACCAAAAGAGGTGTTCACAGTAACCTTTCACTAGGTATATTTTAAATATTCAAAATCAGCCCCTTTTGAAATTTAGTGATATTATATCAGTCCTCACTAGTAATATAAAGTTTAAATTTTAAAAATCTAAAATTTTCTGTTAATAAAAATTTATTGGTAGGTTTTTGATTTTTTTACGATTGGTAAAAATCAAGATTTTACTCAAACCGATAATTTTTAGATAAGTCTACTTGAAATGCATTTTAGAAAATTTTCTTATAATTTAAATTCACTTTCTTGTAAATATTTTAAATTTTAAGTAACTTTATATGAATTTAAAATTATTTAAAATATTTTATTAAAATATTTAAAAAAATTCATAAAAATTCCAAAAAATCATAAATATTATGTAGATCAAAAAATTCTAAAGAACCATAGTCTAATTCCTTCAAAATTTTATTTTACAATTCTAATAAGAGTTAAATCACAAATATGTAAAAACATAAATATAAAAATATAAAATAAAAGTTGTGAATAATAAATATATTTAAAATTCTTAATATAATTTTATTAATTAAGAAATTCTAATTAAGTCATTTTAAAATTCTCATTCAAAATACATAAATATAATAATAATTATTATTATTTTATTTAATTTAAAAAACAAATAATTAAATATAAATACCAAAATTTCATAAAAAATGATAATAATAAACTAACTAATAGTAAGTATTTCTCATTAAAGATATATTAATATTTATTTTCTATTTGTGTTGAAAATGAGATGTTACAGTGACTGCACGGTTTCTAGAAGGAATTCGTGAACCTAATTTCTTTTTACAGTCGGTCTCCCGCCGCGATCCCAGTTGTGACACGTAACATCAAGATACTTCAAGCTTCTAAATAGGATAAATCAAACCTAAAAATATAGTCTAAGTTAATTAACAAGATAGACTTAGACCTTACAATTATAGTAGTGAAATTTTTTATTTTGTTAACACTATTTCATCTTCCTGGTACTATTGTTGTACTACTTTATTGGTTCTTCCTACTACTATTAGCTACTAATTGAATTAAAGTTAATATAGTATTATACCATTATTGTTCAATTACAAACATGAGAAATATTTAAACTTTTACGCTGCAATTCATTTTCAAATTTCAAGTAATATAAAAATTATTACAGAAATTATGAAATGTTTTTGTTTGGCAATGAAAAATATTTATTTTTTTATGTACCCCTTATACTTGTTACGCCTTAAACCTAAAACAATCAAGAACAACCTTGTTTATTAATGTATAATATGTATTTAAGAATAATGATAGATAAAAAAATATGTAATAAATTACGTATTTTCCTTTTAATTTAATATTATATATATAAGAAATTCTTTTAAAAAAAGGGCCAAGGCCTCAACATTTATTATACAAGGTGTCTTCCTTACATAATAATGAGTCTTACATCACACTTTCTTATGAGTAGGTTAATAATAGATCACCGTGATACCATTTTAAATTTAGATATCGAACTTAACTCAATTCTAAAATCTAGCTTATAGGATAATTATTACCATTACCTTATATTATTGATTGACCATACCTCTAATTAATGAGACATTCAATAGTATTCCTTCAATTTCTTTATATAAGAACTATATAACAAAATCATCAAGACCAATGAAAAGTATTGGAAACAACCATATTAATAGTCATCAACTAAATTTTATATTCCATAAATGCTCATAACATTAAGCAATTAAAATAAAAATAAATAAGTACATTATTAACATAAATCTTGTTAAATGAAATGTTAAAAGAAATTTAGAAATTAATGTTGTTGGTTCGGAGAACAAACTTAGAAGGGGGTTGAATAAGTTTGTTCACTTTTTCAAACCAAAAAGTGATATTTAAACTTTTAGAGCGTTATGCAGCGGACTATACTTTCGAGAGATGAAGAACGTGATTCTTTGATTGAGAGAACGTATTATTACCAGACTTTTACTACATTCATAGTGCATCAGACTTTTGATAGTAAAGGGTAAGAGAGAAAGAGACAATACACAAGAGATTTATACTAGTTCACCTCCAACACGGAGACTACATCCAATACCTTCAAATCTGAAGAGTTTTCACTATATAAAAACTTTTACATAAACAACTCAAACCGAGCTTACAAGTATTATTGACTTCAGTCACTTCTAGCTTAAGCACAACCCGTGCTTCAAGTATTCTTAACACTGGCCACTCCTAGCCCCTGAGTATTCTAGAGTTCAGCCACTCCTGGCCCCTGAGTATTCTAGAGTCCGGCCACTCCTGGCCTCTAAGTATTCTAGAGTCCGGCCACTCCTGGCCTCTAAGTATTCTAGAGTCCGGCCACTATTGGCCTAAACACACCCCGTGCTTCTGAGTATTCTTTTGCATGCACCCACTCCTAGAGCAGACTTCAAGTATTCTTGACTCTGGACACTCCTGGCCTAAGCACAGCCCGTTCTTCACCATGCCAGACCCTCTAGATTTCTATGAGTATTATTTTATAGCACCTACTCCTGGGGTAGACCCACGTATTCTTTTATGAGCCATTCCTGGCTCACACCCCGAGTATTCTTTTAAAAGCCTCTCAAAGCCCATAATGTTTCCCACACTGACAGATTTTGGCAATACACCAGACCTATACTACCAAAGGATTAGAAGAATTTGCTCAAATAAAATAAGCCTTTTGACTTAGCAGTACTAAGTAACAAACCACGAAAATGGGTTTGTAAAGAATAAGAGGGCTTAATTTCCCATAGGGCTCAGTACATTCAGAAGGTGAAAGATGATTGGAAAATGTATTGAGTCAGAAAGCATGACTTGGGATAATATGCATTTAAGTGCACAAAGGCATATCCCAAGTTACTATGGCATCTAAGTAGAAAGGTGAGTGTACATAGTGAGCTTTCTTTGTCTTCATGGCAGATCTTCTAGGTAATGTTACTCGTTGTTGAATAAACTACCATTTCTTCATTTCATATGAGCTCGAGTGCATGAACGTCTAATGGTCGTTCATGATTCTTCTTTTTGTTCTTCTTTTTGTTCTTCTTCCATTACACCTTTGTGGTGTATTCTAGCTTAACTTTTTCTTTTTTATTACAAGCTCCCTCCTTTTTCATTTTTGCTCTCTAGTATTTCTTTCTAACCTCGACTCTCGGTGATAGATTTTTCTTTCTCCTTATATTTTTCTTCTGTATTTTTCACTGAGCTTACTCACTACTCAGAGGAGATCGATTCTGTTTATATATATAAACTCATCTTGTTGAGCTCAGGAGGAGGCTTGTTACTTTTATAGCCGTTGAGAGAGTTGTTATATAAGAGACAAAAGCCTTTCTTGATAGAGTTACACAAAGGGTAAGGACTTTTGTTATCAGAGAGAGAGATATTCTGCATAAGTAATGTAGACGTAGGAGCTTTCAGGATTTGTGCAGACATAGGTGGAGTAGATGTAGCACTAGTTTCACCAAGAAAGAAATCTTTGATTTAGAGAATCTTTGAATGCGTGAGATAAAGATAAAATATAGTTGCTTTTTAGATTGAATTAAAATCCACCTTGTTTAGTCAATCTTCCTTTTTGTGAATCTTTCTAATAAGCTTTTCATGGAGATGACTTGTGACCGTCGATGCTTCATGTATCAGACTAGTTCTAAAGGTTTGAATGGAGATGACAGGGTCTGATGCTTTTGTGTTTTTTGAAGCTTGAAGTGATGTTATTTGAGTCTGGGTCTGGTAAGTTATTCTTGATACAAGAGAGTTTCTTCTGAAGCAAGTTACTAGACTTTTGGTTCTTTCTCTTGTCTTTGATTGAGGAGTTCATGTTACGATTAAATCTTCCATACTTTTGATGCATGGGCTTTCTATGTATAGGCTCCCTTTTTTCTTTTTGTAGCTTAGGCCTGAATCACTAAAATACCCACATCAAGTGATAACAAACATCTTCAAGGTTTTGTTTTACTAGACTTATTGAATGCGAGCTCCCCTTTGATTTATAACCAGTGCTTTTTATCCTGAAACACTTGGGTGATCTTTATCAAACATTTAATAACCTATAACTCAATTAATTAAGATGCTTGATGTTGGTTATCAATAAATCTACGAGTGCTTCAAATATTTTCTTAGTTGTAACAAATGTATTTAAAAATTTGTATATATTTCTTAAATTTAGAAACATAAAAAGAATTTTTGGTTGCTTATATAAAGAAACATAAGGGGTATTTTTCAAAAGATCGATAATTTTGTTAAGGCTGAGTTCACTATTATTCAGGAGCACAATAGACGCTACCTCACGAGTGCCAGAGGTAATGCAATGCACACCTTAGGAATGAGGGCACCATCTAACATTATTGTTGAGTTAGTAAGTAATTTGCTATAAATTTGTAACTATTTGTCATAGTTATGTAGGCTAGTATATGTTTTAATGAAGTTCTTTTCATCTCTTATTTGTAGTCCTAACATGATAATATGGACATTGCACCTAATGAGTTATTCATTCGAAGCCACTAGCAGTTTATTGGTGAGTGGGTCATTGATAAGAGTCGTAACACCAAGGTAAGTTTAAAATGAAAAATTCAATATTCATTATTTGATTGCATGTATGATCTTTTTAATTTGTGTTACTAATTAGGAGGTGTTCTAACATCACTTATAGAGGTTGTTAGGTTTGACAACTCAATGAACCAGCAAATGAATATGAGCATCTAGGTCGAGATTCATTAGAAAATGCTATTTTAACTACTACAATTTTGTCACTGACAACATTCTTTCGCTATACCCCTTTAGCAATAACCACAGAACAACAACATCTAGGAGTGACCTTGGTGATGGTTTACGACATGGTTTAGTGATGGGCGAAACACCGGTTGTTGATATTTATTTGGAATATATCGCTACCTGTAACACCCTTATTTTTATTTTTATATTAAAATTTTGAAGGAATTAGATTATGGTTCTTTAGAACTTTTTAATCTACGTATTATTTATGATTGTTTGAGAAATTTTGAAATATTTTAATAAAATAATATTTTTTAAATAATTTTAAAGTCATATAAAGTGACTTAAAATTAAAAATATTTATAAGAAAGTGAAGTTAAATTATAAGAAAATTTTCTAAAATCCATTTCAAGTAGACTTATCTAAAAATGATCGGTTTGAGAAAAATCTTGATTTTTATTAATCGTAAAAAAATTAGAAACGTATCAATAAATTTTTATTAATAGAAAATTTTAGATTTTTAAAATTTAAACTTTATATTACTTATTATAAAATTAGTGAGGACTGATATAATATTACTAAATTTCGAAAAGAACTGATTTTGAATATTTAAAATATACCGAGTGAAAAGTTACTATTTGGCTTAATATTTCAGTCGACATTTACTATATAAAATACTATGCATGTATACTTTTATAATAAAATAATGAAATACATAGTAACTTTTCTGCCTATAAATACCGAAGGAGTTCTTTGTTAGAATTCACAATTTCAGATTAAATTTTCTTAATATAATAGTGCTAGAGAGATAGTGGTGGAAGTAAGAGAGAGAAATAATTTTTTTTAGAAGGAGATTCTGCTAAAATAACAAGGTAAGAATACCTTTCTTTTATATTTTTTAGGGTTATTTTCATATCGTTTTAGAAATCTATTATTATACTGGATATAATATTATTTTAAGTTACTATTCTGAATAGTAAAATACTATTTCAATAGTAAATTACTATTTTAATAGTAAATTACGATTCAAATCTATTTATCTTTACTATTCACATTTTACTATTTATCGTTACTATTCACTATTACTATTCACAATAAATATTTAAAATTTACTGTTAATATGAATAATTACTATTTATCCTTCCTGTTTCAAATAGTAATCTAAATTTTCACCTTGTAACTATATTAAAATGAAATTGGTATATTTTAGAACTTAGAGACGAGGCGCGCACGGATTTTTAATAACGAATCAGGATACAAGAGGTAAGGGGGAGTGAGATAAGAATATAATATGAAAAGACATAAGAATAATGGGAGGAGTCTCTACTCCTTTTAAATTTAATAATATTATTATTTTTAAAATAATAACTTTTTAACTTAAAATTTATAATAAACTTTAAATTAAGAATCTTGTGTAACTTACTTTGACATACCCATGCAAGGACCTGGACTTTTATAACCTATGCGAACTGGACTAAACCTATGCAAGGACTTGAACTATTATGACCAATATGGAATGAAATATACCTATGCGAGGACTGAAATTTTATAGACTTACATAGACCTATGCGAGGAAATGGACTATAAGGACTCAAAATTAATTTTAAATAACCATTAAAAATTTGGATTACTTTTATGAGTAATATTTAATTGATTTGATTTAATTATAATTGATAATATATTATTATGATTAATGATATTTAATTGTGATCAATAATATTTGATTATGATTGATAATATTTGATTGTGACTCATGATCTTGTGATGTGGAGTTTGAACATATAGCAAACATGATGGAAAGCTAAAACTCAGTAAGAATTTTCTTACCTTACTCTTTAAATTTTTATTCTAAGAGAAAGTATTTTTTTAATCATTTTAGTCTTTTGTTTCTTCTTAGAAATTATTTTCATTAATTTTACTTTTGATCTTTAGAATAAAAAAAATAAAAAATCTAGTATTTATTTCAAAAAGGTCATTTTATAAAAATTAATTTATAAAAAGATTGAGATAATTAATTCTTGAATTAAAGAAAAATTTTATAGTTTTAAATATTTTTGGTTAATAATTTTTATTCTCTTTTAGTAAAATAAAATTTTCAAAAGTAAATTATTTTGTTTTTTTCTAACCTAATAACTAAATTGTTAAGATTCAATTTGAAAAAGATTATGTAAAAGATGTAAGATTTTCTATGAGAAGTTTTGAGATATTTAAGGCTTGGAAACTCAATTTTGGTGAGAATTGAATTTGAAAACTGTACCAAATTTATTTCTGTATGACAGAAATTTAGAGAATTAAGAAAATATATAGTTTATCAAGATGATGTTGTAAACCTTTATGGTATTTAATAATTGAGTTTCTAAAAGCCTTAACCAACTAAATATACGAGTAGTTCATGCATTATAAATCATTAAAGTGAAACAAAATGATATTGTCTGGGGACGAATTATAGAAACCGAGGATACATTAGAGGAGGCTTAATTATGAGCCTTGGGATGAGAGGGTGTGAAAGGGTGCTTCAGGGGACCTGGGGTAGCTCCCTAGTGTCGGGTACTTTCACAATAAAAACTTTCTCAATATGACTAGTCTCTAAGTATTTCCATGCCAGTTGAGTTGTTCATATTATTATTATTATTCAGACTTATAGAACAGTGTAAACTCCTGGTTGGCCCAGGGCAAATTAAAATTTAAGGGCCCACATATATAGGTAAGTTATGATGAAGATATTGCATAACATTCATGCATTCATAATTGATTGTGTATGTGATTGTGATTGATATTATTATATATTAGTTTATGAAAACCCTTTATTGCTTATGCCCCATTTGGGAATATTATATTTTGTTTCTCACTAATTTCTCTGTGTTTTTGTTTCATATGTTTTAAATTGATGGTTTAGAGGGAAGGATTAAAGAATCTCGGCAGTAAATATAGCACGTTCTAGAAAGTGAGCTCGGTATAAATACTGTGGTCCAATGAATAAATAATTTTATTAAGTAACTGCTTCTGGCCATGGAGTTTCCTCTCTTTCTTATAATGTTTAATATTTATTTTCTTCGGATGAATGTAAAATTACTTTATAAAGTTTTAATAATATTTATGAGGTATTTCAAAAATAATGTATGTAATTTATTCTGATAGTTTCTTTTTAACAATCACATCTTTAGTAAAAAAATTATAAATTTTTATAGAATTTATTAAGGTGTAACAGAGGGTGTTACACTACCTCTCATTAATGTTGGGTTTGGCAAATTAAAATTTAAGGACCCACATATATAGGTAAGTTATGATGAAGATATTGTATAATATTCATGCATTCATAATTGATTGTGTATGTGATTGTGATTGATATTATTATATATTAGTTTGTGAAAACCCTTTATTGCTTATGCCCCATTTGGGAATATTATATTTTGTTTCTCACTAATTTCTCTGTGTTTTTGTTTCATATGTTTTAAATTGATGGTTTAGAGGGAAGGATTAAAGAATCTCGGTAGTAAATATAGCACGTTCTAGAAAGTGAGCTCGGTATGAATACCATGGTCCAATGAATAAATAATGTTATTAAGTAACTGCTTCTGGGCCATGGAGTTTCCTCTCTTTCTTATAATGTTTAATATTTATTTTCTTTGGATGAATGTAAAATTACTTTATAAAGTTTTAATAATATTTATGAGGTATTTCAAAAATGATGTATATAATTTATTTCGATAGTTTCTTTTTAACAATCACATCTTTAGTAAAAAAGTATAAATTTTTATAGAATTTATTAAGGTGTAACAGAGGGTGTTACACTACCTCTTATTAATGTTGGGTTTATAATAGCCAGACAATGTCTATTGTTATATCTATCAATGCTTATGTAGCCTAGTGATGGGACCTGCTTGTCACCAAATATTCACCTTGTTATATGTACTGGAAAGAAAAAAAATAGTGACAACATATGTCACGTTGCTATATATGTTGTTAAACAACATCGACAAGGTCGTCGCTATAGGTTTACGGAATCTAGAAAGATTCTCGTCACTAATGCTGTCGCTATAGCTAGAGGGCTAAGAAAAGAATCAGAGGGAATTGAAACCTTAGTGTCAACAAGCGTTCCCGTCGTTATGTGTTAAACCAATGAATGTTTGTTAGGACCCCAACAAGCGTAGCAATTTCATTACAGTTTCAAAATTTTTCAAAGGGTTATCACTCCATAGGGACTTGTTAGATACCAGGCAAAAAGATAATCAATTGTTGCTAATTTACCACTAAAAATACTTACAGAAAATTGTCACAGGTAAAGATCATAGAATGTTTGATTTGGAATTTTATAATTAATAAAAGAATACAAAAATTACGTAGAAGATATTAAAAGTAAAAAACATTGGAGTCGAACTATACCTTTTTAATTTATGTTCTTATAATTAATTACTAGATTTAATTATGTAATTAATGAAGTCGTCGAAACTCAAATTCACCGAACCTAATCCCTTAAAGCATAGATCATAAACATTATCTTTAAAAGAAGATCCCTCTAACGAGTAAAGATAGGATTAGCATTATAAACGATTACTAACGACTATTATTCTTGTTCCTATCCCTAAAAATCAAAGATAATAGATAATTCAACCTAACATTCACTAGAAAATCACATACACACACATGAACCATTCTCCTGAACAAAGCATGCTTTAGAAAGAATCGAATTACTAACTTGAATTAATTTCATAAGTTGAACAAAAAATATTTACAAGCCCATTAACCTACTAAGATTATTTAATCCCAACTTAAAAGAAAAGTAGACACACACATGGCTTAGATACAACATTTATAAATTAAAGAAACTAAAACACAAAGGGCTTCAAGATTCCTAGCCCCAACGTCTCTAATGGCTTCTTGCTCTATCCTAGTTCTGTTCCTCTTTTCTTGCGTGCCCTAACAGTTGAATTTGGGCCTTTTATATGGCCCAACAAGTGAGAAGGTGTTCGTCCCTAAAGAATTCGCTAACACCTGTCACTAATCCCTTCACTTATATGGACTGGGAACTTAGAAAGATATCTATTGCTGGATTTTGCAAGCCAAGAAAAAAAGTAAGAGGGAAAACTAACAATGTAGTGATAAAAAAGGTGTCCATCACTAAAGAATTTACCAACACTTATTGCTAATCATGTTGCTAATATTGGATAAGAATCTAGAAAGATTGTTGTCCTAATTCCTTTGTTAAGTTTGGTAATCCTCTATCACCAATGTTGTCGCTATGGGGTTAGCCATTGAAGTGAGAGGGTCTTTATGACTAACGTTACGCTAAGGTACTATATAATAGCTACAGGCTTATGCCATGTCGCTAAGGATAAACATATGACTAATGTAGTAGTTAATTTTTTACCACTATATGAACACCCATTTTTGTACAACCTGAAAATACTTCAAAAAAATAGAGAGTAAAAGAAAAAGAAAGAAGCTGGAAAAGAAAAAGAAAAAAAAGAAAAGGAAGAAAAAAAGAGAAACAAAAGAAAAAAAGAGGAAACAACTCGCCTGGGCGAGTATCCCTCGCCTAAGCAAGCAAAGGAAAAAATGCTCTATTTGCCTAGGCGAGCCAATTTCACCTAGGTGAGTTTGCACATTTCAGAAAGCTAAAAAAAATGAAAAAGGTGGATCAAGGCTCTTTTTTTACCCAATGGACCTTGGCTTTAGAAACCTAGTTTTCTCTCTTTCTCTAATGGACAAATCCAATCCCCATGACAAAAAAGGTAAGATCTTTTACATAAGAGAGAATGAAAAAGTTAAATGACTTTGAGACATGGAAAAAGAAAAAGTAGGAGACAAGGGATAACCTTGTCCCCCTTACAAGAAGCCTTAAATTTCAAGTGGTGGCTAGGGTTTTTAAGAGTGAACACCTTCGCTTTCTCTAGAAAAGGGAAGGAAAAAAGAGATACAAGATTTTTTTGGGCTTAAGGATTTTCTCTCATTTTTTAGGGTTCTCATTTGGAGGTTTTCTCTATTTTTTAGGCTTCTTCTCATAGGGTTTCTTTTACCTTGGAGGTTTACAAAATTAGGGTTTACAAAAAAGTTTAAGAGGAAAACGTTCTTTTTTTCTTTTTTCGTCTTCTAAGTAAGGGTTAAGCTTTTGTGAGAAAGAAAAAAAAGGTTCCATTTTTCCTTCACTTATAAAGCTAAAAAAAGAGAGAGAGTGAAGTGTACATTGTCTCCCCTTCCAGAAAGAGATAAAGTATAACTCCTACTAAGGGAACATTTGTATTTTCTATTTTCATATACCATGTATGCTTCTAATTTTAGTTAAATGAATGACTAAGTTTATGCTTAAGATTTATACCTTACTGCTCTTTAGTGATTATTATTTAAGTTTAGTTTGATTTTGATAACTTGAACCATGTGAATGTCTTACCTTTCCTTTTCCTTTTCCTTTAGCATGTTATACTTGTGGATATCTTGTAATGTTTTAAAAATATGGTTCTAGGAGTCCATAATATGCACAAACTGTTTCCTTCAATGTTATGTTTATTTGTTTTCTATGTATGAGTTGCAAACCATGCCTAATTAAAAGTCTTTTTTTGTGTTTTGAATATCCAAAAATATGCCTTTACTGATAAATTTGCCTAGGTGAATTTCCCGATATCCACCTCTTCCACCTACTTGCTACGTTAGCCATAAGGATGTCAAAATATAGAAAGAGAGTCATTTTGAATTATTTATGGCTTCCATTCTCCCCTTTTCCCACTTTATTTGTTTATCTTACTTTATTTATTTGCCTTGTTATTTATTTATGCATTCTTTTCCTGTTTGTTAAAATAAAATTTTCTTTTATTGCAATAAGATTAATTTAGATGAGATATCTTGTTAATCTCTCTATTTTTTTAGTTATTTTTTAGATTAATTTAAATAAAACGTTTTGTTAATTATGCTTCCTTTTTCAAAAGAACTTTATTCCTTTTTTAAAAAAATGGGATTAATTTGGATAAGATGACTTGTTAACTCGTTTCCTTTCTAAAAAAGCTCTTGTAATAATTTGGGCAAGACATCCTGCTAATTTTTTCTTCATTTTCAAAAGAATCCTGTTCTTTTTTTGAAGAATGAATTTAATTTGGATGAGACATATTGTTAACCTCATTTGGAAACCTCTCACGTCTTTCTATGTTCATGTCGTTCAATTATTTTCTTTTTAAGAGGTTAAATGATTTTTTGGATTATTCAATTTAAGGTAATCATCTTATGACGGACAATGTCAGATGCTAATACCTTCCCCGCTTGCAATTCGACTCTCGAATTCGAATCTCATTTTTTATAAATAAGAAGTTTTACCGATATTTTCCTTCAAAAATAAATGTCAATGACGCCTCCTTTTTTGAAGTCGACCACAATTTCGATTGTTACAACCACATGTTAAATATTTTAAGACTGGTTACCTGTTTAGTGATGAGAATCTGTCCGCCACTAAACTAAAAAGACTAACTTGAGCCTAGCCCTCACTTTCTCTAAAACTTTAGCGTTCTGTCGCTATTACATTTTAGCTATCAACTTTAGCAATGAGATTTGTTAAGTTGTCGTCAAACATGTCACCTTTGAAAAAATGTGACTTGTGGGCAAGGACGTCATTTCTCCGTGACTATTTGTCACGAAATTTGAATTGACTTTGTTAAGTAGTCTAGCGACGTGACACTATTCGTAACAACATTTGTCTTTAAACTTATTAACAACGATTTTTTCTTCTGGTTTAGTTAGAGATTTTTTTTTGTCTCTAACCTTTTTTTTGTTGTGATTGTGGGTGGAAGGTCCCGAGCCCAAGTTTATGGTACCATTGATTTTCTCCCTCCACCCTAATGTTCACCCATACTCGACATCTATGACAAAGGCAACTTGGTCAATTATTTTGAGGAGTAACGCCTTAGAGCATAGATGGACGAGCTCAATTACGCAAGTTGTAGCGAGCACACCGAGTTGGTTCATCTAGGGCTAGCTATCAAGATTATTTTGATGCTTGACTTCCAGATGAGGAGCACTAGCACCTACCCAGCCCCACCAATCAGACCCACTGCCAATAACAATATGTCCCACCTCCTTAGCTACGGGCCCTAACCCTGTCATAGGCGACCTTGTTAGTCATGGTCACCATCGTCATAGATCTTAGGATTTTCTTTGTGATGCATTAGGGTTTTTATTTAGTGTTTTGATTGTTATTATTTTCTGTAAACTTTATTTACTATAGAAGATATTTTGGGTATAATTGAGTTATACATTTACTATACATAAAATCATACATTACATCGATAGGAAGCTGCTTTGTAATTGAAACACAACTTGTATAATTTAACCCGTCGCTGTGATAGCAAGCGTGGATTTCAACCAGTCACCATCGAATTATTAGTAGTAATTAAGAAACAAGGGGCGAATGCCAATTGTGAAAGTCAACCGGAATGCAATGGAAGTCACCAATTATTAATGTCATTTGGCCAATGTCCTCACTCATAGAAACGCGTCTTATGAATGTTGTCGTGGTAACTATGGAGCATCGTTCCTTTCACTATTATCATCGTTCCACGCGGTTTCGCATTCGGCTACCCAAAGGGTATTACGCAAAGTTACCTATATAAAATTTGTTTCTTTGTTTTTAAGAATACATATATCAATAAATAATTTTCATGATAAAATTTTCACTTATAGTACTAATGTTTTTTCAACTGCTTGTCTGAATATCCTTTTCGACCAACACAACATGAATACTGTTCTTCAAGATTTTTATTCGGTCGAACAACAGTGATTCCTACGTGGGTCAGTTAACCCGATAGAATTAATAAAGAGTATCTATAATCTTTACAGATTGTAACAAACGATTTAAATATTATATTATTATATCCCTATAGATTATGATAAATTTATTTATAAATTAAGATATCTATTAAATTGAAATGTTTATTAGATTAGGATTTTCTAATAAGATATTAAATTAGAATTATAAGTATAATCACTTAGATACACTAAAGTTATATTATTGAAAAAATATTTCTCTAAAAGTTTGATATTCTAGATAATCATAATCAACAAACATAAATTTCTATGAATCTTTACCTATTTCAATGGCAATTGGAAAGGAAGGAGACATACAAAAACAAATGGGTGGTTTTTATTCGACCTCAGGTTGGGTCCACCCATTGACTATGAGATTGACGAGGTTACACTCACTGCCATTTTCTCTTCGTCGTCACCCTAATGTAGGTAGGACCATGATGCTGACGATTAATTTGTTTCCTATTTGGCTTGTCTGCTTCCACTTATCTTATACACTGCAGTAGGAGTATTTTATTATTTCTTGGTCCTTTCATTACCTTTGGAGGTAGTATAATAATTTTCTGGTCCTTTCATCGTGCACACACGGAGGTTTAAAATAAACCATGAGAGATTAATGTCAATTTACATACGGGTTGTTAAAAAGTTAAGTTTAGACTAAACTTTATATCTAAATTGTTTGAATAAATTATGTAAATTGGCATATATATATATATATATATATATATATATAATTATTTGAATAAATTATGCAAGTTTCACATTACTATCCAAAGTTTCGGCGTTCTATACGGCTATGCCCACACCTAAATGATATTTGGGAGTGAAGCAAGCCTGAATGATAAAATGATTAAATAATAAAATCCTGTTCAATTATGGGTTTAATATAAAAGTAATTAAGCTAGGGTTGGTAATAATAAAACAATTCAATTAGCCCTTCTTCAGTAAGGTAGATTTCGAAAGTCGGGCATCACTGCGCCAATCATCCTAACCCTTGTTATTGGTTTCGTGTTGAGGTATAGTACGACAGTTGCAAACAACACTGCAATGCAATCGGAGACAGGGTATGTCGGTGTTGGTTTGGTAATGGTTTGTCAATGGGCTGAGAAAAGTGAGAAGGAAAATGGTTCATTTTTTCCAGGTTAATTATTTTTTCTAGTGAATGGAAAATCATTTATTTGATTTTGAATAGTGTGTTATTTGTCAAAGGTTTTCGATGAAGAAAAAAAAGAGTATGGTTTGATTTAATTTAATTTAGAGTAGGGAGTGATATGTACTATTGTTTTTAATTAAAAATAATTATTTTCATTTATCACATATTGTTCCCCCTGGAGATCGGGAGGGGACCTCACGATGCTCCACTAGGTCCTTTGTTGATTAGGGAGGTGATCACGTGTATTTTAAGTCATAGCTTAGTGGGCCTGGGCCGATCTTGCCAAGGTCAACCATCATATAAATACTACATGTATGTTTATGTTGTAAACTAAGTGACACATTATTGAGAAATAGTAAACTTAATCCCTAAGGAAATTCTCTAGGGTTTTGTGTTTTATACTCTTTGTGTAAATACATATTATTCTGTTTTCATTGGATACATTCTCTCTTTACATATATTGATATTGATGATTACAAATTTAGATGAATTATGTATCGTATACAAGTTACATCTAGCCTTAAAAATGATCTAACTGTTGTAGTCATGTTTGATGAGCTAATATCCACGACCATGACAAGGTCTAAGCAGATAGGTAGAAGATAGTCTTGAGAGAGATAAAGAAGACTCAAAGATGAATGAAATACATTTATTATTGATCATTGATTTCATGAATGAGATTATAACAAAAATAGCTCATCTATATGCAACCTTATAGAAAAGATAGTTACAAGAAGTCTCAAGCTTAACATAGCAAACCAACTTAATGAAAATCTATCTTATAGAAAGTTATTATTTAGTGACCACATTATTTCAGTCTCTATTGTAACTGAATTAGTAACCAAATTCATAAAAATTTTGACTGAAATAGGACTCGTCTCTAAATCAGTCACAAAATTTAGAGACTAAAAAATCTGTCACTAAATTTGTCATTAGAAATCGATATATTGGTCTCTAAGTTGGAGAGAGATTTAGAGACTGAAAGAAAAAAGCCTCTAAATTAAAGACTGAGATATCATTCTCTAATTTTGGTGCTGCACCACCTTTTATACAAGGAAAGTAACCAAACACGATAAAAATTTGTCTAGTTGGTTAATGAGTGAACTTGCATAATTGAATATGTAGATTCAAATTCCACTAATGTGAGAATCTTATTAGTAGGTGATCTATAAGCGTTCATCGAACCTTAAGATATATCTTAATTCTTGTGAACTCCAAGACCTAGCCCATATAAGCTTTTCTTTCTTTCATTTTTTTAAATAGGAAAGTAGCCGAGCAGATTGAAGTTTAGATTCTGTTCACTACTAGAAAATATTGGTTTAGCTACAACAATTTAGTCATCGATAATATGTCGTCATTAATAGCGACAACCATGGAGTGACCAAGAGTTACCCCTGGAGGTCGTTTGTGACGTAGATTAGTGACAAAGACAATCTTTGTCACTAATATTTCCTAAAGGTACGTTTCTAATGTTGTCATTATATGCGAATTTAAAATAGTTAGATAACTCCTATTGTTAATCCCATTATTGGACTTATCACACACTGACCAGCACCACCACGTCGCTATTAATTTCCATGTATTTGCTCTATTTACGTCGTTGAATTAAAAAATAACACCTTAATGACAAGGTTCATGGTTGTCACTTAGTTCTTTACCACTTCTTGTCGCTAACCCCATCACTAATGTGGACAGTGAATTTGGAAACACCAACATGATCACTAAAGTTGGCGGTCACATTAAAAAGAAAGAGGAATTATGAATATTAGTGACAAGCTCCATGCCCGTCACATAATTCTTTACCAACACTCGTCGCTAATGATAGAGAGTTGACAATGACTTCCTTGGATAAGGAAAAACTGGTAGTGATAGAGGAAAACATTCTAGTGTTGCTTTGTAAGCTAGAATAAATTTTCTTCTGAAGTTTTTTTAACACAATAGAGCATTTGCTGATTCATTTGCCTTACAAGGCTAGAATCAATGGTCCAGTGAAATATCACTAGATGTATCTTTTTAAGAAGTGATTCTAATTTTATTTATAAAGTATTTCAATTATGATTCAATATTCATTCAATTTGAAATGGTGTCATTTTTCCAGTGTTAGATTTCTACATTCTTTAAAGGACAAAGTAGAAAAAACAAAGTCTGTGTTGACAGGTCTATTCGTGAGGCATGTTTAGTGGAAAAAATAACCATTTTTGCTCTATTCTACTTCCCAACCGAGATAGAAACAAGAAGGATTAGAATCCTTTACAATCTTGAGGTTGGTGAAAGTTCTAGTTCGACTGAACAAATATCAATATTTTACTATCCTGGTCAACTTGCTAACAAGGTCAACTTGCTAACAAGCGCACAACTAGTTATATGAATGATAAAGACCTCAGGGTGGCTTATTTATAAATTCTTCAAAAATGCAAGGAAGTTAAGTTGTATCTTGAGTAAGTTATTCATTTGTGTATAACATTTCAATTTTTTTTTAACAAGAAATCCTTCTAATTCTAACAAACCTAATTTAATTTGGCAATATGTATGCAAATTTTAAGGGAACTACAAGATGATATAACTGATGATTAATAAGTAATGAGATATTATCTCATTTTCTTGCTTGTTTTGCATAACATATAAGGCATTTTTGCATTAGATTGACATGTCTATTATGGCTCATTTAATTCTCCCCCTTTATGTATTAACCTACATGCTTATTTTGGTTCATTTAATTAGATCCGACACCTAACAAACCAAATTGAGGATTCTTTACTCATTTCCATGTCTTAGAGACCAATGAGAAGTATTACCAAATGGTTGATTTACTTTGTAAACAACTAAAAGTTTAACATCACTGATTGGAGTCAAGGAATGCAAACAACTAACTACGAGTTTTTTTTGTGAAAGGCACAAATTAGTAGTTGAAGGATGACTTTTTTGGTGTGTTAGCAAACACAATTAAAGTTTAGTATACCAAAACTCCCTATAAATTGTTTTATTCAAATGTGATTGGTTCTACAACATAATTGACCAAGGAACAAAGGTTGAAAACCAATATGGCTTAGTTCTCGTCAATACAAAGTATATGATCTATTTATTTTTTCCCAACAAGTAGAACAAGTGTATTGCATAAATTTCCATGTAGGTTATCGAGATTGGTATGCAGTTATTAAAACCAAGGCCTGAAGAATATGACTGATGAGGTTGAGGATGCTCATTGGCTTGCTCTAATTTCATGACTTTTGTGTTATTATCAATTTAGTGATCTGCAATGTTTCACTTGCGCATACCAGGGATGAATAAATTAATAGAGTCTTCCTACTGAATTCATAATCATTAAGAGGCAATATGAAAGTTAATATGAAACTAAAATTGACACGGTATATGTTTAAATTATTATAATTCATTGTATGTAATTATTTGTTAAAAATTCATTATTTGTAATTCATTGTATCAATAGATGATTGAATGTTAGGAAATCCCTAAGCATGAGCAGCGGAAAAATAAAAGGGATTCCATAGGATTTGCAAGGTTCCGTGTTTCAAAGCACAAAACAATTTCGAAATTCATTTTAGGTTACCTCTTGAAGAACTCCGAAGCAGTCGTAGCCTCGTTCTTTAGGAGTCCACATGAGCACTCCCACCAGAATCGCAACACTTGCCAACTGCTAGTTTGACGTCGTGTAGCTCTTGCAACTTTTGCGAATTTGTGTCTCACTTGAGTGAACGGCCTATGAGCATCTTATGCTCTATTTATAGGCTTAGGTTTGACCTAATTTGTTCTCTCTAAAATGGGCTCCTTACTCATTCCAAATGAGTTAGGCCCAATAGCTTTATTTTAGTTCAACTAAAATAAGACAACATTTTCTGATGGGCTTACTCTATGTGTGTGACCCTATAGGTAAAATACCCGGTCATATTAATAATAAACTATTTTATTATTAATATAAAATAAGAGCGGCATCTAGCAATGCATCATTATGTCCGAATATTATCAACATAACCTATAAGTGATAATTATTTAATACGTTTATTCCTTTTGTCACGATATCCTAATTGGGCCCAAGGCATGGTCGCGTCATCCTTGTACGGCCCAATTTATTTTACTTGATACCGGAGTAGACTGGATCCGAATAAATATCTAATATTTATTCTTTCTAGCATGGCCATGCGTTTTCTTAGTCTTACTCCATCAAGTGGCCTATGGATATCACTCTTGTCACATAGGAGAGACAAATCCCATCTACATCACTCACATCCCTCTGCATAATTTGTTCATTGCCTAATCACAACCTTTATAGTCCTCTTGTTACAGAAGACGTTTAATTGTATTAAAACAATAAACTCCTCATGTAGGAATCGTAGTGACTTCAGGTCGAGGACTACATATACCATTATCACATTGAGAATCGTTTATGACAATCATGTAACGATCCATGCAACGTTCTCATGGTGGGTCTGTCCAGTACATCATTACTCTTAATGTGTACCCGTGTGAAGACTCGATATCATTTATATCTATGATCTGTGAGATCAGGTCATCAGTACACTCACACACTAGTCTCAGTGTATTTACATGTCCCCATGTAAATACTTAACTAGGGACATTTTAGGAATAATTTTTATATGACCTATTACTCCAAGGATAAATATGTTTTAAAACAATTTTAAACTGAAATATTTATTCTATTGATAAGTAGAAAAATGATACAAATGAAAAAATATAAAAGCTCATAGTGCATACACCAACATTGAATGCATTACCCGATATGGTTGTGGCGGTGAGGTTTATGATTTAGGATTTAAGGTTTATGGTTGTCAAGGTGATTGTGCGGTCCTAGTAGGAGGACAAGCACTGATGATTTGGTGGACACATCAATGCCCTCTATTGCGCAATAACACATGCTCATGGCTACCATTCTCGGGGTTCATTGACCTACCAACAAGTCGGCCGCACAACAGCCTATTGCTCAGCTAGAGGCACAGGTTGAGGGAACCCCTATCACTCCCATATCCGCACCTATAGATCGTTCGTTCATATGGCCCTTACAGAACAAACTTGAGTAAGTTTGTTTGTTCTATAAATCTAATTTATTTTCGTTACTTTGGTTTGATTTATTTTAATTAAATACAATATGTTATAATGGTGATGACATTTCCCACAAGATCATTAAGATCACATACCATGACGCCCCTAACAATGCCAGAAAGAACTAGTTTGAGAAATTTTTAGTAAGTTTCATATTTTTTTAATGTTTTTTTTCATTTATAACTATATTGTGTAATAAGTTTGTTAATCTTCTATTATTGTTGTAGTAAAAATACTGATGGCAGGACAATGACGCTTTTTGAATTAGGAAGATTTTCAACAACAATATCTCTAACTTGTTGAAGAGTCTCCTATACAAAATCCGTAAGGACATGACAAAGCCAGATTAGATAAGGCATGTTATCTGGGAGGGGACGAAGAAGAAGTGAGTTGATGAGCCCTTTTAGAAGAAGAGTGAGAGGATAAAGGCCAAGATAAAGTTTGATGTTAGTGACTTAATCTACATTCAAGGTTTTATCTATGTAGTTACACAAAGAGATAAGATGGTAAGTCTTTTGTAATTTTGTTTTAAATCATTAGTAGTTAGTAACTCTAATAAATTGTACTAATAAGGGTTCTTTTATATGTTGTAGGCTTGGTAGATGGACTGCCCCTGATCACAATCAATTATATGATGTAAAGCATAAAGAAAAACAAGGTCGGTCAGTAGGGGGCGTAGACTATTGTTGTGAGTTCATTGCTAACTTAGGACATTTATTCTAAATGTAATTGCTAACTTAGATTGAATTGTGTTTATATTCTTTGAATTACAAGTTAGCTAGTAACTTAGTTTGAATTTTATTTCTCTACTTTATCAAGCTATTTGGCTACTAACTTAGATTGATTCTATTTATATTCTTTGTGCTGCTATATGGTTGGTAACTTAGGACATCTCATTACTTATATCTAATTTTACTCTAGCTGGTAACTTAGGACATTTATTCATAATGCAATTGTAAATGAAAAATATACTAGAAACTTGTTTGGTTATTTTATAGAGTGATAAACTTTGCCAAAATTTTGTTAAACTCTTGTTTTGAACCTTATAGAAGGCCTACCAAGTAAAGAAGGTTAAGTGTGAGGCAAAGTTCACCACGACAAAGAGTGAGGTGGATTAAGAGGCACTAACCCTTTCTTTAGTTGATGATAATGCTCTTTATGTGCGGGTAAGAACAAGAAAAAGAATGTTCATAGCCATGGACACCTTGCTAGAAAGTTTTCCATATCTTCCCAACACCCTTTCTCCTTGGCTCCAGTATCAGACTATGTTCACGTAATTGTGTACATGAATAAGGAGTTTGCTGAGAAAATTGCCAAGATTATAACTCTTCATCAACGCATGCAGTTATGTCGGAGAAGCATATATGTAGCCAAGTAGGAGGAGTATGAGAGGACCTAGGTTGTTCGGTAGAGATGTGAGCAGGTGTTCATACATATGATGGCACACCTTTAGGCTTCATCCTAGCCCAACAATCAGATGGTTCTTCTAACTAGTAGTAGTAAGACGACCAAGACAATCAACAACCTCGTTCCTCTATTCTTCTCATTATTTTTTGTTTTTGCACATTGTATACATTAACTTGTAAAATATTATTTATGCATTTTATATTAAGTTTTCATTAATTTAATTATTTATTTGATTATTAATTTAGTGTTATGATAGTAGTTTAATTCGTGAATACCGAATGAATGAAATTATGAAATTATTATAATTGTTGTCTATTAGGTTTTTTATTGATTTATGCTCTCATTAGTATAAGTCTAAATCTAATAAAATAAAATAAAATATATTAGCGATGAATACAACCCATCGTTAAATGTGCTAACCTAAAAGCAAATTAGCGATAAGATTGGAGACGTCATGACATGTATCCAAATTAGGGACGACAACCATTCCATCACTAATGTAAATGGTCTATGCCAAGTTAGCGATGAAGTTGTGTCACGTTAAATTGTTGGCAAATATATTGGGTTAACGACAGATTGAGTGCCCAAACCTTTAGCAACGACAATATGCCTGTTGCTAAAGGGTTTTGGTTATAATTATTAGCGATGAGCTTGGGAATGGGCTTGCACATTGCCAAGTATGTCACCTTTCAAAAAAGACAACATGTGGGTGAAGAAGTGAGCAACAGACATAGTTGTATCTATTACATTGTTATTGTATGGTTATTTATTAAGAAATTTGAAATGACATCACTAAACTATTTTGCGATGCTAGGTTTAGAGATGAAGGAGTTTTCATAACCAAATCTATCTTTAAATCTTTTAGCAACAATTTTTTCAGGTTTTTAGAGAAGGATTTATTCTCTCTCTAACTTGGGATTTTTTTGTTGTGGTGGTTATTAAACATATCAAAATTAATGTTTTTATAAAATTATCATTATGGGTATGAATATTTTAAAAGCCAAAAACTAGTTAAAGAAGTGTATGTTTGCATAAATATGTAAGTAATATTTGTTTATATTTTAAAAAGTTCATCAATTAATAATTGAATAATGATTTTAGAATTTAACAAGGACTATTATTATGAGGACTAATCCATATGGAAACATTAGGCCTTGGTTCTACCAAAATGGACAAGTTGCAAATGACAAATGTATTTTGTCTTTGCAAAAACACCCTAATACGAGAATGACTAATTTTTATTATTATCAAAACTAGATTGAACCAGTTTGTTCAACTGGTTGAACTCTAAACTAGTTAGGTAATCGATTTGAGTTAAATCTTTATGGTAATTGGCTTAATCACAGTTTGATATCTAATTTTATCACAATTTATCTAAACTAACACCTTCACCACGTTAATGACTGATTCAATTTTAAAAACTTTACTAATATCTCAATTTTAAATCATTTTGGTTTTCATAATTCTTTTTCCTCTCTCGATGAACACTAAAGACCAATACACACATGCAAACAAATTTTTATCCGTTGGGATTTTTCAATGAACCTATAATAATTTGGTTGAGATGGTCAAGTCCTCTTGATCAACAGGATAGAAAGGTTTTGAAATTGTGCGAACCATTATCCAAAATAAAAAATTGTGTGAACCAGAGTGATGAAAAGGAACCGCTGTCTGTCTAACATGGGCATTGACTATGAAGGCCCAATTTGGAACTTTTGGTATTAAGTGAACTAAGCAATCAATATGTTTTAAATTATTCTAGTACAATTTTTTCAAGACCAAACTGATAATACTGAAACAAAGTTATTTAATATGTGTAACTTTTCATAAAATAAAAACTAGAAAAATAGAATGGTTTTCTTGAAAATTATATTAGTCTCGTCTTAAAAATTACAAAAGACTGTATTTATATGAATTATAATTGATTTTTTTATCGCATGTAAGATGATAAATATGATAAATCCTTTTTAAAATTCTGCTGTATGTTTGGTGCCTCTCGAATATAAAGTCAACTTTGTTGGCTACGATGTATATTTCAGACATTGAAGAATGAGCTTATTCTGTAAATTAATCAATGAGCGTAATGATGAATAAAAGATTAGGTAGTGCATTGGGAAAATGTGTCCCCTTCTACAAAATAGGAAATATGGAAGCAGTCTTAGAACAAGAAATGCACAAAAGCTAGACATCAACGATGTGGAATGAGTTTAATTTATGTTGACATTATGCCTATCTACAATATCCATTTTATATTTTGGGCTTGCTCTTCTATAGCTTATAAATGTCTTCTAATAAGGACCTGCAAGATTGTGTATGCTCTTATAGCAAAATATAAAATGAGGTTTATTATGGAACTGATTACCAAAAATAAAGAGGCTAATTCACCAAAAACAAATGAGGTTTCATTTATTTATTTTTGTTTGGGTAAAAATCAAAGATGTTTCATGAAAGATTTACAACTATAATGTTGGGCAATAACAATCAACTCAATTTAATATTGCTAGGATGCATGAAGAAATAAGAACACAAGAATTATAGTGGTTTGGATTGAATCTTACATCCACTCTTCAAGATACTTACAGTCTTTTATGTGAGAAAGAGAGTAAAAACTTTACAAGAGTTGGTTTCCTCACACTATCTCTATATACTCAACAAAGTATTTCATCTTATTATTTTGTTACTCATCGTCTCTAGAATCAACTAGCCAAGCCATTATATAGGAGGAGGTATCAAGCCTAAAGTTAGAATAACTAACTTAACAAACCAAGGCTTCTCTAACTAACACTTAACTAAAACAATAATGACATTTAATAATAACAGCTAAGCTAATGAAAATCCACACAATTCTATAAATCTCCATGTTGGGTCTTCATGGGTAACTTCAGCTTTAATAGATGTCCAAATCTCTAATTTGAAACTTTACTGGTCAGGACTTTGAATGCTTACTAAGTCTTGGCAATTTTCAAACATGGAAGCAATGACGACCTTGGTTAACATGTTTGTAGGATTGTCTTTAGTGCCAATTTTACTGACTTGAATCACACCTTTTACAATGATGTCTCGGATGAAATGGAGCCTTACATTTACATGCTTTGTCCTTTCATGGAATGATTGATTCCTAGAGAGACATATAGCATTTTAGCTATCACACATAACCTCAATCTTCAATTCCTTTCCTTCCAATTCCTCTACAAATCCTTTCATCCAGATGGCTTCCTTTATAGCCTTAGTCAAAGCAATATATTTTGATTCAGTGGTTGATAAAGCCACAACTGATTGAAGATTTATTTTCCAGCTAACTACATTTCCATATAGAGTGAAGATATAACCTGTGACGTCCTACGCCATTTTACATTTATTTATATCCGTTTAATTATTTTTCACAATAAATTTTTTCACGTTTAATGATAATTAATTAGGTAAAATAACATTTATTTTCTTAAGCATACTCAAAATAATAAACAACAGTAAATAAATCAAATAATAAAATTGAATTAATTAAAATAAGTGGAAGAAGAAAATGAGGTCAGGGGTCACTCGCTTGAGCGAGACCCTGATTCGCTTAAGCGAAACCAAAGAAGGTCGCTTGGGCGAGTTCCTACTCGCTGGAGCGAGTTCTACATTTTAAACCTGAGCGAGTTACGAGACTTGCAAAGAAAATTTACTAATAATTCAGTCTTTTACAAAGAAAAACAAGCAATATCCCTAAGGTGTTTCTTCATTCGAAGCCAGAAACTTCCTTTACTCGGAAATGGTCCTCTCGGTCATGCCTCACTCGGAGACATCTTAACCTTCCTTCACTCGGTAGTGGTTCTCTCAGTCATGCCTTACTCGGGAACATCCTAACCTTCCTTCACTCGGAAATGGTTCTCTCGGTCATGCCTCACTTGGAAACATCTTAACCTTCCTTCACTCGGAAAGGATTCTCTCAGTCATGCCTCACTCAGAAACATCTTAACCTTCCTTCACTCGGAAAGGATTCTCTCAATCATGCCTCACTCGGGAACATCTTAACCTTCCTTTACTCGGAAGTGGTTTCACTCAGTCATGCCTCACTCGGGAACATCCTAACCTTCCTTCACTCGGAAAGGGTTCTCTTTGTCATGCCTCACTCGAAAACATCTTAACCTTCCTTCACTCGAAAGTGGTTCTCTCAGTCATGCCTCACTTAGGAACATCCTAACCTTCCTTCACTCGGAAGGGGTTCTCTCGGTCATGCCTCGCTCAGAAACATCTTAACCTTCCTTTACTCGGAAAGGATTTTCTCAGTCACGCCTCACTCGGAAACATCTTAACCTTCCTTCACTCGGAAGTGGTTCTCTTAGTCATGCCTCACTCGGGAACATCCTAACCTTCCTTCACTCGGAAGGGGTTCTCTCGGTCATGCCTTGCTCAGAAACATCTCATTTTCATCATTCATGACCCATAATTATTTACAAAACCTGCCCATAGTAATTTATCATTTACATCTACTATTGGCTCCGTGCCAATATATATATATATATATATATATATATATATATATCAAACTCATGAAAATCGACACTGATCACATTAGCATCACCACCACACCACTTCATTCATATGAACTCATATTTTCATCATGCAACATGTCAATTCCAGCTCACTACTCATCACAATCATTCACAATCATTCAATCCAACTATGCTTATTTCATCACACGTAAGAAACATGTAATCACGACATACATAAAACACATTACACATTGCACACAACATTATTTTCATAGTTTATTTCACTTCTTGGCATCAATTCTCCGCTTGGCGCACCTCCGGAGCTTCAACTTCCTCCCTGTCACTGGTTACTAAATTAAAAGAAAACCATAGGAAGGGTGAGTGTTTGGCATCGTAATTAATCTAGAACGGAAATTAAATAACAAAATGCATATGTACAAACTCCACTTTATACAAGTAGTCTCACCCATTCATCATCAACATGTACTTACCAATCATAAACTCCATCCGAATTCTTTATCCTCAAATTGCAATCACAATCAGCAAATATAATTAAGTACATACACATCATCACACAATGCTAATAATTCCATCAATTATCACCACTGACTCTCACACAAAATCGACGCCTAGTATCCGGATACTAAAGGATCGGCCTTCAGCTGGGGGTCCTACTTGACACCCCGTGAACCCTGCTTGGTCCACCGAGTCTTACTTGACTCTCCACCTCAACCACTGGGTCCTACTTGACCATTGGGTAGCTCAACTGGGCATAAAAACCATGGGAGCCGGAAACGAGGGGCTATACATACCGTCGGCCGTCCCACACCACATAATCATACATGTATAACTCACATTCATCATATCATATAACAAGTGGCCATCAACAACAGCTCATGCTCATCAAATGGGCGACCTACTTGTCAAACCCGTCATCACAATGCCACTATACACATCGATTTATCACAATGTAAAACACTTTATTCTCATAATCATCATAAACCATACACAATTCACATTCATACATACATATACACACAATTATCATTTAGTAATCTTTCTTACTGTTTTAATATTTCACTCGACGACCCGAACCCAAAATACACACCTATTCTAATTAATTACAACTCGAACACCCCCTTACCTCGATTCCAAGCTTCGACGATTTGTTCTTGATGCCGGTTGTGTCCTCTAAGTGCTTGGTTCAAGGTCCTACTTCCGAATCCAACACCCGCTTCACCGCTCGATTATTCAACGTCCGTTCCGTTACCTACGGAGGTCGAAACGTAAAACTCATCAACGTTATACCACCCTCAACGCTTCAAAGACCATTTTAAAACTCCCATACACTAGAGGAGTAGGAAACAGAAGCTTATCCCCCATGCAAAGCCATCGTCTAGAGAGAGAAAGTGAAGAGGGAGAAGATAACTCAATTTAAAGGGTCCATTGTACTCACCTCGAAGCCACGATCTCAAAAATGTAGTTATTTTGGAATTTCGACGTGAAATGGTCCTCCCCTTGAGGCATGCAAGTCCACGGCAATGGTGAGGAAGAGGAAGAAGAAGCCACGCGTGTACAATGAGGAAGAGGAAGGAAATTTTGTTATCTTAAGACCAAGGGCAAAATGGTCGTTTCCCTATTTCTTTTATAATTTCTTTGAAAGTTTTAATTAAACTTTTACCTTTTACCTCCCATCGTTAACTTCTAAATTTACCTTCTTCTAATTTCACCTCATTTAACCTTTTATAATTAATTAATCAAATAAATTTACTTATTCCCACCATATTTAATTATCTATAATTGCATTTATATTAATAATAATTCCCAAAATCTCAATAAATCCAGTTGGGCAATTATTAATATTTTTTGCCAATTAAAATTTTGCTAAAATCTTAAGGATGTTACATCCACCCCCCTAAAAAAAAGGATTTCGTCCCTGAAATCAACGTACCTTATTGGAAAAGATCAGGGTACAACCGCCTCATGTCTGATTCCAACTCCCTTGTATAGGTTATTCCATTTAGATTTTGCCACTTCACTTTTACCAATGGTACTTCCTTGTTTCTTAATCGTTTAATCTGGTACTCTTCAATGCAGATAGGTTCTACCTCCACCGTCAAGTCTTCTTTTAGTTCAATAGAATCTACCGGTACAATCATGGAGTCACAAGGAATGTATGCTCGAAGTTGTGACACATGAAATACATTGTGGATATTAGTTAACGATTGGGGAAGATCCAATCAGTAAGCAACATCACCAATCCTCTCCAAAATCTGATATGGCCCAATGTATCTCGGGTTAAGCTTATGACTCTTCAGTATCTGACCTACACCTTTGGTAGGTGAAACCTTCAGAAATACCTAATCTCTCACCTAAAACTCAAGTGGTCTATGTCGATTATCATAGTAACTCTTCTGTCGATCCTGGGCAATCTTCATTTTTTCTCGAATCAAAGCAACTCGTTCATTCATTTCCTGAATTAGTTCGGGACCCAAATGGATAGCATCACCGTTTTCATTCCAACACAAAGGTGTACGACACCTTCTACCGTACAAAGCTTCATATGGAGCTATACCAATACTACTATGATAGCTGTTGTTATAAGCGAATTCCACCAATGGTAGGTATCTTTCCCATGAGCCACCTTGCTCCAATACACAGGCTCTAAGCATATCCTCTAAAGTCTGAATTGTACGCTCAGATTGGCCATCGGTCTGAGGATGATAAGCTGAACTCAGTCTCAGCTCAGTACCCAATTCCTGCTGTAAACTTCCCCAGAGTCTGGAAGTAAATTGGGGATCACGGTCTGAAATAATACTTGAAGAAACGCCATGCAATCGTACAATTTCAGTAATGAACAATCTAGCCAATCGGTCCAATGGCCATTTCATGTTCATAGCCATTTGTCTACAATTACCCAGATTGTATTGCATCCAGAACGGGTCCGAGGTAACCCAGATATATAATCCATCGTAATACTCTCCCACTTCCAAATTGGAATCTCAGGTGGTTTGAGTAGTCTAGGAGGTCTCTGGTGTTCAACCTTACACTTCTCATATACTACATAAGATCTCACATATTCAATTATTGCTTTCTTCATTCCCAGCCACCAGAATTCTTTCTTCAAATCATGATACATTTTTGTAACACCAGGATGAATACTTAAAGAACTTTTATGTGCCTCTGATAACACGGCTTGCCTGAAATTACTTTTTGCGGGCACCACAACTCGGTTTCTGAACCGCCAAATTCCATCGTTGCCTCTGGTTAATTCTATATTTTTACCTCTTACTTGAGTGTCAAGCAATTCCAGCAACTCTTCATCATCCTCTTGTGCCACAACTAAAGATTCCAGAAATTCATTGGAGATCTTTAGCATCCCAACTATCATTTGATCTGGAGCATTCATAACAACCCCAATATTCATATCGCGAAAGTTTTCCAACAATTCTTGTTCTTTGCTCATCAAGAAGGCTGCATGTAATACTTTTCTACTTAAGGCATCAGCCACAACATTTGCTTTTCCAGGATGCTACCTCAAATCAAAATCATAATCCTTCAGATATTCCACCTATCTCCTTTGTCTCATGTTTAATTCTTTCTGATCAAACAAGTATTTCAAGCTCTTGTGGTCACTAAATACCACAAAACGAGAACCATATAAATAATGGCGCCAGATCTTTAATGCAAATACCACCGCTGCAAGTTCCAAATCATGGGTAGGGTAATTCTGCTCATGCGGTCTCAGTTGCCTTGAAGCATAGGCAATCACCCTATCATCCTGCATCAATACACATCCTAAGCCAAACTTGGATGTATCACAGTACACTACAAATTCTTTCGTCACATCTGGTAGTGCAAGCACAGGTGCAGTAGTCAAACACCGCTTCAGAGTTTGAAAACTCAATTCACACTTGTCTGACCATACAAATGGATTCTCCTTTCTCATCAATCGAGTCAAAGGAAGCGCAATACGAGAAAATCCTGCAATAAAATGACGATAATAACCAGCCAATCCAATGAAACTCCTAATCTTAGTCACTGATTTAGGCCTCTCCCAATCCATAACTGCTTCAATCTTGGATGGATCAACAGATACTCCATCCCGGGAAATCATATGTCCCAAGAATTGTACACTTTCTTCCCAGAAATCGCATTTAGATAACTTAGCATACAACCTTTCCTCCCGTAACATCTATAAAACAATTTGAAGATGTTGTGCATGCTCCTCAATAGACTTCGAATACACCAATATATCATCGATGAACACTACTACAAATTGATCCAAGTATGGTTGAAAGATCCAGTTCATGTAATCCATAAAGATAGCAGGAGCATTTGTCACTCCAAAGGGCATCACAATATACTCAAAGTGTCCATATCGAGTCCAGAACGTCGTCTTCGGAATGTCTTCTGGCTTCACTCTTATTTGATGATATCCAGACCTCAAGTCAATCTTGGAAAATACCACAGCGCCTCTTAACTGATCTAACAAATCATCAATTCGTGGCAAAAGATATTTATTCTTAATCGTTAACTTATTTAATTGCCGATAATCAATACACATCCTCATACTGCCATCTTTCTTTTTCACCAATAATACCGGAACGCCCCAAGGTGAAGCACTCGTTCGGACAAATCCCTTCTCTAACATCTCATTCACTTGCTTTTTCACTTCAGTCAATTCCACAAAAGACATTCTATAAGGTGCACGGGACACATGTTCGGCCCCAGGAATCAAATCAATGGCAAAATCAATCTCCCGATTGGGAGGTAATTCCAGGATTTCTTCCGAAAATACATCAGGAAAATCGCACACCACTGGAATATCACTAAGCGTAAGATTATACCGTCCTTCTGAAGTAAATAGAATAACATAAGTTACGGAGACATCACTTACCACATTCTTAGTGTCCAATTCCTGAGAGAAGACTATAGTCTTGCGATAACAATCCACCATAACATGGTTAGCAGACAACCAATCAAGACCCAGGATAACATCTAAGTTCTTCAACGGCATACATATTAAATTCACCAAAAAGGAACGGTCTTCAATTTGCATTGGCAACTCTCCACACATGGTGGTTGCCCAGAATGTAGAACCAGTAGGGGTGGAGACACTAAAGGCATTCTCCATTAACACCACTGGTAAGCCAAACCGTCTAACACAACTTTTAGAAATAAAAGAATGCGTTACACCAGAATCATAAATAACATTTACCATGTAGCCATGAATAAGGCACTTACCCTGCACCAAGTTATCAGTTCTTGGAACCTCAGAAGCATCAAAGGCAAATACTCGCCTAGTCATAACATTTTGAGCACCACTAGATTGAGCATCAAACCTCCTTGAGTGTTGGCCTCCACGACCAGCGCCGTTTCTACCTCCCCTCTGAAAATTAGCACCAAGAGTCACAGAAGTATTGGCTCGATTACCATGTCCACCCTGTTGCTGCCTCTGTGGGCAATCTGGCCTAAGGTGTCCCGGTTGTCCACATTGGAAGCAAACAATTTGACTAGCCAGACAATGCTTCGCAATATGGTCCTCCTGACCACAATTATAACATGCACGATTACTAGAATGACCACTGGAACGGCCTGTAGAACCACGACCAGAAGAGGAAGAAGACGTAGCGGAGCACTTACCCCCAAGGAAGAACTGGCCCATCTTCTTAAAACTAAATCCTCTTGCCTTCAACGGTTTCTTATCCTTTGGTTGAAATGTTCTCTGTAATTGTACTTCCTCAGTCAGCCTAGCCTTATTCACTAAAGTAGGATAATCTCGAATTTCCATAGGCACAATCACACTACGAAGTTCAATTCGTAATCCAGCTTCATATTTAGCACATTTACTGCCTTCAATTCCTTCCAAGGAGAAAGGATGATAGAAGTCACACAATTCATCAAATTTGGCAGTATACTCAGCCACTGACATTCTGCCTTGTTCTAATCTCAGAAACTCTATCTCTTTACGGATTTTGTAATTGTCGGGAAAATATTTAACGAGAAACCTTCTTCGAAAATTTACCCACACCAATGGTTCACTTGCTGCATTCATCTGCACCTTGGTTCTAGACCACCATACCCTAGCCTCATCTTTCAGCTGATAAGTTACAAATTGCACTTTCTGTTCCTCCAAACACTCAAGATACTCAAAAGCTTTCTCAATTTCCCGTATCCAAAGATGCGCTCCATCATAGTCATGCCCTCCTTTATAAGCAGGTGGATTTTTTTTTAGGAATTTGTCAAGAGTGGGACCAGATTCATTCCTATTCATCAGTTGAGAAAATTTCGAGAAGAAGTCATCTCCTCCACCAGAACTAGCTTCTTCAGCCATAAAGTGTTTCTACAATAACCAAACACATCACCATTAATAACCAATAATCTACCAGGGAGTAGGATATTTACCTCATACACATATAAAACACAACGCCACCGGAGTGCCAAGGAAATGATGCCAAGCTACCCTGCTAATAACATAAATAACCACAACAAATACAATAAAAATACATTATGGCCCCGTACAGGACTCACATAATTTGTTACACATATCCATCTATTGCAATCCTGGAAAGAACTGCTCTGATACCACCTATGACGTCATTTTACATTTATTTATATCCGTTTAATTATTTTTCACAATAAATTTTTCACGTTTAATAATAATTAATTAGGTAAAATAACATTTATTTTCTTAAGCATACTCAAAATAATAAACAATAATAAATAAATCAAATAATAAAATGGAATTAATTAAAATAAGTGGAAGAAGAAAATGAGGTCAGGGGTCACTCGCTTGAGCGAGACCCTGATTCGCTTAAGCGAAACCAGTGAAGGTCGCTTGGGCGAGTTCCTACTCGCTTGAGCGAGTTCTACATTTTAAACTTGAGCGAGTTACGAGACTTGCAAAGAAAATTCACTAATAATTCAGTCTTTTACAAAGAAAAACAAGCAATATCCCTAAGGTGTGTCTTCATTCGAATCCAGAACCTTCCTTTACTTGGAAATGGTCCTCTCAGTCATGCCTCACTCGGAGACATCTTAACCTTCCTTCAATAGGAAGTGGTTCTCTCAGTCATGCCTTACTCGGGAACATCCTAACCTTCCTTCACTCGGAAATGGTTCTCTCGGTCATGCCTCACTCGGAAACATCTTAACCTTCATTCACTCGGAAAGGATTCTCTCAGTCATGCCTCACTCAGAAACATATTAACCTTCCTTCACTCGGAAAGGATTCTCTCAGTCATGCCTCACTCAAAAACATATTAACCTTCCTTCACTCGGAAGTGGTTCTCTCAGTCATGCCTCACTCGGGAACATCCTAACCTTCCTTCACTCGGAAGGGGTTCTCTCGGTCATGCCTCACCCAGAAACATCTTAACCTTCCTTCACTCGGAAGTGGTTCTCTCAGTCATGCCTCACTCGTGAACATCCTAACCTTCCTTCACTCGGAAAGGGTTCTCTCGGTCATGCCTCACTCGGAAACAGCTTAACCTTCCTTCACTCAAAAGTGGTTCTCTCAATCATGCCTCACTCGGGAACATCCTAACCTTCCTTCACTCGGAAGGGGTTCTCTCGGTCATGCCTCGCTCAGAAACATCTTAACCTTCCTTTACTCGGAAAGGATTTTCTCAGTCATGCCTCACTCGGAAATATCTTAACCTTCCTTCACTCGGAAGTGGTTCTCTCAGTCATGCCTCACTCGGGAACATCCTAACCTTCCTTCACTCGGAAGGGGTTCTCTCAGTCTTGGCTCGCTCAGAAACATCTCATTTTCATCATTCATGACCCACAATTATTTACAAAACCTGCCCATAGCAATTTATCATTTACATCTACTATTGGCTCCGTGCCAATATATATATATATATATATATATATATATATATCAAACTCATGAAAATCGACACTGATCACATTAGCATCACCACCACACCACTTCATTCATATGAACTCATATTTTCATCATGCAACATGTCAATTCTAGCTCACTACTCATCATAATCATTCATAATCATTCAATCCAACTATGCTTATTTCATCACACGTAAGAAACATGTAATCACGACATACATAAAACATATTACACATTGCACAGAGCATTATTTTCATAGTTTATTTCACTTCTTGGCATCAATTCTCCACTTGGCGCACCTCCGGAGCTTCAACTTCCTCCCTGTCACTGGTTACTAAATTAAAAGAAAACCACAGGAAGGGTGAGTGTTTGGCATCGTAATTAATCTAGAACGGAAATTAAATAACAAAATGCATATGTACAAACTCCACTTTATACAAGTAGTCTCACCCATTCATCATCAACATATACCTACCAATCATAAACTCCATCTGAATTCTTTATCCTCAAATTGTAATCACAATCAGCAAATATAATTAAGTACATACACATCATCACGCAATGCTAATAATTCCATCAATTATCACCACTGACTCTCACACAAAATCGACGCCTAGTATCCGGATACTAAAGGATCGGCCTTCAGCTGGGGGTCCTACTTGACACCCCGTGAACCCTGCTTGGTCCACCGAGTCCTACTTGACTCTCCACCTCAACCATTGGGTCCTACTTGACCACTGGGTAGCTCAACTGGGCACAAAAACCACGGGAGCCGGAAACGAGGGGCTATACATACCGTCGGCCGTCCCACACCATATAATCATACATGTATAACTCACATTCATCATATCATATAACAAGTGGCCATCAACAACAGCTCATGCTCATCAAATGGGCGGCCTACTTGTCAAACCCGTCATCACAGTGCCACTATACACATCGATTTATCACAATGTAAAACACTTTATTCTCATAATCATCATAAACCATACACAATTCACATTCATACATATATATACACACAATTATCATTTAGTAATCTTTCTTACCGTTTTAATATTTCACTCGACGACCCAGACCCAAAATACACACTTATTCTAATTAATTATAACCCGAACACCCCCTTACCTCGATTCCAAGCTTCGACGATTTGTTCTTGATGCCGGTTGTGTCCTCTAAGTGCTTGGTTCAAGGTCTTACTTCCGAATCCAACACCCGCTTCACCGCTCGGTTATTCGACGTCCATTCCGTTACCTACGGAGGTCGAAACGCAAAACTCATCAACGTTATACATCCCTCAATGCTTTAAAGACCATTTTCAAACTCCCATACACTAGAGGAGTAGGAAACAGAAGCTTATCCCCCCATGCAAAGCCATCGTCTAGAGAGAGAAAGTGAAGAGGGAGAAGATAACTCAATTTAAAGGGCCTATTGTACTCACCTCGAACCCACGATCTCAAAAACGTAGTTATTTTGGAATTTCAATGCGAAATGGTCCTCCCCTTGAGGCATGCAAGTCCACGGCAATGGTGAGGAAGAGGAAGAAGAAGAAGTCGCGCGTGTACAGTGAGGAAGAGGAAGGAAACTTTGTTATCTTAAGACCAAAGGCAAAATGGTCGTTTCCCCATTTCTTTTATAATTTCTTTGAAAGTTTTAATTAAACTTTTACCTTTTACCTCCTATCGGTAACTTCTAAATTTACCTCCTTCTAATTTCACCTCATTTAACCTTTTATAATTAATCAATCAAATAAATTTACTTATTGCCACCATATTTAATTATCTATAATTGCATTTATATTAATAATAATTCCTAAAATCTCAATAAATCTAGTTGGGTAATTATTAATATTTTCCGCCAATTAAAATTTTGCTAAAATCTTAAGGATGTTACATAACCAGTCATAGACCTTCTCTTGTCTATATCACCTGCATAGTCAGCATCCACATATCCAATGATCAAATTCTTGTTAGTTTTTGATTTTTTGAACCTCAATCCAATATCTGAAGTCCTATTCAAATATGTAAACATCCACTTGACTGCCATCTAGTGTTCTTTTCCAGGATTTCCCATAGATTTGCAAACTAGACTTACTCCATAGGCTATATTTGGTCTTGAATAGACCATCGTATACATCAGGCTGCCTATTGCATTAGCATATGAAACATTGCTCATGAATGTGTACTCGTCTTCACTTCCTGGAGATTGATCTAAATACAATATGAAATGACCAACAATAAGAGTAGAAACTGGTTTTGCATTTTCAATATAGCTTCTTTAATTGAGATGATTTGTACCTTTACCTATGTCCCTCACAATGTCCATGCCCAGAATCCTTTTTACTTCTCCTAAATATTTCATTTTGAATTCTAAACTTAGAACCTGTTTTAGTCTCTTAATAGCTATAACATCCTTGCTAATTTGCTAGTTATTAACATATCATCTACATATAAAAGCATATATATAGTTCCTTGTGGATTCCTTCTTGAGATAGACACAACTATCATAAGAACTTCTCTGGTATCCTTTGGACACGAAAAAAACTATCAAACCTCAGGTACCACTGCCTTGGAGATTGTTTAAGTCCATACAGTGATTTCTTTAACAAACAGACCATGTTTTCTTTTCTTGTCACTTCATGTCCTTTAGGTTATTTCATGAATATTTCTTTATCAAGTAAACCATGGAAGAATCTCATCTTTACATCCATTTGATCAAGCTCTAGATTATAGGAAGCCATTAGAGCCAGAATCACTCTTATACTAGTGTGATTAACCACAGGTGAAAAAATTTCGTTATAATCTACCCTCTCTTTTTGTGAGAAGCCTTTTGCCACTAGCCTTTCCTTTTAACTGCCTTTCTCAAAGCCATGATGTGAACACCTATTTCGTTCCAGTCAATTTTCACCAAGAATGGGAAATTCACAAGAAAAAAAAAAGAAAAAAAAAGAAAAAAAAGAAGAATAAAAAAAAAAGAAAAGAAAAAAAGAAAAAAAGAAAAAAAAAGAAAAAGGAAGGATAAGAAAAAAAAAAGAAAAGAAAAAAGGAAGGACTAAAAAAAAAAAAAAACCTGGGCGGCTTCATTGTCAAAGATCCAGGCTGTTTTCCAGCACCACTATGCAAGTTGTTTGACAAATTCAAAGGGCGGCTGACAAGAAGACAATGTGGAAATATTAAAAATCCTCACCAATTGGCAGCCAGGCTGGTCACGGGTTTGTTCCAGCAATCATGACGCTCCTCAAATGCTCTATAAATACTGCAAGCGAAGGAAGAAGAAGGGGCCCGGGGAAGAGTCATTAAAAGAGAGCTCATTCACTCTACACACCGCCCAAACCTCCTTCTCAGTCCGCCCCACACACCGCCCAAACCTCCTTCCCAGTCTGTTCTCCATACCGCCCTACACACCGCCCAACACTGTCCTCTCCACATACTGCCCTCTCAACACCGCCCTATGCTGTCCTCTCCACATACCGCCCCACACACCGTCCAAACCTCCTTCCCAGTCCGTTCTCCATACCGCCCTCTCACTGTCTAACCTCCTCCTCTTAAACACCGCCCCCTTCCTCATTGCCCTCTCAACACCGCCCACATTGTCCTCTCCACATACCGCCCTATACACCGCCCAACACTGTCCTCTCCACATACTGCCCTCTTAACACCGCCCTATGTTGTCCTCTCCACATACCGCCCCACACACCGCCCAAACCTCCTTCCCAGTCCGTTCTCCATACCACCCTCTCACTGTCTAACCTCCTCCTCTTAAACACCGCCCCCTTCCTCATTGCCCTCTCAACACCGCCCACATTGTCCTCTCCACATACCGCCCTACACACCGCCCAACACTGTCCTCTCTACATACTGCCCTCTTAACACCGCCCTACGCTGTCCTCTCCACATACCGCCCCACACTACCCTAAAACAACGTCCCCACACCGTTCTCAACACCGCCCAACACCTTACCCTCCACACTGCCAACATACCGCCCCAACACATTCCTTCACTCCGTCTTCAAGACCGACCTCTTTACCCCTCCTTCACTCCGTCTTCAAAACCGACCTCTTCACCCCTCCTCCACTCCGTCCAGCACACACCGACCTCTTCACTCCTTCTCAACACCGTCCCAATTCCCCTTCCTTCCACCACACCGCCCAGCAACCCACTAAACACCACACCGCCCAGCAACCCACTAAACACGACACCGCCCAGCAACCCACTTAACAACGCCGTCCACAACTCCTTTTACCACTCGGTCCATACCAAAACTGACCTCATTCCTACTCCTACAAACTGTCTCTTACCAAACCGACCTCCACAACTCCTTTTATCACTCCTAACCACTCAGTACCTCAATCCTCTTCACTCCACTTAATTTCAAAACCCCTTTTTCTCACTATCTCACTCGGTAAGCTCTCTGTCTCACTCGGTAAGCTCTCTGTCTCACTCGGTTTTTGCTGTATTTACTCGGTTTCCCTTATTTTTACTCGGTTTCCCTTATTTTTACTCGGTTTCCCTTATTTCCACTCGGTTTTTTGTAATTTTCACTCGGTTTTTGCCGTTTTCACTCGGTTTTTCATTTCTCCCACTCGGTTTTCACTCATTTTCCCTTGTTTTTAGAATTTATTGTTCCCCTTTCTCTTTTGTGGCTTCTACTACCTTTCTTTCTTTCATTTCATACTATGTTTTCTTTCAAATCTAAATAAAAATCAATAAAAAGGAACAATTTTTTTTAAACAGTGTCGTACGGGAGCACTCCCGTCTACACAACCTCTTTAGGATTCGTACACGTGCGAAGAACTTCGCCTTGTACGAGTTCTCCACCTCAGTGACATCCATCATCATCTCCCAAGTCTTTTCCTAAAAGCAAAAAACTCAGAACTACGTAACCCTGATTTCTTGATGATTCAAGAATACGTAGGAGCAGGACTTTAACTCCTGTTGGGCCCATCTTTCTTATTTCCTTTTTGTTAAATTATTTCCTTACTCTTATGTTTCTTTAATAAATGTTCTTTTTTGGTCACTTTCCGTGAAAATCAATTTAGACGTGACGTCTTGTTGATTTCCCCCTAGTTTTTGTTTAAGCCTCGCCATAATTCATAGGGAAGAGATACTTGGGACGAGACGTCCCGCTTATCTCTTTCCTATCCCTGTCTTTTTATTCAAGGATGTATAATTTAGGCGTGACGCCTTATTAGCATTCTCTTCCCCTCTCTGTCTCATATCGAAGTCGAGTTTAATCCGGATAAAATGCCCCATTGACCTCGCTTCGACATTCTATATTTGTACAGTTCTCTTACTCCATTCTGTCGTTTTTAAAATAAAAAAAATATACAACAATAAAAGGGAAGAAATAAACCATTTCTTTTGTAAGGCTATTTATGTTGCGCATTTTCAACCTTGGTACTATTTTTGACAGGCGATGTAGGGTGCTAATACCTTCCCTACTCGTAACCGACTCCCGAACTTGAATCTCAATTTTTAACCAGTGCTTTACTAAACATAGTTTTTTTTTCCAATGTTTTTCCTATGGATAAAAATATTGGTGGCGACTCCCTGTTTCATTTCACACACATATCTCTCTGTTCGCCGCGCCGTCGCGATCCAGGTTGTGACAGATGGCGACTCCACTGGGGACACTTAAGAGAGTCAGGCTAATTTGGTTGAAAGCACGTTTTTCATATAGCCTTTGTTTAGCTTGGATTTCTTCCCCTTGTTTTTTTTTATTTTCCGTTAATTGTTGTGAATGTCCGTTTTTGCATCTTGTTATTCGTTTTATTGTCTATGTTCTGTATGAATGTTGAACCCTAGGGTAGAGGACTATGTTACTTTCCTACAATCATTGAACCCTAGGGTAGACGACTTTGTATATTTTGTTCTGTGTTTGTTCTCTGTGCAGAATGGTGTAAGGTAAAAAGGTATTGAACGCCCTTTCACACACTACACTCACAAATTACTCGCACACACTTATGAGTGGCGCCCTATACCCGGGCCCCAAATAAAACTTAAGTTAGGAGGGGTTGGTATACGGAATCGTATAGGATGTACTTCCTATCCGGTGATCGTGAGAACCCCAACTAGAGTTCGACCTCTTATGACATACGCACCTAGTGGTTCCCCACTGTTGCGTCTCTGTCATGGGTAGGATCTTGGCTCTGGTAACCTTCTAGAAGTCTAGTATAAGCCACCTGGTGTGAAGAGTCACTTTTAGACAAGCCTTAAGGTCCAGAGAAAACCTTCAACAAAACATGACTTAGGCCACGAAAGGGCAAACTTTACTTTACCTTATGTCATTCTCATTTTCCTGTTATTAAAAAGGGGTTATCTATCATCCAAAGATTCGCTTAGTCTTGGAAAATTTTTTGGAACTCACAAGCATTCTTCGGGTGAATAGATAATCCTCTCTTTTTGTTATGTATTTCTGAGTCTGAAGTCATAGGTTCTCCTAATCGTCAAAGGAAAAATCAAAAAATTTTTACTTCGTTTCCCTCTGGTTGAAGTGGCAATGACGATTGGGAAAACCTACGACTTTTTGAGCTCGCATAACTGATTCCATTCTTTGTCTTGATATTCGCAGGGGACGATTCCGAATTTGTCAGTATTTCTAAAGACAGTATGGAAATTAACATGGGACATAGTAATTGTGATATTGGGATGACTGAATTAAAGAAGATATTGCACCTCAAGGCTAGGAAGGTCAATACTGATAGTTTACAAGCATTAGGGAAAAAACTGAGCTTGACACAAAAGATGACTTTCGTAAGGAAGTATGGGAAGATCCTGAAACTCTTGGAGGTAGACATCCAAACAGAAGCCATCACAGCTTTGGCACAATTCTATGACCCACCTCTCCGCAGTTTCACATTCCAAAACTTTCAACTGGCACCCTCCATAGAAGAATTTGAACAAATATTGGGGATGCCAATGGAAGGACAGATTCCTTATCGCCAATTAGACCATCACGCGTCAATCACTTCTGTCGCTCGTATTTTGAAAGTCCATCCTGAAATGTTAAGAGGAGTGCAAATGAACAGAAACCAGATTCCTGGATTTACTAGGGAATTTCTGGAGAAACACATGCATGTACTGGCAGAGAAGGAAGATTGGGAAGCTTTCATTGATACCTTGGCTCTCACTATTTACGGAGTTGTCTTATTCCCCAACTTAGACAACTACATAGATTATGATGCTATAGGTGTCTTCACCGCTCGTAAGCACAGAATGGAAAATCCTGTCACAGCAGTGTTGGCCAATGTCTATTGCACCTTGGATTTCTGCCATACCCAAGGAGGAAAGAGGATTATTTGTTGTTTGCCTGTTCTATATGTATGGCTCACATCTCACACTTTTCATCAACTATGCAAAGCCGAGTGTCCCGTCTCTGATTTGAAATTATGTCAGCTAACAACTAAGAATGGGCGTGAGTGGGCTAATCACCTTGTAGGCCTTACAGCAGAAAAAGTGAGATGGTGTCCTCAATGGCTAGAAGTTGAGTCCATCGTTTGTAGCTGTGGAGGATATCCAAATGTTCCTCTAATGGGAACACAAGGCTGCATCAATTATAATCCTGTTATTGCTAAGCGGCAATTGGCTTATCCTTTACTTGGGCCGCCAGACGAAGCACTACTTACTCCTTTCGTTCTATACTATGCGAATGGGAATTTCACCTCCACTATTCGGGACATAGCCAATGCCTGGAAGAAGGTCCATAGGATGGGCAAAGAATTGGGAGCACGAAGCCACGCTGTGAGGGTTGAATACTTGGATTGGGTGGTGAACAGAGTCTCCATTGTGAAATTGCCTTTCAAGAGCCCTTCATACCAATCTGAGGACACAGTTCCTCCGCCGTGCATTGTGGAGGACAAGGTTACCATATCGCTAAAAGCCCAAGTAGAAGAGCTAAAGGCAAAGAATCAAAAATTGGAAGAAGACCTCCTGAAGTGCCAACAAGAGTGCGCCCTCCATAGGAAAGAAAATTCTGAAGGAAGGCATGCTGTGGAGGAAATGCGAAAAAAGAGAAAAATTGATGAAGATTACAGAATAAAACAAGATCAATGCCTTCGGGCGGCCAATTCGTAACTAAAGATGAAGGGTCAGTAGAGTGATGCTGTATTGGCCGAAAAACAAATTTTAAAAGACATGCTGTTACAATCCAAGGAGAAAGGAAAGGAGGCTTTGATGCAAAAAGAAATGCTACAAACCCAAGTCCACAAATTGGAGCAACAGCTGGATGAAACGATAGGAGCTTATGAGCAAGAAATACATGCTGAACAGAAGAAAACCCTTGATGCCGAACGACGATGCCAAGAAGCCACACGAGCTTTGGGGACAGAGTTAGCTCAACGGGATGAGGTCATTCATTTATGGATGGACCGTTTCGCCAAGTTGGCATACCTATCCAATGGAATCTTGGAAGATTTTCCCTCACTGTTAAAGCAGGCCGAAGGCATGGTCAATCCCCTATCCACCCCAAAGGAGATATCATCATTTTTAAACTATTTGCAAAATGAAAGTTATGATTGCCCGAGCTAGGAATGGCTGAATATTGTAACCGTATCTTTCAAGTAACATTGTACTTTTACAGATGAATGGAATGATGAATCAATGTGCCTTCACAGTTGTCTCATGTTAATTTCCAATATACTGTTATACTAAGTACTTTTGAACGCGACGTTCTGGGGAAAGGTCAAGGAATACGTGTCAAATTCGGAATCGTATCCCGCGAATGCCCATTTATTTATTTCTTCTTTTATCTTCTTTAACTATTCCCTCTATTTTTCTAACCATTTATCGTGATTCCTTAGACGCTACGGGTAAGCATCCCTACGCGACCAGGCTCAGAAAGAAACTCATGGCCGAAATAGAGCAAGAGAATGAAAAACTGCGAGCTGAGGTTAATCAATTGAAAGAACAAATGGCTGAAATGGCCAAGATGTTTGAAAGAAGGATCGCAGAAAGGGATTCTTTAGCAGAAGTTGAAAATGCTAGGCAGCAATCTCCCGTTCTCCAACCCGCGCAAGGTCATGCAGGGGAACCAAGCTCGAATCCTACGGGGCCTACTGTTACCGTTCACCTTAGTAAGCCGAACCCTGCTCATGTTCAACAACATTCTTTTGTTGATAAAGAAGGGAATGTCATACCCTTCCCACAGTATGGGTTACCCCCAGGCTATTTCCCACCACTCCAAGAAGAGCCAGATTATCAGGAGACAATCCTTCACACGGCTCAACCAAACATCCCACCTGTCCGAAATCCTCAAGCGATTCCAGTCCATACACAGGTTGAACAACCACAAGCTGCCCAAGCCACAGCTGGACACCAAGCCTCAATTCTGAATGAGAGCCCGACACATGTTGACCGACCAGTTAGGAGTGCTAGTCACTATGTTGTCACAGGACCAAATACTGCCGCTGTTGCTACCCAGGAAGGAAGATTAGAGTTCTTGGAAAGGCGATTAAGGGAAATGGATGGGAGGAATCGATTTGGATTAGGCAGTGCTGCACAACTCTGCCTAATTCCTGACGTTGTTATTCCTCCCAAATTCAAAACACCTGAATTTGATAAGTATCGGGGGCTGACATGTCCGAGAAACCATCTTACCATGTACTGCCGGAAGATGGCTTCGCATGCTTCTAACGACTCTCTGCTCATCCATTGTTTTCAAGATAGTTTGGCTGGAGCACCTCTAACCTGGTATAACCATCTTGAACGTTCTCGTATACGCTGTTGGGAGGATCTAGCAGATGCTTTCATGCAGCAGTATAAGTACAATTTGGACATGGCGCCGGATAGAGTACAATTGCAGAACATGTCCAAGAAAGACAACGAGACATTCAAAGAATACGCCCAACGGTGGCGCGAAGTAGCAGCACAAGTTGACCCACCTTTGTCTGAGAAAGAGGTGATCTCGACATTTATTGACACACTCCAATCGCCATTCTATGACAGGATGATCGGAAGTATTTCCTCCCATTTCTCTGATATCATCACTATCGGAGAAAGAATAGAAAATGGCCTCCGGACAGGGAAGATCGCCCGAGGCCCAGCTGGGGTTAATGCAGCAAGAAGACCCTCCCAAGGAGAAGGAAAGAAAAGAGAGGGAGAGACTAATCTGATCTCCCATAATCAGGGAAGAAACAAGCCGAGGCCACCCACCCCGGTCGCCTTTCCATCAACACCACATCCATATGTGGCCGCTGTTCAAACACCACGTCCACCACATTTTTGCCCACCTGTCATGCGACCGCCTGCACCACTACAGGCACCATATCAACCACCACAAGCTCCATACCAACAGCCACAAATGAACCCACCGAATCCAAATCAGAGAAGACAAAACAATGACCGTGCCCCACCATAATTTGATCCGATCCCCATCTCTTACACAGAGCTTCTCCCTTACCTCATCGAAAACACGATGGTAGTGCCATGCCCTCTAAAGCCACTTCAGCCGCCATATCCTAGAGGGTATGACCCGAACGCGTGGTGTGATTACCATGCCGGTGCACCGGGACATTCTACTGAGAACTGCTTGGCACTGAAGTTTAAGGTAAGGGACCTCATTCGGGCCGACTGGATAAGCTTCAAAGAAGGGAGCCCAAGCGTGACAACTAATCCCCTTCCAAATCATAAAGGATCGGATGTCAACGCAATAGAGAGGGATGAAGATTGCATTTCCAAGGTAGAAGACATCCAAATGCCTTTGGAAACAATACACTCCCATATGTTGAAGATGGGATTAGTAGAGGGATCATGGGGTGAAGAGCATAATGACCTCCAGTCCGCAAAACGAAGGGACTTCCAGGAAACCCTTTAAAGACTCATGAATGCTCGAGTCATAGAGGTCTGTAGGCGCCGTGAAGGACAAATAAATATGGTACAGGAACAGGGTAAGGCACGAGTTCCGAAACCCCTGGTAGTATACTATAACAAGGATACACCAGCGGCTTCAGCTCCTGCCAAGACTGTCTTCACAGTAAGGGCACCAACCCCTTTCCCTTTCCAAAGTTCCCACGCTGTGCCATGGAGGTACAATACAGATGTGGTCGTCACCAATCCAGAGGCAGTCAACTCCATACCATCCTCCTCTATCACAAATATAACTAGAGTGGGAAAAATGACACGGAGTGGAAGAACATATACGCCACCTAAACCCAAACAAGGCAAGGCTACCGGAGAAGGAAAAACTGGAAAAGAAGTAGCCTCTGACGAAACAAAGGGGGCTGTGATTGAAGAGGAAACCCAGGAATTCCTGAAGTTTATTCGCTATAGTGACTACCAGGTGTTGGACCAATTGAATCACACCCCTGCAAAAATTTCCCTGTTGTCTCTGCTAATAAGTTCTGAACCACATCGAAACACGTTGATGAAGGTGTTGAGCGAGGCGCACGTAAAGAATGATTTACCCGTCGAACAATTTGGAGGCATAGTGGGGCAGATCGTTGCCAATAATTACTTGACCTTCACAGATGAGGAAGTACCGGTTGAAGGAAGAGGGCACAACAAAGCCCTCCATATTTCTGTGAAATGTCGGGATTATATCCTGGCAAAAGTACTCGTGGATAATGGATCTTCTCTAAACGTCATGCCAAAATCCACGTTGGCAAAATTGCCTTTCGACAGAACATACATGAGGCCTAGCTCTATGGTTGTGCGGGCTTTTGATGGGACACGTAGGGAAGTCATTGGAGAAATTGAATTGCCTATACAAGTCGGGCCCTGTACTTTCCAGGTACTCTTCCACGTAATGGATATTGCGCCCGCCTATAGCTGTTTATTAGGGCGACCGTGGATCCATTCGGCAGGGGTGGTCCCCTCCACGCTGCACCAAAGACTAAAATACATCATCGACAATAAGTTGGTGACTGTTTCTGGGGAGGAGGACCTTTTGGTCAGCAAACCCATATCCACTCCATACATCGAGGCCGCCAAGGAAGCCCTTGAAACATCCTTCCAAGCCTTGGAGATTGCCAATGCAACAAGCATTGTGAAAATGTCTTTCCCCAATGTACCTCTAATGGTGACGCTGAACATGTTGCGGAAAGGGTACCAACCCGGAAAAGGATTGGGGCGGGATTTAGAAGGCAGAACCCAACCGGTGAGTCTCCCGGAAAATAAAAACAGATATGGTTTGGGATATAAGCCCACGGTGATGGATAAGAAAAAGGTTGAAGAGGAAAAGAAGGGGAGGAGAGTTGCTCGCCTTATCGGTCAAGAGATCAACACTACAAGAATCCCTATCTGTGATCTCTATCAGAGCTTTAAGAGCGCCGGAGTGATATATCCGGATCAAGTTGTCATGGCGGAGAATGAGTCTAACCTCAATGTGGAGCTGGTATATGCTTGCCAACCAGATCAAGAGCTGAGCAATTGGGAAGTCATGGAGTTCCCTACAACCATTAACGTTCTCTCAGAGTAATCACTGTTTTTCATAATTTGGTGGTCCCCTTGCTATGCCCAAGGCTCCGGAACCCATTTTGTAATAAGGGCAAAACTTGTTTGTTTTATTTTCAAAAATCAATGGACACATTTTTATTCCCCATCACCTCATCTTTGTGCATTCTCTGTTTCTTAAACCTTTCACTTGCTTGCTTGCTTCTCTTTTCACTTTATAATATAACCCGAATGCAGATCCAAAAATGATTTCCCTGAGAACGATGAAAACCTGGATTTATTTCATGACCCTGTTTATCCAAATGATTGCGTCTACGAGGAAAGTGAGGAGGACTTTGGACCCTCATCTGAATTGACGAGATTATTGGAACAAGAGGATAAGGAGATCCGCCCACATCAGGAGGAAATTAAAATCATCAACCTTGGAGGTGAAGGAGAAGATAAAATGATCAAGATAGGCACCTGCCTGAGTAAGAACCAGCAAGATGAATTGATTGAATTGCTCTGGGAATTTCGAGATGTGTTCGCTTGGTCATATCAAGATATGCCAGGGTTGGATAACAGCATAGTGGAACATAGATTGCCTCTGAAACCAGAGTGTCCACCAGTTAAGCAAAAGCTGCGAAGAATGAAACCAGAAATGCTTCTCAAGATCAAGGAAGAGGTCAAAAAACAGTTCGAAGCCGGTTTCTTGGCCATAGCCAAATATCCACAATGGGTAGCCAACATAGTCCCGATCCCGAAGAAGGATGGAAAAGTGCGGATGTGTGTGGACTATCGAGATCTAAACAGGGCCAGCCCTAAAGACGATTTTCCTCTTCCACATATTGACATGTTGGTTGATAACACAGCTCAGCACTCTATTTTCTCTTTCATGGATGGTTTCTCCGGGTACAATCAGATTAAAATGGCGCCCGAAGACATGGAAAAAACCACGTTCGTTACTTTGTGGGGTACTTTTTGTTACAAAGTAATGTCCTTTGGTTTGAAGAACGCAGGGGCAACTTATCAGAGAGCAATGGTCACTTTATTCCATGATATGATGCACAAGGAAGTAGAGGTCTATGTGGATGACATCATTGCAAAATCCAGAACTGAGGAAGATCATGTCCGCGACTTAAGGAAATTGTTTGAACGGTTGAGAAGGTTTAAGCTTAGATTGAATCCTGCCAAGTGCACGTTCGGCGCAAGGTCAGGCAAACTGTTGGGTTTCATTGTAAGCAAGAAAGGAATTGAAGTGGATCCCGACAAGGTCAGGGCAATCCTAGAAATGCCACCTCCTTGCACAGAAAAAGAAGTCAGGGGGTTCTTGGGAAGATTAAACTACATCGCTCGATTTATTTCACAATTGACATCTACCTGCGAGCCGATCTTCAAGTTACTCCGCAAGAACCAACCAGGGCAATGGAATGAGGACTGCCAAACAGCTTTTGAGAAGATTAAACAGTACTTGAAAGAACCACCAATATTGGTACCACCAACCCCTGGGAGACCACTGATTTTATACATGACGGTACTGGATGAGTCCATGGGCTGCGTATTGGGTCAGCACGATGAAACGGGAAAGAAAGAACATGCCATATATTACCTAAGCAAAAAGTTTACTGATTGTGAAATGCGATACTCCGCATTAGAACGAACTTGTTGCGCGTTAGCATGGGCTGCGAAGCGTTTAAGGCAATACATGTTGAGTCACACTACCTGGCTAGTCTCTAAGATGGATCCTATCAAGTACATCTTTGAGAAGCCAGCCCTGACCGGGAGGATTGCTCGATGGCAAGTGCTGCTAACTGAGTACGACATAACATATGTCACTCAAAAAGCCATAAAAGGGAGCGCTTTGGCTGACTACCTAGCCTATCAACCCATAAGTGATTACCAACCAATACCGTTCGACTTCCCAGACGAGGATATTTTGGCATTGTCCGACGAAGAAGAAAGCGGTAACAAGGACAAATGGATTTTAAGATTCGATGGAGCTTCTAATGCTTTGGGACATGGAATCGGAGCCATTTTGATTTCACCAAAGAAAGAGTTCATCCCTGTCTGTGCCAGGCTATGTTTCGATTGTACCAACAATGTCGCTGAATATGAGGCGTGCTCCTTAGGGATCCAAGCGGCATTGGATATGAAAGTAAGAACACTGGAAGTCTACGGAGACTCTGCTTTAGTCATCCACCAGTTGAAAGGTGAGTGGGAAACCAGAGATAGCAAGTTTCTCCCCTATCACACTCACATTATGGAAATGATCAGAGATTTCAAAGAGATTTCTTTTCATCATGTTCCTCGGGAAGATAATCAAATGGATGACGCTTTGGCCACCCTTGCTTCAATGTTCAAAGTAAACAATGACTATGACGTGCCCCTCATCGAGGTAGAAAGACGTCATGAGCCCGCATACTGCCAAGTAGTCGAAGAACAGTCGGATGGGAAACCTTGGTATCACGATATCAAGAGGTATATCCAGAGGCAAGAATACCCTGACAATGCCACAGAAAATGACAAAAGAACCCTGCGACGGCTCGCCATGGGGTTTTTCTTAAATGGAGACGTGCTTTACAAAAGAAACTATGATTCTATCCTTCTTCGCTGTGTTGATACCGCTGAAGCAAATAGAATCATGAGGGATATCCACGAGGGATCTTTCGGAACCCACATCAATGGGCACGCCATGTCAAGGAAAATCTTAAGGGCTGGTTATTTTTGGATGACCATGAAAATCTTAAGTGCCAAATATATGCTGATCATATTCACGCACCCCCGTCATCTCTAAATGTTTTGTCAGCACCATGGCCTTTTTCGATGTGGGGCATGGATGTCATTGGTCCCATTGAACCAAAGGCTTCAAACGGCCATCGTTTCATTTTGGTCGCCATTGATTACTTCACAAAATGGGTGGAAGCAGCTTCATATACTAATGCAACCAAAGGTGTTGTTGTTAAATTCGTCAAGCGTGAGTTGATATGTCGGTACGGCCTACCGAGTCAAATCATCACAGACAATGGTACAAACTTGAACAACAAAATGATGAAGGAGCTTTGTGAGAGCTTTAAGATCTCCCACCATAATTCCTCTCTATACCGCCCAAAAATGAATGGGGCAGTCGAGGCAGCAAACAAGAATATCAAGAAGATAATTCAGAAAATGGTGATAACCTATAAAGACTGGAACGAAATGCTTCCTTTTGCTCTGCACGGTTATCGTACCTCAGTTCGGACCTCGACTGGGGCAATTCCATTCTCTTTAGTTTATGGCATGGAAGCAGTCCTGCCTTTTGAAGTAGAGATTCCTTCCCTCCGAGTAATCATGGAAGCCAAACTGGTTGAAGCAGAATGGATCCAGACTCGGCATGACCAATTAAATCTGATTGATAGTAAAAGATTGACTGCCCTCTGCCATGGTCAGCTATATCAAAGGCGTATGAAGCGAGCGTTTGAAAAGAAAGTACGACCCCGGCAGTTCCAAGAGGGAGACTTGGTGCTTAAGAAGGTTTTGTCAATGCATAAAGATCACCGAGACAAATGGACTCCTAACTATGAAGGGCCTTATGTCGTGAAGAAAGCTTTTTCCGGAGGTGCTCTCATACTCACCAACATGGATGGGGAGGATCTACCAATGCCCATAAACGCGGACGCAGTGAGAAGATACTACGCGTAAAAAAAAAAAAAAAAACGCTCGCTAGGTTGAAAACCTGAAAAGGCAACCTAGGCAAAAGTTAGAGCAATTGGTGGGGTCAAAAATCCTAAGAAAGCGGCCCAGACAAATTCACACCCTATAGATCCAACACTGCAATGCCAACTTTCCAAGTCACAGATAAGGGGATGGGTCTAGAACATCAAAGCCATTGTCAAGTCACTCCCTCGAAAACAAAATCAGAAGATAAACGGGAAATCATGGAAGAGACCAGAATTTTGTCGCTCTCAGGAAATCGATGGAGGATCTAAAAGGCCTTCCCTTCCATCCTTACCATCAATTTCTCTCATCTTGTCATATTTTTGTCACCTGTACATATCTGTTGTTCGTAAATAAAAAATTTTTCTCACATGTGTTCATGACTAGAATGAATAAACAAGTTTTGCCTAAAAAGAATTTTCTAAAAAGATGAGTTTTGAGAAGAACGAAAACACAAAGATATGGGGAACGAAGTGGACACCGTTGCCAGATCTAACCTCAAGCAAGCTCAACCAGCTCTGCGAAACAACCTCAATGAAATCAGAAGTAATAATTATTTTGGCCATGAGTTACTTCAATGCCTGTCGCCAAGGGAATTCGCCTGTAAGTTTTTAATTAGTTTTGTGTCTCTGCTAACGGATGGCCAGGAACTATGATCCCCGAGATGCGTAGTTGCCCAACTCTCTCCTCAGCAGACCTTCGACATGTCCGCAGTAAACCCCAAGTCCATTCTCTGTCACCCAAAGGGGCATTACCCTGAATCACCAAATTTTCTCCCCCAGTGGAGCCATAATCGCCAAAAAATGCACTTCCCAAATCCTTCCTCAGTGGGACTACACTTCCTAGTCAACCCAAAACTGGGGCATCTCCCCGGGTTTATTTTTTCATTCAAGGGGCAGTTCCCCAAGATTTCACCCAAAACTGGGGCATCTCCCCAGATTTCTTTTTTTTCATTCAAGGGGCAGTTCCCCAAGATTTCATCCAATCATGTCAAACTGGGGCATCTCCCCGGGTTTATTTTCTCATTCAAGGGGCAGTTCCCCAAGATTTCATCCAATCATGTCAAACTGGGGCATCTCCCCGGGTTTATTTTCTCATTCAAGGGGCAGTTCCCCAAGATTTCATCCAATCATGTCAAGCTGGGGCATCTCCCCGGGTTTATTTTCTCATTCAAGGGGCAGTTCCCCAAGATTTCATCCAATCATGTCAAACTGGGGCATCTCCCCGGGTTTATTTTCTCATTCAAGGGGCAGTTCCCCAAGATTTCATCCAATCATGTCAAGTTGGGGCATCTCCCCGGGTTTATTTTCTCATTCAAGGGGCAGTTCCCCAAGATTTCATCCAATCATGTCAAACTGGGGCATCTCCCCGGGTTTATTTTCTCATTCAAGGGGCAGTTCCCCAAGATTTCATCCAAGCATGTCAAACTGGGGCATCTCCCCGGGTTTATTCTTTCATTCAAGGGGCAGTTCCCCAAGATTTCATCCAATTATGTCAAACTGGGGCATCTCCCTGGGTTTATTCTTTCATTCAAGGGGCAGTCCCCCAACAACCTTCAGTTATGTCAAACTGGGGCGTCTCCCCAGATTTCTTTCAAGGGGCAGTCCCCCAACAACCTTCAGTTATGTCAAACTGGGGCATCTCCCCAGATTTCTTTCAAGGGGCAGTCCCCCAACAACCTTCAGTTATATCAAACTGGGGCATCTCCCCAGATTTCTTTCAAAGGGCAGTCCCCCAACAACCTGCAGTCATATCAAACTGGGGCATCTCCCCAGATTTCATTCTCTTTCCTTAGAAGGACAGTTCCCCGACAACCCCCAGATTACTCTGTCCCAACTCACCTAATACTTTCCCAGTGGTACCATGAAGGTTACCAGGAGGAGTTATTCTTCCCCAGTGGAGCTACACTTCCTAAACAATTCCAACAGGAGCATCACCCCAGGTTTCCCTTTAGACAAAAGGCAATGCCCCAAGAATTCTTTCAGACTACCCCAAACTAGGGCATTACCCCCAGATTTATTCCCTATCAATCCAGGGCCTCAGTCATGTCAACCGAGAGGCAACACCCTCATCCTTTTATTTTTCCAGTCAACCGAGAGGCAACACCCTCATCCTTTTACTTTTCCAGTCAACCGAGAGGCAACACCTTCATCCTTTTACTTTTCCAGTCAACCGAGAGGCAACACCTTCATCCTTTTACTTTTTCCAGTCAACCGAGAGGCAACACCCTCATCCTTTTACTTTTCCAGTCAACCGAGAGGCAACACCTTCATCCTTTTACTTTTCCAGTCAACCGAGAGGCAACACCCTCATCCTTTTACTTTTCTAGTCAACCGAGAGGCAACACCCTCATCCTTTTATTTTTCCAGTCAACCGAGAGGCAACACCCTCATCCTTTTATTTTTCCAGTCAACCGAGAGGCAACACCCTCATCCTTTTACTTTTCCAGTCAACCGAGAGGCAATACCCTCATCCTTTTACTTTTCCAGTCAACCGAGAGGCAACACCCTTATCCTTTTACTTTTCCAGTCAACCGAGAGGCAACACCCTCATCCTTCTATTTTTCCAGTCAACCGAGAGGCAACACCCTCGTCCTTTTACCTTTGCTGTCAACCTAGAGACAACATCCTCATCATTTCTGTTAATCAAGAAGTAACACCTTCACTTTCTACTTTTCCAATGGTGTTCACGTCTTTACTCCCTTTCCATTTCAAAAAAAGCAAGAAGAAACTTCATGCTTTTTCCTCATGAAAAAGAAATAAAGAGGGGCATCTGTGAACACCTATTTCGTTCCAGTCAATTTTCACCAAGAATGGGAAATTCACAAGAAAAAAAAAAGAAAAAAAAAGAAGAAAAAAAAAGAAAAAAAGAAAAAAAGAAAAAAAGAAAAAAAAAGAAAAGAAAAAGGAAGGATAAGAAAAAAAAAAGAAAAGAAAAAAGGAAGGACTAAAAAAAAAAAAAAACCTGGGCGGCTTCATTGTCAAAGATCCAGGCTGTTTTCCAGCACCACTATGCAAGTTGTTTGACAAATTCAAAGGGTGGCTGACAAGAAGACAATGTGGAAATATTAAAAATCCTCACCAATTGGCAGCCAGGCTGGTCACGGGTTTGTTCCAGCAATCATGACGCTCCTCAAATGCTCTATAAATACTGCAAGCGAAGGAAGAAGAAGGGGCCCGGGGAAGAGTCATTAAAAGAGAGCTCATTCACTCTACCCACCGCCCAAACCTCCTTCTCAGTCCGCCCCACACACCGCCCAAACCTCCTTCCCAGTCCGTTCTCCATACCGCCCTACACACCGCCCAACACTGTCCTCTCCACATCCTGCCCTCTCAACACCGCCCTATGCTGTCCTCTCCACATACCGCCCCACACACCGTCCAAACCTCCTTCCCAGTCCGTTCTCTATACCGCCCTCTCACTGTCTAACCTCCTCCTCTTAAACACCGCCCCCTTCCTCATTGCCCTCTCAACACCGCCCACATTGTCCTCTCCACATACCGCCCTACACACCGCCCAACACTGTCCTCTCCACATACTGCCCTCTCAACACCGCCCTATGCTGTCCTCTCCACATACCGCCCCACACACCGCCCAAACCTCCTTCCCAGTCCGTTCTCCATACCACCCTCTCACTGTCTAACCTCCTCCTCTTAAACACCGCCCCTTTCCTCATTGCCCTCTCAACACCGCCCACATTGTCCTCTCCACATACCGCCTTACACACCGCCCAACACTGTCCTCTCCACATACTGCCCTCTTAACACCGCCCTACGCTGTCCTCTCCACATACCGCCCCACACTACCCTAAAACAACGTCCCCACACCGTTCTCAACACCGCCCAACACCTTACCCTCCACACTGCCAACATACCGCCCCAACACATTCCTTCACTCCGTCTTCAAGACCGACCTCTTTACCCCTCCTTCACTCCGTCTTCAAAACCGACCTCTTCACCCCTCCTCCACTCCGTCCAGCACACACCGACCTCTTCACTCCTTCTCAACACCGTCCCAATTCCCCTTCCTTCCACCACACCGCCCAGCAACCCACTAAACACCACACCGCCCAGCAACCCACTAAACACGACACCGCCCAGCAACCCACTTAACAACGCCGTCCACAACTCCTTTTACCACTCGGTCCATACCAAAACTGACCTCATTCCTACTCCTACAAACTGTCTCTTACCAAACCGACCTCCACAACTCCTTTTATCACTCCTCACCACTCAGTACCTCAATCCTCTTCACTCCACTTAATTTCAAAACCCCTTTTTCTCACTGTCTCACTCGGTAAGCTCTCTGTCTCACTCGGTAAGCTCTCTGTCTCACTCGGTTTTTGCTGTATTTACTCGGTTTCCCTTATTTTTACTCGGTTTCCCTTATTTTTACTCGGTTTCCCTTATTTCCACTCGGTTTTTTGTAATTTTCACTCGGTTTTTGCCGTTTTCACTCGGTTTTTCATTTCTCCCACTCGGTTTTCACTCATTTTTCCCTTGTTTTCAGAATTTATTGTTCCCCTTTCTCTTTTGTGGCTTCTACTACCTTTCTTTCTTTCGTTTCATACTATGTTTTCTTTCAAATCTAAATAAAAATCAATAAAAAGGAACAATTTTTTTTAAACAGTGTCGTACAGGAGCACTCCCGTCTACACAACCTCTTTAGGATTCGTACACGTGCGAAGAACTTCGCCTTGTACGAGTTCTCCACCTCAGTGACATCCATCATCATCTCCCAAGTCTTTTCCTAAAAGCAAAAAACTCAGAACTACGTAACCCTGATTTCTTGATGATTCAAGAATACGTAGGAGTAGGACTTTAACTCCTGTCGGGCCCATCTTTCTTATTTCCTTTTTGTTAAATTATTTCCTTACTCTTATGTTTCTTTAATAAATGTTCTTTTTTGGTCACTTTCCGTGAAAATCAATTTAGACGTGACGTCTTATTGATTTCCGCCTAGTTTTTGTTTAAGCCTCGCCATAATTCATAGGGAAGAGATACTTGGGACGAGACGTCCCGCTTATCTCTTTCCTATCCCTGTCTTTTTATTCAAGGATGTATAATTTAGGCGTGACGCCTTATTAGCATTCTCTTCCCCTCTCTGTCTCATATCGAAGTCGAGTTTAATCCGGATAAAATGCCCCATTGACCTCGCTTCGACATTCTATGTTTGTACAGTTCTCTTACTCCATTCTGTCGTTTTTAAAATAAAAAAAATATACAACAATAAAAGGGAAGAAATAAACCATTTCTTTTGTAAGGCTATTTATGTTGCGCATTTTCAACCTTGGTACTGTTTTTGACAGGCGATGTAGGGTGCTAATACCTTCCCTACTCGTAACCGACTCCCGAACTTGAATCTCAATTTTTAACCAGTGCTTTACTAAACATAGTTTTTTTTTTCCAATGTTTTTCCTATGGATAAAAATATTGGTGGCGACTCCTTGTTTCATTTCACACACATATCTCTCTGTTCGCCGCGCCGTCGCGATCCAAGTTGCGACACATGAATCTCATGTTTTCTTTTAAAAATCCACTTATAGCCTATGAGTCTTTGCTTTTTAGGCTTTTCCACGACTTCCTAAGTATGGTTCTTCATGAGAAAATTATACTTCTCCTTCATAGCAATTTTATAGTTCTCATAATCATCACTTACCATGGCTTCTTTTTAACTAGTAGGATCAGTGCTAGTCTCCTTATACTCTAATGTCAATGCACAAGCTATAATATCTGCATAGCCATACCTTTGTAGAGCTATTCTATGTCTTTTTTCCCTGTCTCTGGTCAATATGTAATCACCTTGGTTTATTTCAGGTTGGGTTCCTTTAGGTTGGTGAATGATAATCTCATCAGGTTGCCTTAGGGTAGTAGGCTTCACCTCTAGCTGAACTCTCCTTTCTTTATTGGCATTTTCTGGAACAACAGGGTCTTATTTATTATCGTTCATCATGTTTTCTTCTTGGAAGACAACATCTTTGCTTATAATTGCCTTTCCTCTTCCATACTTAGCAATCCATACTTTGTATCCTTTTTCTCCATCAGGATATCTAAGGAAAATCCCTTTCTTTCATCTAGGTTCTAACTTCCCTTCATTGTTGTGAATGTATGCATCACAACCAAAAATCCTTAGATGTTTAAGGCTTGATGGTCTGCCTGTCCAAAGTTCCTCTAGTGTCTTAAATTGAATATCTACAAAAGGAGATCTATTGATGATATATGCAGTTGTATGAACAGCTTCTCTCCAGAACTATTTATTGAGCTTGGTATTGGAAAACATGCACCTTACCCTCTCCAAAATAGTTCTATTCATCCTTTCAGGTAGACCATTTTGTTGGGGAGTCAATCTGACTGTCTTGTGTCTTGTAATTCCATTATCCTTACAAAATACATTGAACTCATCACTCAAGTATTCCAAACCATTGTCAGTCCCGAGCACCTTGATTTGTTTTCCAGTTTAAGTTTCAACCAAAGCCTTTCACTGTTTAAAGATTTTGAAAGTTTGGTTCTTGTGCTTTAGTAGGTATATCCACACTTTCCTTGACCCATCATCAATAAAGGTAATGTAATACCTAGCTCTACCTAGTGATTGAGTTGTAGCAGGTCCCCATATATCAGAACATACATAGTCTAGAATCCTTTTAGTAGTATGTCTACCAGTAGGAAACTTAGCCCTTTTCTATTTTTCATACAAATAATGTTCACAGAAATTAAGTTTGTCATAATTGGTTCCTTCTAACAGGCCTTGCTTATGAAATTCTTCTAATCTCTTTTCACTAATATGAGCTAGTCTAAGATGCCATAATCTAATTGAATTATCCTTAGACACTGAACATGAATTAGCTGAATTGATAAATGTTTTACCTTGCAACCTATAGAGACCATTCTACCTAATTCCTTTCATGATCTGCTTGAATCCCTTTTTTATAGCAATTGCATCACTTTCTCCGTTGATATCACACCATGCTTCACCTAACATTCCAAGGGAAATAAGATTTCTCTTGAGTTCAGGCACATGTCTAACTTCAGTAAGGGTTTTTACAGATTCATCATTTACTTTGATTTTGATAGTCCCAATACAAGCTATCTTGAAGGAAATGTCATTGCCCATTAAAACCCTTCTAGTATCCACTTTCTTGTAAGTATCAAACGAATTCAAATGAAGATGCACCTAAATCTAGAATCCATTCTTCACTACATGGATGATCAGTGACAGTGAGAACATTAGAACTTTCATATCCATCTTCCATAGTTGCAAGATCGGTTCCTTTCTTACCTTTGCCATTATTCTTTTTCTTTCTTTCTAGACAATCTCTTTGAAAATAGCCTTCCTTGTGGCAAAAGTAACAAGACTTCTTAGTATTTGGTTTCTTGTTTGGATTCTTTGGTTTATTCTCCTTTTTCTCAAATTTTCCTCGAGTAAACAAAGTTTCAACATCGACACCTTCTCCTTTGATTTCAGTGATCTTTTTCTTGGTCTCCCTAACTTTCATTGTAGGTTTGACTTCTTTTAGAGTAAGTGATTCTCTTCCAAACATCATAATGTCAGCAAGATTTTTATATGATGGTGGGAGAGAACATAATAGCATAACTGCTTGATCTTCATTGCTAACCTTCACATTAATGCTCTTCTAGTCCAAGATAGGCTTCGTGAGTGCTACATGTTCCCTTATGGATGATCCTTCCTCCATCTTGAGTTAATGAATTCTCTTTTTTAGGTATAGCTTGTTTGTTAAGGATTTTGTCAGATACCATCTTTCAAGCTTTAGCCATACACTAGTTACAGTGGTTTCTTCAGCAACATCCCTCAACACCTCATCACCTAAAGACAAAGTGATCAAGCTATGTGCCTTACTCATCATTTCTTTCTTTTCTTTATTTGTCAAGGTAGTAGGTAATTTGCTTTCACCCGTAAATGCATCAGTAACCCCTTGATGAACCAAAAGCACCTTCATCTTGATCCTCCATAAGCTGAAATCGTTTTCACCATTGAACCTCTCAATGTAGAACTTTGTTGAGCCATTACGGAATTGCCCCTTCTTGAACCGAAGCTCTTGATACCAATTGTAATATTGGGCAACAACAATTGGCCTATTGCTAGGATGCAATAAGAAATAAGAAGAACACAAGAATTATAGTGGTTTAGATTGAATCTTACATCCACTCTTCAAGATACTTTCAGTCTTTTATTTGAAAAAGAAAGCAAAAGCTTTACAAGAGTTGGTTTCCTCACACTTGATCTCTATGCATTCAACAAGGTATCTCACCTGATTATTTTGTTACCCATCATCTCTAGAATTAACTAGTCAAGCCATTATATAGGAGGAGGTATCAAGTCTAATGTTAGAAATAACTAACTTAACAAACTAAGGTTTCTCCAACTAACACTTAACTAAAACATTAATGACATCTAATAATAATAGTTAAACCAATAAAGATCCATACAATTCTACAACAACTTAATCTCTAAACAACTAATTGAGCTAGATTCCTTGACAATATTTTGAATCCTCTACACTACCTTGGTAAAATCACATTGCAAAACAGAAACACGGTATCAGCATGTTGTGATCTTCATCATGCAAACCTTTACTAAATTTAATTTCAGTCTAGCAACTATCATGAATGAAAAATAACAAAACCCTGTCTAACATTGCCTCTGAATCTGAGAATAATAGTAGAGGAGCAAGAGGGTCTACAGAGAGTACTCATAATTATTAATCATTAGAATACAAGGGAGATCGGTGGAGTGGATGATAGGATAACTGAAAAGTGACACCTCAATCTTTCAAATTCTACAAGGACCAATTGTACCCGCAAAAGAAAGAAACATTCAGCTATCCCAAAAGGGTATTCTTCAAAGCCCTTTGTGTTATTCACATTTGAAGTGAACACGGATAATTCTTCTTCCAAGTCAAACTTTGGCTATATACCAAACATTTATGCTCACCAGTTCATGCTTTAGCACCAAAAAATCCCTGCCAGAGAAAGATGTTAAACTCAGCACATATGGTGCAATGTTTAAGGGAGAAGTACATGGTCCTGGGATTCAGCAAGATTAAGAATGAAAAACACAAACTTTCTTCACTGTTTTCATATAACTCTAGCAGTTAACCATTTTATCATACATGGTCCTGCAGATCCTGCTTTTGCAATAAGGATAAAGTGCACTGACCACCGCCGATTAGAAAACCAATGATTGTTAGTGTGATAACATGCAAGAAAATTTGAGTAAACCTCCATTTCGGTCCTCCAGAGTATACATCATCCATTTACTTAGAATATTAACTTAGTCCCTTAACATCTTTTACATCAAATGAAGGCAGCCTTTTACATCGGTTTAGTCGTTCTTTAGGAAATAAAAATTGTTTTTTAGGATCAAGTTGGTATTGTAAGCAAGGGGAGGATGTAAATGGTTGACGCAAAAAATCCAAAGAATAGATCCGGAGGTTTACTTAAAAAAATTTATGACAATGTTTTTTAAGTTGTTACAGTTCCAAGTTTCTACTGTTGATTTTTTAAGCAACGGTTCTTAGTGCACTTCATCACATAACCCCTGCACCTTAAATGAGTCAAATCCAGTTTTTTTTTTTTTAATCTTCATTGCTAAACATCTGCAAGTTTCAGATTCAAGAAATCGAAATACCTTGCTTTTAGTTGGAGATTTACTAGGCTTAACTGTAGTTGTGCTCCCAAAACTAAACTTAGGCTTTTTTTCTACAGGCTTCAATATTTGAAAAGAACACACAAGTGTCTCATCAACAGTCATCATAGCACCAGCATTGTCAAACTCTCCACAGTAATTAGGTGCCGAAAATATAGTCACAAGTTGTCTATTAGCAAAGAATTCATATCCATCTTCCACAACCTGCAACGGGAAATATAATTAGCAAAGCCATATTACAACTCCACAGTTACATTCCATCATAATTGGATGTTCGGTTAAGGTTTATTTAACTTATAAAACCTAACATCCGACAAGAAATTGAAAAGGAAAACTAAATTGAAAATTGTATTAGACTTCATTAGAAATCACAAGTATACTACTTTAGTGTTGATTTTAAATGAAAACATTCCCCTTTTAATTTCTTGTATAAACGTTAGATAAATTAAAAGTAATACAAAACCTGGTGAGCCCTGCAAATCAAATCAAGATCATGCTTTTGAAGGAACTCTGTGACCCTATCAGCACCAAAAGTATAGGAAACTCCACGTTCATTTTCTCCCCATCCCTTAATGTCATTACTAGGATCAGACCAAAGAAGGTCACATAGTAAACCAGTTTCAGGTACTTCAGAAGGACGTGGCAAACTCCTTATCTGATTCAAATTGCGCAACTCAGGAGAGAGTCCACCATGCATGCATATTATCTTTTCATCAATGAGAGCGGCCACTGGCAAACAGTTGAAACAATCTGTGAACACTTTCCAAAGCTTGACATTGAACCTTTGTTTGCACTCATCATAAAATCCATAGATACGGTTTATAGAAGCACATTCATGGTTGCCCCTTAGAAGGAAAAAGTTCTCTGGATACTTTATCTTGTAAGCCAGAAGGAGACATATTGTCTCTAGACTTTGCTTCCCACGATCAACATAGTCACCTAAGAATAAGTAATTAGAACGAGGTGGCAATCCACCATACTCAAAAAGCCTCAGAAGGTCGGAATATTGACCATGGACATCTCCTGATAACATAGAGAGATGCAACAAAATATTAGCATAGCTCCAATTTTAAATTATAAAGTATAACTTTTAGTTTTTTTTGGGTGGGTGAGGGATATCTTAAGTCTAAGGTATATATATTACTAAGTTTGTCTCTCTCAACAAAACCTCTTCTATACATAAGATAGGACTTAAATTCCCCGTAACATATTTATTGAATAAGTATCCAATTATCCACCACGTGTTTATCGGGCTTTATTAGTAACTACAATTTTTATTTTGGACAAAAAAAATGTCATGTATGATGATCACCTACCATTTGAAACCAGACTCTAAATGATACTGTGTAGTATAGGATACTAACTAACTTAAAATACTCCACCTAACTGAGTATGGGGTGGAATTAAGAGGAAAGAGGTAGGAGGCAGAGGAATGTTTTCCAGTGTTTCTTTTCAAAATTATGGTTTACTTATCATACAAAAGCATTGGAACATCATGGAAGAAGCTCCCACCGTTATGGGGCTCTAGGGAGGGTCAGAAAACTTGTGCTTTGCAATAGTTTTAAGTATGTCGCCTTACAAATCCCATATCAGTGTATGTCATTGTAACATACTAATAAAGTAGAGCTTCTTGTCTACAACTTAAATTGTCTAGTCAAGAACTTTAAGAGTTGTTTAAATTTCACTGGATATAACCGATAGCAATGGACAAACAAACAAAAAAAGGGTATAAAATACAAAAATCATGCATAACATACCAGCTTCAGAGATGAGCCGCATGTCAACAATTTATTGATGATACCAATAGACATGGTTTGTCAATCATAGCAAATTAAGATATACAAAGGGATCAAATCCATGTTTCATTATTTACAAATGAAATTATGTGACACATTTGCTCGTACCATTAACAAAGATAATTTCATTTACATATTGAACAAATGCATCCACAAAGGTTTTGCTAGAATAAAGTTCCAGTGATGATAAAGATTCCTAATGATTGTTGGATTTTTTATTGGAAAAATTAGAAATAAATTTTTGATTCATTAGTTATGCTAAGTAAAAAAAAATCTACAATGGTATGTAAAATTAATAATGACAATTGAATGTGTTATTGATCGAATTTTATTTGTGTAACTAAGTTAACAAACAGACACTTCTAATTTTAAATATAAACAATAAAAATTTAAAATATTTTTATTCAAAATATAAGTAAAACTTAATTAAATAGATCTTATTTAATGATACAATTCTTATAATATCCTTCTATTAATAAAGAGATATAATGTAAATAATTTTTAAAATAGATAGAAATTTTTATTTAAGTAATTCATGTTAGAGATAATTTAAAAATTATATCTCACTTGAAATAACTTAAGATTCTTAAATATTTGTTACTATTTGATAACAGAGAGAGAAAGTTAGTCATACTAACATAAAGCAAACCTCAAATTGAATTGAGCATAATTCAATGAAACAATCACGAAAACAGAGTAAGCAGAGACAGTTTAACATTCCCAAAAAACAGAATTTAACCGGAATTACTTTCTTTAAAGGGGAAATGTCTGTTTTACCTGATATGATGAATGATAAATACAATGCATTTCAAAGAACCTAATCAAAACCTCATAATTCTAAAACCCATCTCAGAAACTAAATATCCCAATTCAAACAAACATGAATTGTGGGGTCTAGGAAAGGTGTGTGAGATATACGCAACCTTACCAAGTTTTTGCAACTTTGATCTCCAATTCAACAGTAACAATAACTTCCCCTTTTTCCCATAATCTAAATCAACTTTAGACCACAACTGTTTTGTGTCAAAAGAATTATCTTATAAACCTATCTCAGTTTTAAGTCACACACAGCAAAACAAACCCACACCTACCTAACCTACCCACCCAAAAGAAGAAGGATAAAAATAAGAATAAAAAGTCACTTAGTGAGTGATCATACAAGAATGGAATTGAGTAAGAAATAGAAACGCACCACAGATCTTAATTGGTGCCCCAAGTTCCAAGAGATTGGGCTGCTTGATGAAGATATCCTTGGAGACATGACAAAGCTGCTTGATCTCAGTTTCAGAAAGCTGAACCTGCTTACCAGGCCTGCCTCTGACATCAAGCAACCTATTGATGATACTGTCAAGAACCCCACGTTCCATTCTAAGTCTGAGGTTTCAAAAAGTCAAGATAAGAAACAACAAACAAAGATAACAACAGCACTTTGATGTTGTGGGTTGGTGATTCTCTATATATTGGCTCTGATCATTTTCGAAACTATTAAGGCCAGAAGTCGCTTTAAGTCAAATAACAAGACCCTTTATTAATAATCACTTCACTATATATATATAAATATAATATAATATAGTATATACATATATGTTTGGCTTTAATTTATTTGTCTATGTATTTTTGTATTACAAGAGTTTAAGAGAAGAGTGGAGGGAGGGCGTTGAAAAGTGGAAAGTGAAGAATATGTTCGAAGGAATTCAAATTGAAAAAAAAGAAGAGAGTGAAAGACAATAGTATACAAGAGAGAAGAATAAAGTGCGAGGGAGAGTTGTGAGTGCGTTGGGGTCCCTTGAATGGAAGGGAACTTATCATGACACTTAAAGATGATTACGCGGTTTTTCTTCGTTCACCAACACATGTATGTGTTTCTTTCCCAAGTAATTCTAGGATGTTTGAGTTGATAACGTCTACATTATTATAGGTTTGAAATATTTAAATGTGAAATCTTATTTAATATAATTAAAATAATTATAATTATTACTTAATCTGCATAAGCCAATTGGTTCTTCTTCCAGCATCTTGCGTAATCATCATGCTAATTAAATACTAATTGTACCCGTCACCACTCTGCACCAAACTATTGGCCATAACCAAACTATTGGCCATATTTTTCAACAAGTACAATAACTAGTAACAATCCACGTTTACGCGCATCAGTGTTGGTGTCTCCGTTAGTTGAAATGTTAATCACTATGTACCAATATTTTCAAAATTATTGCATCGTAATTTACCGACGAAGACACCAATTCAAGTACATTGTGATCAACTGGAGTCGAACCATAGATAAAACAGTAGTATTAAATAATTGATTTGAATCAGTCATCTAACCGGCTCACGATTTAACTGGTCGGACCGGTCAAATCGGTTTAGTTTCAAATCGGTTTAGTTTTAGTAACAATGCTATATACAATAATATAGTCATCAAAAAATAATTATAATCAAATGATAGGAATTATGTGAATACGAAATGAGGTGCGTCACGGACCGCCAAATTAATCAACCAGTTAGTGATTGTTTTAGTTTAATTTATGGTTGAAAAAATCTCAATAAAAATGCAGCCACATTAATAGATTAAAATTTTTTGTCATTTAAAATAGTTCTACTCGATTCCGATCTCAACAAAGATGTTAACAAAATAAAATGGATTTGACCGGTTTTAAGGAGGAGATCATTTAATTCCATTATTGATTTGAATAAATTTTTTAAATTCAATTTGACCCAATTTAATTAAAAACAATTTGGATTTGATTGAATTAGATTGTTCAATTTTTATATTTTATTTGTTAAGTAATTAGGATCGAATAAATAAATCATATTTCATAAGTAAAATTTATCAGTTTTTAAACAAAATAAAAAAACTTGAATATCAAAAGAAAAACGAGACACAAAATTAAGTTTGTATGATGTTAAAACTGCTCAATTTTTAAATACATCAAAATATTAATAAATATATCTTATAAAAATATAATAATAAAGGTACAACTTTATACACAAAATAAAAAAATAATGCAAATTTATAAATGTATAATTATATAAATATAAGCAATAAGCTTACAAAAATAAAATTATATATATGTATAATTTTATTTGAATTGAATTTGAACAATTCATCTAATATGATTCAATAGAAATAATTTAATTTGTATAGTGTTCGTTTAATTTGATTTTTGATATGCTGAGTTCTCAATTTTTCGATTTAATTTTACCATTTGCATTGAAATAGAGTGATTCATAAACAATATCAACATTAAATGTAAAGACCAAATACAATATTGGCATAATTCATGTACACTAATATCCATAATATTTGTTTAGTGTAAGCAAGTTTTGTAAATTATGTTTCACAGGTTATAGTAAAAATATTTACTTTCTGATTAATTTAAACATATATTTCAATTACATTCAACAGTTTTAAATAAATTTTACTAAACTCAACCAAAAGGGCACAAATTCCTTTTATATTTAACTTAGCGACTTCGAATTTTACAAACGCACTAAAAGATTGCTTTAACAAAAGATAACATCTTAGTTGCCAAGAATCATGGACCGGACTGTGGGCCTCGTTTGTGGAATCTCGAACCAAATTTTGAGTTTTTTTTTTTAATTACCGTATTCGGGGAAAAATTTTCTAATGAGGTAAAATTAGGTTAAACGAACTTAATAAAATAATGTGGTCCAAAAAAAAAAAAAACTTAATAAAATAATGGGACTCCCTCTTAGAGCTCAAGTGATTAAGAACAGTTGTGGTTAGTTACCTGGAGTAATAGGGTTCAAACCCTTGTCATCATCCTTGTCAGACAAAAAATAAAAAACTTAATAAAATAAAGGCATAAAGTAAATTGTAGGAACATTAAACAAAGAGGTAAATAATGATAACGAACGTTTTTTTAAAAAAAATTGATGAATTGTATGATGATTTTAGCATAAGGTCTTCTCTACACGTATTTTGGCATATTTTTGGTCTATTTGTAGGAAGGGCTATTTTTCATTGCATTTTGGTTATCTTTTTTTTGGTAGAGGGAGTTCTTGAAGGTGGAGTGCCACACGTTTTTATAATTCCCGAAATAAATGTTAGGATGGAGTGCGAGTGCGAGTGAAACAGTTCACATCGGGTACATACAAGTTGTTTTTAAAATCTCCGTGTATTTACCATTAGACACAATAATTAATTTTTCTCTGAAATTTAATTGATACAAAACGGTTGTTAAATAATATATTGTTGTCAACGGAATTGAATCCTCACACATGTGATTAGAGATAAAATGAACTACTATTAAACTATAGTGGTACGGTTACATAGATATACAAGTACACTTTTAATTAAAAAAAAAGTTAGGTTTTTTGGAATTGTACATATCCTTATGTAATTATAACCAAGTCTTTAGAAAATTACTTAATCGTTGGATAAATTTATCATCATTTATGGTTATTATATTTTGTTTGAATTCTTGTTTATAAAGTATACTCTAACTTTATATTGATCATCAACTAATAAAACAATTCTTTATTTTAGTTTCAAATCAACTATTTAATAAAAAATGAAAACAATAGTTCGTTAATTTAAAATAAAAGCTATTGGGCCTAACTCATTTGGAATGAGTGGGGAGCCCACTCTTTAGAGAGAACAAATTAGGTCAAACCAAAGCCTATAAACAGAGCATAAGATGCTCATAGGCCGTTCACTCAAGTAAGACACAAAATTTGTAAAATTTGCAAGAGCTACACGCTGTCAAACTAGCAGTTCGCAAGTGTTGCAATTCTGGTGGGAGTGCTCGTGTGGCTACGACTGCTTCGGTGTTCTTCAAGAGGTAACACAAAACGATTTTTTTGTTTGTTTGTTATGTGCTTTGAAACACGACACTTTGCAAATCCTATGAAATCCCTGTATTTCCGCTGCTCATGTTCTAGGGATTCCCTAACATATATTAAGAAAATTTAATATGAAATTGTGAATTCTAAAGAAGAATTTCTTCGGTATTTATAGGAAGGAAAATTACTATGTATTTTATTATTTTAATATAAAAGTACTGTGTATTTTTTGAAAATTCAATCCTGGTTACTATGTACCTTTTGAAAATTTTGTACATGCACAATGTTTTGCATGGTAAATGTCGGCTGAATTATTAAGCCAAATAGTAACTTTTCACTCGGTATATTTTAAATATTCAAAATTAGTCCTTTTTGAAATTTATCAATATTATATAAGTTCTCACTAATTTTATTATAAGTAATATAAAGTTTAAATTTTAAAAATATAAAATTTTCTATTAATAAAAATTTATTCGTATGTTTTCGATTTTTTTACGATTGGTAAAAATCAAGATTTTATTCAAACCGATAATTTTTAGATAAGTCTACTTGAAATGGATTTTAGAAAATTTTCTTATAATTTAAATTCACTTTATTGTAAATATTTTTAATTTTAAGTAACTTTATATGAATTTAAAATTATTTAAAATATATATTTTATTAAAACATTTCAAATTTTTCAAAAAAAATTCTAGAAAATCATAAATATTATGTAGATCAAAAAGTTCTAAAGAACCATAGTCTAATGCCTTCAAAATTTTATTTTAAAATTTTAATAAGAGTTAAATTACAAATATGTAAAAACATAAATATAAAAACATTGTGAATAATAAATATATTTAAAATTCTTAATATAATTTCATTAATCAATACATACTAATTAATTCATTTTAAATTCTCATTCATAAATATTATTATTATTATTATTATTATTATTATTTTATTTTAAAAAATAAATAATTAAATATAAATACCAAAATTTTATAAAAAAATGATAATGATAAACTAACTTATAGTAAGTATTTCTCATGAAAGATATATTAATATCTATTTTTTATTTGTGTTGAAAATGAGATATTACATTTTCCACTTTCCACCATTATGCAAACCACAATCTAAAACATCATCATGTTAACCATTCAATTCACAGTCACACTCAACAAACATATCATACACATATCACGGTACCTGTCAATGTTATGCAATCACTCAATGGCTCTGTGCCATGTATCTACACATCCTAATCATACTAAAATTCCACATCACCGCACATCACAAAACATAACCTGGACATCATAATCACATAAATAATCTACCTCATCAACATGCCAATCACACACACAGCTAAATGATCAATTACCCAAGTGGCTCCATACCACTTGGTACCCCTATACCTATGAATACTACTTGAAATTGCATATGCAACCTTAACTCATTAATAAACCTCCACGTTTCCATAAATTAACAAACATATGTACATATATAACCATCCTTCTAGGTTCCTCTTTGCCCTAGCCTCATTTAGCGTTTGCCTCCGTGGTATGCATCCATAACCTGTCAACAGTCACTAAAACCATAACAGAAAAGGAGGTGAGTGACTGGAATTAAAGATCAACATAGAAACAAATACATATACTAGGAAAAGCGTAATTTAACTACCTTCCTAGTTAGGTACTCCTTATTATTACTTTACACTCATGTTATGCTTTTACCGGCTACTTTAATTCTTTTTTTCCTCTATACTAATAACAACTCAAGCATATTAAGTTCAAAGCTAATCCAGAGCCTCAATATTATCATTCAATTGTTCATCATAGTCTTATCATTTCTCGTTTTCACCTACCATACTAACTCAACTATAATATCATATTTTGTAATTATACTAAAGGATTATATTCGAACCATCATCAAACGTCAGTACCAATCATTCCCCTCATATGAACCATACATCATATATATACATATAACATAACTCATTGGGCATGGAATCATTCATGATATAGCCTTCAATAACACAATTCATCATACATACACTACACCACTATAAACATCAATACAAGTCAAGGCACGTAAAACATAACTAACTCTCATGTAAATAGTATGACACCCTAGTATCCGGATACTAAAAGGATCGACCTTCAGCTGGGGGTCCTACTTGACACCCCGTGAACCCTGCTTGGTTCACTAAGCCCTAATTAGCTCTCCCTCAACCACTTAGTCCTACTTGACCACTGGGTAGCTTAACTGGGTTCGACTTAACCATGGAAGCCAAAAGCGAGGGTAACATATACCATCGGTCCTCCTCCACCACATAAATTATATAATCACGTAATCAAACACTTACCTCAGTTTCTCTGCTCAAATGGCACGAGCCTCACATTTTAATCATTCGGGGCGGCCACACAGGCCCAACCCAAATATAATATCACATGTCTCAGAGCATCAGTTCACCAATAACTAATCATAGGTATAAATCACTATCATCAGATACCACAATGTCATCAATGCCATCAATGCGATTCGCTACACAATTTCCATGATAAACATCTTATACATTCTAAATCAAGATCACATTATACACTCATATATCATGGCAATCATCAATTCTACAACAGCTATCAATGTCAACCATATGGTTCATCACCATTAATATTTACACCACTTATTATACAATCTCACGAAATATAATCACCATCTATATCATCACATCATACATGTACCTATCAATATCATCATTTTATTCATGTTTAGTCATTGCTATTTTATTATGGATTTCATCTACATTAGTTTCTTATTAACATTATTCATTATAAGTTATGGCTTTATACCTACTTGCATAATCTTATTCTCTCACTAACATTAATTATGCATTATCATTCACAAGTTTCTCCTATTACTAGTTATTTGTTTCTCACTCATTCTCTTTTTACCTCTACATAATAGTCATACATGTGTGCAAATCGATTAGTTTACCACTCATATCATAATCGGTTACCTATCCACTTATACTTTAATCTCTTTAACATCATAACAATATTATACTGCTTATTCTTTAGTCAATTTATTAGTCATCCTACCTTCATCATTTTAATATTTCCCTTTACTTACATTTCACATAATTTTATTTGTTTATCATAGATTGCTCAAATTAATTTAAAACACTTAAAAGCAGCTATAATGTACTTTTTTCCTATACGCCAATGGCGTACTCACATTTCTATATTAACCTTAACCCAACACACCCCCTTACCTTGATTCTAAATTTTCGTTGATTGTTCTCAATGCTGATTGCGTCTGGTATCTAACAATCACCATTAGTTTCAGTTTCTCTTCCAAGCTCTACGACGCTTAATGGCTTGCCGACGTTCGGTTTATTATCTATACTTCCCAAAATGAGTACCCATCAATATTCGAGTATACCCAACACTACGAAACACCATCTCAAAGCTTTAACATGCATAAAAAACAAAAAATAAACCCCCCACCATGTATAGCCAATTTGGCTAGAGAGAGAAAATAGGAGCGAGAGAGAAAGCTCAAAATTGATGGGTTCATGATGCTCACCTTGAAGCCACGATTCTAGAAACATGATCGATTCGAGGTTCCGACGCGAAATGAACCTCTAATTAGGAGCCAATAGCTCACGACAATGGAAGGGAAAAGAGAAACAGTTTTCACGCATGAAGAAATGGAGAAGAAGAAATGAAAAGTTGAATTTTACGGTCCAAAGGGTATAATGGTCATTTTCCTATTTCTTTTACATTTTCCTTTAAATCTTTAATTAAAACTTACCTTTTAACCTTTTGGTAAATAAAATTTACCATCACCCATTTAATTAAATTCTTAACCTTAATAATCAATCAATCAAATAATTTCTTTAATTTCTTAACATCTAATTATTTAGAATTATATATTTTTTATTAATTAATAATAATTTTTAAAATATAAATTAAATTTAAAGACAATTATTAATATATATTTTTTGTCAATCATAAATTTTTAATTTAATTAACCAGGATATTACAAGACTTAACACAGTAGGTTACATAAAAATTGAACAAAAGAGGGATAGAAAACTGATAAAGAATCGGGGTCAAGTGTCACCAAAAGAAGTATGAGTATGCTTAATGTGATGTCCTTCGTTATTTTGTATTTATTTTTACCCGGTTTTATAATTTTCGCTATAAATTTTTCGTGATTAAATAATTTATTTAATCCATATTTAGAAAAATATATTCATTTTTATTAAACTGTATCAAAATATAAAATATAATGCCAATTATAAGTCTAAAAAGCCATTGGGAAAGAAAAAGAATCAAAAGCTGAAACAGGGGCCTGACGTTGCGCGCCAGCCCAAGCTACGTACCTCACACTACGCGTCAGCCCCACGCGTAGCATGAACATGACAGTAGCAGCACCTGCTGCTGATGCATAATTTAGGCTAACCGGTCAACTTCTAACCTACCCAAATGGCTCGTTTTAGGTTCGATTGCCACGAAACTTCGCGGACTACATGTTTTCCCCATTCCGGAACTGTTGGCGCCATCCGCTCACCAAAATTCCAACATGTGTGCAAGTTATGCGCAAAATATAGTTTAAACCCTTTTGTGTAAAACCCTTGCACTAAACACCCTAAATGGGTTCCAATTGGCCGAAAGCCAATACACACAATTCCTACATGTCCTAAGGGACCTATTGGTACCTTCCAAGGGTCCCGAAACCCGTCAGATCTCAAATTCACCCAATCAGTTCCTTAAATCCATAATTATTCTATATGCATAACTAGCTAATTCAATTAAAACATCAATCAATTTCCTATCACATTGCACACAATAATCATGCATCTCAATAGAACCTACCAATAGCATTCGTCATTCACACAGTGTTGGCTCTGTGCCATTATTCTTATTATGCATCAATTGCCTAAGATTACCAATCTCATCATCAAATCATCCATATTACTATCACATCAATCATCATCATATCATCAATATGCCAACTAATTCAACAATCAAACAAGCATAACACAACTAATTAATTTTATCACACATAGCTAGTAGCTCATTACACACATAAACATATATTACATAAATCTACTTGTTTTACAACTCCGTTGCATTTCTTGGCATCAATCTCCCACTTGGCGCACCTTCGGGGCATTGACATCCTCCCTGCCACTGGTTACTAAAATGAAATAAACCACGACAAGAGTGAGTGTTTAGAATATCATAATTAATATAAGACGATAAGTAAATATCTAAAATTCCTGATTAACTAAAGCACTATAATTCTTATTAATTTGTCACCTTACCTTTTTCGTTTATAGCTCCATTTATCGTCTAGCACATATTATAATTACCATAAGTCCTAAAACTCTGCAGGGTATGTTATAAACAATAATTCATGTTTCATGATCAAACATTTATCAATCATCAATTCTATCATGAACATCATAAGTACTAATCCACATTCTGTCATTAAACATATATCCACATATTTCACAACTGACTCACATGCATCTGACTCCTAGTATCCGGATACTAAAAAGGATCGGCCTTTAGCTGGGAGTCCAACTTGACATCTCATGAACCCAACTTGGTTCACCGAGCCTGACTTGGCTCTCCACCTCGACCACTGGTTCTGACTTGACCACTGAGTTAGACTTGACCACTGGGTAGCTTAACTGAGCACAAAGGCCACAGGAGCCAGAAAATAAGGGGTATAACATACCGTTGGACATCTCATACCATATATTCGCATACAATTTCATTTATCATGGCATAATTATTATCAAATTCATTCACAAGTTGTTAGAAACTGACATTTAATCATTCCACAGGGCGGCCGACTTGCCAAACCCCATCTACATCATGCCATACACATTATTGCCAAACCCCATCTACATCATGCCATACACATTATTTCAACATTATTTCATTATTCACATAATACCATGATCCATCCTCTATATTCTTATCACATAAACATATTTATTAACAAAACAATGTTTACTCATTCTAGCATACATTTGCAAGACATTTCGTATATTTGTATTATCCACTTATTTATTTTCTTACTCCCAATCACAAAATCAATTCTTTAACATAATTTCCAACACTTTGCTATCAAATCAATCATAACCATACTCAAATAATTATTTATATCAGAACTAAGTAATTTACACCATTTTTAATAATTTCTAATTAATTTCTAAATTTCCTAAAGCTATTATGTATACCAATCCTAATTAATTACGACCCGAACATCCCCTTACCTTGATTCCAAGCTCCAAGAATTTGTTCTTGGTGTGGGTTGTGTCCTCCGGTCGCTTGTTTCACCGCTCCTCTTTCGAATTCGACGCCCACTTTGTCAAGAACTCGTCCCGCGCTCGTTTCGGCATCTACGGTTACCAAAACATCAAACCAATTAGTACATCATCTTCCTCGTACCTCTAAACTTACATCCCAAGCTTCCAAAGCCACAAAAACTCAGAATCCAAGCTCCATATACCACATGCATCCATGGTTTGAAGAGAGGGAGAAGAGAAGAATTGAAATTGAAGGTCCCATTGGCATTACCTCACTTTCCCAAGGTCCAAAAACCACCAAAATCAATGCTTCACCAAGGTTCAAGCCAAATCGCATGAAGGAGAAGGAAAATGGAAGAAAAGAGCTTCTGCCCAACTGTTTTGCATGTCCTTATTTTAAAATAGGTTGCGACGCTGGCACTACACGTCAGCACTAATTTGCACTTGACGCTACGCGTCCTAACCACGCTACGCGTCACAGTCCTGATTCTATTTTTCTTGAAATTTCCATTTTAAATTCTCTTTTCTTTCAAGTATACTTTCTTTGAGCCATATATTATTTCAAAATCCCATTTCTCTTAATTCCAACTTAATTTATTATTTAATTTTACTTTCCTAATTTTAAATTATCAGGGATGTTACACTTAAGGCCTTAGAATGAAAACAGACAAGCTATTATACATAGCAATATGGTGTACTCCTCGGTATTAAACGAAATATAAACACTAAAACATAGCCAAACCATTACTGCATAAAGCAATTAACAGAAAGAAAAATGAGATATATCAAGTTCCCTATCCTTGGCATTCTACAGTTACATGGGATCATTTCCACTCTTGACCATTCGCATCACATTCGAGCAAAATAATTAATACTGTCATGTGATATCCCGGGCACTGTTGAGGGCGGGGAGTGATCGCCGGTGCATAGGCACGGACAAGGAACGGCTCCTGGCAGGCTTCCAGTGGGAGGGACACATGAACGAATTGAATACATACCAGAATGAGAGGGATCCAAAGACTGTATAGGTATGGGACTATACAGTCGAGGATAGCTTAAAGAAATGAATTTGTACCTATACCAACAAATGCATTAGCCTTTTCGGTGGCCTATCACATAAGGACTCCAAAGTTAAGCGTGCTTAACTTGGAGTAATTCTGGGATGGGTGACCTCCTGGGAAGTTCTCAGGAAATGTGTGAGTGAGGACAAAAGCACATTGGAAAGGTCTCGTGTTGGTCTGTGGGACGAGTCGTTCATTCCTGAAAAGCAGCTGGGGTGTTACAGTTGGTATCAGAGCCTAGCCTCTCCTAGTACGGTATGGTTTGAGGACGAACCAGGCGGAAGCTGGTGGGCATGTGATATCCCAGGCACTGTTGAGGGTGGGGAGTGATCGCCGGTGCATAGGCACGGACAAGGAGCGGCTCCTGGCAGGCTTCCAGTGGGAGGGACACATGAACGAATTGAATACATACCAGAATGAGAGGGATCTAAAGACTATATAGGTATGGGACTATACAGTCGAGGATAGCTTAAAGAAATGAATTTGTACTACCTATACCAACAAATGCATTAGCCTTTTCGGTGGCCTATCACATAAGGACTCCAAAGTTAAGCGTGCTTAACTTGAAGTAATTCTGGGATGGGTGACCTCCTGGGAAGTTCTCAAGAAATGTGTGAGTGAGGACAACAGCACATTGGAAAGGTCTCGTGTTGGTCTGTGGGACGAGTCGTTCATTCCTGAAAAGCAGCTGGGGTGTTACAGTTATAGATAAAGCCTTCCCACACAAATGAATCCATAACCATATATCTACATTATGATTCAGCTGTACGAATAAATAAACAAATTATACAACAAACTTAAGTGCATAGCATAATAAAATTGTAATGATAATAGTTCAGAAAATAACTATTCAAACCAAATGTCTCCCACTTATTAATAAAGAAGCATCCTAATTTAACTCAATATCAGATAGTGTGGCCCCCTAAATTCACTATTTGGTAATATGTCTAATGACGTCTAGTTAATAAAAAGTAAGGTGATTTTTTCATGATTAAATCGATCCTTAGATAAGGCACACCACAAATTAAGATCTATAACAACTACTCTAAATCTAATTAAAAGTCATCCCATATGTGAAGATATGAGAAGGTGAATGTTTAAGCAAGAGCCTAATTAATTTTCATGAACATATAAGATTGTCATGCACTAAGTCCTCTACTACTCATATTAAACCTTAATCATTCATTCTCAAGGGTACATACCCACAACCTCACTTCAAGTCTAATAGTCCATATTCATAAGTAAATTCAACAAGATGTTTCCAATAGTCTACTTATATGACAATACCATTCACACATATTAGATAATCATCAATCTTTAATTCTCACATCCTAGCCATCTTTATGAAGTCACATCTAAGGTTAAATCTATTCCATAACTACACCTATATAACATTCACAATATCATGGCATAATCTCAACATCCATTCATAATAATCACCATAACAAAGATCCCCTTTATCTAAGTCCAAATACCCACACAATTTTCCAAATCAATATCTTTCATAACACTAACAAATCATGAGTCAATCTCCATATCTCAAATATATCAACAAATAATTTATCAACCTCTATTCATCAATTCAAAACTTAGGCATTTACACAAATAGTCAAGCTATACAAAACAATACCTAAATACATTAAATTCTATAAAAGAATTTAAATCATTAATTTCAAAAAGAAATTCTGGCTAAGGCAACCGTCATACCTTCTTCACACCAAAATCGCCTCTTCAAAAAGTTTCACTTCACAATGTCCACCTACATCACAAAGCTAAAATGGACAACATGGAGAGTGAGTACATTTTCTCATGAGTAATTATAATAATAATTCATGCATAGTGGAGCAATTTTACATATTTTCCATCAATGTATACAATCTCATTGATAAAATATATAGACTATAAATTAACATTTAAGTTCACACATTATTCACTCCAAAGACTAACTCATGACAAAAGCTCCAAATATCAATCTAACTTCACTAACAATGGTCATTATACCACATTTGTACACTAGCAAAAACATCACCAATAATAATTCTTAATTCAAGGTACTCATAAGACATATTCATTTTGGATACTCCAATTCAAATGCCATATCCTCATAACTAATGCATATGTTATCCAATAAGTAATGCATATACAATGAGACCAACTTTGAATAATTTCATTTTCTCTTTGTGTGCATATTTTACTCATGTGATTACAACCACACATAGTTATCCAATATCTAAAACCAACATAAGGTTTCATTCTCAAGATCAACGCAAGATCATTAAATATATCACACGGTATACACTACCACCACGCATAGTTGTTTATACAATCAACCAACGCAAGGTTGTTTTTCACAAGATCAATACAAGATAATTAAATATCACATATGAGATATGGTATGCATGCCATGAGATGCAAAAAATGCACATGGTAGTCTCAATTTTCATATGAATCCGACTTCATTATCATACATAAGCCAAGAAGGCATATCAAGAGTGCATCACCATCACATTGGTCATTTCACCACTAATGTCATTCGAGAGTCATACTTCACATAATCATTACACAAGGGCAACAATAAAAACAACCAAGGCCAACATGTAAGTATACATCTTTCGCGATCGGGATCGTGGCGGCGCGGCCGACCCTCGAAAATATTAAAACGCTCTTCGAGATTCTTTCGAAAAAACAGGGAGTCACCACCAATATTTTTAAGGTAAAATACCAGAAAAACTTTTGTTGAAGCACTGGTTAATAAAGACTGAGATTTCAAGTTTGGGAGTTGGTTACGAGTAGGGAAGGTATTAGCACCCCACAACGCCTGTTAAAACAGTACCAAAATTGACAACACATCATAAATAGCCTAGAAATCATTTTTTACTTCTTCCTTTTTTTGAAATTAAAGGAAACAAACGTAATAAATGAAAGATTATGGGGTAGGATTAACAGGACGTCTCATCCGAATTAATCCTAAATCGTAACACAAACTAAATATTAAAACAAAGTTAGGTAAAGTAAAAAATAAGGAGAGTTGATCAAACAAATCCTAAAGATCAGCAGGACGTCTCGTCCAAATTAACCTCAATTTCTAATAAAAAAACATGTGAAAGATAAGAGAGGACTAACAAGACATCTCATCTAAAATAATTCCTCTTTTATGAAGGGTCGAAGATTGAAAAAGGTTAACAAGACGTCACGTCTAAATTATCCTCCCTTTTGGCAAAATAGTATAAATAAAACAAAAAACTAATTGAGACAAAATGGAAAGAGAGTAAAAATGGACCCGACGAGAATTAACTCCCACTCCTACGTATTCTTGAGCTTCCGAGAAATCAGGGTTATGTAGTTCTTTGAGAGATTGATTTTCAAAACGCTGTTATGAAAGAATCTTTTGATCGTGAATTAGACTTATGGGCAAGGAAGGATACAAGACGAAGTACTTCGCACATGTATGAATCCTCAAAATCTCATAACAACAGTGTAGGCAAAAGTAATTTTGCATGACATTGATTTATGAAGACATTATTTTTGTTTTTACTATTTTTGGACGAAAGAAAGGAAAAATATACCCTTGTTCACTGTCTGTTTGCCATAAAAAATAAAAATAAAAATCTGAAGCAAGGAAAAGTAAGGAAAGTGAGGAACCAGAATAAGGCAGCGGTAATGAAATTAACGTAGATACTGGTTGGATTTTAAGTAGTGTATTTTTATGTTGATGTAGGTTTTGATAATGACACAACAAATGGAGGATCAAGCTCAAACATATATAATTATGGACGAAATAATTATGTTTGATGATGGAAAATTGATGAATTACAAAGAAATGTTGTAAGGCATTTTAAGAGGCTTAAATCAAGTGGAAAATGATCATCAAAGTGCCTAAGGATCAAGACAACAAAAGCCATATGCAAGTACATGCCAAAAGGGATGAAAAATGCACCAAAATTGGAGAATCAGGTGCATGAATCGATTCAAGCATAATGTGAATCGATTCATACGAATTGAATGGCCCAGGAAGTGAAAAATCAAAGCATGAATCGATTCCTCCTAATCATGAATCGATTCACACGGTCACAGGTGCCCAGGAAGTGATTTTGTACATCATGAATCGATTCTTCCTCCTCTTGAATCGATTCTCATGTGGAAAAATGCCCAGTAACTTTATTTTAATGATATGAATCGATTCATATGTCATAAGAATCGATTCACACGGCTGTCAGGAACAAAATCATGCGCAGAAACATTCAAAATTCAAAGGGAAACATTGTGCTACACAAATTGGAAAATCCAAGACAATGCTTCACACTTTGTCCCTCTCCACATGCATGTGTCTTATTGGAAATACAATTAATTTGAATTAAGACAAACATGCTTCTTCATGCACATGCCATGTTTTTCTTGGAGACACTAAAAGCTCATTGGAATTGCAATGCCATTTTGAATTGAGACAAGCATGCTCCAAGTTCAAGCTCCTAAGGAATTAAATAATGCAAAGCCATGTGATGGAGGAATTCAAATTTGAACATGCCATGCCATTGGAGCCTATAAATAGAGAAGGAGGTGAAGGCAAAATTTGTCCCAAGCATTTGAAGCACTTCTATTTGCTTACTTCTTCCTCCTTGCTTCTTGCTCTTCTACTCATTCTCTCTTATTCTACATTGGTATATTCTCTTAGTGAGTTATTTAAGAGTTAGAGAGAAAATATTTTGTGTGAGCTAAATTTGTATATCCTCTCTTTGAGAGTTATTATTTGGTGAGAGCTTCAAGTTGTATATCTACTCTAGTGAGAGAGTTATTTGATTGTAAACCAAACACCATAAACACCAAGGTATTCACTCTAGGTTGAGTGGTCACAAAGGTTGGGGTTCAACCTTTGGGTATTGAGAGATTGTGAGATTGGGTGGGTTGCCCTTTGCTTGTGAGGATTGGGTTCTTGAGTGTGGGACACTAGGAGACAATTGCTCAAAGCTTGTAATCTCAAATTCTCAATAGTGGAAATCCTTCAAGTGGGTTGCTTGAAGGCGAGACGTACACCGGGGTGGTGGAACTCGTTATATCGGTTTGTAAATTCTCTCTTCCCTAAACTCATTTAGTTTGTGCACTTAAATTGCTCACTTGATTCATTGTATCATTCCTAATTAAATTGGACTAAGTGCATGCTATAAGTTGCAAACTATATTGGTTAACATTGTTAAAGTTAGATTAAATTAAATCCTTGAATCAATTGACTTAAATATTGTTGGATTTGATTAGTGAGGAAGAAGAATATTGGTGTTAACAAATTAGTAAACTATCATGCTTAATTAATTTGAGTTGTTGAAGTTATACTTATATTAAAATCAATTGTTGCATGTTAAGTGTTTCAAGAATTGCCTAAACTAATAACTTGCTTATCAAAATCAATTCTTGAATATAGTTCATTCAACTCAAAATTCTTTAGTATGACATGTGCTTCATAATTGTTATATCATTTATCTTGCATCATTTGTGTACTACTAACCATTTTGAAAGGGATTCCGCGTGAAAATTTGAAATACTCAATTCACCCCCCCTCTTGAGTATCGAGGCCTTGGCTAACAAGTAGTTCATCCAAGCAGAAGTTGAGACGGACTCCCTAATTTGGCCGATGTTGGCGAAGAAAGAGATAACCGATGTGAGGTTAGCAGGAGCGGATGCGGATCCGATGTAGAGTCTTGGCATAAATCTGGTATGGCTGCTGATATATAGGATCCCTTGGTTATGGGTTAGGACAATGTAGTGAAGAATGGAAATTGATGTGCGACCAATGTGATGGTTTGGCCAAACAAGGAATTTGCGTCTGTAGGACTAGGTTCTTGGGGTCCAGGACGGATTTGGGTGAGAACCTAGGTATTGGATTTTAGTTGCTTTGCTGTTTTCTAAAGGAGAAGAAAATTCAGGCTGGTATTAATCAAAGAAAAGTATCAAAGGATGTACCTTCTCCAGGGAATTAAGGAGTCAAAATTTGGACCCACGAGAGAAAAATCTGGTGTTTGTTGGAGAGAAATGAGGAAAGGAAAAGTGCCGACCCTTTGAACTCTTTGAATGAGGTATTTATAATGGCTTCCCAACTCCCTTTGTAAGTTGTTGAATGCTTCTACAACTCACAATTCCATTTTCCCATACGCGTGGTGGAGAAACAGGCTGGCCACTGGCACTCGTGGGGAGCAGGGGGAAGTGGGGAGTTTTTTTATTATTTTTCATTTTTTATTTTGTCTGCCATTTCACCCTATTTTTAGGATCAAATTAGGTAATGTTTTCCACGTCACAGCATGGGCTCTGGTCCGGGGTCAGGGACGATGTAGTAGTGCCTTGAGTTCTTCACATCGAGATAACATCACATGACACCAGTTGCCTTGGTTACTTAAGACGTGACAAGGATAGTGTGCACCTTTTGGAGTTCAAATTTTCGGGCCGATGTTGCTTGGTCAGGACGGTGTTCATCCTGTTATAGCTCATACTGGCTCGTTGCCTAACCGGTGTCGGATTAAATTCTTCAATTCACTGCTCAAAAACTGACCGGACTAAAAGAGGTGTTCACAACACCCACACATGCATACAATATCAATACCATTGACCATACATTTAGAAAATGAATTCCTCTCCTACCTCAAGAGAAGTATTTCGCGGGGTTGGATGAGTTGGATGGTCCCTGTAACATCCTAAAATTTATAAAAATAATTAATTGAGAGGGATAAATGGTAAATAATTATATATGGGTTGATTCATGTCCCAAAAATTTAAAAATAATTAAATTGGAATTTATTATGGATACTTATAATTTATAGAGACTAAATGAGACGAAATTATACCCGATTAAAATATGGGTGTCAGACCAAGTATCTCCGATTGAGATGCTGTTGGTCAGGGCTGTTAAGAATATTATGGGGAATCCGAACATGTCTTCGGAATAATTTTTGGATAAAATATTGAGCCCAAACTAAGATCCTGTATGTTATAAAATGACAAAGTTTAATGAAATGATTAAAATTTAAAGCAAAACCCCCATTTCTCTTCTCCTTTTCACGTTGGCATTTCTCCCTCTCCACTTCATTTTTCATTTCTTCTTCTCTTCCCCTCCTTCATGAGCAAACCGTCCACCTCTTCTCCTCTACCATTTCTTGTAAAAATCAACTTCTAACTCAAGATTCATGAAGGATTAATGGACATAGGAGCAAGCTTGACTCTCCTCTTCTTCCCTTTCCCTCATTTTTGAGTTTGGCTTTGGGCTTGTAAGAGAGGTATGATTTTTGAACACACATGGCTTTTGTTTATAGTTTTTAAGTTATTGAGGTATTGTGATGAGATGTTAGATGTTGTTTTGATGAATGGAGGTATGTAGAACTAAGCCCTAGGTTGGATAATCCTTGGGGATTCATTGTTGTTGTTGATATTAAATGGGATACATTGTTGCTAGCCTAAGGATGTTTGAAATGAGACATAAATGTAGTTGGAATTGATGATAGTGAGTTCTTGATGAAAAGCCTAGAAATTAGGATTTTGGGGCTTTGAGAAATTCTTGAGAAAATTATGAGTAATTGACATTAGAAAAGTTTTATATATGAGAATAAGTTTTTGAATGAGTAATATTGATTATTGATATTGAGGGTAGATTAAGATGGTAGAGAACCATGGATGATGAAGCCTATAAATGAGTATTCTCATAAGTGTGAAATAATGAGTATGAGCACTAAACCATAATGGTGGTGATGGATTAATAAATTGAAATTTTTTATTGATGATGGCTTTGAAGAGGCTATGTTGCATCATGTTGAACCTTGAGTGGCAAAGATGACTATTGGATGGGTTATGTGATATTGGATGCCTTTTGATAAGGGATATGATATTGTTGATGATTAGGTGTGGCTTACCCTTAAGATTTAGAGAATCATGGTCTTGGGAAAGGAATTCCCGAAACCTAACACAATGGTATGAATTGGTGTCTTAGCAAGTCTAGGATTTGATATTAAGCTTTACGATGAGCTAGCAATTGTTTAGATTTATGATGGCGCCTTGTGATGGCTCATAAATTGAATACATGTATATTTATGTATGTTGATAAGAGATTATATTCTAGACAATGTGGCAAAACTTTCAAAGCGTGCGAATTATTGCGGTTCTTCTTTCGAGGTAGGAGAGGAGTTTACATTTTAATTACATGGGTTGAATGGTTGATGGTTAATGTATATGATTATACTCATGCTTGCCTTGCCATAATTATTTTGGAATTATGGGATGATTGACAATATGATAAGTAATGTGCTTGGAAATTTGTTGATTTTTGGGAGTTATATACATATGTATGAGATAATCATGAATGTGTAGTGGTCCCTTGATGGGAATCGATGCGTTTGTAATGAATGATCCATAATGATATAAAGTATGAATGGTTTGGGTCAAATTATAGCTCACAAAGTGCATTTTATGCACAATTAAGGAAGTAGATAGGTGATATTCTCATTTAATGGGCTAAACTTCATGTAGAGGTCATCCATAATCCATAATATATGTATAAAACTTGTGTGTATGGTTGGTTATGGCCAAATAGGCCTAGTTTGCAATTTGACATGCTTGGTTTAGCTAAAAAGGAGCATGAATTGTCACTAGAGCATATCTTGATCTAGAAAATAAGTTATTGGATGAGACATGTTGGAGCAAGTCACATTTGTATATGTGAGTATAGGTCAATGGAGAGTTTGGACAAAAACTTAGCCAATTGCATTTTGGTATGTCATGTAAAATGCCCAAAATATGCATAAAACTACCCTATAGCTTAGATTTTGATTGAGATGGAATTTGGGCTTGAAACTTTTCCACATAATTTATATTAGGGTAGGTAAGTTTTGTATAAAATTTCATACAAATTGGAGTTGAATAGCATAGTGAAAAGGGGTCCCAAAGTTGGCAAAAACATAAGGGCCAAAAAGCTGCAGAATAGTACCTACAGCAGCGAGATCCACGGCCAGTGGGAATTTCCCACTGCCAGTGGATTGTTTTGTCTCAAAATGTGTAAAAAATGGCCATTTTGGGTGGTGGAAACAGTGGATTCCACGGCCAGTGGAATTGCCACTGTCAGAAATTTCCAACTGCTGCTTTTCCCTTGCTATTTTTGGCCCGTTTGGGTATCTTAATAACATTTTTCACCTCCGACTTCTTCATGAAAGTTGTAGATAATAATGTTGAGGAGGTGTGAAAATTAGTATTACCTTAATTGGAGTTTTCTAACTCTCATTAGGCATAAAACACCAGACCCACTACATTGTAAAATTCAAATTTAAGAGGGTTTTAAACCCAACTTTTTATGGTTATCAAATTAGGACTAATAGATGATATTTATGACATGTACCATTTTATTTAAGACTAAAAATGGGATTTTCTTATGTCTTAATATTGAAATTTGTCATAAGCTTAACAGTATCTAAAACCCCTTTATTATGTAAAAATAAAAGGTTGTATTAGGGGTATATGAAGATAGTGTGTCTTGGTGGTATTTGATATTTTATTTGGTATGTTATGAAAACATGAATGTATACCACTAATGATATGTCATGATGTTTGATATTAAAAAGTTAAATGATGTGGTTGTATGACACACCCTTGTATGACAATTAAGTCAATGTGGGATGATTGCATGACAATGTATTTATTATAAATCGATGAGTTGGAGATGATGTCGATAATGGATAATGATGGATAATTGTTATATTTATGATTCATTGAATACCATTGTGTTTGATACAAGTGTGACTTTGTATGTGTGGTTTGAATTGTATTGGTGAGATGTTGTGAATGCCACAGTAAAACGTAAAACAATGGTGATGATCAATGAAATGAAAAATCCACTAAAAAATTATATGGTAATGTTGATGAAAGATTAATGAACGTTATTGATGTTTGTGTTGCCATTGTGAATGTTGCAAGTATTGACTTACATGAATGATATAAGTTTATTAAAATGAAATGCCACACTTAAAACTTGAAAACAATGGCTAAAACCAACAATGATAAAATCCACTAAGAATTGTATGGTGGTGTAGTTGTTGTTGTTGATGATGATTGATGAGTGGCATGATAGAATGTATAGTGTGAGAATGCATTGATTGGAATTTGCATCCATGACATATCATTCGCTGTCTATGTGGAATGTTAGGGGTTCCAATAGGCAGGCCCAGTGGGAGGGCAACCTAGTGCACAAGTAAATTGTTGTTGTTCCCTAGTGATTCTGGGAATCACGAAGCTGCCCTTAGATTGGTGGCAAGGCACCCTATGTGGCAGGCCCTGTGGACAGGCGGCTCGGTGATGGGCAAGTTACCTCGGTGTCCGACGGGGCAAGGCTCTCTTAATATGTGTTTGGGAGAGGCCCGTAGCACTTATGGCAAGTAAGGCATGTTATTAATCCATAAGTCACAGGGTGACTAGTGCTACAGATGAGCGATAGCGGTTTAGTACCAGTAAAATATGATGTTGAACATGCATGATTTGAGATATAAGTGTACACTTTTACTACTATAGTAGGGGCATAGTAGCACACCTATGCTTGACCCATATTTGGTGTTTATCCCCATAGTCAGATCCGTATTTATTATTGATTATTTCATTGTGCATATGCATTAGCCTAAGAGCATTTGCATATAGTGTGGAGATATGCCAAAAGGTGATAAAGATGGATGATGATTGAGATTGAGATATGATGATGATGAGATGGGTAAATGAATTACCTAAAAGGCAACATGTAAAATATGAATACAACAAAATGACATTGAATAAGGCGATGTTATATATGATGGCCTAATGCAATAAAAGGCTTGTTTGTCTATGGTTGATGACAATGATGTTGGCCCATTGTGGCATTGAGAAATGATGTTTATATGTATTGCTTTGCTATGAGTTGATTGATAAATATGATTTATGTATATTGTTGGGGTGAATGAATTATGATGATTATTGATGATTTTAGCAAAGCATACATGATGTTGATATACATATGCACACAATCTTAATTGTATTTATATTCGTCATTTAAAATGTATAACTCATTCTCCTATGTTGTCCATTTTTAGCATTGATTCAGGAATATCATAGGATGAGGATATTTTTAAAGTAAAGCTTTTGTGAAGGTAAAATAGTGGCAATGGAATGCCTTAGCCGGTAGCTATTGTAATTACTGTATTGTGAATAAAATGTACATTATAGCATTGATAATCATTGATATCGATGGATGCATTGTAAATGATAATATAAGTGGATGGTGTATTGATATTTAGGGTATTGAATTCATACCCATTTGACGATTAAAATGATGTTGGTTATGTAGTCCATTTTGGAAATGTACAATGTTGATGATACATAATTTTTAAGGTTGAATAGAATATGGTCAATTGTGGAATATAGACATTGGAGATGTATATTGCATAACCATATAGATGCATGTGTGTATGTATGTATATATATATATATATATATATATATATTTAGGGCAATGCATGTTTATGATTTATGTGTAAGATTGATTGAGGCCTAATAGGCTTGTGTTGTATCTTTGCATGTTTTGCCGAGCCTTTTTTCATATCTTCATATATGGGACTAGGCATGTGCCCACCTGTATACATATTCTTGTTCCGCTGTAAACTCTATTATTTTGTATACACTTATGGGCGAAATTATTTACTGATCCAGTCATAAATTCTCATATCTCACTCTTGGTTTTTCCTGTGGTTTGGGTCTTGATGTAATCGTTGAGGTGTTTTAAAATTATTTCAAACGTGAAAAATTTATTCGTATTTTTATTAATTAATTATCTTAATTACATCGGGATTCGGGTCTGGAGAACCGTGGTGTGACAGTTCCACCTTATAAGAATGGTCAAAACATACATTAATAAGCATAAAACTATATCAACACCATACTACACTTGAGTTAATGTTAATCATCATTTCTTTTTTATAAGCTCATATTTATATATACACAAAGTCACATTAGACTTAAACCATTCTCCTCTTTGAAGTTTGAAATTAAAGTCATCACTCATACATTTTTCTAATATCTTAAAGAATTATGACCATGGTTTGGAATTAGCCAAAGGCTCAAAGATTAGTTGTTAAGCTTCACAAGGTTTCTAAGTAACTTTCTAAGCCATCATAATTATTTATAGTGTTTCATATCCCTAAAAAGTGACAAGTCTTTCTCTACTAACAATTTAGCTAATTGACTCCTTTACTTATATTGGCTAATTATCTTGGTAATGGTTTCAATGCTAAAACAAATCATCCTAAGTAATTTTTAGTACCTACCGTTCACCTAAGATATAAACCATACCCATTATCACCTAAATGTCAAGTCTTTTCCTACCAACTAGTTACTTTTTCCTCACTAACCTACTAATTAAATTTCATGAATGTGGTTTCACTACAAGCATAGTTCCTACACTTGTCCTAATTACCTATAATTCATAACTTCATGCTTCCTTCACCTATTAGAGACCAACTTCACACTCTTTTCATCATAGTTGTTTCCAACCACTAATAAATACCACAATACCATCACTAACTCATTTTTAGTCACAATTAACATTTCTAAGACCATAATCATTTTTGTACCCTAACTATGACCTAAACTCTTTTAATTCATCATTATGCCAAAATTGTCAATCACATACATTTACACTTTTTAATTTCAATTAACATTCTCTTTTTTATGCCTAATACACTCTCATGAAGCTCCCTAAGCTAACAATCCATCAATTTCACTTTAGTGGATTAAGTTCCTAATTTAATTTCTCCTTAACACTATACTTTTTCTACCTAACTCTCCTAACATTGATTCCAATTCTTAAACCACGTCTCATATTTTCATTAGTACACCAACAAAACCAAGGCAACTAAAACCACATATAACACGTTTACTACCCTTAATTCACCCATAAAGGCTTCTATACTAACCCAATTTTTATTCTTCAATCCAACATCACCAATTCATTTAAATGCACTAATTTAGGCCTCATAATCATTATAAAATCATCCAAAATAATTTAAGTCTCCTAATTGCAATTTATCCACCTATTAAAGTAAGCATCATGATTCTAATTTTTCATATAACCTAATTAAAGCATCCACTAAGCATAATCCATACATTAAACTCAATTCCAACAATCAATAACAATCCAATTCAAGTGTTTAATCATGTTTCTAATAACACACAAAGTTTCCCAATGATCTCCTAACCTAGGTTTTGGGTTCCACATGCAAAACACCAATTTTTTCCAACACCAATCACATAATCTATAACACTTTATGCTATAATTTTAAAGTTTATTAAGGGTTCATGACTTACCCCAATGGAATCATAAATTTCAAATTCAAGAGAGCAAGAGGAAGTGGGGTTAAGAGGCCCAAGCACCCAAAGCAACACCAAGTTCCACCAAAGTGCAATGGAAGCTTCCTAGAACCTAGGATTTTTGTCAAATCCATGGAGGAACCAAGCATAAATTTTTGGTTTTAGAGGTAGGTGGAAGAGAAGAAGAACATAAATGGAGAAGGGAAAATAGAAGGAAGAAGATGAAGCTTAGGGGTTTAGGGTGCCATACCTATCCTTTTCTTTAAGGGAAACTCAAAAAAACACCATGGGTGAAGCTCCCTTTTCACGTCAATGGAGAGGAGATGAGGAAGAAGAAATTTCAGTCCAAAGAGAAAGGGGAACAACTGCTGAACGTGAAAATGAAGGGAGAAGGAAGGGGAAAAGGTTTTGTCTCTTGTACAAAGTGACAACAATACCCCTCGTTTAAAATTTTTAGCTCCAAGGCCCATTTTTTTGGAAATTCAAGTTCTTGGGCTTAATTGGCTGATGGAAACAGCCCTTCAAGGTGCTGCACTGCCAGCCCATTAAATGGAGGAAATTTTGTCCGGTTTTGGCTCAAAAACGAAGCGTTTTGGCCGCCGAGGCCCTTTTCGTCTAATTAATTATCTATAAATTTTTCCGGGTTTATTTTTGTGTTTAACATATTTATTTTAGTGTTTTCTAATACTCAATAATTATTTTTGGGTTAGTGAATTTTGAGGCTCAATTAAGGCCCGTTCCCCGAATTGGTTGTTTTTCGACATTAAACGACATTGATAAATCCCAAATAATTCGTGATAAATTCAATGAACGCTCAAATTAATTTAAATTCATCGTCGGGACATAAATATTCATTCCTAATAATTATCTAATGTTTTCCGACACATTTGGCTCGTCCCTGTACTCTGCTCGTACGTCATACGTCAATTAAGCGACAATAATAATCGCCATATTCGTCGTATTAACTCAAGAGGTTCTTAATTAATTTTTCTACATGTCTGGGACATCAAATAATTATTTTCTATAATTATTCTATTTATTCACTCTAATTGAAAAATTCTACTTAAAATTTGGGATTTACAGATAGCCTATTGCAACCCAAGGTAAAATTTTTTTATAGTTTTTTATTTACTGCTTGCTTGTTAGATTTTTATTATCAAGGGGGACTCATAATACAGGAATGGCCTTTCATTATTAAAAGAACATGGGAAAAAACTCTAGATTTCATAGCTATCAAGATATATCCCACAACCCCAGACCATTAAATACAAATTAACAAAAACAAGGTTCATTTTCAAGAATTCATCACATTTAACCTTTAAGACTTAGTGTCTTCTCTAAGTAATTAAATCCCCAAAAATAACAGAAGCAAACTCAAAGGGTTTATGCATAATTCACTTTAGCTTCATCTTTTAAAATTCACAATGTCATGTTCGTTTATTCAAATATAGTTCGTACATGCGCATGTATATACCGTAGAAAATTAGACACTACACAACCTTGTCAAAAACATCAAAACAACCATATCATGCTATACACAACTAGACAACTAGCCATCCACATTCTACTCCACTATGGCATGACTATGCATTTCCATATCCGAATCATTGAGCAAAATCATCTTTTAATACATTCACTATAAAAACCCACATATTTAGAAGGGTAAGTACAAATTAAATAATAAGTAGACATTTAATATCCCTTCATTTACACATAGAATCTCCTAATTTTACATATAACCATACCATTGCAATCTCATTTCACATCCATCAATTAAGAATACCATTTAAACTTTAATGCAAGGAAAATATGCAATGATCTTTTCTTTTTAAAATTCTTTGTCATGCATGAATCCATGAAATGTAGATCCACCTATGAATATAGAGCAAGTGTCGAGATAACTCACTCAGTGAACTTTAGCATTGTAATCAAGGGGCGTCTGGGTGACCACACAGTGAACCAAGGCACTATCAACGGTGACACCCGAGGACTATCAGTGAGTCATAGCACTATAATTGGTAGCCTAAGAGCAACATGCTACAGACTGCACAATGAACCATAGCACTATATATGACAACCTTATCAGCAAACCATAGTGCTAGAAATGCAAATGATGATATGAGATAAAAATTCATGTTTTAAAATTGGAACCATAGCGCAATACAACATCTTATTCTCAACCACCACTAAATTAAAATTATTGATCATAACTCATCAACGACATAAATCTCAATATAAAAACAAGAACAATAGTTTAACATATAATTCAAATGGTACACCGGCACATAATAATCTAGCTACCCACATTTTGCAAGGAACAATCAACAACTAGTACATTACATAATACATATTGTTACAAGAACTTGATAGTGTCAAGTAGCTTCTATCATATGCAACTATAAATGTATAACTGATAGATTTAGTAAAAGAATTTCTAGATTTTAAATACCTACTTAATCCTCAAGTTGTAACCCCTTGTACGTTTAAACGTACCTGGAATCGCTTTGACACTTGATCTCACTTTCGATCTATAACTTGAGAATCACCAAAATCCTAAAATAATATGTCGGTGCCTTAAACATAATTTCTGAAGCTTCTAAACATCAATCCTCTATATAATAAAATTTTTTAGATATGGCTATGAGTTATGAAACTTACCAAAATTGAATAAATGCATGGTTTCACACTCTGATCACCCAACGTCAACCGAGTACTTCTAAAAATAATTTTTTAGAGCTGCTCATCAACAAATGCATAAGAATTTAGCGACTACGCATAGTGGGGATAGTTCAAATTGTTGAAAATCAAAGGGAGCAAGGAACCTCTCCTACCTTACAACCTCTGTGTGCCTCAATATTCAAAATCCTACTTCACTTCGTTCCGGAACAAGTGTCTAGCTACTGACCAGAATTACCCCACTCAAATTAATAAAATTAAAGTTACCATGGTTGGCACTAGCTTGACCGTAGAGTACAAAGAGAAAAGGTATACATGGTCTCACCTTCCAAGTGTCAAGAATTAGCTCCCAAGCTCAACAAGCCTAAGCTTAACAAGCCTCAACGACAGTCATGGGTGGTTATAATTTCAGCCTAGGATAAGAAAGGGGATTAGGGTCGTCACATGCAAAAAGGGAATTTTGTGAGGAAGATGGAAGAGAGGGCAAAATCAGTACCTGCACCTACCTTTGATGGGTTTGTAGAATTTGATGAAGATGGTGAGAATAAGTTCAAAAAATGTAAAAACTCATACAACGACTGGACTAAAAAATGGAAAGCCATTAAATGGGTTTTGGATGCTTAAAGTTGTAAACTGTAAAGCCACAGGGATCGACTTGGGTAAATTTGGCTAATCAATAACAACTCTGGTGTCTCCTCTTAACTAGCTCTTTGGCACTCACAATATCAATTGAATTAATTAACATTAACTATATCCCATTGCGCGAGATTGGTTATACAAATCACACCATGTTATTATTGAATTAAGTCTCAAAACACCAAATTTTCGTAAAAATTATATGATAGTTTCCTCCTAATCGAAAAGTTGTTGCACAAGCTACTCAGAGCTGGAGAAACCTTTATGATTTACACTCAACCAAGACCAAGCAAAATATTTTATCATATCATGAATTAAAAAAAAATTATTTTATCATAACAAACCAAGTTTTGTTTTCCAAGGAATTTATCTTTCCTTTCCTTTCATAAGCACCGAAGTACAACAAACCATATTACATCCCCAACTTTTTTGGTCATAGATCTGATTGCAAGACCTTCAATGCTTCTGAAAAGTGTGCTTTAACAGTAACTGGCAGCACTAATCCCTTTCCCCACCAAGCGTAGCAGCAAGACCAAATCCTTTGGGCAACAAAACATGAAGAAAAAAGGTGGTCCATGGTTTCAGGTTGGTCATTCCGCATTCAACACACATTATTGAAATTGTTAATACCCCTTTTCTCAGAGTTTCCTTTATCTAAACTCTCTCAATAATGACCTTCCAAGCAAGACAATACTAACATTTGATGGCGTATATTTTGATTAAACTCATCTGAACACGAACACGTTAACCATTTACTTTGTATCTTCCGCTCCTATTATAGCCCCATATGCATATCTCATAGTAAAAGCACCTGAATTTTCATGCCTCCATATCCAAGAATCTTCTCTAGATGGTTTCACTTGCATCTGTGACAAAATCCGTAGGAAAGCTTGTTCCACTCAGTATTTTCTAGGAACCCACATTCCTCTATAGTAACATTTTCAAAATCTGACAAGGCATAGAAATTTTTTTATTTTAACCCAACTATCATCCCAAAATCTGGTATTTTTCCCATCACCCATCTTTCTTTCTACACCTTCCTCAAACTAGTCTAAATGTCTTTCTATTTTGCCCAACTTTCCAAGATCCCTCATCATACTAAACATGTTATTAGTTGTCAATTTTAGATTAGTTTTTGCATGAAATATATTGAGAATAACCATAACAATCTGATTTCAATTCTAGCTGACATTGATTTGTTATAGTTTGTTATTATGTTATTTCTATTTTCCCCTTTTGATCCAGCTATGTAGCTTTGTGTTATCACTCTCTAAATAAGAGACTTCTCTTTGTTTTTATACATAGAATCAATATAACAAAATATTATTCAGTCATTTTCTTGTTTTATATTTTCTTTTTTATGCTTTTTCACTTGTTGGTATCAAGGGCACTCATAAAGAGAACTCTGTGATGCCAAAGCAAGGCAATCATCAAGAAAGGATACGATACGAGTCAAAGAATCCTAGCAGTGCCTCTCCATCTGGGTGAAAATACCAACACCATTACTGTTTCTCTTGTTCTTGAAAGGTCCAAACTATCATGCATGGAGCAGGTAAATAAAGAGAGGACTTCAATCAAGAAACAAATACAAATTTGTAGATGGGACTATCAAGGAACCTCTAAGTGATAACATCTTGCATGATGTCTGGATAAGGTGTAACACTGGTTATTTCTTGGATAACTCGATCTATTATGTTTGGATAAGGTGTAACACTATGGTTATTAGAATTTAGTATTAAGAATTTATTACAAAAACACATATCTCTGGAACGGTCATCTTTTCAGACAAGTTCCCTTTACTAATGTTTTATACATCCTTGAATTTAACTACAACATCATCTATTAGCAAAATATAGTTAAATCTTTCAACTACAAAGTTGCTTTTTTGACAAGTTTTGTTGATCTATTCAGGATCACAACAACCAAGTGATGATTGGTCCTGCTGATCTTCAATACAATCTGTATATCCTCCAAAGACAAAAAGTTTTCAGAGGCTAAAATAGTTACAATTCTGCTAGAACTCCTATTGGCAATGATGTCACATTGTCTGCAATTTGTCTACTTGGAACAATGCACTTTGATTGATCACAAACAATATCCAGTAAGACCAGTTTTATTCTATTAGCAATGGTTTTTGTAACTAGCTTGAAAACCACATAACACAAACTAATAGGACGAAATTGTGACACATCAAGAGGTTTTTTGACTTTCGGTAGCACTAACAAAGTATGGTTCAAATATGATTGGATCACCCCCTCATTCAAAATCTGAAGTATCAGCTTAACAATATCATCATCACCCAGTATTTTTGGAAGAAGAAAACAGACGTATCATCCCAAATAGGTGCCTTAGAAGGATCCTTCTTACGCAAAGCAATCACAACGTGAATAATTTTTCAAAAAAAAAAAAAAAATAGTCAACTAAAGCAAGTTTTTAGGAATTTGCAACATTAATAGGTATTTATTTGTATTACTCTTGTTCAATTCCTTTTTGTCATACTGACTTTTGATTATTATATTATTCGATTATAATATATTGGTTTACCCTTTTACATTGCTATTAAAGAAAATATATGTTTCTTATATACAATTTATTTCACTATTTAAAACATACTTTTAATTTGATCTCTTCGTATTTGAAGGCTATTAAATATATATTTATTTAGTTTGAGCTATAAATGTATTTTTATAACATTAATAGGTATTGATTCGTATTACCTGTATTCAATTCTTTTTCTTATATGTGATGATATTAACTTTTGCTTATTATATTATTCGATTATAATATATTGGTTTATAATTTATTTTATATTTCTAATCTGTTGCTTATTGTAGGATGAGACGAACCTTGTTTAATATATAATGATAGTAGCTCTTTCTTCTGTCTTTGAATTTTGATGATGTTTGTCTCATTTGATACAATGGTAGTAGTTCTTCCATCTTTCCTTACTTGAATATTCTAAATAGTATAGGATTATCGTCCATTAGATTTCATGAGTTATTAGATTTTGTGAGTAGAGTTGAGTCAAGAAATTAAGAGACATTAAGACAATTTAATTATATGTTTCAGTTTCTATTTCCTTTTTATTAATTTTGAATGATATAGGAGATTTTAAGTAATAGGAAAAAGTCAATAGTTTGTAAGAATGCTTGTATAGCCATAGCAATAACAAAGTTGACATAAGATTTTGCTTGTGTGAGGGACAAAGTAAGCTGAATGTGAGACGTGGCAGTATCTTGTTTCACAATGTAGCAATATCTCATTTTGCGCTTCACAATTTATATATTATAAACAGATACTACAGTTTCTTTCTCTTAGAAATCTTGTTGTATGAGCAAATCTCATAAACTATTGTTCCTTTATCTCTAAAACTACATATAATGAACCTTTAGCTCTGATATTTTGATGTTTAGGGACCCTCTCCTTATCCGCTCGAAGATGATTATAGATGCTATGTTCATTTTATAGATGTTTATTCTTAAGTTTACTTTGATCTATTTTATGCAAAAAATAAAATCTGAAACAATTATTAAATTCACTACAACATTTAAGAGTTTAGGGCATGACTGGTCAAAAATGAAAAAGCTCTGGTTTAAATGGTTGTAGTCTAAAGAAAAAAGTCACAGTCTTCTGTTTAAGGCCTCACAGTCAATAAAATTATTGCCTGGCAGAAAAAAATAACCACAGTTTTCTAAATCAACCTGAGGCCATGGTTTATTGTTTTAGTTTGACATAGTGATTTTCCAAGTACGGCCACACATTAAAGGCATTGGTTTACTAAACTAATCTTTAAATCACGGTCTTTTATTTTAATTTAGGCCATGATTTTCTAGACATTGTCATATGTTTAAACCACATTTTCTCGGGAATTGTGGCCCTATATTCAAGCATCCTATTCCCATGGTTCTTAAACTATGGCTAAAGGTTTAAGCCATATTTTCATGAATAGGTTTAGGAAACAATTTTACTTTCACTTTTGAACATTTAGAAAATATAATCATACGTATACTTTTTTATACTATATCCTAAATTTAAACAACAATTCACAACAGAGTATTCTTATAGACTAATATAGATATACCACCTAATGAAAAAAATGGTATATATTAATAAAGAGGTACCATAATAAAGTATGCTTAAAATAAAGACTAATATTGTCTTAGACAAATTTTTGGCTTGAAATTAAGAAAACAAATACAAGCCTAGATAAAAGACTTTACTTCCATGTATCATGAACATCATCCTTCTTGATTTTCATCTTCAACCGCAACATGTTCTTCCTCTACACGCTACTACTAACAAAACACGATACATTATAAAACATAGTCAATCACAATAAAACAAACTGACTTATATAACCAAATATAACAAGTCAATCAAGCAAGTGTAACATAGGCAGTTATTGATAAATAATCATTAACCAATACTCAATTGAAATGAAAACGGAACTGTTATTTATATAACTAGTATAACTTATACAACCAATAGTTAAATGGAGTTAATATTGCCACATGAAATTGATAGGACCTTTTGATAAATGAAATCTCAAAGGATTTGATACATGATGCGCAATGATATCGATTGATTTATGTAGCCAACCTCACATAATAAGATAAAGTTTTGGTGTTGTTTTATAGTAAGTAATATTTTTTTATTAAAAGCTAAATGATTCACTCAAAGTTGAATCACCACTTCACACCATTAGTGTTGGTCAGCTTCATAACAACAATAAATTGATTCCAATGGTAATGAAAAGTAATTTAAACTTCATTTTTATTTGGTTAATGCAATATAAGTATTACTTACATATTTCATGTTTGACAAAATGCATGTATGAGTAGCCCAAATTAAATATGACTTTAATTCAACCAATAATAACACCATAAATCATAACAAAAAATCTAATGGAACCATGTATTGCTAAGTTATAACAGGGAACTACAACTTATTTCCATTAATAATCCCAAAATCATGTACATGTGTAGCATTGCTATATTTTCTCTAAATACCATGTTAAAACAAACTAATTTTGCAACAATGATCGCCATTTTTTTTTGGCAACATGGACAAAACTTGATTGTTCAATATTAAAACCTTTTCGTTGTGCTTGTTTTTCCTCATTTAAGACCATACAATAATCCTCACAAATGGACTTTAGGCATGAGTTAAGAACTTATATTATGTATAGTCCAAATCATAAAGTATACAAATGTATAAATAACTTGAAAAATAATCATTGTTGGGAATGTAATTTTTAATCAAACTACATTCTAGTATCAATCCTTACAATCAAAAGATGATCATCTTAATTAATCCCGGTCATGATTCTATTTTTTCTTCTGTTCCTAACATTGCAACTGTGGAAGGATCTAATCATTCATTAAAGGTAAGTCCTACTGATCCTCCTCCTATACAAGATACTAATTTATCTACTTCTAGACAAGGTACTGACTCAATTTAATCTCCGGAACCCAATATAACTCCAGTAGCCATAAACATTGTGAAGTTCCACCTCACATAATTGTTAATCAACATCCTATGACAACCACGACCAAGGCCGGAATATTCAAATCAAACACTCTTGTTGAGACTGGACTTACTTTTGTGAGTCAAGCTTTGGAGTCAAAAGAATGGAAAGCAGCCATGGAAAGGGGATATATAATGCCTTGCTCAAGAATTTTACATGGGTCTTGTGTCCTTACCTTCAGATAGGAAAGTCATCAATTGCAAATGGATATTCAAAATTTTGATGGTAGCATTCTCAAGCAAAAAGCAAGACTTGTTTCTCGTGGATTCAGTCAACAACAAGGTCTACATTTTTCCCAAACTATTAGTCTGATCGTCAAAGTTGTTAGCATCAGAGTGGTTCTATCAATTGTTGTTTCTAAAAGATGGTCTGTTCATCAAATAGATATACTAGTTTCCTAAATGGAGATGTTCAAGAAGAAATCTATACCTATCAACTTGAAGGATTCACAGTTGGTAATAATCAACTTGTTTTCAAGCTAAGGAAAGAAATTTATGGCTTAAAACAAGCACCTTGTGATTAGTTCCACTAGTTAGCCAAAACTCTTATTTCTCTTGGTTTTTGTTCTACCAAGATTGGTCATTCTCTATTTCATTTTGCCAAAGATCTTACCATCTTCATCCTAGTTTATGTGGATGATGTTTTAATCACTAGAAGTCCCCCTTCTTCCATCACCAACCTTATTCACACATTAAACATTTTCTTTACTCTTAAATATCTTGAAAAACTTTATCATTTCTTAGGAATTGAAGTCAAGCTTGATACTAATGGCGGCCTACATATATCACAATCTAAATATACATTTCCGATGTCTTTTTAAAACTCAAAGACATACTACCAAATTCATTAAAGCTCTTATGGATCCTTCTTCCAAACTTACAATAGATGCCACTGACACCTTAGACCCTTCTCTACAGATTAGTAATTGGTGTCATTCAATATGCAACAATTACAAGATCAGATGTAGCACGGTCAACAAGTTTTGTCAATTCACGCATCATCTTCTTAAACCACATTGGTATAGTTCACTATGGGTTACAGTTTAGAAAGAACTCAAACTCTACAATCAATGCTTGTTTGTGACTTCGATTGTCCAGTGACATGCACTCTACTTCTGAATTTGTGTATTTTTAGGACTCAAGATTGTCTCATGGCTTGCTAAGAAACCAGTTGTCTCAAGGTTGAGTAGTAAGGCTGAATTTTGAAGCTCAGATTGGCTGCCCATGGAAATCCAATACATTTAGTCCTTGTTAAGTGAGCTGCAGGTTACTACTTCAAACTCTCCCCTCGTTTGATGTGATAATCAAGGTATAGCTCGGTTGTCTTCTAACCTTCTTTTGCATAATAAGATAAAGCATTTTAAACTTGATTTATGATTTGTTTATGAAATAGTTGCTAGAGGTAAGGTTTTGGTGATACATGTTTTAGCAAGGTTTCGAGTAGCAGATTTATTAACTAAGGTTTTATCTTTATCTATTTTTCTTGAGGTGTGTCCCAAACTTAATGTAGTCACTTCTCCTACATTGAGTTTGTAGGGTAGGGTAAATAGGATAAAAATTTCAAAAGTTATATATGTATATATTAATTAGTTGATCAGTTGGTTATTCCGTTAGGTTCTTCCGTACACACCTTATCTTTAATCATAATCACAAATCATTCAGTGTATTCTCCAGTCTCTCTGCTGCGATTGATATCTCACAATATTTCAAAATGAAATACACAGCAATATTAAGGCATATTACTATTATGTTGGATACTAACAAGGTATATTTTTAATCCTTCACTTGGTTGGAAAACAAAAGTGTCTCATTTTTTAATTTTCTTTCAAATTCAAATTTTGCATATGTATACATTCTTAGCCAAATTTTTAAAGTCAATTTATTGGTTATATTTTCATTTGTATTTTTACACAACCCCACTTTTTGAAGGAGGCATACAGAACGTAAACTTTTGTGACCATTTGAACTTGCATGTTGGGCAACTAATTTTGTTTCAATTTGCAAGTAACCGAATGGATTAGCATGTTAATGCTGGATATTCTTTTGTAACTTTGTAAATGCGATAGTAGAATGGTATATATATACTTTAGTTCATGAATATTCGGGTCTCTGTGATTTCAAAATCAACAAGTTATTTGTCTTTTTATATTTAATTTTTCTAATATTTTTTATTCATATAGCTATCATTAAAATTAATATATAGTAAATAAAATAATTAGTGTCTTCCCACTATTATTGATAACTTTTAGTTATGTTTGTCTTTCTTTATCTTATTTTTTATTTAATACAATGTTAAATTGGTTTCTATATAATATTTCAACAATCACAATCCATGTGTAGGAACAAAAAATTATAATCCGAGCAACTTCATTATCAAAAAATACTTCCATGCGAATGATGGGTTTAATATGAATAGTTTATTTTATTTATTTATTTAGAAATATTTGTAAACAAAAAATAAAGAAAATAAAAATAAAAACATTTTTTCAAATTAATCAAATATATTGATAAAAATTATACAAAATAAAATCACATTTACTTTTTTCTGGACAATAAACGGGCCCTAAACAACCAAACCAACAAGGAAGCTGAACTAAATGCAAAAGAAAGAGACCTAACCTGGGACAAATCCAACTGTACTCTCCTACCACCATCCGAACAAGCCTAGGGTTGTCATTGCAAGGGAAAGGCTAACACAAACAAGGAACGAAAATGGAGGAGCAACAAAGAAGACCATTGAAGCACAGCTTTACAACAATAAGGTCAGACGAAGAAGACAATTAATAAGAGCCTGAGGAACACCTTGCTTATCCAGCACCAGAATTCTGCGCAAGCTAGCAGGGGGAGCCAACCACCAGTTTCTGCCCAAGCCATTCGAGGAGGCTAATTATGCAACCTACAAAGAAAGGTAAGATTCAAATTTTCTGATTCCACCAAAATTTCAGGTCATTCAAGATTATGGGCCAGAATTAAAGCATCCCTTAGAGCCCAGGCTTCCGATTGGATGATAGAAGATGCCCATACCTGAGAAGCTTGGCCAAAGACAATGTCATCCACTTGATCCCGAACAACAATATATGTAACGCCCCGTCCGCTTTTCAGGAATGAACGACTCGCCCCACAGACCAACACGAGACCTTTTCAATGTGCTTTTGTCCTCACTCACACATTTCCTGAGAACTTCCCAGGAGGTCACCCATCCCAGAATTACTCAAAGTTAAGCACGCTTAACTTTAGAGTTCTTAAGTGATAGGCTACCGAAAAGGCTAATGCATTTGTTGGTATAGGTAGTACGAATTCATTTCTTTAAGCTATCCTTGACTGTATAGTCCCATACCTATACAGTCTTTAGATCCCTCTCATTCTGGTATGTATTCGGTTTGTTCATGTGTCCCTCCCATTGGAAGCCTGCCAGGAGCCGCTCCTTGTCCGTGCCTATGCACCGGCGATCACTCCCCGCCCTCAACAGTGCCCGGGATGTCACATGCCCACCAGCTTCCGCCTGGTTCGTCCCCGAACCATACCGTACTAGGAGAGGCTAGGCTCTGATACCACTGTAACGCCCCGGCCGCTTTTGAGGAATGAACGACTCGCCCCACAGACCAACACGAGACCTTTTCAATGTGCTTTTGTCCTCACTCACACATTTCCTGAGAACTTCCCAGGAGGTCACCCATCCCAGAATTACTCCAAGTTAAGCATGCTTAACTTTAGAGTTCTTAAGTGATAGGCTACCGAAAAGGCTAATGCATTTATTGGTATAGGTAGTACGAATTCATTTCTTTAAGCTATCCTTGACTGTATAGTCCCATACCTATACAGTCTTTAGATCCCTCTCATTCTGGTATGTATTCGGTTTGTTCATGTGTCCCTCCCACTGGAAGCCTGCCAGGAGCCGCTCCTTGTCCGTGCCTATGCACCGGCGATCACTCCCCGCCCTCAACAGTGCCCGGGATGTCACTTTGTAACACCCCCTTATATACACGAGATAAAAAAATTTTTTTTAGAAAGATATGCATATTTATCACTCTTTATCTCGTGTATACAAGGACGTATATACATCTGATTTCCTTTGAATATTGAAAGTAAAAAAAAATTGTCTTTCAATATTTGTCCATAATGTCAAAATAATTTATAGAAATCATAAGTGATAAATCATTACAATATTATATCCGAATAAAAGAGTTTATCAAAGTTTAACCTTTACCTTGTTACAATTATCTACTTGATATTGTAATAAGGCAAAATAAAACTAAACTATACCTCTACTACAAATGTGAACAATCATTTCCTAGTCCTTGAACCATCGAGTTTTTGAATCCTACTCTTGTCATATCTCTTCATCTAATCGATTGAGGATGAGACCACTTTATCCTCTTGTAATTACATATCCTTCCATCTTGGGCTGCTAGCTATATATCATATAACATATATTTTGGACACAAAAATTCAAACAAGAAGGAGTGAGAAACAAAATATAATATATTACAGATAAGACATAAGCATAAGGGTTTTCACAAACTAATATAGTAATATCTGTCATAATCTCATATACAATCAATTATGAATATAGTGTTTCCACATACATAACACTTATATTTTCATTCATAACCATCCATATAGAATGTCACAATCACATGAATGTTATGTAATGCTTATGCTACTATCTCATTCAGTTTATGCATGTGGGCCCTTAAAGTTTTAGTTTGCACTGGGCCAACCAGGAGTTTACAGTGTTTCATAAATTCTGGATAATAATAACATAAATGCCTTCATGGCATATGAACAGCTCAACTGGCGTGGAAACACTTAGAGACTAGTCAGACTGAGAAAGTTTTTATTGTGAAAGTACCCGACACCAGGGAGCGACCCCAGGTCATCTGAAGCACCCTTTCACACTCTCTCATCCCAAGGCTCGCAATTAAGCCTCCTCTAATGTATCCCCGGTTTCTATAATCCGTCCCCAGGCAATATCACATCTCATTTCTCTTTAATGATTCATGATGCATGAACTACTCGTATATTTAGTTGGTTAAGGCTTTTAGAAACTCAATTATTAAATACCATAAAGGTTCACAAAATCATCACAATAAACTGTACATTTCCATAAGTTCTTCTTTGAACTTCTGTTATACTGAAATAATTTAGTACAGTCTTCAAATTCAGATCTTACCAAAATTGAGTTTCCAAGCCTTAAATATCTCAAAGCTTTCTCTTAAAAATCTTCATATATTTACATAATCTTTCTCAATTTGAATCTTAACTAGATTGAGTTTTTGAAATCTCCACAAAATATTCTTTAGTTATTTCGTTGGGGAAAACCAAAATAATTTACTTTAAACTTCTAATTTCTAAAGAAAATAATTTAAAATCATTAACTAAGAATACTTAAAACTATAAAAAAATTTTCTTTAATTCAAGAATTAATTATCTCAACCTCTGATTTTCATAAAATAGCTTCTTTCTAATACTAGATTTTATTATAGAGATTAAAAATAAAGTTAATAAAAATTATTTCTAAGAAGAAATAAAAGACTAAAATAATTATAAAATACTTTCTCTTGGAATAAAAATTTAAAGAGTAAGGTAAGAAAATTCTTACTGAGTTTTAACTTTCCGTCATGCTTGCTATATGCTCAAACTTCATATCACAAGGTCATCAATCATTCATCAACCACAATTAAGTATAGTAATCTCATCAATCACAATCAAATATCATCAATCATAATTGCATATTATTAATCACAGTCTAATATTATAAATCACAATATCATTAATCGAAATCAAATATAATTAATTATAATCAAGTCAAATCAACTAAATATCGCTTATAAATATAATTCAAATTTTTAATGGTTATTTAAATTAGTAGATTTAATTTTGAGTCCTTATAGTCCATTCCTCGCACAGGTCTATATAAGTCCATATATCCAGTCTTCGCATAGGTATAGTTCAGTCTAGACAGGTCATAATAGTCCAAGTCTTTGCATAGGTTTAGTTCGATCCATATAGGATATAAAAATCCAAGTCCTTGTATAGGTTTAGTTCAGTCCGTATAAGTTATAATAATTCAGATCTATGTATAGATATTTCAGAATAAGTTACACAATATATTAAATTTATTATAAATTTTAAGTTGAGAAGTTATTACTTTAAAATAATAATATTATTAAATTTAAAAGGAGTAGGGGACTCCTCCCTTTATTCTTATGTCTTTCATATTATACTCTTATCTCACTCCCCCTTACCTCTTGTATACCGATTCGTTATTGAAAATCCATGCGCGCCTCGTCTCCGAGTTCTAAAACATACCAATTTCATTTTAATATAATTACAAGATGAAAAGTAAGATTACTACTTAAAATAAAAATGGTAAATGTTGAATAGTGAATAGTGAATAGTGAATAGTGAATAGTGAATAGTGAATAGTAACAGTAAATAATAACAGTAAATAGTAAAACGTGAATAGTAACGGTAAATAGTAAATCATGAATAGTAACAGTAAATAGTAAAACATGAATAGTAAAGGTAAATAGTAACAGTAAAGGTAAATAGTAATAGTAAATAGTAATTTACTATTTGAATAGTAATTTACTATTGAAATAGTATTTTACTATTGAAATAGTATTTTACTATGCAGAATAGTAACTTAAAATAATATTATTTCCAGTATAATAACAGATTTCTAAAAACGATATGAAAATAACCCAAAAAATATAAAAGTGAGGTATTCGTACCTTAGAATTTTAGCAGAATCTTTTTCCAAAAAAAATTATTTCTCTCTCTCACTTCCACCAGTATCTCACTAGCACTACTATATTAAGAAAACTTAATCTGAAATTGTGAATTCTAAAAAAGAAATCCTTTGGTATTTATAGGAAAAAAATTTACTATGTATTCCATTATTTTAATATAAAAGTACTATGCATTTTTGAATTTTTTATTCCTGGTTACTGTGCATCTTTTGAAAATTTCATACATGCACAGTGTTTTGCATAGTAACTGTCGGCAAAATTATTAAGTCAAATAGTAACCCTTCACTCGGTATATTTTAAATATTCAAAATGAGTCCTTTTTGAAATTTAGCGATATTATATCAGTCCTCACTAATTTTATAATAAGTAATATAAAGCTGAAATTTTAAAAATCTAAAATTTTCTGTTAATAAAAAATTATTGATACGTTTCTAATTTTTTAACGATTAGAAAAAAATCAAGATTTTTCTCAAACCGATAATTTTTAGATAAGTCTACTTGAAATGGATTTTATAAAATTTTTTTATAATTTAACTTTACATTCTTGTAAATATTTTTAATTTTAAGCAACTTTATATGAATTTAAAATTATTTAAAATATATTATTTTATTAAAATAATTCAAAATTTTCAAAAAATTCCAGAAAATCATAAATATTATGTAGATCAAAAAGTTCAAAAGAACCATAGTCTAATTCCTTTAAAATTTTATTTTAAAATTCTAATAAGAGTTAAATCTTAAATATGTAAAAAAACAAAAATATAACCACATAAAATAAAAATGGTGAATAATAAGGATATTAAAAATTCTTAATATAATTTTCTTAATTAGTGAATATTAATTAAGTCACTTTAAAATTCTCATTCAGAAATATTTTCATTTTTTTATTATTATCATTTTAAAAAAACAAATAATAAAAATATAAATACCAAAATTTTAAAAAAATAATAATAAACTAACTTATAGTAAGTATTTCTCAAGAAATATATTAATATCTATTTCCTATTTGTGATGAAAATAGGATGTTACAACTCTACTCCCCTAAAAGAAATTTCGTCCTCGAAATTTAATATTGTTAATAAATCTTACCATAGATAAACTAACTGAACTGTTCTAAAATATATTTCTAGTTTCCTTGACAATTGTGTACATTTTCCTTAACATTGCCATTTATCTCTTTTTTTTTAATCTTATCTGTATTTTTTTCCTTAACTCAAAAATATTACTCGTCTTAATTTTGTCAACCATGCTCATCATAAATTGATGGTTAACTCTAAACACCTCAATAATTACGTTTCTCAATCTATTAAAATCTTACTTAACATAATCCATAACATCTATTAATTAAAATTCCTACTCGTAACATAGTAAAATAGACTGCTAAGAATTAATTACTGGACAACTAGCCGTTAGCAACTAGCCGTTGGACTAGCCGTTGGACTAGCCGTTTATGACCGTTGCAACTCTCCCTCCCTTACTTGCTTATAAATTCTCATTCCATTCTCACTTCCTATCACAACTTCAAGGTTTCTTAGTTTCTCTCTTCTATCCAATTTCTTCAATCTTTTTCTCAAGTACTATCATACTATTCGATGGCCAACCTTCCTAGAAGTAAGGAAGAACGAAGTCGGGATGGACTACAGGTTGTGGTAACAAGTGCCTCACTTCTTATAATCGTTATGATTATTTCTCTAGTTTGGATAATTTTTGTATTGCCAAGACTCTTAGACCTCTATCTATGATATACTAGATGTTCTATTTTATTTTCCTTAATGTAATCGTGTATAATAAATTATCCTAGTGAGAAAGGATAAATATGTCTTAGTCCATGTTGTACTTGTTTATCTAGTTAAATCCTTGTGGTCTTTGCTTCATGATAATCCAGGGTATGTAATCATTTCTTATTGTCTTCTATAATGAATTAAATATTCCTTAACTAAGTGATTGCACATTCCATTAGAATTGACTACAACCATTACATATATTTGATAAATTCTTCAATCTTAAATGATCACAAATCACTACGTTGACTTAGAAATACTCACTTGAATTTTTTTTTTATGGGTAACTAAGACTTATGTAATTCTCTTTATAGGAAAATCAATAAGTAAAGGTTCATATATACTTCCTCATGGTTTACTAACACATTTCTTTATTTTAAATCTACAATGGTCATTACATAACAATGATTTATATCAGGTATGTATATTCGTCGAACAAAATCGATGACTAAAAGAAAATAACTTGATAAACATGTATCATATTGTTAGGAATCACAAAAATATTTTATGTCACAATTTCTAAATATTAAACCAATATCAATGTCTTCCAAAGATCTATAATGCTTATTTTAGGTCATTCATTGATATATTTATCATAATAAATCAATTTAAAAAAAATTCAAAAATATATGGTTAATTACATTCGATGTCACAATCATAAAAGTTTCATTAATTCATATATTTACACACATAACCATTATATATATTATTCAATCGTAGACATCATAAATGAAAACTTCATCAAATCAAACAATAATTAACATATTTTATATGTCATACAAAAGAAGAATCAATACAAATAGCCAGAGATACAATTCCTAATATGATTATTTGTTATATCAAACAAGTTATAAATTATCATATTTCTTTCATGAAGCATGCATCCACACATTTTTCTTTTCAAAATATATCACCAAAGGACAAAACTATGATTCTATCTTAAACAATTTGTTATACTAGTTTGAGATTACAACAGTTATCTACCCATTGGAATTCTAATTCACACAAGTATCTCTACAACTTCAAGGACATGGTAAGGAATATCCTAATAGAATTTATTGAGTTTATCTCCATTTCTCCATATACCACATTAACCCAAGGTTAAATTTGTTGATCTTAACATCCTTCTTTTGACATGTCTTTCACTACTTAGTGCAAATCATTCGGGGTGATCAGTCCCGATAGTTTATAACTAAGTAGTCAAAGTCACGACAGCTCCAGTCTAGAATTCATACCAAAATATTTCTAAGAATTTTCTATTGTCTTATCTCCCTTGTTGTCCCATACCATATTGTAAAACAGGAAAATGTTAGAATATTTCACTATCACATATTAATCAGAGAATCAAACACCATACAATACACTTGGAATAAAAGAAAATAACTGCATTAGTTAATTTACCTTATCATTCCATCATACATTAAGGCCCGTACTTAAACAATGTCAAGAAAGACTTCAGAATGACCAGTTTCTGATAATCCCTGCAATAACATTTTTCAAGTAACAGGCAATAAAGTTCTAACTTATACTTCTTATGAACTTAAAATTAGTTCCTTCTTTCTATACTCCTAATTTTTCTTCACTTACTTCTTACCATTTACTCTAATAAAATTTCCTCTTTTCTCAACCATAAAATCTCTTGTCAAACTCAACCATCAGAGTACACTAACACGCTAGTAAGACCATACCACAAGCCGGTTTGGATTGAACTGCTCTGATACCACTTTGTAACACCCCCTTATATACACGAGATAAATTTTTTTTTTTTAGAAAGATATGCATATTTATCACTCTTTATCTCGTGTATACAAGGACGTATATACATCTGATTTCCTTTGAATATTGAAAGTAAAAAAAATTGTCTTTCAATATTTGTCCATAATGACAAAATAATTTATAGAAATCATAAGTGATAAATCATTACAATATTATATCCGAATAAAAGAGTTTATCAAAGTTTAACCTTTACCTTGTTACAATTATCTACTTGATATTGTAATAAGGCAAAATAAAACTAAACTATACCTCTACTACAAATGTGAACAATCATTTCCTAGTCCTTGAACCATCGAGTTTTTGAATCCTACTCTTGTCATATCTCTTCATCTAATCGATTGAGGATGAGACCACTTTATCCTCTTGTAATTACATATCCTTCCATCTTGGGCTGCTAGCTATATATCATATAACATATATTTTGGACACAAAAATTCAAACAAGAAGGAGTGAGAAACAAAATATAATATATTACAGATAAGACATAAGCATAAGGGTTTTCACAAACTAATATAGTAATATCTGTCATAATCTCATATACAATCAATTATGAATATAGTGTTTCCACATACATAACACTTATATTTTCATTCATAACCATCCATATAGAATGTCACAATCACATGAATGTTATGTAATGCTTATGCTACTATCTCATTCAGTTTATGCATGTGGGCCCTTAAAGTTTTAGTTTGCACTGGGCCAACCAGGAGTTTACAGTGTTTCATAAATTCTGGATAATAATAACATAAATGCCTTCATGGCATATGAACAGCTCAACTGGCGTGGAAACACTTAGAGACTAGTCAGACTGAGAAAGTTTTTATTGTGAAAGTACCCGACACCAGGGAGCGACCCCAGGTCATCTGAAGCACCCTTTCACACTCTCTCATCCCAAGGCTCGCAATTAAGCCTCCTCTAATGTATCCCCGGTTTCTATAATCCGTCCCCAGGCAATATCACATCTCATTTCTCTTTAATGATTCATGATGCATGAACTACTCGTATATTTAGTTGGTTAAGGCTTTTAGAAACTCAATTATTAAATACCATAAAGGTTCACAAAATCATCACAATAAACTGTACATTTCCATAAGTTCTTCTTTGAACTTCTGTTATACTGAAATAATTTAGTACAGTCTTCAAATTCAGATCTTACCAAAATTGAGTTTCCAAGCCTTAAATATCTCAAAGCTTTCTCTTAAAAATCTTCATATATTTACATAATCTTTCTCAATTTGAATCTTAACTAGATTGAGTTTTTGAAATCTCCACAAAATATTCTTTAGTTATTTCGTTGGGGAAAACCAAAATAATTTACTTTAAACTTCTAATTTCTAAAGAAAATAATTTAAAATCATTAACTAAGAATACTTAAAACTATAAAAAAATTTTCTTTAATTCAAGAATTAATTATCTCAACCTCTGATTTTCATAAAATAGCTTCTTTCTAATACTAGATTTTATTATAGAGATTAAAAATAAAGTTAATAAAAATTATTTCTAAGAAGAAATAAAAGACTAAAATAATTATAAAATACTTTCTCTTGGAATAAAAATTTAAAGAGTAAGGTAAGAAAATTCTTACTGAGTTTTAACTTTCCGTCATGCTTGCTATATGCTCAAACTTCATATCACAAGGTCATCAATCATTCATCAACCACAATTAAGTATAGTAATCTCATCAATCACAATCAAATATCATCAATCATAATTGCATATTATTAATCACAGTCTAATATTATAAATCACAATATCATTAATCGAAATCAAATATAATTAATTATAATCAAGTCAAATCAACTAAATATCGCTTATAAATATAATTCAAATTTTTAATGGTTATTTAAATTAGTAGATTTAATTTTGAGTCCTTATAGTCCATTCCTCGCACAGGTCTATATAAGTCCATATATCCAGTCTTCGCATAGGTATAGTTCAGTCTAGACAGGTCATAATAGTCCAAGTCCTTGCATAGGTTTAGTTCGATCCATATAGGATATAAAAATCCAAGTCCTTGCATAGGTTTAGTTCAGTCCGTATAAGTTATAATAATTCAGATCTATGTATAGATATTTCAGAATAAGTTACACAATATATTAAATTTATTATAAATTTTAAGTTGAGAAGTTATTACTTTAAAATAATAATATTATTAAATTTAAAAGGAGTAGGGGACTCCTCCCTTTATTCTTATGTCTTTCATATTATACTCTTATCTCACTCCCCCTTACCTCTTGTATACCGATTCGTTATTGAAAATCCATGCGCGCCTCATCTCCGAGTTCTAAAACATACCAATTTCATTTTAATATAATTACAAGATGAAAAGTAAGATTACTACTTAAAATAAAAATGGTAAATGTTGAATAGTGAATAGTGTATAGTGAATAGTGAATAGTGAATAGTAACAGTAAATAGTAAATAGTAAAACGTGAATAGTAACGGTAAATAGTAAATCGTGAATAGTAACGGTAAATAGTAAAACCTGAATAGTAACGGTAAATAGTAAAACATGAATAGTAAAGGTAAATAGTAACAGTAAAGGTAAATAGTAATAGTAAATAGTAATTTACTATTTGAATAGTAATTTACTATTGAAATAGTATTTTACTATTGAAATAGTATTTTACTATACAGAATAGTAACTTAAAATAATATTATTTCCAGTATAATAACAGATTTCTAAAAACGATATGAAAATAACCCAAAAAATATAAAAGTGAGGTATTCGTACCTTAGAATTTTAGCAGAACCTTTTTCCAAAAAAAATTATTTCTCTCTCTCACTTCCACCAGTATCTCACTAGCACTACTATATTAAGAAAACTTAATCTGAAATTGTGAATTCTAAAAAAGAAATCCTTCGGTATTTATAGGAAAAAAATTTACTATGCATTCCATTATTTTAATATAAAAGTACTATGCATTTTTGAATTTTTTATTCCTAGTTACTGTGCATCTTTTGAAAATTTCATACATGCACAGTGTTTTGCATAGTAACTGTCGGCAAAATTATTAAGTCAAATAGTAACCCTTCACTCGGTATATTTTAAATATTCAAAATGAGTCCTTTTTAAAATTTAGCGATATTATATCAGTCCTCACTAATTTTATAATAAGTAATATAAAGCTGAAATTTTAAAAATCTAAAATTTTCTGTTAATAAAAAATTATTGATACGTTTCTAATTTTTTAACGATTAGAAAAAATCAAGATTTTTCTCAAACCGATAATTTTTAGATAAGTCTACTTGAAATGGATTTTAGAAAATTTTCTTATAATTTAACTTTACATTCTTGTAAATATTTTTAATTTTAAGCAACTTTATATGAATTTAAAATTATTTAAAATATATTATTTTATTAAAATAATTTAAAATTTTCAAAAAATTCCAGAAAATCATAAATATTATGTAGATCAAAAAGTTCAAAAGAACCATAGTCTAATTCCTTCAAAATTTTATTTTAAAATTCTAATAAGAGTTAAATCTTAAATATGTAAAAAAACAAAAATATAACCACATAAAATAAAAATGGTGAATAATAAGGATATTAAAAATTCTTAATATAATTTTCTTAATTAGTGAATATTAATTAAGTCACTTTAAAATTCTCATTCAGAAATATTTTCATTTTTTTATTATTATCATTTTAAAAAAACAAATAATAAAAATATAAATACCAAAATTTTAAAAAAATAATAATAAACTAACTTATAGTAAGTATTTCTCAAGAAATATATTAATATCTATTTCCTATTTGTGATGAAAATAGGATGTTACAATATATACCTGTATAGGCTCTCTAAGAGGGATTCTTCCATGCAGCGTCAACATTTATCTTTAGTTTCCCTGATAGTGGTGGTCTCCAGCTAGGGTTCTGCTTGAGAAATGGTAATTTTCCATCTTGTTCCTGGGTATGAACTAATATAACAATAAAGTAAAATTCATTTAGTGTCTACTGATAGAGTTTGTTACGTGTAAAGGATCTAGATTCTCATTTTGAAATATACACATATTTCTCATTTTCCATATATGCCATAAAGTGAAAAGAAGTTTTAAGACCAAAAAATTGTAATCATGTTTTTTTTTTGTTTTGAATAAACAAATTTTGATTCCAACCACTATAGGGCTCATGAAAAAGACTATGTATTAGGTAGGCATTGAATATTAGCTCCAAACCAAACTAGTAGAGTCCGGTTGTACTGGAATAGGGCATGTTCCAAGGTCTCCTCCCTTTCGAGGCAAATTGGACAAGTAAAGTCATTGATAATTTTCCTCCTGAATAATCTCTCCCGTACAGGGATGAGATTATGAAAAACTTTCTAGGCAAAGGTTTAAACTTTTTTGGGAACCTTTACCTTCCAGATGGTTTCTCATAAATTCCTACTAGAGGTAGAAGGATCAGAATAGAGAACAACTATGTTCTATTTAATGGCTTTGTATCCTGTTTTGATAGTATACATTTCATCCTTAGAATAGGGCCATACTAAATCATCCCTACCCCCAGTTAGACTGATAGGAGTTTACAAGGCTGGTAACCAACATTCTTGAGACAAAGTCTGACATATTTTATCACAATCCCACGAATGAGTTGCATGGTTAATTAGGGAGGAAAGAGGCATGTCATAGTTAACTTCGCTTCTTGAATTAGGATAACATTTTTCAGCATTCCCTAGCCATCTATGACTAAAAACTGATATCTATTGACCATCTCCAACCACCCATTGGCCTAAATTAAGTAGCACACCCCTACCTTGAAGAAGGCTTTGCCAGACCCAAGAGGAATTTGTTTTCCTAGGCTGGAGCATGAAAAATGAATTGGGGAAATACTTGCCTTTAATAACTTGGACCCACGGAGCTTGCTGATCATTTGTAGCCTCCAAGCTTGTTTAGTTAGATAGGCTAAATTTAACACCTCTATATCTTTAAACCCTAATCCTCCAGAGAATTTACTAATGGTAATTGAACTCCATTTCTTCCAATATACACCTTTCTTTCCTTTATGATTAGACCACTAGAATTTTGAAATAATAAAGTTGATCTCTATAATAAGCATCTTGGGAAGTTTAACCAAAGACATAGCATAGGCTGGGATTGCTTGCAAAATAGATTTGATAAAAGTTTCCTTACCAACTTGGTTAAGAAAAATCTCTTTCCACCCTTCTACTTTAGAAAGAACCTTCTACTTAATCCAGTTTAGCACCTTACTCTTAGATTTTCCCCATTCACTAGGTAGACCTAGAAAATTCCCTAAAACAATATGTTGTTCCATATTCAAAATAGAAGAAATGCGAACTATAATTAGATAAGGAACTTTGTTACCAAAACCTATTCCAAATTTTGCCATATTGACCCTTTGACCAGAAGCGTTAAAATATTCAATACTTTTAGGATAGAATAAGCTTTTGCCTTATAGCCCTCTCCAGAATGATCGAATCATCTACATATAACAAGTGAGTTAATAGAGGACAATGTCGGGAAAGAAGTATTACCTGATACAGACCCTTTATCCTTTGATTTGGAGAGAAGAAAAGATAGAGCTTTCGCTGCCAAAATGAACAAAGAAAAGGAAAGAGGGTCTCCCTGTCAAAGACCTCTTTGGGGCTTAAAGGAAGGACTCTTAACACCATTAAGGCTTATACAATAAGTGACTGAAGTGATAATAGACATAAGTATGGAAACCCAATAAGAGTTAAACCTAACAAGACCTGACGCAGAAAATCCCAGCTAAGTCTGTCATAGGCTTTACTGATATCTAGCTTAATAGTCATATAAGACTTAGAAAAGGAAGGCCTACTCCTAAAGGAATGGAAAACCTCTTGCCCAATAATAATATTGTCTGGGATCTGCCTTCCCTTAATGAAAGTGGATTGGTAAGGGGAAATTAAGGTAGATAAGAATGGTTTGATTCTAAGTTGAATAATCTTAGACACAACCTTAAGGATGAAATTACAACAGCTGATGGGTCAGAATTGGGAGACTTTTTCAGGATTAGAGACTTTAGGTACCAAAGATATGAGGGTAAGATTAGCCTCCGAAGATATATTTATTACCAGTCAAGAAGAAGGATTTTATTGTAACACAAACTTGATCTTTAACAATCTCCCAACTTTTATGGTAGAAAAGGCCACTAAAACCATTAGGTCCAAGGGCCTTAAAGGGGGGAGGGATTTAACAGGTTTCTTAATCTCCCCATCTAGAATTGAAGCCATAAGAGCTTCATTCATTTGTTGAGAGACTCTCTTAGGAATAGAGCTAAGAAATTCCTGAGAGTTAAAAGTAAGTTCCTCTTTATAAAGGTTCTGAAAGTAATTAGAGACCATAGACATGATATTTCATGACCCTCAATCCATCAATTAGAATCATCCTATAGCCTTGTAATCCTTTTTCTAACCCTTCTTTGAATGATAGAGGTATGAAAGAATCTTGTATTGGAATCTCCCCATTTTAACCATTGGATCCTAGACCTTTGGTCCCAATAAATCTTTCCTGTTCTCTGGCCATGTCAATCTACTTTTGGACAACAACTATTAGGTTCTTATCACTTTATGATTGACCCTTATTAATAAGACTTTGAAGCTGATTCTGAAGGTTTGCAATCTCTATCATTTCTCTTAAAGTTCGCCTTGTGCCATTCTAGCAATCTCTTTTTATAATGGTCACTATTTTTCAGAAGTTGTTCCTAAGGCTCATTTTTTTTATTCAATATTTTGCCATCCCTCCTTCACAATATTTATGCATTCTGGGTTTTCTGCCCAGTAAGCTTCAAATTTGAAATAGTGTTGTATTTCTCAAGAACCAGGTCAAGTAAAATTGAAGCATGATATAAAGAAATAGGGGAGAAAGTTGTAACAATGTTATGAGGATAAGCCTGAATAGCCTCATAATTAGCAAAAACTTTATCAATTCTCTCCTTAGTAAACCTGCCATTTCTAGGATTATTGCACCAAGTAAAACTATAACCTTTAACTGGTAAATTCAAAAAATTAGCATAATTAATAACCTCCCTAAATAGAGTCATTCTTTTTTCGCTTACGGGAATATGACTGGACTTATCATGAGAATATAAACACTTATTAAAGTCCTCCATCATAAACCAAACCTAACCTGAAGAAACAGAAATCCTTCTTAGGGCTTCCCAAAAAAAGTTTTCTATTATTTAACTGAGGAGGAGCATACATAAAAGAAACATACATTTTTATATTAACAAAACCAAAAGATACAACATCATGAATTACATTTTGATTAGCCAACAAAACATCCACTTTTAATGTAGAATCTCACAAAAGAGCTAGACCTCTAGCCAAACCAATAACATTAACAACATACCAAGGATTAAAACATATCTTCCTCCCTAAAGATTCCACCCTAACAACATTCACTTTAGTTTCCATAAAAAAGATCAAGGACATTTTGAGACGCTTCTTGAGGGATTTCGGCTCCCTCATTGTTATGGGAGAAGCTATCCCGCGACAGTTATAGCTAAGGAGCTTCATGGCTGGTGGAGGGGCTTATTATGGCCCGCCTCCTCGGCCTTAAATAAAGAGTGAGAAAAGTTGGAACCGTACTAATCAATCGATAAGTTCTGAAACTCCACATCCGTAAGTTGGAGATGCCTTTTCTTTTACACTCGAATTATCTCATCATCATTTCTTCCTCTCTTTAGATTCAGAACTTGCCTTATGCCTCTACTCAACATTGATTCATATGGAGAAAGGATCGGGAGACAATTGCTTGGGGGAGAGGCTTCTGATAGTTCAACAAAATATGCTTGGGATGCTTTAGGACAAGGCACATTTATTTGATTTTTTTTTGGTTGAGATTTATTTGATTTTGTTATGGTGAAAGAAAGGGCCTTGGCCCAAATCACAAAATTACTATCAAAACATACTCAAAACCTTACAAACGGGCCTGGTCTCCATGTTTATCTTTGGGCCAGAAAAAAAAAAAGAAGACTCCTTAAATGCCATGCATTCCAAATATCACATGGTAAAATTTAAGAGAGATAAAAAAAAACATAATACTTATATTTTATTAAACATGTTTCCCTCAATGATAAATTAAGACTAATTGTGTCAGACCATATAATAATTTTTCCATTCGAGGAGTTCCTTTTTTTTTCTTTGTCAACAATGCATCATTAATAAAAAAAACGAAAAAGAAAAGAAGACTCCTCAAACACCATGCATTCCTTTGCCGCTGAAACCCTCAATTTCCTTCCCTCAGTGTTTAATCTTATGAGTTATCATATAATCATTAACCAACAGATGGCCTTCCAAAGTTAAGGACATGCAATTGCTTTTTATATCAATTATATATAAAATTATTGTAAATACAATATAATTTTTTATTCTTACGTATAAATCACAAAAATCTCATTTTTTTTTCTATTTCTATCCCATGAATCCAAACTAAAGATTTTATTTTCTATTAAAAAATAGTTGGAATGATACTTGAATGAACCCTCCCAAACTTAACGTAGATAAATAATCCATTTCTGAATTATATATCCTCATTTAATTCTGATGATTGAAGGTAAATAAATAAGATTTTTGTGAATAACTATTTATTTTTTTAGTTATTTTTTTCCTATTCATCTATAAATAACAAGAACTGATTCTTTTAATGTATAAAAAAAATTCCAATGACTTTTACTATTATAACCTTCCCAACTATGATTCTTTCAATATTTAACCTAAAAATAAAAAGTTATATTGATACTTGTATTATGACAAATTAAGTAGTAACAAAAATATATAAAGATAACTTAACTAAAATATTTTTAAAATATAAAAAAACATAACTAATTAAAAAAAGGTTAAAGATTTAACTTAAATTTTTTTTAGATAAAGACTAAAATAGAAATTTCGGACGAAAAAAAGAATTGTTATTGATAAAAAGAAATGATTTCATTGGGATATCAAACTAGATCTAAACTTTCACGATTTAAAATGCATACAGTGAGACATTGCTTAAACCATGCAAAATCACTTATCCTTGTATTATTAACTATAACTTTATATAGTTTATTTTGTAGATCCCACGGTGAGTTGAAGTAGGGTTCCTTCGTCACAGGTTGGGGCATTCACTAAGTGCCCTAAAGTTTAGCCATTTGTAGTAAAAAAAATTTCTGTAATATTCTGGTAATAGCCCGTTTGAGGGTTTTCTTTTCTTGCACGTAACTAATAAGAATTAAGGCCATAAATCATCATATTCTGTCGGTGAAAAAAGCATCCCAACTAAACAATGTAAAAAAGTATGACATGATAATATGCCACAAGCCCATGCTGCGTTGGCTATTTTTGGATTTGATATGTTACAGAGACGATAATTATTGCTGCCAAATTCGATCACAGTATTTACAACACATATTGACGTATCTAGATAAACTCTAACAGAAAATAGTTTATAATTTGTTCCTTTTTTATATTTTTTTATCTTGAAAACAATTAACTTTTTAAGGGTCAATTAATTGAGACATAACCTTGACACACACACATCGAAATCTAGAAAAATCTTTTACTCTTTTATAAATCACTTCACTCCACCCTCTTCAAAACTTCTGAGTATTGCCATAGTTAGACGCATATTTGTTATATGTCGGAGAAAATGATGTGTTAACTAATCTTTGGAATTAATTGGAGAATGCATAGTAAACCTTGCTTGTTAACTGCGAAAGGTCAAGAAACTGTCCTTTTTTTCAAACACTCGTACTTTAGCCATCGCCGGAATTTAAAAGAACGCAAATTAACGATAAATAATATATTATTGTGTGAATGGAGATCACCTTTTAGAGCCAATCACGCAGCAAGAGTTGGATATGAAATCAACTTGAGTCTTTTAGTGAAAATTATATGTTAAAAAATTAAGCTTTAATTATTAACAAAAATTTAGTTAGTATCAATTTGAATTATTTACAATTTAAATTATGCCCTAAATTATAAAATTGTCATTAATTTATTTAATTGATATAATTAAGGATGATAACTTAAAGTAGAACTCGAAAAAAGTATGAGTCAGTCCGAGCCCATTCTCAAAAAAAAAAGTGTGCGAGGCTTTCAAAATTAATAATTAGAAAAAAAAACTCAATAGTAAAAAAACTCAAAAAAATGGGTTAAGTGCAGGCTGGCCCACATGGGCTTGGGCGGCCCGAGAAAAATTGTTGAAAATTTAGGAGAAAATTTAAAATTTTGTTAGGGCTTAGGCCTGTGTTAGTAACTAATACTTCATTCATTTCAATTTTCAATTGTAGTACAAAAATAAACATCTTTTTCACAAGAAAAATAAATATAGTTTTAGAAAAATTCTACTAAATTGATTATTTTTTATAATTTAATTTTTTATAAATTAATTTTTAATAAGTTTTTTAAAAAATGGGTCACCCAATCAAACTTATAACCTGTAGAGGGCCGGGTTAAAACCTCTAATTTTAATGCCCAAATTGATGTTGGCATTTTTTTGTCAACCCTAAATAACCCACAAACCCGATAAAGTCCGACCCATTTAAAGTCGTTCATCCAAATTGTTAACTCTAACTTAAAGCGATTAAAATTAGTTTACAGCGATTAAAATTAGTTAAAATTTTGTCAACCTAATAATACATAAGTTTTTGGGTGAATTCTCATGGATATCCCCAGACAACTTAAAGATTAATTTCTAGTGATTAATTGCTAGTTACGATGGTAAGTACACCAAATCAAATGGTAAGAAGTTAACCAAATGATTGATTTCATTTACATAAACATGAATAAAATTTTAATAATACATGAGTTTAATTTTGAATCTTTCATAATATGATATTAATGTAAAGATTTTTATATTGTTAACCGTTTTTGTTATATTTTACTTTTTTATGAAAAGATAATATTCAATAACGACTTCAAAAAGCATATTGGAATTGCTCGGGACAAACATCAAATTAGTGTTGAAAAAATTAGATTGGACCGGAATGGATTGGTTAGTCGGACTAAAAAAATAAATTGTACTGGAATCGATCCTAGTCCCGATTAAGGATAAAAATAATAAAAATCGGTGATCTAATTAAATTAGACTGAACTAGGTAAGTTATGCATGTATTAGTTTTTGTTTTTTAAATCTTAAAATTGAAACAATTTTCCATCCCAAAAAGTAATTCAAGGAACCGAGAATTTTTATTTTCCATATAACTTTTAAAATAGTTATTATTAAAATTGATAATTTTTACTTATATGAGCGAACAAAGATGTTTTACATTTTTATTTTTATTTTTGCTTTTGCTTTACGAGGAAAGTTGATATTTAAACCTCTGGAGCCTCTGTTCGTAAAATTTGTGAAAAATGTCGATTGATTCACAGGCGAGGGAGAATTATAGTAATATGTTCTAATCCAAAACATAAACAAAGACTACAAACTAACAACTACTCAAACTCTCTCCCATTAGGTTGATTCTAGTGAATTTTTGCAGTATTTGATTGGAGATACATAAGAAAGTAAAAGAGAAAGATAAAATATTGAAATGGGTAATAAATGAGGTGAGCAATGAAGAGAATCAAATATTCTATAATATAACTCTCTCCCAACTAAACAATATGTAGTGGGTGGAATGTAAATTCCCAGAAAAGTATAGGTATTGTTGATTAATTTTATTTATAGATAAATTATATAAGTCATAATTAATTATTACCTAAAAAAGTAATAAATTATTGTCACTTTTTCTTTTATCACCATCCGTGTTCTGTATCCAGTACGAATCATTACTCATTACTATCAATTTTTCTTGCAATCAGAGTAAATTTATACTTTTAGTTTTATATTAAGACTATATGCATCTTCTTAAGCTGATTGATTCGTACTCAGTTTTTAAGTTTATCACAGAGATTTTATTGACTTTTTTATATTTTAAAAATAATAAAATTAAAGACAAAAATATTTTTATAGAATACATTTTGAATATACACAATATTAATAAAAATTTTACACCGTAACTAGAAGAATTAATTTAAATAATAATTAATTGAAAGTCATATATTTACAATAATTATCCAAATTTTAAAATAAAATTTACTCTATTTAGTTTCCTATTTGACGTTGTCTTGTTCTATTTTTTCTTTTTTCCGTCATAGACGTTGTCTTATTCATATCACAGCTCTCATTATTCTTGTTTTTTGCGTTATTTTTCCTTTCACTTTCTCTCTCTTTTTTTTTTTTCATTTTGCCTTTGTGAGGATGGTATTGCACCAAAAGGATCCACGCGTCCAACGATTCTCCAACTTGCGTGTGTTAGTAAAATATTTTTCGACCTAAAATTGATACATTTTCTTTTTGTCATAGTTACTTTCCCAATCCTAAACATTTGTTAACAAAAATTGGTCTAATTGATTAAGGGGGTTAATTTGCCAAAACCTTTATTTTCTTGAAGAAAAAACAAACACCAGTCTCTCTTCATGTTCTCTCTTTTTTCCAACTCAATCAGCTTCTCGTGATGCCTTTTACAGTATGTGAATTTTCACTTTTGAAATAGAAAGTTTAAAATAATTTCGCACAATTCTTGCATCCATGGGGTTATGGTTTTCTTCCTTTCCCTGACCACAAATATTGCGGGCTTAGCAACCATTTGGTTTTTAATTAAGGTGGTTGGAAATAAAATTTTAATACGTTGATAAATGAAATTTAAATATATGATCTGTTTAACGATATGATAGACTAATATTAATTATTAGATAATTTAATTGGTTAAACATATTTTTCATAATTAGATTAATCACTTAATGTTTCTTTTAACTAAAATTTGGAAGGCTCAAATTTAACTTCATTAAAAAAGAATTGGTATATTTGAATGAACCATGATTTAATTCTTCCAATTTCCAACAGAATTTACAAGATTTGAATTAAAAATTAAATATATTTCATTGAGGTAGTGAAACTAGGGACGTCTATTCAATATTTAAGGAACAAATCCTTAGTTTTGTAATTATGTTTGAATTCTAAAATTGTAATGGCATACACCTATATAACATGTTTATTTGTGAAGATACTGTAAGTGAAGTTATCCTTTTTCTGAAGATACACCTATAGCACATGGGCTTACACCTATGTGCCCCTTGCCATTTTAAATTAAGATATTTACAAATTGATTTGGGGTGTTAACCGGATTCCATAACACATGGCCGGGGTGTTATTGAATGGTACCACGTCATCAAAGTTACCAAAAGAGCCTGGTTAAACTGTCACAACCGTAGTCCAAATCCAGAACGACTACAGAACTACAGCCAAGACTCCGGTTACTTTCTGACAGATAGACAATAAGTCAGAATCGGTATGGGCAACATGTCCCTACAAATACTGTTGCTACAGTAAGTTAGGAGAAGGGTCAAACCACTTCTCCTACTCAGGTATTCCCTATAAATACAACTCATTTATTACTGTTAAAGGATCTGAACTAACCTGAGAGTTACCTTCGTAATACCCTTAATTCCTGTAATACTCGTACTGATTTAGGCATTGGATAATCTATTACAGGTACACCTCCGGTGTGTTCTCTTGACTCCGGTATGGACTTGAACATCAAACCCACCCTAAATGTGAAGAACTTAGTCTCCCCACTGGACCTAGGTATAATATACCGTACTCCACTAAGACGGCGTAAAATCAAGAGCTTGTGAAGTAACTCCGGACACCGGTCTAGACGGTCAACTCTTGACCCTGGTTCTAGGACAAAAAATTAGCATGCGCCAGTGGGACCGCGTAAATTGTGAGTCCCATATCGCAACAAAGAAGCAAGTTATGGATCACCAGAGAGGAAGCAAAACCCCGAAAGGGCACGTTCAAAACGTCGCGGGGACGTTAGATTGTAACAAAGGGATAATAGAGACACCGGGGACGGAACTAAGGACCCAGGTAGTAGTACGCCCAGATCCCAGAAACGAGATTATAAGGCAACTGTATCAGGAAATTCAGGAGCTTTGAAGAGAAAACACCAGTGGCAACCAGAGGTAGCAAGATATTCACCACCAGCGGGAGTGATCTCAAACCTACGCCTATGATGAGCAGGAGTCCACGTACCAGACTGAGGAGATGAGCAGCCAAAGAAGGGCATGCAGCATGGCAGGGGAGGTAAATATTGGTTCAAAATACCATTCACTGAGAGGTTGATGAACGTCCTTATCCCAAGGCACCTTCAGACCCGGCAACTGTTGTCAATTGAAAAGTATACAGGGGAGTCTGACCCTGGGAATCATTTGGATGCCTACATGAATGAATCTTTATTCTTAGGAGCTAAGGAGGATGTTATGTGCAGGATATTCCCAAGGATGTTTTCCATGGAGGCCTTGGGATGGTTTAAAAGTCTACCAACCAGATCAATCGACTCATGGGACAATATGGCCCATGCATTCTTGCAACACTTCGTGGTGTCTAGAGATATTCCCAAAACGTCTCATATGTTGGCGCAAATTAGACAAGGGTCAGAGGAAACCTTGAGAGGTTTTCTTAAAAGATTCTATAAAAAAGTCCTATCGGTACCAGGGCTAACAAAAGAGGTTCAGATGCACATTGCGGTGGAAGCTTTGCAACTGCAGTCACCTTTCGCCTTATCCCTGGCAAAGGGACCACCCCGTACCTTTGAAGAGTTTAGGAGCAAAGCTGCTAAGTATGTAGGAAGAGAGATGCACCTGGCAGCTGCTAGCCAAAAGAATACATCGGAAGGAGTCTAGATGTCGAACAGAAGAGCACCGAAGTTGGAGTGTAAAGGCCCGGGTAGGGATACGTTCCCAAGACTTAGAGAGAGGAGGAGTGTGAATTTCGTTCAACACACTTCACTGGCAGTACGGCCTAGCCAGATTTTAAGGGTGGTTGGTTTGAGAGGAATGATGGTGTATGGAGTCAGGAAGCATTTTCTTATAGAGAGAGCTGGGAATACCAACAAATATTGTGAGTTTCATGAACAGGACGGACATAGCACATATGAATGTCAGTAATTGAAGGAAGCCATTGAGAAATTGATAAGAGAAGGAAAGTTGAAGTAATATCTGTTTAAACATAGACCAAATCCGGGGTCGAAAAGAACAACGCCAAGGAGGAAAAAGATCGGCCCGACTGAGGAAGGGAGGCCTGAAGTTCAAAAAAGCCTATGTTAGACAAAGGAAAGGTCGTGGTAGATAATATTAACTAGGATGATGAATCATGGATGAAGCCTCCACCTAGTTCGGGCAAAAAGAATATCATTGACATGATTGCTGGAGGTTTTACTGGGGGCAAAGTGTCAAATTCGGCACGGAAGAATCATTTAAGAATGATTATGTCAGTCCAGACAAAGGCAGACAACAGACCATTCTGAGATGGAGTTCAGACCTCTGCCATCACTTTTACTGATGATGATTATGGCCCAACGGTGCCTGGTGGAGATGACGCAGTGGTAATTGAAGCCATGGTGGCAAATAAGATGATCAGAAAGAATGTTGGTGGACCAAGGGAGTTCATGTGATGTCATCTTCTATGAATGCTTTAAGAGATGGGACTTTCAAACTTTGACTTACAGCCTTATACACAGGAGCTGACGGTGTTTAATGGGGCTAAGCAACCTACAAGAGGTTACTTGGACACTAGATTAACGTTTGAAGAAGAGTCAGGGTCGAAGATAGTACGCACGAGGGTATTAGTGATAGATGTGAAATCCCCATTCAATGGGATTATTGGGCGTCCTTCTCTTAATGCCTTGGAAGCAGTGGTGTCAACCCCTCATTTACTGATAAAATTTATTGACAAGGACAATCAGGTGTCATCCGTTCGGGGTGATCAACAAATGGCGAGGTACTACTATAACCTCAGTGTACAGATGACTAAGACGGGGGAATATATCAAAAGGAAAAGATTGAATTATGGTGGGTCAGTACTAGAGTCTGTAAACCTGATAGATCTGGACCTTAAAGAAGAGTTGACGCTAAATCTTGAGAATCCTTAAAGACCCACGCTGGAGGGCGGAGTAAAGAAAATCATGCTAGAAGAAGACCCTGCCAGAGGAACGGAGATCAATGATTCTCTAGATGTCAGAATAGAAGGACGGTTGATTAAGTTATTGAGGGAATTTAAACATCTATTCGCTTGGACTGCAACCGATTTGCTTGAAATATATTTGAACTACTATTATCATAAACGTGTAGTTTATTCGGAGTCGAGGGCAGTAGCACAAAAGAAAAGAAGGTTGGGGCCAGAGAAGCAGAGGGCGGCATACGAGCAAACCGAAGAATTGTTAAAAACTAGTTTCATAAGGAAGTTCAATATTCTTCCTGGGTCTCAAACGTGGTGATGGTGAAAAAGGAAAACGACAAGTGTTGCCCAAAAGACCCATATCATCTTCCAAGTATTGATCAAATGGTAGATGATTCTTCAGGGTATCAATTTTTGTCCTTCATGAATACATACTCCGGGTACAATTAAATCTTGATGTGGAAGGAAGATAAGGATAAAATGGAGTTCATAAATGACAAGGTAGTTTTTTGCTATACGGTTATGTCGTTCGGGTTAAAGAACGTTGGAGCCACTTACCAGAGAATGATGGAAAAGGTGTTCAAAGGAATGAGGTCGAAAATGGTTGAAGTGTATGTCAATGACATAATAACTAAGACCCCGACGAGGGGAGACCATGTGGAAGATTTGAGGAAGGTATTTCAGAGACTTCAGTTGTACAACATGAGGCTGAATCCATTAAAATATACATTTGCAGTGTATGTAGGACGATTCCTAGGGTTCATGCTCACCCAGAGGGGCATAGAGGCCAACCCCGACAAGTGCAAAGTGGTGAGAGAACTTTGAAGTCTAACTAATATGAGTGAGGTACAATCGTTGAATGGAAAAGTGGCAACACTATCCTGGTTCATGCCAAAAATGGCACACCGGTCATTACCCCTCTATAAGGCGTTGAAGAAGAACAAAGAGTTCCAATGGGGAGAAAAGCAGGAGAAAATGTTTCAGGAGTTGAAGAAGGTTTTGGCCAACCCACCTCTACTGACAAAACCAGACCCCCGTGAAAAGTTATTTGTTTACTTGTTAGTTTCAAATGAAGCTTTGGGAGCCACACTGGTGAAAGAGACGGTTGAGGACAGCGACTGGTGTATTTTGTTAGGAAGGTCCTTCAGGGATCGGAGTATCGGTATCAAAAGTTGGAAAAGGATGTGTTAGCACTAGTCTGGACGTCCCGACGTTTAAGACAATACTTCCACGCGCATCCTATCACAGTTCGAACCGATCTCCCTTTAAGAACAGTTTTCCATAAGTCGGACCTAGCAGGAAGAATGACGAAATGGGCTATAGAACTGTCAGAGTTTGATATTTCTTACGAGCCCAAAACAACTATAAAAGCTAAGTATTGGCAGACTTTGTGATAGAGTTAAGAGGAGAAACTCCCACACCACTACGAGAGCACTGGATCATTTATATAGATGGATCATCAAATGGAAAAGGATACGGAGCTGGAGTTATCATAGAAAGTGAAGATAGAGTGAGTGTGGAGATTTCCCTCTGGTTCGATTTCAAAACATCCAATAACCAGGCGGAGTACGAAGCATGTCTAGCAGGACTCAGGGCGGCTCTAGATGTAGGAGCACGAACGGTAATACTATGCAGTGATTCATAAGTTATGATTTCACAGATCAATGGAAGCTATTAGGCCAAAGAACCATTGTTGCAACAATACTTGGCCAAGGTCAAAGAGACAGAAGAGAAATTTGTCAGTGTCGAATACAAGCGTGTCCCAAGAGAGGAGAATGTTAGGGCGGACATACTATCCCGACTGGCAAGTACTAAAAAGGCAGGGTCTACAACTATGGTCATACAAAGTACCTTAGCCACCCCAAGCATCTTGAATCCACCCAAAGTCTGTGTCATCCAATTCAGAGCTCATCCAGAAGATTCTTGGGTCATTCTGATAATTCGGTATATGGTAATCGGACAATGTTTAGAGTTCTTATTAAAAAAAGAAGAAACTGAAGAAAGAATTACCAAACTTTGTTTTGGTAGATGGAAATTTGTTCAAAAGAAGAGTATCCACCCCATAAGTGCTTAAATGAGGTCGAGGTTGAGGAGGTTTTAGCCGAGGTGCACAAGGTACCTGTGGCCACCACTATAGTGGAAGAAGTTTGGCTAGGAAGATCTTGCGGGCAGGATATTGGTGGCCTACTTTGGCTAAGGACGTTGTTGAATATGTCAAGAAGTGTAACGCATGCCAAAAGAACAACAATGAGCACCACGTCCCAGTTGAGGAGCTGTTCACATCGGCTGTTCCATGGCTTTTTTACTAGTGGGGTATGGATATGTTGGGACCTTTTTCACAGGCACCTGGCGGAGTTAAGTATCTAATAGTCGGGTGGATTACTTTACAAAATAGATTGAAGCAGAGGCAGTGGTACATATCACCACGGCACAAACCCGAAGATTTTTCTATGAGAATGTAATCACCAGGTACAAAAATATCGGGAAGGGTCATCACAGACAATAGGACGCATTTACGGACTCTAAGTTTAAAAGCCTCATTCAGGGACCCCAGATCAAGCAAATATTCTTATCAGTGGAGCATCCTCAGACAATGGGCAAGTCAAACTAGCGAACAGAGAAATTCTCAAAGGTTTGAAGAAACGGCTCAACGAAGCAAAGAGAGAATGTTCCAACCAGTTATGTAATGTTTTATGGGCATACCGGACAACACGGTACTCGTCTACAGGTGAAACACCATTATAGTTGGTATATGGTGTTGATGGGGTCATACCGGTTGAGATTAACCAAATTTCACCAAGGGTGCAAGAATTTGATGATGAGGATAACAGTTTGAGGCTAAGAAATAAGTTAGACCTATTTTCGGAAGCTAGATAAGCAGCGTTTGTGCGAGATCAAGTAGTCAAAGCTAAGGCCGCGATACGTTACAACGTCAAAGTTCAGAAGAGAAGATTCAATGTAGGCGACCTCATCTTGAGGAAGGCATCTGTTGGAAACTGCCTGACACATCAAGGAAAGCTAGCACCAACATGGGAAGGACCGTACCGGGCGAATGAAGTAACTCCGGGAGGAGCCTATCTGTTGGAAACCTTACAAGGCGAAGTGTTCAAAAATAAATGGAATGCATAAGTCATGCACTCTTTTTCCCTACCTAAGGTTTTTCCCATAGGGTTTACTTAGGAGGTTTTTAATGAGGTATGCAGTCGGGGTGCTCACTCAGAAATAAAATACAAATTTGACAAATTCTTGTGTGCTAATTTATTTTGAATTTGCAGTTGTTCCAAGTTAAACCCCAAAGCGGTTGAAAAACCCCAGAGTGGTTAAGTTACATTAAACCCCAGAGCGGTTGAAAAACCTCAGAGTGGTTAAGTTACTTTAAACCTCAGAGCGGTTGAAAATCCCCAGAGTGGTTAAGTTACAATAGACCCCGGAGTGGTTGAAAAACCCCAGAGTGGTTTAAGTTACGATTATACCCCAGAGTGGTTAAAAACCCCAGAGCGGTTCATTTATGTTAAAATTATTAAGTACAAATTATTAGTGGTGCACGCCGAAGGATAATGCCTAAAATTTTATCAAAGTCTATTTTATGATATCGGTTGATACAAGCAATCAAAAGGCATTAATATGAAGATGATATTGGCAAAATATATTAATTTCATTCCAATGTCAAAAGTAATTACAAGAAATGAAGGGGCACGTCGGCCAAACAAAATCATGATATTCAAAAAAGAGGCGGAGCTTATCTCGCCTACAGAGCAAAGAAATCCTAAGGGTTTATAGAGCCACCATTGTCCTCTTCCTCCCTCTCCAAACCGACATTATCATCTCCAGTATCTTCATCTTCATTCCGGTTTTCCTTAGGAGGGGTGTCATCTTCCCCAACCGCTAAGGGAAAAAACAGGAAAGGCTCGTCAGAAAGGACGTAGGATCGACCGCCAACCTCGATCACCAGCTCTCCATTATGGAATTTGTTGAAGAAACAGATCCCGTTGAGGTTGAGTGGAGTACCTCGGTTCCGGAAGGCAACCTGGAGGACTGCATGGCTGAAAGAATCCATAGCGGCGCGAGCAAACTTAACCATGTCATCTTTGTATTTGGTTTGCTCAGTTACAACCACTATGGTTAGATCCTCATTCTTCTTCTGAAATTCGGCCACGAGCTTCTCTAGATCGCCCACCTTGTTGTGGAATCTGTCCCTCTCCTTCTTTAAGCCCTCCTCAGACTTCAGGAAATCTTGGTTGGTTTTGTTGAAAGTCTTGATCCTCTGATGGGCTCGTCCACAGTCCTCCGAGAGACGGGTGTTCTTTTCTTTCAACCGCTCCATTTTGCGCTTGGGCCTATCAGTGGCGGTGGAGTTGATGGTGGAGAAAGTCTTGATATTGTACCACATGGTGGTCTCTAGGGAGAATTCAAGATCATTAGGATTCAAGCCCTTTTTGAGACGCCATGGGAGAGTAAAACCGGTGTTGGGAGGGGTGGTCTTAACAAGGAGTTCCTCTAGGGCCTCCATGCCAGAGAGAAAAACCTCAGGCTCCTTGTTGACCGTCTCGGTGGAAATCCCTTTCCCTTTGTCCAGAGCCTTCTGACCGAGGTCTATCTTTTGTCGCTTGGAGGCACCACTACCTTGCTTTGTCCCCTTCTTTTTGCTAGGGGTGTCCAGCAACTGTACCTTCTGGGATGTGAAGTTGTGAGGCCTTCTTTAGCTTCGGGGTAATATTGTTTTCCCCCGTGACGTCGGCTGCGGAGCCTTCCATCAGCTGATGAAGGGCCTCCAAAGCGTCGGCACTCATATTTCCTGAAAAAAAAGATAAGTCATTAGAATGACTAAAGTGTAAAGCATTAAAGAAAAGATAGAGAGAAGTTAAGTACCCAAACGAGTAAGGTACTCATTTCGTGCCTCTGTAGTCCCCATAAAAGAGTGAAATTTGAGGGGAGCACCTCGGGAGAGAGCATGTAGGGCATCAACTATGGCCCTAGAGGAGTCCAAGAGAGATCTCTCTTCGACCACGTACGTCGTACTCTCCAACAAAAAATGTTTGTGAGTCCAGTCGATGTGGATCAGAAACTAGACTTACTCATCCTTCCAAAGAGGGGGGTCCGTCCCCTTGGTAAAAAGTTTAATAAAAGAATTTTTGAATAAGGCTTCCACTATCTTACAAGACTCAACAAACGCCTTGAAGTTGACGATGTCGCTTTGGCACCACAGGTTTACAAAACTCATCCCGGTACCACCATGACGCATCACTCGGGCATATCAGAAAAAAATAGCGACAGTGGGGGTGAAGCCCAGATGCTTCCCAAGGACTTCGAGGGCAAGAACTAGTGCCCAACCATTGGGATGAAGTTGAGTGGGGGTGATTTCTAAAAAACGCAACACCCCTATCTCGAACTTATTTAATGGGAACCAGACTCCCACCTTTGATAGGATATAGTCATGGATGTATAAGAAGCGGTCCCAGGGAATGTGATAGATCCGCTATACTCCCACCTCGGTTCTAAGACAAAGCACAAACCATTAGTTTATTTAATAAAAAGTCTTAATTACATCTATATATTGAAAAGTAGTCATCTTTTTCAAAAAATTTATATAAAAAGATTTATAGTTTCAAAGATCCAATTATTTAAAATATATTTGTTATATCATATGCTCAAATTTTATTAATATCCTAGTTGATGAATGATCTATTTTATAAGTACTTTTATAAGTGTTTATCAAACCTAAATACATGTCCTGAGTCAACTAATCTAAACTTTTAAATATATAAAAAGTATATTAATGTATAGTCCTAATAAAAAAGCATAATTAATTGGCCACAACGAGCATGTCTCAGGTATGCTCTCTCATGTATACATGCCACGTGTCTTGGAAACTTACAAAAATATAAATTGATCAAATGGGTGTGTCTTTTAAGATCTATCTAAAGCTTAAGTTCGTAGGGGAACAAATAACCTAAGGTCTAAGCTCGAAATTAATAAATGTACTTCACATATTTATAGGTGACATTGTGTATAAAGTTAATTATTATTTGTGATAACTTTTCCAAATTTGATGAGATATTATTGATGATATGATAGAAGCTTTTAAAATGTTTTGAAATTGTCTAAAATATGTCTAAATATATTAACATTGAACGGATATACCATAGTTGGAATGTTATTAGGAATGGCTTCTAATGAAGAGGGCGGTGACAATCATACTTTGAGACTGACAATATATACCCTAATATGTTGATTGGATAAACCAATTGGAAGTAAAATAATAGACTCATTTATTTAGTAGATAAATGGATTTAACCTAACCCATTCCCATAAAATAAAGATTCTTGAATATAAAAATAATCCATATTTATAGCTAATGTGAGACATTTAACATTTTTATTGTGGAAAGAACATTACAAAATAAAATGGAAAATAATGAATTTCAAATATGTAATTAAAAAAATAAAAGTGTTTGGTAAAAAAATTACATATTTAAAAATATTGTTTGATAAAATAAAATCTTATTATATGAAAAATTAAAAATAATTGTTATTATTTTTTGAGCTATTTATACGATTGATATTCATACATTGTTGGAAATTTCACATCATCTGTCTCATAATATTTTGCATGGTTTAAATGTTTTTTAGGTCACTTCAACCATTACCAATTGGGTTTGGGATAGAACCTTTATCATTGTATCAGAGTTAGAGCATTTTTTTAGTTATTGTGGGTCAAGAATTATCCTTTCGTTATTGAGTCATTCTTTTGGGAAGGAATATTTAATATACATTCAAAATTATTTTGACCTATATATGATCATTCTTTTTTATTTATTTATTTATTTAATACTAAGAACATATACCCTTTAATTGGCTTCTCTTTGTTACTTCATCACATAATCTATTATATGTTTTGCGTTTTTTTTTTAAATTTCTCTCCCTTCAGCATCCGATATTAAAAGAAAATGTAGCATATGATGATAATTAATCATCCCATCTTTATTCAATTATTTGAAAGCCCGAACTTGTTCCACTACCAAAAACAACATTTTAGCATTTTTTAGACCCAAGAAATTTACGTATAATATAGTATTTGTGTCCGTGTTGAAACGGATTATCTGCTGATCGATGTTATCTCCTAGTGTTCATGTTACTATTCTTTTAAAAATGGACGCTAATTAACGTCTATGTATGCAATTTTAAAAACAGCAGATACTAATTTCTTTTTTTTTCCGAAACCAACGTTAACTCTAAAATGCATTTTTTTTAGTATTCGAGTACAAATATACTCAATCCCAGCGTGCTTCATTCGGTGTTTATAAACAGAAGAACCAATTTAAATGCTTTTATTTTAATTAATTTTTCTTTAGTTACATTCATTCTACTTCTTATTTTAGCATTCAATCAAGTTGCACATTACACACTTTATCTAATATGAATTTCTTTGTTGTCGTCTCAATTTCCATTATCTATAAAATGCAAATTCTGCTATGCAGTACGTGCGTGTCATTTATAGTTTACACAACCATTATTTGAACTCCTGCACATGCAGAAAAATGCTGTCTTTTTGTACAAGATATATTTATATTATATAAGTTTGTTATTGTAAAGATTTTTACATTTGACAATTAATTAAAAATTATATATCTTATACTAATTAACTTTTAAAATAGTTATTATATAAATCAAGAAATTTTTAGACAATATAAAATATAAAAAAAACTTTACACTAATATATTTCAATAGGTTAGATTTTAGAAAAACCTCAAATCTTATTACCCGAACATAAGCTAAGATCGAGTCAACTAAACCTAAACCGGTGGAAATTTAATTCCGGGGTGCTTAATTGGCACTAAAATTCACAAATTACACCTACCACATTTTGACTTCACTTGGAGATTGAAATCATGAATATTAGAAAACTATATATATATATATATATATATATATATATATATATATATGTAAAGATTAATGACCCAATTAACACAAAATTTCCCACGTCTCACCCCCTATAAATACTTGTGCATTGTTTTCACTTTTCTCCATCACAAGCTGAAACATGACATCCACAAATTCACTAGTGTTGCTCCTCCTTGGAGTGGTGATTCTCACCACCACTCCTGTGTTTGGTAACTATTACAAGCCACCCACATATGAGCCTCCCCCAATTGAGAAACCACCCACATATGAACCTCCACCCACTTATGAGCCTCCACCAACTGAGAAGCCACCACCAGTTTATAAGCCTCCATACTTTCCACCACACGTGGTTAAGCCTCCACTTGCACCACCAGTGTTCCACCCTCCATATGAAAAACCACCAGTGTACCAACCTCCACATGAAAAACCACCTCCCGAATACCAGCCACCCCATGAAAAACCACCTCCGGAATACCAACCACCCCATGAAAAACCACCGCCGGAATATCAACCACCACATGAAAACCCACCTCCAGAATACCAACCACCACATGAAAAACCACCAGAATACCAACCACCTCATGAAAAAACACCACCGGAATACGAACCACCCCATGAAAAACCACCTCCAGAGTACCAACCACCCCATGAAAAACCACCACATGAGAAACCACCATATGAAAAGCCACCACATGAGAAACCACCATATGAAAAGCCACCTCATGAGAAACCTCCTCATGAAAAGCCACCACATGAGAAGCCACCACCAGAATACCAACCACCTCATGAGAAACCACCACCGGAATACCAACCACCACATGAGAAACCACCACCAGTGTATGAACCACCTTATGTAAAGCCACCACCAGTAGTGTATCCACCACCAGTGTATGAACCACAACCACCATATAAGCCACCACCAGTGTTGGAACCACCATATAAGCCACCAGTGTATGAACCACAACCACCTTTTAAGCCACCACCAGAGTATGAACCACAACCACCACATCATGAAAAGCCTCCATCTTACAAACCGCCATTTTATGAGCCACCACCATTGGAGAAGCCACCGGGTTACAACCCTCCACCTTATGGTCATTATCCACCATCCAAGAAAAACTAGTTAGTCATGAAAAGTTAGAGCACTGGTTTGTCATATAAAGCTTTTGTTTTACTTTTAGGAAGCACTTTTTATGATATGTGAAGTACAATGTGGTCCTCTCTCTGCAATAGTTCTTGCAAATAAATGGCTCTATATATGCCTCTGTGTAATAACTACAATTTCACTTTCAGCAACCATGTTGTATTGTCAATTGTCGGTGAGTTTATTGTCTAATGCCACAATAAGTTTTTCTCTGTGCTTAATCAATCTTATCTCTTCATGCATTAAGAAACAATTAATATTCTTTTCTCTCTCCATTCTTGTTATTCTAATGATCGGTTATAACCAGTATCTTGACACTTTTTAAGAAATTAAAATAAATTTTTTATTTAAATTTATTTTTAAACTTTTTAAAAATAAGGATAAGTAGATATTTGATAATAAATCAGGGTTAAAAATAACAACATAATAACTCTTCACTGTCTCACTTCTTGATCACAAATTACATGCTTTTGATAGTATTTTTCTAATTAGAATTAGAGGTACTTGTCAGTAATCTATGTTATATTTGCAACTTTTTATATTTTGTAAATTATGCGGAGATATACCTCTAACTCTAATTGAAAAAAAAGTACTAAATATATCTAATTTATATCCGGCTATAGAAATAAGAAATGAAAAAGCTCTTGGACTAATTTTCAAGATCGTAAAGAACAAGGCATTTTAATTCCTGATTTTCTTTAAAAAATTTAATTTAATTCTTTTTATGAAATGATTCCATTTTAATCCTTTTAATATTAAATGACAATATAAAATCAAATATTAAAAAAATTAAAATGTATAGCTTTAAACAAATTAAGATGAGAGTAAACCAAAGTTTTAAAAATCTCTCAAACTATTGTTCATATCATCTCCAGGACTGAATATACAGGTTTAATACGTTAATAAAAATGTTCAACTCCAACATTCAAGTATGAATTTTTCCTCTGATCTTTTTCACAAATTATGTCATACTTTCAGATCGATGCATGCAACGCAACTTCATCTACAAAGAATGCTAATTTACGTACGCAAATCAGTCTCTGATCGCATGACCTGTACGTCGACAAAACACGCGTATCTCTTTGTCAATGAAAATGCACTTGGGACTAAACTACGCAAAGTAGTCAAATAAATACATGGTATATAAAGAATTGTATAATTATATATAATACAAAGTGCTAATATTATAATATGTTAGTTGTTATTTGATGAGTCAAGTCTTACCCACGTCAACAGAAATATGGGCAGGTCATGCAAATTAGTTGACATCCGTGTGATACTAACTAAAAGGTAGATATGCGTGAGTATTCCTAACATCGCAGTGCAACTTTCCACAATCAAATTCATATTTATACACTACAATGACAAAGACGAAATAAACTCACATTACAGGCCATTTGTGTGGAGGCAGAATCCTACTTTAAAAAAAACCTACATACAAAGTTAATGGGATCCCAACTCCTATTTAATGTTTGCGATGGATATAAGTCTCACGTAACTATATCTTCTTTTTTTTTTAGTTTTTGGGGGATTGGTTATTTTTTAAAATTTTTAAAAATAATAAAACATATTGAATAAAAGTAAAGAGTATATGTGTTATTAACACATAAGAAATAATAAAACATACATACTCAATAAAAGTAAAAAGAGTAAAAATAATAAAACATACTAAATAAAAGCAAAAAAAAGTAATGTGTAATTATTATTATTATTATTATTATTATTATTATTAACACATAATAAATAATAAACATACTAAATAAGAAATAATATTAACACAAAAGAAATTAAAAAAATACGCATGTTGTTATTGTTATTATTGATAAAAAATAGGCTAAATAAAAGTTAAAAAAGTGCAGTGTTATTATTATATATCACTATATCATTATTAAAACATAAAAAATAGTAAACCATACTAAATAAAAGTAAAAAAAAAAGTATATATGTGTTATTAACACATAAGTTATTATTATTATTATTATTATTATTATTATTATTATTATTATTATTAAATAAGAAATAATAAAACATGTTAAATAAAAGTAAAAAATGTGTTGTTATTATTATTATTATTATTAACACATAAAAAATAGTAAAACACAATAAATAAAAGTAAAAAAAAGTATACGTGTGTTATCAACACATAAGAAATAATAACAAAGTGTGTTATTATTATTATTAAAATGTGTGAGTGTTATCATCATTATTAAATAATAATTATGTGTGATCAATCCTTCAATTGAGTATATTTCAGCGATATTATCTGAACAACCATTATCAAGTTCCTATGTAATAATAGCAACAATTCTATTTATGAATTTCCAGTAATTTTCTTAAAATGAAAATAAAATCAAGTATTAGAAAATGAAGACAGTAGATTAGGATTGAAGTCATTCCTTAGCTAGCTTGGATGCATGAATCTGGATTTGAACACACAAATAGACAACACCTAATTTTTTGGGTTAGAATCCTTAATTTGTCATATCATGAACCTAAATCCCTTAGGTGAACATGAAATAACAAATCAAATTGCGCAAATTACAGAGACCTCCTAATTGGAAGAGCTTAATCCCTTAGGTCATCACCAAATTAGGCTAGAAATCTCAAATCTGAATTGGGAAATCATGATTTCTCTCTAAAAACTAATTCCTTGATCAATCATTGGAGGATCAAGCCAAGAACAACATGAGGAGATGAGAATTTTAATCAATACACTGAATCTTTTCATATTACAATCACAGATCATTATTCCCCAAGCATCAATTCAAAACTCATCCATTCACAATCTGGAGATCTAGCCACATCTGATGGAAGAAAAAAATGACAATGAGATGGATGAGTGATACATGGTGGAAGATTCCAAAATAGAGAAAATTAGAGGTAAGAAGGGGAGAAATTAAAAGAGAAATCTAAAAAGAAATTAGAAATTTATTATAATGAATGAGTTTTAATCTAAAGATTCATATTTACAATAAATACACCTATTTATAGGAAACTAATAAATAAATGTGAGGGAACATAAATTACAAACGTACCTCGCTCAAATAGCAACAATTCAAATAATTAGGCGCATGAACAGGTATAGTACCTACACGCAAATCACAATATTTACATAAAAGGTTGGGCGTAGTCACACTCAAGGTAGGTGTACCAACACCCACAAACAGAAACAATGGGAATTGAGTTTTGAAGCCAATGTCGTAACACCTGGATGAGGTGTACCAATGCACAAATTTGGAGAGAATCAGAGAAAATACCAACTAGGGGTGCCCATGCTGGCTCCAAGCATACCCACACTCATTAACAAAGGTGCATGACTTCCTTTTATTGTTCTAAGTGTAGTAACGCTTAATTTAGGCGTACTTACACCTAACTTCGAGAGCATCAAGTGCTTCTAGGCGTACAAACATTGGATTTTGGTGTACTGACGCTCACGGGCGTACTAGCACTGGCTGTGGGCATACTGACGCTAGGCCTTAAATTTCCGCTTTTGGTTCTTTCTTTTTTTCTCAAGTTATTTCCCTACATAAATCATTAATTTATTCATAATTAATTTAAACATCATAAATAAACATATGTTATCAATAAATACAAATTAATTAACTTAAATACTTAATAATCAATCACAAAATGACCTAAATTATGCTTATAAAATTAGTCTCTTTAGAGACTTATCACATCCCCAAACTTGAATCTTTGTTTGTCCTCAAGTAAACAACTCATTCGATGATTCAAGAACAAGAATGCCTCCTACAAACTCATAATGTTATGAATAATTATTTCAATGCTTAAATATCCAAATAAGTCATTAATGCAAAGTCTTTCAATCAAACCCTTAAAATGATGCAAAGATGGAGATATGGTGATCATGTCAATTCCTTACAAGTTATGTTTCACTCTTCACTTAGTGTTTAGGCATACAAATCACTCAAGCTTAACTAGCTAACATGTTATCATAGGCTGACAATTATTCATAATTTACCAACCCAAAAATAAAAACACACATGGATTAATTAGGTCTTTTAGGCTTGTAATTCATTACCACAAAATAAGGTTATTATAGCATATCATGTTATTGCTCTTAACAAAAAATGCAATAATATATCAAGAACCGCAATAATAAGGGAAATAACCTAGTAATAGGTAATTAGAACTGTAGTAACATGGTTATTACATCACTTCTTGTAATTGCGGTTAAAGTTGCGATAAAAATGAAAAATAACTACAGTAATAATCCTTTTGTCGTAGTAATGAGGTTAGGCTAATGGTATTCTATATTTTTCTTGTCAATGAAGGGTGAATATGTATAAAGATGTTGACAACTCACACTTATCACTCACTTATTTCTCTTTTGTTTAATCAATTCTTTGGGAGAGAAAAAGTGTTGGTTTTCTACTTTTTGTCTTCTTCTTCTTTTCTTTTCCTTATGCTTTGCTCAATTATTTTGTTATCCTTTGGACATTTCCTTTTCTTTATTTCTTTTTCCACTATTCCAACATTTTCCTTTATTTCTTTGTTCCTTTTCTTTCCTTCTTTTTTCTTTTCTAAGTATGGAGATATACTTCCATCTCCAAACTTAGTAGTCCCTTAGCAACAACTCATTTCTATAACCATTTTTTTGTTAATAAGTACAATATTTTAACACATATGTACAAGGTGTATTTTTGGTTTTCTAGGATTAGGGCTTGTAATGTCAGGTTATGTATAAGAAAAAGGCTCAAGTATCAAAATGGGATTAATGAATGATGTTCAAGGTAAGTCTATTTGGCCCTGGCTTATTCCCAAACAAGTGTCTTTATCATTTCCACGCATGTACGTATGAATTGATTGCAAGGATCAAAGCAGGTTCTATAACATTGCTAACTAGCAAGTACACATGCATAGGTGAAGCTTATTCAAATGAACTTAAAGAGAAATGTGAGCTAAAGAAACCCTTTAAGTGGTTGGTGAAGCTTGTATGGATCACGATGTATTTTTATAATGATTGATGTGTGAGATAAGTATTTACAATGCAGCAACAAAATATAATCAAAATAAAATATTTTTATTTTTTTCAATGGTGAGATTAGGGATGACAATTTGGGCCTGACCCATCAAAAAGGGCCAGGCCAGGGTGGCCCGTCAGGCCTCTATTAAAAAAATTATATTGATATATATTTTAAATAATTAAGTTAAGCTGATTTTTTTCCTTCACTGGGTAAGTTACAAAATTGGCATCAACATCTGGGTAAGTTAAGAAATATTGTGCAATGGAATATATGTCCAAAAGTGAATACTATAATATATATATATATATATATATATATATATATATATATATAAACTTAATGTGCATTGGGACACAGCACTTTCGGACCATGCTGATTTTAAATACTTAATATATATATATATATATATATATATATATATAAACTTTTAATGAAATAAATTAAGTTAATTATAAAAAAACTAGTTTTGAAAAGGTGAAATCTAGTTTTTATATCTAAAGTTTTTTTTTAAAAAGAAGACCTAAAAATAGTACAAATTTAAAATAAAAATAACATGCATAATTTGGAAGAAAAAATGGGCTGGCCCATTTAACCCACGGGTCATATAGAATACAGGCCAAGTCAATATTTTTGACCCATTTTCCTATTTTGGCTTGGCCCAGCCCAACCCGTATTTTGACAGGCTTATGCAGGCCTTGACCCGACCCGACCCGACCCAACTCTTTCGCCCATTTTGTCACCCTTAGGTAAGATAGTTTGTCTTAATGGATAAGTGTAGTGTATGAGAGTTAAAATGTAATGAAAAGGTGATATGTGAAAGGTGAATAAAGCATAATGATGAATTTAGGAGAAGAGATCAGAAGGTGGAAAGTGGTGAAATATGAAACTTGGCATGGTGATGAGTATAGTGTGGCTAGTGTTTTGAGTTGAGATGAGTGTGCTAAGCCAACGTGGTAACACTCAGTCTCATCAATATAACCAACTTTTAGTTTTTCCTTTTTTTCCTTCCATTTTCTGTTTTTTTTCTTCTTTTCTTATTTTTTCCTTTTTTTCTCTTTATGTGTCGTTCCTCTATTTATTCTTTTTTCTTATTTTTTTTTCAATTTTTTCTTTTCTTATTTATGTACAAGAGTAGCCACTAAAAGATGAATCCTTCTGAATCTCATTGCCTAAGACTTGAGAATCTTTTACTTATTGAATAGTTTTTTGTAACATCCCGGCCTTTTCGGGAAAGCCCTGTAGGGCTATTTATTATGTTGTGCTGCTATTTGAAATTATTGCTTATGTTTATGGTTGCGGCTAGTGATGTGATGCTTGATTTTTGATGATTTTATGGGCTTCAACCAATATATGTGATATTTGTGAGGGAAGTAAGACCCTGTTATATGGTGTTATGAATATATTAGATGGTTTAATAAATTTATTAAGATAAAAATGATGAGAAATAATTGATTTATGAATAATTAAGTGACTAATTAGGAGAAGGTGAAATGAGGAGAAAGAGAATGAAGACAATGAGGGTGATCTGATCTAGACTGGCATAATGATGAAATGATATAATGATTTTAAAATTAATAAAAAGTACTCTAAGAGATGCCTTAAAGGACGTGTTCATCAGAAAAGTTACTAGAAGCTGAACCAAGAACCAAATTGAGCGAGAAAGTACTTAAAGTCATGAGGTGAGGAGAAATCTCAATGAATCTGATGTTGAATGAAATACATTTACTGAGGTATATTTTTGGATTCCCTGAGAGTCGGTTCGAACCCCGACCCTATTATTTTTACCTTTGAACCTTATTTGTGAATTGATCCCTTGCGCATGTTGAGTTATTTTTAACGTAATTTCTTCTCCCAACTTCAAAAAATTCTAATTCTAGTTTCTACTTTTTTGTATCAAAACTCTCTACAATGTTCATGTTGAGCCCAGAGTCCAATTTCCTGTGCATTTCACCCAGTTTATAAAATAAGTTGTACCTTGATGTTTTATTCGATTCATTTGTGCATCTGTTAGTACTTTGATCACAATTTCTTCATTTCGTTCGTGATCTAAATTGATTCGTTATTTTTCTATAATTTTCTTTATTCAATTATCTACAACTTTGATGAAGGCTTCAAAATTTAATTCCTTACCAATTTTTCCCAGTTTTAATTTTAAAACACTGCCTTGTTAATTCGTTCAGCTCTGAACAACCTTGAGTGTATAGGGCATATCTTCCTCTCCCAATATCGAAAATTTTTGTGTCATAGCTCGTTTCAAAGAGGGGGGAAAAGGACTAAAACCTTTATGTTGACCATTTTTGCAAATTCCTAACCATTTGATCCCAGTTTTAAAAATAAGAGTACTTGATTCGAAGCCAATCCTAGCAGCCCTTCGTATTTTGATCATATCTCATTCTCCCGATATCAGATTTTCACGTTCTTTAGCTCATGTTAAAGGAAAAAAAATATGATCTACAACTTTGATGTTAGATGATTTTCCAAATTCTTATTTAGAATTAATTATAAATTTTGTAATATCCTTCTCGTTTTCTGTCAGATTTGCACCTTAATATTTAATTAAATCTTTGTGCCTTTTTATAATGATCTTGAACCAAATCTTGCTGAAGTCTCTTTCTGTGCTTTCTAGAAACTTTGACTCATGCCTCTTACAATTAATTTCCATATGCATATATTCCCTCTCCCATTAGCTACATGTCATGTACCTAAAATATTTGCCTTTTAAAACTCAAGCCTTGCAAAATTAAATTTCCATGTGTCTATTTCCTTCACTATCAAACTCAGTGCACTCTCCCTCCCCTTATATCACCTCACCTCACTTCAGCATTACACAACTCTCTCATTTGGCTTTCCCTTGCTCACCAAGCCATCCTTCTTCTTCCTCTCTCCCTCCATGCAAACACTACCACCAAACAACACCATCTTTTCAGCCACCTTTTCCTCTTTTCTCCTTTTTCTTCTTGCAATCAATACCACCATCCTCCTCCCTCACCGTGGCTGCTTTCCCCCATCTCAAAACCACCCAAAAACCTAACCCTTCTTTCCTTCTAAGTTTGAATCCAAAACCCTCATCCCCTTGCATGCTTCTGTTTTTGAGCTCCAAATCACCACCAAACACCATGCATGTCACCTTCTCCCTCTTTTCATCAACATTTTCAAGTTGAAAGCTCTTCCTCCCTCTTTTCACCTTGAACTTGAGAGCACCCTTTTGGCCAAGGTAGGGACATCCGAGTAATGTGAGAGGAATAAGCTGCATATTTTTTGAGGGTTAGGGGACAACAACTATATAGATATATAAATATAAGTTAGAGTAGTTTGCATATATATGTTAGGAACAAAATAACATTACATTCATGATAATTTTATTGGCAATTATGTTTTTGTATCTGTTACTACGTTGGGACTGTATTTTGTACTGTTGTAGGATTGGGATAATACAAAAACAAAAATGATATTTAAAAAAAGTCCCACCTACGAACTCGGTTCTGTCTTTAACTGTGTTCTTAGGTGATATATGAACTCGGTTCAGGCCTTAACTGAGTTCATAGGTTGCCTAGAAATAAATTTGAGCACAGTTATGTCTTGAACCAAGTTTGTAGTGTGAATCTATAAACACGTTTATGTAAAA